>CM061063.1:86306659-87608385 GCA_030762895.1 Sophora flavescens
GAAACCATCAATGAACCGAGCATCGGGTCAGAAGAGGTGATGGCCAACGAGCTGGTTGATCGAGAGTGGATGACACCCATATGGGAATACTTATCCTCAGAAACTCTGTCCTCGGATCATGCCGAAGCCAGGAAAATCAGGTTCAGGGCAAGTCACTTTGTTATCATCTCCGGAGAGTTGTATAAACGAGGATTCTCGGTACCGTTGCTAAAATGTCTGACAAAGGCACAATCCAAGTACGTCATGGAAGAAGTTCACCGAGGAATCTGCGGTTTTCACTGCGGGGGCAGATCAATGGCCTCCAAGGTAATCCGAGCAGGGTACTATTGGCCTACCATCCGAGCTGATTGCAGGGAATGGACGAAGCAGTGTGATGAGTGCCAAAGATTTTCCAATATAAATCATACCCCCCTGAAGGACTTCACACATTAAACTCGCCTTTACCGTTTGCTATGTGGGGAATGGATATACTGGGGTCGTTCCCTGTAGCCAAAGGTCAAGTCAAATTCCTGCTAGTAGTGGTGGACTACTTCACAAAATGGATTGAAGCGGAGCCTTTGGCGAAGATTACTGCCGAGAAAGTACAGAAGTTTGTATGGAAGAACCTCATCTGTAGGCACGGGATTCCCTTCGCAATCATCACAGACAACGGAAGACAGTTTAGAGATAAGACATTGCGGGAATTCTCGGCAACCCTCGGTGTCAAGCACCACGTTACATCATTCGAACATCCCCAGACCAATGGGCAAGCCGAAGCAGCCAACAAGGTCATCCTCGGTGAACTGAAGAAAAGGGTGGGAAGATCCAAAGGAGCTTGGGTAGATGAGTTGCCAAGCATCCTTTGGGCCTACCACTGCACGCCCCAATCTACCACTCAAGAAACACCCTTTAGGCTGACATATGGAACAGACGCCATGATCCCTGTTGAGGTCGGTGAGCCGTCTTTCCGACGTATGCAACATGAGCCGAACGACAATGAAAGCAATCTGAGGGTCGAACTTGACTTGGTAGAGGAGATTAGGGATAAGGCCAAAATCAGAGAGGCAGCTTGCAAACAGAGAGAAACTAGGAGATACAATTCAAGGCTGAAGCTGAGGAATTTTCTGCGTGGAGACTTGGTATTGAGAATAAAAGGGGAGGCAAGGAAGGATCACACGGAAGGCAAGTTGGCAGCTAATTAGGGAGGGCCATTCCGAGTAGTAGAAAACCTGGGGAACGGGGCATACAGGTTAGAAGAGTTATCAGGGAAGCCTATCCCGAGGATTTGGAATGCTTATCATTTAAAGTTTTATTACAGTTGATGTATATAGTCGGGTGATGTACTCTTTTTCCTACCTCGGTATTTTGTCCCAAAAAGGGTTTTGACCGGGGAGGTTTTAACGAGGCACACCGCAGACTCCATCCAATAAAAGAATTTATTATGAATATTGTTTTATGTTCTCTTATTTTGCCGAAGTATTTACTCTGCAGGCATCCTATTCTGATGGCCGAGTACGAGCCAGTTAAATTTCTATGGCCAAGTTGGAGCCTGATGGCCGAGTTCGAGCCAGTCAAATTTCTAAGGCCAAGTTTGAGCCTGGTGGTCGAGTACGAGCCAGTTAAATTTCTAAGGCCAAGTTTGAGCCTGATGGCCGAGTTCGAGCCAGTCAAATTTCTAAGGCCAAGTTTGAGCCTGGTGGCCGAGTATGAGCCAGTGGCCGAGTACGAGCCAGTTAAATTTCTAAGGCCAAGTTTGAGCCTGATGGCCGAGTTCGAGCCAGTCAAATTTCTAAGGCCAAGTTTGAGCCTGGTGGCCGAGTACGAGCCAGTTAAATTTCTAAGGCCAAGTTTGATCCTGGTGGCCGAGTTCGAGCCAGTCAAATTTCTAAGGCCAAGTTTGAGCCTGGTGGCCGAGTACGAGCCGGTCAAATTGTTACAAGCCAAGTTCAAATAATCAAAGTTCGAATATAAAGGCCGAGTACGAGCCGATTAAATTGTTACAAGCCGAGTTCAAATAATCAAAGTTCGAATATAAAGGCCGAGTACGAGCCATTATTTTATTAAGGAAACCGAGTACAATGCGTAAAGCAAATATAAAGCCAAGTTTGACTCTTGAAAAGTACATTAAGGGAACCGAGCACAGCGCTGAAATTGAAAATAAGGGCCGCTCAACGGGACAGTAGTCCCCCCAATTAGAGCAGGAACAAGTCCAGTCAGCCCCCAGTCCCCCCAATCCAATGCCATGACTCTCTCTTAAGGGAGGATGTAGTCACTTCCCCCTGAGAAAGCTGGACGATAAGGTGCTCGGCCCGCTTCGGGAGTAGACGGACTCTACCCCTTTCTCGACGCCCGAAGACTGCCATTCTCCCAGTTAACATCCTTCTTGGAGGACTGAATTGTGAAAGGAATTCTGGATCCCATCTCCCACTTACATCCTTTTTGGCAGCTATTGAGCTCAAAAAAGGATGTTAACTGGGAGATGGGAACGTAAACCCCTGGTGGCATTGTGGAAGTAATCGAGACGAGGGTTACTCGGGTCACGCGAGAACGAGCTTGGTAGATCAAGATGATGAAGAATGAAAAAGCGAAGCAAATGAGCAGTCCTATTTATAAGGAGAAAAGGACGGTGAAAGGAGTAATGGTGCGCGGGGAATAGACGTATGGAAGGAACGAATATTCATTGGAAAACGACACATTGAAAAGCATAAATCTTGGAACTCTACAGGAAGCAGTAAATACGTGAGTTTTCCAAAGCGTATAATGCGTAAACGCATGCGTAAGGCGTGAAACATGTGTTTCACCACCGTCCATTTTTAACATGGACGGTTGATTACCTCGGTCCTAACCGAAGATTTGCTTAAACGGGCCAAGCACAAGTGTATCTCGGCCAAACAAGAGGCTACAAGGAAGAAGGAAAGACAGCAAAATCGTAACAGTTTTCATTAAATAAAGCCAAATTACAGGGGTACAAGCCCAGTACAGGGGATAAAGAAAAACAAAAGGCTAAGTTACTCCCCCCTATGACTCTCCTCGGCCTCAAGGTGACCCTCGGGAGAATCCCCCACCACGTCTACCTCTTCTTCCTCCTCAGGAATGATGGGGACAAGTTCCCCATTCACCACCTCCTTATTTACATCGGCTCCCGAAAGATCAACGCCAGGGGCTAAAACCTCAACTTGGGCAATGGCCTTGTCAAAACCTTTTCGATGCTCGATGATAATACAGCTGGTGGCCTCTTTCACATCCTCCTCGAGCAGCATCTTGGCCTTGGTCTCAACCTCCAGGGCAACCTTAAGTCGATCAATCTCAGCCTGAGCCTCTTTGAGCTTTTCCTCGGCGCGAGCCTTGTCCTCTTCAACCCGAGCTTTGCCTTCCTTAGCCGATTTTACCCAGGAATCCAGCTCGGAGTTTCGAGTATTAATCTCGGCAAGGGTGGCAGTCAGGCGTTCGTTGTCGCGGGCCAGCTCCTCGCGTTCAGAGGAAATCCGAGAGAGATCCCCCTTCAGCCTCTCAATTGCAGCAAATTCATATTCCAACTGTTGGGACTTCCTCTCGGTCTCTGTTAATTCTCGGCTACAGAAACGAGTCAGAGTGGCAGCCCTAAGGCAGTAGACCGAGAGGGCCTCCATGCTAGATCGGGCCCCCTGCTGCTTAATCAGCCGGAGGTCGGCGGGCTTCAAGAAGTTTGAGTCGAAAGAAGGGAAGGGGTTGTAGTCTTCACCCCAGAGAGATGAAGTCCCTGCCTTCAGAGAAGTATTGTACCATTTCAGCTCGGTGGGGAGAGGAGGTGGTTGTTCTCGCCCCGCGGTTCCTGCCTCCTGGTAGTCGGGGGTGGGGGACTTGGGCGAGGAAGGGGAGAATCTTCGGCATCTACTTCAACCTATACCCTCTTCCTTTTTTGAGGGGCGGATGATGAAGCCCCCTTTGCAGAGGTCTTGGTGGGAGGAGGTCTTTTCTGCTTCTTCCCGGTTGAAGAGGGACCCTGACCCTCTTTAGCAGCAGCCTTTACAAGCTTTGAGAAGTCAAATTTCCCCATAATGACTGTCAAAAAGAAAAATTTGTTAGTTCAACAATGAAGACAGAAAAAGATTCCAGAACTAAAAAGCCGAGTACTTACTTTTCAGGTCAGTTCTCGGGGTTGATGAGAAGGGTAGTTTCAGGAGGCGTCCACAATGGAGGGGCCGAGGAAGTGTTTCTAGTATGTCTATGTCCCGTCTATCCTCGGCCGGAAGGGACTGGTACTCAAAGCCAACAAATTTGGTGGGGGAGGATTGCCAATATAGGGGAAACTTGGCACTGTTATCATTATCAAAAAAGTGTGATGAATGAGGGCCCGAGGGGCGAACTCGGAAGAAGCCAACTTTGAAATCTTTGTACGATGATTTGTACAAACTAAGCAGTCCCCTCCGGTTCAGCCCGTTAAGAGAAATCCACCCCATTTTCTCACCAAACCTTGTTTGGTAGAAATACAAAAATTTTGGAGTGGTGGGCTCCATCCCTATGTATTTACATAGAATCTGAAAGGCTTTCATAAAAGCCCAACTGTTGGGGTGAAGTTGAGTAGGAGCGACGTTCATGGTTCTCAGAGCATCGCACTCAAACTCGGTAAAAGGAAGAGATACTTGCAGCTTATCGAATAATGTTTTGTACATGTATGTAAAAGGGGGCTCGGAGGGACGAGTCCTGAGGAAAACACACTTGGTACTCAAGCAGGGGGAGCAAATGAACTCGGATTCATCCCCTGACGCCGAGATATTAACTTTGGACCGGAGCTGATCAATTGATTCTGGGGTTTGGAAATCAGAGAAAAAGGTCCCAACCTCACCTTTAACCCAGGTGTACCCAGGGAGAGTGATATCAGGAATAGGGTCTTTTGGAACCCTCAGACGTTGCTTACGAGCGGCGGGTTTGGACACCGGAGGAGAAGGAGAACCAGACCTGGAGGACCCAGACTCAGAAGACCCAGACCCGGAAGAAGACGACCCGGAGGAGGACGACCCCACCGGACCGACGTTCGACCCTTGGAGAGAAATAGGAGAGGCGAAAGGAGAGCCCCCAATGGGGGAAACCTCCCGTTCCACCAGAGGAGAGGTGTTTGATTCGGTGGAATCAGACGAACTCATGACCGGAATTCAAAGATAAACTGTAAAAGAAGGAAGGAGGCTGGGCGTACCTGGAAAACGACAAGCAGGAGAGAGAAGGCAGAAACTTGGAAGACGAAGGCGAAAGGTGAAGGAGGATAAACCGGGTAGAATGGAGTTGGAGTCGCAAAAGATATTTATAGCCTACGACTGACGGCCCATGTCCCATCGAGCCCAAAAGGGCGCGACTTTTGATTTTCCCCCCATTAAATGGGCGCGGAACTCTAGGGTTTCCTGCCCGAAGCGTGCCGCAGAAGTATTAGGGGAATGATTGCTTTCTCTGACAAAGAGAGAAGACTTGATTGAAATGACAGCTGGGAATGCGGATACCTGCATAGCCGAAGAATAAGCTCGGTTTCATACTTATCAGCTCTTTCGCTTATTTAAGCTCGGAGCTCGGGGGGCTTGTGTACTGGCCGAGAATAAAAGACCGAGAACTCGTTTATACACTGGACCAACCGAGCTTACCCCCACGAATGGGCCTCGGCCCAAACTCCTCCAAAGCCGAGAACATGTCAGCACACCTGACACCCGAGGATAACTACTCGGCCCTTTTCCATGACAGGCCACGCACGAAGATACCTCGGCCCCAAGCTAACCAGCAGCAGCTAACTGGGCCGAATATCTCGCTAGTCATAATATCTCTCCGCATAATCAGGGCCCGGATATCTCTCCGCATAATCAGGACCTGATCCTAATATTTCTCCGCTTATCTCGGAGCTTGATCCTGAGAAATCTCTATAAATAGGGGGCTTACCCCCTCATTCAGAACTACGTTTGCTTTGATTCCCTTTTGGATACGTAGGAGCGGAATCTCAATTTTGTCAAGCACATTCCAAAACACCCCACTAAATCCAGTTCGGCCGAGTATCTCTCATCCGAGGTATTTGGACGGAACACCTCTCATCCCCGATGGTGATATTTATATATCGGAGCCTTCCGCTCCCCGGTTGGCCTACCCAAAGATTCATAAACATTCTTTGACAATTCATTCCATCAAGTACTCCTTTCAATATTTAATCACAAACATACATGCATAGACAACCATATAGACATCAAGATCATTTAATTAAAGTTCAATCAAGAAGTCGTCAATATTCTCTTCAACCATTATAACTGACAAGTAACAACTAACAAGGGAGAACAATTGTGAGAGAATAATAGCTGATAAACAATTGTAGCTTCAATGCACACCACTTTCGTCAATAAGAAGCAATCAAATAAACTAGATGAACCTTTGAACCAAATCAACAAGTTTAACACCAATTCCCATAAACATTTCACAAGCAAAGCAAAGCGGAATATAGCTATAGAGTAAAGATGGATTACTTAGTACAAATGATAAAAGAAGGTAAAACTATTCTAACACTAGATTGCAATAAATAATGTGAATGAATCATGTTATTGCAAAATTCTGGCCATTACTACATGATGCAAGCAAAACTTGGTGCAAAAAATAAGAAGAAAGAAAACAAAAAGAAAAGAAAAGTAACCATCTAATCATTTTATCAGTATTTATATCTTTTTAAATCTAGTGTTTCCTATCACAACATCCAATCAACCATCTAAACCAATATAGACCATTCACGACACTTTCCAAGTCAAATTTCCAATACTTGTGCAACATCATCTATACTCATTACATCATTATCTTTACTTATACGTATACTCATCCAATTCATAAATTCTAATGTCGAGTATTTAACATAGTATTTCTCAATCAAAACAAAATACTAATTTCAACATTTTTAACTAGCATTTCTTAATCACATATTCAAATTTAACTTATCAAAACAAACAAGAGTAACAATTACCATAATATCCACATATCATAGCATAATCATAAATTCACCAACACATGACTAAAGATAAAGTTTCCAGCAAGCCTATACCAGCTTCAAACGAAAATCGGAAATGCTATAGAGGTCCATAAATTCTGAAATTTTAACCACAACATGAGTTACATGTCTACTTTCAAATGACACTAATTTCACTTAAAAATAAGGTCAACAACTCCAAATATAAATTTTGAAATAAAACTTTTTCGACTACAACCTAGACATACAATACTCTATTTTCAAAATTAAATTGGAAAATTCTCAGGTATCCTTAAATCACGAAATTTTACCACAATATACTTCTATATTTCGATTTTCATATGCAACAAGTTTCATCTCAATCTGAATTTTATAAACCAAGATATGATTTTTTGAATGCAGGTTGTTAGGGAGCATTCGGGACAGTCCTAGCCCTGTTTTCAAAATTTAATTGAAAACCAAGATATCTCTGAATGTTAGCTTTCTAATGCGACCAATTTCATCTCAATCCGATATCTACAACTCTAATTAAAAAAATTTTATTACATATATGTCAGGATTTCAAACCAAAACCGAGATTTCCCTAAGAAAACATCAAACATCGAGCTCTAACAATGGAGTTTCCTCACCCCCAATTTATAGGGTTCAACCAAACAGGTCTAACAACTCATCAGTAACATGTAAATCAAAAAATACTCAACCTAAACATGTTCCAAACGATTTTCATGAAAGAGATTCACCCAAAACAACTCACAAAATATCATTAGTTTCAACCCTTACCAACCCATTTCATATCATTCAAGAAAAAAACCACGAAAATTACCCAAATAAATCACAAACCCCTCATCTTGTCATGAAAGTCGTGGTGCTCCAAGATCCCAAACGAAAATGAAGAAGATGAGGTGTGAAGATCAAGCTCAAAGCTCTCCAATGTCTTTTCTCCTCAAAGCTCCCTCACACTTTCTTACTCTAAGCTCTCTCTCTAGGGGTTTTGAAAAGAAGAAGAATGATGGAAGAAGTGGGCGAATCCTCTTTTTAACTTAACATTGGGCCCTAAGGTGGATAAAACCCCATAAACCTATCAAATTTCTAATGACATTAATTTAATTAATAAAATTACTAGAAGGTGAGTCAAATAAACACTATCATATTTATGCCTTAAAACCCTCATCTAATTTAATTATTAAATATTCTCCCAAAAAAATTTCAATCATAGCATAATTTATTAATTACGAACATATTTATAACTTTAAAAAAATCATCATCACTACTACAGAAAAGGGTTTTAGTAGCGCACTTTCAGTAGCACTTCAATGAAAAACGCTAATTAAAAATAGGCGGAAGGTTTTTAATAGCGCTTCCTTAAGAGAGCGCTATCTATTCCTTATTCTAAGACAGTGTTCCTTCAAGGAAACGCTATTGAATGTAGATTGATAGGAATAGATAGCATTTTCTTGAGGAAGCGCTATTATAAGTAAGAGAATAGATAACGTTTCCTCAAAAAAACGCTATCATAAGTAAGTAAATAGATAACGATTTTTCAAAGAAGCGCTATCTATTCCCTTTTTACTAAATATTTCCCTCACAGCTTCTCGCGCGACTCTTCTCAAACCCTTCATCGTGCGACTCTTTCTCAAACCCTTCCCCTTCATCGCGCCTTCTCCCTCTACCGTGTGTCTCCCTCTCCTCTGCCGTCATTTTCTCCCTCTGCTCACAGAGGAAGTCAGAAGCAAACGAAACGAAGCGTACGTGCTCACAGAGGATATTGCTGTCTCGCCTTCGCCTTCTCCTCTGACCAACCCGCTTCGTCTTCGCGCTCTCTCTCACTCAGATCTCCGCAGATGAATCCAAGGAATTTCATCATCAACGAGTTCTACGCTGTCAAAGGATCTTCCTTTCTGATCTCCAGAAACTTCGATGCAAGGTAATTGCCAAGTCTCTTTTCTTATTTGAAATATGGAAAAGCAAAGCAATAAAAGAAGAAAACAACACTCACCCCTCGGAACTTTATTTATATAATAACAATTGATAGCAGATTGTGACTGTTCTCACATTATCTTTCAGGTTGCTTTCAATGCATTCAGGTTTGCAAAGCCAGTTCAGGAACTTGGGAACAAGATTGCAGAGAGAATGAAAAGCAAGGGACCCTACCTTGCGCTTCATCTACGAATGGAAAAGGATGTTTGGGTGAGGACTGGTTGTCTACCTAGTCTTAGTCCTGAGTATGATGAGATTGTAAACAATGAAAGGAGACAAAGACCAGAGCTTCTTAGCATTATTCTTGGACTTGGCCATTGTATTGTAGAGCTGCAAAATATAGAAAAAAGAGAGCTCTTGCTTTTTTTTGGTGGGGTTCATTCAATTTGTTACTGTGAATTGTGTTAAAGTATATTACTTAATTAATTGGTTATATATGCATGATTTTGATATTTGGTTTGGTTTATATATATATATATATATATATATATATATATATATATATATATGCTTACCAATATGTAAGCTTTGTACATTAATTATATATGTGTATGTGTGTGATGTACCTAAATGTAATGTTACTGTGAATTGATGAGGGATGGTTGTGCCGGTGGGAAATGTAGAAAAACAGTGAATAATGAAGGAAAAAAAAGGGGGGGATAGGTAGCACTTTCTTGAAAAAACGTTGTCTAAAGTGACAAATAGACAACGCTTCCTTGAGAAAGTGTTGTCTAAAGTATGTAATAGACACTACAACAGATTAGACTTTTAATAACGCACCTTTTATAGCATTTTCGTGTGGAAATGCTATTAAAAGTGATGGGGGGACTTTTAATAGCGTTTCCTTTAGAAAACGCTATCTTAGGTATCACCTAAGATAGCGTTTCCGTGTGGAACCGCTATTAAAAGTGCCACTTAGGAAAAGATAGCGGTTCCCACACGAAACGCTATCTTAGGTATCCCTTTTCTTGAGCATGACAAATTAAACCGGGACCTTGGTTTTCTTCCCTCTTTTTCTTGCTCTCTTCATTCTCATCGTAGCTCGTTGCCATCTCTTTTTTCTTCCCTCACCTTCGTTGCTCGCCGCCGCTGCTGTTGTTGACCATCCTGCAGCCGTCACCGCCCGTTCAAGCCCTTCCCTCTTCCATCGCATTTTCCTCTTCGCTGATTGGTAAGTCATCGCATTTTCCACAATCTCAGACTCAGCCCCAGCCCCAGCTGCCTCGTCTCTCAGTTTCACCGCCAACACCGGCCGTCATTCACAATCACATCGATTTTGGTAATACCCTTTTCTTCTTTCTTTCTAATTTATCAGCTTTTGAAAGAAAAAAACAAAGAGGAACCAATTTTGGGTACTTTCTCATATTCTTTGCTTGTGCCAGATTTTTATATCTTATTTGGGTTTGTCGATCTTAGTTGTATCAGCATTTTACCTTACCCTTTTGCATGCACCTTATTCTTATACCGTTGATGAGTGGTATTTTATTTGATATTAAAATCATAAGAAATTTTTATTATGTGTTGCTGTTAATGTAAACTCTTCTTATTGAGTGAGTTTTGCTGCAACTCAGTTATTGTTTGAAGAAGATACTTTTTTTTCTAAGACTACAGATGATTGTTTCTCTTTTTTCTCCCTTGTTGGAAAGGATGCTTATTATGACATTACTAAGATTTTCTCATATTGGGGTTCCTCCAAGTGTATCTTATAAAACTGAAGTTTTGTCTTGTTCCTAGGTGAGCTTACATTTGAAAGCTTCTCAAATACTGTGAAACTCCGGTCACAGAACTGAAGTAACTATCCATTTCAAAGGTAACTCTATCTGTTGGAATCGTTCACTATATATGCAGAAGATTTTTATTGAGTTAATGAAGGCATCTGTTAATGAAGATAAATGTCTCGTGTAGATAAAATGTAGATTTTATTAATGTTAATTATTCATTATCTCAAGTATCCAGTTATGTTGGGATTGTTAAGTGCTGTTGGATAATAGCAACAACTATTGCATGCTGAGCTCTTTTGTTGCACATGACTTAAGGTTTTTTGTAGCTTTTTCTCGTGTGTTATTTCCTCGAGATCATTGAGGATTTTGAAGTTTGCACTTAGTACTAAGACTTTGATATCAGATTAGGGTACAGACCACAAGCTGATAGATCTAATTGTTGAGGAAACTACATATGTTAATTAGAACCTGGTTTATGTTATAAATAAATCAAGTAATGAAAACAAGATAAATTCCATTTACTCTGAAGTTGAATCGAAATGAACATTCAATTACCATAACCATTGTTTCCTTTCCAGACCGATAGCCCATTAATGGTCAAGCCACAAATATGAGATTCTCCTGCAGCTAATCTTGACATTGGCAAATTCTTAAACTATCTCTGAATCTATGCTCCTCTTCCCCAATGTGCCCAATACCAAACTCTAATCTTGACTCTTGTTACTTGGAATGACATATAGGCAGCCTCTTCTGCAGTTAAGTCTGGTTTTGTTTCATTTTGTAAATTTCCTAGAGGTAGGTGTGCATCTTCAGGTTGTGATTTATTAAAGTGTGTGACCCTTTTGTCACATACCTTGTTTAAAAAAAGAAATAGCAAATCAAATTTCAGGTATCTTAAGTAATTTAAGCATGCTAATGTACTGTTGTAGCTGTTATGGTGAGATAATACTATTAAAGCAATATTTAGTACTTCTCCATTGATATAGCATTTATGTTGCTAGGTTTAATGAATTTGATGCCAATGGTGGACCCATTGCGAAGGAGTTGATTCCCAAGATCACTGTTTTGAAGAAAAGCTGGTCCTCTAAATTGGGGTTAGAACTAGCAGATATTGATGTAAGGCCATCTTTTCTCTCACTATTGTTTTAGCTTAACGGATTTCATTTTTCACCTGTAGTTCCCTTCTAATTGAGATGTTAAATACAGGCTCGGCAATTCATTGCCACTATCATATTTCTAAAGGGGGTTGGAGGGGTTCTATTTGTGTTTGGCAGCACACTTGGAGCTTATCTACTGGTAAAGGCTTGGTGTTGCTTTGGACTGTGAAGAAGTTGCTATTCTTAAGTTTACTTTAAGTTCCCCTCATTGTTGTGGTTCCAAAACATAATAGTCCTGAATGAAGTTTTCCTTTTTCTGTAGCTTATGCATCTGGCTATTACTACTCCGCTGCTGTATGATTTTTATAACTATAGACTCGGCAGGCCTGAATATACTCTACTGCTGAATGATTTCTTGTAGGTTTGTCCGAACTTCTTTGATTTGCTTTGTTTTTTTATGATGGTTTCATCTTTGTGAGAACTATATATATATATGGTGGAATCCACATAGGGACAAACTGCTAAATTGTGCTAATTACCAATACCAATGAATTTAACTTCTAATAGTAAGTTATATTGAGTTAAAAATTGATCCTGCTTGGATTATGGGCAAATAAGGTGTTTTCTTGTCTAGGTAATAGGTTTTGTTGTCATTTGTTAATTGTCATAGTATATACTACGGGTAAATCTAAGATTGATGGAAGAGAATCCAGTATTTCCATGAGGTTTGTGCTCCCATTAGTTGGTATTCTAAATTTTTCTTTAATACCATTAGTAACTTCAACAGTCTTAATTTACCTTTGGTTCAAATGGTTTCAGACTTCCCTTCACCCGCCCCAGCTCGTTCAACCTGTCTAGTAGCTGCCTTGCCATTAGATGCCAAGATTGAAATCGAGTGCATAGCTGCACTATAAGCACCGGTTGGTTCCTTCAGCAAACTCAGGTTAATAATGAACGTGGAAACTTAACCTAGTATTGGAGTTTAATTTTGGTTTGTCCTCCTTGAATCATGATGCTCTTGTCATTACTATTATTGCTCTAGTATCCTGATAGGAAGGAATTTAATCATCGGATTCTCTCTCAAGATTATGTGCCCCATTAAAAGGGAAAGAAACTAAGTCAGCGACAATGTGTTTTGTTTGCAGCTTTTGTAATGATCGATTATGAATTCTGATTGTTCCAAACAGGATCTTTGTCTAAACTTCAAAGAAACCTCGTTTAACTATGGATATTGTTCCGTAAATACTTTGAGACAAGATTTTCAAGGAAATCCCTGTCTCTTTATTTTATATTAGGAAAGGCAGATAAGGTTGGAAAACTGACATTTCCCATACCAGTACTTTGATATAGATCCTTAAAGAAATCTGAAACTAAGTTCTGTAATTGCAATAGTTTTCTTCTTGTTTCACAATCCTCTCCTTGAACATAAAAGATACAACAGGTTCTTCAAGGGACCTGAAACTGCTACACTGATCCTTTCCTTTACCCAACTAAATACCCCCCCCTCTCTCCCATCTTTCCCTTATGATGCTTCCCCACTAATACACAGCCCCTGTCCACACTCAATTTGCCATTCGGAAAAACGGTAAAAGTTTTCATTCCTTTCATTCCTTTAATCTGTATACATTGCATGTAGACCTCAACCACTCTAAACTCAAAGTAAATATGTTTAATAAATATTTTTTGTAGATCGGTAAAGCATGGATCGGAAATGGATGTCTGTCAATCGTTTAACGAAGGAGTATGAGGATGGGGTGAAAGAGTTCATTAGTTTTGCAGTTCGGCATGCGGAAAACCCTAGTACAATCATATGTCCTTGTTTAGATTGTTGTTATGCAAGGCGAGTTAGTGCAGCCGATTTGTAAGAACATTTAGTGTGTAATGGAATCGATCAAAGTTATACATGTTGGACAAAACATGGTGAGACAAGAGCTGAGTCTAGTGAAATGAGGAATCGTGTGAGATATTCATCATACGATACCGACACAAATACTTATGAGGGCGATCGTTTTGAAGACATTGCAAATGCTGTTGAAGAGGATCTTCAGGATTGTCCTCAAATGTTTGGGAGGTTGGTAAGTGATGCAGAGCAACCATTGTATGATGGTTGTACTAAATTCACAAGATTGTCGGCGATGTTAAAGTTGTATAACTTGAATTCGGGCAACGGATGGATTGATAAGAGCTTTACGGACTTACTCACACTATTGAAAGACATGTTGCCAGAGGATAATGTGCTTCCTAGTCGGACATATGAGGCTAAACAAATGTTACGCTCTATTGGCATGAGCTACGAGAGGATACATGATTGTCCTAACGATTGCATTTTATTTCGGAATGAATATGCATCGTTAAAGATGTGTCCTAAATGTAATGCCTCACGATATAAGAAGAAAGAATCAGATCCAGAGAAGGTTGTGTGGTATTTTCCCATAATACCCAGATTTAGGCGCATGTACCGTAGTTCTGAAGATTCAAAGCACTTGACATGGCATGAGGATGAAAGGATCAAAGATGGCAAGCTGTGGCACCCGGCAGATTCTCCGCAATGGAAGAAATTTGATCATGATTATCCTGATTTTGGGCAAGATTCAAGAAACCTACGACTTGCATTGGCTCTCCTGTGATTTAACCCGCATGGTGTTCAAAGTAGCTCTCCACGATACATGGCCTGTGATTTTGGTGATTTATAACCTATCCCCATGGCTATGCATGAAGCGCAAATTTATGATGTTATCTATGTTAATTTCAGGGCCCAAACAACCAGGAAATGATATAGACGTCTATTTGACTCCTTTGATTGAAGACTTGAAACAACTGTGGGAGACAGGTGTGGAGGTGTATGATGGGTATAAGGAAGAAAGTTTCAATTTGAGAGCTATGTTGTTTGGCACAATTAATAATTTTCCAGCCTACGGTAATCTGTCAGGATATAGCATCAAGGGTCAGTTTGCATGCCCTATATGTGAAGAGGGTACGGATTGGATGCGGTTAGAACATTGTAAGAAGAATGTCTTTCTTAGGCATCGTAGATTTTTGCATCCAAGTCATCATTACCGGTGGTGGAGAAAGGCGTTCAATGGGAACTCGGAAGAAGGTAGAGCTCCTTCACCTTTGAAGGGTGATCAACTTTTTGAAAAGGTAAAGGATTTGAATATCCAATTCGGTAAACCTTTTGCGAGAGATATTGTCACAAGAGGGTGGAAGAAAAGGTCGATTTTCTTTGAGTTGCCATATTGGAAATCATTATATGTAAGACATTTCCTCGATGTGATGCACGTTGAAAAAAATATCTGTGATTGTGTCATTGGTACGTTACTCAATGTGCCAGGGAAGACTAAAGATGGCATCAATGCAAGGTTGGACTTGGTTAGTATGGGAATAAGAAGAGAATTGGGACCGACGAAGAAGGGTAAAAGTACATATCTTCCTCCGGCTGCTTACACTCTATCTAGAAAAGAAAAAACTGTTTTTTGTAAGTTTCTTGAAGGAGTTAAGGTTCCGGAAGGGTACTCTTCAAACATTAGGAACCTCGTATCGATGAAATATCTCAAGTTAAAAGGTCTAATGTCCCACGATTGTCATGTTCTCATGGAGCAGTTGATACCCATTGGTATACGGTCTATTTTACCTAACAAAGTGCGGGGGGCCTTAACTAAACTCTGTTTCTTCTTCAAGGCAATTTGCAGCAAAGTGATTGACCCTGGGAAGTTGCCATCACTGCAAAGAGAAATTGTTGTGACTTTATGCGATCTTGAGATGTACTTTCCACCTTCATTCTTTGACATAATGGTTCATCTAACCATTCACCTTGTTAGAGAGACACAACTATGTGGGCCAGCTTATATGAGATGGATGTACCCGATTGAGCGTTATATGAAGATATTAAAAGGGTATGTGAAAAACCGATCACGACCAGAAGGTTGTATTGTTGAACGGTATATTGTCGAAGAAGCTGTTGAATTCTGCATGCGAATACCTATCCAATGCTGATTCTATAGGGCTGCCAAAGTCTCGTCACACATGGAGAATGATGGGGCAAGGAATTACTGGAAATGAAATAGTGACTATATCAAGGACAGAATGGGAGCAAGCACACTTATATGTTTTGCACAATGCCGATGAGGTTGAGCCATATGTTAAAAAACACAAGGACATGCTTAAGAGTTTGTATCCAAATAAGAATCAAAATTGGCTAACTAGAGAACACAATCGTTGTTTTATAACGTGGCTAAGAGATCACATTTATGCAGAGTTGACTGAAAATGCTACTTCAGTTTCAAATAGATTGAGATGGTTAGCCAAAGGTCCAAATTTGCATGTCTTCTCTTACCACGGTTATCAAATTAATGGGTACACATTCTATACAAAAGAACAAGATGGTCGGAGTACAATGCAAAACAATGGTGTGACTCTTGTAGCTCAATCGATGCATATCTCAAGTGCCAAAGACAGAAACCCGATATATGCAAATATGTCATACTTCGGCGTCATTGAACTCATATGGGAGTTGGATTACACAAAGTTTAAGGTTGGTGTGTTTGGTTGCAAGTGGGTTGACAATAATAACGGTGTTCAGATTGATGAGTCAGGGTTCATGCAGGTGGATCTTAATAGGGTGGGGTATAAAGATGAGCCTTTTATATTAGCATCTCAAGCTCAACAAGTGTTCTATGTCACTGATCCAGCTGATATGAAAAGGTCCATTGTTCTTTTGACTAACAAAATAATTACTAAGATTGATGATCAAGACCATGGAGATGTTGATATTGAAGATGATCCTTTCGTCGGGACATTACAATCACTTGAGATTGATCCAACTAGGGATGATGGTATGTATATGAGAGATGATCATGATGAGGGGCTTTTGGTCAATCTACCATTTCGTACTAATAAAGGACAAACAAATCCCAATCCAATGAAGAAAAGAAAAAGGTTGACTTAAACATGTATGTAGTGTTTGTGTTTAAATGAACTTTACGATCCTTTTATATTATAGTTAGCATCTTAGGTAATGCTAGTGTTGATTTTGTTATTCATAGTTGTTTTATATTTTGCATCAATTAATGTTATATTAATGTCCATTGATGTTTTACTTGTATCTAATATTTTTGTAGGTAAATGGCATCTTCAAGTAATTCTAGTGATGCCAAAGCGACGAGACGTGGGCCACAGATTATGAAGGCGGTCATCCGCGCTAGGAGTAAAGGACAAAAATTTGATGTAATTTACTTACTAATCTAAGGATTTCATAATGTTGTTTGATATCTAGATTTAATTACTTTATTATTTTTATTAGGTTGAATGGAATTCTTTGGACCAACCAATTCGTGCTAATGGTAAAATATTGAAGAGTTACATTGGGGCCGTTGTTCGGCAAACGGTCCCAATTATTTGTTCTAATTGGAAGGATGAAGCTTTGGATGGTTTCAAAGAGAGAATATGGGCTGATGTACAGATAATTGTTAAAATTTATGAATTATATTGTAAACTATGTAAACATACTTACTTTGACACGTTGTTTATATTGTTTTGCAGATGTCTTTTAATGTTGATGAATCTCGGAAAAAATTTGTACTTCAGGAAGCTAGTAACCTACACAGGGCATTCAGAACTAGATTGACCAAAAAATTTCTAAGAGATGCCAACGGGAGTATCATAGAGGAACCTCCATCACAATATCCACACATATCAAGGGATGAGTGGACAGATTTTATAGCAATACGCACAGGAGATGTTCAATTCTTGGTATGTTTAATATCACATTAGTCCTTATAATTTTATAGCAATACGTACATATGACATTAACCATGTATTAATATTACTTGTATGTGTCTGAATAGAAATTAAGCAATGAAAATCGCAACAGGGCGTTAGATCCTGCATGCCCTTACAAAGCATCACGTAAGGGGTATGCTGACATTGAGGATGAATTGGTATGTATATATATATATATATATATTTAACTGCATGTGTGGTAAATATGACTTTTAAACTGTTTGGTTAATATATATTATCTCAATATGCAGATGCAGGAGGCGGGGCCAGAAGTTAAGAAAATTAAACGCCATATTGTGTGGAGGAAAGCCCGCGAGAACAAGGCGGGTGTAATTGACAACAAAAATACGCAGACCGTGTGGAATAAATGTGTTAGTAGACTAACGTTTACATTTTCATTTGTTATTTTCTTATGATAATATATAATAATTTTAACATTTGCATTTCACCAATAACTATGTGTCAGGAGGAATCATCACGGTCTGCGGTAGAGGGAGAGATACAAGATTTTGGTCGCCAGGATATTCTTGCTAAAGCCCTAGGTGTGCCAGAGAACCCTGGTCGTGTTAGGGGTGTGGGTTTTGACGTCTCTCAAAAAGACTACTTCCCACCTAAAGGTCGTGCAAAAAATAACTCGGAAACGAAAAGGTGGGAGACATTGGTGTCTCAACTCTCTGAAAGATTGAACATTTTGGAAGAAAAGCTGAAAAAAAAGGAGGATGAGGAGAGGCGGGGCTAATTTCACAGCCCAAACAAGCGTCAAAGATAGTTGCACTCTACCATCCGCCATCAGGCTTCGGAGGTAATGCATGCCTTTTTTTTTTACTAGTATTGCATTCGCGATTAAATACATTCAATTGGATGCCTTAATTCACAGACTTATTCATCTATCATTGGATTAGGGTGTCAACTCATGTCATTTATATTTATCAACCCCAAACTATCGTATGGTTGCTATGGGTAAAGTATACAATGGTAGCGGTGTTACACTTCGCATACGGACCATGCCCCTTAACCATGTGAAAGTTGGAGTTGATGTTGCAACCGAGGGGATGCGCCATTGCCGGTACCTATTGATCGTGCAGATGTAATGACAGGAAGAGATGCAATAGGTACTTATGTGGCATGGCCAATTGATCTCGTGGTTGTAATTAATATGGTATGTAATTGCATTTTTCTATCTTTTCATATATGGTATATATGCATTACATTAGTTGATCACTAACTGGCATATTGAAATGCAAAATTTCCAGGCACCTGCAAAATCTAAAGGCAAGGGCAGAGTGTCTGGATATACAAAGGAGTCAATTACAACCCCAGAAAATAAAGGAGGCAACTCTGAGGCCAACCCTCCTACAGCTGGTTCAACTACAATTTCTCTGGAATATTTGAATTTTCTTAAAATACATGAACGAAAGAATATGAAAAATGATGACCAATTGGACATAGAGATGGAACAAAATATTTTTGGTCAGCATTTCATTGAGATGATCAATACTGAAAATATCAGAGAAGTTGTAAATCATGAATGGGTATCTGCCTCCGTTATTTCCGTATATATCAGGTACTAAATCAGGCTTAAAGTGTACAATATTTTTGTAGTCTTTCCATTTAAATATTGATGTCATTGGTGTAATCCATTTTTATATTTTAATTGAAGGTATTTGTATGAAGAATTGTTGCTTCCAAAGGAAAGAACGAGGAGGTTTCTGTTCTTGTCCCCACACCAAACAGATACATACGGCTTCTTCGGGAGGGATTCACAGACAAAGTATATAGCTGACCGCTTTGCAACTACAGAAAGAGAATATCAGCCCTTGTTTCTAGCGCCGTGCAATGTTGGGTGAGTCACTTATCCTATAGGACTTAATTCACAATAATGAATTACATAAAAGTTGAGGTGCTTAGGATTTGTTATCTCAACATTTTTGTAGGAATCATTGGGTCTTGTCTTGCGATAAATATTGTTGAAGAGATTATTTACTATCTGGATCCCTTGAATGTTGATCCTAGGGGTCGCCCAGAATTAAAGAATCTGTTCGATAAGTAAGCATGCTTTTATATTTCTGATTTTCTATGATTCTGTCGAATGGCTTCCATGGTAGATACATGTTGCAAGTTGTCATGGTCCTAATGTGCTTTTGATTTTTGACATTAGAACATGTGTTGAATTGACATATACTGGGTTGTGGCTGTTGTGGTTCAAAATAAAAAAAAAAGCATGCGTGTGTTTGTGATGATTGAAAATATGTTTCTTAATGAACTCTGTTTGATTTTGTGATTAGTGCTTTGCAAGTTTATCGTGCAAATATCGGAGCTAAGGTGCCGCGTTTAAAGGCAACCAACATTAAATGGATTCAGATAGAGGTACATTTGCAAAAACTTAATGCGCAATTAGATAAAAAAACCTATATTGATTTACTATTTTATTTTTTATAGTGCCCAAGACAACCCAACAGTACAGATTGTGGGTACTATGTGATGCGTTTCATGAAGGAAACTATCTTGCAGAACCAAATTAAAATACCAATGGCGGTATGTTGTTTACTTAGCTTTTAACTGTGACTGTTCAAATGTTTTAGCAATTGTAACTTAATTTATTTAATTTTTATGTCGCAGTACTTCCCTGACTTCAAATGCTCCACATACTCCACTGCTCAACTATCTGAAGTCAAGGAAGATTGGTGTCGCTATATTGTTGAGAAGTTCGTTTGATTATGTCAAATTGATCACAGTAGTTGCAGCAATACTCATTGGTATGCGAATAATGCTTTTGATCACAAAGTAATGCATGTTACAAGTGTATGTTTTGGCTTCGTAGGATGCAGAAAGTGAATGGCAATTTATAAATATTACATGAAATTGTATATAGCACTTGCTTTCTTTGGTGATTGGGTTATTGATGCTAAATTTCAAAATCTTGTTCATAAAATGTTCATTATGGGAGTTTTCTATAACAACCAACAGGACGTATGGTTATACTTTTCTATTGGCAATCTTTAATTTATTTTATGCCTAATGAATCTGGAAATGGTGGTTGATATACACCTTTTTCAGCATATACATGCCTTCTCTTTAGCTCGGTGGATGTGTATTATCTTCTCTTGGTCCTGGTACACTTAGTTCAAACCATATTGATTTGGTGCTTGTGTTTGCTTACAGACCGACAGGCTTTTACACCAAAACAAATAAATGAAGCATGCTATGTTGACATGAAGGCTAACAAAGATGTTTTTGACAGTCTGAGGAAAAACCCAAAAGTAAAATATGATGGGCAACGGTTCTCTTATAATGATGGAGTTATTGACCTTAAGGATGCTTAAGGATACACGAGTTTCCAGAGGACATTGCTGTTATTGACCTTAAGGATGCTTACCCAACTGTGATGGAGGACTTTTATTAGTTTCTTGTTATTTGTTGAACATTTCTGACATTGATGGTTCAGTAACATTGTTCATTAGGGCAGGTACAATGACTTTTATTAGTTTCTTGTTATTTGTTGAACATTTCACATTTCTGACATTGATGGTTCAGTAACATTGGTAGATTTGTTCATTGATATATGTTTGTTCTTATTTCTCACAGATTTCCCTCCTCTTTGCATAAATGAATTTTGGTGTAGTTCAATATGCAGGAATGGATTTAGTTAAGAAATATGTAAAGAAAAAAAAAAGGGAATAGATAGTGTTTGTTATTAACAAACGTTATCTAAAGTGAATGCTACCGCTATTAAAACTCGTTAGCAAAGATAGCGGTTACAAACGCTATTAAAAGGCATACGGAAACGCTATCTAAAGTCTAATCTGTTGTAGTGAGATTGTCTTTAGACAGCGCTTTCTCAAGGAAGCGCTACCTATTCCTACTTTCAGTAGCGCTTTCTTGAAAAAACGCTGCCTAAAGTGACAAATAGACAGCGCTTCCTTGAGAAAGCACTGTCTAAAGTATGTAATAGATTGTCTTTAGACAGCGCTTTCTCAAGGAAGCGCTACCTATTCCTACTTTCAGTAGCGCTTTCTTGAAAAAACACTGCCTAAAGTGACAAATAGATAGCACTTCCTTGAGAAAGCGTTGTCTAAAGTATGTAATAGATTGTCTTATTACCAACTTTAGACAGCGCTTTCTCAAGGAAATGCCACATATTCCTACTTTCAGTAACGCTTTTTTAAGCGCTATCGAATCTCTCCCACCTTCAGTAGCGGGTGAATAGATAGCGCTTCGAAGCGCTACTAAAGGCAAAAAAAAAGCGCTACTGAAGCTATTTTCTGTAGTAATGCATGTATAATTGTTATACAAAGAGAAATTGTAAACTACTGGAACAATGTCAGTTAAAACCTTTACTTAAATTATTAAAATTTTCGGCTATTACATTTTAATTGCACATTTGATGATTTATAGAGCATAAAAAATGGTATTGTAGAAATATCAAACAATTTCCTGTTGAAATTTTCTTTTGATTATGATTATGATTAATAGTTGAATATATCTTATGATTTTGATTTAAATGTTATTCTCTTGTGAACGTGTGCTTAGCACGGGCCTCTTTACTAGTTAGAAAAAAATTTACTCTTACATTAGCTATCTTAAAAGTCACATATATAATAAAATTTAAGTGATTAATAATGTAAAAAATCTCACATAGGATACATATTAAAATTATTATTTTTAATTAGTTTGCCATTTATGATTGTATCTCCCGGACATTCTGCTAGAAAAAGTCACATAAAATTATAATTATCAGGAGTAGGAATATGCTAGGTTGAGACGGACAATGACATGAATAGGCTTGGCCTACGTTGCAATCTTAAGGCCTGGGTTTGGCCTAGTGTCCTGATATAGGCTAATTTTTTCAAGGTTTGAGCCTAACATACTTTAAAGTCTGACCTGACCTGTAAGCCTATTTAAAGGCTTGTTTTTCTAGAAGGTCTTTAAATATACCTTCACCTATAAATAAGTCATAGGTTTTCACTTGTTAATAGGTAAGCCTCTAATTATAAAAAGTCAAGTAGGCCTATATTGATAAATATGGTTTTTTTACATGATAAGTGTCACTAAGTCTTTAATTTCAAATATTATAAATAATATATTATAATATCATAATATATTAAATTATTATTGTTGTTGTTGTTATTATATGTGTGTTAAATAGGCTGATCTGATAGGTCTAATAGGTTTTTTTTAAACCTTAGTCTGACCTCTAAGCTATATAGATTTTTTTAAAAAACATTGTTGATCTAATCTTTTTATTAAATAGACTAGGCTAGAGTAAGCCTTAAATAGATTAAGTTATAGGCTGTTGACTAACGGTCTCACGTATTTCCAACCCTAATAGTTAAATTGCTGTGGTAGGTTAGTTAGAATATCTTCCTAAAAGTCTTGCATAATTTTATTTTTTTTAAAAAAAGGGGTGTGGTAGATGAGAATGAAATATCAGTATTGAAAAACTCACCTGTAAAATCACGGTGCAAAAATTATAGAATTAGAAACATTCATAATAATAATGGTAAAAGTTAAAAACAAATATATGTTATCATTCATTTATATGAATGGTTATGGTGGAGTGTCTGGTTAATTGTTTTACTTTCCCCCCTACCAAAGCTAAGTCTAATGATAACCATAATCTACCAAATATCTTATCCATCATAGAGTTTGGGTAGGGTGCTGAATTTTTTCGTCCGTCATTATAGTCATCGAAGACTTGATACTAGCATGTAATAATATGTTTATTACCCAAAGCTACATTTTACAAGGAATTTTGCCAAAGGAAAAGCCCTTTAATCATAAAATTGTGGACATCAAGTGTAATAATTATTTGACACAATAAGGTTCAAAACACAAATCATGAAATCATTGAGAGATTTTTCTTTATCATGCTAAAAGTTTGATATTGAAACTGCACTGTGAATATAAAATTAGGGGATGGCTAAATAAAAACTTTTATCAATATGATATATAAACTCCAACACGTCTCAATACATGTTGGTGGATGACATGGTCATGTCTCTCACGGTGAGCGACCATTGTTTATCCTTTGATTTATCTCATCTCCACAATCATATCCTACACCTGCCACACTTTATCACCTCCCTCAACTAAGGGTGCGTTTGGGTAAACAATTTAATTAAGAACTTATCGTATAAGACTTTATCACATGAGAGCTTATGCCATAAGCGTTTAAAGAAATAAAAAGAAAAAAAAAAGGGGCATAAGAGAATTCGAATAGTGAAAAACACGGAGAGGGTGTTTAGTCCATAAGCTCTTATGATAATTCCATAAGCTTCTCCCACTAACTTATGAAAATAAGTCAAAAACTCCTTATGGGATGACATAAGTTATTTTTATAAGTTCTGTCAAACACATTGCATAAAAGCTTATGTCATCAGATAAGTCAAAAAGAGCTTAAATAAACTGTTCCAAACGCCACCTAAGTTCACAACCCACCCCATCTCCACCAACATCATCCAAACTCCACACGCTACTCCCCTCCGCCGCGATCCTTAAAAATGTCAATATTATTTCTTTTCCCTTCACTTTTCTGCACTTTAAAACCCCATTTTGCATTATCATTTTCATGAATTTGTGTCGTTGAATTTGTTCTAGTTTCATCTCAATTAATTAACCAAGCTTGTAACTTTCTATATTAAAGCTCGAGAGGCGTGAGAGGGAGAATGAGTGTGACCGATTTGAGGATGAGCAGAGAAGGCTTCAAGCCAACCATTCACATCAACGTTATTGAACCAAATGTCTCTAGCAACAGAAATGGCTTGTTGTAAGGAAGAGAAAGGAGACGTCAAAGCCATGTCTTGGGTGAATTTGGTGCTTCCCCGGCATGATAAAAAATCCTTCTCATCAAAACTCACTCCCATTGATTCTTCAACACACAAATATTAATTTAACAGATAATAATACAATAACTAAATTGAGATATTTTCGAGGTAATAAGATTAAGACATGATTGGGACTCTGGCGCCCAAGTTGAGAAAAGCAAAGCATGAAAATGGTTGAATATTTCATTTTCGAGGTAGTAAGTACCGTACCGCTTTTCAAAGCTGTTACCTTTCCCCTCTCTCTGTCCTCATTCGTTTCATGAATAACAATAACTCCTCTTATTTTTCTCTCTGATTGTTTCCTTCTTTCCCAATCCCCCCGTTCATCTTATTTTACTCCCAAAACCCAAAGGACACCATTTCCATCGTTTCATTTTCACTTCAGGGGGACGGAATGGGTCACAACGCAGCTTTTCAGACAAGGTTGGGGGTGGCGCTCTTGTTACTGGGGTTATGGTTTTTGCATATGACACCCTGTATCAAAGCGCCGTCGTCGTCAAAAGTGAAGTACAAGAACTCATGCGCGACGATGCATTAGATGCACTGGCTTGATTTGTGAGTTTTGTTTTGGAAGTAAAGTGAGGAAAATTAAAAAATTGTGTTTGTGAGTTTAAACCTTTGAGGAGAAGATTTTGAGGATTTAAACAACCCTCCCCCCGGCGCTCGGAACCCTTCCTCATTTCTATCTATTGGTTAATCCTAATTTGGGATTTTTTTTAGAAAAAATAATTAAATTATTAATTTATCCTATGAATCTTTACTAATTTATATTAATATTTTTATTTGAAAGGTATATTAATATTATTTTAAAAATATTATTTATGTTAATTTTTTAAATAAAGGTAAGATTGTAAAAGCATGTTATAAACTCTCCATTTATTTTCTTCATATAATATGCATTCACAAGTAAGGGGACAGATGATACTCTCGTTCCCCTCCCCTCCATCTCCTTTCCTTCACCTTTAATCCCCTATCTTTCTTTACTCTCTAAACTCACAAACAAAGCCTAAGAGTTCTACGTGGAGGGAATCTATGGCCTAGGCCCCTACAATCGACGGGAAGAGGAGGGGCTGCCGTGAGGTTATCCAGTGAGAGAGAACACAGAATGAAATTAAAAAAAATTAGGTGTTCACGGTGTATTGTAATATCGGTGAAACATCACTGTCTAACGATTATAATAGGTGGCTCAAGTGAGCGGGATAAGAATTGTCTGACGTTAAATAATTAACGTCACCTGACTTTAACAAATCCCAGCCATTGATTTCATCCAACGTACCAAAATAATGAACAGAATAATAACCTTAAAACAAAATATTAAGGAGTTAAGAAAATACTTATAAATATTAGAAACATTAGAACCAAACGAATATATTATTTACCACCAAGAATTGGTTAGAAAAAGAATGAGACGATTAAAACAAGAATTAGAAAATTGTATAGGATAATGGGATTATCTGAAGAAATAGAAGCAGGATTTAAAGAATTAGAAAGAATATTGGAAGAAATAAATAAAAATATCATTCAATTAATAGAAAGTACAGGAAAAATTGCAAATTACACTTGCAATAAAATACAAAAAGGAAAAGATGAAATAGAAAACATTAAATAAACCTTAAATAATATTAATAAAGGAAAAGAGATAGATAAAAATGAGGATATCATCAAAATAAAAATTATTTTGGAACAACTAGAAAATCTATTAGAATATGACGAGAATAATAGATGTATAACGAAAAATGAACTAGAAGAAATTTTAGAATCCAGAAGATTAAAAGGAATAATAATTAAACAAGAACCAGAACAAGAATCTTCATGGATACCTACACCCGTATCTTCATGGAGGGGATAAAAGAAGAATATATGGAAACATTAAGAAAATCAAATGATTTAGAAGAAATTCAACAATTATTGGAACAACTCAAAATAGTTGAAGAAGAAAATAATCAAATACATAATATCGAAAAGATTGATAGAAAAGACATAGAAAACAAGGAAAATGAGGAAATAATCTTAAATTATAGTTCCTCTTCAGAATCTGAAGAAAACCATATAAAAATGGAAAGATGTGAATATAGTGGAAAAAACCCTAAAAGAAAATGGGAAGAATATAAATATACACCTGAAGGAGCTTGGGATAAATATGAAACCGAAGCTTTGTATAATAAAGGATATGCAAGGAAAAATAATAATAAATGGACAAAAGTTCAAGAAGAATTTAAACCCGACACCATAATACAGGAAATATACTTGACCTTGACTGTATTAGAAACAAAGAAGATGTATTATTAAGATGGACAAATGAAATAATCTTAATGATCCTAACTGACGAAAGATTTAAACAACTAAACTTTATAGAAACCAAAAATTTTGTGACATTCAAAACAACAGGGAATGTGCAAAAATTTCTAGTAGGAATTAAAGATGCAGAATGTATTAACTTCGGAAGAATGATAGATAATAGCGCAGACTATGTTAAATTAATAATGACTCTAATATACCAAGAATTTTTAGGATATAATTTAATGGAACAGAGAGAAAAGACAAATAAAACTCTAATTGAAAATGTCAAGTCGCATCTTAATAGAATGCAAATATGTGATATGTGTCAGATTGAAAGTTTCATCTGCGAATATCAAAAATACTACTATCAATTAGATGAAGAAACTAAAGAAATATATAAATATATCTTTATAGATAAATTACCTTATCCATTAAATTCAAAAATTAATAAACTATGGGAATCAAAACCCGAAGAAACTGCAAATACTTTAGGTGGAGTTATTAAACTCCTATACCAAGAACTAAGAGAACAATGTTTGAATAGAGAAACAATTAGACAATTAAATAGAGGAAGTAATGTCATTTGTTGTGACATTCCAGAGATAGAAAAACCAGGAAAATATGGTTCTGAAAAGAAAATAAAAAAGAAAAAATATTACAAAAGACCAAACCTACGAAAGACTTACCCTAGAAAAAAGAATTATTATAAAAATAATAAAAAGAAGTATTTTAGAAGAAAAAGATCAACACCAAAGAAATATTGCCCAAATGGGAAAAAGAAATGTGTTTGTTGGATATGTAATGTTGAAGGCCATTATGCTAATGAATGCCCTCAAAGGAAAGAAAAAGAATTTAAGGAAAAATCAAAAATAATAAAACAAGTTTTTATATGAACTTGAACCATTAGAAGAAGAACTAAGTGATTCAGAAATAAGTATATACGAATATACAGATAATGAATTATCTTCAGAAGAAGGAGAATACGAATAGTACATATATAAAAATACTAATAGAAAAAAATAAAAATGTAATAGAAGCCTATATAGATACTGGAGCAAGTCTTTGCCTTGCAACAGAAGCATTGATTGATAATTGGGAAAGATTAGAAAAACCATTAAAAATCCGAATTGCTGATGGATCAGTACATTCATTGTATTGGATAGCAAAACGAATTACTTTGATAATACAAGAGAAAATATTTATAATACCAACAATATATAAACAAGAAACAGGAATAGATATAATTATTGGAAATAATTTCTTACGATTATACCAACCATTTTGTCAATATTTAACATATATTACTTTGAGAACCCCATATATTTATCAAAAACAAAAACGAGAAATTATCAAAATACCAATTATCCATACTTCTTCATGTACTTATTCATCAAAGTTTCAACAGCTGAAACGTGGTGAGATTATTAGCTTAATTTGCACAAAAATTCGTCATATATTAGTCAATTTAGAACCAAATCGAATAATACCAGCCCATATAGAAGAACTTCTAGAAAAGGTTTGTAGCGAAAACCCTCTGGACCCAAGAATTAATAAAAATACTGAATCAGTTGAATTAAAGTTAAAAGATCCCACGAAAGAGGTAAAATGTAAACCAATGATTTACACAAAACAAGACAGAGATGAATTCGCAAAAGACATTGATGAAATGTGTAAAAAAGGACTAATTAGACCATCAACTAGTAAACACTCTGCACCAGCCTTTTATGTAGAGAATCATAATGAAATAAAAAGAGGTAAAAGAAGGATGGTAATTAATTACAAACAAATTAATGATGCCATGGAAGGAGACGCCTATTTCCTTCCAAGAAAAGATTTAATTATTGAAAGAATTAGAAACATGGATTGGTTTAGCACCTTTGATTGTAAATCAGGATTTTACCAAATTAGATTGACTGAAGAATCTAAGGCACTAACAGCATTTAGTTGTTCACAAGGACAATATGAATGGAATGTACTCTCAATGGGATTAAAGCAATCACCTGGAATCTTCCAGCGGAGAATAGATTCGATTCTTAAAGAATTTTAAGACTTTTGTCTGATTTATATTGATGATATATTAATATTTTCAAACAAAGGATTAGCTGATCACTTTAAAAAGATATAATTTGTTCTTAACAAATGTTATGAGTATGGAATAGTTTTAAGCAACAAAAAAGTTGTCCTAGCCCAGAATAGAATTAATTATTTAGGATTAGAAATCGAAAAAGGGAAAATAATAATGCAACGACATGTACTAGAAAAACTTCAAAGTTTTCCAACCACATTAAAGGATAAAAAGGAACTACAAAGATTTCTTGGACTACTAACATATATTTCAAATGAAGGTTTTATCAAGAATCTTGCAGCAGAAAGAAGAATCCTTCAACAAAAATTAAAGAAGGATGCCCTCTGGACATGGACTGATGATGATGATAGACTTATTATAAAAATGAAAGACTTATGCCGGGATCTTCCTGAGCTATATCATCCATCGGATGATGATGAAATAATTATTGAGACTGATGCCTCAAATGACTGTTGGGGAGGTGTTATGAAAGCAAAACCCCCCGGACACAAAAATGAATTACTATGCCGATATATGTCAGGAACTTTTTCAGATAGTGAGATTAATTATCCCACATGAAAAAGAGACATTGGCTTTGATCCGTATGTTGGAAAAACATCGGATTTATATACTGGATAAGGAACTTATGTTGCAGGTTTTAAGAACTTAAACCATAAAGGAACTTATAAACAAGGACGATTGATTAGATGGCAAATGAAACTTGTCGAATACAATTACTCAATCTCTCACATTAAGGGAGATAAAAATATTCTTGCAGATATTTTATCAAGAGAATGGAGCAATCAACAACTGAAGACATACTGAAGCAGATTCAATATCAAGAAATGCTCGAGAAACAAAAGATGATGGAGCTTGACTTGATCAGAACAAATATCGAAGTACTAAAGTTTCAACTACAAAGAATACCCATCAAAGAAGACCCCATGAAAAATATTAAACAACAGGTACAGGAAAGCAATAATGAAAAATGGTACACTATCTTCAATGGACCACACCCAGGTGTTTACAATGAATGGCACAAAGCAGCCCCTCACTGCATTGGAATCTCAGGAGTCCATCGCAAAGGATTTCGTACCAAAGAAGAAGCAGAAAAGGCTTTGATCGACTATCAGAAAGAACAAGACAAAGACAAGGGCGTTTATCTTGGCCCAAGGACTTTCTCTGAAACCATAAAGAATCCACCAACTCAAAAAACATCATTAAGAATACTTGGAAGAGTTCCTTCTTCCATCGATGACTATCAAATTCCTTCAAGAAAAGATCATGAACTTCAAGTTCAATTTTCCAAGGAAAAATTTTTTGAACACCTAAAAAGACTAACCCACTGGTCCGAAAAAGAAAAGCTTAATTGTTTTTACATGGTCAACCGAAATATGTTCGGAGTTAAGGCCGTGATTACTCCTGGAGCAACATCGATTTTTACATTTAATATGTTCCAGTTTGGACTTATTGAATGTCTCTACCTCAGCTAAGACTTGGAAGAAATCAAATTATTTCCATATAATTTGAAGGAAGCCATTCAGAACTATCAAAAGAATGTTGCAAAGGATAGAACTATTTTTCTGAAGTTCTATTCAGTCTACCCAGATTTTGCAACTAAACAACCCACAAAGAATTTAATCTTCATTGGAGTAAGTAACAATACTTTCTCTAGGCGAGATGAACCTACTGGAGAAGAATACAGCGAAGAAAAGATTGTCACAATACTAGCAAACCAACTGGCGAGTGTCTTTACTCAATGCCAAATAATTGGAAAAGACTCTTTCATAAAAGCCATGTATAAAGGTCCACATACTTTGCTACTTAGCAAAACTAGTGGAAAATTGATTCGAGAAAGAGACCTAGCACTACTGACGAACTTTGAATTACCATTCTACACGCTACAAGGACTTTCAATGAATTACCAACCAGCTGTCCTTGACTTATTGTGCTCAATGATTAAGGAGAATGGCAATCACGCATGCGAAAGATGCGAAAAGCAGAAAGACTGTCGGCAAGATGACAAGGACTCAGACGAAGCCATTATTGAAGAATGACGTAAGCACTGACGTCATCAAGCATTATTGGAAGGATGACGTAAGCAATGATGTCATCATGGATTATTAAAGCGTCTAATTGATTGTAAAATTGTAATCATGTAAGGACATTTCTGTAATTTACTAAGTACCTTTATGTGTATAAATAAGACTCCTCAGCCCGAAGGAAGAAGAGCATCTGAACGAAAGTTTCAATCTCTCTTCTCTCCGAGAAGATCTAAGCTATGCTTAGCGATTCCTTGAGTGTGGAATCAACCCGGTTCTATGTACTTAACCACTGTTTATAAATAAACCACTACTTTCATATATTCCTCTACTTCATTACTACTTTACTACTTCATCATTACTTTACTTCATTACTACCAACTACTTATCAAAAATTTCAACTTCAACTTAGACGGAAGCTGCGGTGGACCAAGAAACCCAGAATCACTTCAAACCCCCAGATCAGGTATGACTTATCAACTGTTTAACTTTATTCAGTAGAAACTAATTATGTCTGAAATAGAAAAGGAAATAATTAATAATACTGATGTAGAATATTTACAAATTACTGAAGAAGATGGTAACTATGAAGGAAGTATCTTAATAGATCCAAAATTATTTCAAAAGATTCAGAAGGAGGACTTAAACTTATCTAAAGACGCAAATATGAAAAAATTAGGAGGAATAATGAAACGTTTCAATCAAAAAGAAAATATAATCTATTATGGAAAAATAATTAATGAGACACCAATAGATATATCTGAAACTCAGGGAAACACCTGTATACAATTATTAAACAAGAAAAAATTAATTGAGTTAAAAAGGAATTTAAAAAAGGAATGACATAGAAAGAAAATAGGTTATATTCATATAGGAGCAATACAAGTCTTAATTAAAGCAACCTTTCAAGAAGGAATAGATTCACCAATCGAATTAGTTCTAAAAGATGATAGAATAACAAATCCTAAGGATAAAATATTAGGAGTAATCGAAGGAAACTTAGCCTACGTTAAGTTAAAATTCGAAATACACCCAAATATTGGAATACCATTAGACACCCAAAGATTGGATCAATCATTGACTATGAAACATAGATTTTTAAGAAATAATTTAATGAGATCAAGAGACAAAATTTTCTCAATTACTTATTGTGTCAATTACGCACTAACAAATTCACATCATAGTATTACGTTTAGAAATAATGAAAGAATAGATATACCAAGACTATTTGAGGAAATATGAAAAATTTATCCTAAAAGAAATGACTTAACAGAATTAGGAATTTCTATAAGAAATCCGAAATCACTAAGCTTTAGGCAGATACCTAAACCAATTACTTTCCCGGAAACAGAAGAAAATAAAGACGAAAATATAAATAAATTATCAAACCAAGTAAGAGATCTAGCCCAATACTTGAGAAATAGAATATGAACAAAGAAAAAGAATTAAGAAATATTTATGAAAAATCTTATAATCAAGATAAAAAGAACATAAAAGACTTGATGAATATTTATGACAATCATCTTAAAAGAAATAAAGAAGATAAAAACCGAAAACAAATGGAAAAATATATTATAGAAAAAGAAAAAGAATTAATTGATATAATAAATAAAAGAGAAAAACATAAGAGACAAATAATAGGAAAAATAGGAAAAATAGAAGAAATGATTTTAAAGAAAAATCAATCAACTAGTTATTTTAAATTAACAGCACTAACTTTTGAAGATATTGATTAAAATAATGGAAATATATTCTGAATTCGATAATCAAACAGAAAATGAAATATTGAGTGTTTTAGTGATGGATTTACCCATCGACTGTAAACAATTAATAATTGAAAAAATAAAGACTCAAGCTAGACAAGAAGATTACTATCTTGCAGTTATTTCGTTAGAAATAGAATGGAACTATATGGAAGAAATAGGATTAGCTTTTGAATTTGAATATGATAGACTATTATTATCTGATATATATGAAGAATGTGATTTACTAGATGATTAAAATGGATCAAGAAATACCAAGGATTCTGATAATGAAAATACCTATAGACTGCAAGCAAATAATAATTAACAAATTAAAACATCAACACTGGCAGGAACAACTTTATCTAAACCAAATAATGCAAAGGGTACAATTAGTTTTTCTTGAGGAAAAAAGAAAAATATTAATCGAAGAAATAATGGAATTAGATGACGAAATAATGGATTATGGGTATGAATTATTAGTAACCCAAATTATGCATGAAAATAATCATCCTGATTATGCCTAATTACTACCACTACCTGGGAATTAATAGGGAATTAATAGGGTGGTACCGAATTGGTATCAGAGCTAAGTACTAGCTAATTAATAATGAGTACCAGATATATAGAAAAATTTGTCTACTATCTAAATATGATAGATTTAACAAATCAAAATAGATTAAAAGATTTGATACAAGAATTAACCGAGGAAGCCACTGATACATGTAATAAACATATGGAATATCATTGTGAATACTGTGATTGTAGAGAATACGAAAGAAAAATAGATTTAATAAAAATTTTAATTGATAAATTAAACGAATGGACGGATCAACAAGGAACTGGATCCAACGGTTCACGATAACCAAAGGCAGGTGACTTTACCCGCCACAAAGGCAGGGAAGTCGAACCCCAAGTGAGCGATATGCCCACATTGCTCACGTTAGAAGCCCCTGTCGCAATTATGAGTATGTTTAGAAAAATTAGGAAAAAAAAAAGATTATGTTGATAATCTGTTTTCAAATAATCGATTATTGTGATAATCGATTATGATCAAAATCTGTTTTTATTTGGATATGTTTACTGAAAAGCGATTTTAAGTTAATCTATTTAATTTGGGTAATGCAAAATAATCATTTTTCTACAGTAAAGATGGAGAATGTTGTGAATAGATCCCGGTTAGAAAAATCTTTTTTAGAAAACAGTTGGATCTTACAGTTTGTTAGAAAAAAACTGAAACGAGGAGAAAAAAGATTTTTTAGAAAATAACCTAAATACCCAAATATACCAATTTTTTCACAAAACTATTTAATTGCTCAAAAACAACCGAATGAGAAACATTCAATCTTTCCCAAACACACTATATATACGTGTCCTCCAATTCTGTCATGTACCATCTATAATACTTCTATTATTGTCAATTGTTATATGCCATTAACTAATTATATTATTAAAAGTGTTATTGATGTGAATGGACGACTAATAATTAACATAATTGATTATTGTAATAAATTTATCAAAATCTGACTATTTATTTATGACTGCTTTTATTTATAAAAATTAATTAAAATTATATTATTTATGAAAAAATAAAGTTAATTTACTTCACATTATAGCAATCAAATTTAGATTCTTTAATAATTTATATCTATATCTATATAATATATATTTGTGAATAACCTTAAAATGGCAACCTCCAAATGTTACTCATTGAAGCCTTCACTCAAACCAAATTTTTACAGTTGACAACACACAAGCTTTCCCTCCCTTTTTTGCTTATGTGTCGCGTTGTGGTTGATTTGGAGATTAATTATATTAATGGTCAAGATTTTGTTAATTAAAAAAATTAAAAAAAAATTAATAAATTTTGAAATTTAAAATTTAATCAATTAAGTATTAAAATACATAAGGGACAATTCAAATCAATAAGGGACAAATTTTAAAAAGAAAATAATAGCAAAATATATATTGGTCCAAATTTCAATTGTATAGATTAATTGATTTATGATTTTCTTACATGTAAAAAACGAAAATATTAGGAATTAATAGTGTATTGATTAATTGATTATACAGACAATGCATTAATTACAAAAGATTATGATTCAATATTATGAGAATAATTCAAATTTAAAAGGTAAACGATGCATTATAAAAGATTGCTCGTAGCAGTGCATTCTATTATTGAGGTACAATTATAACCATGTAGAGAATTTGTTTCAGTTTTATTAAAAATGCAGTTTTCTAAATTTCAGAGTTTTTTTCTTCTTCTTTTTGGATTGTCGTTCATAACAGAAAGGTAGAGATGGGAAGAGACTTGGATGATGCGTGTAGAGAACGCCACAAGCAGGCATGTCACCTTCTCAAACCTTTCAATCCATTGTGATATTGTTGAGTAGATTTTTTTTTTCTTTTGCAGATCAAGCTTTGGAAACTTGAAGAATTTTACTAATAACTAATACAAGATTATTGAGAGTTTTTATTTATCATATATTTTTTTGGGGTAGCATTTGAGTTATTTGTTTAAGAGCAATACATCTTTGTGTTGTTAATATCACATACCCTATGATCTCAAGGAGAGCCTTGCATTCCCAACATTTGTTGTTGCCATGACGAATTGTGTTTTCAGCATTTGTTACTCCTGTTCCCCTTTGTTCTATAATCCAAGGACCGTTTCAAATGAGAAATTTGCAATGGCTTTCATTGTCGATTGTAGCAAGGCAACGATAGATTGTGATGTGTTAGTGAAGAATGAAACTGATAATGGTAGCTTTGCTGAAACTCAAGAGTTTCACACTGTGCCTAGAAGTTTTTACCCCTATGTGGGCAATGCAGAGAGGCTGAGAGAGAGGTGTGGAATATTTAATTTTATCATAACTTTCTTTTATTATAATTATAATTATAATTATAATTTGATAATTTGATCCCTTTAAATTCTTTAATTTTTTTTTTGACAGATTTAAATTCTTTAACTATTTGTACAATATTATATGGTTATATTGCTATTGATTGAATGATCTTTCATTAGCTGAGCATTTGACTCCTTTAGAGTAACTTTTTAAAACTTATTTTACATTTTAAATGAGAAAAGGAATGATGGTATTGAAATAGACAACTATAAACACAAGAATGGTGGTTGAATTGCGTTTATCAAAATTTAAGACAAAGTTGAAAACTTTTCACACACAGAAGCTAAGTTCAGACGAGTGGGAAAGGACAGTGCAGACATGTCACCTGTCTGATGAGATTTCAATAGAATAAACACAAGCACACAATTTGAAAGCAGATTTAATATTCATACTTTAACCCTTAGTTAGAAAGCAGATATAATAATCAAAGCAACTAAAGAGTTTAAGGGAAGAAATATTAATACAGCTATTTATCCTGGTTCACTTTTCAACACAAAGAGCTACATCCAGTCCTTGACAGCACCAAATTTTATCCACTATAACTGATCAGGTTACAGATTCCAAGTATGAATGAATGAATGAAGAAATAAATTATGTGTATTCCGTCTATCTTCATCTTTAATGACTTCTGCATTTATAGCCTTCAAGCATGTAAGATCCGTTAGAGACATTCCCTTAGTTGTTGGCTTCAAGCAGAACTTCATTAAATGTAATAGAGTCGTTCTGGACAGTCATTAATGCAATAGGAATGTTGGTTGTACTATAATTTGAGGGATCGTGGCTTTATGCATCGTGAATCAGTCATATCAAAGTTGTGCATAGAGCTTTTTGTACTTTGCTGAGTACATTTCCCTTTTTGTGTAATAACCAGAAGGGACTTCTGACTTCGGAGGTTACTTGAGAGAGCGACTTCTGACTTTTCTTGATAAGCGTGAGACTAAGTAAGAGAGAGAGAGCGCTTCGAGTCTTCTGTAGGATGGGACAGCTTGTAAAAGCTTGTTTGGTCTTTGGTTCTTCAACGAGTAACATCAGGCAAGTGCAAGAACTTGTGGGAAGACAGGTTGAAAGCTTCACTTGAAGAAAGTCAATAATCCTAGTCAGCAGACAGGTTGACTTTTGCTTATCCAGACATATAGTCATCTACGTGAGCGGACAGATGATTCTTACTGTTTTGATCTGCACATTAGGTAGACAGGTTAGCAACCAACACGAAGGTTAATTAAATCACTAACTAATGTTTAGTTCTCATCAAAACTTAGGGAAATACACATTAGACATTTTAGAGACTTAACATGTATTTATTGGCCATTCATTACTTCATTTTATTGACTTTTTTTTTTCCCAATGGACATATATTTATATCAACATGCAAAACTAAGATGAGATTATATTGCTATTTATTGGCTATTGTTATATTTGAACTAATTTGGCAACGTTATTTTGAATGGAAGTAAATGATATTTACATTTTATTAAGGCCAATTTTTACGTTAACCATTAAATGAAAATATTAATGATGCAATCTCTCTAACAATGTCCTTCAATTTTTGTTTATAAAGATCTTTTGTGGAAAAAGAAGTTGACTGTACTTTTAGAGTTGAATCCGTGCAAGTTATTAGAAAAACTTCATTCTCATCTTCGCTTTTGGTTTTTCTTCTCCTTCCTGAGTTAAGTATTTTATTCTTCTATTGTTGTTCTCACAACTGGGTTCTAACCGAGATGAGAACAAGTTAGTGTCAAACATGTCCAAAAGTTAGTCTTAATGATGGGTATCAGTGTAGTATCCATAATCCATAATTCATAATCGATTTATAATCTATAATATATAATAATGTATTAAATTGATATATTTATTTGTTTTGAAATTAATTACCCATTTAGAAAAAAAGTTTCATCATATCATTGGAGGTGATTATAAATATAATAATTATAATAACATTAGTATTAATTGTGATTATAATTATAAAAAAATTACAATCAATGACATTAAGTAAATGATTATCGTTCCAGATTTAAATTTAAATAATTTGGAATGAAAGGTCACAAATTGATTAACCTTTAAATGAATTAAAAGGATATATCCGGTTTTGATATCAATTTGTGTCAGGATTTAAGTCTTTCTTCCTTTAAATATCAATTATTGTTTTGTAATTCATAAATTTATTAATGAATGAGAGTACCTTTTTCTTTAATTTGAGTTCAGTTGTTGTAACAATTAAATTTATAATTTTATCTCTTTCAAATAATTTTATTTGGACGAAAAAATTTCCTTTCACAATAGCAATTTTTGTTCCCTTTCCTTATCGAGGTAGACAAAAATCATATTTATGAGACATATTTTTCTCTCACATCACATTTGATATTAAACCAGACTCTTCAAAAGTGAGTAAAATTAAAAAGTGAAGAAGTAAGGGAGTCTTCACCCTTGATTAATTAAAGTAGGTTAAAAACATAAAAATCAATATGATAGCTAAATATATCTTTAATAAATGGTTAACTTGCATGGAAAAGAGAATAAATAAATCAAGTATATTTTCAAGAGATAATAAAACGTAAGATAATTAATAAATACATTTTCTAGAAATGATTAACTTGCACAGGTCATAGAGGAGAAATAAATCAAATAGATTTCCAAGAGATAAAAAATATGATATATAAATATATTTTATAAAAATGGTTAACTCGCACCGGGTATAGAGGAAAAAAATCGACTAAATTTAAAAAAATAAAATAAAAAATAATATGATATATGAATATATATTTTTAAAAATGTTTAACTTACACGAGAAAAAGATGATGAATAAATCAAATAGTTTTTCATGAGAGAATAAAAATAATAATATGATAGATAATTATTGTTGAAAAAATGATTAAATTCAATAGGAAAATGATGAACAATAAATCAAATAAACCTACCTAAAAAAAACAATCAAATAAACTTTGAAGAGAAAATAAAAAATAATATGATATATAAAAATATTTTCTAAAAAAGGTTAACTTGCATGAGAAAATGGGAGAAATAAATCAAATAGATTTCAAGGGAGAAAAATAATAATATGGAAGGAATTTTTTTTTATAAAAATGATTAACTTGATCGGGGAAAACAAAAGAAACAAATCAAATATATTTTCAAGAGAGAAGAAAAAATAATATGATAGATATATATTTTCTAAAAAAGGTTAACTTTCATGAAAAAATAGGATAAATAAATCAAACCATTTTCCAGAAAGAGTTTTTCATATGATAGATAGATATAGTTTACAAAAATAGTTAAATTGCACGTGAAAAGAGGAGACATAAATCAAATAGATTTTAGAGAGAATTTTTTTTTCATATCATAGATAAATATATTTCCAAAAATTGTTAACTTGCATGGGGAAAAAGTTAAATAAATCAAATAGTTTTTTTAGAGAAAAGAAAAAACTTCATATGATTACCAAGATATTATCAAGAGTTTAACATTAGTGTTTAAATAACTTATATCGAGAAATCATTGATTAGCTTGAAATGGAGTTGTAGCTTTGGAAACATATATATATAATATTAAATGTTCAAGGAAGTATCATACCAAGATAGTGGAAGAAGAAATAGTTAATTAGTGTTAATTTATAATTTTGCTTGGAAAAAAACAAATTCACTATAATATTGATGTTGAGACAAGCAGCAAGAATAACAAGGTATTGGGAAAATGTCAAATATTAAATGGTTAACATTGATAGAAAAATTGAAGAAATAAATCAAATAGATTTTTAAGAGAAAGCAAATGAATAATATGATAGATGAATATATTTTTCTAAAGATGGTTAATTCACAACCTGACAAAGAGAAGAAATAAATCAAACTGATTTTCAAGAGAGAAGAAAAAAGTAACATGATAACTAAATATATTTTCAAAAAATGATTAACTCACAATGGACAAAGAGGAGAAAGAAGTCAAATACATTATCATTGAATTTTCTTTTCAAGTAAACATATTTTTTAAAATAACAATAATCTTCCTTTATTTATTTTTTCTCCACATGCAAACATTTTTAAATCCACCTTTTAACAAACTATAGAACATATTTACAAGATAATATGTACTTGCTATTTACACTTAAGAGTCATTATTTAAATTATAATACCAATAATAGTTATCAAGTTAATATTTTTTATACTTTATGATCCACAGTTCAGACAAAATAACTTTTTTAATAATTGTTGGTATATAATCCCCCACTAAACACTTAAAAAAAACCACTAAAAACTTTAAACCTGTAAAATCAACAATTAATTACACTTTTTTATGAAATCCTACAAAATCAACATATTCCCCGTGGCACGGGTCATATACTAGTTATTATTACATTCTTAAAATTCGGCACTGCACATGTCAAAATTTCATGTGGAATTATTATATTTTAATTTTCTTTATTCATAATCTCTTAAAATCATAATATCTTAATATATTAAAAATAGTTTCCGACCAAATTTCACATATCATTTTTATCGCTTAAATATATTTCATATATTTGACACATCATTATAAATCTTTGATTTTTATCTAACCATCTTAAAAGTCATCAATTTCATGATTTCTGATTGGTTGTAAGTGTAAAAATCTTTACACTGACGATACATAGAAATTAAACTCATATAATAATATTAATAATTATTATAAATAATATTAATAGTAACTGTTTCCAATTCTTTTTCAAGGCTATATTAGTTCAAATTTCAAATATGAAGTTATTACAAATAAATAAATACAATTTAAAATTTTGATGAATTTCAAATTGTGAATCTATGATATTGGCAAGAGAACTTAAATGATATATATTTTTGCACAAAAGGAGATTTGGCACTAATTTAGTAGAGCACATAAAAGGTCATGGATTTAGGCTTCACAGTTTCACGCGAGATATCCTATAAGAAAAAAAGGACATGGGAAGAAGAGGTACACAATTTTTAATAGCTTCCCACACAGGTTAAGAGAATCATGATTGGGTGAATCAACGAGTTGTTACAATGTCACTGCAGATACCTGTAAAAACATGGTTGTAATTAACATATATAATTATAATTATAATATACATAACATTGAGATTCACATAATTTATACCCATTTATTTAACATTTACACAGACAAAGTTGCTGATTTTACTTGGCAGGGGTTGGCCAATATTGCTATTTAACTCGATGAAATTACACATGTTAGACATAATAGCAATAAATTCCTTCCATTTTGGGTATTAAAGATCAATGTACAGTACAGTTGTCCATGGATGAAAATGGGGTGTCATGTGTGTGTTTGATGAAATGTTTCACTGAAATTTGGTCCTTAAACCTCTTAAGGGATGGGTGTGATATTTTTGACATGAAAACCTCACATATATGTTTTAATGCCTTGGTTGGCTGCTGTACCATTGGCACCATTTTGGTAGAAAACTCGATTTTCCTGTGTCTGTTAAATGCATGATGGCTGAAACTGTATATACTGTGGCATCCGACAGTGAAACCGCAGGAGAGTAACTTTTCCTGAAATTGCAATTGGAGTTGATATTGGCACATCACAATGCATTGTTGCTGTGTGGAATGGTTCCCAAGTGGATCTTTTGAAGAACACGAGAAACCAGAAGATGATGAGTTCATATGTAACCTTCAAAGATGACATCCCTTATTGGCTTCAACTTTCTCTGTTAGCTGGAAACGGGGGTTAAGTGTGACGTGGGTTTTTAATTGATTTGGCAGCTTCATATTGGTGGTACAGGGACTGGGACATGGACTTTGAGACATAGGATTTGCATCCGATGTTAATATGAATAATGAGCGAAAAAATGCTCGTATATGTTACTCGTACGGAAAATATGTTATTTTTTAGAATTTCATCAGAAAATATATAATTATTATTTTAATATTTTTTGTTTATTTCTTTATTTTTAGAAATTATATATCAAAAATTGTTGATTTATAACGTTAAATATACATAAATATTTGGAAATATTGTTATGTAAAATATAATTGATAAATATTCATATAAGTTTAATTATAAGGTATTTTTTTTGTAATCTATTTGATTTAAAAACATTCTCTCTTAAAACTTTTTTTTTTTACTATTTTCCCCTTCAAGTTAATAATTTTTAGAAAATATATTTATCTATCATATTTTTCTTATCTCTTCAAAATCTGTTTGATTTATTTCTCATCTTTTCTTCATGCAACTTAACAATTTTTAGCCAATCCAAAAAAAAAGTTAACAATTTTCAGAAAATATATTTATGTATCATTATTTTTCTGCTTCTCGTTTGAAAATTTATTTGTTTTGTTTTCTCTTTATCCGTTGCAAGTTAATCATTTTTTTAAAATATATTTAACTATTATATTTTTTCTTTTCTTTTGAAAATCTATGAGATTTATCTATCCTCTTCTCCGGTGCAAGTTTACCATCTTTAGAAAATATGTTTATCTATTATTTTATTATTTTTCTTCTCTCTTGAAATTCTATTTGATTTAATTCTCCCATTATCCCCATGCAAGTAAGCTATTTTTAGAAAATATATTTATATATAATATTGTTATTGTTATTCTCTCTAAAAAATCTATTTGATTGATTGATTCTTTTTTCCTGTGCAAGTTAATCATTTTTAGAACATACATTTATCTATCATATTATTTTTTTATTCTTTCCTCTTCAAAATCTATTGGATTTATTTTTCATATTTTCCCGTGCAAGTTGACTATTTCTTGAAAATATATTTATCTATCATAATGTTTTTCGTCTTTTATCTTGAAAACCTATTTGATATATTTCTCCTTTTTTCTGGTGCAAATTAACCATTTTTAGAAAATATATTTATCTATCATATTATATTTTTTCTCTTAGAAAGATATTTTATTTTTTTCTCATCTTTTCTCGTGCAAGTTAACCATTTTTTAGAAAATATATTTATCTATCATATTATTTTTTTCATCTCTCTTAAAAGTGTATTTACTTTTTTTTTCTTCTCTTTTTCTTGTGCAAATTAACCATTTTTAAAAAATACATTTTATATTTTGTATTATTTTTTCTTCTCTCTTGAAAATATATTTGATTTATTTCTTCGTTTTTCATGTGCAAGTTAATCATTTTAGAAAATATATTTGTCTATCATATTTTTTCTTTTCTCTTGAAAATGTATTTGATTTATTTCTCTTCTTTACCTTATCCAAGTTAACCATTTAAAAAAAAAATATTTATCTATCTTATTTCTTTCTTCTCTCTTTGATGTCTATTTGTTTTATTTCTCCATTTTTCGGTGCAGGTTAACCATTTTTAGAAAATATATTTATGTATCATATTATTTGTTTTATTCTCTCTTGAAAATATATTTTATTTATTTATCCTCTTTACCATGTTCAAGTTAACCATTTTTAAAAAATATATCTATCTTTTATTTTATTTTTCTTCTCTCTTTAAAATCTATTTGGTTTATTTCTTCTCTTTTCTCGTGCAAGTTAACGATTTTTATAAAATATATTTACCTATCATAATATTGATTTTATTCTCTCTTGAAAATTTATTTGATTTATGTCTTCTCTTTTCCGTACAAGTTAACCATTTTTATAAAATATATTTATTTATCTTATTTTTTTTATATTTGACATTTCTCTCAATACATTAATAATCTACTTATCTCAACATTCAATTTTATAGTAAATTGAATTTTTTTAAAAAAATATATAAATTATCCCAAATCATTTATTTTATCACTATCTTGGTAATGCGTTTTTCTTAACATTTAATACTATATATATACATCTGTTTTTAAGACAACAACTATTTTTTAAGCTATCTAAACAAAAGATATAATATGCATTACCATAAGAAATAAACTTTAACCATAAATTATTTGTTATATTGACTTACATAGGCACATGTTCCCTAAACAATATAAAGAAAACTGATTTCTTACAAGTGATTTAAGACATTCGATTTTATTAATTCAGTGTCATCATCGAAGCAATATTTTAGTTATATTCTCGATCAATTCCTAATTTGTATTGAATTGATTGAGAATAACACAATCAACTGTTGATATATTTAAAAATTGATTCATTAAATTTCTTAATTTCTCTATTCAAAATCAATTCCGAAATTAATTTGAATTAAATCATCTATTTCATTTAATTTTAATTTTTTTTGTTCTATTTAGCCAATCAATTGATGATATATTTTAAAACAGATGGAATCAATTGATTAATTGCTCTATTGCCAATCAATTCCCAATTTGATTTGAATTAATTCATATTTTTTATTTTGCTAATTTATTAAATTATTCAACCCCATTCTTAATCTTAAAAACTAATTCAATCAATTAATTAATTGTTATATTCTCAATCAAATTCCCAATTTGAATAGAATTGATTCATCTTAATTATTTAATTTTATTTTCGTTTCTCTTGTTGTGTAGATGTAATCAATTGATGATATACTTAATAGTGATGTATTAAATTTATCAATTGCTCTATTTCAAATCAATTCCTAGTTTGATTTGAATTGATTCATCTATAATATTTTTATTTTAGTTAAGCTTTTTTGTTTTAAAAATTGTTCAGTTTTTAAAATTTGAAATACTCTTATCTAGTTATGACACTTGACAAATTGTTCTTTTTACGAGAATGTACAAGAACCTAAATGAAACATTAAGAAATAAAATATAGAGAGAAAATGCATGAGAATGTGCTCTAAAAATATATTATCTTAATTTAAAATTTGAAATTAATTAATAATTAAATTAATGATGATTTATATACAAATGGAAATATTTTAATTGATGACAGATATATCTGACCGTTAATGCTTTGATTCTTTCATATTATGTGAGTCAATCAATATTTACCATTAATGTATTGTTTTAATTTCAAATTTCAAAATTTATTGATAATTTTTTTAATTTAAAAAATTCTGAAAATTAAATCATATTTCTCTTAAATGAACCACATTGCTACATGTAAGTAAAAATATGTTTCAATCCTTATACAATTAATATAGAGTTTTCGAATTCTATCTATTACGCAGTCAATAATAAATTTGAAATCCTAGACTAATTAATGATTAATAATGATTAAAATTTTAGAAACCATATTTTTTATGAAGTACAATGCATCGCTTTGACTTAAATTTAATGATGTTTTTTAAATATTTGAATATTTCTCAAATCAATGATGATTTTAAAAATTGAGATATTAAGCATTCAATGCCTATAATGGTTTATTTCCACGTTTTAAGTGATGCAGTTAAATCTTGATAAAAACTATTTTTATGCAAAATTTATGTATCAAGTCAACTCCATGGTAGGTAAATTCGTAATGTATTGTATAAAGTTTCACATAAATGATAAATCAGTATCACACATCAATTTGAGATATAATATTTAAATTTTTAATATAATATTTAAATTTTTATTATTATTTTAATATTAAATTTTCAAATTAATATACATATCTTCTAATTAATTGACATCTTTCATAGTAAAATCACATTGTTGTGAGAAAATTTAATGGTTAATATACATATCTTCCAACTAAACGATTGATATTAATTTGTTGAAAAATCAATATTGTAAGTTATAGTTTAATGTTGAGCTTTTTTGTTTTAAAAAAAACCGTTTAAATAACTACTTACCAAATCTTCAATATTTTAAAATTTAAAATGAATTACTTTAATCACGGTTGAAATGTAAAATTTTTGGAAAAAATGATTGATAATAATATATCAAAAAATCAATATTGTAAGCTAATTTAAAATATATTGTTGCGCTATTTTTATTTTTGATGAAGTCATTTGACTTTGGACTATATGTTTATTAAGGATGACGAAATTATATAATTCATTAAAAAATATCTTCTATAAAAATAATGGTTCTATAACATCTTGTTATAGTTTTTTATTTTTTGGTTAGGTAAAAAATAAACAACATAACACAACTAATATATGGAAGAACTTACATAGTAGACAATGGAGATCAAAAGACCATTACCTTTTGAAGATTTGGGACGGTGCTTTGGAAAATTCAAAAAGAACAAAAATTAGGAGGTTCCAATTTTCAAAACATTGCAATGATAATAATAATAATAATAAAAGAGATATAATCGAATGAGCAGGGAGTAGAGATGGTTTTAGATGGAAATGAAGAAGAGAAGAGAGCCTTACCTTTTTCTTGTTCTCTGATTGGTGGCAGATGGTGGCCTCTGGTGGAGAGAGATGCAGAGAGGTAGAGAGTCACAATGGTGTTCGGTGGAGAAGGACAGGAGGGAGTAAAAAGAAAGAAGGAGAAGAGAAAAAGAAAATGGTTTAAAATATAAAGAGGGGATGCATGTAAAGTGGTTTAAAATTGGACAATAATTGTTCCACCAATTTTTAGGTAAATTTTAATATTTGATTTAGTCATAGTCAATAATTAAGGTGTACACATCTGAAAAGACATGGAAGATTAAAGCAAAAAAATTAAAAAGACGAAGAAGAAGTAAGGAGAAGGGGGGAAATGTACCTACATAGACAAAGGTGTTTAGTGTCATCATTCAACTCCATCCACGACAACCTTGACCTCGTCTCCATGATCTCTGAAATAAACCACGGCAAAGTAAATTAAAGCTTGCCATACCATAGCTAGAGATAAAAGATATAGATCGATAGATAAACAGTGAAACAATAACAAATAAAAACATCGATATTGAATATTTATTTCCAAAAACCAGAATCATCATACGATAGTGAAAGATTTTGAAATTAATTAATTCAGATTTTTTTATTAATGCTATTTCAAGACAATGAATTCAAATTTGAATTTGAATTTGTTTTCATTATCATAATGCCTCTTTATAAAACCAATTATGTTGCATAAATTCAAATTTGAATTTTCATGTCAAATTTGAAATTCAAAATATTTGAAATTCAATAGAACACATCATTCTCGCGTATATCCATAAATATACATATGTTCCCGCAATAATGTTCCTTCATTGTCCATTCGAAATTTTAGATATTCACCCATATTTGAATTTGAATATTTTTAACTGATTTGAATTTAAATGTTGACAATCAATTTGATGCGGCACGTTTTTTAAAAACATGCCCTTTACACTTGCTCCAGAGGAGATAATTGAACTAATTGACTTATTCATATTTCATCTATTATTAATTAGAGCACATTAATGTGCCATCATTGGTCCATATGAAATAAAATTTATTCTTTCACTTGTTGTTCCATGTGAAATTTTAGAGATATGACTTGATGACGTGTCATCGTCCAGAGAAAAGTATTCTCCTTAAGGACATTTAACTTTGTATATATAATAGATATGCAACCAACATATTTGTGCAATTTTATCCATTCATATTGTATATCAGGAAAAAAAAAATTATCCATTCACATTATGATATTATACTGTATTTTTTGGTAGTTGGTGGGAATGATCAAAATGGAAATTTCTGCTATTTTAATAAAATGCAAGGCCAACCAAAAACATATCTAGGGCCCGTTTGGATGAGATTTAAAAAAAAGTGCTTCTATGATATAGAAGTAAAAACAGAAGTTATTATTAGAAGCATAAGTCATTTTGCGTTTGGATGACCTTTAAAAAAATGGGGATTTATGAGATTTGTTACAGGGACATTATTGTCTAACAAAATATGACTCATCCTCACTATCTCTCTTCTAGTACATCTGTTTTTTTAGAAGTTAGAAAGTGTAGCTTCTCAAAAAACACCAAAATGTGCTTATTTATTTTAAAAATAAGTGATTTTTCTAAAAATTAAGTCCATCCAAACGGGCTCTTAAATTACTAATATTTTTTTATCTTTAAAAAATGAGTTTTAAAACAATATTGTAACATTTTTTTACAGAGCTTGCCAACAAAATCTGCACACAAAAAAAGTAAAACAAAGAAAAGTAAAGTGATGGTGATTTGATCTTTAAGAATAATTTTATGAAAAAGGTTAGATGGGTAGATTATAAAGTAATAAGATGTCAAATGAGTTTTGATTTTAAACACGATTTATAGTCACCGAGACGTTAATATTACACTACAAAAAATAGTCAAATAGCGACCGAATTTGGAAGTTGCTAATGGCAATAGAATTAGCAATGGATTTTAGCATATGTTGTAAAGTTTCAATTAATGAATCCAACGACCGAATTGCTTAGCAGCAAACCAGATCGGTCGCAATTTCGATTGCTAACTTTATAAATTTAAAAGTCAAACTTTGTTGACTTATTGACGACCGATAATAACCCAACGGTAAAATTCTAATTATTTTGCGACCGAAATGCAGTTCGGTCGCTAACGCATGCAATAAATTAAAAACCGGGAGCCTTTTTGGGACAGATTTGGCCACCAAAATTAAAATTTAGTTGTGGCGACCGATTTAGAGACCGAATATTTCGGTCGCTAAAAATAAAATCCTTAAATCGCGAACTGACACCCCTTTCTTCCTCACTTCTTCAGCTTTCCTTCTCTCTTCCTCCTCCAAGCCCCCTGCCACCACCATCTCGTCTTCGGCCACGACACGCACACCTCCGACCACCGTGTCACATCGCCGACCACCACGCCCATGCCTCCTCTCATTTCTTCTCCCTCTGTTCTCTGCTTCCTCATGTCTCCACACTCCTTCTCTGCGCGCGAATCCGGCCACTATCAACCTCCGATCACCACCGCATGGTAAATTCTCATCTCATCTCTTTTATCTCTCTCTTTCTCGCTTTGTTTCTCTCTCTGTCTTAGGCCCTGTTTCTCTCTCTGTCTCAAGCTCCGTGACACCACCACCAACACCACCTTCAGCTACCCCCATGCGGCCACCGCCCCCACAAGCTCCTCTAAGTTCTGTCTCTCATGTTAGGGTTCAAACTGACTATTATTATGTTGGCCTAGTAAAATTGTGTGTGTAGTAAAATTAGGCTCTTGGTGAAAGCTTTGAGGAACAACTAATCAAGCTTCACTAAACCCAATGTATTGTTCTGCAATACCTTCACTCTTCTTTGACAATTAGATACTAGTTATCAAAGAATGGCAGGAAAAGACAACATTACATTTTCAAATGCTATAATTTTTGAATCGTAACATATGAACCTCACTCATTTGACAAGAAAATCACCAAGTATACTTCTGTGAGACAGAGGTGGCAGTCAAATTATAGCACCCAAGACTATCCATCAGTTTATGATGTACCATTTCCCAAGCAAAGAGAAATAAAAGGAAACAATCTTTTTGAAATCTCTAGGGAATTTAGCCCATTAGGTAATCTAACATCTTTCTTTGATTTTCTTTGTTGATGAAGTAATATAAAAAAGGGTATTCAGTTTCTATTATGAATTGTAAACCATTCTCTTCAATCTAGTTTACATATTTGTTTTGTCTATATCTTGTTCGATGAAATTCCTGAATTAAAATTTTCATGAGTTTGTAATACTTGTTGATATTTGAACTCTTATTATTTGAATTTTTAAGTTGCAATAAGGTGTTCCTACATATATTCTCTGTATATTTTTCAACATTCTGATGGCTTGGAGATATTATATATATCTATGTTATGGACTATGGCTATGTAGCTTACCATCACCACTTATGCTAATAGAAATTGGAAAATGGGAAAGGTTCCTAAAGATTGCATTGCAAGAAATGACAAAGTCATAGCTTTTCTTTATCCAATGAGTGGGGCTTAAGGTTTTAAGTAGTACTTGGTTCATCCAACCACTAGTGCAGAAAAGGGTTTCTACATCGGAGTTTACACATCGGTTTAATAGAAACCGATGTGTAAAACGAGGCGGTGACATTTTTGAAATTAAAACCAAATTATTACACATAGGTTTAGCAAATAACCGATGTGTAAAAAGTTTTCACATCAGTTATTTCTAACCGATGTTTAAAATTAACATAAAAAAATTTAAAGTCAGAATTTTTAACATTCTACATCGGTTCTGCATTAACCGATGTGTAAAATAGTGATTAACCACATCGGTTTCTAAATAACCGATGTAGAAAATTATAAAGAATTAAAATCTTACTTTTACACATCGGTTTTTTTTAACCGATGTATAAAATTAAAAAAAAAACAGAAGATAAAAGTTTAATGTTTACACATCGGGTTTACTGTAACCGATGTGTATAACATTGTTAACACATCGGTTATCCAGAAACCGATGTGTATTTCTATCTATATTTTTATTTCCTTCTTCCTTCTTTTTCATTTTCGCGCTGAGACCTTTTCATCTGAGCTCACTCTCCCTCCCTAGCTTACACCAACAGCGGCGAATGCTAACCCTAGCGAGCCAGAGAACGGCCAGAGAACCATTGACTCAAAGGCGAAGAGCTTGTGTTGGTCGATGGCTGATATCGTGCCCGGCCGTCATCCAGAGAGGTGGCGCAAAGACGCTGCCGGGAACATTGTCTGCAAGCGTTTCTTCAACTACCTCGGATGCCTCTGCTTTGAGTACGATCACATCGTTCCCTTTTCCAAAGGTTCTATTTTTCTCCCTCCCTTTTGCCTCCTCTTTGACATTAACCTGTTCATTTCTTCTGGGTCGTTCTGAATTTTTTTACTTTCACTTTTTGTCTGTGTGTTTTGCTAAGGGTATTTCTGTTTTACTTGTACAATGTGGCTTCTTTGGGGGTCCATTAGAGTCTATGGTTTTTTCGTCATATTTTGAACTAGTATAAGTGAGGATCGAGCTAAATACAAGTGATTAGTGGAACACTGAAATGTAATATCAACTTTAATTGATTTGATTACTGTCTTGGATCATGGATAAAAAGGAACCGGTATTTTAATGTGGCAACTGATAGAAAATTCTAGACAGAAAAGAAGATAATGAGTGAGGATAAAAACTTGTGTTTTAGTTCCTCGAGGTTATTCATCACTTTAACATGCATACTATAGGATTGATTGATATTAGGTAATTTGATAACTGGCCTATGTGATGTGATGTTGTTTGTAGGTGGTGAATCCACAACAGATAATTGTCAAATACTTCAATCGAGAGTGAACAGATTCAAATCGGACAAAGATCAGGTTGATTCGGATCAATTGAAAGGCTACTCTTGTGATATTAATTTTACTGGTAAGCATGCTTCTTTCTTTGTCTTTCATTGCATTGAACTTGTCATTTCATCTATCATGCATTTTACCTATCCTTGCTTTAGTGAGTCCTTTATTCAACCCTGTTCATCATGGGGAACAACAAAATACTTGTATCATGTAGCAACTGAAAATCACAATTTATATTCCAAACCCTGACCTACCTTTTATTATTCTTATTAAAACCTTCCTAGAACCCGAAATGCATAATGTTATAGATAATAGTCATAATTCATTTCGATTTTAGGTTTTTGCAATTTATAGATTGCATTCATTGAAGAGCACCTTCAAGCTTTTCTTATGTTTGTCTTCCTTGTTCGAATGGACTGACTTACTAAATGCTTTTCAAAAGCTTTTCAAATTCATGTGCTGAATTGCAGGTTTAGATGTTTTCACTTGCATCCTAGAAATACTCACGTTAGTTGCTACTGTTTTATTTGCTTCTGTAGTTTACAAGAATTCTTAATTATAAACTGCTCCACCCTCCTAAGAAACTATGGAAATGTTTATCTGAAATTCTCTGTTCCATTTATGTGCTGCATGTGAATATGTTTTTGTAGCAGGGGATTGATTTTCAGCCACTCTCCCTTATTTTAGTTAGCAAGACAATTTTCATTGGAGTTTTAATGTATTTTCTTGAAAATTTATTTGATTCGAGAATATGCCCACAATAATTAGTAAAGCCTTAGTTTCCCGTTTGAGATGCAATACTAATGAGCGTACATGTATGTGCTTAATGTACCGCTCATTGTGTTGGATCTCGAATTGTCCAAAGTTGGACAGTTTGGGAAAAAACTTTTTCTTAATTCAGTTAAAATAGTTATTCATTGATTCTAATGTTATATACTTGATGAAAGTTCGGATTGATAAATTTCCTTTCGTTCTCCAGGTGCATACTTTATCGTGGTGGATGTCATCGCGTTCAAGTAGTGTACGTCGGAGACCGCAGGGAAATGCTGCCGAAATTTTGTCGAGTATGAGGATGAGAGTTAAGGACTAACTGTTAACCGAATGTTGAAAAAGTTTCTTCTTGAATGGGATAGGGCCATACCCTGTCATAAGAAGTGGTTGATGAATATGTTGGACTAAGTACGAAGGTATTGGTTTAGTCATGGATCGCGGTTGGATGAATGCTAGACGGACAAGTGATGAGTATGAGAATGGAGTGGAAGATTTTCTACAGTTTGCAAAAACAAATGCTCCTGATAGTGGTAACGGAAAGTTTTATTGTCCTTGTGTTAACTGTTTGAATGAGAGACGACTAGAAGCTGACGAGATACGTGATCATCTTATTTGTGAGGGGATTTGCAAGAGTTATACAACATGGATATGTCATGGTGAATTGTTAGACAGGTCGAGGGTGTCGGATAGAGAGGAAGTTGATGACGTGGAAATGGACGATAGACTAGAGGACATGATCCGTGATGTTGGGCAAGAGTCTTTTCGGTGTGCACACGTGTATGATACTTTGTGCAGTGATGCGCAAGTGACTTTGTATCCGGGGTGCACTAATTTCACACGGTTGTCAGCGGTGTTAAGATTGTTCAATGTGAAGGCGAGAAATGGGTGGAGCGATAAAAGCTTTACTGAATTGCTTGAGTTGTTGAAAGAAATGCTTCCAGAAGGCAACACATTGCCATCTCGAAAGTATGTTTTGCTTTTGATATGGTTAAAACTTTGTTGCAATTGTGTCAAAACTGGTTTGGTGTTCTGTTGTTGTTTCTTGTTTGATCAGGGTACTGCTGGTTTGTTAGCTTAAACAAGTTCCTGGAATTGATGGTTACCAATTAGTAAGTGCTCTTACTTTACCAATTAGTTTGCCTTGCCCATTTGTTATCTAACTCATGTGATGCCTAAATCACGTGTGGTTACTGCCTTTCTGTTTCTTGTCATCGAATGAACTATAAAAATTCGTGTCTTCCAATTGTATGTGGCTGCTTGTTATCATTTTCTACTAGTTTGGTGCAATAACTACATTATGTTTACCCCAAAATTTATAGTATGTTATTCTGGTATTGATCTGCATTACTGAAACAGGGGAAAGGAATGATTGAAATGTAAATAACAGTTTAAAAAAAAATGAGATTTTACACATCGGTTCTACAAAAACCGATGTGTAAATTTCACTTACACATCGGTTTTAATAAAAACCGATGTGTATATTTCACTTTACACATCGGTTATTATTAAAACCGATGTGGAAAGTGAAATTTACACATCGGTTTTTGGTAAAACCGATGTAGAAAGTGTAATTTCCAACTGCTTATCAATTGACAAATTGATTTTCCACATCGGTTAAAAGAAAACCGCTGTTTAAAATATACTTTACACATCGGTTTTATAACCGATGTGTAAAGTGGCAATAAACCACATCGGTCGTTTCCACATCAGTTTGAAAACCGGTGTGGAAAGCCATAAATAACCGACGTGGAATCCCTTTTCTGCACTAGTGAACTGTGGTGGACAAATTTGCATTTGGACTAGTTTAATGTTTCAACCATTACTTTACAGTCTAAACTTCTCCTATTTTGATGGTTTCTTCATGTTAATGGAGATTTCTTTAGGACTCCTAATTTTTTTTTAAAAAAAGTTAACCATTTAATTTTGCATTGAGATAGGGCCAGCTATTGATACTATGTTGTCAAATGCACAATACAAAAATACTTCTTTTTCAAAATATTGATGTGTGGCTTGATGAGTAATACCTCTTATTGTGTATTACTCAATGCAACTCTAGGCCATGTGCAATGTGAAGCTAAGTTAGCATTCTCTGGCATTGTTTATCATTAAGAACTAATAAGCGAGCCACAACATTACTTAAATATTCTAAAGCTATAGAGTTGGTGGAGAGGACCAAGAAGCTGAAGTCCGGAGAATGGGTCAATGGCAAGACCCGTAACTAGCTGCAAGTAAAAAATATTTTAGAATATACTAGTAATTTATTATTATTAATTTGTTAATATTGTTTATAAATGTAACTAATTATCTCTTCAACTATACTTTTTAGGTTGGATTTAACGAGAAGAAGGATGAAGTCATATCACGTGCCTCACAGTCACAGGATAAGTCCTTGACTGATGAAGGGGCTCGCTCTCCTGTCTCCATCGACGACAATGCCATTTATTTGGAGGTCGTCGGGGGCAGGAACAAGAAGGGGCACGTGTATGGCATCGGACACTTGGGCAGCGAGTTTATCGCTTCATCGTCCGGCATGCCTGCTCCTTCCTACGTGGATACCGTCCCTCCGAAGCAGTTCAACCCGATGCAGGACACCATCACGTAGCTTAATGCGGAGCTTCAGGAGAAGAGGGAGAAAGAGCGGATTATGGCAGAGCAGGTTGCACACTTGACTCTGGCACACCAGCAGCTGATGCAGACGAGCATCAAGTAAGGCCAAACATTGCGATTGGTGTTGGAGCAGATGAGGATCCAGCCTCCAGTTGCTCAAGGTGATGCTCCGACAGTTGTGCCGCCTGCTGTCGCTCCTCCATTTCTACCGCCTCCTGCTACTGATGATGTTGCTCCTCCAGAGGACGATGAGATGACAGACGTCGGCAGCACTGACGGTGAGGACGGTTGGTCGCCCTCGCATCCGCCTCCACATGACTGGTAAATTCATTTGTATTTTTTTTTCATTTTATGGATTTACAATTACTTTATTGTATGACATTTTTTATTTATTTATTTGATACTCTGATTTTTTTTTATATCGGTGAGTTGCAGTAGTAAATTAAAGAATATTAAAGTAAAAATAAAAATAATTATTAATTTAAAAAAAAATAGTATTAGCGACCGAAATGGCAATCCCCAAATCAGTCACTAAGCTTAAATTACAAGAAAAATAAATAAATTTATTAAATTATTTCATGTTTAGCGACCGAATTATCGGTAGCTAATATAGTTACTTTAACCAACATTAGCGACCAAATTATCGATTGATTATCAGTCACCGAATTTGGTTACACTGGTAATGCGACCAACTCAGCTGCGATCGAATTATATAATTTAGCGACCGAAATTCGATCTCTATTTTGCTATTGAAATATAAATTTGGTCGCTAAAACCTTAGCGACCAATGTTTCTGCTACCCTCTTGATTCGGTCGCTAATAGGGTAGCGACCGAATTAGAATTCGGTCACTAAACAGTTTTTTTTTGTAGTGTTAGGATATTGGTTAAAGAATCAAAGAAAGTTTTCATTGAAAAAGTGATGTACTCAAAATTTTGAGAAGTATTATTTTTAGTGTTCCAATGAAAACTTATTTTATATTCATTAACTTGCACCCTAAGGGTGCAATCTTTAACAAGTCCCTTAATATGTTATCTTTTTTTTTTTCCTCAGACCCTCAATATCCGAAAATCACATAAAACACCAACTAAACCAACTCGAGTCGGAAATACCAATTTAAGGGAATAAATCTCTTCAAATGCTTTTTTTTTTTTCATTCATAAGTTTCAAACCTGATACTTGCTTAAAGAATAATAATGATTTATGAACACAAAAATGGGGGCGTCATATGGTGTCCTCTTTATTTTTGGATATATTTTCGATATACGTGTATACAAATATGATAAAAAATAAGTAAGGGATAAAAAGAAATATATACAATATTACATCCGATATCTAAAATTTGTATTAAAATACCACAACTCCCTAAAGAAAATTAAACCGCTTGTCACTTGCACCAACATGCATAAGCCATCAGTCCTTAATATATTATTATCTACATATCAGCTTAACCCCATTTGTTACCATTGTCGTGTATATTCAATCTTCATCTATATCCATGCACATTTATTATTGATTATAATAATCAAGATAATTCTCCTTGAAGGGCTGAACCCCACCATATGCATGTGGTATCATGTGCAATGCACTCACCTAAACTAACTGTAATTAAAGGCAACAGTGTATCAGCAATTCAGTATCACTATATCATCATTATCACAGATTCACTATTTTTATTTTTTACTATACAATACCCTAACAGTATAAGCTGCAGTACTATTTATTTATTCACCAAACACGTATATATATAACTCATGCAAACTCACCTTCCATTGCATTGCAAGTTGCAACACACAATACTACATTAACACAAACAAATGGCTTATTCCTTCTCATCCCTCTTCTTTCAAACTCTGCTTCTCTTCGCCGTCATCTCCGCCGTCACCCCCTGCCCGCCGTCAGACCGGGCAGCACTCTTGGCCTTCAAAGCTGCCCTGACCGAGCCCTACATGGGCATCTTCCAGTCCTGGTCGGGCACCGACTGCTGCCGGAGTTGGTACGGCATCACCTGCGACCCCACCACCTTCCGCGTCACCGATATCAACCTCCGAGGTGACCCAGAAGACCCAAAATTCCAGAAAATACGCCGGAGCTCCGGCTACATGACCGGCAAAATCTCGCCGGATGTTTGCAACCTCAACAACCTCACCACCCTCGTCGTCGCCGACTGGAAGGCCATATCCGGCGATATCCCCACTTGCATCACCTCTCTCTCCTGGCTTCGTATCCTGGACCTCACCGGAAACCAAATCGCCGGCAAGATTCCGGCTGACATCGGGAAGGTTCGGCAACTCGCCGTCTTGAACCTCGGCTACAATGCCATTTCCGGCGAGATCCCCGCGTCTATCGTCGAACTCGACGGACTGATGCACCTCGACCTCAGCAACAACCGAATCACCGGCGAGTTACCCTCCGATTTCGGAAAACTCAGCATGCTGAGTCGCGCGCTGCTGAGCCAGAACCAACTCGCCGGTTCGATCCCAAAGTCAGTGTCGAAAATGAACCGACTCGCGGATTTGGATTTATCGATGAACCGGATCGGCGGTTCGATCCCGGTCGAGCTTGGAAAAATGAAGGTTCTTTCTACCCTCAAGCTGGATGGTAACTCAATGTCGGGTCAAATACCTTCCGTTTTGTTGGGCAATACGGGTATGGGTATAGTGAACCTGAGCCGAAACGGGTTTGAGGGTATCATACCCGATGTTTTTGGGGCAAAGTCATATTTCATGGTGCTTGATTTGTCATTTAATAACTTGACTGGTCAGATACCAAGTTCGTTATCATCAACAAAGTTTATTGGGCATTTGGACCTTAGCCACAACCACCTTTGTGGAACCATCCCAATTGGGTCTCCTTTTGATCACCTTGATGAGGCTTCGTTTACTGACAATGATTGTTTGTGTGGAAATCCATTAAAGACTTGTTAATGGTTCACAAGTATCAGCTTTTTTGTGAAATGATTTAGCTTCCTAAAATGAAGTTGTCTTTAAAATATGAACGTAAGGTGTATATCTATCTTGGATTATTTAGTGAGTTTAAATTTTTATACAGCTTATTAAAAAAAGGTAGATATACCCCAATTTTCTTACTTTAGAGACAACTTCATTTTAGAAGAGTCAAATATGTTGTGAAATGTTTTTAGTCATAACGAGTTGACTGTAGTAAAGTCCAAGTGTGGTTTTGGTTTTGATTTTCATATAGATCTTGTCAAGAGGTGTAATATATTTTAGTGCTGAAGTTCTAGTAGACAACGGAGGATCAGGAGACTAGATGCATATGCATGCATGTGCATACTTAAGTGAGCTTGGATCTTGTGTTGCATGTGGGTTTTAGAGTAGGATGATGTGAAAGATTTGGATTATATTTCAATTATTTCTGTCACCTTAATTTTAAGTGTATAAGTTATACAAGCATTATTGCTTGGTCGTTATTCTACAACCCAAAAGTCTTTCTGGTTTAGAGAGAGCTTATATTTTATTGCTGTCACATAAATATTCCACATGTTACTATAATTTTTTTTCCAAACAATTAACATGACTCCTGTCGAGATGGAGAAAATGGATGTAATAAGATAACAAAAGCCAAAAATAAAATAAAATAATTATATATGTTCAGAATTTCATATACATATATAATTTAGCATCACTTTAGGGCCTTAGGCTTGATTTTTTATTTTTCTTTATTCACAGCATCATAACCACCTGACTATCAGATCAAATGCCTTGTCAATGCATGACAAAAAACCAAAAGGCTTGTCAATGACAGCAATACAGAGGGAAGCTATGTTGAGGATACCATATTCTCACGTGTTCCGTTTGAAGGAAGTATCTATTTCCCTTCTTCGTTTGACAGTGTCTCATAGTGAAAAGAGAGATTTTTGCTGAGTAAAGAATTGAATTACACAAATGCTTATATGAAGAAGTGATTCGTTGTGATACATACAGATCAACTTTTAAATTGTACACCCCATTTTTTCATAACTGATCTATTGTAACATGTTGACGTGCCTCATCCCTTCCCACATGCATTAACTATGAGCAACTTTTTTATACCATTCAAATCCGCTTAACAGGTAAAATAAGATGAAAAATTAATTCTGAGTAGTAATACAAAGGGGGATGCACCGCCAATCCACCATCAAGCGCATCCTACAGACCTACCACAAACTTGGCCCACTCATTTCCTTGCAAAAATGTCAGCACAGCCATCTACCTCGCCACATGTATATGATCCTGTTGTTTTCACTACCTACCAGTTTATTATTTCATTGCCCTTCTTTTTTACTTTCCCCGAGCTGCTACCAACATTTTTTGTCCTAGTAGTAGTTACTTTAAATTTTCTTTGTATTCACTAAAAAGTTATCTTTGCAGTTTGCGCTGCTTATAAAATTATCTCTCTTTTTTTTTTTTTTTGTAACAAACACGACAGAAATTACAAGTAATCTCGTCATATCACCATGATCAGCAGTGTAATCTAACCATATACAGCAGATTCCGGTCTCTAGTTTGGGTTGGGGAATAATTTGGGTTCAACAATGTAGTTTTAAAACCTGTCATGCTGTGTAGCGTTCATTAGAGATGAGGTCTCAAAATGTAGAATTATAAGATTATAAGATTATAAGTTCAAACATGTTTTTCATATTAGGCTTTTTAAATTTTAGAATAATCCTTTATTTTTGTCCTTCAAAGATACGTGCCACTACTTGTTCTCCAAAGTTTTTTTTTACTTCAATGTAATTCCTCAATCGTGCAAAATGTCATTAAGGGACTAAATTAGTGCTCCTTTACTGTTACACTCATTTTTCTCAGTCCAACAGTAAACAATTTGATAATACTTTGCATAATTGAAGGACTAAAGTATAAATTCATAATAATATTTATAGAAGACTAAAATGATAACTCTTGTATCTTTGGAGGACGAAACTAATTACTCTAAATTCTATCAATTATGTCACTCTTCCCATGCTATAAACTATGAAGATGTGAAGGGAGAAGGGGAGGCGATGACAAGGCTTTTCCCAACTGCATAATTTAACATGGAAAGGAAATAACTCTTCTCCAATATAACAGCACAAAATGTGAATCCCAACCCCACAAGTGAAGTGGTTATGGAGAAAGTTAGGTGAAGATGAATACAACCTCCAAAGTGAACACCAATGTTATTATTTCCTTTTTTGTATAGTCAGAGTTAGGTTTCACCAAAAAAAATGCATCATCATTATTCTCGTTCAAAAGGGAGAAGAAACAACTGTATATAATGTAAAGCTGAAAGCAAAGATGAACTGGTGCCTTTATTAAAACAAAGCTCCATCTTAGAGTTCACCTGATGATAATAAACAATGCACCAACCAGAAAAATAGAAGAGGACCACAGAATGAACCATCTCTAAATTAAAATGACGAAAATGAAGAACCAATCAGCAAGAATTTACAGCAGACTGAGAACACCTACAATATGATAGAGGTGGTGAACCACAGCCTAGTTGAAAATGACTCTGTTTTCCATTCTTATTACCTAACAGGACATCTGTAACAGGTTATCTTCCCATTCTTACTATTGGTATATGCGTTAAGCACCAGATATGTTTAGCACGTTTCCTGTGTTAACTAGTAAGGACATGTTGCCTCTTGGCATTATGAGATGATCCATATATCAACAATATACCTAACGGCCAAGGTTTCCGAAACTCCATTATTATTAGATTTACCAAAAAATCTCAATGTTGGCAAAATTCAATTGGACAGCGAATCCATGTAATCATGTGTATAGATCGAACTGCAGTAATCAGGCTAAAAATAAAGTTATATTTCAGATTCAAATCCAATATTCCAAAACCCTTCAGGTGTCATAGGCGGAACATACCTATATCGATGCCTAGAAACACCATCATGATGTTCACAACGGAAATTTTGCTTACTGCTATCAGATTCCTTACCATCACCATTGGGAAGAACAGCCTCATAAAACTTCTTGCATTGTTTGCATTCAACTCCTTTCAAATTTTCACGCTCAGCTTTCTTCCTTACTGGTTCAACGTACTTGAAACTCCTTTTGCTGGCCGTCCGAATTGAAGATTGCTTCTTCTGGGGACTGCTTATGGCATTCAAATCCTGTGTTTCATCATCTGAGCTATTCATGCTAATGTCGTTCTGAATCGGGTCTGGGAGGTCTTCCTTATTCAAATCTTTGTTTAAATTTTCTCTGATATTCTCGAGAGGAGTATCAAGAAAATCATCATGAGGGTCAGGACCTGCCCGACTTTGATGAGCCCTGGTTTGTCTCCAGGAAGATGCAGGCCGCTTTGTACCAGATACAGCGGCAGATTTCGTCTTGGAGGGACATTTTGGTACACCATTGAAACTGGAAGAAGGAGGACTCAAATTGGCTCCTTTGCCATCCTCTGATGTTTTTTCATTGACTTTATTTGTCTCACAAGCGGCAACAAACACATCAGGAGTTCTATTTTCAAGGCCTGAAATAATAGTTAATAGATGATCGGTTAGTAACCTAAAAATGCACACTTCAACACTTCACTATCTCAATGTTGCATCTAGCAAATAAAATCTATGCATGTAATTTGATACAGAATGGTGGAGTGAAAAGAGCACTTCATACAAGACGGTGAAGTGAACATTAAGACAATGCACATATTGGAGCAACAAGGACTACGAGAGAGAATTTGATTTACCTCCAAAGCTATCCTCTGGAATTTCGGTCTTCACTTTAGCCATTTTACAAGCATCCATAGATGTATATGGGTTTTCAAATTCAAGACCTGCAATAACATGTAATAGAGGATTGGTCAATACCAACAAGACAAAGCGTGTGTTTTGAAATGGGTTGGTTCACTTCTCAATGTGTGTTTGCCAGAAGCTACATAGAGTAGCTTCCGCGTCTTTAACGCAATCTTATAGCTTCATGACGTGATTCCAAACACGCTGAAAGATGCAAGCCTTATGGTGCATGCATGAGTTGTTTTAAATTATAGTCGGTGCAACCATAATAGCAGGCGCAATATTGCAATTTTGGAGGTATTTGCATCTGCATCAACCACATTTTTCTGCAATTTGTGCAATTTGTATAATTGCAAAGTAAGGGCAACCATAATGTTTCAAATTCAAATGTATCTATCTTCACGAGACTAGAACAGTGTCTCATAATGCCACATTTACCATACGAACAGAAAGATTCACAAATAAGTAATAACTCAAAACAAACATGATAGAAACTTGTCTTTACCATCATGTTCTGTGATTGGACTCTTATGCTTAGGAAAATCTCTTTCATTCTCCGATTTGTACTGGTGGAGCATATTTTCCTCGGTGAGACCAAACTTGTTGAGAAGGTAATTTTGTTGAGATTTAAGCCTCTTATATGCCTCAATCAAACGATTTCTCTTCATTTTCTCACTCTGCAACTCACAAGTTACAGATTCCAATTTTTCTACCACCTTTCGATACGAATTCTCACTCTCCTCCAAACACTTCACCTTCTCCACAAGAATTTCATTCTCCTTCTCACACTCCAACACTCTCAACCTCAATTTCTCACGCAATTCTTCCCCTTCTTCAAACTCTCGCGTTTTCACCCTCAATTTCTCGTCCAAATCATCAATTTTCACCAAGAGCAGCTCCGATTTCCTTCCGCGATTCTCAATTTCTTCCTCCAACTCGCTCGCTCTCGCAATGGACAATTTCCTCTCCTCTTCGCTCTCTTTCAATTCTTTTTCCCTTTCCTTCAACAAAACCTCTTTCGACTGAGCCAACTCCACCAAGCTCTTCTGCAACACCATCCCTTCGTCCGCCTCGCGCCTCAGCTCCTCGATGCGACGCCGTTTGGCAACCGCTTCCTCCGAGAATCTTCGGTTCTGGAGTCGCAGTTGCTCGAGTTCGGTTTCCTTTTGTTTCAGTTTAAGAAGGGTTTTGGAGTTGGATTGGAGGTTAGGGTAAAGCTTGGTGCAGAAAATGTACTCGATCTGAGAGATTCGGTCTTTGGTTTCTTGGATGGATGCGACGAGGATAGTGCTGAGGCCGGAAACGGATTTTTCGTCGTTGGCGTCGAGAGGAAGGGGAACGAGAGAGTTGAAAGCTTCGTGATCTTTCATTGTTGTTGAGGATTTAACGAAATCGGAATCGTTGGAGTCAAGTGTTGAAAAAAGAAGAAAAAGAAAAAGGATGTGAAGAAGGGTTCGCTTCACAGTAATCACACACACGCGCCGACACGGGCGGGTTTTGTGCTTTTCGTTATTTTTTAAAACTATGGCGGGGAAGAATCAGGGCCTGTTTCTGAGTTTCTGTTTGATGGGCTAAATACACGCCTAATAAAAATTGGCCCAATCATGTTAGATATAGCAAAATCCAACTTCAAACTTGTTTTGGTTTAATTTGACTTGGACTAATCTAGCCTAGACCATAATTGGAGGCTTTTTTGATCAAATTCGTATAGTTTTAGAATCTAATTATTTTGGGATGCTTTTCAAACTATTTATCGAGGGAGGTCGTTTTTGACACGGTGACATTTTTTATTGATAAATTTCTGACACCGAAGGCACAAGTCATACCGACGCCTTCAATTTTGCGTAATCCGCGCATCACAAAAAGACAACTGACAAATCAGTTTTCCAGATTTTTTTGAAAATAAAGAAAGATGATTTGTCTTAATTGTATCAACATCCTCATTCCTGTTAACGATAAAGCTTCATGAAGGGGAGAAAAAGCTTGATCTATAATTACTGACATTAAGATTGTGTGACATACTAAATAACTATATTCATGTATAGAAATATGATAAAAAGTAAGTGAAAAATAGGAAAAAAAAATACATACGGTGTCTAAAATTTGTATTCAAATGTCATAACTTGATTCGGTCACGGATGGTTGCCAATTTGGAGAATCGGTGATCATAGATATTAGATAACATGCATGTGGGCTTTAATGAATGGATTTCACTCTAATCACTTAGCAAGGCCAATTTTTGTTTTAAAATATGGATTTAATATCGTGGCATTAGCAACATTCCTCAATTACTTGACTTTCCCAAGTGATCTACAAGAGGTATGGGGGAGATTACTACTATCCTGCCTTAATGCAGATATGTGTGTGGTTTAAAGTATTTGTATGTTGTCTTGTAAACCCTAAGTGTGAGGGTTATGTATTTATGAGTATATGTGTACGATCCTTTTGGAGGAATTGATTTGGTGCTTGGTTGTGGTATGGTATGCCATATGTTTGTTTTGATCCTAATGATCTCTAATTGGAACCTTGGTTGTTGTCTGATTGATTTGTTAAAAAAAATGCCTAACATGATCATTTAAGGCCATTCAGCTGTGACTGTTTTAATATGTTCCATGATGATTTAATTTGTTTGTATAATTTTTAAAGGGATTGCATGAATAAATAAGAGTATAGAAATTGGTTTGGATTGATTTGGATATGTATATTGAAAGATATGAATTTGAGTCTTTAGGGATAAAAATATGATTTCTGAGAATTTCAGTGGCTATACTGAAATTCATATTCTTGTGTGTTAGGATTGTAGTCCTTGATGAGATAAAACCATGGAAATTGGTTTGGTGTTAATTGGATAAATACATAAAAAGATATGAGCTTTTTAATAAACAAAGAGCTGTTTGCAAATATTGTAAAATATGGGGCAGAAGTGTAATTTATGGGATTTTTATGGGGACTGAAAAAATATTTTTGTAGAAGTTAGTTCGGTGTGATTTGAAGTTATAAATAAAAAGTTACAAGGTTTTATGTAAATAAAGACATTTTTGCAATTAATAAAAGTTTAGAGACTAAACTGCAATTTTCGAAAAGTTATGTGGCAGGAATGTTAAAGAATGTTTTTCATACCTATCAAACTGTTCTAAAACTCCAAAATGAGTTTTGGACTATTAGAGTTCAAAATTATTGAAAAAGGATTTACGCGATTTACAAACTTAACGACATTCGGTCAAGTTTTTAGGAAATTTTGTATAAATGGAAAGAACAATGTAAAATCAATGTTTCAACATCTTACTGTGAGTATTATAATCTATTAAAATAAGAAATTTGAGGTGAAGAACCATATTTTAAAGAATAAGACTTTTAAGCCTAAATTAATTAAAAAGCGGTGAAACCGTCGTTAAGCGTTTTTAAAGATTTTCGAAGAAAAGTGCTTTGAGGAATTTGGTACTTAGGTACTTTGATGGAATCTGATTTCAAAATGGTTTGGTTTTAAAGACAAAAAGAATTTTAGTCCGTAAGGACGAATATTTACGACAAAATGCAAAAACCTAAGTCATGAACGACTTAGTGAAAATACGAACATAATAATTTATGACGTAGGGTGGAACAAGATCTTATGTCATAAAATGTGGATAATTTACTATCCATGTATCCATAAAACTTAATGGACTCATAATTATTTGATTTCTTGGAAGCCAAGAGAAAGGCTCCATTAGAAAAGTGTAAAGAAATAAATGATTGGACTGTTGATCCAATTTCATAATGTGTTAGGACTTGTAAGCAAGTGCCTTAAAACATCTTTACACAAACATGACAAGTCTGTTTGAGAACTGTGGATTAGTGAAGAGCCGATGATTTTTACCCGAGAATATCGTTCGTCAGAGATTAGCATCAAATGAATTCTGGTGGAATCACGAGGCTATCTGATGGATAGATCAATTGGACGTATTCCGGCAATTTTGCCCAAATACATAGTTAATACTATGTTCAGAAAGGTCGTTGTGCCTAGGAAGCTAAGCTTCCCAGTAGTAGAGGTTTGATAAAGAGCCTGATGTTCCACAGAGAGATCACATGTGATTATGATAGTACGTATATTATGATTATGATTTGAGTCTTGTGTGCCATGATAGCCACACATAGTGCCTGAGGTGGACGTAGACGAAACCTGTACAAACCATTCCTTTCCAAAATATAAATTTAACTCTGATGTTAGAATAAGATATTCCTTGAGGCTGTGTAGGTATGGGACTATACGGTTTCAATCAGTTTCTCTCTATTCCTGTCCTTCGACGGACAAACTGTGCCCGGTATGCTTGATAAGCTTACTGTTGAGTTTGGTATAGTATATTCTTGGAGTTTTGAGTCGCATAATTAAAATGGGAGATAGAAGGAATATATGATTGTTGTCTTATGTACTTGTGAGTCGTACCACTGCATGTCTGCCTTATGTGTAAGATAAATGGAAATCTCACCTCCTTATTTTTATATTGCCTATGTCGGCTGGCTATGTGCCTTCTGTATTATTTTGAGAAGATTGAGACGTCAAGATGTCGCTTGGCTGATGCATCGTAGAGATTGAGGGTCGAGCATGTAGATAATGTGTTAGAGTTTCTAGTGGACGTCTTCCAGGCCGTTGATGGTTCGTAGACCATGTTTTTCCTCTTGGAAGAGGAAAGGGCTTAGTTCGAGAATTACTATTGTAGTAGCTATAGTAGTGTTTTTTTGTGACGATGTCGGTAGTGGACTCAAATAGAGTTTCCACTAGATCTCGTCAGTTGGGTTTATCCTTCTCACGATGTACGAGAAAGGATTGTCTTTTATGTTTTTTGGCCAGTTGGATATGTTTGTGAGTTAATGTAACTGTATATGGAGATGTGATTCCAAGTATCTTATATTTTAGGAGCTGCGTGTCCACATCTTTATGTTGAGTCTGTATATCTTTATGACTTCTGTCTATGAGTCGGGTTGGATTTTTATGTAAGTGTCTTTTGACCTAATGATCTTATTATGATTATTAAACATGTTATTAAACTTTTACCTTATTCCAAGTAATTATATTTATGACTTATGAAAAAGAAAAACTACCTCATTCGAATATAGCCAATTTTAATTAACCTATTTTTCGGCCTTAAAATGTCACGTATAATGTAGCGCTCGAAAAGAGTACTACAGTCGAGGTCTTGGTAACCTGCGTGCAGTTCGTACCCTTAAAGACCTCGTCCGGGATTACAAGCCGGATGTGTGTTTACTATTTGAAACTTTATTTCATGGTAATAACATTGAGGAGATTAAATTGTAGTTGGGATTTGATTCTTCTTTTGCTTTTGATAGAATTGGTAGGGGAGGTAGTATTGCAATTCTTTGGCGTAATTCTTTTATTGTCAGTTAGTTAGCTACTCTTCAAACTGTATTGACCTCGAAGTCTTTGATGTTGAAAGGAATGTGAAATGGAGACTTACTGTTTTTTGTGGGTATCCGGAAAGGACTAGTCGACTAGAAGAAGATATTCCTGGGATTTAATTCATAACTTAGCAGCCATATCGAATCTCCCGTGCTGCATTATCGGTGATTTTAACGACATGCTTGAAATCTCTGATAAAAAAGGCCGTGTAGATCATTCTAATTGGCTTCTTACTGGGTTCCAAAATGTTGTTGGTGAGATTGGTCTTTTTGATTTACCTATGGAAGGTTATCCTTATACTTGGAGTCGTGGGAAGGGTACAGTTGATGCAGTTGAGGAAATAATTGATAGAGCTCTTGTGTCCAGTGATTGGTTGAATTTTTTCCACTTGCTGATCTCTCAAATCTTATGGCAAGTATTTTTGACATTGCACCTATTTTTCTTACTTTAATTCCTAAAGTCCAGCCAAGGAGGAGTCGCGGGTTCAAATTTCAAAATAGCTGGCTTCAGGAATGAGAAGAAAAATAAACTTGCAACTTTACTTGTTCAGGATGAAGATTTTTGGAGACAAAGAGCTAAGGTGTTTTGGTTACATGATGGAGATTCGAACACAAATTTTTTTCATGCAATGGCTACTACCTTTAAGTGCACAAATCTGATTAGCAAGCTGAGGAATGATGATAATGTTATTGTTGATAATCGGGAAGATCTTTGTGTTGTGGCCAACGAGTATTTTGTTAATCTTTTTCAGGAGCAACAAAGTCTTTATCATCCAGTTGTTGATGGGGTTGAGAGAAAAATCACAGACGAGGATAACTCTATCATCCAGCATTTTTAGGATATATGTGGTAATGATGGTTTCCAATCTTACTGTCATTGGTTGAAGACAGGCTATTTTTCATCTGGTTTAAATGATACAAATATTGTTCTCATCCCAAAAGTGTCATCTCTTGAACCTATGAAGGATTTGAGGTCTATTTCTTTGTGTATTGTGTTGTAAAAAAATTTGACCAAGGTGCTGCCTAATAGTTTGATGAGGGTTATCTCTAAGTGTATTGTTAAGGAGCCTTTTATATATAGAAGGAATGTCTATTTTGGATAACACATAAGAGAAGAGGTAAGTATGGAGAGATTGCTTTAAAAATAGATATTAGTAAAGCTTATGATCGGGTGGGTATATTTTTACTGTTCCAGGCTAATTTGGCGACACGTGTTGCTTATATATATATATATTTTAAATTTAACAATTTTTTTAATTTTTTTTCGATTTTCTTTTCCAATCTTTTTTTTAATTTATTTTTGGATTTTTTTTATTTTTTTAAATTTGTTTTCGATTTTTTTTTCCAGAATTTTTTTATAAAAAAAGTAACCATTTTTTAAAAATATTTTGATATTTAAATTTTTTAAATAAAATTTTATTTTAATCATTTTTTTTCAACTTTTTTAACAATTTTAAATAAAAATATATTTTTTTATTTCCACCTTCGTGCCGGCGGAGATTTTTGGCTTCTGAAATGTTTATAACAAAAATTATTTAGATTATTATTTTACTTATTGTATTATCTTTTTTTAATCAATATACTATATAATGGCTCAACGCCATTTTATAAGTTTTTAAAGTTTTCTTTGATTTTTGTTTATTTTTTCCGAATTTTTTTAAATTTAACCATTTTTTTATTTTTTTTTATATTTCATTTTTTAAAATTTAACTTTTATTTTAATCATTTTTTTCAACTTTTTTTAACAATTTTAAATAAAAGTGTTTTATTATTATTTCCACCTTCATACCCACATAGATTTTTTGTCTTTGGAAATTTTATAATAATTTTTTTTATTATTATTTTACTTATTGTATTATTGTTATTTTTTTAGGATTTTTTTTATTTTGTTTTGCAGTTTTTTTTTGGAATTTTTTAAAATTTTTTAATTTATATTTTTCCTTTTTTTCGATTTTTATTTTATCTTTTTCCAAAGTTTTCATATTTTTTTAATTTAATCATTATTTTAAACAAATTATATTTAATTTATTTTAATTAAACAATTACTTTAATATTTTTTTTCAACTTTTTTTAACAATGTTAAATACAAATGTTTTATTATTATTTCCACCTTCGTGCCCACGTAGATTTTTGGCCTCTCGAATTTTTATAATAAAAATTATTTAGATTATTATTCTACTTATCGTATTATTGTTATTTATGTTAATAAAAAAAATTATTTCATTTAATTTTTATTTGAAATTTTTTAAAAAAAGTTTTTCAATTTAACAAAATTATTCTAAAAAAAGTTATATTTATTTTTTGTTAATCAAACATTTATTTAAATTCTTTTTTTTCAACTTCTTTAAACAAATTTAAATAAAAATGTTTTATTATTATTTCCACCTTTGTGCCCACGTAGATTTTTGGCTTATGGAATTTTTATAATAAAAATTATTTAGATTATTAATTTACTTATTATATTTATTTTATTTTTTTTGATTTTTATTTTAATTATTTTATTTTTTATTCCGATTTTTTTTGGAATTTTTTTAAAATTTTTTATTTTTTATAATTTTATTTCGTTTATTTGTATTTTTTTCGAATTTTTTTAATTTAACCATTTTTTTAAAAGAAAATTATATTTAATTTTTAAAATTAAAATATTAATTTTATATTTTTGTTTTTCAACTTTTTTTAACAACTTTTAATAAAAACGTTTTATTATTATTTCCACCTTCGTTCTCACGTATATTTTTTGCCTCTGGAATTTTTTTAATAAAAATTATTTAGATTATTATTTTACTTATTATATTATTGTATTTATGGTAACAAGAGTTTTTTTATTTAAATTTATTTTTATTAAAATTTTTTAAATTTAATTTTTATTTGAATTTTTTAAAAAAAAAATATTTTTAATTTAACAAAATTATTTTCAAAAAAAATTATATTTGATTTTTGTTAACCAAACATTTATTTAAATACTTCTTTTCCAACCTTTTTTAACAATTTTAAATAAAAAGGTTTTATTATTATTTCCACCTTCGTGTTTGATGAATAAACGGGTGACACGTGTCACTTTCTATATAAAAATAAAATAATTGTCTCGGATTAATAAAAACTTACAGAAAACAAAATAAAAACTTACGGAAAACAAAAAATTAATAAAAGAAGAAATAATTTGATACTTAAATTGAACATAACAATCCGATATTGTAACTTACCCTAAATAATAGGATCATACATATTTAAAATAATGTTGAATATCAAAGTATGATTGCTTTTCTTTTCATCAAAGTATTTTCTATTATTGTTGTTATATAAATATTTAATACAATAACATATAATTTCATGGAAATGAGTATTATTTTCATAAAAATTAAAGATTCACATATTGCATATCATTAACTCATATCCGTAATGAAAAGTCAAGCTTTTATAAAACCTATTAAAATTTTTATCATACAAATTTGTCATGTAGCCTGTTATTCATTAACTATTGAATATATGAATCCAACTCTTGCACACAGTAGTATTATTTTATATTCAAAAAAATAATACATTTAATATTGTTCATGTTGAAATTATTTATAATAAACTATTACGAAAATAATCATCTAACAATTTAAAATAAAATGTTTTATTATTATTTTCACCTTCGTGTTTGATGAATTTGACAATTTAAATATAAAATTGTTAAATATTAGATAATTTGTTTAAAACAAATGATAGCTTGATGGACCTTCTCTTATTTTTAACTGTGTCATTTTTTTATTGTGTACGAAAAGGTCGGTGCCAAATGTCACAGGTCGTACCCATATAGATTTTTGGCCTCTGGATTTTTTATAATAAAAATTAATTTAGATTATTAATTTACTTATTGTATTATTGTAATTTATTGTAATACGAAATTTTTTATTTAAATTTCTTTTTATTAAAAATTTTTTGGTTTAATTTTTATTCGATCTTTTTTATTTAAAAAAATATATTTTATTTAACCATTTTTTTAACAAAATATTTTTTTATTTAATTTTTTTTAATTAAACTTTTATTTTACTTTTTTTTCAACTTTTTTTTAACAATTTTAAATAAATTTTTTTTTATTTTCACATTTGTGTTTGATGAATTTAACAATTTAAATATAAAATTGTTAAATATTAGATAATTTGTTTAAAACAAATGGTACTTGATTTTTCGTGGACGAATAAACGGGCGACACGTGTCACCTACGGCTTCTGACATTTTCTTAAAAAATAATTATTTAATTAATTATTTAAATTATTGTGTTATTCATACTAGGACATTTTCTTAAATTTAAATTGTAGCATGATTTTATTGTGGACGAATAAACGGGTGACACGTGTTACTTTGTTATGAAACAATAAAATCATCGTCTCTAATTAATAAAAACTTATAGAAAACAAAATAAAAATTTACGCATAATAAAAAATTACGAAAAACCAAAAATTAATAAAAGAAGAAATAATATGATACTTAGATTGAACATAACAATCCAATATTGTAGCTTACCCTAAATAACAGAATCATACATATTTAAAATAGTGTCGAATATCAAAGTATGATTGCTTTTCTTGTCATCAAAGTATCTTCTATTGTTGTTGTTATATAAATATTTAATACAATAAAATATAATATCATGGAAATGTGTATTTTTTTCATAAAAATAAACGATTAACATATTGCATATCATGAATTCGTATCCGTAATGAAAAATCGAGCTTTTATAAAACCTACTAAAATTTTTATCTTACAAATTTGTCATGTAGCCTGTTATTCATTAACTATTGAATATACAAATCGAATTGTTGCATACAATAGTATTATTTTATATTAAAAAAAAACACATTTAATGTTGTTTATGTTAAAATTATTTATAATAAATTATTACGAAAATAATCATCTAATATATATCCGTGAGTCTTGCAACGACACTAGTTTCTTTACAGACGGGAATCCCCCAAATGGCATTTGGAAACAATAATCTAAACTCAAAACGAAACTACAATGAATAAAAAAAGAAATCTAAAACCAAAAAAATAACCAGGAATCAGAAATAGCGAATAAATATAGAAACAAAAAGCATACCTGACAGAAAACATCGAATGAAGATGGTAGAATGAAAGAGGACTTTTTATGTGGGATGGTAGTTTTAGAAATTGTTACTGTGTAACGGAGAGAAATATTGTTGAGTAAATAGTCAAAATGGTCCCTGAAATTGTGAGGTCGTGTCAAGTTGGTCCCTCAAATTAACGAAATTTCAAAAAAGTCCATGAAACTGTCAAACGTTGATCAAGTTAGTCCCTCCGTTAGTCAGGGTTCGTTGACGCCGTTAACGGCGCTTATGTGGCACGTTACACGCATATTTGAGGGACCAAATTGATACAGGTACCAAATTGACACTCAATATTTCTTCTTCTCCCCTAACGTCTATCCAACTATTGAGCAGAAAGAATTGATCATTATTCTCTCAAGTTTCATAGACTATTCCCTCATCGGAAGCATTGAACAATAAATCCACTATTTCTCTGTCACACCCAAAACCCTAGCACAGTATGGATAGCCTCTTAGCAACTTACAAAGACGAGGAAGAGGAAGAAGAAGATAACGACGCCCCACCTCCCACCACCGTCGATGCCGCCGTCACAGGCACTACCGACACCGAATCAATAGACGCGCCTCCCGCCACCACCAGCACGGCCTCCGACACCCCAATCGAACCCAACATCGATGTCAAATCGGAGCCCTACCCTTCCGACGACGAAGCCGCCTCCGACGGCTTCGCCGAGTCGAAGAAGTCCCCGAAATTCGCCAGAGAAGAAGGAGACAACGAAGAAGACGATGACGACGAAGAGCCACCTCCGAAGAAGCAGAAGTGCCTATCCTCTCTCACCGACAAGGACGAATCCCATGCTGTATTGACCGATCTGGTCGACGCCGCCGCCAACGGTTCCGGTTCCGTCAATGTTGCCTCGATGCCACCGATAACCGCATCGAATTTGAAGAAATCGAAGAAGAACAACAACGTGTGGGTTACAAAATCCACGCAGAAAGGGAAGAAGAAGAGCAAGGTGAATAACAGTAACACCAACAACACCAACAACAACCACACCAACGGCGGCGGCGAAGAGACCGTTCTGATAACCCTAGTTCCGAGGTTCCCTGAAAAGAGCGACGACATGCCGGAGATGAAGATTTGCTTATCGAAGGTGTACAAAGAGGAGAAGGTGGAGCTGAGCGAGGATAGGATGAGTGTAGGGAGCACCAAGGGTTATAGAATGGTGAGAGCAAGGAGAGGGGTTGTGGAAGGAGCATGGTACTTTGAGATCAAGGTTGTGAAGTTGGGAGAGACATGTCACACTCGTCTTGGATGGTCCAATGAGAAGGGTGATTTGCAGGCACCGGTTGGGTTCGATGGGAACAGTTTTGGTTACAGGGATATTGATGGCAAGGGAAGAAGAAGAAGAAGAAGATGATGATGAGGTTAGGGTTTTTGAAAAAATATTGAGTGTCAATTTGGTCCCTGTATCAATTTGGTCCCTCAAATATGCGTGTAACGTGTCACATAAGCGTCGTTAACGGCGTCAACGAACCCTGACTAACGGAGGGACTAACTTGATCAACGTTTGACAGTTTCAGGGACCTTTTTGAAATTTCATTAATTTGAGGGACCAACTTGACACGACCTCACAGTTTCAGGAACCATTTTGACTATTTACTCAAATATTGTTAGAGAAAAGTTGGAGAGAGAAAGTGTGATATTGGAGAGTTAATTTGGAAGAGAGTAACCATTGCACACGTTCCATACAAAAAGGACCGGGTAGTTTCAATAGAAACTTACAACCGCCAATTATGTTTTCTCTTGAGCGGGAAAGTATTTAGATTTTAGAATTTTAGAAATAAAATAAAAAATAAATTGGGATGGGAGAAAATTTGGAGGATTTAAGCATGAAAAAAACAGGTGGAATGATACAGATTTTATATATATATGATTTGGTGTCATTTTGTAATTTTTGTCATCTTGACATAATTTACTTTCTCATCATTTAAACTTGTAAGTTAAGTTTGTTCGTAGACAAGCTAACGAAGTATCATATGGTTAGGATAGCTATATTTAATGTTTGTCTTCGTGATTTTAATTCAATCTCAGTTTGTAATGACTCTAGTTATTAATGAAATGAGTTAAGCATATTTCTTTTAAAAAAATATAGGTTAAAGTAATGTTTTGGTCCCTATACGTGATATCGATCTTCAATTTGATCCCTATACGTAAAAAGTTATCAATTTGGTCCCTATACGTGACACTGATTTTCAATTTGGTCCTCACCGCTAATTGATCCTTATGTAAGGGGACCAAATTGCAAATTATTGTCACATGTAGGGACCAAATTGAAAATAATTATCACATGTAGGGACCGATTTCAAATTTTTTTTGTTGAATTGGTCCCTACATGTGACAATAATTTGCAATTTGGTCCTCTTATATAGGGACCAATTAGCGGTGAGGACCAAATTGAAAATTAGTGTCACATATAGGGATCAAATTGAAAATCAATGTCATATATAAGGACCAAAACATTACTTTAACCAAAAAATATATAATGAAATTGAAAATAAATACATCGTCATTAGTCATTACGCATGATCAACGCACAAGCATGGGATGCTTCGTAAATAGTAGTAGCGCACTACTTTTAAATTTCCCGTCCATTCATTTTAGTTTTGGACTTGGCTAGCATACTTCATATTTTAATATACACCTCTCTTTTTTTTTCGAACATTTTAATATACACCTAACATTTCTCTTTGGTATATTTGCAATTCATGGTGGGGACTTTATCTTTTATTTAGTTGGGTGCCCTTTGGTGGCACTGGAAGGACAAATAAAATACGTACCTCAATTCGAGTTCTGGTCCCCCTCTTAATTTTTTTCCTTTTAAATTCTTCATATCACACCCCTATGAATATTAAATTTTATGGCAAAGTTTCACAAGGTATTATCATATTAACTCTCAAAAAAATACTTAAAAATTAAGATCTTAAATTAATAGTTAATTCAAATTCAGTGTAGGCAATCACCAACAAATCCAACCACTTGAGATCATGATATTCTTCGAGATTCCACTAAACAAACATTAAAAAGCAGAACCCCACATCAAAAATAAATACTAAATAAAAAAAGCAGAAATCAATTATCATACGCATGATGGTACGTCACAATTGATAGATAACTAAACCCTTTAAGCATATGATCAGCGATTCGATTCCCAACTCATACGTAACTCATACATATAAAAGATTGGAAGAGATTAACCCCTAACCTTGAGGGATTAATCTCTGACGTCCGACCGAAAGATACCCGTTTTCACAAAAAAAAAAAAAATACGCAAAGAGCCAAAGACTAATATTTAATATTTAATTAAAAACAAATATTCCACAGCGAGTCATATACCTTACAAAAAAGTTATGCCACGTACAAAAAATCGCAACAGCGATATATCGCGGCACGAGAATAAACCCGCTTATTACAATTATCGCCTCTCTCGATTTATCGAAATAATCGTCACATATATCAAAATCAAAAGGGGCCAGCCAACTTTCTATCATCAATCACAATTATCGAGAATTCCAATTTCAAAGTACAGCACAAATTCCCAACTATACCCTCACACCTTCATCAAATTTACCTTTCCAATTTCCATGCCCCTGAATCCGATCCTTCATCCTTAAGTTCCATTTCGTGAATTCGAAAACAGAACAAAACCAAGAAAAATTCGAAGACACATAGATACAATACAATCAACCACAATAACTTATAAATTTCCAACACAAATAGAAAGCATAATTTAGAAATTATAAAAAAAATTAATAATCAAAGCTCGATCGAACACAGAAGAAGATCACAGATAAGAGAATTTCATCTTTTCGGTAACAATTTCGAACTCAGCATGCACACGCGTGGAGTTTTTCCTTTTCTGTGTAACTCCGAAAAAGAGAACACGAATAATTAACCACAGAATCGCGCATAAACGATTATCGACGATGCTGTTTCGTGTTTTTCTCTTACCGATTTCTTCCAGATTTTCAGATTTTTTGCCTTTTGAGATTCAGACTTTGACGATCTTCGCCGCTTTGACCACCGGATTCTCTCCTCGCGATGGCTTCTCTTCCGACGGTTTTATAATCAAAGCTGCAATCGTGGCGATCGGAGTACCTGTGCTCGGAGCAGAACAGCTCGCCGCACCGGCACCGGAATCCGGTGAGTCCAACTTTCCTCCGGCAACCGGAGCACCGGTTCACGACGCGCTTGGCCTCGGACGGCGTCGTTTGGTTGTTTTTGTTCCGATCCGTTTGCGTAGAGCTATCTTCTTCGTCGGTTTGGAGCGATCGCTTGGGAGAGCGCGATGACGTGGCGGATCTGGCTGTAGACTTGTCGTCGGAGAATCTAGAAGGTGCTGAGATGGCGGCGGTGGTGGCGTTGAAGCAGTTCTGGCACATGTTGTTAGTTGCGGGGTTTACGGTGACGCCGCAGTTGTTAACGCAAGGGGTTATGGTTTCTGGAACCTTCTTCAACTCCGTCTCTTCTTTTTCTGTCTTCTGAGCCATTTAATCCTTTTTTTTTTTTTGGTGTTATAGGTTTGAAGAAGCTTTGTTTTGCTGTTGGTATTGGAGGTTGAAGATGGAAGAGGGAATGGGTGATTTGTAAGAAGAGATGGGTTTGTGTTTGTGAGGTTGGTAATGATAATGGCAATAGAATATTATGGGCCTCATTGAGACGCGTATTAAACATTTTCATGCCATTTGCAATTACCAATTTGTCCAATTTTTCTTTTTTGCCTCACCTTTTTTTTTTTTGTGCATCATGGGTATCCTTCGAGGCTGCCATAATCAAGGGCCAGTACCTTTCTACATATAATAATCATCTCTAATAATATGCACAAGGAACTCAAATAGAATAATGATATTTGTATATAAAAATGATATTTAAATATCATATAAAAATATCAATTCTTATTTTTTTTTTCTCTTATCATGTTTTTTATTATTTCTAAAACGTCCATAAATTTTATAATATCTATATAATGTATCCAAATTATGTGTCCATGTATCTTTAGTTTTACCAACTTTACAAGATGATACGGTGTCTTGCCTTTTTTCTTTCTCACAGTCCCCACCACCACACCACCACTGCCTCCTCTTTTGACGTGTTCATGTCGTTATTATGTGTAATTTAACTCAACTCTTCGGAAACCAAAGTTAGATAGATACTAATATACGCAACAACAAAATTTGCCACAAACAAACACAGGTAAGTTTACCTTGCGTTTCATAATGGGTTTGAGAGTCATTTTGTTGGTAAATCATGTCTGTAAATGTACACATATGATACAAGCTTGTTTGTGCTAATAATTGTCTTTTCTTTCAGCATATGAGAAAGAGCATAATGATTCCTTTAAAAGTTAAAAGAAATGATATTGCTTTCTTACCACTGAAAAAAATTAATATAATGTTGTATTATTTTGAGACAAATAATGTTGTATTATTTTAATTGCAAAAACTTTACACCGTATACATATCTTTTTCTAAACTTAATTTTTTCCCCAAACTGTAACCGTGAAGAGGGAATTTTTAACCGAGATGCTATAATGAGAGTACTTAAATAATTAAAATACTTGATTATATGGTTAAAAAACGTAAATAAATATTTAAAAAGTGTATAAAAAAAGTTTTCGTAAAACTGACATATAGTTGGCAGCAAGTGCATTAGTGCAAGGAAGATTTTTTTTTTTTTTGAATAAAAGGGGCTAAAATCTCAAATAACAATAATTAAAAATCATGTGGAATGTACGTGGATGAACATTCACCATAACAGACAAAGCAATAAAAGAAGGGTCAAAGAAAGTTCAAAGAAAGTGCAGGGAAGAATAGTGCCTAATATTTTAAAAAATTAATCAAATTTCTTTTATTGTGACGAGAAAAACAAAAGAAAGAAACAACCATGTGGGGGAAGTAACAGGAAATTAGCAATGTGAACATTGGAGCTGAGGAAGAAGAGGAACAAAATCAAGCTGACTTCACAACAAAGTGATCCTGTTGGGTGCTCGTTGGCAATGGTTATCATGCACACTCTTTGATACTATCTGGACTTAATTATAAGTAAAAAAATATCTATATTTTTTTGGATTCAAATATACACTAGTGCAGAAAAGGAATTTCACATCGGTTATTTTACTTTTCACATCGGTTTTCAAACTGATGTTGAGACGGCCGATGTGGTTTATTGCCATTTTTCACATCGGTTTTAAAATCGATGTCAAAAATTCTATTTCAACAAGACAATAATTCTTGTTCAGCACTTTTCACATCGGTTTCTTAAAAATCGATGTGGTAACCCCACTTTCCACATCAGTTATTTTAAAAACCGATGTGATAATCCAACTATTCACATCGGTTTTAAAAATAACCGATATGTAAAGTGGGGTTACCATATCAGTTTTTTAAGAAACCGATGTGAAATGTTGGGTTATCACATCGGTTATTTCAGAAACCAATGTGAAAGAGTTTTTTAAAAAAAACAAAAAAACACCCCTTTACAGTAGTGACAGTCATTTCCCCTGTTTCAGTAATCCAGTAATCCACAGATCAATACAGAATCTAAATATTCTCAACACAATCACTTTTGTACAACCAAAACACACTAAATTAAAAGATTACAAACAATAAATATATTCAATTACATTCAGATAACAAAGATAATTAGAAACTAAAAGGCTACATATGATATATTATAAATTTCATGTCAAAACATGTATCAGTCAAAAGTACACTATAGTTAGTACAAGATGTGTTTATTATAAACTAACTACATAAAAACTATGGTAATTGGTACTCAAGAAAGAAAGTTGCCCAACGCATCCTTATGTTATTGATGTCGGCATCAGAGAGTGGAGTCGGATTGTTGAATATCTGTAAGTTTAATTGGACATAAGATTATATCTTTTACGTAATAAACTAAAATAAAACATATAACGAGTCTATAACTATTAGAACTAATTGTGTTACCAAATAGCATTTACCTCCTGCCATCTTTCAGTGATACCGGAGGAGATAATTTCGACCAACCACTTCATCACATAATATCCACATTCCCACGATCCACGTTGTCTACGGGACTACGTACAAATGAAACACAATTAGAATATAAGGAATTAAATAGAAATCAATAATTATACCCACTGCGATTGAAGCATTTGTAATAAATATCTTACGTTAGGGATAATCCATCTAATAGTCTGACGCCTTTGACCACACAGCATGTGGATTGCATCAATAGAACTATCATAAGAAAATAAACATTAATTAAAGTATATCTTGTAGATTTCAAATGATTAAAACAACTTCATTACTGATTATAAATTATTTTAATGCTTACGTTTCCATGATGATCTTCAGTTGCTTCGCCGGCTTATTTCCCAACGAGCAGAAGAAGACCACGAGATTCAACCGAGGGCACAAGATCAACAATTGTCAATGTTTACTGCATTTGCGAAACAATTAGTAACTAAGTCATATATAGTACGTTATAATTAAATAAATGGTACTTACTTATTGAGATAAGACGCAAGGTAGAACTGATCATCATCTCGGGCAAGTATATCACATATGGTGGTGATCGGGTCTTCTGATGTTAGGAGAACATCACCCTGAATGAGCATGGGGTCAATGAACCCGTAAAGGGTGAGGTTGCCCTGATCAACTAACATGCGATGCAGATACCTCATATATTGATAAAACATGTTAGTTATCATAGTATTTAAAATTTAATTACTTAACTTACAAATAAAATGTACTTACGTGCACCATAACGAGATGTGTGCAGCACTAGCCATTTCACGATCGACGACCATCTCCATAAGCTCCTTCTTTGGGATATACAGATCGTCACCTGACCTGCCATCATGTTCCAACCTTACCAAAGCTGCGTAAGCCTCCATGTTCATAACCTGTATAGCCAGACGTGTAAAAACACCACCAGGATCCCCTTTGTCAATCCCCTAAACAACAAAGATATACATTAGTAATCACAGTTAAGTTATTTCATTCGTAATTAATTGAATGGTCAAATAGGATTGAGATTAGCATCAAAGTCGATTCTTATCCTTTGATTTGAACCACGGTTGGCAGTCAAATTCCTCATTCGTGTGGCACGTCTATCCTTTCTACCCGTAGACGGGGTCTCCGACCCGCTGCATGAAGGAGGGATATCCTCAGGATCAGACATGTATACCTGTTTAGACAAAAAATAAATAAATTGTTAGTATGTCTGGATAAATTAATAACAAACATAACTTATAAATATCGATCAACATAAGCATAACTTATAAATATCAACGTAAACATATAATATGACTTTAAACATAACTCAAACTAAACTTACACTGTGGTAAAGTAGTAAAATTCTCCCATAACCCTTCTTGGTGATCATTACGAGTAGCATGTACATCGTCCACTTCATTTTCCTCATTGAAATTAGGCACCCGTGTTGAGAAAGAAGGAGTATCAGAAATATCAAGAGTTGAATCTTGATTTCTCTCATTACCATTATACATGTTTTTTCCCTGGAGAACCACTGACCACCTTTTGTTAGAAGGATCACGGATATAAAACACTTGTTTTACTTGGGATGCCATGATGAAAGGCTCTTCTTTATTACCTACCTTATTAAGGTCCACCAATTTGAATCCTAACTCATCGGTTTGCACGCCGTTGTTACTGTCGACCCACTGACATTTAAAAACATGCACTCTAAACTTCGTGTATTCAACCTCCCAGATCTCTTCAATGATTCCAAAGTATGAAACGGATGTCATAACAGGGTTTTTATCTTTCGAACTAGAGAAATGCATGGACTCAGCGACGACCATAACCCCATTGTTTTGCATAGTACTTTTGTCATCCCGGGACTTTGTATAGAAGGAAAACTTATTGATATCGTACCCACTCCAGCATATGACATCAAAGTTAGGCCCCTGTGCTAGCCATTTTAATATATCAGAAGCAGTACCATCCTTTGCAATTTTTTATTTAAACCAGTTCAAGAAAGTCTTATTATGCTTGTTCAAACACCATTTTTCATTCATTATAGGGTAAGTTTCATTGATGATGCTTTTGTGCTCACATAAGTATGGTTCAACCTCATTAGTGTTATTAAATATATACAAATGTGCTTGAAGCACTTCCTCCCTATCCGTGCTCTTAACAGTGATACCTCGTGTACCCTTACCATCATATCTTCCTTCATGACGAGACTTCGGAAGCCCTACAGGTTCCGCTTCTGACATGTAGTCTGTACAAAACTCAATAGCTTCTTCTACAACATACCTTTCAACAATAGATGCTTCGGGACGGTGTGGATTCTTCATATATCCTTTCAAGATCTTCACGTATCGCTCAACCCGGTACATCCACCTTAAATAAATGGGGTCACACAATCTAATCACCCTCACTAGATGAACAATCAAATGAACCATGATGTCAAAAAATGAAGGTGGAAAATACATCTCCAATTGGCACAAGATAATGGCTACCTCATTTTCCAAGTCATCCAACTTTTTAGTGTCAATGACCTTGCTACATATAGAATTGAAGAACAAGCATAACCTAGTAATGGCATGTCTGAATTTTTTAGGAAAGATGTCACGAATGGCCACCGGTAGTAGTTGTTGCACAAGACATGGCAATCACGAGACTTTAAGCCAACTAATTTGAAATCTTTCATTGAGACAAGTCTCTTGATATTTGAAGAGTAACCTATGGCACTTTGACTCCACGTAGACATTCACAGAAACTTCTTTTCTCTTTTTTTGATAAAGTATGACATGTTGGGGGTAAACAAGTCTTATTATCCCCCACTTTATGTGGAGCTAACTGCTTTCGTATACCCATCGCAACTAGATCCAGACGAGCATTCACACCATCCTTTGTCTTGCTTTGAATGTTGAGAAGCGTTCTGATTAAACTGTCACACACATTTTTCTCCACATGCATCACATCAATACAATGTCTTACATCAAGCTTGCACCAGTATGGAAGATCAAAGAAGATTGACCTCTTCCTCCATATATTCTTCTCGGTAGCCTTCTTCTGGGTCTTACCATAGATAACATTAGTGTTCTTCACCCGTTCATAAACTTGGTCTCCAGTCAAGGCCACCGGAGCAATTTCATTCTCCGGAAGTCCATTGAAAGCTTTCCTCAATCTATGATAAGGATGATTACGCTGGAGAAATCTCCGATGCCCAAGGTAAACTGTCTTCCTTCCATGTTGCAGTTGATGGTGAAATGTGCCTTCTTCACATATTATACATGCTTTATGCCCGTTAACACTATACCCGCACAGGTTCCCGTATGCTGGAAAGTCATTGATGGTGCAAAATAACATGGCACACAATTTGAAAGTCTCACGGTAATACCCGTCGATCACATCAATGCCTTCATCCCACGACATTCTCAAGTCTTCAATCAAGGGACTCAGATAAACATCAATATCATTTCCTGGTTGTTTTGTGTAACAGTCTGATTTTAATTATGTTGTTCAACCTGTTAAAATATAATTAAATTATATTTTAAATTTGAGAGTTAGAAAGTGTTTTTGATTAAAATAAAATCATATTCATAGTCTACTTTATGGTAGAGGGTTACGGTAAAATTTTCGGTTGAAAATTCAGACGAAAGACGGTCTGCGTTTTCACTGCCGGTACAAGTTTACTGTGCGGAAAACCTAATTTTGACCCGTGAACGAGATAGTTAGTGTTTTTATTATTTTTCCTTCAACTTTGGTTATTTTGAAAAATTTTGTTCAAAAATAAAATATACTATTTTATTCGGGCGAAAATGTCGGAAGAATTACGATCGGAAATGCAACCGGGTACGAAATGGAGCAGAATAGGAGACATAAAAGGCTTGAGGTGAGATGAGGGAGTGAGGTGACTCACTAGAGGTATGACCTAAGCTACCTCCTAAAAAGTCGTCATGATGGACTTTTTGAAATATATCATTATATTCTAAAAACCTATTTTTCTCTTTCCTCTTCAACCAAACAAGGGAAAGGTCAAAACTTGCTCTCCAAGCTCATTCCTCTCTCCTCAATTTCGTGTCACTCTCTCCCCTCTCTATATATACCCCTTTCATTTTCACTTCATCATCTTCCTCCTTCAACCTCCGTTAAACCTTCATCTTCTTCTTTCTTCTAAAAGTTCAAGCTCTTAAAGCTTTAGTTTTTATTCATCTTTTCTACTTGAGTTCTTCATTAAAGTTCTTCCTTATACTAAGGGTAATGCTCTCATATGAATCTTTTTTCAAGTTTCATATTTTATTTCTTAGTTTACTTTATGTGTTCTTTATATGCTTTAAACTTCTAAAATCTCTCTAAAATGGTATAAAACTCCTTTTGAGTTGAAACCACTTTCTATAGTCTTGTATTAACTTATATTTTCACATACTTAGAGGTTATGTAAAATAAAATTCTGTACATATCTCTTCCAATGAAGGCCGAATGCTTGCATTTGTGACCTAGGAAGTTTTTGTTTCAACTTTTGGAATATGATCATGTGATTGAGTTTCTAACTATCCATTGATCTTAAATCTATAAATTTTGGAAGTTTTGATAGTTTGTTCCTATGATGGCTGAAAATATGACTAAGTAAGCCTATGATACTATGTTTCAACTTTCCAAGTATGATCATGGATCTAGAACTCTTAATACCTTGTGATTTTAAACCTAAGAGTTATTGTTAAACAAAGAATATTTTTCCTCATCATCTTATGATGGCCGAAACTTAGTGTTTAGGTACTAGGATATTTGAGTTTTTATTTTTCCAAAATGATCATGGACTTAAGCTCCATAAGATATTTGGATGCTAAGTCTAAGAGATTGGAAAGTTTAAGGATTTCTAACTTATTTATTCTATGTTATTAAAGCTAGGATGTATTACTTTCATTTTTCCAAGATGATTATGGACTTGAGCTCCATAAGATATTTGGATACTAAGTCTAAGAGATTGGAATGTTTAAATTTCCATTGTTTTCCAAAATGATCATGGACTTGAGCTCCATAAGATATTTGGATGCTAAGTCTAAGAGATTGGAAAGTTTACAGATTTCTAACCTATAAATCCTATGAAGGCCGAACCTAGAAGGTTATGGACCTAGGATACTTTGTTCTTATTTTTCCAAAATGATCATGGTTTTGAGCTCCTTAATACATTTCGATGCTAAACCTAAGAGATTGGAAAGTTTAGTGAATGCTAGCCTATTTTAATAGCCTTGGCCGAATACCCTAAGTTTATAACTTAGTGGGATTTTAATTCAACTTTGTTAAGTGATCATTGTTTTCGGGAATCTCTAACTGTAAGAACTAGTCTTGGCCGAACCTATACCTTGTGGTTTAGTGTTCTTGTTTGATTTTAACTTGTGATTTTGTGTTCATAACCTTAGACTTCCATCGCGGAGGAAACGAGGACGTTCGTGGTATACCTCTCCGAGCATCTAATCTCCTTACCTTCACAGAAGGTGGAGTTAGTACTTTGTGGTGTGACAACGAGGAGCTTCGAGTTTGGGAGTCCGGTGATAACCCAGGTGAGGGAAAGAACCAACCTATCGTCGGAATGGATAAGTAGTAGATTATATAATAATTGCGTAGGGCGACCTAAACCCTACTAGTGGTTGAGTAATCGACAAGACCAAAATCACATTGGAAACCTTTTTCTGAAAAACCAATGGCGATTCGGAGATTGTAGGTTTATCAATATTAGGTTGATTTTAGATTGTTGATGGTTGATTTGATTTTATTACCATTATTGAATTGATTTTGTGCTATATTGGTGATATGAGAATATTCGGATTGATATTGTGTTATGCATGATCTGTCTTGTTTGTATTATTATGCTTAGTGGTTTTAAGCAAAGATATATATGTTGTCTAAGAGATGATTGTTTTGGGTGTGAGGATAATTATGATTTAGAAGTGCCTAACCTAGATGATGTATGTTAAAGAGGTGTTATGGCATAGAATATGTGTCAAGTTCTAATGGAAGGTTAAGGCACTAGGATGTTGCTAAAACAGGTTGGTGAGATTCAAGTATAGGTGTTGTTGTCCACAACCGTGTATTGGTAATATAATACACAAGGACAAAAGTGTATTGGTAATATAATACACAAGTATTGGTAATATAATACACAAGGACAAAAGTGTATTGGTAATATAATACACAAAGACGAAAGTGTATTGGTAATATAATACACAAGGACATCTGTGTATTAGTAATATAATACACCGTGTATTGGTAATATAATACATGTAAAAAATCAAGAGTTATCGCGAGACCACTTCCACCTTAGGAAAAAGGTGTGCAGTTATGGTGTATTTGAGTAGCATGAGATTGGGGGTAGATGATGATATATTAACTTGAGGGTGATATGTTAGTTATGTGCGTTGTTTGTCTGTGTGATAAGCCGCTGGCTCATCTAGTTTTATGGCTAGTATGACCGTGGTTTTGTGCTAATTATATCTCATTTTCGCCCAAATTAGACTTGATTGTCTTTAAGCAGCATTTTGAGTCTCTAGAGTATTTTTAGGTTAATTTAGCTGATTTAGAGTTGAATAAAGTACTTACTGTTGATCCTTGTTTTCAGGTAATAAAAAGAAGCAGTTCTGGAGTTCTTCGCCTCGCGAGAAGGCATTCGCCTCGCGAACCTGAAGCGTGACTGTTCCAGAAATTGCAAACCTTTCTGCCTCGCCCCGCGAATACATGACTCGCCTCGCGATACTGAAGACCAGAAGCCATGACTTTTCCATTCCTCGCCACGCGATCCGTACTTCGCCTCGCGAGAATACCAAACGTTGCAGACTCTTCATAATATTCGCGTCGCGAGACAGTGCTCGCCTCGCGAGATCGCGCAGAACTCACAGATATAAATTGTTGTTCTATGGCTGATTGCAGCAGTTAGTAGTAGGAGTTTATCTTCTTTTCTTTTAGAATAGGACTGCTACGAATTTAGGTTTACAGTTTTGTTTTACCTTTGTAATGGAGAGCTAGTCTCCTTGATTAATCTACTGCGATTGGTTTCCATTGACGCTTGAGGTTTTGTAATTCCTGTTTTAATTGCTTTTCCCTTTTCAATACTATGCTATATATTTCTGTTTGTTTAATTCAGGAGTGTATAGTGTTGTGTTGATTTATTTCGGTGATGTTATGTTCCTATATAGAATCGCGTTTGTTTAATTCACGTGTGTTCGTTCATGTTCGTTTAGTTCATGAGGGCCTCACCCCATTTGTTTAATTCGGGAATAGGAACATATATCTCGTAGTAGCGATTTCGTTTGTTAATTGTTGCTACAACCGAAAGGGGATTAGAATCTGCTTAGGGCTTGGAATTTATATGAACCGATGATAGTGGGAAACCGAGAACAGTAGGTTAATCATCTTTAGCTTATTTGATAATCATTTAACTGCTTTGTTTTTATTGCTCTGTTTCTGCTTTGTTTTCTTTATTTTATTTCAAATCCAAAACCCCCCAATTCTGACTTTTTATGTTAACAACAACCTAAGAATCCTTGTGAGACGATACTCGAGTTGTCGCTCCCTAAACTACATTTTTACAAACCGCTCGCTTTTTGGCGCGTGCGCGACAGCGCATTCACTGTGACAATTACTGTATGATTTACTATGACTCTTTTCCGCTTTTTGATGATAGAACTGTTTTCTTATCCCCTATGTTTCTGTATTCTTGTGGGTTACTTTACTTACATTAGAAGACCTGATGGAGGATTATGTTGCTGAGGAGTTGGACGGAACTCTGTATGAAACGGAGGTTGCTGAGGAATTGGATGGAACTCCTTACGAACCAGGTGCTGGAGGTCGAGTTGTGATCCATGGCGAGTAGAGTATAGATAGTATGGCCAGTGTGTCTAAGAAGGAGTATTTTTATATGTTTCCGCTAAGTATGGCTTTTACTTTAAGTTTATGCCTATGAGGGATCCTACTGAGATGATTCCCTCAATAGTGTTTTGGTAATGTAATAAATAAACAGGTGTGTATTTAAATATATCACAACCTTGGTGTGTTTAATTTATAGAAGTTATTTGATTGTTTAAATAAAGTTTTAATTTTTACGTACTTTTCATGCTAAGCGTGCGATTAAGGAATTAATTAATAAGGTTTTAAGCTGATAAAACATCGGGGCACAATGGGGTGTCTCATTTTGGACCCGAAATCATCATACTTAACATAATGTATTTATGCTTTATGCACAACCAAGGAGACAGGTTGTAAATTACCAGGAGAACAGGCCATGAACTATGAATACTACTTAAGTTTCCATATGGATTCATTCCATCGGTAGCAAGTCCAGGCCTGAGGTTTCTGGGCTCATTGCCAAACTCCGGAAACAAACTATCAATTCTCTTCCATTGCAAAGAATCAGTCGGATGACGAAGTTGTCCATCACATTTCCTCTCATCTGCATGCCATCTAATATTCTTTGCATCATTTTTATTAGCAAAAAATCGCTTGAACCGCGGAATTATTGGAAGATACCATAACACCTTCATAGGAGGACCCTTGGTGACCACATCACAACGAGAATCACCATCCTTCACTCTGTAGCGTGATACCCCACACCTAGGGGACTCGTGCATCTCTTTAAACTCTTTCCTGTACAATATGCAATCATTGGGGCAAGCGTGTATTTTCTTATCATCCATACCCATCGGAAACAATATCTTTTTCGCCTCATAGTTTCGAGACGGTAATGTGTTACCTTCTGGAAGCATGTCTTTCAACAACTCAAGCAGTTCAGTAAAGCTTTTATCACTCCACCCATTTCTCACCTTCACATTGAACAATCTTAACACCGCTGACAACCGTGTGAAATTGGTGCACCCCGAATAAAATAGAAACTTCCGTATCACTGCACAAAGTATCATACACATGTGCTCGCCGAAAAGACTGTTGCTCAACATCACGGATCATGTCCTCTAGTCCATCGTCCATATCCACATCATCAACTAGACCAGAATATTTTCATAACCAGACCAGAATAACAAGTTCACAACAACAATTATATAGCTTGATCGGTATAGAAGCATAAATACAGAAGAACTATGATAGAGATAAAGCACACACATACATATATGAAATAGCTGAGCTTATAGTAGAAAATCCAAGTTGATGAACACATATAAGGCTACACATATAAATGATTTAGCAGGTATAATGATAAATGAAATCTGGAGCTCAAAATTTGATGGGGAAGATGATCAAAATGAAGTCTGGAATGGTTGATCGAGTTAGGTGTGTCAGTATTGCTCTCACTCTCATGCATTTAAATCTATAACTCTTGAAAAACAAATCGGAATTGTAAGTTTGAGTCTCTTGATATTTAACATGGCAGGCAAGCAAAACATATAGACTAATCACCTAGTGCCTGGCTAAAGTTAAATTATACCATTTTCCTTGAAAACCCAGAAAGAAACACAAAAATATGCAGATAGTCCATCACAACTGATGAATGAAAATGCAAGCAAAACAAAAACAAACTCTCTGTGCAGTGTGGCAATTATTCAACACATAAAATAAATGGAAAGGGTATTAGGGAGAGGGTATGAGAAGACCTTGCACTTCAAGTAGAGGATACAGCCTAGGGTCACGGCAGCAACACGGAGGAGCAAGCAGAGAACATCGAACTTCGTGGCTAAGGTGACGCAGTGTTCCTCCCAAGCCGTAGATGGTGACGCGGCGGAGCGAGTAAGGAACAGAGGTTATGAGGGTGTGAGCATTACGGTTTCCATATCGTTTGAGCTTTTGAAGGTGTTGGGGTTGTTGGGGGGGGGGGGGGGGGTAATGGGAGGAGAAGAAAACCCAAACCCACCGCCTCACGCATGTCAGGTGAGAGTAGAGGGTTCGCGGCGGCTGGAGTGGTGGCCACTAGAGGACGAGTTGTGTGGCAGAGGCAAGGTAGGGCACGAAATCTTTATGTGGAGCGCGCAAAGAGAAAGGAGGGAACTGAAAAGAAAAATAAACCCTGTGTTTCCACATCGGTTTTAATAATAACCGATGTGTCAAATTATGGGCACCACATCAGTTTTACTAAAAACCGATGTGTAATAGTTATCACATCGGTTTTCAACCAAACCGATGTTTAAAGTGGTTCTTTAAATTTCAGTAATAATTTTTCCTTTAGATTTTAGACATCGGTTTACATAAATAACCGATGTGGAAATATTTTAACATCGGTTAAAAAAAAACCAATGTTAAAAGTGCTGAAAATAATTTCAAAAATGTCACCGCCTCGTTTTACACATCGGTTTTATATAAACCGATGTTAAATCTCCGACGTTGAAAGCATAATTTGCACTAGTGATAAGCAAAAACCAACTAATTCACCTCTATTTAATATCAGCATTCTAAAAGTCAAGACAATCAACCAATCCAACCAATTATCATTTTACTTTTCCAAGAGCATTGCACATTCCCAAGACAATTGAAGGGTAATTTAGTAATTGTATTTTTTTTTTTACATAAATCAAGATAATTAAACTAAATTAACTAACTTCCTTAATAAGTGTGAAATTATTTAATTTTACATATAATTGAGTCCGGATGGAGTACTATTTTGGAAATAGGTCACACAAATTAATATCGGTATTTCAACCAATAAGAGTGCCTTGGAAATAGTGTGTTAGGAAGTATGTTACTAACATTTCTCATTATGCATAAGTTACATTTATTTTTGGTTTTCTAGAGTGTCCAACCATCCGATAGGTGAAACACTAATCTCTCAAGGTACTGAGACGCATCTAAACGGGCGACCCCTCCCAAAAATGTTTTTTTCCATACGTATGGATCAATGAATCGAACCCAAGACTACATGCTTAAGGAATCCAAGTCGTCTTACCACTTGGACCAAAACCACATTGATTCACAAGTTACATTTTTTTTATAATTCCATAATTACTACTATTGGTCATTGGAATATGGATTAACATTTATCGTAAGCATGAGTTACATTTTTATTTACCATAAAAATTAATCCATATTCCAAAAATCAATAGTAGTGATTAAAGAATTTAAAAAATATTTTTAATGAAAATATTTAATGTTTTGAAATATTAATATTTTAAATTTTTAGTAAATAATTTTGAATTTTTTAACTATACTGCTTAGCCACACCGTTTATTTATCATCTTTCTTATATTGTTTTCAATCCATCACTTTTTTTTTGCATTAATAAGGTATTTCACATGCATTATTATGAAAAGTAAAAGTTTGTATTGATATTTTTTTAAAAATAATTTATTTTTTTCTTAAAATACAATTAACTTATTATTACAAATGATCTATGATAGCTTATCACAGTTGTCGTTAAGGTGATAAATGAATCGTTAGCTTGTGAAAATAAGTTTCTTCATGGTTAACTCATTAAAAAAAACAAATTTAAAACATAAGATTGACTTGCTTAAAATATAAAACTTGAATTTAACTTATTTAACTCATTTATTGCTTGAATTTTTGTTTATCAGCTTTCTTTTAAATTATTTTAGAGTTTATTGATTTAACATTTAATAAATATGTTTATGTTTAACTCATTTAAATAATAATATTACCTTTATACGCAAGAAAGAGTCAAGGATCAAATATTTAACCTCTTACACACAAGAGTTAAGGGGGCTGAGCCCGTTAATACCTAAATTAACTTCATGTTGTTTAGCTTATTTATTTAATTAAATAAAACAATTTAATCAAATATTAAATAAATTGAACTCGAACAGCTAATAAATTAGTCGTCTTATTCACGTGTGCGCTGTCACTACTTGTAAATGCGCTTATGCTCCTGCGCAAATTGAAATTGGGTGTCACTTTCTTTTTAATTTTTTATTCATTTTATTGGTAAACCGTCAATGAAGAATAAGAAGAGAGAAGGGTAAAATGGGAAAATAGAGGGGTAAAAAATGGGTGAGCAGTGACAATAGGGAAGATAAGAAGCCGCCCAATCTGACCTCCTCTCGTTATCGAAGACGTCAATTTCGTCCTCTTCCTGACCGACACGTGTGCCTTGCAGCTTATTGACCCGCACAACTTGGCCTGTCGCCACTCGTAACGCGCGTTTGGGTCCCGCCATTTGTTTTTCTCACTACAACAACAAGGATGCAACTTACAAGGGTGCGACTTGCAAGGGAACAGGATCATCTCCAATAACTGGAGAGGTCCAGTATGAGAGAGAAAAACTCATATAATAAAATAATATTATTTATAAAATAATATTATTTTATTGTATGAGTCTTTCTCTCTCATACTGGATCTCTCCCGTTATTGGAGAGGATTCTGATCCACTTGTAAGAGTGGCTACCCTAGCTCGTCATTGGAGAAGAAATGTTACTGTGCTAGTCATTCGATTTCAGATGTGTTATTTAAACACAAAGAATCACTATTCTGTCCAAAAAGCTCAATAAAGAGATAAATAAAGAGTAAATAGTCAATTTGGTCCCTGAAACTGTGAGGTCGTGTCAAGTTGGCACCTCAAATTAACGAAATTTCAAAAAGGTCTCCGAAACTGTCAAACGTTAATCAAGTTAGTCCCTCCGTTAGTCATGGTTGACTGACGCCGTTAACGGTGCTGAGCTGGCACGTTAAGTGCCCATGTGACCTCCATGTCATCCTACCACGTCAGATGGTCACATACCCACTAATTTCAGGGACCAAATTGACACTAATGTTATTTTGGAATACTAACGCCTCCTCTTCTTCTTCCCCAACCCCTCTACTTCATCTATCTCTCTCTCTCTCTCTCTCTCTGCTATTGTAGCTCCCCAAAAGTTGAGCACATGAGCATAAACCTAGTAGAGCATAAACTTGAGTTGTCATAATTACCTTTTAAGCTTGATTATCAATCTGGGTATCGTCCACATCATTGGTAGTCACAGTTGCCTCACCACCATCAGCACCCTCTGTTGGAGGTTGAGCTTGTTCCTCTTATGGAAGTGGCTCCTCGACATAGTCGTTTTCAAATACATCGGGTGGAACCTGATATATCCTAACTTGTGGCTTGGATGTATCCTTCACAAGAACATATTTCCCCTCTTCCAATTTCATGCACGTCCACAATCGACTTCACAATTCCCCACATATTAGATGTGTTCGAATTGATTTGTGCTACAAAGTCCTTCGGTTTATATCCAACCACAGACAAAATCACATGATTAAAATGGTCACGGGGATGAATCCTTGACACATATCCCAACTTCATCATATCAGCACTCGCCAACAGAGCTTGAGCAGTCCATTTAGCCAACTTGTTTGCATTGTTCTTCAATTCAGTGGCCAACACAGCACCCCTTTGAGTCTCCAACTTCTGCCTCCAATCCACACCCGAATACTTAGGATCAAATTCATTCAAAGCATTCAAAGTAAGATACGACCCCTACTTGTTCACATCAAGAACACTCTACACTTCACACCTTGCAACAAGATACATCTCATAATCTAGCTCTCGCCTCTTATACCTATAAGCCACAGAAGCAACCTCTTCACCCTCATTGGAAAAAGGGTTGGGCTCATCAAAAGTGACCTTATTCCCATCCCTAATCAAAACCCGCTACGAGAAATTCTAGTTAATATAAGCAGCCTCAACGCTAAGTGAATGCACAGAGTTTATATCATCCTTAGCCTCAGGCAAGGGTTCCGGCAAGGTCTCATGGACAGAAAGCAAATCTAGCTGCGACCCATCACGCTTATCAAAGAACAACTTGTTCCCAACATGCTGAACAACAATATCCCAAGAGCAAACGAACCTTGGTGTGCACATGAGGGTGGAGAGGATTGTGTCGGTGGCGAAAACAGTGGCTTTATCCTCGTTAGCGAGCCTGCGAATAACATGGTCATCGGTAGTGGTGACCTTGAAGCAGAGGGGTTGGGGAAGAAGAAGAGGAGGCGTTGGTATTCCAAAATAACATTAGTGTAAATTTGGTCCCTGTGTCAATTTGGTCCCTGAAATTAGTGGGTATGTGACCATCTGACGTGGCAAGATGACATGGAGGTCACATGGACACTTAACGTGCTAGCTCAGTGCCGTTAACGGTGTCAGTCAACCCTGACTAACGGAGGGACTAACTTGATTAACGTTTGACAGTTTCGGGGACCTTTTTGGAATTTTGTTAATTTGAGGGACCAACTTGACACGACCTCACAGTTTCAGGGACCAAATTGGCTATTTACTTGATAAATAAATAATGCTAACAAATATCCTTAGGTCATCTTTAATAGGAAATTAAAATGGGATCTTCTCTCACAAGAACCGATGCTTACAAAGCACACAGGGTTGGAGCAAAATCAAGAACAAGTGTTTATGAAGGAGGGATTCTTTTAGAAGCACCGATTCTTAGCTATTTGTGTGGGCCAATGTTGATTTTTTTTAATAAAAAATCTGACCAACCGATATAAAAAAATTTTTGGAATAAAAATAAATAAATTATTGATAAAATGTAAGGATGTGGAGTCATTGGTGGGGTCTATTTAGGAACTTTTTTAAAGTTGTTGGGTTGGAGAGATGAGATGTTAAAATTGTAAAAAGTAAAAATGAGTGATGTGTCAATGTGAGGCCCATTTAAGAACCCAAAAAAGTAAAAACATGAGGTGTCGAGATGGAGATGGTCTAAGGGTATTGTTTTATGAACCAAAAAAGGAAAATTTGTATGGAAAATTGTGTATTTAACATTTTGAAAAGTGTAACACATAGTTTTCCAATACTATTTTTTCTTTTGTGGGTTCCTTAACCAATGTCACTAGAGCACTCGTTAGTAAGACCCAAACTAAATTACTTGATCCTCTCAAGTATTTTTCCCTCACAAATGATAGACTTTTGGGATATTCAACAAAACCTAAGTCCTGCTCCTACATATCCAATATGGAATCAAAGCTAAGACATGGTTCTATATGATACGGTTTATTTATAGAGTGAGGTGATTGTTCATCTTCTATTGGTATCATCACACATTTTATGTGTTGCTTATTTACCTCTGTGATTTTAGGGTCATCAATGATCATTATTTTGGGTGATATTCGTTAACGAATGAGGTGACACCGAGGGTGGGGGCGTCGCTCTGGTTGTCCTTGCCTCAAGCCAACTCCTTGTTTCACGCGATCACGACATTAACTCTTCTTTATTATCTATTATTTGGTCATCCTCTTTTCTTGCCTCTGGTGTGGGAAAGCCCACCCCCTTCTCCTAGATCGATCTGTAATATATCAGTCAGGACACTCGGTCGACTGCCCTTATGGAGGGAGAGGAGGGTCACTCATGTCCGATGTCGAGTTCTCATGTACTAGTCTTGTTCTGCATTGTTCTCGAGGTTGGTCTTCGTGTTGGAACAAAAGTGGTTTTATATTTAATAATCTCTAAGTTTTGATGGTAACAAAAGAATTAAATTTGCTTGGCAAAGTATTAGTTGAGATCTAACTAGTGCTTTCAGTTATGCAGGAACGCTTTTATAAGTAAAATAAACTTGGTATAAGTTTCATTTGAAAAATACGCATCCACTCCTGTAGACGGGCTGCTCAAGAACTGTGGTAAAATTACCTTGTTATTTTATTTAGTAGAGACGAGGCTATAAATGAATACCTAAATAACTTGTTAGGTACAACAAGTTCAAAGACTTGAAAATAAGCGTGTCCATCTTGCCACGTCAGCGGACGGAAGTAATTAGCTAAGAAAAAGAACTAAAACACAAAGTAATCTAGTAGACGAACTCTATACGCCACGTCATTGGACGGAGCTTCTCATTAAGGACTTAGCAAGTCCAAAGACTTTTGTAGATGAGCGCTTCTACCACATTAGTGAACGAGCACTTCTGCCACATCAATGGACGAGCATAATTAAAAATATTGTGTAGATGCGTTCTTAAAACTAGGTAGATGGTTCTATATGTTTACTACCTTGAATGTGAATTAATGCAATCTGGTCCACAATGAATTTATTTCAAATGATTGATATTTATTTCAAATGAATATTTGTTCTTTCCATTTGTCTTTATCCGATTTAATGTCTTGTTTCCCTTGAAAAAGTTCATAGTACTACCAAGGAAATACAAAAAGCAAAAAGTACAATTGGAATTGCAAAACAATCTGTACGATGACATCTTTATTACTGGACAAAAGCTGGGTTATACACAAAGGAGGAAAGAAAGCTTTTAAGGTACAACTGCTCAGAACAGTGAGCCTCCATTTTGTGATTTTCTGATAACCAATGATACTTTTCAACATAGCCAAAATCAAGCTATCAGTCTCAACGGATATCATGCATTTAATGCTATCTCTAAACGGGATTATTCAAAGTAACTGTTGAAGAATTACAAGAGAAGGAGAAGGTCACTATATAAGTAGAAGACCTCAGTTACTGAAGGAAGAACTCTTGCCTAAACCATCTTGCTAGTTGAACTTTTACCATTATCATTCATTCTATCATTCTTTCAAAAGCAAGAGTATGTATTCATTTAGTTTGAATATTGTTGTGATATTCAACTGATCTTAAACTGTCATAGTCTTACCCATAGTGAGTTAAAAAGATCAACCTTTAAATCTCTGTGATAGAGTTAGAGCCTGAAGAGGCTTGGTATGAAAGGAATACTTGTAGCCTGAAGAGGTGTTGAATACTTGTTGTGTAATCTGTTTGGAGAAATAGTGGAAAAATCCTTCAAGTCGAAGGGACTGGACGTAGCTCTTGGTTGGAAGAAAGTGAACCAAGATAAAATCTCTTGCGATAAATTTCTATCCCTAAACTCTTCTGTTTATTTGCTTATACTAACTGTGGGGTTTTGATATTGTTTTTGTTAATCTTTTAAAAAGGATTTCTTGTGTGCTTTATCTTTTTATCTTTTGCTTGTGAAAAAGTTGTTCAAAAGGGTTTTTACGAAAATAATTAACAAACACAATTCAACCCCTCCTATTGTGTTTGTTTGTGCCAACTTCAGTTGGTACCAGAGCTCAGCCTTGACAAGGTTGAGCATCTAACAAGTGCTTAGGCAGTACGATCCTATAATCGTGGATGCAGAAGGACAAGCTATCAGCAGAACTCCTCTCTTTGATGGAACTGATTATGATTATTGGAAAAAGAGGATGATGACATTCTTGGATGCACAGAATGCTGACATCTGGGAACTAATTGAAAATGGCTACACTGAGCCAAGGAGTGAAGCTGGAGCTGCAGTGCCTAGAGCTGAATGGACTCAAGAGCAGAAAAGCCAACATCAACTAAACTTGAAAGCTAAGCATTATCTCATGTGTGCTATCACCATATCTAAGCATGACAAGGTTCATAGCTGCAACACAGCTAAAGAAATCTGGGATACTCTTGCACTAGCTCATGAAGGTTCCTCACAAGTGAAGGAATCAAAAATAAGTATGCTGGTTCACCAGAATGAGCTCTTCAAGATGGCTGATCATGAAACTATAGACCAGATGTTTGGAAGATTCCAAACAATCATCAACGGTCTCAGGTCTCTTAGAAAGGTCTATGAAAATAGAGATCATGTGAGAAAATTTTTGAGAAGTCTCTCAAAGCAGTGGACACCTAAGGTAACTGCTATCCAGGAAGCAAAGAATCTGAATACTCCTTCTCTGGAAGAGCTTCTGGGGTCATTAAAAGTTCATGAACTTGAACTTAATGAATAGGAAAACTCCATAAAAGGAAAGTATATTGCCTTAAAGGCCAAGAAAGCTAGTTCCTCAAAGATGCTTAAAGTTGTTGAGTCTTCAGATGAAGCTAATTCATCAACTAATGAAGATGACTCAGATGAGGATGAACTATCTTTCATCTCCAGAAAAATAGAAAAAAAGGTGGATTCTGAAGGAAGCAGCTCAACAAAAAATTCTCCATGGAGAAGTCAGATTCCAGGGAGAAAGGTCCACCCTGTGCTTTGAATGTAAAAACCAGGGCACTTCAAAGCTGACTGCCCAGAGCTGGAGGAGAAAAAGAGATTCTTCAAAAAGAAGAAAGGCTTGATGACTACTTGGGAGGATCTTGACCTATCTTCTTCAGATGAAGAAGATGAAGAAGCAAACATTTACTTCATGGCTGACACTGCATCAGAAAGTGAATTCACTGATGCTGAGGTAATAGAATATGATCCATCTAATCTTCAAACTATTTTTGATGAATTGCTGCATGATTCATGCATACTGCCTAAAGAGTATAAGAGTCTCAAAAAGAAGTTTATTAAACTTTCTAGAGAGATAAGGTCTGCACAGTAAATCAAAATCTTAGGGATGAGAATGAAACATTAAAATCAAACAATGTTAGTCTGACTGACAAGACTAAGTGTAAGTCTAATAGCTCTTGTGAAGTTGAAAAACTGAAACAAGATGTGACATACTTGACAGACTCTCTATCAAAACTGGTTGGTAGCTCAGATAAATTAAATCTTATATTAAGATATTCTAGATCACCACATGACAAATCTGGCATTGGTTATGATAAACAGAAGCAGAATGCATCTCTGAATAAACCAAAACTTCATACACAATATAAGGCTTTTAAAGTCCGTCCACAACATACTAAGTCAAAACCAAGCCCTTCCAATACTTACTACAAAGTATGTGGAAAAAGTGGGCTTGTGTCATCTAAATGCATACATAACAAGCATGCAAAGCATTCACGACCTATGATCACTAACAATAAAGGACCCAAGTCAATTTGGGTACCTAAAGATAAGATAATCCCTGTTGCAGATCTGCTTAACAACAGGAAAGAAACAGAAGTCATGGTACTTGGACAGTGGGTGCTCACGACACATGACAAGAGAAAGGTATATGTTCCAAGACCTTAGACCCAAAGACGGTGACTGGGTCTCTTTTGGAGGAAACCAAAAAGGAAAGATCATTGGTATAGGTAAAATTGGTAAACATCTTTTTCCCTCCATCGATAATGTTCTGTTAGTAGATGGTCTTAAACACAATCTGCTTAGCATTAGTCAATTGTGTGATAGTGGGTTTGCTGTTTCATTTAATAAGAATATGTGTTTTGTCAAGAAAGCTGATGGATCACTCTTATTCACTGCCTAGAGGCAAAACAATCTGTATAAGATTGACTTAGAGGACCTCTCAAATCAAAGTGTGTCATGTCTAGTGTCCATTGAGGATGAACGATGGATTTGGCACAAAAGGTTGGGTCATGCAAGTTTGAGATTAATCTCAAAACTGAAAAAACATAACCTTGTAAGAGGACTACCGAACCTTAGTTTCAAATCTGATGCTTTCTGTGATGCATGTCAGAAGGGAAAACAAGTCAAAGGTTCCTTTGAATCTAAGAATGTTGTTAGTACCAACAGACCACTAGAATTGCTACACCTTAATCTCTTTGGTCCAACAAGGACTGCTTCTGTCAGTGGAAAGAAATATGGTCTTGTCACAATAGACGACTACACTAGATGGACATGGGCTTTGTTCCTTACTCACAAGGATGAGTCATTCAAGGTATTTTTTGTATTCTGCAAATATGTACAGAATGAAAAAGGCATGTGTATAGCTTCAATTAGAAGTGACCTTGGGGGAGAATTTGTCAATGAGCTATTCCATGAGTTTTGTGAAGAAAGTGGTATTCAACATAACTTCTCAATACCAAGAACACCATAGCAAAATGGTGTGGTAGAGAGAAAAAACAGATCTCTTCAAGAGATGGCTAGGACTATGCTCAATGACAATTCTGTCCCTAAGCACTTCTGGGCTGAAGCTGTGAACACTGTCTGCTACATTCAGAACAGAATATACATCAGACCTATTCTAAATAAGACTCCTTATGAATTGTGGAAAGGTAGAAAACCCAACATTTTATACTTTCACCCTTTCGGATGTAAATGTTATATTTTGAATACAAAAGATCAACTTGGTAAATTTGATGCTAAAGTAGATAATGGAATCCTTCTAGGATTTTCTGAAACTTCAAAAGGCTTTAGAGTTTATAATTCTAGAACTTTAGTTGTAGAAGAATATATTCATATGAAATTTGATGTCAAACAACCTGATAAGAGACCATCAGAGCTAGATGAAGTTTTTTCAGATCTTGATCTAAATATCTTGGGAGAGGAACCAGAAATCAAGTCTGATATCCAAGTAGACGACACTTCTCAACAACAACATGAAACATCTACCTCTCAACAAGAAAATGCTCAAAAATCTTGGTATTTCAAAAACTACCATCCTCAAGATCAAATCATTGGTGACCCCAAAGACAAGCTAAGAACCAGGTCAACCTTCAGAGAACAAAGTGATTCTTCTGTTGTCTTTGAATGTGAACCGAAGACAGTGGACGAAGCTCTACTGGACAAAGGATGGATTCTTGCTACGCAAGAAAAGCTAAATCAGTTTAAGAGAAGTGAAGTCTGGACGCTTGTACCCCTGCCTGAAGACAAGTCAGTCATTGGAACAAAGTGGGTTTACAGAAACAAGCTTGATGAAGATGGTAAGGTTGTGAGAAACAAGGCAAGACTTGTTGCTAAAGGCTACTATCAAGAAGAAGGTATAGACTACACTGAAACTTTTGCACTAGTTGCTAGACTAGAAGCTATAAGAATTTTAATATCGTTTGCTGCACATCATAGCTTTATGCTTTTTCAAATGGAAGTTGAAAGTGCCTTCTTAAATGGTTTTTTTAATGAAGAAGTATATGTCATGCAACCTCTTGGCTTTGAAAATACAAATCACCCTGAGCATGTTTATAAGCTTAAGAAAGCATTGTATGGACTTAAGCAAGCTCCTAGAGCTTGGTACGATAAGTTAAGTATGTTTCTAATGGAAAATGGTTTTAACAGAGGAAAAGTAGACACAACTCTATTTAGAAAATCTATTAGGTTAGATTTCATTATAGTACAGATTTATGTTGATGATATCATTTTTTGTGCTACTAATGAATCACTATGCAAGGAATTCTCTAAGTTAATGCAAAAAGAATTTGAAATGAGCATGATGGGAGAACTCAAATTCTTCCTTGGACTTCAAGTTAAACAGTCTATGGACGAGGTGTCCATCAGACTAAGTATACAAAAGAACTTCTAAAGAAGTTTAAGATGGATGATTGCAAACAAATGAATACCCCTATGCATCCCACTTGAATACTAAACAAAGATGATAATGAGAAAAAGGTAGACCAAAAGGTATATAGAGGTATGATAGGATCTCTTTTATATGTGAATGCGTCTAGGCCTGATATAATGTTCAGTGTTTTCTTATGTGCTCGTTTTCAATCTAATCCTAGAGAGTCTCATCTCTCAGCAGTTAAAAGAATATTCAGATATTTAAAATGTACTACTAATCTAGGTTTGTGCTTTAAGAAAAATGATGGTTACAGATTAGTTGGTTTTTGTGATGCTGACTATGCTGGAGATAGAATTGAAAAAAAAAAGCACCAGTGGAGGATGTCACTTCATTGGAGCTAACCTGGTATCATGGTCAAGCAAAAGGCAAAGTACCTTTGCTATATCAACTGCTGAAGCAGAATACAGATCAGCTGCAAGCTGCTGCTTACAACTTCTATGGATCAAACACCAATTGGAGGATTACAATGTATTTGTAAGTAGTATTCCACTTATGTGTGATAATACCGCTGCAATCAATTTATCTAAGAATCCAATACTGCATTCTAGAGCTAAGCATATAGAAATCAAACATCATTTTATTAGGGATTATGTGCAAAAGGTGTGTTTGATGTTCAATTTGTAGATACTGACCACCAATGGGCAAATATCTTCACTAAACCTCTTGCTGAGGACAGATTTATCTTTATAAGGAAGCATTTGAATATGTTGTATGTGGATTAAACTAGTATATTTATTGTTAAATTGATCGTCCATTGCATGTTCTCTCTGCACGTCCACTAGTCATGACGTCCAGAGCAAGTGGATTCTACGCATCCACTACCTATGTCTTTTCACGTCCACTCTTAGTCTTGTGTGGACTCGTCTATGCACACATTTATTGCTTATATTAATTTGTTCTTAAACACATTTATATAAAACGTTTCTCTTTTCTTGCTGAGTCAGCTACTCTCATCAATCCCATCAAGACCTTTTATGGTCCCAAATTACCAATGTCGTTTTATCATAATGACATGTCATATCAAAAGTTTCTTTTTAAAACCTTTTGATATTCAAGATTCCTTTAAAAGAAATCTTTTCCCTCTGAGAAAGACTTTACACTTTCATAATCTCTCGAGCTATCTCTCTTTACCTCTCCCTGCTCTCCAAACCCTAAGCTTGTTGATCATCTACAATGGCATCTTCAATCTTCAACGTGGACAAACTCAACTTAGCCATAGAACATCATTTCAACCTTAATGTGCTAAAAGACTACCATCTTGACATAAGCAAATATGTCAATGCTGCTGGCTGGGAAGGACTCTTCGCGGAGAAAGTCTCTGTTTTCCAAAATCTTGTCAGGGATTTTTGGAGAAACATCCAACTGACAGAAACTGACTTCTACTCAACCGTATTAAGAAGGAAGATTACAGTCTCAAAAAAGACTATTGTTGAAGCAATCTTCTGTGCTCAGGAAGGACTAGTTTTCACTGAGTCTTGGGAAGAAGACTTGGGCGGTTCTGAGACTATAGAAGTTTGTCTCATGAAGGAGGACACGGTCAAGACTCACTTGTGGAAGGCTGTTGAAATGAAGGATATCGTTCGAATCCTTCACCAGCTTCTCAACAAAGTGGTGCTTCACAAGGTTGGGTCAAAGGACAACCTATCATCCCTTCACAAATTCTGTCTCTGCCATCTTCTCACAGAGACAAGAATCAATCTTCCAGGAATCCTTTATGGAAGATTCAGAGATGCAGCAATGAACAAGAAAAGACTCTCTGCACTTCCCTTCTGCCATATTCTCTCGAAGATTTTAAAGGCTCAAGGAATGTATGAGTTTCTTGCTGCTAAGACTCCTGAGGAGCAAGCGAGATTACTAACGAAAACCAACGGAGACTTTGGAAAAATGAACAACATGAACCCAGCGTATGTTGCTATTGCAATGGCTAGAGAATTGTTGGTGGCTAAAGAAGAGATGATCGAACAGAATAATGCTGAATCTAGGGGTAGAAGGTACCGATAAAGACAACACAAAGCCACCCCCAAAAGACCAGAAGTGGGATTCTATCGCCATGCCCCCGCCCAAAGAGGCCAAGAAAATATCCTCCTCATAATGAAGATGAGGAATGAGGATAGCATCTTACTATCCAAAGGAAGATCTCCCCTCAGCCGTTAGGCTTGATCCATCAATTGTACCAACAAAACCAAGGAGACAACTAGCAAGAAAAGCTAGGTCAACCAAAAACCTAAGGTAACTATCTCTGCTAATGATCATGTTCAATTAGCAGTAGATGACCTTGTATCTAGTTTAGAAGCTAGGATAGATGATATACCTATTCCCTCTTCAAATGACATATATATTCCCTCACCTCTCACACCTCAACCAACACAAACAACCACCTCACAAGCCGATGATACCTGGTTAAATCAACCAGATGAAGGTATTTTCCCTGGTGCACCTTTCCCAAAACCTCTAAGAACCCTATTTCCTCCCCTCATCCCATCTTCCATCCTTTACAATGGAAAATCTGAGGATTGGGCCAAAGTAAAAAAGAGAATGGAAAATTCTGTTTCACTCTCACCAATCTGAACCAGAAATCATCCTAAACAGATGGTATCCTCTACCTGAATATGAGGAAGAAGTTAGCCAATCTGTTGAACCCCTCTACCTACCTTACCCAGAGTGTCAACTAATCAAAACCGTACCTTCTCAAATGTACAATAATTTAGGGCCTTTAGTCACCCACCTAACTTTAGCCAAATTCCCCCCAAATAAAATTTACCCAAACCTTGTCAGAACTCCTCCATTCATGCCAATTACTGATGCAGTTGAGAGACACATTATACCCGTCTGGGAGACTGACCCCAAAAGGAAGAATCTTCCTACTATCCCTGAGAAGAGAGCTAGATTATCTAAGCATGTCCCCATGATCATGCCAAGAGACACAAAATGGATGTCCTTTGAGCATCCCAGAATCTATGGGAGGGCTGCTGATTTGTTCATGGATCAACTCTGCCTTGATATGTGAAATGGGAGTTCAGCCAACTTAGAGCTGATAGAGCTACAAATTTTGTTCCTCCATCCTGGCTGAGACATAAGGAAACAACCAGGATTGGAATCAAGCCTTACAGAATCTGTCCGAGATTTCCAATGCTGGATCTTAACAAGGACAAGGACTTGAAAAACATAAGGTTCAAGGGAGTGATGCTTGAAGCTGAGTCAGGATTGCTTGACCTTGATCAAGAAACTTTTGATTGCTCGATGTTGGATTTCCTTCAAAGTAATGAATCCATTGAGTTAATCAATGAGCACAAGGCTGCTGAATTTTGGAAGTCACACATAATTACTGCACCAGAAAGGCATCTTCCTCTGGAACCAAAATAGTTTTGGATTTAATAATCTAAGTTTTGATGCTAACAAAATGATTAAATTTGCTTGGCAAAGTATTAGTTGAAATCTAACTAGTGCTTTCAGTTATGCAAGGACGCTTCTTTAAGTAAAATAAACTTGGGATAAGTTTCATTTGAAAAATACGCGTCCACCCCTGTAGACGGGCTGCTCAAGAACTGTGGTAAAATTACCTTGTTATTTTCTTTAGTAGACGAGACTATAAATGAATACCTAAATAACTTGTTAGGTACAGCAAGTTGAAAGACTTGAAAATAAGTGCGTCCATCTTGCCACGTCAGCAGACGGAAGTAATTAGCTAAGAAAAAGAACTAAAACACAAAGTAATCTAGTAGATGAGCTCCATATGCCACGTCATTGGACGGAGCTTCTCATTAATGACTTAGCAAGTCCAAAGACTTTTGTAGACGAGCGCTTCTACCATATTAGTGGACGAGTGTTTCTGCCACATCAATGGACGAGCAGAATTAAAAATATTGTGTAGATGCGTTCTTAAAACTAAGTAGACGGTTCTATGTTTACTACCTTGAATGTGAACTAATGCAATCTGGTCCATAATGAATTTATTTCAAATGATTGATATTTATTTCAAATGAATATTTGTTCTTTCCATTTGTCTTTATCTGATTTAATGTCTTGTTTCCCTTGAAAAAATTCATAGTACTATCAAGGAAATATAAAAAGTAAAAATTACAATTGGAATTGCAAAACGATATGTACGATGACATCTTTATTGTTGGGCAAAAGCTGGGTTATACACAAAGGAGGAAAGAAAGTTTTTAAGGTACAACTGCTCAGAACAGTGAGCCTCCATTTTGTGATTTTCTGAAAACCAAGGATACTTTTCAACATAGCCAAAATCAAGCTATCAGTCTTAACGGATATCATGCATTTAATACTATCTCTAAATGGGATTATTCAAAGTAACCGTTGAAAAATTACAAGAGAAGAAGAAGGTCACTATATAAGTAGAAGACCTCAGATACTGAAGGAAGAACTCTTGCCTAAACAACCTTGCTAGCTGAACTTTTGCCATTATCATTCATTCTATTTTTGTTTCAAAAGCAAGAGTCTGTATTCATTTAGTTTGAATATTGTTGTAATATTCAACTGATCTTAAACTGTCATAGTCTCACCCATAGTGAGTTAAAAAGATCAACCTTTAAATTTTTGTGATAGAGTTAGAGCTTGAATAGGCTTGGTAATAAAGGAATACTTATAGCCTGAAGAGGTCTTGAATACTTGTTGTGTAATCTATTTGGAGAAATAGTGGAAAAATCCTTCAAGTCGAAGAGACTGGACGTAGCTCTTGGTTAGAAGAGAGTGAACCGGGATAAAATCTCTTGCGTGAATTTTCTATCCCTAAACTCTTCAGTTTATTTGCTTATACTAACTGTGGGGTTTCAATATTGCTTTTACTAATCTTTTAAAAATGATTTCTTGTGTGCTTTATCTTTTTATCTTCTGCTTGTGTTAAAGTTGTTCAAAAGGGTTTTTGCGAAAATAATTAACAAACACAATTCAACCTTCCCTTCTTGTGTTTGCCTGTGCCAACTTCACTTTGGTGGTCCGACCTTATATTCTCGGTCAGCACACAAGCCCCCAAAGCTCCGAACTAGTTTTAGTGAAGGAGCTTACATGTTTTAAATTTTCTTCTCACCGTTATGTGATCCAATCTAGTGTGTGCGACACCTGGCTATAGGTCTTAGCCTCTTAGCCATAGCAATCATCATGATGTTTGCATGAGAAGCCGGCGAGAGGACCGAAGTACGACTTCTACACTCCCCTGAACACCAATCGGGCAGGAGTGTTGGAAGAAATATGTCATCTTGAGTTGTTGAAGCTCCCCCCGCCAAAGCAAACAATGACATGATAATTTAAAAAGTTAATATTGTTTAAATACGTGGTTAATTACGTTTTAATGTATATAAGAAGGTGTTGCAACTCATTAACCATCTACATGTATATTTAAACATCTGAAAATCATGGTTAATTACGCTCAAAATCGTTTTTAATTACGTTGAGCAAATGGTTAATGAGTTGCGATATCTTTTTATATCCATTAATCATTCACTAAACGTAATTAACCACATATTTGGATTGCGTTAACCTTATAAATTGTTGTTGAAAAATGTTGTACCATTTTTTGTGTTCAAAAATCATTTCTGATTTGATTATAGAGTAAATAAGGAGATTCTTTTTAAAATGTTTAATGTGTAATTAATGTGTATTTATTTTTAAATTATTTAATGGATTGAGATTTTAATGTATTTTAGTTTTAAATTCACTTTTGGTTCCCCTACTATTGGTTATGTGCGATTTTGGTCTCTAAAGTTTTTCTTGTGCACATTTGGTCCACGTAGTTTTTCAATGTTGCAAATTTAACCCTTGCATCCAATGTGTGCCAATTTTTTCAATGATCAAAATAGAGGAACGACGCCTCTAAGCTTCCTTTTTCTCTATGAATCAACATGATTCAATGATTCCTCTCAGATATTTACTGGTTTTGTCCCTCCTTTTTGCGACTTTTTTTGTCCCACCATAACGTCCTTTACCATAAAAACTTAACTATATGTTTTATGCGCTTAGAGCAGTGGTTCCTCTATATTAATCATTGAAAAATAGGCAGACATTGGACAGAATGACTAAATTTGTAACTTTAAAGAAATAGGCACACCAAATGTGATCAGAAAAAATTTTAGGGACATAAATCACACATGACTATTAGTAAGAGGACCAAACGTAGAATTAAGCCTATATTTTATTAGCAATGCTATCACCTAGGAGCACATCCTCTAATACATTTTTTGGGACACACTCTTTTTCAACGGTCAACCTTACCACCTCCTGACTTGTTCAGTGCCTATTTGTTTTAGATTTTGGGAGGTCCAAAATCACGTTTGATTTTAATAAAAATGATTTTGGAATTCTGAATGAGCTTGTTTTAAATTTTGCGTCTAATAAAATCAATTCTGAGTTGGGTAGAATTGATTATATACTCCTTCCTAACACATCTACTCTTGTATTATAGTTATTTTTTTTTTTGGCAACATACTCTTCTATTGCACTAGTGCTTTTTTATATTTTATTTTTGGAAAAACAAAGTATACCAACAACTTGGTCTTGTGCATGTAGATCGATTGAGGCACCTCCCCTCTCTCTCTTTCCCCTGTTGAGGCCCGATTATCGAGGCTTTTTGATCAAACTGGGTTTCTTTTAGAAACTATTTATCAGTTTATGGTTGTTCTGAAACTATTTACCAATGGGGGTCCTTTTGGACACGTGGCATATTTTATTTTTATTCACTCTGACGGGTCAAAGGCGCCAGTCAGACTTGCACCTTCCAGTATTAAAAAAATTAAAAATAAAAATAAAACAATTGATAGCAATAATAAGAGGTATAAAAAAATAATAGTAATAACAATTTACACCAATAAATATTCATCAATTATTATAGTAGTAAAAAAAATTTACCTTGTAATAGCATTGATGTCATCGTTACTCCCTATACTTATAGTATAATTTTTTTTTGTAGCAGTGTTCCTTTTGAATTACAGGTAACTTTCTTTTAATTCTTACAAGGTAATTTTTTTTTATTACTGTAATAATTGATGAATATTTATTGGTGTAAATTGTTATTGCTATTATTTTTTTATGACTCTTGTGATATTATTTGCTACTTGTTATTAGGGGATTTTTTTATTGCCCCTTGTTGTTTTAAATAGATACTTTAGCATTAATGTCATCGTTACTCCCTATACTTATAGTATAATTTTTTTTGTAGCAGTGTTCCTTCTGAATTACAGGTAACTTTCTTTTAATTCTTACAAGGTAAAATTTTTTTTATTACTGTAATAATTGATGAATATTTATTGGTGTAAATTGTTATTGCTATTATTTTTTTATGACTCTTGTGATATTATTTGCTACTTGTTATTAGGGGATTTTTTTTATTGCCTCTTGTTGTTTTAAATAGATACTTTAGCGTTAATGTCATCGTTACTCCCTATACTTATAGTATAATTTTTTTTTGTAGTAGTGTTCCTTTAAAATTGCTAGTAACTTTATTTTAATTCTTACAAGGTAAAAATTTTTTTACTACTGTAATAATTGATGAATATTTATTGGTGTAAATTGTTATTGCTATTATCTTTTTATACCTCTCTTATTATTGCTATCAATTGTTTTATTATTATTTTTATACTGGTAGGTGCCAGTCTGACTAGCGCCTTTGACCCATCAGAGTGAAAAAAAATAAAATATGCCACGTGTCCAAAAGGACCCCCATTGGTAAATAGTTTCAGAATAAGCCTAAACTGATAAATAGTTTCTAAAAGAAACCCAGTTTGGTCAAAAAGCCGATTATCGAAGCTATATAATAAAAAAAGGGGGCGATCCTCCTCAGTGGCGGATCTAAGACCTGGATTAGTGGGGACAAACTATTTAACAAAATAAAAAATAATTATTTTTTTATTACAAAAAAATTAGATCGGGGATATATGAGGATAACATTTTTTATGGGTTGATTATTTGAGGATAACGTGTTAAAATCATAAAATTTTAATATATCTAATCAAATAAATTATATACCTTGTAACATGATTTTGATATTATTGAACACATCTTTCTCAATATAAATCACTAGATAATCATTGTTTCATGCATAGAGACAAAACCAAGATAAAATAATCTAATTGATAATCCATGCTAATCCTTGTAATTTTATTGATATCCCAACATGTATTGAGACTTTTTTTAAAAGCAAAAAGGCATGTAAAATCACAACAGCGGAGGAAATCCTAACTAGGTTAACACATCAACCACTACCAATCATCTGCAGCATGTCCTATTATTAATATATTGAGACTTTGATTATCAATGATATGTAGTAATTTGTTCTTGTAGAAAAAAAAAACTTTTATTATTAATAATTACCTAAAATTTAGATTAATAAAAAATAAAATATCATGTATCATACGAAAGTAAACACAACTACTTTAGCTATAACTATATAACTATTAATAATTACTAGTTTTTATGATGCATATTATTTTGATAATTAAATGTGAGATTCTAATAAATAATTTATCTATAATTGACGCCACCGAGTCGGACAAGCTGCGTTTAAGTCCACCACTGCCTAAGACTTACCACTCCATGCGTGTTCAAGTCCACAGACTCAGACAATCAAGCTGGGGCAGTGGGTTCAATGTTTTATAAATAGGGGGTGCAAAATAAAAAACATCATGATACTATATATAATTTTTCAAAATTGAGGGTGTGCAGGTTGCTGAATGGATCCGCCACTGGTCCTTTTAATGATCAATGATGTGCAGTCATCGACCTAGTTGATGGAGGACACACTATTCAAGGTAGGGGAGAGACGCTCGTGGAGTTGCTTGACCTCTCCTTTAAGGTCTTCCATGCTGGTGTGGATGAAGCATATAATCAAACTAGAGAAACCAATTCAAATAGCTTGTTTATTTTTCATATTATATAAAGGATTTTAGTAAAGTGTCGTTAGGATATTGTTTAAGGAATTCAAATAAGATAATTTATTAAAATTAAGTATATTACTTTTCAATATATTGAGTATGCAAGTTTGCATAGAAACTTACGTTTTTAGATTTCTTAACCAATTTTGTCAGGACACTTGTTAGCATTTGTCTTATATAAAATTAGTTTGATTAAAAAAACTAAATAGTACTTCCAATTTAGTAAAGTGAATCAAAACGCTCCCCGCCCTCCCTTGTTTGCAATGGTAACATGGGATTGAAGTAGATATAACTAAGTTTTTTTTTCTGAAAGTCAAAAAATATATTGATAAATAGGTACAATGGTACGTTTGTTTTATACTACGTTAATTGTGTTGACATGTGATGAGATTGTCCTTCTAATGCTACGAGTCTTGCCTTTGTTTCGTGTCAACGTGTACTGTTAAGTAACTCAAGAAACTTCATCATGTTAGCTCTGTTCAAAAGCAGAACTTGAAGTTTACAGCTTGGCTTCACGAGCATGGTACAAGAAAATAATTCTAATTAAATATGGATAGGAATGACAATTAAGTGGTATTACGTGGAAGTCTTGCTTTCTCTTGAAAAGGAAAGTATCCTTGGCGATAGTAAATGATTCGTTTATATGCTAGTAATTCATGGCTTGTCACGGGTACATGAAACGCTTTTTATGTCTCTTAAAAATATTTTTTAACTTCTCAAAAAAATCAGACATTTTCAACGTTTGTTTAGAACAGACGTAAAAATTTATATTTAACGTCTATCTTTTATTATGTTGACGTTAAATATAACATTTTTAACGTCAGTTCATTTATTTAACTGAAGTTAAAAGTGTTATTTTTAACATCTGTTGTTGTAAACAACAGACGTTAAAATGATTCTTTTTCCTTTAAATTTTTTGTTACAATATCGCTTCCCCCAGCTAGTTGGGGCATTCACTAATTCCAGAATACAAAATTTGTGCACACACTCGTTACTAACTAGTCCATACACATTAACTAATGTATTTGCATTCCTATATATATATATATATATATATATATATATATATATATATATTATATAATTACACATAATTAAAAATAGAACTATAACTATCTTAATTAACACAATTCAGGCCAATACATGAAAATACATAACATAATAATACATAATTCTATACAACTAACACTATCAGCTGGCGTAGCCACCACCAACCCCTGACCAGTGCATGAGGGATGTCAGATCTTTGTGATGTTTGTTTGGACAAAGAATTAATAAATTAGGCTAGGTATAACATGGATAAATAAAAATAAAGGTAAATAAACATGGATAAATAAAAATAAATCTAAACTAACATGGATAAATAAAACACTTGGCCTAAAAGAACAAAACTCACACTATGGTCAAGTTTAATTTAGCTAGATCAATATCCCTTCGTGATGATCATCACGAGTGGCATGTACATCGTCCACCTCATTTTCCTCAATGATAGTAGGCATGTTTGTTGAGAAAGAATGAGTATAAGGAATATCAAGAGCTGAATCTTGATTTTCATCACTACCATTATGCATGTTTTTTCCTTGGAGAACCACATACAACCTTTTGTTAGAAGGATCAGTGATGTAAAACACTTGTTTTGCTTGGGAAGCCATGATGAGAGGCTCATCTGTAGGACCTAACTTGCCAAGGTCTACCAATGTAAATCCCCATTCGTCGATTTATACACCACCTTTACTGTCAAACCACCTACATTTAAAAACCGGCACTGTAAGCTTAGTGTAATCGAGCACCCAAATCTCTTCAATGATTCCAAAGTAAGGTATCGGTGCAATAATGGGGTTTGTATCTTTTGAACTAGAGAAGTGCATGGATTCAACCACGATCATAACCCCACTATTTTGCATGGTACTCTTGTTATCTTGTTCCTTTGTATAAAAGGAAAAGTTATTGATGTCGTATCCACCTCAACATATGACATTAAAGCTAGGCTCACGTGCTAGCCATTTTAATGAATTAGAAGCAGTACTACCGTCCTTCAAAATTTCTTTTTTAGACCATTTTAAGAAAGTCTTGTTATGCTTGTTCAACAACCACTTTTCATTCATTCGAAGGTTTTCTTCTTTGACTTTTCTTTTGTGATCACAAAAGTAAGGTTGAACAAAATCGATGTTATTCAATATATACAAATGTGCTTGATGTGACACCATGCTACCCCGCTTGTTATAAAGCATAAATATATATGGACAATTAAAATAAATCATGCATCCACAATTAATAAAAGTGTTTGTCCATGAGTAGGAAGGTCCCACATGAACTAGTTCTCAAAATCGTGGAATTTAAAACAAGTTTAAACAATTAAAACATAAACATAAACCATAAAGAAAACCCAACCCCAATGTCACGACTCAGAGCTGGTATAATCGTTCCGGAAAGCATCCACGGAATACAATTGAAACTAACAAACTAACTGAAAGGGGGGAAACCCTAACTATGAGTGGTGGCTTCTCAGAGCCACTCCTATCCTGACTGTTCGCCATCCTCTGCAAGACGCCGATCAGGCCAAACAAACAACAAACAACGGGGAGTAAGAATCATGTAAACATATACGGCATGGAGATAGAAAGTAAGGTAAAACATACAACATGGCACCATAACATACACCAGCATACATATCAACATACACATCATCAACAACAACAAGTATGCTATGCGATGCAATGCAACACTACTCCGCTACTTCATCTATGCATGTGGATCCTACTAACTCAGGATGTCAACTTCGGAGTTACATATCCGTATTGGCCATATCAGCACCAACACCGGCAGTTCACCAACTAGTGAACCTCATGGATGACCGCGTATCATAACCGGATACACACCTTGAGGGCGCACGGTTCACCAAACCATGGGTGAACCATCCGAGACTTGGGCCAGATCATCATAACAGGATGACCTCCCCTGTGTTAAACACCCCCCTCAACATCAACTCCAATGCTCTATGCAAATGACACAACAACAAACAAGGCAGCCACCTCCTTTGCTTGGGCCTAAAAGCACCCAAGACTTATCACCAACATCAACATCAACACCTTAGACCCAAACCATGGGGTCAAGGCCCCCTTGACCAAAAATCACCAAGATCCAACTTAACAACACCTTGACCATAAAGCATCGAGACCACTTTGGTCAAAAAGCACCAAAGCCCAACAACGTGCGGTAACCCGTTAGGCACCGACTTAACCAACTCATCTTTATAATCCTCTTAGTTAATCATTAACCAAGTTATCTAAGTTCCTTTATTCGGTTATTACATTGTTACATCACTATTGGGCATAATTGGGGTCAAAACCCCTTAATTTCTTTTAATCTGGTTTATGATCAGGAGGGGAAACACGGGCGTGCTTGTCCCCAACACGGTCGTGCTTCCACTTAAGTGGAGCACGGGCGTGCTCTCTATTAGGCACAGTCGTGCTCATGCAGCATGGTCGTGCTCCTCTGCTGCACGGCCGTGCTAACTGCGCGGTCATTTTCCAGAATTCAAACTGGGAGCACGGGTGTGCTCCCTATTCAGCATGACCGTGCTCAATATACGACAGTATTGATCTGGGCAGGAAACAGAGCCTGGTTCTTGGGCAAAAACTCTCTAAACACTCTCAAATCAGAACCTAGGGTCCTTGGACTAATCCATTGGCATCAAAGCTCACCATCCACTAACAATTCATAATTAGTTAACAGTCTTAAGTAATTAATCCTTAGTTACTATATCAATTAGGGGTCCTAAATTAACCAATTAGGGCCTTTATCAACGTGTTATCTTAATCAACATAAATTAGCCAAATAGTCATGATATCCACAGCATCAACCAACATATTCATGGTATAATATCAACCAACTCAGTCAACATGTTCAACACCAACAACGATACATATATCATTATATCCCACATAAAACAATCACTCATAATTATAAACATATGATCATGGTATTCCAACAACCAACATGTTATCATATAACATAGCCAAAGCCAACAATCATCATCATAACATCATGTTCATATTAGCAGTAACAACGTAACCATCAAGAACATACTATGAACATAGGCATGTAAAACAATAATCAAACATGTTATCATAACAAATTAAACCAACAAGTTAATCATGTCATCAAACATAGCAAACCGGGGTTATGGGAACCCCTTTACCCTACACTACCCCCAATGCCTATGATATACACTACCCTTCTCCCCATACCTGGAATAGAAATCACGATTCAAAAGAGAGAAAGAAGATCCACTTGGGTCCCATCTCACAAGCACTTGTCTACAATGTCAAGAACGACAAGGAGACACTTTGGTTCAACTCTAAGAACAATAAATCAGAAGGAAAAGATCAAGAACTTGAAATAAAGAACACAAGGGACAAGGTGCACGAATTTTACCGTTTCTAAAGTCCTAAACATCAAGCACAACGAACCCCTATTCGTAGCAATGTTCTCCTATCAAGAAACAATGAAGAACGGTGCAAGAACGGGTTCCCTAGATAGATTTTTAGGGAGAAAAACCATAAGGATTCGAAGAGGAAGGAGGGAGGCAGTTTTCTGAGCGTTGGGGTCGTGTAAACTAGGTTTAGGTCGAGTCTGATAGTATATATATGAGTTTGGGTCATTAGGGGTTGTTTAGAAGTCCAAAAACACGTTTCTGGTGTGCGTCGATTCGCGGGGCAAACCACTTTTCGCGGGGTGAACCCGAGAGTACCAAAACCTGTCTATCAGGTTCGCGGGGCAAGGCCTAGAAAGCCGAATTGGGCAAAAACACTTGAAATAAGACTTGTAAATAATTCTCTTAGATTTTCGACACCATAAATATCACCTCGATCGAACATCTTGAACTCAAGATATGGTCAAAACGGTGAAACAGGTTACCAGGACTCTCAAAGGGTTGAACCTTTCTATGGCTAAACTTTCCCAAACATGAACTTAGACATAAAAAACAACCTAACAAGCATATGCAAACATATATACATACATACATACATATATATATATATATATATATATATACACATTAAGCTTGTTTATGAAAAACGGGGTACTACACTTGAAGCACTTCCTCCGAACCCTTGTTCTTAATCATTACACCATATGTATCCCTACCTTGACATCTTATCTCATCATGACGATGCTTAGGAACCCCTATAGGATCCGTGTTAGGAAGGTAGTCTGAACAAAACTTAATAGCTTCTTTTACAACGTACCTTTGGACAATAGATACTTCGGGACGGTGTGGATTCTTCACATACCCTTTCAAGATCTTAATGTATCGCTCAATTGGGTACATCCACCTCAAAAAAACGGGGCCACATAATCTAATCTCCCTCAAACTCACTTAACCCATTTAGATAGCCATTCGGCAATGAGTTCAGAATAAGGTTAGAAATTTCTTTTGCTCAGATAATGAAGGAGGAAAATACATCTCCAATTGGCATAAGATTATAGCAGTCTCAACTTCCAACTCATCCAATTTATGTGGGTCAACGACTTTGCTACATATAGCATTGAAGAATAAGCACAACCTAGTTATGACATGTCTAACATTTTTAGGAGCAATACCACGAATAGCCTCAGGCAGTAGTTGCTGCATAAAGACATGACAACCATGAGACTTTAAGCCAACTAATTTATGATCACTTGAGACAAGCCTCTTGACATTTGAAGAATAACCATGTGGAACTTTGATACCCTGAAGACACTCACAAAAACTTTGTCTCTCTTTTTTTGACAAAGTATGACATGCTGGAGGCAAATATGTCCGCTTACCATCCTCAACAATTGGAGCTAACTGCTCTCGTATACCCATTGCAACGAGATCGAGATGAGCACCCACGTCGTCCTTTGTCTTGCCCTGAATGTTGAGAAGTGTTCCGATTAAACTATCACACACATTTTTCTCCACATGCATCACATCAATATAGTGTCTGACATCAAGCTTGCACTAGTATGTGAGATCAAAGAATAATGACATCTTCTTCCATATGTTTTTCTCACCAGCCTTAGCCTTCTTTTTGGCCTTGCCAAAGATAACATTGATGTGCTTCACTCGTTGACAAACTTGTTCTCCATTTAAGGCCGTCGGAGCATTTTCACTCTCTCAGCATCCGTTAAAAGCTTTTTTCATCTTACGATATGGGTGATCATATCTAAGAAATATCCGATGCCCAAGGTAAACCGTCCTCCTTCCATGATGCAACTGAGTGGAGCATGTGCCTTCTTCACATATAGGGCATGCTTTATGCCCTTTAACACTGTACCCATACAAGTTCCCGTATGTTGGAAAGTCATTAATGGTGCAAAATAACATGGCACGCAGCTTGAAAGTATCGTGAGAATACCCATCAACTACATCAATACCTTCCACCCACAACTCTTTCAAGTTTTCAATCAAGGGATTTAAATAAACGTCCAAGTCATTTCCCGTCTGCTTTGGGCCCGAAATCATTATAGATAACATCATGTATTTGCGCTTCATGCACAACCAATGAGGTAGGTGGTAAATTATCAGGAGAATAGGTCGTGAACTATGAATACTACTTAAGTTACCATATGGATTCATTCCATCCGTAGCAAGTCCAAGCCTAAGGTTTCTTGGCTCATTGGCAAAATCCGGAAACATAGTACCAATCTTCTTCCATTGCACAGAATCAGTCGGATGACGAACCTGTCCATCACGTTTCCTCTCATCATCAAGCCATCTAAGGTTCTTTGCGTTTTTTACATTAGAAAACAATCACTTGAACCTTGGAATTATTGGAAGATACCACAACACCTTCGCAGGAGGACCCTTTTTTTTCACATCAAAAGTATAATCATCAAGATCATCACCATCATCACCATCATTCACTTTGGAGTGTGATAACTCACACTTGGGACAATCGTGCATCTCTTCATAATCACCTGTGTACAATATGCAATCATTAGGGCATGCATGTATCTTCTTATACTCTATACCCATCGGACACAATACCTTCTTCGCCTCATACTTACGGTCAGGCAATGTGTTGCCCTCTGGAAGCAAGTGTTTCAATAATTCAAGCAATTCGGTGAAGCTTTTATCGCCCCAACCATTTCTCGCCTTCACACAAACCAATTTTAACACCGTCGACAACCGTGTATGAGTAGTACACCCCGGATACAAAGGCTTATCCGTATCACTGCATAATATTTCATACAAATGTGCTCGTTGAAAAGATTCTTGTCCAGTATCACTGTCCATGTCCTCTACTTGATCATCGTCCATATCTACGTCAACATCCTCACATTTGGAGACACTTGACTTATTATTTAACAACACATCACCATGCCATATCCATCTTGTATAATTCAAACAAATCCCAAAACAAATAAGATGAGTACGTATATCCTTGACCACACATTTCCTTGTATTCAAACATTCGACACTAGGACAACAGAACACTTCCACTCCCTTCAGATACTCATCACTTGTTCGTTTACAAACCATCCCACCACGATCCATAGCTAGATGGGTTATGTAGATATACACTCATATATCCAATATAAGCACAACAGGGGAGATTGGAAAAGCTGTATAGTATTTGAAAACCTAACAACCATATACATTCACCACTACACTCTATTCCTCTTTGAAAACCTATTTGAAAACCTAACGACCATATATACACACCACTATCTAAAGAGTTGCTGTCAAATTTCATTTTCAAAGGGTCAGTGAGTTCTACAGTAATTTTTTTATTTTGATAACAGAAGCTATAAATAACTATGCCCTTTAGATATTTCAATATATCTTAGCTTTTATGTGACCAACAATAAGCATTGAGCATATTAGAACCAATCATGCCCCCATATATAACATCAAACCATTTTACCGAACCAGGATCAGTTATAGTGAATGTATGAAATCAGTGACATGGTGTAAAAGAACACTATCGATCAGAGAAATTTCTTTCTAAAATAAAATCCAGACATTTGAACATTTCACTATCTGTAAATGCACAGAACACATAAAATACATATCAAAGTCAAATACTCAGTACATGAGAAATTATAGAACAAGAAATGAGATTTTAGTCAACAAGCAAAAGCAAACCAAACAGAGAATCCAAGAAAACCTAATAGAGAAGAGAAACAGAGTATGTATCATGACATATGGGTATTAAAAAACTGAAACTTTGAGGGTTTAGGGCTTTACCTGCATTCACAAAGAGGAGAAGGAGAGTGGCTCAATGGTCTTGGTGTTGGCTCTTCACTGGTGGCAGCCGTTCGATCTGGTGACTGAGAGTGAGAGGGAAAGAGAGTTAGAGCGCACACGCAAAGTTCAGAGAGGGAAAGAGATAATGTAAGTTCGGAGAGAGAGAGAGAGAGAAAGAGTAACTACCTCGCGATGGTGGTGGAGAGGAGCTCCTGGTAGTGACGGTGGAGAGGAGACCGCGATGGTGGAAGAGAAGGAGCTCGTGCTGTGGTGGCTTACCGGAGAGAGAGAGCAGGGTTAGGGCATTGAAGTGATGAAATTCATGAAGAGAAATTAAGGCGCGCGGGTAAATGTACACTTTCTAAAAACATTACAGATCACCTTAAACGTCTATTGTTTAACAACAGAGGTTAAAATCCATAATTATCATATTTAATGTCTGTTGTTTAAACAACAGATGTTAAAGGTGATTTATATGAATTTGATAATTATGGGTTGCCACCGCCTCCTTTTTAACATCTATTTTCTGCTTAACAGACGTTAAAAGCCACTGTTTATGCATTATCCCTCCCAATCGGTTATTCATTTCTGCACGTTTATAATATAACTACACATTTATTACTTTATTTGACTGCCAACTTCACATGCCCCTTGGGACCTAATCCTCTTAATGATTAATTTAATTTTTTAGCAACTTACCACGCCTTGTAACTTCATCCCCTGCTCCTATAACTAGCTTCTTTCCTTTCATGACCAAAATATATGACTTTTTCTTTTTATAATGTATTTCTGCTTTTATTTTTCTGCTTCACAATATGGCTCTGCCATGGATGAGATTAACTTCATCATCACTCTTTCTTCTTATTCCTAGACTCAAAGGTCTTTGTCTTAATGGTCAATAAACAACTTCTGAGGTTGTGTAAATCACATAACATAGGTGATACGGTTGTGTAAATCATATAATGTGAGTTTCTCTCCTTATCATCCTTCAGGAGAATCGGCTGCCAGAGTTCCAAAACCTCAGCTTTGGCAGCAAGTGACTTTTCTAGGACCATTGCTGAAACAGACCGAGTGCACCCTTGCTCATGCCGCTCACGAAGACTGAGCTGCTCGATTCTCCTCTCTTGCTCACCCGTAAAGGGAACGAAGCTTCAACAAATGTTTAGGATTTTAAACCCTTTCAATGTAACATTATAGGATTTTAAATTTTTGAATGTATCTTGTAACTTGTATTATTGATTCACTTCATGAATATTGATTCACTTCATGAACGAGACCCGGTTTGGGTTATTGATTCAACTTATAGCAGTTTACTTCACACATATATTTTAGTTTTCAAAATAGAAACACAAAATTAAAATCAAAATAGATCGAACAAAAACACAAAACATAAAAACAAGTGAAACTGAAACTTTGAGGAAGGCAATGCGTTAAAAAAATTAGTAAAATCACCTTTAACGTCTGTTGATGAAACAACGGACATAAATTATTCACTCTTAACGTCTGTTTTTTAAACAACAGAGATAAAAAATAATTTAAATGAACCTCATATTTACGATTCTGCCACCACCTCCTTTTTAACGTCCACGTTTTAAATAACAGACGTTATATCTGACCGTTTATTCCATATTTTCCAGTAGTGAGTAGTGGTAATTTAAGATAATGGACAATACATAGCTAAAAAAAATAGGCATGACAATGAGATCTGAATCCATGGTGTCCACTCGAACCTGCCCGACTTTGATGAGGAAAACCTGTTTTGATTGGGGACGGGGGCGGGGATACAGATAGCCGCCCCGCCCTAACCTTGAACCCGCCCTGCTGTTTACGTAATTATAATAATATCCTCATATATTTATTCAGGGTATTAGATTTGTTTTGATTGAAAAGTTCCATTATGTATAAAAGGGTACTTTTTTTAATAAAAAAAATTACATAATATTTGATTGTACTTTTATTAAGATGTTTTGACTCTATCAGTATTATTTGAAGTATAGCGAAGTGCTTCTAAAGCATTATTTTCTTTTTAACTTGAAACTAAAAGAAAATTAAGTTCCATTCTCTGGTTGATTGTTTTGATTGTGTGAAGATTTTATTTGTTTATTTTTTGAAAGTACAATTTTTGAGTTGTAATTTCAATTAAATCAAAATAAATTTTAAATTTGGTTATACATTGATGGGAGCGGGGACCCGCGCGGAACTCGACCCCCACTGAAGACAATGATGTGGATCTATTTTCCAAACTCGAAGGGGAGCGGGGCGGGGTTGAGGAAGGCAAAACCCGCCCCCGCCCCCGCCCCGCCCCGTTGCCAACCTTATAAACAAGTGTATATAAAAGTCGATACATCACTAATTTCCATGGTATTAAGTAGATATATAAATGGTTGACATTTCCTCACATGAATGGTATTGAACGATTTTGAACATTAAGCAAGCAATAAACTATTGATCTCACTAGATAAATTGTAAAACTTGTTAATTTAAATTGGTATTTTTTGTACAATGAAATAATTTTTTTGTACTAATATAACTCATTTTGAGTTACTTATAAATTATAGTTGCAATTTCCTCATACTTTATGAGAAGGAAATTGTTGTGCAGACTGATTGGCTAATTGAAGTCTGGATCAAGTTTCGGGCCTTCATATGCTTCAACCCCCTCATGCGGTTTAGCTAGGCTTTTGTTTAATGATGTTTCCGGAGCTTCTATATCCCATGTTTTAGTTTCTGTGTAGTTGTTTTTCTTTTCTTCGAGCTTTTTGCCTCTCTGAACATTAAAAAATAAAAAAAAAGTAAAATAAAATTATATAATATCATTTAATTTTAAATGTTTACTATTAACATTTTATAACCTTGCTATACATATTTACATTTTCTCTAAATCTTCTATTAGGTCAAGTTAAACTAACTCCCCCAAGCTCACGACACCCACAACACAAGTAGTGCAGTAATTTCCTATATTACAAGATTATAGAGTGAAATACTCAACTTTGACTTCTTTTTTTGTTGAATATACTTTACCTTCTTTTACTTATATATATATATATATATATATATATATATATATATATATATATATATATAAACATTTTCAAAGACACTCCTTATTATATTTTAGGCTAAAATATAACTTTGATCATCTATCTTTTGGCCAGAATTCATCTTGGTCATTTATCTTTTAAAAGATTCATTTTGGTCATTTATCTCTCTGACGTTACACAAATTGATCATTTCCATCAACTCTGTTAAATCTATTAATGGAAACTTCTGATGTGGGAGGTAATTCCGTTATTTCTAACATCAAAATACCATAAATGATGAACACCTTCAACCATCTCCTACTACAACTTAATGAGTTCTGCAAAGACAGTATCCTTTTCCCCTGTCTAACAATGACCATGTCTTTTTCGTCCACAATTTCTTCATAATGCAAATGAAAAAATGACAACCCCTGTCTTCTATCCCTTTTTGCACTGACAAAAGCAAATGAATTTTCAAGGGGGAGTTAACAAACATCTCAGCTCACACTAACGTCTGTTGTAACAGAGTTGATGAAAAAACGACAACCCCTGTCTTCTATCCCTTTTTGCACTGACAAAAGCAAATGAATCTTCAAGGGGGAGTTAACAAACACCTCAGCTCACACTAACGTCTGTTGTAACAGAGTTGATGAAAAAGATCAGTTTGGGTAATGTTAGACAGATAAATGACCAAAATGAATCTTTTAAAAGATAATGGATCAAAAGATAAAGGCTAAATTAGTGTTTTAGTCTCTTATCTTTATTTTAGGTTTCATTTTGGAACCTCATTTATTTTTTGTTCCGTTTTGGTCCCCTATCTTACAAATGTTAGCCTATTTTAGTCATTCTGTTAGTTTTGCACTCACGGTGTTAGGTTTCCAGTATCAGTTGCTGGAAACCATCATCGCTCGCCGGAATGTCGTCGGAATCTGGGTTTGGAGACATATAAAACTAGGGGTGTTCATCAACCGATCCAAACCATTTCAAACCGCAAAAATCGAACCGAAAAACAGAAAACCGAAAAAACCGAAACCGAAAAAACCGAAAACCGAAAAAACCGCAATTTTTTATTGGATTGGATCGGATTTTGGATCCTATAGTGAAATCCAATCCAAACCGATCTATTATATACATATACTATTCTTTTTAAAATTATAACATTACTCATACTTAAACATTATTCTTCATACTTTTATATCCCTCATTCTCTTTAATATTTTTATTGGAATGACATATATAAGACTATTTAGAATAAATATTAATGTCTTGAAGTTATATTTTACTAAAAGTTTTGATGCATAGCATATATATATTTGATTGAGTAATCATGAAAAATAGGAAAACAATTAAGTAAATTTGAAAAATAATTAGCTACAATTTATTTGTAGCCGATTCAAGTAAAAAAATATAGGATAAGTGGGAGTAGATATAGAGAATTAATATAAAAGAACGCGTTAAAAAATATCAATAATTTTTTTCTTCTCAAACTCCCAAATTAAAACAAAGATTATCTTTTACCACTATTTAATAAGTAGAAAGGACACTTGACATTAGAAAAAAAAATAAAGTATGACAAAAACCGAATTATCCAATCCAATCCAAACCGCATTTAATTGGATTGGATCGGATTGGATTTTTTTAAGGAAGCAAACCGATCCAATCCAAACCGCATGGTGTTTTCATCATTGGATCGGATGAATTTTTAGCTCAAAGCCGATCCGATCCAATCCGCGAACACCCCTATATAAAACCCCCCATTTTTCCTTTCTCTCTCTTCTTCCTTCCCATCCTCCCATTCCTCCTATCAACTTATGATAAATAATGTCATCATCCACTCCGTAAACAAACATTGAACTCGTTGATGATTGTTCTCTTTCTCTCGGGCATGGTGGCAATGATAATGCTACGTACAATCTATTGTGATATTTCAAAGTACAACGAGCTTGAGACCCAAGAAGAAGCACAAAAAGAGACTGGTTGGAAGCTTGTCCATGGTGATGTATTTAGGCCACCAACCAACTCAGATTTGCCGTGTGTTTATGTTGGAACCGGTGTTCGGTTTTTTGGGATGATACTAGTAACCATGATCTTCGCCATCCTCAGCTTTCTTTCTCCTTTAAACCGAGGTGGATTAATGGCAGCCATGCTCTTACTTTTTTTTTTCATGGGGCGTTTTACTGGTTATGCCAACCCGCAAATAAAAAATGTTCAAAGGAACAGAGTGGAAGAAAATTTCCCTCAGGACTTCAATCATATTCCCTGCAATTGTCTCTGTCAAAACTTATTATTTATCATAAGTTGACTGAAGGAGGGGGATGAAGGGAAGGAAGAAGAGAGAGAGAAAGGGAAAATGGGGTTTTTTGTCTCTTCAAACCCAAATTCCGACGATATTCGGGTGAGCGACAGTGGTTTCCGGCAACTGACGACAGAAACCTAACACCGTTGGTGGAAAACTAACGGAAGGGATAAAAATATGCTAACATTTGTAAGATAATGGACCAAAATGGAACAAAAAATAAATGAGGGACCAAAATGAAACCTAAAATAAAGATAAGGGACAAAAACACTAAATCCAATGAATGTTACACTTAAATCCAATGAATTATATTAATAAAATTAACTAACAATGATTAGTATGAAATGACATTTTTTATCATCTCATGTATGATTTCTAACAATGATTAGTATGATTTAGAAGGGCGAGGAAGGCAAGTGGTAAAAAAAGATATCTTCTATCATCTCATGTATCGTCCTGAAATGACATTTTCTATCATCTTATATATGATTTCTAAAAATATCGTATTGCCTTACAAAATGAGTGGTAAAATGTTCTAAAGCAGAGAGCTTTTTCTCTTCTCTCCAAGTGAGAGCGTTTTCTGTTCTCTCTTCGTGAGAGTTTTGATTGTTTTCTGAAACTAAAATTATGGAGAATCATATGCAAGGCCTATCTCTTTTTGCAGAGGAATATGATACTATAGCTTTTGATGCGGAAAAAGATGATTGCCAAGAGACAGTCATGGGCTTATGTTTGGTGGGAAGATTTTTAACAGATAGAGCCATTCAAACAAATATCATGGAAGATCGTAAGGCAACTGTGTGGAGACCAGTGAGAGGGGTAACAGTGAAGGAGTCGGAGCAAGGAAATATTTCTTCCAGTTTTATCATAGATCAGATATGAATATGGTCCTGGCTGGAGGACCATGGTCATTTGACAATCACATGCTGGTTATGGCGTAGGTGGAGGCAGGTGTTGGACCGGAGAAGATTCCTTTGAATCATGTAGCAATATGGGTTCAAATTCATGACTTTCTCATTGGTTTCATGTCAAAGGTGGTTGGAACTCACCTAGGTAACTTCATTGGTGAGTTTCTTGAGTATGATGCTAAAAATAATACAGGTGTTTGGAGGGCGTATATGAGGATCCATATGAAGATTGATGTCCGTGTTCCACTGGAGAAGGATAAGAAAGTTAAAAAACCTGGGGGAGAAAGTAAGGTGGTATGGTTCAAATATGAGAGACTTGACATATTCTGTTTTATGTGAGGAGTTCTAGACCATATGATGACGATCCGGCAAGTGTACCGTTTCGTTGTAAGTAACAAGTAAATACCGAGGTCAAACACAAGGTTTGGAAGACCAATTTAACTAACTTTAATAAGGAATTCCAAAGCGTTTGACCAAATCAAACATAAGTGGTTATGAAGAGAGAGAAAATTAAATCAAAGATTAAATCAAAAACGATTAATTAAAGATTCTAAAAGATTGTGATGAGATTTGATTATGACTAAGGCTCTAAGGTCACAAATTCACCTACCCTATCAAGAAAGTTACCCAAGTGTTTATCTCTTTATCCCTATATTCAATTTAATTTCTTGTCAATCGGGAACCCTCAATTATCCTAATGTCACTTCCGATTTTCAAAAGGAATTATCTACAATTGCAAGTTGTCAATTTCCCAATTTATTCAACCCATAACTAGATTAATTAAGTTCTTGGTTCCCTATAGCGATTGCATCGCTTTCCTATTCTATCCCTAGTATTGTTCAAACGGTGTTCTTAATTCAAGTCCTAAGCACGAATCGCTTCCCAGCTTCAACGCACTAGACTAGTTAACCACTGGCCACGTAATTAACGTAAACAAAACATAATTAAGAAACAAGAAAAGAGACAAGGGTATAAGAAAATATTACTTGGATAAACTACGCCATCAAAGGTGACTTCATCGTTCCCTTGGAAAAGAGGATCAGTTCCTCATAGAGACGAAAACAACAAAAAAAGTAATGTATGCATTCATCCTTCAAGAAACTGACTCAAAACACACTACATGGCTCCAAGCAAACTAGGATTACGATTCTCCAATCAAAAACTACTCTCTATGACCTAAAACAAGCTATTTATAAAGTTTGGAATCTGCGCGCGCTCGCGGGGCGAGCAAGGATTCGGGAGGCGAATCTTAAGTTGGCACCAGTTCAAATTTGGACTTCTCGCGGGGCGAGACAATGTTCGCGAGGCGAAGCAGAATGATCTTCATTTCACTGAGTCTGGCTCGCGAGGCTGAATGGTTGCCTGTTCCTGTTTAATCTGCTCCTCTGGCTCGCGGGGCGAGCTTCTGTTGGCGAGGCGAATAGCCAATTTTTGCCTTTCGCTTGTTTCCTTCATTTTCCTAGCTTCCTCGAGCTTCACTTTTAACCTAAAAATAAAAGTAGCATTAAATGCTTTATTTTGATAAGAAACTAAAAGAAATTACTAGAAATTATCCCTAAGACTAAAAGGAATTGCCTGTGAACAATTAAAGTCAAATTTGGGCTAAAACGAGAATGAACTCGCATAATTGGTATCAAAATTGAGGTCTTTCTAGTCACAAAAATATATGAACCAACGATTTATCAAAATACCCCAAACTTAAACTTTGCTTATCCCCAAGCAAACTAACAAAATGAAAGACTCAAAACTAGGTAAGTTCAATGGTTTTAATCACTCTTGCCCCAAATTTTGTGCAAATTCATCAGTTTACTCTTACTCAATGTTTCCCTTTTCCTTACTTTATTTAATCAATCCCCAATTTCATCTACTTTCAAACCATGATAATCATATCAATCATACATTCATTACTCTAAGTAGGGGTTCCAAGTCACAAACACAAAGGAGATTACCAAATTCAAATAATTGCCTTCCTCACAAGGGTATTTAGTAATTCACTCATTCGCTCAATTTGTCAAGGATATCAACTTTTCACTCAATTCACATTTTAAGAGCACTTTCTATGAATTTGATTTTCATCTCAACAAAGTTCCCACAAAAACATGTATATAACATCAAAAGATCTTTTAAAGGTTGTAATGTGGCTTGGCTAATGGTAGGATATGTAAAGGATCAAGGCTAAGATCCTAAGATTTATGAGAGCATAAAATGTGCAATTATAATTTTTGATCTTACTCTCAATTCTTTTTCTATTTTTTTTTATACTTTGGGTGACTACAACCTTTTTACTTTCTCACTTCTTCTTTTTTTCACTTTGCCCTTTTTGGCATTTTTGCAATCATTTTATTTCTTAAGCCATTGGCTTCAACCAAAACAACATGATAAACTTTGCCTTTTATTTTCTCAACCAACACAACATGATAAGCTTTGTAGCCACCCCAAACTTAGTTTCCAAACAACACTTATATTGCTAAGTTTCCATGCTCTCCTAAATCCTAAGATTCGGTTTACATGGTTTTTCCTGCTTTATGGCTTATAACATAAGGTCATCAAGAAACAATAGGCTATTAGGCTCAATGTGGCTAACTAGGGATCATGTATCAAGGTTGGTTCATATTTGGCCAAGTATCTATTTCAAAGAAAATTACCTAAATCATTTGATGCAAACATATAAACATGCAAACCATGAGGAGATTCAAGCAAATCCGAGAAAGTACAACTTAAAAGTGATTCACAAAATTAAAAACAATGTTGGAGGCTCAATTTCCTCACTTGGACATTTGTAGCAAATTATTTGACCGAGATACATTCTAATGTGTGCACCCCTTCACCCCAAACTTGTCATAAATCATGCAATCATAATAAAAATTCTCAAAGTTCACTTTTCAATCTTTCATGGGGATCGATTTTTCAATTTTTCAAATCATTAGGGAACACATCGAGGTTTTTAATTTTTATCATATGTACTCAATTTAGGCTTAGTGCAATTATTCCCATCAAAACTTATCAAAAAGACTTTAAGACACATGCAATATTGTTTTTTCTTCTTTTTTTGTTTACATATTGACCAACTATTCAAATGCAACCAAAATGATTCATAATAGAAGAAACAAAAAGAAAAGAGTTGAGTTTTAGAAAGAATTATCTCAAGGATGAGGATCCTCGGATTCGCCCCCTCCTGGATGAGGATCCTGGTCCCCAGAATTAGAAATCCAGACGAACCGAGGCAACAAAACCAATCATATTATTATTATTGTTATTATTATTATTATTATTATTATTATTATTATTATTATTTATTTTTATTTTTTTAAAATGCAACAAAGGATATGAACCTTAGGTTGCCTCCCAAGAAGCGCTTGTTTAACGTCGCGAGCCTGACGGTCAAAGCCCCCCCAAAGGGCTATGTCACTGCAAACACGTCCTGATGACCTCCAATTCCTTCTTCCATAAAAAGCAGTTTCAACCCTTGGTCATTATCATCAAATGTCTCTCTGGGCTCTTTGTAACCTTCCTTAAAAGCATCATGATGACGAGTTGTTTTCTTCCTAACTTTCACTCGCCAATAAGACTTCAATTGGTATGGAAATGACTCCTTTCTAGGGATATCTGGATCAGCGAGCCGAACCTTGGGTTGCCCCTTTTTGCCTTGATCTTTCTCCTAAGCTCTCAAGCGGATTTCATTGAGTTTGATTGGATCTAGCATCCTTTTTGCTCTGGCCCTTTCAGTGAGTGACTCATGATGCTCTTGTGGCTTCTCCTCTAACTTGCTTGGGTCATCCTTAATAGCTCTAGCCAACTCATCTTTATTCCCCAAGTGCGTTGGCTCGTCCTTTTCCATGCCATCTTCAAAAGTGTGGGGTTTTACCAATACTTAATCTAGTGTTGAACCATTTGCTTCATGTGTAGGAGTTAGTTTGACAAGAGGCTTCACCACATCCACACTATAGCATTTAGCCTTCTCCATTGGATGCTTCATAGCTTCAAAGACATCAAATTCCTCATTTTCATATTGCACTCGAAGTGTGAGCTTACCTAGTTGCACATCAATCAATGCTCGCCCGGTGGCCAAGAATGGTCTACCTAATATGAGAGGAGTATTGGCATCCTCATCCATGTCAAGAACCACAAAATCCACAGGAAAAATGAACTTGCTCACCTTTACTAGCAAATCTTCTACCACCCCATAAGGGTATTTGATTGATCGGTCTGCACGTTGGAGTGACATCATTGTGCCCTTGACCTCTTTAATTCCAAGCCTCTTCATAATGGATATGGGCATTAAGTTGATGCTTGCCCTTAAATCACATAGTGCCTTCCCACTAGTCATCTCTCCAATGGTGCACGGAATACTAAAAGAACCCCGATCCTTCAATTTAGGAGGTAACTTCCTTTGAAGGATTGCACTACACTCTTCGATCAAAGCAATTGTTTCATCATCAACAATCTTCCTCTTCTTGGAGAGAAGCTCCTTCATAAACTTGGCATAGGATGGCATTTGTTCCAAGCTTCTGCAAAAGGAATGTTAATTTGAAGCTTTCGGAAGATATCAAGGAACTTAGAGAATTGCTTGTCTTGCACGGGGTTTTTCAATCTCTCTGGATATGGTACCTTCATGAAGAAAGGGAGATCTTGGGGCTCAACCCACTTCTTTCTTCGTAATTCTTCATCCACTAATTTCAATTTCCCACCTTGCTCCGGCACCTTTTCACTTGCTACCTCATCTTCCTTAGCTTGCTCCTTCTCCTCTTGTGGTTGTTCTGAAGTTTCACCTTCATTAGCCTTCGAGGGGTTCCCATTTGGTTCCAACATTTTACCACTTCTAGTGGATATGGCATTGCATTGGACCTTGGGGTTATTCTCTGTGTTAGCCGGAAAAGTGCCTGGAAGATGCTCATTCATTTGTTTGGCCAACTGTGATACTTGAGTTTCCAAGAGTTGGATTGTCGACCCTGTGTGAGTTGCTAGCTTCTCAATTGAGGTATCAATGTGCACTATCAGCTTCTCAATGGTCGTGCTAGTATGACTGGCTAATTTATCAATTGTCACTTCCGAAGTCTGCTTCCTACCATCTATGATTTGCAATTGAGTAGGTTGAGGGAGACCTTGTTAGGTGTTGTGCTGTTGAATTCCATAGTTTGGCCTCTGATTCTGTTGTTGTTGCCCAGCTAGACCACCACTAGTGTTTCTCCAAGAGAAACCCGGATGATCTCTCCTGATATTCCAATTCTTCCCCTGATGGTAGTTGTTCTCCCTATTCCTCTGATAGTCATTGCGCTGTGGTACTGTGTCATAGAAATTGTGACACGAATCCACATGCTCCTTATAAACGTTGCCCGGACAATATGCACTATCATGATCACCTTGACAAAAGTCACAACCCGGAGGTTAACCTTCTCTTAACGCGTTCACATTCATCTTGTTTGTCAGTGCTTCATTCTGCTACTTCAAAAGTGTGTTCTACTCAAGAATGGCTTCAATAGATGTTGCACCAAGTCCAGAAGCATTAGAAGTGCCCATATTGCGGTTGTAATCATTCCTGGACATCTTATCAAGTAAAGCCTATACATCCTCTACTGATAAATAAGAGAAAGAACCACCAGCTGCGGCATCACAATTCATCTGATATCTCCCTTTCAACCCATTAAAGAAGTGTTGAACCTTTGTTACCAAGTCAAAATAGGAAGAAGGGAATCTCCTCAAAAGCAAATTATACTTTCCCAAGCCTCATTATAAGACCCATCATCAGTTTGCATGAAGGAAGTGACGACGATCTTCAACTGTGCCGTTTTCCGAGGAGGAAAGAATCTTGCGAGGAACTTCTGAGCCATCTGTTCCCAAGTAATGATGCTCGCACGATCCAAGTGTAAGTCCAACCAATCGCGTGCTCTATCCCGAAGAGAGAAAGGGAATAGCCGTAAACGAAAGGCGTCTTCTGACATTCCTGGATATTTGTACATGTCGCAAGCATCCAAGAAAGTGAGTGATGTGCCTGTGAGGGTCTTAGTGTGGACTCCATCAAAATGTTCTTTTTGCACCATTGTAGAGCAGATTCCCTCATCTGAAATGAATTAGCCATGATGGGAGGCTTGACAACACTAGAAACACAATCATCCAAGTTAGGAAGATTGTACTCATAAAGAGGCTTGTAAGCCGAAGGAGGAGGTGGTGGTGGATTTTCTTTCGCCATCTCTTCAAGATTGATGAGTTGGTTTGTTTCAAGTCTCATTCTCTCTTTAAATTCCTTCCTCAACCACTTCTCGATCTTGGTGATCTCAGGATCAAATAGCAAGTTCTCTTGTGGAAGGGTACCTCGCATACACAAAAACAAGGCCCTCCAAGTGGGATCAAAGAAGTAAAAATAGATAAAATTGCATAAAATTAAATAAAAAAAATTTGCTTAATCAAAGGATTGAATTTCCTAAAAAATAGGAAAATTGGTTGTACCAATCCCCGGTAACGGCGCCAAAAACTTGATGACGATCCAGCAAGTGTACCGCTTCGTTGCAAGTAATAAAACACGGTAAGTAAATACCGAGGTCGAACACAAGGATTGGAAGGCCAATTTAACAAATTTTAATAAGGAATTTCAAAGCATTTGACCAAATCAAAGAGAAGTGGTTATGAAGAGAGAGAAAATTAAATCAAAGATTAAATAAAAAACGATTAATTAAAGATTCTAAAAGATTGGGATGAGATTTGATTGTGACTAAGGCTCTAAGGTCACAAATTCACCTACCCTATCAAGCAAGTTACCCAAGTGTTTATCTCCTTATCCCTATGTTTGTAACAGTCTGATTTTAATTATGTTGTTCAACCGATTAAAATATAATTAATTATATTTTAATCTGAGAGTTAAAAAGTATTTTTGAATAAAACAAAATCATATTCATAGTCTACTTTATGGTAGAGGGTTACGGTAAAATTTTCGGTTGAAAATTCAGACGAAAGTCGGTCTGCGTTTTCACTGCCGGTACAAGTTTACTGTGTAGAAAACCTAACTTTGACCCGTGAAAGAGATAGTTAGTGTTTTTATTATGTTTCCTTCAACTTTGGTTATTTTGAAAATTTTCGTTCAAAAATAAAATATAATATTTTATTCGGACAAAAACGTCGGAAGAATTAAGATCGGAAATACAACCGGGTACGAAATGGAGCAGAATAGGAGACATAAAAGGCATAAGGTGAGATGAGGGAGTGATGTGACTCACTAGAGGTATGACCTAAGCTACCTCCTAAAAAGTGGTCATGATGGACTTTTTGAAATATATCATATTATATTCTAAAAACCTATTTTTCTCTTTCATCTTCAACCAAACAAGTCTTAAAGACAAAACTTGCTCTCCAAGCTCATCCTCTCTCCAAAATTTCGTGCTTCCCTCTCCCTCCTCTATATAATCATCACTCATCTTCATTCTCTCATTTTCTTCCTCCATCTTCATACTTCTTCAACTTCTTCCATTTCTTCTTTTTTCAAACACTTAAAGCTTCTATTTTTATTAGTCTTTTTCACTTGAGTTCTTCATTAAAGTTCTTCCTTATACTAAGGGTAATGCTCTCATATGAATCTTTTTGCAAGTTTCATCTTTTATTTCTTAGTTTGCTTTATGTGTTCTTTATATGCTTTAAACTTCTAAAATCTCTCTAAAATGGTAGAAAACTCCTTTTGAGTTGAAACCACTTTCTGTAGTCTTGTATTAACTTATATTTTCACATACTAAAAGATTGTGTAAAACAAAAATATCTACCTATCTCTTCCAATGAAGGCCGAATGCTTGCATTTGTGAGCTATGAAGTTTTTGTTTCAACTTTTGGAATATGATCATGTGTTTGAGTTTCTAACTATCCATTGATCTTAAATCTATAAATCTTGGAAGTTTTGATAGCTTGTTCCTATAATGGCTGAAAATATGAATAAGTAAGCCTATGATACTATGTTTCAACTTTCCAAGTATGATCATGGATTTAGAACTTTTAATACCCTGTGATTCTAAACCTAAGAGTTATTGTTAAACAAATAATATTTTTCCTCATCATCCTATGATGGCCGAAACTTAGTGTTTAGGTACTAGGATGTTTGAGTTTTTATTTTTCCAAAATGATCATGGACTTAAGCTCCATAAGATATTTGGATGCCAAGTCTAAGAGATTGGAAAGTTTAAGGATTTCTAACTTGTTTATTCTATGTTATTAAAACTAGGATGTATTACTTTCATTTTTCCAAGACGATCATGGACTTGAGCTCCATAAGATATTTGGATGCTAAGTCTAAGAGATTGGAATGTTTAAGTTTCCATTGTTTTCCAAAATGATCAAGGACTTGAGCTCCATAAGATATTTGGATGCTAAGTATAAGAGATTGGAAAGTTTAAGGATTTCTAACTTGTTTATTCTATGTTATTAAAGCTAGGATGTATTACTTTCATTTTTCCAAGATGATCATGGACTTGAGCTCCGTAAGATATTTGGATGCTAAGTCTAAGAGATTGGAATGTTTAAATTTCCATTGTTTTCCAAAATGATCATGGACTTGAGCTCCATAAGATATTTGGATGCTAAGTCTAAGAGATTGGAAAGCTTAAATATTTCTAACCTATAAATCCTATGAAGGCCGAACCTAGAAGGTTATGGACCTATGATACTTTGTTCTTATTTTTCCAAAACGATCATGGTTTTGAGCTCCTTAATACATATGAATGCTAAACCTAAGAGATTGAAAAGTTTAGTGAATGCTAGCCTATTTTACTAGCCTTGGCCGAATACCCTAAGTTTATAATTTAGTGGGATTTTAATTCAACTTTGTTAAGTGATCATTGTTTATGAACTCCTAACACATAAGGATCATAAATCCATGAGTTGTATAATTTTCAGGAATCTCTAACCCTAAGAACTAGTCTTGGCCGAACCTATACCTTGTGGTTTAGTGTTCTTATTTGATTTTAACTTGTGATTTTGTGTTCATAACCTTAGACTTCCATCGCGGATGAAACGACGACGTTCGTGGTATACCTCTTCGAGCATCTAATCTCCTTACCTTCGCAGAAGGTGGAGTTAGTACTTTGTGGTGTGACAACGAGGAGCTTCGAGTTCGAGAGTCCGGTGATAACCCAGGTGGGGGAAAGAACCAACCTATCGTTGGAATGGATAAGTAGTAGATTATATAATAATTGTGTAGGGCGACCTAAACCATACTAGTAGTCGAGTAATCGACAAGACCAAAATCACATTGGAAACCTTTTCTTAAAAACCAATGATGATTCGGGGATTGTAGGTTTATTGACATTAGGTTGATCTTTATATTGTTGGTGGTTGATTTGATTTTATTACCTTTATTGAATTGATTTTGTGCTATGTTGGTAATATGAAAATATTTTGATTGATATTGTGTTATGCATGATCTGTCTGGTTTTTATTATTATGCTTAGTGGATTTTGAGCAAAGATATATATGTTGTCTAAGAGATTGTTGTTTTGGGTGTGAGGATAATGATGGTTTAGAAGTGCCTAACTTAGATGAGGAATGTTAAAGAGGTGTTATGGTATAGAATATGTGTCAAGTTCTAATGGAAGGTTAAGGTACTAAGATGTTGTTAAAACGGGTTGGTGAGATTCAAGTATAGGTGTTGTGGTCCACAACCGTGTATTGGTAATATAATACACAGGGACAAAAGTGTATTGGTAATATAATACACAAAGACAAAAGTGTATTGGTAATATAATACGCAAGGATCTCTGTGTATTGGTAATATAATACACGTAAAACACTTCTGTGTATTGGTAATATAATACACCGTGTATTGGTAATATAATACACGTAAAATCAAGAGTTCTCGCAAGACCACTTCCACCTTAGGGAATGGGGGTGAAACACCTTAACCGGAATGGGGGTGGAACACCTTAATGTGAATGGAGGTGTGCACTAGGTGGAACATCCTAACGGGAATGAGGGTGTGCCCCGATGCAAATGAGGGATGGTGATAGGAGTGGTAGTGGCCACGATAACGTAAAGACATGGTGACATGATTAGAGATGTTACGTGTTAGATTGCCTGAGAATAAGGGTAGATGATGATATATATTGACCTGAGGATGATTCGTTAGTTATGTGTGTTGATTGTCTATGACAATTACTGTATAATTTACTATGACTCTTTTTCGCTTTTTTATGATAGAACTGTTTCTTATCCTCTATGTTTCTGTATTTTTGTGGGTTACTTTGGTTTACGTTAGAAGACCCGATGGAGGGTTACATTGCTGAGGAGCTGGACGAAACTCTGTATGAAATGGAGATTGCTGAGGAGTTGGATGGAACTCCTTACGAACCAGACGCTGGGGGTCGAGCTGTGATCCATGACGATTAGAGTCTAGACATTATGGCCAATATGTCTAAGGAGTATTTTTATATTCCCGCTAAGTACGTCTGTTATTAATTTTATGTCTGTGAGGGATCCTACTGAGAGGATACCCTCAACAGTGTTTTGGTATTGTAATGAACAATTAGGTGTGTATTTACATATGTTAAAGTTGTGTTTTTAAATTTGCAGAAGTTATGTGATAATTAAATAAGTTCTAATTTTTACGTACTTTTCATGATAAGCGTGCGGTTAAGAATTAATTTAAGAAGGTAATTAATCTAATGACACAAAGAGGCACAACGGGGTGTCCCAATGTACAATTTAATTTCTTGTCAACCGGGAACCCTCAATTATCCTAATGTCACTTCCGATTTTCAAAAGGAATTATCTTCAATTGCAAGTCGTCAATTTCCCAATTTATTCAACCCACAACTAGATTGATTAAGTTCTTGGTTCTCTATAGCGATTGCACCTCTTTCCTATTCTATCCCTGATATTGTTCAAACGGTATTCTTAATTCAAGTCCTAAGCACGAATCGCTTCCCAGCCTCAACGCACTAGACTAGTTAACCACTGGCCACATGATTAACGCAAACAAAACAGAATTAAGAAACAAGAAAAGAGATAAGGGTATAAGAAAATATTACTTAGATAAACTATGCCATCAAAGGTGGCTTCATCGTTCCCTTAGAAAAGAGGACCAGTTCCTCATAGAGACGAAAACAAAAAAAAAGTAATATATGCATTCATCCTTCAAGAAACTGACTCAAAACACACTACACAGCTCCAATCAAACTAGGATCACAATTCTCCAATCAAAAACTGCTCTCTCTGACCTAGAACAAGCTATTTATAAAGTTTGGAATCTGCACGCGCTCGCGGGATGAGCAAGGATTCGCGAGGCGAATCTTAAGTTGGCATCAATTCAAATTTGGACTTCTCGCGGGGCGAGACAATGTTTGCGATGCGATGCAGAATGATCTTCATTTCACTGAGTCTGGCTCGCGAGGCGGGCACTGCCTCGCGAGGCACTGCCTCGCGAGGCGATGCTGAATGGCTGCCTGTTCCTGCTTAATCCGCTCCTCTGGCTCGAGCTTTTGTTCGCGAGGTGAATAGCCAATTTTTGCCTTTTGCTTGTTTCCTTCATTTTTCCTAGCTTCCTCGAGCTTCACTTTTAACCTGAAAATAAAAGTAGCATTAAATGCTTTATTTTGATAAGAAACTAAAAGAAATTACTAAAAATGATCCCTGAGACTAAAAGGAATTGCTAGTGAACAATTAAAGTCAAATTTGTGCTAAAACGAGAATGAACTCGCACAATTAGTATCAAAATTGAGGTTTTTCTATACATAAGACTAGATGAACCAACGATTTATCACCGTACTGAGCATTTTGTGAGAAATTCCTTGCTTTGGAACAAGATGATGATGTTAGGGGATGGGGAGATGAGGTCTGAAAGGACACCAGAAGAACTGTTAGCGGTGGCGGAAACAGGTGGGTGAGAAAATAAGGAGAAGCCCAGGCTGAATTTGGTGTGAATGACCCAGAAAATCTTGGTGCAAACCAAGGAGAGAATCACGGAGGGCAATCTTCTAATTCAAACGGCCAGGTTGCAAATTTAAATAGGGAAGTTGTTGTTCCAGTAAATGACCATGGTGCAAATTCAAATAGTGGAGTTATTGTTCCAGCAAACATAAAAGGAAAAGAAATATTGTATGTGAGGGGGATTCTCATGCAATAAATATAGGAGTTACGTTGAATAATGGAGAGGATCAGTAGGACTGAGGTGCAACAGATGGATTAAGTACAAGTTGCCCCGCTTGGGCATTTTTTATCGGCAGGCCTGGGAAACCATAAATATTTTCAGCTGTAACCGTCGAGGTGGTAATTATATAAATATCTCTTTTGGTGTTATTGATCATATGCGTTTTATCGTTTTTTCTTTTTACTTTTGAAATCTTTAGTTTATGCAAATAAAGTTGAGGACAATTCTTGCAGGTAGTTCGAAGCATCAACTTCGATCACAATTTACGTGTTGATGGAGGATATTTCTTCAAAACTAAATTTAATGGTTACTCTCCTAGACTCCAGGTGCAAAGAGAGGAAGTCATAGGTCTCCTTCAAGAGGACCAAACTAATTATAGGGATGTTATTTCGAATTGTATGAGTCTTTTATGATCTTATATTAGAGGAAAGTCCATGTAATTACTCATTCTTTATTAGGTGTGATTACATATATTACTATTCTCCAGATTTGTGATGATGTTACCGGATGTAATGCGTTCTCCATTATTAACGAAATTGTTTAACTTTTCTTTTATATAAAAAAAGGATTGATTGTAACACTCCATCATCTTTGTTGGAAGTGTCATTTTTTATGGGTCTTGCCAAGCAGTATTTAAGAATATTGGTTAAAGAATCCCAATAAAAATAATTTTTTTATTGAAAATTTAAAGAAAACACTTCTCATAATTTAAAAGCATCACTTCCCAATAAGTTTTTTTTTTTTAAATTTCCTTAATCAATAACGTAAGAATAGAAATTAACATTCTCTTGATCTTATTAGTACTACAAGTAATGTTGATAAAAGTAAGAGTTCCAACGTGCGTTTGACTAATAAGAAAACTTAGATTTCTATAGGTGCTTATGCTATTTTTTAGCAAGAATAGAGTATGTGTGATTGTTGTTACAAATGTCATCATATTTTCACTGATGAGTTTTAGACATGTTTTTTTTATATTAGAAAACAATACTACAAACACATAAGAAACTAGGCGAGACCCTCCTTAGTATAAAAAAATCATATTAGACTCAAATTAATACTAGTTGAGTTGGGAAACCTCATTTAAGAGAGTAAAACTCTCCCAACATTTATTTTTTATTTTTCTCATTTATAAAACTCGATTTCCAAACTTTTTTTACGGAAACCGAGCTCCTTGCTGCTTAGACAAATACGGGTCATGCTCTTTTGCAAATACAATTTTTAATACTCTTTGTATAACTTTCAAAAATAACAGAGTACGTGGAAATTCTACCAAAAAAAGGGAGAAGAGTATTTTGTTCAAGTTTTTTTTTCTTTATTTTTTTCAATTGTATTAAAAAATTATTTTAAAGCTTAAAAGTACACACAGCACCCACAATCCTCTGCAGCGCCACCTTTGAGGTACCGTAGGGTAGAATAAGGGACGGAGAGTATATTAGGTTTTTTGTATTCTCCGTCCTCTCTCCCATCACTCCTTCTCCCCTCTCTGGGGGTTTTTTCTTTCCATCCTCGCACGCCAACACATTTTCCGTCACTTTCCCTAGAAAATTTCATCAACAATCTCCTAACACCAAACGCCGCATCTCATCTACCGATTCCTCATTGGATCCTCTGTGGATTCTTATCAATAAACCCGATTTTGTTTAGGGTTTGGAGAGCATCGCGATTTTGGTTGTTTTAAGCGTCGAAGCTGGTTAGGGTTTCTTATTTACGGCGTTTGTTTGGGATTTGAGATGGGGAGCGTTGATGATCGAACGTTTAAGGTCAATTTCACTGCCGATGGAGCGGCGATGCTGAGGGAAAGAGTGAATGAGAAGCTGAAGGAGTTCATGGGGGATTACACTGATGACATTCTTGTGGTACGAGCTCAAAAGACGCGATTATCGCTTATCAATACTGTATTGTGCATTTCTAAGATTAATTCAGAATGAAAACTTGTTTGGGAAATACTACCTTCTAGATTATTTTGGTTTTGGGACCAGGATATGGGTTCATATGTACTGTGTGATAATATTGTAAAAACCATTTTCATATTATGTGGTGAGAATGAACAAGGAGAAAAGGGTTGCCTGGTTATCACTATACAACCAAATTTTGGATTTGAGTGGAGTTAATTGTGCTTGTGATATGACTGGTAAGTATGCTGCTGGAGCATGTTGCTTCGGTGTTACACAGTTACAGTTACAGTTTCTGAATATTCTTTATGCTATGAGTTGAGTGATTGAAGAAGGACTTGTGTCGAAAAGCCCCATAACCAGTCTACAAATTAATGAATGTGTATTTATGAGTCTAGATAAACTTAAAGTGGAGTTTGTTCTTTTATTCTTTTATTATTACACATAAATTGGTGATTTGAATTTTGAATTTGATGAAATTGAAAACTATGGGGTTATTGGTTCTTGTAGAAGTGAAACAGAGATTTCAATTAGTTCAACCTTTTAAGTAGCTTGATATATGCATTCTTTCAACCCTTGAGAGCCATGTTCTGTCTAGACAGCAGACACCTCAGCTCAACCACTTATTTCATAAAAAGTGAAGGTCACTTATATAGCATTGTAAGTGAAGGCTATCATGTGTATTGCATATAAGTATTTTGCAGAATGCATGCTAATTGCTTGTTGATATGTGCTAAAAATATTTCTTCTGTATGGCCCACCTAGATTATGATCAGTTGGAATCTGGATGAGGAGTTTGTATTTGGATGTTTTATGGTCACACTCTTGTCAGGCACCTGTACATGCATAATGAGCTTCTTCATATTATGCTCTAAAATGTGTAGCATGAAAAAGCCACACTCCCATTTTCGGAATTAATATGTAACTTTTGGATAAAGTATATATGTTTCAGATATATACTCACCCGTGAAAATACAGATTGACATGTGTGTAATCTGTATTAAGAGGAACATAATGATTTAGTACATAACAAATATTGCTTTTGCTTTTTGGGAACGACTGCTATAAAATAAAATTTCAGTGGGCGGTTTAAATTGATAACATGCAGTTGAAAGCGGTAGTTGTCTGTGCTTTCAGAAGGTACTGAAATTATTTTCATAAAATGATTGAATGAGAGGGCTTTGACTTTTACCATTCACTGTGCTGGTACTCTTTTTTTTTTTTTTTTTTTGATTTTAAAGAATGTAGCTATGGAATGAAGAGCATTTAGGGTCATGTTTGGGAGCTGTTCTGGTCATAATTGCGGTAATGAAGTTAGATTCAACTTGGTTTTGGATGATGATTTGGATTATACTAGGTACCATTCTTATTGCTTCATCTATTGGGGGTTAGGCAGTTGTTTGGAATGGCATAAAAATATGGATTGAAATAATTCCTTGGTGATGTGTCTTATTAGAATCATTGTGAAAATTTAAGGGGAGTAGGTGCTGAGCATTTGGTTCTGATGAGTGTGATACAGAGTTGGTGGCTCTCTAAGCTGTTTTATTTATTTTGATTTTCTTTATAATTTCTTTATTACTGCTACTTATGTAGAATCCCTCTGCTTGAAGAAGTGTATACCTATTTACACTTGAATACTCCATTTTTTTTTGTAGAGCATACTATGTATAAAGAATCATTATTCCCTGTAACATTAAAAAGTAAAAGTTATGATGCCCTAGTTTTTATCAAAATTGCCCCCTATTTATGTGGGAAAACAGAATATATGATCTGTGTACTTTGTAGTCTTTGTCTTGCCTATTTGTAGGACTGCTTTTTATCTGTATCTTTCTAGGCATGGGTACTTTGGAGTTTGGACAGTTAATATTCTTGATTTTTTATTTAAAGTTCTGTATGTTTTAGTCACTTATTCGAGTCTTGAGTGAATATGGCATTTCTCTATTTGTTGTTGATATGTCATATTTGGATGAGTGGACACAAGAAAAGATAAAATCTAAAATGAATGTATTTGAGATAAAGTAGTAGTACCTATTGAGAAGATGATAGAATCTCATTGAGACTGTTTGGCCATTTGAGAAGAAGACCAGTAAATGTCCCAGTAAGAAGAGTCGATTATGTGGGGGATAGCCCAATATAGGCAGAGGAAGATGATAGGATATAGCTCTCCTATCCGAGAAAAGAGGGAGACAATTGTATTGATAGAGGAAATACAGCAGAAAATATAAGAGCAAACTGCTCCCAGCTATGGAGGAATGCTCCAAGCCCAAGCTTTAAAGCTTACTATTCAGAAAATGCTTACATAGTTACATACCCCCCATACGCAAACTACCTTCCCTTTTATCATCATTTCATATCTTCTCTCTCCTATAACCAACTCATTGACATCATGCCTCCTATAACCACTCACACTACTCATTCTCATTACATTTATGCCCAATCCCTCCCCCAAATAGAGAATCAGCCCATATAATTGGATCATTAGATCTGGCCCCCACTTGTAACTAATCGGATCAGGAACCTATCAATACCACCTGTCTGAAAATCTGCCTTGTCCTCAAGGCAGAGAGATGGTTAGTGCTGCCTGATAAAGTCTGCCTCCTCCCAAGTAGCTTCTCCCATTCGCGCTCCCACTGGCTGAGCTTTCCAAGGACTTTGTGTCATTCTTCCTAGCCGTTGACCTTCCATCTCAGCCTGTCTGTCTGTTTCTAATACTGTAGAGGCAACTACATCATCTTCATTTATCTGAGGTTCTGATGTCCTAATGCTTAATGAGGCTTGGTGGTTGAGCTTATCTGAAGTAGAAGGCTCACCAAAGAAACCAGTTATTGTTATTATTGGTTTTGTTGTTTTTGTTGTTTTTGTTATTTGTCATATTTGGAGGTTGAGCAAAGGCAATTTATTGTGAAAATAACAATTTTCATATGATGGAGTTGACTTATGTAAAATATCTGTTATTTTTTATTACAAATGGAAACTGAAGTTCTCTTTATGCATCGGCAGGAATATGTTATTGTGTTATTGAGGAATGGTAAAGGCAAAGAACAAGCAAAGAATGAGTTGAATGTTTTTTTGGGGGATCACAGTGATTCTTTTATATCCTGGTAATTTCTGTTTACTCTCTCTTTGATGGACACAATTAAAATTGATGTAATTGCAAGCACTGTATTACTTACAGCCATAATTGTTTGTGCTAATTTGTATGTGTATATTGTTAACAGGCTGTGGGACCATTTGGCTCTGAATATGGCTTTGTATGTACAACCTAAAGAATTGCAGGATGAAGCTCCCAAAAAAAACCTTTCATCACAGGTTCAAGCTGGAGGTGATGGTTTTCTGCATTTGAATTCCGAGTCAGAAACAGGAAAGTCTAGTAAGTCATCAAGAAGTCGGCATAACAAAGATTGGAAAGGATTAGTTGGGAGAGTAGCTGAAGCACCACCTCTACGGAGCTTTGTGGTTGATAACACTAATTTGGAGGGAAAAACCCAATCTAAAGTCAACCATGGTCCAAGGTCACCATCTCCTCCACCACCTGTTCAGAGGAAAAGGGGGCGGGCTGATGAAAACCAGAAAACAAAGGTTTGAACTGCTAATGATGTTTGACTCTTAGACAAATTGTTTATAATTTAAGTTATTGTCCCGATTTTTCAACACTAATCATGGCTTTATTATGTAAGTTAATATAAGCGAACTTGTTTATACTTTATACAGGCCGGTTAGAATATTAGTTGCTTTAGTGGTTTTGTTTTCACTTGATTTTAACACTCTTGCATTTTGAAATCCATTGATTAAATTAATCCCCTCCCTTTTGGTTTATCTGTACTCATGTTCTTTTAGATGCATTTCATATTCCTCTTTTCATGGTCCAATCACCAAGGGAAACAAATTCTATCCTTATGGAAGTCACAGAAATTAACTTAGTGTTACTTTCTTCGTTAGATTTGTTTTTGGCTCCATTTCTTCTTTTTGTATAAATAAGGAAATACCTCTTGATTCTATGCTTTCCAAGCATCTAGCTGACTGATTAACTTTGGCAGAGGGATGCAATTTCACAAGTAACTATTGATGCTCCTCGACGGCTGCTTCAATTTGCAGTGCGAGACGCAGTGGCTACTTCTTGGCCATCTAATTTGGGCACACCAGCGGAACCCTCTTTGAAGCGTCTTCGTTCTGTTGTTTCTACGTCCTCTAGTGACTCATCTTTGGTCAACCGTCCTCAGAGGACGCAGTGTGTTTCCAGAGTAGCAAATCCCATGGCTACAGCAATCAGGGCTGTGGCAGAAGCTGCTGAAGATGTGGTAAAATCCAAATCCTCTAGAAGCGTATTTGATCGACTTGGTTGTGGTGTGAATCCATTAGATGGTCACAGCCAACTTGAAGATGATTACCAACATGAAGATGATTACCAACATCAGGAGCAAAGCCAATTATTGTATCTCCAAAGAACTGACTATGATGGTCTGTATGCTGCAAACACGGCCACGTTGGAACATGAAACTGATTTTCCTTTTGATTCTAATTCAGACAATGAAGGGTTCGATGATGTGAATGTCATGGGTCATAGGGTCACTGGAGCTTCTCTGTTCGGCTCTTCTGGTGGAAGCAGGGGTGATGATCCACTGTTGCCAGAGTACAGTGTTGCAAAAAATGCTGATGATAGCATGTGTCTAAAACGCAATAGAGTTCAGGTGCAACCTACTGCTGCACCTAACACTTCTAAGATTGTGAATATTTCTGTGAATGTAAATACTTGGAAGTCACCAGGCCTACCACAATACCAGGAACCAAGAGAGGTTGCAAAATTAGATGGTAATAAAACTTTAGGCAACAAAATGGGAGCTCCCAGATCTGGCCTGCGACTGGTAAAGGAGAATGCCAAAGCTTTGAAAATAAATAATGGGAATGTGAGTTTTTCATACATGGACAAATTCTGATGACACTTGGAGTTTCAATTGTAACATTATTTATAAATATAATATGCTTTGAGCATTCGATTTTAGCTCATTTTCATTGATATTATAACGTCAACAGGCAGACCCTGCTTCAGACTTTCAGAAAGGGTCCCAGAAGGCACAACTCTCTACTTCCGGTGAGTTCTGAGTTTTCTTTCGTGGAAGTTCTTCCCGCTTCCAAGAGACATTTGAAAATTGTATTTCTGGTGTAGTACACTTAGTTACACATTTTGCTTTGTATTTTATTATCTATCTGAAGACATATTATTTAGTTCAACTTCTGTGTTATCAGGCTCAAGTGCCGGTGGTCGTTCTTTAGAGGATGCTGATTCCAGAACCATTTTTGCTAGTAATGTAATGAGTCTTACTCCTTCGTTGTGGCCTTGTGGGTTGGGGAGGGCAGGCTTCAGGAGCAGGTGGGATTTGTTCATTTTCTAAAGTTGCCTTGTATTGATTTTCTCAGGTTCACTTTGCTGCTACCAAAGATGGCTTATCTCGGCATTTTAATAAATTTGGGGAAGTGCTAAAAGTTGTTATAGTTACTGATGCGGCAACAGGGCAACCAAAAGGGTAAGAAGTTTCAGATGATGTTCTTACTCATTTTACATTCATTAATTTTGTTTGTATCTCGATATTGATTCACATTTTCTGAGCAGGGCAGCTTATGTGGAGTTCATGCGAAAAGAAGCTGCAGACAATGCATTAACTCTCGATGGAACGTCCTTCATGTCACGGATTCTTAAGGTATTTATGACTGCTTGGTAATTAAGTTATCTAGAGGCTTATCCCCTTCATTGTTTGGTTAGTTTGCTTGAAACAGCTTTTCTTCCTTTTTAGTTGTTTTTCATTTTGGAGGATGAGCTTCTATTCACGTTCCTCCATACTTTCTTTCTCTCGAAATTAATTACATAGTTTAAATCATGTTACGCTGTTAATTGCCTGACTAACTTCTGAGCAATGCTCATAATGAACTGTCATTTGACTTAAATGCTCTTGCATTTGCATCAGTGAAAAACACCTGTTTCAATAGTTAGGAAAAAGGTATGTATATAAGTAATGGCATAGGGTCCATGAGCCCCCCTATCTTACAAAATGAGTGATTCTAGCAGGAAGATATGAAATAAATGAAAAAGCCTTTGCAATGATAATTTGAAAGATTGCTCAGTTTTCTTTGGTTTTCATGTAGTGCTCATTGTTAAAAATCCTCCATTACCAATAAATTTGTTTTTTTTTTGGGATATTCTAAATTTTGCCTAGTTTGTGCAAGTTGACGACAAATTATTTAAGCTTCCTTGATTAGAGTTGTATTACGTGTACTATGGAGTTTGTGGTAGTTCAATAATAAAGAACTATCGTAAAAGAAAGCTGAATGGGATCATATTTGGACACTTCCCCCTCCAAGCTTGAAACGATAAACATTATATCCTGGCATCATTAACTATGTTGGAACCAAGATAGTTAAAATCGGACTGGTCCGACCGGTCGAACCGGGAACCGTCCTGCTGTCCGGTCCGGAATACCCCCATAACCTTTCTGTACATAAATCTGCCAGAAAACCGTCGAACCGGCACGGAACTGGAGAAACCGGGTAAAACTGGCGGTTCGACGGGTTTTCACGGTCCACGAAAATGTTTTGCTCCTGCAATCTCCGACGGCCGATCCGACGACCTGGCCAACGTTTTGATACTTCTTCAAAGTTTTGAGAGAGGACAAGACAGAGAAGAGGAGACGAGAAAAAGAAGAAAGAAGAGAGAAGTGCGATCGAACTTTGAAGAACATCCACAACAAAAGAAGAGAAGAGACGTTGAAGCTGAAGAAGACGTCCAGAACGCATGCAGAATGGCAGAATCAGAATGGCAGAAATGGGAGGGGGTGGGCTGCTGCTACGAATTGGAAGGAAAGCTAGGGTTAACTTAAGTTCTCCTTTTGTTTTTTTCAGAATGGGCCTAAACACCCAACCCAACTACTTGACTTCTTTTTTTGTTTTTTTATAGGTTGAGCTTAAACCAACCCTGAACTGAAAGATGCAGCAGAGATTACAATGAAACAAAAAGCAGCTACTTAAAACTTACATGCCATCCTTGGGCTCATCGCATACATAAAAGCTGTCACGAGATAGTAAAATATTGCAATATAATTTTGTTTTTAATTTTATTTTTGATCATATAAGGGAGTGAGTTGTTGATCCTTAAATTCTTTTTTTTACACTTTTTTGAACAAATTTAAAAATTATTCTTGTAAATTTGTTAACATAAAATGCAAAAAAAAAAATCATATTATTAAAAATAATATGCTAATATGTGAATACTAGTTAATGTATTATATTAAAAATTTTAAAAAAATTATTTAATTATTAATGGTTTAATCACGGTTGGACCATTGAACCTTAAACCGATGCCTTCACCGGTTCAATGACCGGTCCGGTTTTAAAAACCTTGGTTGGAACCTCCCTCCTCCCTTTTCCCTTTGGTTGGGAGCACAGTTTTTTTCTCTAGCAGCTTGGGCTAGTGCTGGTACTTGTTGTCAAGCGATAATGTATCCTGAATCAGATGTGAAATACTGAATGCAATTTATTTTGCTGCATTTCACGAGTAGACAGAAATAAGTTGTGGGTTTGGAGGGAATATTATATGTGTACTTGTTTTTTTGTTCTACCCTCGTCTCAGTAAACGAGTTTTTTGGAGCCAATTACTGGCTTTTATTGTTATTTGAGATATTGGATGAAAGCTTCGTCAAAATACACGGTTAATAAACAATGCTGGATATATGAGTTTGGGCCCATTAGGGTAAATGGCTTAATTAAGCACTTATAGGATAAACGTTTATCATATAAGATAAGCGCTTATGTATAAGCTATTTCTACAATCAAAGAGAAAATATAGTCAAATTGTTATCATAAGCTATCCTGGATAGCTTATCAAAATAAGCTGAAAACAGCTTATGGACATGTTATAAGCTGTTTCCATAAGCTCTTCCAAACACACTCACAAGTGCTTATGCTAGTAGATAAGCCCAAATAAGCGGTCAATAAGCCAATCCAAATAGACCCTTTGTCTATGAAAAGTCAGTATAGATTAGGTACATGTCCTATCACTGAAGGTGATTAGTTTGTGATCTGTGACTGACGTCTTGATACATGGCTCATAATGTTACCAGCTACTTCTAACTGTGGAAGGTGTTTTCCTAGAGACTGCAAAATGGGATCACAGCTCATTTGACTAGCTGAATTTCTTGAGGTGGGAAGGGCTTGCGCATGACTCCTAATTTGTTTCACAACAGAATACAGTTTTAGTTACGTGTGTTTTTTAAGAATCTGTTTTAGTCGCTTCTGTTTTATGAATTGAATTGTTTGTTTGGATAGTATATTGTCCTATTGTAGTGCTAAGCTGGGTAAATTTAATTTTCTGATTAGGAGTTGGAATATGGTATGTTGGTAATACAGCCTATAACTGATAATTGATTTATACTTTGGAATGTCAAATGAACACTCAGATCTTTTAAGATTCAATTAATAAATTTAGGATTTGGAATAGCAAAATAATTTTTTAACCGTACCTTCATACTTTAACTTGCACATAGCATCAATGTGGAGTGGTTGGAATTAATTTGACTGGGATTGTCCTGGTCAAGAATGGAAGTTTTTCTTCATACTTTCTTAACATTTACAGTGCAAAACATTGTTAACATGTTCAGACAGTATGATAACCTCCATTCAGTTTTATCTAAAACATTGTCAGGATAAGTCAATTTCTGTAATTCGATATGGGAGTGTTAGATATAAAACCATTGGTTAAGCTTAGGAGAGCTGATCCTCCACATGTTATCAGAACTTTTATGTGCAAGTGGTCAAGAGGTTGATCCTTGCCGCCACCATTCTTCTAAATTGAAGTTGAATTTCAGCACAACTTTTGGTTGGCTTGTGCATTGTTCGTGTTTCAAGCTCAAAGGGCTCTTGTGTGGACGGGCATGTTAGATGTAAAGCCATTAGTGAGCCTTCACCTAATAGCTTCAACTTTTAGGAGAGTTGGTCTTTTTGACACAGCTTGTTGAATAATTATGCATGTCAGCATGTGGTTTTTATATTTATTTATTTTTTGTTTTTTGTTTTTGTGCTAAAGACATGCTTCGTATCTGAATTGTTTTGCAATTGCTCTTTCGATTGCAGGTTGTGAGGAAAAGTGCTGCACATCAAGAATTTGCGCCAGCCGTCCCTTGGCCACACATAGTTCGGGGATCTCCATCCCCTTCTGCTAGGTTTTCTGGAGTTCCCATGCCAAGAGGTATTCCTGGAGCATTTAGGCCTTGGCCCCCAATTAAATTTGGTGCCAGAAGCATGCAATGGAAGCGGGATGCTCAGGGTACTTCATCTGACGATGGCGCATCTTCAAATAACAGTGGTGTTTCTGGACCTGCCACTCGAGGTCTCACCTACGTTGGACCTGCCACACGAGGTCTCACCTACGTCAGAACAGAATCTAAGCTGAAAGGCAGCTTGAGTACCACGTAGTTCACTTCAAAAAGATGGAGGCAGACTAAAGGTTGCATCAGAGTGGTTTAATGTCTGGCCCGAAAAAGAGAAAAGAAAAATACAAACTCACGAATGTAGGGAGACACCATGGCTTAATTTTTGGAATTTTATTCTTCAGTGCATGTTGGAGGACATTTTAATATCTAGATATTTAAGTAAGTGGTAGATGATGTTTAATCATGTCTATTTCTCATCGTTGGTTATTGAAGCTACAGATGGTAACGGCGTGGATTTTGGTGGGATGAAGGTGAGAATGCAATGGAAATAGTTGGATCCCTGATCAATATTTCCTCCCACTATCCATACTGATGAACTCAAGTTTCTGGGTAGAATGCCTGACATGGTCTTTTTTGTCATGGGATAGTCTCTTTCGTATCTGCTTCTTTGTAAGTGTTGCTGGTGAAAGAAAAATAAGGGGGGAGAATGGGGAAAATAGATAAACTTGAGTTGCATACTGCTTCATTTTGTTGATTCCTTGTGTATATCGTTAGATATTCGATTCTTTTTCCACTGTTCCGGATGTGTTCTTGCGGCTAATGGTACCTTCTTTTTTTCTATTTTGAAAGCATCACCAAAATGTGTGCAAAATTGGTATTTTTGTCCTCTAACTTGTTTGTTTTGTTAACTTGGTCCTTCAATTCTTATTTGTAATAAGCAAGTCCTTTAACTTTGTAAATGTTAACAACATTAGGCCATAAAAAAACTGATACATGAAAGTTATTTCTTTCCCCTCGCCCTTTCTTCTTAAATCCCATAAATGACTTCCTTCAAGCTTCTGACATTTCATCAATGGCTTCCGTCAAATTTCTATGGTAAATGAAACAAAACTATAACACAATAATTTTTACAACAAAGGCCGTAACATAACTATCATATTCATTTCTTTCTTCCTTTTTCTGCCTCCCAGTTTTCAATTTTCCATTTTTCTTCATAGCTTTTAGCTCTGCATGTTCACAACACTGGAACAAACTCGGGTTGATATTGCAGCATCTTGTTCGTTCTTTATTTTTGGAGCCGATCAAACATCAACCAATGTTTCCTTATCAACTTCACCACTCACGAAGATCAAAGAACATGCTTGAACTTCAAAATTGATGAGCAATCAACGACAGAGATAGATTGGCAAAGCAACAATCCAAACCTCCAAAATTTAAGGAAGCCATTCATGTAGGGCTTGAAGCTTGAAGGGACTCGGTCATTAATGGGGTTTACAAAGAAGAAAAAGGGAGAGACAAAAAAATAACTTATTATCCCTTTTCAAAAAAAAAAAAAACTTATTATTTACCATTAACAACTTTTTTTTGTCGATTATAAGGTTTCTCATAATCAGGCTAACATTACTGATTACTTCCCTTAAAACTGTTTCCTTTCTATGGGCACTCTAACTCGCTCTTCATATCGTGCCCTATTGTTAGTGGATGCTTGGTGAAGCTAACAAAACCACTTTATGAATACCTCCTTCGACCTTAATGCTAAAAGATAGAGTAAACTATCCTCGAAAATTTTCAGAACATCAATTTATTCCTTAAAAAATTATTGACAGCAAAGTGATATGTAGATGATAACTTTTATCATTAAATAGTATCAATATAGTTCCCCGGCGGCTTCTAGGGTGAGAGAGATGATACCATTGATTCACTTTAATCCCCATGATCATATCATGCACCCTTCACACTTGATTGTTCCTCCTTCTCCTCAGCCTCCTTTGTCACAGTGCCACCACCCCCACCTCCACCCTGACCGACCACAACCGCCACTGCCGCCACCACCCCCTTTCTCCCAGGCCATCCACCCTCACACCACCCAATTCGGTGGGATCTGCCGCCACTACCGCCACCCCCCTCCACCCTCACGACCCCCCCCTGCTCTGCTTGTCTTCAACCTCTCCGACCTGTGTGTGAAGTACGTCGCCACACCACCGTCCGACCTCTCTTCAACCTCTCTGACCACTCTGTTTGAACCTCTCCGAACCTCCGTCCATGCTCGTTTACGCCATCTCACAGATCTGGAATGATGGAACGAAGGCAAAGTTGGCAGCGGATCTAACAGATTTGGATGCCATGAAGGTTGGGAGATGGTTTAAAGTGATTGCAATGTCGGGGTGACCAAGGTCAAGGATGGTGGCAGTCACCAAGACCCAAACCCCACGATGCACCACGACCCACCGCCGTCTTTGAGAACCTCTGCTCCCATGGTGCAAACAGAGATGGCGGCAAGTAGTTCAACTTCCGGCCACCAACTCACTCTCCACCTTCGTCTCTCGATTTCTCATTGTTTCTCACTCTCCACTACTTAGTCGTTCTCAACACTCTCTTCAACCGACCTTCTCGAGCCCGACCATCTCTGCCACGACTCCGTCAAAATATCTTCTTTGAGGTCCACCACGTCGATTCGCCATAGACGTCTCGGATCAGATCTGGAGTGGCCATTGCTGAGCACCGCCCCATCTCATTTTTGGTTCGGTAACGACCTCTGCATCCACGACGGTGCTATTCGAACCTGCAGAAGAATGTTCAGGCGAGAGGGTTAGACCTCATGATTTGGGGAGGTTGATGGCGGTGGTGGAGGTTCAAGGTGGTGGGAGGGTGAAGACGTTGGGGTGGCGATGGCAGAGGCAGGAGGAGGTGGGGTGGGGTTGGCGGTGGCAGAGGGGAGGAGGTGGGTGGCGGAGGAGAGAGTTGGTGGGTTGGTGGAAGAGAGAGAAAATTGAGTCGGAGGGATTCTGGTGTGGGCAGGTGCATGGTAATATCATGTGTCATCATTTCATCTACGTCGTTAATTGTCACTCACGGTAGCCATAGTTCCCCTAAATAACAATTTTTAAACTACTTTGATGTAAATAAATTTCAATAACATTATGATTTCTTTTCAATAATATTATTTGTACACCCAAGATTTTGATATCATTAACCAAGTGTCAGGTGTACAAATAACATTTTTACTTCTTTTTACTTGCAAAATGATGTTAAAAACGGAGGTTTATGATAAGCACCCAAGCACTTGGAGAACCCTCCCTTAAAAGCTAGTCATTAAGGGGGAGAACCAAGCCACTTAAATACCCCATCAAGTATCCCATGCTACTCAATGTGAGACTTAGGCATCCCATACTCAGTCATAGCACAGCCCCTGAGAGCCGACGTCCTAACGGCTACACTCTACGTCGCTTCACTCATCCTTCCCGACAACCTGACTTTGATACCAAATGATGAGCACCCAAGCTCCCCTCCCTTAAAAGCTAGTCAATAAGGAGGAGAACCAAGTCACTTAAACACCCCATCAAATATACAATACTACTTAATGGGGGACTTAGGCACCCCATAATACTCAGTAACAATCAGTTTAATCCAACAGACATCAAGCACATTCGATTATCAATATCAATTTCATCTCTGTGCATTCATCAATATCCCAGTAAATTCAAACTAGATTATGAATTTATGATTACCATCGTAAACAAAATAACATAAAATGAACATAACTACTCAGCTATTCAAGTACACCATATGGTTATGCAGAAAAAACAAAACCAGAAGTACAAAACTTAAGTGCAATTAAATAGATACCGGGCACTGTTTTTCAATAAATAAATAAAAACATGTAATAGCTTATAAATGAAAATATTACATGTGTCAGCACCAAAATTACCTATAGAATAAAAAATATCCAAAATAAAAATTGACAAACACATATAATATAACGATTCAAAAATCATCTAAAAAACACAGCATACAAAATGCCAGCAGAGAGAGCAGCAATAGAAGCAAATGAAACCCCACGAAACCTAACAAAGAAAACATTCATCTGCTTAGCAACTTGAAGCGTAAGGGTCAGAATCTGCAACCTACCTTGCTCCTCCATCTTCTTAAAGAAGTACATTGGCTTCAACGACGCACGCAGCATAAACGCCAACGCGAACGGGAACGCGAAAGCCAAAAGGCTCTGCACCGAGACCTCAGAGATGGGCGAAGAGCGTGTGATGTAGGTGATCCAAGCTCCGAGAGCGAGTTGAATCAGACCCACAAGCGCAGCAGCTTTGCTCAGACCGTACATGTTCTTCATCATGGTTTCTAGAACCTCTCGGGTCTCGTTGGCGAGCGGTGATTGGTCGCGTTCCACGGTGGGGCCTTCGATTTCTTGGTGTTTGAAATCTGGGTTTTGACTTGGGTATGGACTTGGGTTCGGGTTCTGGGGTTTTGATGAATTTGATGATGGTGGTGAATCATTGGTTGAGAAAAACATGAGTCGGGTAAAAAAAGGGTTTTTGGAATTGAATTGAAAGAAGGCATGTGAATTGAAATGGGAGGATCCGATTGTGTTTGTTTGAGAAGTGGGTTTTGGAGATGGGTTTGAAGGGGCTGTGGATTTGGAGAAAGAGTGTGAGGAAGAAGATTTAAGGTAGGTTGAGGTTAACCTGAACCTCCGTGAAATGATGGCGGCCATTTCTGTGTCTGAATGAAGGAAAGGGGAAAAACACAACAACGGTGAATGAATGAATGAACTACACAGCAAAAGCTTCGTAATGCCTAGTGGCTAGTCACTGGTTGCTCGCGGTAAAAATAAAAATAAAAATAAAAATAATCTGAAACTAATAACATGAAAACATAATGGATACATTCTTATTTTAAAATTTTTTTATACTATTAATCAATAATAAATTGATATATTATTAAAAATATTTGATTTTTTATCTAATCACATTAAAAGTCATCAATTCAATGATTTCTGATTGATTATCAGTATGAAAAAAATCTTTACACTGATACTATACAAAAATTAAACTAATAAAGCAAAACTCGTGTTATTTATTTATTTATTTATTTATTGAGAACTCTACTCGTACATAGATGATGTTGGCATGTCGGGGCACGACACATAGATGTCGCATGGTCAGTCAGTCACATAGAGGTCATCTTGAGGTCATGGCTCGTGGAGATGTCTGCGGTCGCATAATCACTGAGCCACAGAAAGGTCGTATCAAGAGAGATAAAGAGAGATTAAGAAAGACAAAACAACAACAAAAAGGCCTTTTTGAGAAAAAAAATTAAGACATTAATATTAACTATTTTTTTAGTTAACAGGGTGTGTACCAAAAAAGCTAAGAAAAATTTTGAGACCTAAAGCCCTAGCGTTGGTGGCTTGGGCCTTAGGCCGACCCTGGTTAATCTTATATGTTTTTTCTTTTTGTATTTTCATCTTATATATTATGTTTCATCACTCATGCTAGTCTTAAAATTAACATTATCAAGATGGAATTGACGGAAAGTATGTAAGACGAAATATAATGTATAAGACTAAAATAATGAAAAGATAAATAAAATATATGTTTCCTTCATTGCTCGTCATTTTGGTCTCATTTGTTATGTTTTATCATCCGATTAATCTCAAAATTGACGCGCCATCATGTACAGATTGACGGAAATGACTAATGTATTAACGGAACATAACATATAAAACCTATTTGAAAAAAAAAAAAACTTATAAGAAAAAAGAAAAAAGATATATGAGACGAATTAACGTATTTTGCCTAATTATTAATTTTTTTTAAGGAGTGGACTTTGGAATCCTTTGTTTAATCTTTGGCTTAATTTCATTTTTATTCTTTTTATTATTGATTATGTGCAACTATGATCCCTAAAATTTTGTCATTACATATTTGATTCTTCCGTTGAATATTCGTGAATATTACATAGGTTAGTAATTTATTTTATCAATAATCAATAATATAAATAACATTTCGATTATTGTGATGGCAGTGGGAACTGTTATGCTAGAATACGAAGGCAGTAGTAATAGAAGTGGTGCATCCAAAAATCTTCAATTCACTTCTTGTAAAAAAAAAAAAAAATCTTCAATTCATTCAGCTAAGGGTGTGTTTGGGTAAACAATTTAATTAAAAACTTATGACATAAGACATTATCGCATGAGAGCTTATGCCATAAGCGCTTAAAGAAAGAATGGGGCATGAGAGGATTCGAATAGTGAAAAACACGAAGAGGGCGTACAGTTCATAAGCTCTTATGATAATTTCATAAGCTTCTCCCAGTGACTTATGAAAATAAGTCAAAAACTCCTTATGGGATGACATAAGTTATTTTTATAAGCTCTGCCAAATACACTGCATAAGAGCTTATGTCATCAGATAAGTCAAAAGGAGCTTAAATAAGCTCTTCAAAACGCCACCTAAATACATGAGATATGAAAAATAATATTCCAATAAAAGGGAAGATTTCTTATCCATGGGCGAGCCTTGTTTGATCAATCATTATGGAAGCTCTGAATATTTCGGATAATTTTTGGGTGTGTGTGGCTAATTTGTTTAGCATTGTTTCCGCTTTTAGCTTTCAAGAGTTTTCTCTATGAAAAAAATAAAAAAGAAGAGATGAAAAAAAATGGTTGGAGGAATTTATTGTCGGGGCTAAAATTTTATTTGGGCTTAGGCCCGTCTCTCTCTGTTTTTATTTTTTATTTTTAATAAAAAAGAATGAAGTTTGCCTTATTACAAGTAGGGATGGCAATTTGTACATTACCCATTGGATACCCATAAAAATTACCCATGATGGGTAGGGTAATTACCCGCACAATGAGTAATGGTTCGGGTAATTACCCACAAATTTGAATAGGTATGGATGCGGGTACGAGTACTATGATACCCACACCACACTTGCATATATGTATATGTATATATAATTATTATTTACTTATACTACCAATATATATGATTTTAACTATAACACAAATTTTAAAATCAAAATTAATCTAAAGATTCTTAACTTTCTAGACCTAGTTGAATCTATAATTCTTTTTTGGATGCTTTTATTTATTTAAATATTTTGATTTGTAATGTTTTATTAGTAGATTTAAGAGACATCTGAATCGTTTTTTAATTGTTATAACTTTTTTTTTGTTTTTTGCTTTTTCACATCTATGTGCGGGTAATGAGGGCAGATATGAATACTTAGGTACGGGTAACGGGGTCAGGTATGAATGCTTAGATACCCTACTCACACGGGTATGGATCTGTATATGAGTAATTTTTTTAAATGCGGATACTGGGACAAGTATCGTAGTACTCTATCAAGATCCTATCATTTTCATCCTTAATTACAAAGACTCGCCTTTTAGATAATGTTAACCTGGTAAAAACTCAAGCTCCCTCTAATGGCAGGTAATTAAAGTAAATGATGTTATGCACCCAAACTTGCAGGTTAATGTAAGACAAAACCTTTGTTCAACTGTGATTTGTCATCCTGCCTCTTAATTAGCGCAAGTAGCAAAATATTTCACTCTATCCATCTTTCCTTATTCTTATACAACATCAGAAACGAAGCCTTTTTTCTAAGCAAGTTACTATAGGAGAGTTTTATCCAATCACCGCCACAACTCAATAGATAATAAGGTTGTTTATGAGATACCCGGTCAAAGAAAGGAAAAAAAAAAAAAAAACACGTTCACAACCACAATTTAAATCATCATATATAACATAATAATGACTCAACAAAACATGTAAAATCTAAAATAACCCAACATGTAATAGTAAATTATAAACTTTATTAGCAGCATGAAATAATTTCATGCCTACGCATTCAATTTGGAAAGAAAAGACAACACCTAGAAAAAACAAAAGCAAAATCAAAAGGGTAAAGAAAAAAGAAACATCTCATTTCCTCCTCCTCTTGAGGCTGCAACTAGCATTGTGCAATTCCTTCCACATGCATCTCATCTTTGTTTCACATATTCCCCTTCTCCATCATCACACACATGCATATATACACATTTATGTGTCACACTTAAAACTGCAAATAATATGCAACAAAGGAGAGGAGGGAGGCACCAACGAATGAACCAACGGCAGCAGCACCTCCGCTAGGCCCTGGAGCCGGGGCTGGCACCTCGGTGGCGTGGTGGAGATCGTGAGCCATGACGGCGCTGACGGAGGCAGCAGCGAAGAGGACAGCACAAGCAACCTTCTTCATCTCCATGGCGTAAGTAGGTAACACACAGCAATACGATGAAGTTACCTGAATACGTCTTTCTTTGCCTTTATTATGAGAGGAGAGTTCTGCAGCCTGAGGAGAAATGGGTTGGGATCAAGAGGGTTTTATATTGGTGGAGAATTTTTTTTGGTTAATTAGTTTCCTGATTTTGTGACGATTTCTTGTTATTTTTGGAGAATGACTTTATTATGGTTGTTTATCATGCACGTGGTTATTGATCCATTTTATTTTATTTTTTTTACCAAATGTGTCCCCGACATTGGATACTAATTCCTTTCCACCACATCGAAGTGAGTACAATCTCTCTCTACAACCTTTCTTAACAAAATATTTTTTATACATGGATCGAACAGTGGTTGTGCCATGTTTAAAGAATCTAATCATGTAACAACTGTGCTAATGGTTATTGATGCCATTTTTTGGATGGGAGAGAGGGGTGACACATATTAGTCAGGAAAACAAAAAATCTCATCCATAAATATTGAGCGAGTCTTGTGGGGGACGTATTGGTGGGGGTTGGATCTTTCCAAGCATTGGAAGCGAATTTCGGTTTGTGTCAAAAAAGATGCATGGAGATTGCAAATTAATTGTATGCGATTGACTCTTATTCCATTTAGTGTGAGCATCAATTTATGATATGATACCGTTTTTGTGATTAATAAGGGGAACTTGGTCATAAGACAACTCAATAAAAAACTTGGCGAATTTCCCATATATATTCTAATTAGAGTAAATAGCCAATTTGGTCCCTGAAACTGCGAGATCGTGTCAATTTGGTCCCTCAAATTAACGAAATTTCAAAAAGGTCCCTGAAACTGTCAAACGTTGATCAAGTTGATCCCTCCGTTAGGCAGGGTTACTTGACGCCGTTAACGGCGCTTACGTGGCACGTTAAGTGACCATGTGGCTTGACAGTTGTACTACAGTTTTGGGAACCAATCTGACACTAAATTTCAGGGACTGCAATGATACTTAATTTGTAATTTAACTCTTTAACACTTCTTCGTTTCATTTTCATCCCTCATTTTACCTTTTCATCTTCCCCGGCGTAACCTCCCCTCTGCCACACCCTTCCTTCTGCAACCGCTCGCCGGAGACCATAACCCGTCGCCGGAACCTCACCGGAACTCGCTTCCACTCAAAACGTAGGTGTGTATTTTGTTTACACATTTTGGTTTGAGTTATGGGTTTTGATTGCTCATCTTCTTCTTCATGTGCATGGGGTGTAGGGTTTCATCTAAGCCTCTATTACATTAGTTTTGTACTTGGGCATTTGCCCTAGTTATCGTTTTATCCATTGTTGCGCATTCTTCATCATCAATGTGGGTGGGTTTAGGGTTTGTTGCGATGCTCTATTTTTTTGTTTTGTAACAGAGTATATAAAACGTTTTTAATTTATGCTTCTTTGTTAATGTGCAGAATGAGTACTATGATCACTGTTATCGTGCACCATGGAGGCATATTGTTGAGGAATGAGAGAGGAATTCTGGAGTATGTGGGTGGTGAGATGGATGTGTGGGAAGAGTTGGACTCAGACACACTCAATGTTTTTGATTTGTTTAGCATTGTGAAGGTGTGTAAGGGTTATGATAAGGTTGAAAAATTGTGGTGGTTGAAGCCAAACAGGGACCTGGATATTGGGTTGAGGGAACTAACTTTGTGTGATAGCTTCATAGATATGGTTAAGGCTGCCCTCTTTAATGGGAATGAGATTGAGATTTATCACGAGTATGCCCCCGAGCCCCTTCAGGCATGGGTGCCTAACCAGGAAGCTTTGAATGCTGCTAACATGGATGTTGATGAGTGTCTCATGAGTCCATATGAGGACAACCATTCTACTGCTGATGAAAGTGCAGAGGACAGCCATTACAAGACTCCTCCGGTTGAAATTAGTTCAGATGATTATGAGGAAGTGATGTTAAGCAAGATTGAAGGGAATAAGGCTAAGGGAAATAAGGTTGCTGGGACTTCATCCAAGGGTAAGAAAGCTAAGGGAAATAAGGTTGCTGGGACTTCATCCAAGGGTAAGAAGGCTAAGGGTAAGAAGGTTGTTGGGACTTCATCCAAGGGTAAGAAGGCTAAGGGTAAGAAGGTTGTTGGGATTTCATCCAAGGGTAAGAAGGCTAGTGGGAGTGATGGAAAGGGGAAGAAGAAGGTTTCAAGTAAGAGTAGGGAGAGGTCACCTAGTCCTTCAAATGGTGACAGCGGTGATGATAATGATGGTTGGGCTGAGTTTTATACAGGGCATGAAGACTTCTTTAATTATGGGGAGTTAGGTGGTGGAAGCAATCAAGTGCAGCAAGAAGTTGTGAGTGATGCAAGCTACAAGTCTGAGGAAATGAAGGATCCTATTAGTACAGATGAGGAGAATAATGGAACAACAGGTTTGCCTAACTTCCCTCAGTTTAATGACAGAGCAAAGTTTGGTAATGTCAGTTTGGTATTAGGAATGGAGTTTACAAATTTATCATCTTTCAAGGCAGCTGTGAAGGATTACACCATACACATGGGCAGGCCAATAAAATGGGTGAAAAATGATAGCTTCAGGGCTAGAGCTAAATGCAAGGAAGTTGGTTGTGATTGGGAGATTTATTGTGGTAGGAGTAATGTAAGGAGGAGTTTCCAAATTAAGACCTTCAAGGAGACTCACAGCTGCTGCAGAGCCTTTAAGGTTAATCAAGCAAACAGAAAATGGGTTGTGAAGAAGCTAGAAGAAAAGATTCGTAGCCAACCCAAAATCACACATGTAGAGGTTTTTGATTTCCTAAAAAAGGAGTTCAATGTCATCATTGATAGGTCAATGATTTTTAGGGCAGTTAGGGAGGGAAGAGAGTTGGTTGAAGGTAGTGAAAGGGAGTAGTATGGTAAGCTTTGGGATTATGCTCATGAGTTGTTAAGGAGCAATCCAGGGTCATTGGTTAAGATTGATACCATCCCTCTGCCACATTCACAACCACAGTTCCAAAGGTTCTTTGTTTGTCTAGATGCATGCAAGAGAGGATTTAAGGCAGGTTGCAGACCTTTTATTGGGTTGGATGGTTGCTTTTTGAAAGGTTACTTTGGAGGACAACTCCTTTCAGGTGTAAAGGGATGCAAACAACCATATTTTTGTGATAGCATATGCTATAGTGGATGTGGAAAACAAAGACAATTGGGGATGGTTTTTGACACTGTTGCATGAAACACTAGGTGATTACAGGCAGCATGGATGGAATTTCATGTCTGACATACAGAAGGTAAGATTTTGTCATTCATTACGTGGTCTGGTTTGATAATTTGTTGCATATTTTAGGGACCAATTTGATATTAAGTGACTAATTTTAGGGACTGATTTGTATGTTATGCTTGTAGGGGCTAATACCAGCCATGCAGGAAGTAATGCCAGGAGTGCCCCACAGGTATTGTGCCATGCATCTGTGGAGGAACTTTATAAAACAGTGGAAGGAAAAGGAACTAAAGGGTGTGGTTTGGGATTGTGCCAAGTCAACCATAGCTACACAGTTCAACATGGAAATGGAAAGGGTTAAGAGGTTGAACCTGAAAGCCTGGCAGTATCTGAACAAATGGCCAAAAGAGGCATGGACAAAGGCCTACTTTGAGACAAACTGTAAGGGGGACAACATATGCAACAATACATGTGAGGTTTTCAATTCAAGGATTATGGATTATCGGGGTAAGCCTATATTCTGACTATGGCTGAGGAAGTTAGATGCTATGTGATGAGGACAATGTGTGCAAACAAGCTGAAGCTAGCTGGGAGGAGAGGACCTTTGTGTCCTATGCAACAAAGTAGGCTGGAAAAACAGAAGTTCGATAGCAATCTGTGGACTCCTGTGTGGACAAGTGATGGTGATGGCATGCGGTTTGAAGTGCAGAACCTTCCTTCTAAGGTTGATGTCAACCTGAGTGAACAAACTTGCACCTGCAGGTTTTGGCAACTAACAGGTGGCGGTGATGACATGTTGTTTGATTTTTGTATATTGTTTTCTGCTTTTTTTTCTATTATGACAGTGTTATTTATGTATATTTGCTTACTTTGACAGGTATGCCATGTAAGCATGCATGTGCTGCAATTGCATATAGGAATCAAAGGGCAGAAGAGTGTTATCATGTCTGGCTAACAATGGGGGCATATGATGCAACTTACCAATTTTTCATTCAACCAACACAGTCCGAACAATTTTGGATGCCCACTGATTATGACAAGCCGGTTCCACCTAAGCTCAAGAGAAGTGCTAGGAGACCAAAGAAACAGAGAAAGGAGGATGGAAATGAGGAACCCGTGTGTGGTCATAAGCTGAAGAGGTCACCTAACTTCACTTGCTCAAGATGTGGCATTGAGGGCCATAACAGTAGGGGATGCATGAACACTGGAGTTCCTCAAAAACCTAAAGCTAAGACATCAAATCAAGGACAAGAGGATTTAGTGTCTGAGATACCATTAACACAAACTGCTCCTACTATTGAGCCAGTGCAATCTCAAGATGTACCACCACAAGTGCAGCAATAAGTTCAAGATCCTCCAGCACAAGTTCAAGATCCTCCAATACAAGTTCAGGCCAATCCACCATCACAGCAAAGAGTGCAGAGGGTAAGCTGGCTTTTGCAAGGACTGAGTTGTTTTCATATATAAAAGTTCAGAGACTATTTTGATTTTAAGTTGCATATTTTGGGGACTAAATTGACACTATGTTATCGATTTCTACTCGCAGCAAGGAGATATGGTATAAGATGACCTCTTATACCACAAGTGCCAAAGGAACCCCCAGTTAGAGGCCCACCAGTAACATCTCCACCAGCACCAGCCCCTCTTGCACTAGCACCAGCCCCTCTTGCACCACCACCACTTCCAATTCCAGCTCCACGGCCTATCATGGTCGAACTTCCAGCACCACCAACTGGATCAAGGGAAGGACCAAGGTTTTGCACGGACCGATCACCACCACGTCCGGCCGGAACCAGGACCTTGGCCGTCCCGGTTCCAGGGGAAAACCCCTAGCATCGAACCGGTGGAAAAAGCGAAAACCGGTTCAAAACCGAAAACCGGTCATAATCAGAGTAGAACAAGCCAACCGTTCTTAGAAAAAAAATAAAAAATTAGTATAAAAGGAATTGGGACATCCTAGTCAAAACCCAATTCTTTTGTTTTCTAACATATGTGGGCTAGTTGTAGATTTTGGGTTGGTTTTCCCTATTAAGATGATTTTAACATATATTTTTATATTTATTTAGTTTAATTTCAAAATAAAAAAAATTGTGCTTAATAATTTTAGTTGTTATGTTGTTTTTTTGTTTAATATTGTTACAAATATTATATTAAAAATTAAAATAATATTATTTAATTATAACCGGTTCAACCACGGTTCAACCTCGGTTGGACCATTGAACCTCGAACCGCTGCCTTCACCGGTTCGATGGCCGGTCCGGTTTTGTAAACCTTGGGAAGGACAACCACAGTTCATGTCTTTCATTCCAACTCCAAGGCTGCCACAGATGCATCCAAGGAAACCATGAAGTCAAGACTATTTTGGATTTTGGATAATTTAGTACAATGATATATTTGCACAATTGATGGTGCCTCTGTTTTTTGTTAATGACACATGTGAACAATGGATGTTTAGGAATATGGTGTATGGTTTATCTGCTGTAATTTCTAGTTTGGTACAGGTTTATATGTACTCTGTTTTGGGTATTCTTTTGTAAGACATATTTGGACACCTTTTGGTGCTTCAATTAATACCTATGGAATTTGTCTTTTGGACCACATTTTGGTGCTTCCTTTCATTTTATGTAACAAAATGACACAGTTTGTCTTATGCAACAAAATGACACATTTACTACAAGCTTGTCATTCATTTCATTTCCAAAATAGGACAATACTTTACACATTACATTCCAAAATATGCCTACATCATACCTAAGAACATCACACCTAAAACTACCTAAGCACTCTGCCTACCAATCCACCAAACCATACAAACACTTAACAAGACACACATTACAACAACCCCAAATTTGACCATTCTAACATCTGCAACCAAAGTGTCAACCTTGCCAATCAACTCAATCAGTTCTGCCTTCATTATTCCCTCACTGCCAGTATCATTAAGAGTTTCACATCTCTCAGGAACCTTGAAAATCTCAGGAATCTCATCCACCCAGACAAGATAGCCACAATTGCCTTCACCTTGCAACAATTTGACATAAAGAAATTAGGGTTAGCAGAAACTGTGCTCCCTGCAAAGTGAAAGAAAATCACAAACCCTAATGGAGTTTTGGGATTGAATGTTACCAATGGAAAGGGACATCCATAGAAGGCCCTCCCTGGGTTCCTCAGAGTCCTAGAGATTTGTAACACAACTCTCCTCTCACAATTGCAAAACAGAGGTAAGGGGTTGTTGATTTCTTCCCCATCAACCCTAGAGCTACTCGATCAAGACGGAGTTGTGGGTTTCTTGGTTTGTCTTGAGTATGGTAATGACGAACCACCACCCATCGGCATCCCTTTTGTGTAGTTGCAGTTGGAGAGAGCGAGAGAGAGAGACAGAAACAAACGACGAAGGAGAGAGAGCAGAGAGACAAACCAGAGACAGCCGAAGGAAGAAGACAGCCGAAGGAAGAAGAAGATAAACGATAGGTTTTTAGAAAAAAAATTGAGTGTCAATTTGGTCCCTGAATCATTTTAGTCCCTGAAATTTAGTGTCAGACTGGTCCCCAAAACTGTGGTACAACTGTCAAGCCGCATGGTCACTTAACGTGCCACGTAAGCGCCGTTAACGGCGTCAAGTAACCTTGCCTAACGGAGGGACCAACTTGATCAACGTTTGACAGTTTCAGGGACCTTTTTGAAATTTCGTTAATTTGAGGGACCAAATTGACACGATCTCACAGTTTCGGGGACCAAATTGGCTATTTACTCATTCTAATTAAATGAAGGAATTAGGGTTGAAGATAAGAAAACTTATTCTCTAGGATTTTCATTTAATTATTCGAGTAGTAGTGACCAGTGGGTACTAAATTCATTTATCCTGTTCCAACCTACAAGGTGTAGTCTGAGTGGCTAGTAGTTCAATCCCTTTAACCATATGTCAATGGTTCGAATCTTGATGATGAGAATAGAGCCACATCTATGGGGTAGAAGAATTGTCCCTTAACTAGTATTCTACATCCTCGTAAATTAGTCATACGGCTACCGACCGTGTGAATATCCTAAGTTTCATCCCGGACCTTTAAAAAATTAATTTTCCTGTTTTGGGTCCATATCAAAAATAGTATTGGTACTAAATATGAATTCATACGCGAATATCCGAATATTGGTATGTTTGGAGCTGCGATCAAAACCACGTCCAAAACATAATCTCGATCAAGATGGTAAAAATGTAAATAAAATTGTATCAAAATCAGAAACAGGTTTTTTTTTGCTTCTGTGTCACGTCCACTCCCGACGTGATTCCAAACTTACAATACCTTGAAAAAAAAAGGAAATTGATTATAAAAAAAGTATCCATTAAAATTAAAATAATATAAAAATATAAAAAGATAGTATATATTAATGCACATTTTTTTTATAAATATATTAATGCACTTTTTAGTAGTATTTTTTTTCTCAAATGAAGAAATCTACAAATTTATCCTAAAATATTTAGTAATTTTTTTCTTAAATATTAGTAATAATTTCATGCACTAAGGGATCTACCATGTTACTATTAGGCCCCACTCGTTTTTAGAATTTTCTATTACTATTTGAGTATCTTTCATTTTAGCTCTAAATGAGTGGATTACACCATGTTCATTTTGTTTTCCTCATGTGAAGAGGAAAGATATTGTCTTTATTCTGCGGACGATGCTACAATCCTCCAACCTTCATGTTGAGGATTGGTACTCCTTAATATTTTGATTGTGCTAGCCGGTTCTCGATAAATAAGAATAAATTTGATAAAGTTTCCATCCGGTACGCGAATGGTTATCACGGGTCATTTTACGATATTGGTGTCAGGGATAATGATTAAACATAAATAATATAATAACATTGAAGACAAGTTGGTGTCAGCGTATGCACAAAACCAATATTCAGAGCACTAGTTTTTTTTTTTTTATAAACAAAGCACTAGTTTTTAAATACCCATCAAACGTAATAAATTAATTTACTTTAATTACTTAGTGTTAATTTAGTTAATTTTGGTGTTAAGCAGGTGATTAAACAATTTATTGTAAAGCAACAACAATAATTAACGATTTAATACAATAAATCATTATTTTTATCATTTATTAATTACAACTGCCAAATATGTAAAACTTACCAATTAGTTAGTGATTTATATATTTACTTTGGCGATCTCCATCCCAGCATCCTATGTTCTTATTTTTTGGGGTTTTTAGGTCTCATTTGATGGTCAGGATAATAGATGTAGGATAGGATAAGCTATTATATCATATCTGAAACTATTGTTTGGTGAGTCAACATGATATGATAAAATAATCTAATCACCTATCATATCATATCCATCTAGTTAAAATTCTATAATGAGGGATGATTAGGTTAGAACCCAACATGATATGACAGGATGATTTAAAGTATAATAAAATATAAAAAAAATTATTTATAAAATAATTAAAGTATAAAAAAATATAACATGGTTACCAAAAAGATATAATAAAATATAAGATATTTTAAATAATATAAATTTTAAAAATTAATTTTAAACTTACTTTTATTTTGTCACAAGGCTAATTTTTTATTTTATATTATGTTAAATAGCTGAAAATATAAAATATTATTTTAATAATTTAACTATATGTAAAGTACAAACCGAAAACGAATATTTCGAATTATAAAAAAATTAATTTAAGTTAAATAATATTTTAAAAATTTAAATGATTATATGTAATTTTATCATAAAGATAATATTATATTTTTATATAATTTTAAAAATGAAAATTAAAAAAAAACTAAAATCTAATAAAATATGAAAACATTTAGAATAATTACGAATATTTAAAAATTCATACTAAATTATAATGCTATCCAGTTGATTATCTGATGAACACCAAACTTTGGTTAGGATAACACCTTATCCTGCTCATATCCTATCATACTCCTATCCGGTGAACTTTTTTTAATAATTAATTTTTAATATTTTTATTATTTAAAATATCTTATATTTTATTGTACCTTTTTATTAACTATGTTATATTTTATGATACTTTATTTATTTATTTATTTATTTATTATTATTATTATAGTATTCTAATATTTTATTATACTTAAAATCACGTTATCCTATCATGTTGGGTTGTAACAGAGCTCTCCCCTCAGGATAGAAATTTAACTACATGGACATGATATGATAAGTGTCAGGATTGATTTATCATATCCTGTCTCTCTTATCCTGACCACCAAACGAAATATAAAAGTAACCCACCTTGACAAAAAAACAGCCTTTTAACTTGAATAAACACCTTGAACACAATTTAAGTAGGGTAGTTTTTATTGCAAACCGATCAAAAGCGGGTTGGTTTGGTTCCAACCTGAAAAATAAATAAAATGTATAAATATTACATATATAAAAAGGGGCTGAATATTTCATCTATTAAACTATTAAAGCAAATAAAAAACAAATAAATATTAACACTAATTATGACTCAAGAAACCAATGTCGCTACCACTAAACACATTCCATAACGTTATAATTTAGGCAAAACTATTTGATTGGTCCCTTAAGCCTATTTCTTTTTTCGATTTGGTCCCTTAAGTTTATTTTGTGTCAAATAGATCTCATAAGTTAGGTTCGAGTGACAAACTTAGGCTTTTTTCTTCTCCCGACCTACGTGACACTCCGAACCTGCTGACGTGTCAATAAATATACTATATTAATGATTTAAAAAATTTATAAATAAATTTTATTTCTTTTTTAATATTTAATAATTTAATAATTCACGTCATCTTCCTCCCAAATTCACCACCATCCCACCCCAAATCCACCACCATCCCATGGCACCACCACCACCCACGACACCACCGCCATCCACGGCACCACCACCATTGCAACATTCATTCAACTAGAGCTCCACCTTCTAAACAAGCAGATACCCACAATCACAAAACGAAACCCAGAAGCAGAGGGTGGTTACCCGCAGATCTGGGCGGAGCTCGTGGCGGAGATCGCACATCAAGGTGGCGGAGGAAGCTGTACAGGGACCTGGCGTTTTGGGCGCGATGGAGAGTGATTGGGCAGCGGCAGTGATTGGGCGGCGACGATGATGGGCCGACCTTCCGATGCAATATATCACTCAAACGTCGTTATAGCTCTGCCACCGACGCACTCTGCCCTGCCTAACCAGTAACTAGCGTGCTTCGTTGGCTCCATCGCCTGCAACGTCGTCTTCGACTATATCAATGCCACAAACCTATATCAGATATGCGTGAAGTCTATGTCTTCCTCAGTGACCCAGGCCATTGTGTTCGTCATCACAATCGCATGCCGTCACCACAAACCTAACATGTTTAGAAGGAGTTTCATGAGTTCCTTGATCTTCTATCTGCGATTCGCCCAATGATTTCAACATCGCGGCATTGCTGCTCTCCGCCTTTGGAGTCGTGGAGGAATTCCAGGCCGACAAAGGTGGCGTCGGAATCACGATGTTCGTCCTTGTCGTAACCATTCCATTCACACTAACAAATTCTATGGAGGCTAGGGGCGAGGGTGCCAGATGAGAGGAGGGGGGATGTCTGGTTGGGAGGGGGAGGAAGATGAAGAAGAGAAAATTTTTTTTATAAAAAAAGAAATAATTTATTTATTTTAAAATTATTAAATTATTACATTTATTTACCAGTCAACGGTGTCAGTTAGGCTCGGGTGTGCCATTTAGGTTCGTTTCTGGAGGAAAGGGAAAAAAGGACTAAGTTTGTCACCCAAACCTAACTTTTGGGACTAATTTGACACAAAATAAACTTAAGGGACCAAATTGAAAAAAAAAAAAACTTAAGGAACCAATAAAATAGTTTTGCCTACAATTTATCAAATCCACATTTCCATCTCATTACGAACATTCTAACACTAGCAAATTCTTCTCCTTTTCACATTGCAAACTATATAACAACCTAAAATAACATAGCACCAAGGTTTACAAAATCGGCCCGGCCATCGAACCGGTAAAGGCAGCGGTTCGAGGTTCAATGGTCCAACCAAGGTTGAACCGGTTATAATTAAATAATATAATTTTAATTTTTAATATAATGTTTATAACAATACTAAACAAAAAAAGCATAACAACTAAAATTATTATGCACATTTTTTTTTATTTTGAAATTAAACTAAATAAATATAAAGATATATGTTAAAATCATTTTCATAGGGAAAACCAACCCAAAATCTACAACCAGCCCACATGTTAGAAAACAAAAGAATTGGGTTTTGGCTAGGATGACCCAAATCATTTTATACTAATTTTTTTTAAGAAACCGATTCAGGCCGGTCCACAATCGGTTATGACCGGTTTTACCGGTTATGAACCAATTCGACGGTTCTGAGACCGGTTTCAAGCAAGGCCGATTCTAGGGGCCAACCGAACCGGCCTAGGTCCCGGGTCCCGATTAAACCGGTCGGACCGATCGGTCCGGTCCGGTTTTGTAAACCTGCATAGCACACATTAAAATATTACACATGGGCAGTACATGGAAAACCTTCGACCTCTTTTTTTTTTGATAAAAACCTTCGACCTCTTTAGCACTTATAAATGAATTTACATTTACCCCAACAAGACTAATGTGGGCTCGAACCAGCAACCAGTCAAATACGAAATCGTATCATGCTCCACTAAACCCACCCATTGGGAATATCAAATTCAAAATTTTAGATCTGATATACCTATATTGCCTACTTTATTTTTTTTTCTTTATTTTTTCCCAAACTCATCCTAAATATTTCTTAACTTATTATTATTATTATTATTTGTATTATAAATTTACGGTGAGAGGATGGTGCCCCAGTTCAAGGTAACTTATAAGACCTTCAGGTTGTATGAACACTTACAAAAAAATTTATATTTACCTTTTCCCAAGAAGACTAGTGGAAGCTCGAACCTGCAACCTGTCAGATAGGAGACCCTGTCATGCTCTAGTAAACCAATCCCTTGGGTTTTAACTTATTTATTATTATGTAACAAATAACTTTTAAAAACATGTATGTTAACTTCATTTATTTCATATTTTTAATTTTTATCTCACTAAAATTTGTGTAATTCTTAATTATATTATTAAACCCATTCAATCGACTCCAACTAAACATCTTGTATTTGGGTCGCATAAAAATATTTCCTACTCCTAGAAATTAGAATAATTAATCGCTTCATCAGTAACTAAAAAGAACAGGAAAATTATAACTTTTACACGTATGGGCGCTATACCCCAACCACATGAGCAGGTCACCAGTTTTTCCTGAGTCTTGTCCAACCGGTTACGCCTTATGTCATCTGCACCGTTGAATAAATTTAATATTATATCGATGGTCATACTTCATGGAGGATGTAAACTCCAATTTTCCAATGGAGTATTCTAGACAAGGCCTTATTCTGCCCCCACTATCCAATATTTCTTATCAGTCACTGATTTCTTATGTAATCTGTTGAAATCCAAATATTGTATATGGGATACGTTATGGTCTTTCATTATATATATACTACCTCCCAATGACATTAATTACTCGAGTTTTTGTCAGTGTGACTCCAGGATCCTATCACCGTGTGTGATATCTGAGTATTTCAAAATATGTTAACGACACCCTCTATAGAACATATTATTATATGCAAACACATCAGAGTGGTCTGTCACATGTTCTCTCTTCATCGTTTCAACCATGTGCTCATACAATTTAGGTTTAAATGCAGATTTCGTTTTCCTACTTTTTTATTTTTGTGAAAATCGTTTCCCCATTTTTTTTCACACGATTTTGATTCTCTAATTTTTTTAATTTTAGCGGAATTAGTCCTTCCGTCAGAGGGCCGTCCAAAAACTAACGGCAGGTGTCACGTGTCATTTTCTGATTGGCCAAAAATATATAAGTAAAATAAAATAAAATAAATTGTTGAAAATATTTTGGTTTAAATGCAATTTTCGTCCCCCCATTTTCAACAATTAGTCCCGAATTTTTTTCCTTGACAAAATGGATTTCTTTTATAAATTTATTTTTATTATATTATTAAACAAATAAAAAAAAATACTAAAACTTACAGAGGGCGAGATCGAGGCATCTCTCCATTTGCGCTAACCAGGAGCGACTAACAGCGGAACAATCATCAACCTATCAAACACACCTATATAGCCAGATGCCTCACCACTCAACTATCAGCCAAGCACCTCTCCATTAGCAGCACAGATCCGGATCCCTCCGCCAGCCTCTCCACCACCAGCACAGATCCGAATCCACCTCAGCCGCGAGCTCCACTGGTTCCGCCGCTGCACTGTCAGCCTCCGCGCTTCTCTTTCGTTCACGCGCACACATGAATGACAAAGGGTTTTTTTGGCTTGTTTCATTCCTGACATTGGGTCTGTAACTAGAACAAGATTTGGGCCTAAAATTATTTTCAACAATTTTTTAAAATTATTTTTGGTCAATCAGAGATTGACACGTGGCATCCCAGATGACATTTGTCACCTGTCGTTAGTTTTTGGACGGCCCTCTGATGATATATTTATGCTGCTGGTGGAGAAGTGCTTGGCTGATAGTTGAGTGGTGAGGCATCTGGCTATGGAGGTGTGCTTGATAGGTTGATGATCGTTCCTGTTGTCAGTCGTTCCCGGTTAGCGCAAATGGACAGACTCTTGAAAATGGGGGGACGATTTTCGTTAAAGTGAAAAAATAGGGGGACGATTTTCGCGGTAGTGAAAAAAAAGGAGGACAAAAACTACATTTAAGCCAAAATATTTTCAAATATTTTTTTTAAAATTTTTTTTTGCCAATCAGAAAATGACACGTGGACTTGCCATTAGTTTTTGGACGACCTTATGACGGAGGGACCAATTCCGCTAAAATTGAAAAATTGGAGGACCAAAATCGAGTAAAAAAATGGTGGGACGATTTTCGCGAAAATGAAAAAATAGGGGAACGAAAACTACATTTAAACCTACAAATTAATCAACCAGCTACAATTCTTGTTAAGCTCTTGTTAAAATGGGAGGTAAAACCAAGCAATTTAATTATTTAGATCGTACCAGGGTGGTTCAACATTGCGTATGATTAATGATAATTATACAAATATTAGTATTATAAGAATATTAGCATAGCAAATATTCTTAAACTTATTTTTCTGACTTTTTATTTTTCAACACTTGTTCTCCAAAAGGGGAATTGGGGCTGCAAGAGGACTAATTAAGAGTGTTTTTTTTTTTTCCCGAAATTTATTCTTGTTAATCTTGTGGCTGACATTGCATGCAATTGTGAGAATGGCTAAGATGGCAGCATCGATTAAAATTTCTTTACCAGCTTGGTTTACCAGTTCTTCCACCCTTCTACTCTCCAGGCCGGTCTAAGGCAAGGCTGTGCTTAAAATTATGTGAGACCTAGTAGTAAATAAATTATGGGAAATAATTTCATATGTGCAACTTTTGTTATAATTTTTTTCAGTGAACTATGTAGGAAGCTGAACAAGGAGGGCTAAGGGCCTCAAAAATCACAAATTTTCTTGAAATTCACAAACGTTACAACAGAAGAAATTTGTTCTCCGCAAATCTCTAATAACAACCAACGAATACTATTAAATGATGATTTATTGAATAATGAACATAGACCCTTTTTTGTCAAGTAAAATGCTAGATATCGCTAATTTTGTTATTAGAATTTGTTTATATTATTATTGACTTTTAAAAAGTTTTCAAATATAAACTGTGTAATTTTTTAAAGAAAAATAACTACTGTGACTTATGAGTATTTGTTAAATCAATGAATATACTTTGCATTCTACAAGTTTTTGAATGGTCGGATTTAAAAATATATATATATATATATATATATATATATACTAGAAGAGAAAATTTATTTAGAAATGAAATGGAGAATGAATAAAAAGAAAAAAGAAAGAGAGTATACATTAATTGATTAATATATTAAAATGAGCTCTGAGTTTAAAATTTAAAAAACAGAGGACACTTAAAAATGAAATCTATCATTCTAAGAAGAGTACAAATGAAATCAAATCACTTTGAAATAGAAATAGATGTGCTCAAATTTAGTAGGCAATGATGGATTATAATTTTATAGATTTAAAATATTAAAAGATAGCTGGTTATGTTTAAACTTAATAGATCATATAGACAAGTGATAATTATATTGGACCAAAACCTTTCTTTATGTATTTTTTATATGCGTGAATATAAAAATGATAAAAATAAGTGAATGATATAAATAAACATATACGATATTATATATGATATCTAAATTTTGATGTTCAAATAACACAACTCAACCAACATAGTGTGGCACGGTTGATAGATAATCGGGTCCCTTAAACATGTGGCTAGAGGTTTGATTCCTGACTCATATGTACGAAAGAACATTTGTTGGGAGTGGTCAACCTTTTAAATACAGGGCCTGCCCAAGGATGAAGCTACTAATTCTCTATCTTTAGGCCCACCAAGAAAAAATTATTTACTTAGTTTTTATGAATCAAAAAGGTCACTCATGCTAACAAAAAGGATCAACATAAAGTATAATCTGATCTAAGTAGACTGTCCTACTTAAAATGAAAAGATATCACTCAAAATTTGCTTTAAACCTCACTCGCTCTTGGATCGACCCTGCTTAAATGAATCTCAGTATTTCGATGGATTAATTTCTACCTTTCAACTTAAGGATACCCGAGATCAGACAAAATAACACAACTCTCCAATAAACACCCACAAAAAATTATCCATAATCAATTGGTGGTTTTACCCATTACATGGACATATGAGTTTGACTAATTATCGACAAAAATTATGGGATTGGATGTGAAGCTGGAACTATATTATATCCTCTGTTTCATACTTTCAAACTGTAACATCCTGCTTTGTCTTCTGTATTTTGTCTGTATCGGTTTATTGATAAATTTATATATTTATATTTTTATTTTTATTTGTATCCAGAAAATAATTTTTATAAAAATAAAATCATTTTTAGAACCTACTGTATAGTAAGCAATCATGTTAAAATTTCAATTTAAAATTCAAACGAAAATGAACTGGGTTTCCACTAGCATTACATTTTGTAATAGTCACAAGACCCCGATTTAACTCGAAACTGAAAAATCATATATTGTATCATTTTTTAATGATACTGTTTATTTTAAAAATAATCATTCATGCTAAAAAAAAATATTATATTTTATTCGGGAATGAACACAAAACTACAGAGATAGACCAGACAGATGAGAAAAATATGTCAGATCCACAAAAGCTTACCACTAATAAACTTGATTAAAATGTTTTGATAAAATATCTACACGTGTTAATGTCCCCGGTGCTTTTAAGATCCTAATTAGGCTTTTCGATCAAACTGGGTTCCTTTTAGAAATTATTTACCAATTTAGGGTTGTTCTGAAACTATTTATCAATGGGGGGTCCTTTTGGACACGTGGCATATTTTATTTTTTTCACTCTAACTGGTCAAAGGCGCGGTCATGACCGACGCCTACCAATAGATAAAAAAAGACAATTGATAGCAATAATAAGATGTATAAAAAAATAATAGCAATAACAATAACAATTTACACCAATAAATATTCATCAATTATTACAGTAGTAAATTTTTTTTACCTTATAATAGCATTAATGTCATCGTTCCTCCCTATACTTATAATATAATTTTTTTTAGCAGTGTTCCTTTAAAATTGCAGGTAACTTTTTTTTAATTCTTACAAGGTAAATTTTTTTTACTACTGTAATAATTAATGAATATTTATTGGTGTAAATTGTTATTGCTATTAACTTTTTATGACTCTTGTGATATTATTTGCTACTTTTTATTAGGGGATTTTTTTTATTGCCTCTTGTTAGTTTAAATAGATACTATATCATTAATGTCATCGTTACTCTCTGTACTTATAGTATAATTTTTTTTAGCAGTGTTCCTTTAAAATTGCTTGTAACTTTTTTTTAATTCTTACATGGTAAAATTTTTTTTACTACTGTAATAATTGATGAATATTTATTGGTGTAAATTGTTATTGCTATTATTTTTTTATGACTGTTGTGATATTATTTGCTACTTGTTATTATGAGATTTTTTTATTGTCTCTTATTGTTTTAAATGGTTTTTTGACCAAAATGGGTTTCTTTTAGAAACTATTTATCAGTAGCAAGTAGCAAATAACAATGACAAGTCGCAAATAATATCACAAGAGGCATAAAAAAATAATAGCAATAACAATTTACACCAATAAATATTAATAAATTATTATAGTAGTAAAAAAAATTACCTTGTAAGACTTAAAATAAAGTTACCTGCAATTTAGAAGGAACACTGCTACAGAAAAAATTATCCTATAAGTACAGGGAGTAATGATGACATTAATGATAAAGTATCTATTTAAAACAACAAGAGGCAATAAAAAAAATCTCCTAATAACAAGTAGCAAATAATATCACAACAGTCATAAAAAAATAATAGCAATAACAATTTACACCAATAAATATTCATCAATTATTACAGTAGTAAAAAAAATTTTACCTTATAAGAATTAAAAGAAAGTTACCTGCAATTTAGAAGGAACACTGCTACAAAAAAAATTATAGTATAAGTATAAGGAGTAACGATGACATTAATGTTAAAGTATCTATTTAAAACAACAAGATGCAATAAAAAATCCCCTAATAACAAGTAACAAATAATATCACAAGAGTCATAAAAAAATAATAGCAATAACAATTTACACCAAAAAATATCCATCAATTATTACAGTAATAAAAAAAATTACTTTGTAAGAATTAAAATAAAGTTACCAGCAATTTTAAAGGAACACTGCTAAAAAAAATTATACTATAAATATAGGGAGTAACGATGACATTAATGCTATTACAAGGCATTTTTTTTTACTATCGTAATAATTGATGAATATTTATTGGTGTAAATTGTTATTGCTATTATTTTTTTATACCTCTTATTATTGCTATCAATTGTTTTATTTATTTATTTATTTTTAATACTGATAAACTGGCGCCTTTGACTTGGGAGGCGTCACTCTGACTGGTGCCTTTGAAGGCGCCAGTCTTTGACCCGTCAGAGTAAAAAAAATGTCACGTGTCCAAAAAGATTCCCATTGATAAATAATTTCAGAACAATCCTAAACTGATAAATAGCTTCTAAAAGAAACCCAGTTTGATCAAAAAGCCTCCTAATTAATTATCTCTATGTACCATCCTAAATGCCCGTTAGAAACTAAAGGAAAGTCGGTTACTCGTTGAGCCGTGCTAAACGGACATAAAATTTCGACACAAATACGACACCTGCTACAGTAGCGCTACTGTAGCACCAATTTTTTTTTTTAATTTTGACTTTTTTTAAAAAAAATAAAAATTTATTTCTAAAAAAACTCATTCACCAGATAATGAACTGAATTCACCAGATATTTGTACATGATTCACCAGATATTTGCACATACTTAACCAAAAAAATTATTTATAAAAAAAACTCATTCACCAGATATTTACACATACTTAACCAAAAAAAAAATTTATAAAAAAAAACACATTCACCAAATAATGAACTGAATTTACCAGATATTTATACCTGATTCACCATATATTTGCACATACTCAACCAAAATTTATTTCTCAAAAAAAAAACCATTCACCAGATAATAAACTGAATTCCCCATATATTTATACCCGATTCACCAGATATTTGCACATATTTAACCAAAAAAATTATTTCTAAAAAAAACTCATTCACCAGATAATGAATTGAACTCACCAGATATTTGTACCCGATTCACCAGATATTTACACATACTTAACCAACAAAATTTATTTATAAAAAAAACACATTCACCAGATAATAAACTGAATTCACCAGATATTTATACCTAATTCACCATATATTTACACATACTTAATCACAATTTATTTCTAAAAAAAACCTATTCACCGAATAATGAACTGAATTCATCAGATATTTATACCGGATTCACCATTTATTTGTTAATAAAAAAAATTATTTCTCAAAAAAACCCATTCACCAGATAATGAACTGAATTCACCAGATATTTGTACCCGATTCACCAAATATTGACACATACTTAATCAAAAAAATTATTTATAAAAAAATTTAAATTTTAAAAAAAAAGATCCGCTGCAGTGTCCTACAATATAGTTACAGCATCGTACTGTATGGTACTGTTCATACATGTCACCGTACGTATCCCCAAAATCGTGTCCGTTTAGCTTTTCTGTTGCCGGTTAGAACTGAACTATCCTTTTCCCAAATCATTTTTATTCTTATCCCTTAAAATATCCCTCAATCAAGTACAGGTCCCTGACCCATTTTTTTCCATGCTCTGCGCCCCCATCAAGTCACATCTATTTAATGACTCTTCAATAGTTTAATTACAGAAGTCTTTCTTTCTTGCTGATCCTATAACCTGCGTCGGACCCTTTTAGCAGGATGCGAATTCACTTTTTTTTTTTTTAAATGAAAAACTTTTAAAGAAACCCGTAACCCCCTCTTCTACGTAACACCCCCTCTTCCAACCCTTTCAAGTTCTCCATTCATTGTTGTTTGTCGAACAAACTCATGCCGGATCATTAAGTAACATTCTTCTAACTCGGAAACGGGATCCTTCCTCAGAATTTCACCACGGATCTGTTCAAACTCACCATCCAAACCAACAAGGAAAATATGCACCCTTTGTCGATGAACTGACTTGTGATAAGCAGCAACATCCTTCTCACATTCCATGATCACTTTATCACGATGATCGAGTTCACTGAAAATTTCAATCAATTCTCCATAATAGACAGAAAGTGATCTCGTATTCTGTTTGGAAGAGAAAGCTCTTTGATTCAATGTGAAAACTTGTAGTTCATCTGCTCCATCATAAAAGGCCTTTGACAGAGCTTTCCAAATATCACGAGCATTTTTTAGGCGAATATATCGCTTCATAATATCTGGGGACATTGACATTAACAGACATTGTTTAACTTTCTGATTGTCGGCGTACCACTTCTCGTATCCATCATCCTTTTCGGTGGGCAGTTGTGTATTACCACGAACAAAAGAAAGCTTCTCCTTTTCAGCAAGATGCATCTCCATAATCTGAGACCACATATCATAATTTGTTTCATTGAGTACGATCCCTGCATTGAAGGATGAACTCTCTGACTGAACAATAATTGGGACAGACTTAGTCTTGGAGGCTTCAGGATCCTGTTTTGGCATTTCAAAAACACCAGAATCAGATTTGCCCATGGTGCTAGGTTAGAACCCGCTCTTGATACCAAGTTTCAAATTAGAGAATAGTATTTTTCTCTATTGTTTATTCAAAGAATTGGTACAAGGAATATATAGTCAATGATTACAGAAAGTTAAGGCTATCATTCAGCTATTGTGCCTACAAAAAAGGGAAAGAAATTTATAGTTTCCTATTTTACATAAGAATTAGAATCACTTAAATTAAGCAAAAAATATCTCAACAGTAAGCACACCTTGTTTAGTGCAGAGAAGACGGTCGACGATGGCCTGCTCATAGAGGCGGCAGCGGTCTCCTCACAACAGCGGCGACGGCAATCTCCTCACGCTAGGGACCTTCTGGACAAAGAAAGAAACAAAAAAAATATTCAGAGAGAGGGATGGAGGGAAAAGACAGAGAGAGAAGGGAGGGAAACAATGAAGTAGTGAATCAGATATCAGATAAAATAAATTAAAAGATGCTAAAGTGGTTGAATGATAATTATTATATATTGGAACTATCTAACAATAAATTTGAAATTTGAATAAGATTGTGTTTACTTTTTAAATTTTTTGGGAAGATGAACAGTTAGTTGTAGGGGTGTTTGTTGTGACTCCGGCAAGTGTACCGGGTCGTCGCAAGTAATAAAAATAAACACGGTAAGTAAATACCGAGGTCGAACTCAAGGATTGGGATACCAATTCGACTTATCCGCGGGAAGTCAGATACGTTCGGTCAAGTTACAGAAAAGTGGTTGAGGAAGAGAGATTAATATCTAAATTCAATTAACTAGTCTAAATAAATAAATTAACTAAAAATCAGAAAACTAAAATGTCCAAGGTCACAAATCCACCTACCCAATATGTACACCCAAGTGATGATGAATTCCTCCCTAGGTTCAATTACAATGTCAACCGGGACCCCTAAATTCTCCTAAATCCACTTCCGTGCTCATTAGGACGTATTCGATGATTTGAGTTAATTACTTGCTAGGTCTCTTAACCCTAATCTCGAATTCCGTTAATTCGTGTTCCCTATAAGGTCGCACCGATCTCCTACTCACTCTCGTGCAATATTCGATCGATGATTCTAATTCAAGTTCTAAACGTGAATCGCTGACTAAGCCTCATCAACGTTAACAAGTTAATCACGCAACATGTATGATCAACACATTCAAATCAGAATTAGAAAACAAGAATTGAATTAAAGGAGAAAAACATACATCATATCGGATCTACACTGCCATGGGTGGCTTCATCGTTCCCTAGGACGAGGGGGATTAGTTCCTCATGCTCATAGACAAGCAATCGGAATTCATCCTAAACCTAAGAATTAAGAGAAGAGAAGAGGGGACGCAGCCCCAGAATAAGGATTACAAAAGGTCTACAATCAGTTCTGATCCAAAAAGTTCTCTTTTCTGTTCTGATCTGCTCTATTTATAAGGAGGCCACGCGTCACGGCCGTGATGGCCATCACGGCCAGGCCGTGACGGCTTCGCCGCTTCAGCGCACTTACGGAATTTAAACCCTCGCTACGCGAAGGCTGTCTCGCGACGCGAGTCTTCTTGTCACGGCCCGTGATGTGAATCACGGCCAGGCCGTGATGTTCTCTGCCTTGTGTGGATTTTAGGTCACGGCCGTGATATACATCACGGCTAGGCCGTGATGGTCTCTGACTTGTATGGCTTTTAGGTCACGGCCGTGATAGGCATCACGGCTAGGCCGTGATGGTCTCTGTCTCCCCAGATCTTCAAACTCTCGCGGGGCGAGAATCTCCAGAATGGCAATCTCCACAATTTCTTGACTTTTCTTAATTCTTAGAGCTCACTTATGGACCTGAAAACAACACAAGCAACCACAAGCGTAATTTTATCCAAAATAACCTAAAAACTACACAAAAGACGCAAAACGAGTCAAAGTCCAACTTAGGAACAAAACAAGGCAAATTTGGGCGAAAACGAGAGTAAACTCGAATAAATTGGCACGTAAACCCTAGTTCATCTAGTCATAAAACTAGATAAGCCAGAGGCTTATCAGTGTTCATCAACCAATCCAAACCGATTCGAATCGCAAAATCCGAACTGAAAAATCGAAAACAGACAAAATCGAAAACCGAAAATCGAAAATCGAAAAAACTGCAATTTTTTATGGGATTGAATCGGATTTTGGATCCTATAGTGAAATCCAATCCAATCCAATCCAAACCGATCTATTATATACATATACCATTTTTTTTGAAATTATAGTATTACTCATACTTAAACATTATTCTTCACACTTTTATATCCCTCATTTTCTTTAATATTTTGTTGGAAAGACATATACATGACTATTTAGAATAAATAATAATGTCTTGAAATTATATTTTACTAAAAGTTTTGATGCATAACATATATATATTTGATTTACTAATCATTAAAAATAGGAAAACAATTAAGTAAATTTGAAAAATAATTGGCTACAATTTATTTGTAGTCGATTCAAGGAAAAAAATGATAAGTGAGAGTAGATATAAAGAATTAATATAAAAGAACGTGTTAAAAAATATCAATAATTTTTTCTTCTCAAACTCCCAAATTAAAACGAAAATTATCTTTTACCACTATTAAATACGTAGAAAGGACACTTGACATTAGAAAAAAAAATAAAGTATGACAAAAACTGAATTATCCAATCCGCATTTGATTGGATTGATCGGATCGGATTTTTTTAAGGAATCAAACCGATCCAATCCAAACCGCACGATGTTTTCATCATTGGATCGGATAACTTTTTAGCTCCAAACCGATCCAATCCAATCCGCGAACACCCTTAGTTGGTTGTCTTCAACATAAGTTTATTTTTCGTTTTTTGTGTACATATTTATTTTCTTTTAATATTATTTCTAAATTAGTTTAATTTTAATCTTTTAAATTCAAAAAGTTTCCATTATGGAAAGATTAGCACAAGCTGCTGGCCAAACATTATTTTAACGCTGTCGGGAATTGAATCCGAAAGCAAATTGAGTCAACCCTAGAGTGTCACAGGACAGGTCTTACAATCGCTCGGACAAGAGGCTTGGTTATGTAACATGTGCAGTTGAAAAGATCTTAACGTTTCAGAGACATAATTAAGTGTAAATAAAAAAAAAAAAAAATGTGGGTTGCTTATGAGTTGCTTAAATGATGTACTATTGGAGTAAAAATTGAATGAGTTGCTTAAATACGATACTCCCTCCGATTCATATTATAAGCAAAAAAATTAATGTAACATACATATTAATGTGATTAGTTAATCTCATTGAATCTTGTAAAAAATTAGGATTGTTACCTAAGTTACCCTTCATATAAAATTTCAATATTCATTAAATGGGTCATTGGAATCTGTATTAAATGAGAGTTTATGAAAACAGTCTATGACATGTCCATATGCTGTTTCAGCTTATTTTGATAGGCTCCACATGATAGCTTATGAAACAGCTTATAACTTATATGAAAACAGTTTGAATATTTTCTCTTTGATTTTAGAAATAACTTATATATAATAAACGCTTAATTAAGCTTTATCCAAACACCCCCATAATGTGTAATTTTTTAAAGAATAATAACTATTGTGAATTGTGAGTATTTGTTAAATCAATGAGTATGCGTGCTTTGCATTGTACAAGGTTTTGATTTGTTAGATTTTAAAAAATATATAGTAAAGATAAAAAAATATATTTAGAAATGAAATGGAGAATGATAAAAAAATAAATAAAGAGAATATACATTAATATGTTAAAATGAACTTTGAATTCAAAGTTTTAAAAACAAAAGGAAACTTAAAAATGAAACTTATCATTCTAAGAAGAGTGCAAAGGAAATCAATTCACTTTGAAATAGAAATAGATGTACTCAAATTTAATAGGCAAGGATGGATTATAATTTTTTTTTACAAAATTATTGTAAGAATTTCTTTTATAGATTTAAAATATCGAAAGATAGCTAGTTATGTTTAAACTTAATAGATTATATACACAAGATGATAATTGGACCAGACCCTTTGTTTTTATGTATTTTCGATACACAAAGATGATAAAAATTAAGTGGGAAATATATATATATATATATATATATATATATACACGATGTCACATATGGTATTTAAATTTTGATGTTCAAATAACACAACTTCCTAATAAATACCCACAAAAAATTATCCATAATCCATAGGAGTTGTGCCCAGCCTTTGTTTGTTTTGAGTATTTTGGATAGAAAAAAGTGGCAAACACATAAGTGTGAGAGAAGTTAAAAAGTTCCATTGTTTGGGAGAGAGGAGAAATGAAAGAAGGGTTTTTGACCAAACTGAGTTCCTTTTAGAAACTATTTACCAGTTTAGGGTTATTCTAAAACTATTTACCAATGGGGGTCGTTTTGAATATTTTAATATTTTTCGGTCTGACGGGTCAGAGGCGCCACTGCAGATGGCGCCTTTGAAGGCGCCACTGCAGTTGGCGCCTACACTTTTATAAAATAAAAATAAAAAATAAAATAAAAAGGGGAGGCGCATTTGGCAGTGGCGTCCTCCCCCTGCTAGCTACAGTAGCGCTACAGTGCGCTACTGTAGCAGCACCTTTTTTTTTTTAATTTTGAATTTTTTAAAAAAATAAAAAAATTATTTCTAAAAAAACCCATTCACCAGATAATGAATTGAATTCACAAGATATTTGTACCCGATTCACCAGATATTTACACATACTTAACCAAAAAAATTTATTTCTAAAAAAAAACCCATTCACCAGATAATGAACTGAATTCACCAAATATTTGTACCCGATTCACCAGATATTTCCACATACTTAACCAAAAAAATTTATTTGACTTTTTTAAAAAAATAAAAATTTTATTTCTAAAAAAACCCATCCACCAGATAATGAACTGAATTCACCAGATATTTGCACATACCTGACCTGATTATGGAGACACCGCGGTTTCTCTTGTATTATATATAATATAACGAGAAAGGGAATCTGTATATTATGAGCTTGCTGAGAGAGCTTTAGACGGAACCATCAGCGACATGATCAAGGAATATTCATCTTAGGTAAACCCATCTTCTTAATTTCACTCCGGAGATTTTCTGCAATGCTCTCACCAAATAATTTTTTTTTACTATTGTAATAATTGATGAATATTTATTAATGTAAATTGTTATTGCTATTATTTTTTTATGCCTACTGCGATATTATTTGCTACTCATTATTACGGGATTTCACCTCCCCTTTTCGTTTTCTTTTTCTTTTTCTACACGTTCGTTCTGCTATCTTTCTTTTTCGACTTTTTGACCAAACTGGGTTCCTTTTAGAAATTATTTACCAGTTTAGATATCTGGTGAATGAGTTTTTTTTGAGAAATAAAACAAGAGAAACCGGGTACAAATTATAATTTCAAGAGGTCACTCTCATTATATTATATATAATACAAGAGAAACCGCGGTGTCTCCATAATCAGGTCAGCTATGTGCAAATATCTGGTGAATTCAGCTCATTATCTGGTGAATGGATTTTTTTAGAAATAAATTTTTTATTTTTTTAAAAAAGTCAAATAAATTTTTTTGGTTAAGTATGTGTAAATATCTGGTGAATCGGGTACAAATATCTGGTGAATTCAGTTCATTATCTGGTGGATGGGTTTTTTTAGAAATAAATTTTTTATTTTTTTAAAAAAGTCAAATAAATTTTTTTGGTTAAGTATGTGTAAATATCTGGTGAATCGGGTACAAATATCTGGTTAATTCAGTTCATTATCTGGTGAATGAGTTTTTTTTTGAGAAATAATTTTTTTGGTTAAGTATGTGTAAATATCTGGTGAGTCGGGTACAAATATCTGGTGAATTCGATTTATTATCTGGTGAATGGGTCTTTTTAAAAATAAAATTTTTATTTTTTTAAAAAAATCAAATTTTTTTTTTTAAAAAAGGTGCTGCTACAGTAGCGCACTGTACTGTAGCTAGCAGGGGGGGACGCCACTGCCAAATGCGCCTCCCCTTTTGGGCGCCTTCAAAGGCGCCATCTGCAGTGGCGCCTTTGATCCGTCAGACCGAAAAATAATAAAATATTCAAAACGACTCCCCATTGGTAAATAGTTTCAGAATAACTCTAAACTGGTAAATAGTTTCTAAAAGGAACCCAGTTTAGTCAAAATGCCATGAAAGAAGATGTAACTTGATTAGTTGGACCAATGACTGATTAAACTCTCTTCTTAGAGAATTGCATAGAAGAGAAAAAAAATGCAAAAGACGGTTTTGTCCTTTTCTTTTTATATTGTGCACATATATTATTAATGGCAAAAATGTCTTTGCAAGAAATTTTAACTTTTTTTTTCCTTTCATTTTTCTTCTATTTTTCTCAATCAAAACAATTTAAAAATCTATTTATTTTCTACGCGTTCTCTTTTATGTTCTCCTTCTTTCTTCTCTATTTTTTTCCACTATTTTTTCGTTTTCTATCCAAACAAAAGCATAAATGGACATATGAGTTTGACTAATTACCGACAAAGATTTATGGGGTTGCATGTGAGACTCGAAATATACTACATCCTCTATTTCATACTCCACTTTAAATTTTTATTGTTGTTTTACTAATTTATAAAAAGCACATTAATAAAAGAATATATTATATTTAATTAAAACGTGGGTAATAAATCTGAATTTGTATGAATTTAATTGATATATATATTGTGTGTAAAATTTTTTTTATACTGTCAACCAATCAGAAAATGATATATTATTATAAATATTTGATTATTATTCAAATCATCTTAAAAGACATCAATTTCATATTTCTGATCGATTGTCAGTATAAAAATCTTTAAACTCAATTTATATATGTAAATATCCAAAAGGTAACAGAATTATGAATTATAATTAATACTCGTATTAATATGAAAACCAATACGATTTTTTCCCCTAAAATGCGGATGCGGATGTAAAAAAGAATAATCTAACCAAAATTTGAGCTTGATTTGCCAACCGAAAGGAAAGTCATATTTTACCAACCTAATTGGAAACCTCAAAGTACAAGGTGAGGTTCCTCTCACATACAACTTAGAAAATTTCTCTAAACAATAATGGAAAGAACTTTATTCATTTTTTATATTTTTCATTGTATACTGCATAGCAATAATAAAATTCAGACAAAGCTGCTAGAAGCTTCCAACTGTAACACATCAATATCCAGGTGGAGCTGTTAGTCTAACGGGCCGAAAACTTACGACACACAGCATTTCACAGCACACAATTCTAGACAAAGTCACCGACTATTCACGCCAATGGAATGCTAACACCACACTACACATGTTCCTTCCACCTTTATTGCCAGCTGTCCACGTTTTCACTGGGTCCCACAACCCCACCATCTCCCTATAAATAACCTCGCTTCTCTTCTCTCCTCATCAATACTGTCAACTTGTTCAATAAACACTTTCCTTCTCTCACTTGATTGTTCGTTCCTCTCTTTATTTCTCTCTCTACCACCACCACTTGAAAGTTGAAGCTATGGCACCTGTGACCACATTTGCTATCGTCCTCGTCGTTGCTCTGTTCTCCCTTGTCGCCTCCGCTCAAGATCTGTCTCCGGCGTCTTCTCCGGCACCGTCTCCAGATGCCGGAGCGGCGGGTTCCGTTTCCGGTTCGGTTGCGATGATTGGCGCTTCGCTTGTTCTGTCAATGGTGGCTATGTTGAAGCACTAGATAGATCTCTCTCGATATTCTATTCATTATATTATGGATTTTTGTATACAAATTTGATGGATGCATTATTTTACCGAGTGATGATTTATTTATGTATACCTGAGAGAGTTTATATATGATTTATCTGTATTATCATTATTTGTTGTAGGTATTAGGCAGAAATAAAGAGGGATTTTCATCCTTGCTATATCTACATTTTATTTTTATTATTATCATTTTGTAATATATTATTATTATTATATTATATCATATATACCCGACACTGATATTGTCTTTTACTTTTCTTTTTTCTGGTCTTTTTTCTGGTTTTTTCGATTATCATTTTGTCTTGAGATACTTCTTGCGAGTTATTTTTTACACTAACGGATCCTTTTATTTTTTCTTCGGTTTCTTAAGAATTAAGAATAAGAAGAAACGTTTTCGATTGCCAGTAAGGTCAAATTGGGCTTTAATTAAGACGACTGTCATGCCCTATAAATATATTTCCCACTTTTTTTTTTCTTTCTCATCAATTCACTCAATCCAACTAAAATCAGACTTCCTTATGGTTGGTTTTTGTTGTTAGACTTCCTTATGGTTGGTTTTTGTTGTTCAAAAGGTTTTTCTGCTCAAGTAATCTCATGATTTTTTTTAAAGGGCGTTGTTGTTACTTGTGTGCATTGTAGAAACACGTCCACTTTCTATCGGTTTTTACATTTAAAAAATATGTTAAAGTAATATTTTGGTTCTTATACATGACAAGAATTCTCGATTTGGTTCTATACATAAAAAATTATTAAAATTGTCTCTATACATACAAAAAGTCTCTATTTGATCCTTATATATTATCCGTTTGGTTCTTACAATAGCAAAAAATTATCAAATCAGTTCCTAAAATTTTGTTATACATATCGAGATCATTTTAATAATCTTTTATATATAAGGATCAAATCGAGAATTCGTGTCATGTACATGGACGAAAATATTACTTTATATTACTTTTTTTTTGGCAAAAAAAAAGTCTTATATTTTACTTTATTCGTCTCTTTATATTTACCTTTTCTAAAATATCTGGTTTTATATTATTTATTGTTTGAGAATATTAAAAATATAGTTTTTTAAGTTTATATTCGTTTTTTATTATTTCAACTAAATTTAACAACTACATATATATATATATATATATAAATATATATAAATAGCGTTTATTTCAACTAGATTAATTCACTTATTAGCAAATTTTTGTTTTATAGGAGTGAAAAATGTATTAAAAACTAAAAAATGGAGGTAAAGTAATGTGTAGCTGGAAGTTTCGATGAGAACTTCTTTTGGGTTAATTAGACTATGAATTGTCTCCGATTGATAAAAAAAAGACCATGAATTGTCTTTGAAGAAATGACATGAAGCATCGTTTGTAACGTAAAATGCTGTATATTTGAAAATTTATTTGTGAACGCTCTCCATATACTACGTTATTATTGGAGAGAGATTTGAGTCATTTGACCCAACATCAAACATATCACTGCTCCTTTATTGAAGTGGAAATGGAATGGGTTCAAACTTCAAACTCTATAAATTGACGGTGGTTCGTGTTAATGTTAATCGGTATATTTAAGATATTGATTAAGAAATAAAAAATAATAAAAATTCAATGAAAAATTAAATTAATCACTTTTCAAAGAATAAAATGCACTAACTTCCAATAAAATTCTCTTATTTAGATTCTTAAAGAAAATGACATTTTCCTTTAATCTGGATATTCTCCGGTCGAGAACTTTCCTTGAGATACGGAGATCCATATAAGAGGTTGATTTTCCAATAGATGTTCTTTGGTATTTATAAGCCGGTAATCAAATCTCTAATCATATACTTAACGGAGCAGGTTATCTACCAAATGTCACACATCATTTTGTACAAAAGGACGTTCTTTTAACATTCTCTTTTTAATAAAAAGCAATCATATTTTGAAAAGAAAGCACGTTACAGTGAAAAGGAGGGGACGGGAAAACTGTAAAGACTACAAAGGAAACAATCAAAGACTTCACTTTGTGCTTGGACCCCATCTTTCAACGGCATGAATGCATTATACTCTTTTCAAACTAGATTCCTAAAAATTGAGATGTATATTTACTTGTTAATGTTAAAAATAAATTCACTTCATTTTGATTACAATCAATTATTATACCATGCAATTCAAAGTTCGAATGATTATCCAGCTAAAAAATAAAGGCTAACGTCATTTTTTTACATCTTATTTGATATATTTTTGGATTGTATATATATAAAAATGATAAAAAAGTTGATGAGATATAGAAATAAATATATATAATATTATAATACTGTATCTAAAATTTGATATTCAAATAACATGACTTAAAGCATAACATGTGATATGTTGAACAGTGTAGCAGCACTATTATTTGGATGAACATGGATCGCAGATTTTGTGCTAAAGAACAGCAATGAAGACAGGAGAAATTAGCGCAGCCGCAGCGAGAACAGGCAGGCAGTATGAGAGGCACATGCACCATGTCAGCTTTATCAAAAGATCCGTCTCTCCCTTTTTTTACCGTCGAAAAGTTCTTCCGTAAACCTACAAACATGAGCTAACACAAATTGAGTTTTTTTTTTTACCAATATCCCCCCAAAAAAAAACACTACACTACCCTCATTCCCCAATTAAATACCCATTTACCCCCATTATCCCAATAGTTTTTTTTTAAAAAAATTTATAATTAAATTATTGAAAAAAAAAAGTGAGAACGCAGGAAGGGCCCAACAAAAAAGCTCAAACACTATGAGAACCCAGGAAGCACAAAAGCCGAAACAAAATATTAGGCCCAACAAAAAAGTCCAAAAGAGCATAAGGATTGGGAAAACAACCCCTGCTTTATCAATTCAAGCGTTAAAAAAAACTAGGATCTTGCTAACAAGTACCCTAAGGGTATTGGTTAAGGAAATCATAGAATGAAACTTTGTATTGAAAAACTGAGGGTGACATTTTTCAATATATTAAATACACAATTTTCCCATACGAACTTTCTTGTTTTGATTCCTTAAACAATGCCTAAGGGCAATTGTTACCATTCCAAAAAAGTAAACCCCAATTAAGTCTCCAAAAGATTATGGTGTCATTTGAAAATAACTTGAAGAAATATCATAGGGAAATCGGTCCTTAAAAGTTTTTCCCACCAATTAAGTGTGTGAAAGATTTTTTTGGTTTGTCAGGGTATCATCCACCCGCAAATACGGGAACTAATCCCTCGAGGTATTGGACGACATTTAAAGACTGACCTCTCCCAACCAGGTTTTCCCTATACGCAAGAGCTAAGGATCGAACCCGTGACCACTTGCTTAAGAGGCCCAACCTCGTTACCACTTGGACCAACCACATGTGGTAGTGCGTGAAAGATTTAACACAATGTTAAATTGAATTCGATAAATAAGTATAATTATTTTTTGGATTAATTTAAAACAGTTGACAATTGGTCTCCACATGTATTAAAAAAAATTCATAAATTGGTATTAGACAATCATTAATTTAATACCCAATTTTGAAATTAATATTAGTAATTAAAATTATTTATCCTAAAATGAGAAGAATTTAATGAAAAAGTAAAACGCCCTTCTAACAAGAATGTGTGAACTATGAAGAGTGAACCGAAAGCATATAGCCTAGGGATTAGTAACTTTGTGCATGTGTGTGGTGCAGTCGAGGAAGGATACAGGGATTAAGCAGGAAAGGTGTAAGGAGGGAATATTTTCCACGGCAATCACCTCTAATACACTCTTAATCAATGAACCATCCTTAAGGGTGTGCTTGATACGCATTAAGACACATGACATCATAGGATAAACAGAACAACACAGTACAACTTCTTAAATTACAGGACAATTTTTTGTCTTGTACATCGTTTGATAGTAATGAACAACACAAATAAAATAATATTAATTTTACTATGATACCCTTTATAATATATATTATTATATTATATGTTAATATATAATAATATTAATATATATTATTAATATATGTAAGTATTAGACAATATATAATATATTTTTATAATATATAATATATATGATAATATATTATTACTATTATAATAATATTATATATATTATTAATATGCATTATATATAATATTAACGTTTGAAAAAAATTAAATAAGGTGGGGTGGGGAGAGAGGAGCGAGGGAGGGGAGAGAGAGTGAGAGATGGAGGAGAGAGGGAGGATAATTTTGTCTTTTTTTTATTGTATGTCCATGGGACAAAAAATTGTCCCATGGTTTGGTGAATGACAAAATTTTGGGTTTTTATCTTGTCCCTCACTCCTTATGTTGTTCTGTCCCCTGACCATTTTTCAAATCAAACAGAGGATAAAAATTTTTAGATTTGTCCAGGTCCTGAATTTTTGCAAATCAAACACACCCTAAATGTAATTTCAAAGTAACCAACCAGTCACTAAGAAAGAAGATAACTAGATAGGAAAGTACTTGCAGTTTGCTTTGTAGACATTGATAATAATCAAAGGTTAATTGATAAAGAGGCATATTACTTGGTAAAACTTTTGAATAATCAACCAAATGCTCTTAAAGATGCATTTCATTGTTTCAGGTGCATAATGTTTTCCTGGCAGTTGGACAGGAGCTTGAAATCTTCTAATCTCCCATCAAATATTGCAATATTGTCTTGGACTAAATGCAAATTCATAGTGAGACTAAAACAGAACAAAGATGAAATCAAAGGAAATTACATTACTCATGAAGTTAAACTTATTATTGGTTTTGCTTATAACTCAAGTTTACAAATTTGTAACTTCACCTGCACATCTAATTGATTGACCATTTCTCCCAGCAAAAATATACACAGAATAGAAGTATTAAAACTAACCAAAAAGATGTATCATTCAGAACAGAAAGTGTAGCTAATACAAAGTGAAACCATCATCATAGGAAACATGCCAGCCTCGTCTACAAGGAGGGGCATGCTCATCATACTCAGCACAACAGCTCCATCTTTTCTTCCAATTGGCCCGGCCAGTGTTTGGTCTGTTATTTTTCTCATTCCATTTGTAAACAATCACTCCAGATTTATCACTCCAATCCCCATCTATTCCTTGGTGTGGTGGAGCCAATGAAAATAGACCCTTATCTCCTACAACATTACAAGCCTTTGAGCTAGAGTACATTTTTTTTTTTTTGTTATCATGACATAGGTGCGAAGTATTCACCAGCTTCGTCAATGACTAATCTCTGCCGGGGAACCTGGCTGACCACCTTTAGTGGGGTCTCCCCTCCCAACCACGTTTTTTTTTTCCATCCACAAGACTCGAACTCGAGACCTTACTTAAGGGATCCGAGCCCGGTTCCACTCGGACCAACGTAATGTTGGTAAGAGTACATTTACATGTGCTCAATGGTCATATAAAATAATTATGCTTTGCAAATTTATCCTGTTTATCCAATTATAGAGTCACATGATTATTCATACTATCACCAGAACGTTGTGCAAATCATGTAAGACCCAAAGACAAAACTTGTCTATAAATCAAATTGAATTTAGTAACAAAAGTAACATTAACTGTACAACAAATTTGGATTACTTTTCTCCATCCTAACTTCACCTTTTATAAATCAAAGTATAAATATTTTACACTGAAGAATCAAACTTACAAAAAAAAAAGTTATTCACAAAGCCATTTCTTAAACATTTTTTTGGATGTTTAATAAATTTGTTTCTTTGGCGGGAATCAAATCTCTCACATCATGCATAAGCAATCCAGTCATTACTAACTGTGGGGGGGACCTTGTTGGAGTTTAATAAATTTGTTTAAAGATATATTAAAACAAATTGAAGTGCCGAAATAAACAAGGGAAATTGGTTGGTGATGACATATTCAAATTCAAACATAAGTTATGATATTTGTACACCTAAAATCAACCCCCAATACCATATATTTATTTATACTTTTATACAATTATATATTATTTTATTTTTTTCCAAATTAACACCAACACCTAAAAACACACTCCCCAACATGTGTCCATGGATGAGGTGTTCAAATATCTTTTCTATTCAAACATATGATGCCCAATTTTATGAATAAAATATTATCCTATAGTGTGTGGCTAGGAAAAGGGAAACATACATAATACACGATTAAGTAGATACTATGCATACCATTGGTATGGCCGTGGAAAGAGCATGAAAGTGGGGAATTTTCTTGATCTGAGTAAAGGGTGTTGCATCTCAAGCAGCGCTTCTTTGTTTGAGTATGGGATGATGTGGTTGCTTTGATGAGTGACTGTGAACAACACTTGACCTCTAAAGTGCCATGTCCATGATGGGATGATGGTTTGCACAAAAGGAGGTTTTGAGGGAAACTGACTGCAAAAACCATTCAGATTCTCCTTTTTAGTTTTACTTCACAGAAAATGGGAAGAGGGCAGTGACCAGTGACTCGAGGGATTCTATATTTCTACCTCACAAATATTTTTTCACTATCTCTTCCCAGTCCCCAATCCCATCTCAACAGTCTCATTAGCAGACTCTTTTGCCAGGCCCAGGCCTATAAGCCATTCTTACTGGTCTAATAAACAGAGGTTCAACCCACAATATAAGCCGAAGCTTAATGGGCCTGATGAGCTAATACCACTAATGACCAACATGATGGCACCTATTTTCTTTTCTTTTAGTTTTTTTTTGTTGACTTAATTATACTTTTGGTCCCTCTATTTTACTACTTGGGCGATTTTGGTCCCCGGTTTTTTTCGCTCCATTTTAATCCCCATATTTAAATTATTGGATGTTAACATACAGATAGACCAAAATTGCACATTTTTACAATGTGGGGACTAAAATCGAGCTGAAAAAAATTGGGGGACCAAAATTACAATTAAGCCTAATTTTTTTCTCTTTGTACGATACTATGGCACCTCTAGTATTTTTCTTATTAAAAATAGTGATCAATTAAATGGTTCGAGTAATGCTTTGGTGTGATATGTGAGCATGTTGAACAAGATTATGCTGTCCCAAAAAATGATATTTCAGCATCCCTATCAATTAAACGTTGAGAATATGTATAAATATTAATGAATTATGATTTTATTTTATTAAGTGACAAATTATTAATGGTAAAAGATAGAGAATGTCACGAAAAAATGACAGAGAAGATCTCACTAAAAAAATTGTTATTTTGTCGATGTTTTTTAGGAGATTTTTTGAAACCACTACAAATTAGCATAAATTTAGATGAATATTGGGTTTTCTAAGTAGCGCCCAAAATCAGCTAAACAGTGGTGGTTTTAGTTTTAATTTGTGGAGGTTTCTATCCTCCTCAAATCAAACACTAAAAATAATTTCCCACCACTTACTATTCATCACCCGTTCTTTCAGACTTAGAACCCAAAACCTAGTACCATAAACTGCGCAAACCCAAATCCCACTCTTTTAAACTCTGCTGCGGTGAGGCTTGACTTGAGTTATCAGCGCCAAGGTCGTCTCTACGCCAAGGTCGTTTTAGAGTTTCATATTTGTTTCCTGTGAGTTGCGGAGATTCAGTTTCTCCCTCTTTCTCATGGTATGCCCTAGTGTTACTTACTCACTTAGCTTGAAAGGTTCGAACTGTTTGCAGTCATATTTGTATATTTATACTCAGGCACGAAGTGAGACTTGGATCATAGGGGTCAACTATAAAAAATTAAAGTCCGTCCTATACATATTTGCCTTAAATTTTCATACCAAATATGCATAATTATTTGTTCGATCCAAAACGTTAATTACATTAATAATGTATCAAAACATATGATGGTCTAGTCATCCAAAGTGAACTCTCACCCCTCAGACACTTGCATCCAGCATCAAGATTTAACATGCATCGGACGCATGCTGTTGATAGTTTTTGCGTGTGGTGGATCGCCAAAATCGACAAATATTTAAACGGTCAGAACTTTTGATTCGGGTTGACTTTTTAAACATATATATATATATATATATATATATATATATACACGAAAAGCTCTTTTCGACCTCGTCATCCTAGCAACTAGTTTGTCAACTGCAGGGCCTGAGGCCTCCCTAAAATACACATAAATCCGTCCATGTTTATCCTTCCACTTACATTTCAAATGTGTTCCGAATCTTGTATACTTTGCTTTAAAGGCGCTAAGCAAAAAAAGTAATACTTATGGAAACACAACAAATTCTTGATAAAGTAGTGTAACCAACGAAAAGGATGCCATGCAGGAAAGTTCAGTGTGAGTTTAAATATACTGTGGTGTGACTGTGAAAATTTTCAAGTACGTCCAGAATGTCTACAACATGTGTATCCTGTGTACACGCTGCAGTATGTCTTCAATGTTCATAAAGAACAATTTGGTGTATGGGAAATGTAGGGTTTTGACCAGAATATGGTGAAGATGTTTTGTGCCATAATCCATTAAAGCCAAGAGCTCATTGTGGTCATCCTAAATCTACTTACGTTTGTAATGACATGGAACGTAGGGAAAAGAACATCCAAAACGATGTGGATTGTGTAGAAATAAAGTTAACAATAAGAATAATTGTCCTAACTATAGTGGCACTTCTGGACTAACAACAATACTAATTTAGAACTTTTAATTGTATTCATGATTGATGTTTGTATTTTAAGCTTCTCTAATTAATTTTCATCGTTGCGTTATTTACATAATAATAATTATCAATTAAAATTATTTCATAATTAAATTATAAAATATATATATTAAAAGTGAATAATTTAATTTCAATTTTTTAAGACACAATTTAGACCTTAAAACACTTAAATATCGCAATTAAATTTTTTTTGTTAAGTTCGTATGGTCAAATTCCAAACAAATTAAAGTCAAGAGTTCTGGTTTTTCTGATCAGTCATCATTGTACTATTTTGTATTTACTCTTCTGGAGAGTGGTTCTCCAGTTAACTATGCAAGTACATGATGTACCATATATTATATCCATAGATAAAGTATAACCCCTCAATCCTCGTCCTCTACAATAGCAATGATAAAAATTTGTTAATTGAAAAGTAAATGTTCTAAAAATTTGACTTCGAATGGTTGAACCGGTCAATATGTGACTTGACGGTGATTATATTATTAAAAAGTATTACATACTGGAGAAAAGGTTTTAACCTTGTTTAAAATTTATTTCTAAAGTCGGTTTTAGAATCGATGTTGGAACGGATGATGTTATAAATTGGAATTTTAGACATCGATTTTAAAACTGATATTAAAAATATATTTTTCACATCGGTTCTCAGATAAAATTGATGTCTATAGTGCTCATTCAACAAAAAATGTAAGCAGAACACCACTTTTAGACATTGGTTAAAATATAGAATCGATGTCTAAGCTTCTGTTTAGAAATCGATTTTAAAAAAAAATCGATGTCTAAAGTGCTCATTCAACAAACAATTTTAGCAAAACACAATTTTAGACATTGGTTAAAAGCTAGAACCGATGTCTAAAGTGCACTTTTAACATCGGTTCTAGCTTTTAACCGATGTCTAAAGTGCTTCTATTCTGTTTTTAAAAATAAATAATACATGACTTTTAACATCGGTTTTGATAATAACCGATGTCTATAGTGTTTTTTTTTAAATAACTAGTTTACATTAGTTACAATCATTTCCCCTGTTTCAGTGTTACATCCAGATCATTCCCAGTAAGTTAACAGAATCTAAATATTCTCAACATTGAATCACTTATACAACCAAAACATACTAAATTAATATACTATATTAATTACGAACGATACATACACTTCAATTACTTTCAGAGCTAAATACGTAATAATATCGTAAGTAGTGTAAACTAAACAATATAACAACAAAGATACTTAGAATCCAATAAACTAGCTAGTACATGATATGTTATAGATTTCAAGTCAAAATATATATTAGTCAAAAAAATAGCTACTATATACATGATATGTTTATAAACAGGAAACACAAACTATGATTGATACACTTAAAAAAAAGGTTGCCCAATGCAACCTTATGTCAATAATGTCCCCTACAGAGAGTGGAGTCGGATTTGTCGAACATATGCACGTTCAATTGGACATAAGATTAATCTTATAAGTAATAAACTAAAATAAAACATAACTAATCTATAATTAATTGTTACAACTAATTGTGTTATTAATTAGTTACCTCCTGCCATCATTCACTAATACCGGTGGAGACAATTTCGAGCATCCACTTCATCAGGTAATATCTGCACTCCCATCCGCCACGTTGTCTACGAGACTACAAATAAAACTAAATTTGAATATAAGAAATTAAACACAAAGTAATAACTATTGTAAATTGCACTTGAAGCATTTGTAGTAATAAACATCTTACGTTAGGAATAATCCACCAAATAGGCCTACACCTTTCACCAACCAAAATGCGGCTAGCATCCATAAAACTATCATAAGAAAATAAACATTAACTAAAGTATATGTTACAGATTTCGGATAAATAAAACAACTTGATTACTGATTAATTAAATGCTTATGTTTCAGTAGCGGTCTTGAGATCCTTTGTCGGCTTCCTTTCCAACGACCAGAAGAAGACCACGGCATTCACACGAGGACATATGATCAATAATTGCCAATGTTCACTGCATTTGTGAAACAGTTAGTGACAAGTCATATATAGTTATAATTAAATAATAACTTGTAAAGTTGTACTTACTCCTTGAGGTAAGGCGCAAGGTTGCACTGATGATTGCCTCGAGCAAATATAGGGCGTATGTTCGCGACGTCTTCTGATAGAATGAAAACATCACCCTGAATGAGAATAGGGTCAATGAACCCATAAACGACGAGTTTCCCTTATCAAGACACAGGCGATGCAGATACCTAAGATATTGATGAAACATGTTAATTATAATAATATTTAAAATTTAATTAGTTAAATTACAAATAAAATGTACTTACGTGCACCATAACGAGATGTTCGAGGCGCTAACCATTTCACCCTCAAGAGCCATCTCCATAATTTCCCTCCCATGGTTATACAAATGATCATTACACTTGCCATCATGTTCCAACTTTACATAAGTTTCAGTCGACCCCATAGTCCCAATCTCTACAGCCAGACGTTTTAAAACATCATGAGGATTCCCTTTGTCGATCCCCTAACAACAAACACAAAACATTTGCGATCACAATTAAGTTATTTCATTTGTAATTAATTGAATGATTAAATGAATACCTTGACAAGAGCAGACTTCTCGAGTCTTCCCGGGTCCGACCTTTTAGGCGGAACATCTTTTCCAACATCCTAAATAAAAAAACATAAAGCATTAATAGTAAACACAAATATATTATTTCAATTGTAAATATAGAAAAACACAAGTAATTGAATACCTCGAGATGCAACAAAAAACCGACCAATCTTCTTGGCGGGGATGAAGTTACGGGAGGCCTCGCCACTGTTTAAAAATTTAATTAGTTAAATTACAAATAAAATGTACTTACGTGCACCATAACGAGATGTTGTTCGGCGCTAACCATTTCACCCTCAAGAGCCATCTCCATAATTTCCCTCCCTTGGTTATACAAATGATCATTACACTTGCCATCATGTTCCAACTTTACATAAGTTTCAGTCGACCCCATAGTCCCAATCTCTACAGCTAGACGTTTTAAAACATCATGAGGATTCCCTTTGTCGATCCCCTAACAACAAACACAAAACATTTGTGATCACAATTAAGTTATTTCATTTGTAATTAATTGAATGATTAAATGAAACCTTGACAGTAGGAGACTTCTCGAGTCTTCCCGGGTCCGACCTTTTAGGCGGAACATCTTTTCCAACATCCTAAATAAAAAAACATAAAGCATTAATAGTAAACACAAATATATTATTTCAATTGTAAATATAGAAAAACACAAGTAATTGAATACCTCAGATGCAACAAAAAACCTGACCAATCTTCTTGGCCAGGGGATGAAGTTACCGGAGGCCTCACCCACTGTTTGAACCTCCTCAGTGGGCACAGGGACTCGAGCATTAGCATCTCGAATATCTTCAACTAGCACCCTCACCTGATCATCCGCTAATGTACGGTGGTGTGTGGTATTCCCCAAGTTGTGTGCCCTCCCCAATGCCACTAAGCAGTGATCATGATGATCATCAACATACAACTCACACATATCAGGATCCTCATCATCAACATCAGACCGATGAGGAGGATCACATGAGCCCTTAGTGCTCACATGGTCAGAGGGTTGGGCACCTGTGTTTTACATGGACATACCAGCCAAAGCTGCTGAAGTTGCTGGGAAAACTTCTTTGGGTCATCTCCGTCTCGGCATCATCCGCAATCTCCCATTTTAGCCGTTCTCTATATGCATCATCATCCCCTGTGGCGTCGGTGTGAAGATGAACCATGATATTGGCGAATGTCAATTCCCCATCCAACACCAATCACACGACGGGGTGGTCTTGTTTCTTGTTGGCGGCAACTAAGATATCCTGGCGCCTTCAGGAACAAAGGTTCCTTGAGTGGTCTGTTCGTCAATGCATCCTATAACATATAGAATATTACGTCACATTACAATTAGGTAACATTGTTAAAATCACAATTAGAATTCAAACTATAATTACAATCTTCTAAGCTACTTGGCGTGCCTCCTCAGATGTATATTGTCCCGTACTTCTTTGTCGAGCTCTCTTCCATGCACGATGGCACGAGGGTGGAGGTGGATCAACAACTTATGGACGATTTTCAGCTGTAGGATTAGCCTCGAGATGCTTCTTCCTTACGTCTTTTATTTTCCTTTTCCACCATTGTCCTGTTAAGCCTTTTATATCCCCACGAGACAATATATGGGGGTGAAGATTCTTACTTTGGATTTCCTGTCCCTTTTTCCTCTTCTCCTGTTATAAATAAAAGACATTTAAATTACATAAGTAAATTAATAAGATTAATTAAATTTAGAGACAACTCAATTATGTTAACCTGAAAGATAGGATCATGCCGGCTCTGAACAAAGCGATCCCACGTCTCCTAGTCAAGAAACGGGTACACCTCAAGTGGGTTCTTCTGACTCGGATTGAATATGTGGTTTCTGCCTAGGTCCGTCTTTAAATGCCCTCCAACGCTCACCTGCATACTTTATCAAACGCCTCCTCATATTCTTGGTATCCGCCACGCCAAAGGTGAGCTACATTAACACCAACAAACCAAGGGATTAATGCATGATATTAATAAGATTAAAATAAAATAGATACAAAAAAAAGTGTAAAAGTATAGATACCAGAATACTATCCAATATCTGATCCTTCCCACCCTCTGGCACATTTTTCCAATTCTCAATAAGTATACTAGGCTTGTTTCGAGCAAGGGTCCCCACAAAGCTGTTAAACTGATCGGCGCCCTATAGGATCGAGGTAACGATCAAACTCGATTCTTATCCTTTGATTTGCACCACGGTTGACGGTCAAATTCTTCATACACGTGGCACGTCTACCCTTTATGACCGTCGACGTGGCATCCGACTCGCTGCGTGAAGGAGGGATATCCTCGGGATCAGCCATGTATGCCTGTTTAGACAAAAAAAAAAAATAATGTCAATATGTCTAGATAAATATCAAACATAATTTAACTTATAAATATCAACGTAAACATAACTTATAATATGACTTTAAACATATATAACTTAAACTATACTTACACTGTGGTCAAGTAGTAAGGTTCTCCCATAACCCTTCCTGATGATCATCACGAGTGACATGTACATCATCCACTTCATTTTCCTCATTGAAAGTAGGCACCCGTGTTGAGAAAGAAGGAGTATCAGAAATATCAAGAGTTGAATCTTGATTTTCCTCACTACCATTAGACATGTTTTTCCTTGGAGAACCACTGACCACCTTTTGTTAGAAGGATCACGGATATAAAACACTTGTTTTGATTGGGATGCCATGATGAAAGGCTCTTCTTTATAAACCACCTTATCAAGGTCCACCAATTTGAATCCTAACTCATCGGTTTGTACACCGTTGTTACTGTCGACCCACTTACATTTAAAAATAGGCACTCCAAATTTCGTGTAATCGACCTCCCAGATCTCTTCAATGATTCTAAAGTACGATACGGATGCCATGACAGGGTTTGTATCTTTTGAACAAGAGAAATGCATGGACTCAGTCACGACCATAACCCCACTATTTTGCACGGTACTTTTGTCATCCTGGGGCTTTGTATAGATGGAAAACTTATTGATATCGTACCCACTCCAGCATATGACATCAAAGTTAGGCCCATGTGCCAGCCATTTTAATGTATCAGAAGCAATACCATCCTTTGCAATTTTTTCTTTATACCAGTTCAAGAAAGTCTTATTATGTTTGTTCAAACACCATTTTTCATTCATGCGAGGGTAAGTTTCATTGATGATGCTTTTGTGCTCACATAAGTATGGTTCAACCTCATCAGTGTTATTCAATATATACAAATGTGCTTGAAGCACTTCCTCTCGATCCATGCTCTTAACAGTAATACCCATGTACCTTTACCATCATATCTTCCTTCATGACGAGACTTCGGAAGCCCTACAGGTTCCACTTCTGACATGTAGTCTGTACAAAACTCAATAGCTTCTTCTGCAACGTACCTTTCAATAATAGATGCTTCAGGATGGTGTGGATTCTTCATATACCCTTTCAAGATCTTCATGTATCGCTCAACCGGGTGCATCCACCTTAAATAAAGGGGACCACACAATCTATTCTCCCTCACTAGATGAACAATCAAATGAACCATAATGTCAAAAAATGAAGGGGGAAAATACATCTCCAATTGGGTGCCAAGTCATCCAACTTTTGAGTGTCAATGACCTTGTTACATATAGCATTGAAGAATGCATAACCTAGTAATGACATGTCTGACTTTTTTAGGCAAGATGTCACGAATGGCCACCGGTAGTAGTTGTTGCATCAAGACGTGGCAATCATGAGACTTTAAGCCATCTAATTTGAGATCTTTCATTGAGACAAGTCTCTTGACATTTGAAGAGTAACCCTGTGACACTTTAACGCCCCGTAGACACTCACATAAACTTCATTTATCTTTTTTTGATAAAGTATGTCTTGCTGGGGGAAAATAAGTCTTCTTACCCCCCACTCTATGTGGAGCTAACTGCTCTCTCGTATACCCATCGCAACTAGATCGAGACGAGCATTCACACCGCTAAGTCTCTAAAATGTCTGATGTGTATTTTCCTAAGTTTTGATGAGAACTAAACATTGGTTAATGATTTAATTAACCTTCATATTGGTTGCTAACCTATCTATCGAGTGTGAAGATTAAATAATAGAATCATCCGTCCAACATAAATAATAGAATCATCCGCCTAACGCAAATGATAGAATCATCCGTCCAATGCAAATGAAAGCCAACGACCACTAAAGTGATGAAAGCCAGCGTCCACTAAAGTAAAAGCCAAGCGTCCACTAAAGTGATGAAAGCGAGCGTCTATTAAAGTGACAGAGGCGCTCGTCAACTAAAGTAACACAAGCGCTCGTCTACTGCAGTGACAAAAGCGCTCGTCCACAAAAGTAACAGAAGCGCTCGTCCACTGGAGTGACAGAAGCGCTCGTCCACCTGGAGTAACAAAAGCGCTCCTCCATCTAGGTAATGAGCGCTCATCCACTAAAGTGGCATATGGAGCTCGTCTACTAGGATTACGTTCTTTGGACTTGCTAAAACCTTAATGAGAGTATCCGTCCAATGACATGGCATATAAAGCTTGTCTACTAGCCTGTCCGTATGTAAAATCTTAAATGGGTAGATGGACGCGGTTATCTTCAAGATGGACGCGCTTATCCCATGAATACGAATTCTCATAGAATTATCGAATCTTATTTCAAGAACCGAGAATCAAGAAAAGTCGAAGTTACTCTCTCGAGAAACCTCGGATATCATAACCAAAGACTAGTTAAAGAATGCTTCCAAAATGCTTTATTCTCTAGTACCTCCGGTCCTTACACGAAAAGGGAATTGTACTCAACGAAATTACAAAAAGCTCTTTGCACAATTTTGATATGGCTGTATCACGATGCATAAAGCCATGATCCTTCATGTTAGAGTACAACCAACGTTCATATTGCATTAATGGCTGCCCAGAATGACTATATTGCATTTAATGAAGTTCTGCTTAAGGCCAACATCTGAGGGAATGTCTCTAACGGATCCTAAATACTTGAAGACCATAAATACATGTCATTAAAGATGAAGTGCAGTGAGAATACACATAGCATCAAAGAGCCATTACTCTGCGCATTAATTTCTTCATTCTTTCATTTTGTATTCTTCAATCATTTGAAGTTATTACGTAGAATTCCTAAGCTTTACATTTAAACCACTCTGAGTGTTAGTGAAAGATCTGTCTGTGAGAAGTTGTATTTATTACAAACCAAATCTCTCAAACAAACCTGAGTGAGCCTGAAGAGGCTAAGTGTTCAAAGAATACTTGTCTTGAGCTTGAAGAGGCTAGGTGTGCAAAGAATACTTATCTTGGAGCCTGAAGAGGCTAGGTGTGCAAACAATACTTGAGTCTGTAACCTGATCAGTTATAGTGGATAAATCTTGGTGCTGCCAAGGACTGGACGTAGCTCTTTGCTTTGAAGAGTGAACCAGGATAAATAACTGTGTCAATCTCTCTTTCCTTAAACTCTTTAGTTTTCTTACGTCTATCAAGTAGTGTGTTTGCCAAAAGTAACCCGTCCATCCTGTATCCTTCAACTCGTCCAAACCTAGCTTATGTTTTCGAAAAGATTTCAACTTTGCTTAAATTCTGATAAACACAATTCAACCCCCCATCTCGTGTTTATAGTTGTCTATTTCAGTTAGTATCAGAGCTCAGCCTCTGGGTTGAGCATCTAACAGTGTAGAGGTAAAAGGTCCTGAAGAATAGACATGACTGCTGGAGCCAGTTCAAGTGGAAGTCACCAGACTGAAGGAGCTTCCCTAACCAGACCTCTTTACTTCAATGGAGAAAACTACAACTATTGGAAAGATAGATTTCAATGGTTCATTCTATCTACAAACTCTGATCTTTGGGATGTCATTACAGATGGTCCATTCATTCCCAAGAATGATGATAACACTGACAAACCAAAAGCTCAGTGGACTACTGCAGAAAAGACAAAATGGGAGCTGAACCACAAAGATAGATATAACATCATTTGTGCTCTCAGTCCGGAGGAGTTTGAGAAGGTATGCGCTTGTGACTCTGCCAAAGAAATATGGGACACTTTAGCTGTCACACTTGAAGGAACAACCAACGTCAAAGAGTCAAAGATTGTCATACTTGTCAGAAAGTGTAAACTGTTTGTCATGGAGGACGGAGAATCTGTTGCTCAAATGATAGGAAGATTTCAAACTATAGTTAACAGTTTAAAATATCTTGGCAAAGTCTATACCAATGCTAAGAAGGTTGGAAGGATTCTGAGAAGTCTACCTAAACAGTGGAGACCTTTGATCACTGCTATCTCTCAAGCCAAGGATCTCACTACCTTGACTATGGATGAACTTCTTGGAACACTCACTGTTCATGAGCAAGAACTTGGAGATGAAGTTGCACCAAAGAAGGGCAAGTCAATTGCTCTGAAAGCTGATCAAAAGTCAGCAAGAGTTTCCAAGGCTCTAAAGGCAGATAAGTCATCCAGTAATGCTGACCTATCGGAACTCGAGGATTCTGAGAGTGATGAAGAATTGTCTCTCCTGACCAGGAAGATAAAGCTTCTCCTACAGAAAAAGAAGTTCAAGAGGGATGAGCCATTCAGAAGGTTCAACAAGGACAAGAACTTCATAGAATCCACCTCAACAGACAAAAGTCCAATTGTTTGCTATGAGTGCAAGAAGCCTGGTCACATCAAGGCCGAGTGTCCTCAACTCAAGAAGGGCCCTTTGAAGAAATTCTTCAAGAATAAGAAGAAAGGAATGATGGCTACATGGGAGGATCTGTAGTCAACATCTTCTAATGAAGAAACAGAGGAAGAAGCCAATCTGTTTGATGGCCAACACTGACTCAGACTCTGAAGATGAGGTACATCCTGAATATGAGGAATTACTTGATGCCTATAAGGAGTTGATGGAGGAATCCAACTACTTATCTAAAGCCTTCAAATCCCTCAAGAGAGAGTATGTAAAGCTCACCTGTGAGCATCAACAGAAATCTTAAGAGTGCGAGAAGCTGACTAAAGAGAACAGTGAGATGAAGACTGAAAAGTCTAATGAAGCTAAGATCTCAAGTGAAACATCATCATCTGAAGAAGTTGAAAAACTTCAACAGAAAGTGGAAGAGCTCACTTCTGATCTTGCCAAATTTGTTAATGGTAGAGACAATCTGACCAAGCTACTTGGCAGTCAGAGACACTCTCTTAACAAAGAAGGTATTGGATATGTCCATCAGACACATCATAAAGTATCAACTAAAGCTTCTACAGTATCTGTTAAGTCAACTGTAACCAAATCTGCACCTGCTTGTAACTTCTGTGGAAAAACTGGACATGTTATGTCTAAGTGTATCCATAAGAAGAGAAGGAAGTCTTCACAGACTCCTAGAACTAACAAAAAAGGACTCAAAAATATGGGTACCTAAAGATCAAATAATTTCTACCGCAGATGTCCTTAATAGGATAAAGAAAACACCACTGCTGGTACTTGGGCAGTGGTTGCTCGCGACACATGACAGGAGAAAGGTCTATGTTCCTAGACCTCCAACTTAAGAAAGAAGGATATGTTGCATTTGGAGGCAATCAGAAAGGGAAGGTTATAGGCATTGGTACTATTGGTGGTAAACCTTCTCCTCCCTCTATATCTAATGTTCTTATGGTTGAAGGATTAAGACACAATTTTCTTAGCATAAGTCAATTATGTGGCAGTGGATTTGATGTCTCCTTTACCAAGGATTTATGTGTAGTTAAAGACTATAGTGGCAAAACCCTATTTTCTGCTAAAAGCCAACAAAATCCGTATAAGATTGAACTGACTGATCTCTCAGATCAAAGTGTAACTTTGTCCGATGTCTAAGGAGGATGAAAGATGGTTATGGCATAAGAAACTAGGACATGCTAGTATGAAACTAACTTCTAAACTGAAAAAGGATAACCTTGTGAGAGGATTGCCCGATATTAGTTTTTTAAGAAAGATGCCTTGTGTGATGCATGTCGAGAGAGGTAAACAGATAAAATCAAGTTTCAAATCTAAAAACCAAGTATCAACCTCTAGATCTCTTTGAGTTGTTACACATGAATCTGTTTGGACTAGTTAGTGTTGCTAGTACATTGGGAAGAAAATATGGATTTGTCATAGTTGATGACTACTCTAGATTTACATGGGTACTCTTCTTAACCCACAAGGATGAGTCTTTTAAGGCTTTCTCAGTATTCTACAAAAGAGTACAAAATGAACAAGGTTTATGTATCTCTACCCTTAGAAGTGATCATGGGGAGAATTTGAAAATGAGCAGTTTAGAAAGTTCTCGTGAGAAGAATGGGATCTCTCACAATTTGTGTACCTAGAACTCCACAACAAAATGGAGTGGTCGAGAGAAAGAACAGATCTCTGCAAGAGATGACTAGATCTATGCTCAATGAGAATAATCTCCCCAAGTACTTCAGGCGAAACGATAGAACATTGCTTGTTATGTACAAAATAGAATACTTATTAGGCCTTTTCTAAAGAAGACACCTTATGAATTTTGGAAAGGTAAAAGCCCCAACATATCTTATTTTCATGCATTTGGATGTGAATGCTTCATTTTCAATACTAAGGATCAACTTGGAAAGTTTGATTCCAAAGTAGATAAAGGTATTTTTGTAGGATATTCCGAAATGTCTAAAGCATTTAGAATTTACAATTCCCGAACCTTTGTTATTGAAGAATCTGTTCATGTTAAATTCAATGATGGATTAAAGATCGATAAAGAACTATCGGATCTAGAAGATGATCTTGCAAGTCTTGATATAAACAAGCCCGATAAGTCAACAATCCGATCTAACCAAAACAGAACCTCGTGCCTCGAGGTTGAAAGACAAGTGGAACATACGGGTCACAGACAAGTCAAGATCTTCATGATGATCTCAAAAGGGATTGGAAGTTCAACACTCATCATCCTAAGGATCTTATTATTGGAAATCCTTACAAGGAGTAAGAACTAGATCCACATTAAGAGAATCAAACAATGTGGCCTTTATTTCAGATTTGGAGCCTAAACGCATTGGAGAAGCTCCTAAGGATGAAAGCTGGATTCTTGCTATGCAAGAAGAACTTAACCAGTTCACCACAAATGATGTCTGGACTCTTGTCTCTAAGCCTAAAAACAAGTCGGTTATTGGAACAAGATGGGTCTTCAGAAACAAATTGGATGAAAATGGTAACGTTGTCAGAGATAAGGCAAGGTTAGTAGCTCAAGGCTATAACCAACAAGAAGGTATTGATTATACTGAAACCTTTGCACCTGTAGCTATAATAGAAGCCATACGCATTTTAATGTCATATGCTGCACAACACCAAATTACTCTGTTTCAAATGGATGTAAAAAGTGCTTTTCTAAATGGTATAATTGAAGAAGAAGTGTATGTTAAACAACCCCCTGGTTTTGAGAATACTTGATAAACCAGATCACGTTTTCAAACTTAAAAAGGCATTATATGGTTCGAAACAAGCACTTAGAGCATGGTATAATAGACTCGGTTCTTTTCTCATGCATAATGGTTTTACTAGAGGACAACTAGACACTACTCTGTTCAAAAAATACTCTAAAGAGAACTTTATTATAGTTCAAATATATGTTGATGATATTATTTTTGGAGCAACTAATGAAAAGCTGTGCAAGGAATTTTCAAATCTAATGCAAGCTGAATTTGAGATAAGCATGATGGGAGACTTGAAGTTCTTCATTGGATTACAAATCAAGGCACAAGTGATGTAATTTACATTCATCAACAAAAATATACCAAGGAGATACTCAAGAAATACAAAATGGAAAATGCAAAGCTCATGAAAACCCCTATGCAACCCAATGCAAAACTAAACAAAGATGATGAAGGTAAAAAGGTAGATCAAACTGTCTACAGAGGTATGATTGACTCTCTACTGTACTTAACTTCATGCAGACCTGACATTCAATTTAGTGTATGTATGTGTGCTAGATTCCAATCTAATCCTAGAGAATATCATCTTAAGGCTGTTAAAAGAATATTTAGATATTTCCTTGGAACTACTAATCTTGGTTTGCTGTATTTAAGATCAAAAGAATACAGATTAGTGAGATATTGTGATGCTGATTTTGCTGGAGACAGAATAGAAAGAAAAAGCACCAGTGGAGGATGTCACTTCATTGGAGCAAGTTTAGTCTCATGGTCAAGCAAGAGGTAGATAACCATTGCCCCTGTCTCCATGCTGAAGCGGTAATACATCTCTCTTGCTAGTTCTTCGCTCTCAACTCTTATGGGTAAAACATCAACTTGAGGATTACTATATTTATGAACATAACATATCTGTATGGTGTGATAATTCCAGTTCTATATGTTTAACTAAAAATCCAATTCAGCATTCTAAGGCTAAGCATATTGAAATCAAACATCATTTCATTAGGGATTATGTTCAGAAAGGCATCTTTGATATTAAGTTTGTTAAAACTGAAAATCAATGGGCTGATATTTTCACTAAACCCCTCGCAGAAGAAAGGTTTTATTTATTAGAGATAATCTAAACATGCATTGCATTGTTGAATGACATGTCTGAATGTTAACTTGTCTGTGCTAAATCTGTCATTACTCCTATATACATGTTCTTTTAACTAAGCATTAATTCATGGGGAGTGATGATACAATAGTTTAAGTGGAGTATGTCTCATATGCTTGCTGCATTACTATGATTTTCTTAACATGCTATCTTTCCCTTAAACATATCTCACAAATAAAACTTGATAACCCTTTTTGATGTTGACAAAAGGGGGAGAATGGGAGAAATGAGAAATGTGATAGAAATGTGTTATAGAAGAATGAATATGATATGAATCTTAAATAATACATGGACATGAGTATGCTCTGATAGTTTCCATAATTGCTCAGATAAATCTTTAGTAAGATTGCTCTGATAATAATTTCAAAGTAAAACAAGTTAAACTTAATGTCTGATCTAGCATCTGCATGATATGTCCGCTTAAGAAAATTTCAACCTATCTGATATATGCTATTTTCTTTGTTGATATTATCCGAGATTCATTAAATCATCTCAATGTTTGTCATCATCAAAAAGGGGGAGATTGTTAAGTCTCTAAAATGTATGATGTGCATTTTCCTAAGTTTTTATTAGAACTAAACATTGGTTAATGATTTAATTAACCTTCATATTGGTTGCTAACATGTCTATCGAGTGTGCAGATTAAATAATAGAATCATCCGTCCAACGTAAATAATAGAATCATCTGTCCAACGCAAATGATAGAATCATCCGTCCAACGCAAATGAAAGCCAACGTCCACTAAAGTGATGAAAGCCAGCGTCCACTAAAGTAAAACCCAGCGTTCACTGCCAACGTCCACTAAAGTAAAAGCCAACATCCACTAAAGTGATGAAAGCCAGTGTCTACTAAAGTGACAGAGGCGCTCGTCTGCTAAAGTAACACAAGCGCTTATCTACTGAAGTGACATAAGTGCTCGTCCACTAAAGTAACAGAAGCGCTCGTCCACTGGAGTGATAGAAGCGCTCGTCCACCGGAGTAACAAAAGCGCTCCTCCATCAAGGTAACAGAAGCGCTCATCCACTAAAGTGGCATATGGAGCTCGTCTACTAGGATTACATTCTTTGGACTTGCTAAAACCTTAATGAGAGTATCCGTCCAATGACATGGCATATGAAGCTCGTCTACAAGCTTGTCCGTATGTAAAATATTAAATGGGTAGATGGACACGGTTATCTTCAAGATGGACGCGCTTATCCTATGAATGCGAATTCTCTTAGAATTATCAGAATCTTATTTCAAGAACCAGAATCAAGAAAAGTCGGAAGTTACTCTCTCGAGAAACCTCGGATATCATAACCAAAGACTAGTTAAAGAATGCTTCCAACATGCTTTATTCCCTAGTACCTCTGGTCCTTACACGAAAAGGGAATTGTACTTAGCAAAGTACAAAAAGCTCTCTCGCACAACTCGATATGATCGTATCACGATGCATAAAGACATGATCCTTCATGTTAGAGTACAACCAACGTTCCTATTGCATTAATGGTTACCTAGAATGACTCTATTGTATTTAATGAAGTTCTGCTTGAAGCTAACATCTGAGGGAATGTCTCTAACGGATCCTAAATGCTTGAAGATCATAAATACAGAAGTCATTGAAGATGAAGTGCAGTGAGAGTACACATAGCATCAAAGAGCCATTACTATGCGCATTAATTTCTTCGTTCTTTCATTCTCGTATTCTTCAATCATTTGAAGTTATTACGCAGACTTTCATAAGATTTACATTTAAACCACTCTCTCGAGTGTTAGTGAAAGATCTGTTTTTGAGAAGTTGTATTTATTACAAATCAAATCTCTCAAACAAGCCTGAGTGAGCCTGAAGAGGCTAAGTGTGCAAAGAATACTTGTCTTGAGCCTGAAGAGGCTAGGTGTGCAAAGAATACTTGTCTTGGAGCCTAAAGAGGCTAGGTGTGCAAACAATACTTGAGTCTGTAACCTGATCAGTTATAGTGGATAAATCTTGGTACTGCCAAGGACTAGACGTAGCTCTTTGCTTTGAAGAGTGAACCAGGATAAATAACTGTGTCAATCTCTCTTTCCTTAAACTCTTTAGTTTTCTTACGTCTATCAAGTAGTGTGTTTGCCAAAAGTCACCCGTCCATCCTGTATCCTTCCACTCGTCCAAACCCAACTTCTGTTTTCGAAAAGATTTCAACTTTGCTTAAATTCTGATAAACACAATTCAACCCCCCTTATCGTGTTTATAGTTGTCTATTTCAACACCATCATTTGTCTTGCCTTGAATGTTGAGAAGCGTTCCGATTAAACTGTCACACACATTTTTCCCCACATACATCACATCAATACAATGTCTTACATCAAGCTTACACCAGTATGGAAGATCAAAGAAGATCGACCTCTTCTTCCATATGTTTTTCTCAATAGCCCTCTTTTGGGTCTTCCCATAGATAACATTAATGTCCATCACAAGTTCATAAACTTGTTCTCCGGTCAAGACCACAGGAGCAATTTCATTCTTCGGAAGTCCATTGAAAGCTTTTCCCAATCTAAGGTAAGGGTGATTACGTCGGAGAAATCTCCGATGCCCAAGGTAATCCGTCTTCCTTCCATGTTGCAGTTGATGGTAGCATGTGCCTTCTTCACATATTGGACATGCTTTATGCCCCTTAACACTATACCCGCACAGGTTCCCGTATGCTGGAAAGTCATTGATGGTGCAAAATAACATGGCATGCATTTTGAAAGTCTCATGGCAATACCCGTCGATCACATCAACGCCTTCATCCGACAACATTCTCAAGTCTTCAATCAAGGGACTCAGATAAACATTAATATCATTTCCTGGCTGTTTTGGACCCGAAATCATCATACTTAACATAATGTATTTGCGCTTCCTGCACAACCAAGGAGATAGGTTGTAAATTACCAGGAGAACAGGCCATGAACTATGAATACTACTTAAGTTTCCATATGGATTCATTCCTTGGTAGCAAGTCCAAGCCTCGAGGTTTCGGGGCTCATTGTCGAAATACGGAAACAAACTATCAATTATCTTCCATTGAAAGGAAGATAGGTTGTAAATTGGCGAAGCCTGTCCATCACATTTCCTCTCATCTGCATGCCATCTAATGTTCTTTGCGTCATTTACATTAGCAAACAATCGCTTGAACCGTGAAATTACCGGAAGATACCATAACAGCCTTCGCAGAGGACCCTTGGTGACCACATATCAACTAGAATCACCATCCCTCACTTTGTTGCATGATACCTTCACCTGGGGCACTCGTGCACCCCTTCAAACTTTTTCCGTGACAATATGCAATCATTGGAGCATGCGTGTATTTTCTTATACTCCATACCCACCTGGACACAATATCTTCTTCGCCTCATAGTTTCGCGACGGCAATGTGTTACCTTCTCGGAAGCATGTCTTTCAACAACTCAAGCAATTCAGTAAAGCTTTTATCGCTCCACTCATTTTTCGCCTTCACATTGAACAATCTTAACACCACTGACAACCATGTGAAATTAGTGCACCCCGGATACAAAGCCATTTCCGCATCACTGCACAAAGTATCATACACATGTGCTCGCCGAAAAGACTCTTGCCCAATATCACGGATCATGTCCTCTAGTCCATCGTCCATATCTACGTCATCATCTTCCTCTCTATGCGACACCCTTGGCCTGTCTAACGATTCACCATGACATATCCATATTGTATAACTCTTGCAAATCCCCTCACAAATAAGATGTTCCCGTATCTCCTCAGCTTCTAGTCGTCTCTCATTCAAATAGTTAACACAAGGACAATAAAACCTTCCGTCACTACTATCAGGAGCATTTGTTTTTGAAAATTGTAGAAAATCTTTCACTTGTCCGTCTAGCATTCATCCAACCACGATCTATGACTACAACAATAACTTCGTATTTAGGCCAAGATCTTCATCAACTACTTCTTATGACAGGGTATAGTCCTATCCCATTCAAGAAGAAACTTTTTCAACATTTGGTTAACAGTTAGTCCTTAACTCTCAAGCTCATACTTGACGAAATTTGGCAAAGCATTTCCCACTGGGGTCTCCGCCGTACATGACTTGAACGCGGTGAAAAATGCCACGATAAAGTATGCACTAGGAGAACGAAAGGAAATGCATCAGACCGAACTTTCATCAAGTATATAACATATGAGAATCAATTAATAACTATTTTAACTGAATGAAGAAAAAGTTTTTCCCCAAACTGTCCAACATGGACAATTCAAGATTCAATACAATGAGTGGTACCTTAAATAAGTACACGTATGCTCATTAATATTGAATCTCAAATGGGAAACTAAGGCTTTACTAATTAATTAACACTAAAAAAATAATAAAACACTCCAATCCCTAAGTTAAAGCAAACAAAAATCAAAATAGAATAATAGAGAGGAGAAAGCTTATCAAAAGCGGGAAGAACACACAAATGAGGAAACGAAATCCTAAGTGACAAGTAATCAACAAACCCTGAAAGAAAAAAAGAAATTAAGAAAGAAGAAGCTAAAGATAATTGAATAAAGCCAAAAGTTAAAGGGTACACAAAAATGAATGAACCACAACGATGGGAAAACAAAGACTTTTAGCTAACCGTCTTGGGACATCTTCTCTTGATTTAAAATATTTCAGTTTATATGAACCCTTCATTTCTTTTTTATTGTTAGCATGCCATTACAAAAGTGATAGGTTTCACAATGACCCTACCTTAGCCAAACATATTTTTACTGTTACAAGACTAATTAATATTATTTCCAACAATTAATCAAGTAACTAAATCTTAGTGATGATGCACTCATCCCATCGATTGTGAAGAGTCACAATTCTCATTGCAATCACCATTTGATAGTTAATATCAAATTTATATAACATGATTTAAGGTCATCATTTATGAGCATCAGTTGACTTTAAATAATTGTAAAGGTGCCATTATGTTGTTGATTATCATCTCAAGGCAATTGGCAAATGTCATCAAATGAACTTCAAATTAACAGAATCCTTTATTGCTAAATAGGACGGTATAAGGTGAAGGTTTCAAATTAACACCATGAAGGTAAAGCATAGATTACTAAGATTTCTCCCTATACTGAGACAAATAGGTGACTTATCTAATGGCAATAAACTAATTTTAATTTAAACAAGGGGAAATAACCTAACTCCCTCTATTTTGCCTTTAACTTCTAACTAAGGGGTAAATAGTTCCCCTCCTTAACGTAGTTAAACATCCATACAAGGGAGAGTAACTCCCTCACCATTCCATTTTCTTCCCTCCTTCCTGATCACTAAAAACTTGTAAAAATAGAATAACTGTACTAAGGAGAAATGGTGTTGTTTAGCTTTCCAAGACAAACCTCATCTTTCATTTCATTCAAGTAGAAGTTTATGAATCTTGCTTAAGTACTTCATAGATGAAACAATAAAAGAAGGAAGTCAAATAGAGCATTGAAAAATCATTATCCAACTGGACTAAAGCATCATCTACCAACCTAAAAATTATGAGAAACGGGATATGGTAGAAGTTCAGCAAAACAACAAAAATTGGATTGCAATAAACCGATGATAGTGACTTTCTCCACCATAAAGAGTTATGTATAGTTGAATCTGTTATGCACTTCTAAACTAATGATGGTAGACGCTGCGCAGATATTCTCACAATTTTACTCAATGACGGATTGGATAACACCAGCTCCACAGCTTTCCCTCCTTCTCTAATAGCAACAAAATCTATTCTCGCACTTCTAAACTAATGGTAAAACGCAGAGTCTTTCAACCCTTCTAATATTGGCAATAAACATGAAAAGTGAGTGTTGGGTACACCGAAAGATGCAGAGTGAGCTTAGCGGAGGCGGATGGCAGGTGGAGCGAGGCGGTGGGCCGAGCGAGGAAGAGGTCGGCACGAGAGCGAGGCGGTGGGCGGCGGTGAACAACTCTCAGAGTTAGAAATTGTGAAGTGGCGGAGGGAACAAAGTGAGGTGGAGGGCATGGAGCGAGGCGGTGGGCAGCGGTGAACAACTCTCAGAGTTAGAGATTGTGCAGTGGAGTTAGGGTAAAACGCGCAGAACGTATGGATGCCGGATGTCACTTGGCGTTCAGCAGAAGACGACGATGGGTCACTTGCTTGCGAGGGTTTAGGTCTGGGAGAAGAGAAAGGCGCGAGTGAGATTGATGGTTTTGGAAGAAGGAATGGAGGGAATGAATCAAAATAGGTTTTAAGCTAATTGGCATCGTTTGACAAATAACCGATGCCCAAAGCTAATAGCAGGACTCTGCTAGAAATTTACACATCGGTTAATCTAAAAATCGATGTTTTTTCTTTCAATTTTCTACATCGGTTTTAAAACCAACCGATGTTAAAAAGTTAAGACATCGGTTAATTAGTGAACCGATGTTAAATGTTTACATTTAATTTCAAAATTATTTTTTCCTTTTATATTTAGACATCGGTTTAAAAAAATAACCGATGTCAAAATTTTTTCAAATCGGTTTTAAAAAACCGATGTTAAAAGTTTTGAGATGAATTTCAAAAATACCGCCGCCTCGTTTTATACATCGGTTTTAAAGAAACCGATATTAAATCTCCAACGTTAAATCTCTTTTTCTGCACTAGTAACTTGAGTAAGATTAGTCATCAAGAGCATTTCCATGTTGGTTTTGCTCCTTGGTATATATTCTCATATATAAACCCTTGACAGAAAGCTATATATAAATATATTCTCAAGGGTGGGTGCATTAATTACATTCAACCATGGTAAATTGGAACAGATGAAGAAAAAGGGTGAAAAATCATAATAAGAACAGCACACAATAATGCTAATTAATTGAAATGTGGAGAAAGCAACACACATAATAAAATATAAAAATTGACCAGAAAAGAAGAAAAGTAGAGACAAAGAAAGGTCAATATATATGAAACTCATTATACAATCTATATATTGCATTACAAGCATGCTATATGAAACTGGATAACAAGTCACCACAATCTTTATTATGCACCTTTCACAATGAACTCTCCCCATCATGTTCAATTTCAGAAGCTGCTTCATCTTCTTCTTGCATGCAATCAATGCCAAAAACACCATGTCCATGGCCAAATGCTTTGATGTGGTCTTTAAGAGACCTTTTGTGTTTGAAATCAGAGCCACATAAACAATACCATATTTTGCCACAGTTCTTCTCATGTGTTCTCCAGTCACCTTTTACTGCAAATGCTTTGCCACATTTTCTGCACATATAGGGTTTTATGCCATGCTTTCTCTTATAATGAGTTTGAAGAGTTCTGAAATCCTTGAGAGGCTTTGCTCTTGGGTGGTCAATGTTGTGCTTGCAACCTGGTGCACAACAAAAGCATGGAAGCCTTAGCATAGCTGTTGGTTGTGTTCCTTTTAGAGAATCAGGACCCTTCCTGTATTGAGATCCGTGTCCCCACATATGCATCTGGAAATCCATCAGAAACTTATCCCCTTAGTATAACAGACTTAATTAAGAGTTAGTCTATAAATATGCACTCTAGAACCAAATGTTGTACCTCCACCAGACTTGTGATGCTCGGTTATGAAATTTAATTTAAGGTCCTAATTTGCTTACAATAAGTGCAGCATACAACTATAAATTTGAAACTACCTAAAAATAATAAATGAAAATAAAAATAAAAGTATTGCAGATAGAGAAGTTAAGATGCATGTATATTAAATTAGAATTTGACTGAACATATATATGTGTGTGTTAAGTGTTAACATAGATGCATATCTTTTATGAATTCCATGGACGTTTGTTTCAAACTCCCCTAAAAAAATACAGAAATTAACTAAGGAAACCATCTAGTGATTACCATAAAACCGAATATTTATAGGTACAAAGCAAACCAATTTATTCGGCTTCTCCTTCATATTCATGTGAAAACTTCAAGGATATATATGTTAAAAACAAACATCTAGCTAGACAATTTGAAAAGTTATTAACATAGTTTTCCAGTCAACGTTCTTATAATTCCAATTTCCATTTCAATAATAAGATGACAAGTTAGCAGTAACTAGAAGTTCGTACAATTTTGCATATAAAAAGTGCACTTTGTTCATATATCAAATAAGTTTTCCTAGTTCTACTTATTAAATTATATATGGGATATGAGGGACTGGCTCTTTTTTGCTAAGACACCTGAGGTTCCATATATATGATCTCATCACAGACAGTCTTTCAATATGTTTTTACTGTGCAGTGTTTTGAAAAGACTGGATAGACTTCAGGGTCTGACTCTCTTCATGAGGATCATCTGAATCCTGAAAGAAGCATTGTTTTTAAAAAATTGTTTTACCACTTTTCATCCATTTGCAGTCTGCTGCTGCAGCTAACACAATGTTCTAGGTGACATAAAAGCAGCAAGCACAAAAAGAAAACTTCAAGAATAGTTGAAGTTTTTAAAATACAATTATTCTATCAATGCAACCTTTCATGTGTTAAGATATTAAAAATAAAAAGATTATGTTAGAATGTTGTATATTCAATTTTTCAAAAATTTAAAAATTATTCTTTATAGTATAATATTTCTATTTTTTTGATTTCTTTAACATGTGCAAGATTTAATAAATTAAAAAAATCATTTAAAAGAAAGCAAAACTTAATTTAATAAAGTATCTGAGATCAAAGAGACACGTTCAGATATGAAAGCAAGAAGAAAAAAACAAAAGAAGACCATGCAAAAGGGATGAACAGGATATATAGGAAACCAAAATGATGACACAGTAGGAGGGGCCTATATCTTCTTATTAATGTTACAAAATTGAAACTTTTTTGGAACATTTTATAAGGAAAACAAGAAAAAGCCACAGGAGCAAGAGGGGGTAGATCAGGGCTTACGTAAATGAATATGAAACCGTACCTGAAGATTGTTGTATCTGTTGAAAGTTTTAGAGCACACTGGACACGAGAACTGTGTAGGACCAATGAGAATCTGAGAAGGGGTTGGAATCCAATACTGACCCTTGTTCAATCTATCAAAAGGGTGTCCAGAAATCACATTCACTTTATCTTTTTCACCCATTTCTACTACTTCAGAAGTTGATACCTTCCTACTTGTTGACCCAAGATCAGAAGAAGTACCACCCATTCTTGGAAGCCCCATGTGTAGTGAAACAGTCACAGATGTTGCTGTATCAGTACTACCAGCAAAAAGACTCTCATCAACATCTTTGTCCTCTTCTACTGCACTATTACTGTTTGAGGGTTCAGTACTGTTTTTTTGCTGCTGATTTGTGATGAGGCTTAACTTGTTTATGAGAGGAAGTGCTTCTCTGAGAGGAGGGGAAGGAGGAGGACCAGCTATGGAGGATGAAGCTTCTGATTGAATTCCAAACCTGCTGTTTGATGAGGAGAACAAGTTGGAATGATCATGAGAAGAAGGGTAGTACTGAGGAGGGTGGAGGGGAATGAAGTTGAACCATCCATCGAATAATTTGGAGTTAGGATCTGTCATGGTGCAATGTTTAATTGCAATTTCGTCACGGTTTTTGGTTCTTTCTTTGGCCAGTACTTGTTAGAGTGATATATAAATATATATGTGTGTGAAAGAGAGAGGATATTATGTGGGAGAATGGAGAGCCATAGAAAAGTTTTCAAGGTGAAAGAAGAAAGGCAAAAGTGTGTGGAAAGTCAAGAAATTACCCCCCCCTGCAAACCAATAAGGGAAATTAAAGGCGAAAGGGAAAGGCAAAGGTAGAGTCAGAGATTAGACTTGCAGGTTGTCTCCCAAGAGATAGAGTTTGTTGCACCACCACACACACAGAATGCACACATAGAGGGGTAGAAAGAGACAAGAGAAGAGAGAGAACATTCTATTATAAGTTTTGATATATTCGGCCTCTAGGGTTTTGCTTTAAATTAAGAAGTGAAAATAAAACATATAATTAACTCAAAAATTTATTATATCCTTCTATTAATCTTGTGGCTCTTGCTAAGAGCTTTAGTTAAGAATTCCAAAACAAACATGTCTTTGTGGAAAAATCAGACATAACATTTTTCTAACCTGTGTCCCGGTTAGTATTTTCTTAATCTTTTTATGACTAAATAAAACAATAAAAAAGAATACACTCAATTTCTCTTAAAAAGAATTTATTAAGAAAATTTAGAATTATTCTTGTATTATTTCTATTTTCCAACTTTGGCTAGTTTCTTACTTGCTTCAAGCAAGTACTCGTTCTTAATTCCTACTTACTCCTACCTACATCCGGCATTTGCTTGGCTGGGCGTGCTTAGTGTTTGTTACATTTTGCACACATACTGATACTGTTAATTCTATACCATTCTCTCTTTCTGGCTTTTTGTCTGATCAGTCAACAAAATATCAAATGCACTATTGGTTTTGGTGTCACAGTTTAGTTTGTTAATTTCTAAGTCATTGTACCTTGTTTCTTAAATTCTTCTATTAATTCAAGAGTTTGTACTTTTCTCATGCTCGTAATTAATTAAGGAAGGTCTTGCTAATCAATGTCCTAAATATATTGGTTAAGGATTTAAGAAAATGTAAGTTTTTATTGGAAAAATACAAGTACTACTACATCATTTTTCAATAGCTTAAATACACAATTTCCTAATAAAAACCTTCATCTTTTCACTCCTTAATCAGTGTCCTAATTAACCAATGTTATCAGGACACTGATTAGCATTTGACATTAAGAATAGCTTACTTCACAACCGTTTGAGACTTGGAGTTACCAGTGAGGAATTTAACTGTGATACATATATAAAAGAAGCTTAAATAATGAAAAAATTAAATAAGAACTTTAAATAAATAAATTAATGTTATTTTTGTCTTAAAGTTCTGAATTACTATATGAAGTTTAACCCTCTGTCATGATATTTTCTTTAACCAATATTCATTCATGATGCCATGAAGTTGATCGATTTTGTGTGATTTGTTTGTGTGTGTTAATTAGTATAATGGTCTTGCTAACGAATGTTCCAAAGAAATATTGTTTAGGAAGTCCAAATAATTTTTTATAAAAACTTTATTAGATTTTTTAATCAGTGTCATCAGAAATTATTAGCATTCGTCTATAAATAATTATGATCAGTCTAATTATAGTTCCAAAGTTAAGTATATGGAAGAGTACGAATCAAACCCCTTATACGAAAGGGGTTAACTAATTACTGTCCATGTTACTTTGAAGCATCTTAGATTCTTAGGGGTACATATAAAGAGATGTACTAAACACACACAGCCTGCAGAAAATGACATTTACATTGTCGTTTCACTCTTATAATTAAAGTAATTTGCAAGGTATTAGTGAGAGGCAGAGGTCCATTGCTTTTAACAAGTCCTTTTTGGAGAAGTTTCCAGTTCCTAGCGTGATTTTAACACGTGGAACACTATCAAGCACAAGATTTTGGAGAGAGGGGGTAGTCGGCAATGGGCACTAGTGTGGAATAAAATAAAAAGTGAGCTCGAAAATGAAAGGCAAAGTGTGAAGATAGTTGCTAGGAGAAGCATGTGACAATGAAGCTAGCAGCGATAGTGACACAAATTAACACTAGCTATGTTAGACACTGAATTGAGAAGACGAAAGATTTTATGGGGGAATTCACTTTGGCAACAAGGGTCGAGAGGGAATATTTCAACCGTTTTACGAGAAATTCTAAAATATATTTATAGTATTATTTTGAAACTTTTGTCTAATTTTAATGTATTAATATTTAGGGATAAAGAACATTGGTTAAAAAATTAATAAAAGAAAAAATTGTGTTGAAAAACCAAGTATAATACTTTTTATGCAATCAATACATAAGTTTTTTATACAATTTTTTTTATTCCTTAAGCCGTGCTCTTAGAGGCTTCTGCTTAATATTTAATCTTGTAATCTAATGATATGCATAATCATAAGTGTCAATCGTTATATTTTATTGGACTAACGCAATCAATCAAAGACAGATTTTTGTTTTGATATTCACCCTAATTAGTCCTTGGAACCGAGTAAGCCATCGAAGTATCCTCATGACTTAGATCATTTGGACCCACTATGGGACTAATCTTTCAGTCAGCCGTGCGGTTAATAAAGCCTGGCCAAGAGTTGTTGCATTGCATACCCAATGATCGAATTCGGACAGAGCCCGAACAATTCGTCCTTAAATAACAATATGTTAACCAATTACACTCAACCACTTGGTTAATCAAAGACAGATTTAGAGGAGGGTGTAATTTTTTCTATAAAAAATATTTTTTTGAACAAAACAAACTTATTGCATTCTATTCATAATAGTATCAGAAATACAACAACAACAACCAAGCCTTATCCCACTAGGTGGGGTCGGCTACATGGATCATACGGCGCCATAATGTTCTATCATGAATCATGTTAACAGTTAAATCATTGGCCTCCAAATCTTTCTTAATAGTTTCTCCTATAGTTTTTCTTGGCCTACCTCTACCTCTAGCTATTGGATTGCCCTCCACTTGATCCACTCTCCTTACTACAGAATCTAAAGGTCTCCTCCATACATGCACAAACCACCTAAGTCGAGATTCAACCATCTTTTCTACAATAGGTGCTACCCCAACTCTCTCTAATGCTATCATTCCTAATCCTATCACGTCTAGTTTTTCCGCTCATCCAGCGCAACATTCTCATCTCTGCTACATTGATTTTACTCTCGTGTTGATTTTTTACCGCCCAACACTCCGTCCCATACAACATCGCTTGGCCTAATAGTCATGACGGTAAAATTTTCCCTTTAGCTTAAGAGGTACCTTTTTATCACACAAAAAACCCGAAGCCTTCCTCCATTTCGACCACCCTGATTGAATCCGATGATTTACATCTCCCTCAATTTCTCCGTCATTTTGTATAATAGACCTAAGATATTTAAACCGTGTGACTTGTGGTATGTTGTGGTCTCCAACTTTCACCTCTAAGCTAGAGGTGTTTCGCCTTTTGCTAAACTTACATTTCATATACTCCGTCTTGCTTCTACTCAAGCGGAAGCCATGTGCTTCTAAAGCTTGTCTCCAAGTCTCCAACCTTCCATTTATATCATCTCTCGACTCTCCAACTAGGACTACATCGTCTGCGAAAAGCATGCATCGCGGTGCTGGCTCTTAAATGTGCTCCGTAAGTACATCCAAGACCAAGGTAAAAAGATAGGGGCTTAAAGTGACCCACCGGTGCGAACCTATGGTTATTGGGAAATCTTCTGTGGCTCCACCCTGCGTTCTCACACTAGTCGTGGCCCCCTCATACATATCCTTGATAGCTCGAATATAGGCAATCCGAACACCTTTCTTTTCTAGGGCTTTCCACAAAACCTCTCTTGGCACCCTATCATACTCTTTCTCCAAATCAATGAAGGCCATGTGTAAATCTTTTTGATCCCTTCGATATTGTTCCATCACTCGTCGTAGCAAGTAAATTGCTTCCATGGTCGACTTCCCGGGCATAAAACCAAATTGGTTGTCGGTGATTTTGGTTTCTTTTCTTAGTCTTCGTTCAAGCACCCTTTCCCATAGCTTCATAGTATGACTCATAAGCTTAATCCCCCTATAATTTGCGCAATTTTGTATATCTCCCTTGTTCTTGTAAATCGGAACTAAAGTGTTTCTCCTCCATTCGTCCGGCATTTTCTTTGACCTCATAATCTCGTTAAAAAACTTTGTGAGCCAACTAATGCCTATATTTCCTAGACTCTTCCATACCTCCACAGGTATATTGTCCGGTCCAACTGCCTTGCCATTATCCATCCTTCTCAGAGCTTCTTTTACCTCATGCTCTTGGATTCTACGATAAAAAGTGTAATTTTGGTCCTCCTCTCTGATGTCAAGCACCTGTGAGCATGATAAAACTTCAAATCCTTCATTAAATAACTTGTGGAAATAATTCTTCCATCTATCTTTAATATCTTGTTCCTTAACCAAAACTTTACCTTCTTCATCCTTAATACACTTCACTTGGTCCAAGTCTCTTGTCTTTCTTTCCCTATTTTTAGAAAGCCTATAAATAGATTTCTCACCATCTTTGGTGCCTAAGGATTGGTACAACCCGTCAAAAGCTTTAGTTCTAGCTTTCGCTCACACGCCTTCTTGGTCTCTTTTTTGGCCACCTTATAATTTTCCCAATTTTCAGCATTTCTACATAAAGACCAAGCTTTAAAACATTCCCTTTTAACCCGAACCTTAGCTTGCACACTTTCATCCCACCACCAGGATTCTTTACCCTTAGGTCCGAATCCTCTTGATTCACCAAGCGTCTCTATAGCTACCTTCCTAATCCCCTTGGCCATCTTGTCCCACATATCATTTGCACTTCCTTTTGCCTCCCAAAACCTTGTGTTGGAAGATCCTTTGTTTTTCACCCTTCAGTTGCCACCACTTGATCCTTGAAACCTTTTCGTGGCCTCTTCTCTTCACACTCCTTTTAACTCTTACATCCATGACCAAGACTCTATGTTGGGTAGTCAAGCTCTCTCCAGGTATGACTTTACAGTCCAAGCAAATCTTTCTATCCGATCTCCTAATAAGAAAGAAATCTATTTGAGAGCTTGTCACCCCACTTTTGTACGTGATAAGATGCTCCTCACGTTTCCTAAAACACGTATTGGCTATAGTAAGATCGAAGGCAGATGAAAAGTCCAAAATAGACTTGCCCTCACCATTTACCTCCCCTAGGCCATATCCCCCATGAAAACCGTCGTAACCTCTAGGTGCCCTCCCTACATGCCCATTTAGATCACCTCCTAAGAAAATCTTTTCACCTAACGGTATTTCCTGAATTAGGCCTTCTAAATCCTCCCAAAATTTTACCTTGAAGTGTTATTCTAACCCTACCTGAGGTACATAAGCACTAATCACATTAAAGGTGTCTTGTTCCACTACAAATTTTAGGGCAATGATCCTATCTCCAACCCTTTTTACATCCACAATATCATTCTTCCAATATTTATCCACAATTATGCCTACCTCATTTCTCGATTTTACTTTGCCAGTGTACCAAAGCTTAAAACCCGAAGAGTCTAATTCCTTTGCCTTTTCTCCCACCCACTTAGTTTCTTGTAGGCACATGAAATTGATCCTCCTCCTAATCATAGTGTCAACTATTTCCATTGATTTACCTGTAAGTGTGCCTATATTCCAAGTTCCAAAGCGTATCCTACTCTCGTGAGTTAGCTTCTTTACCCACACTCGTTCACAAAAATGTGGGAACCCTTGCTTATTTTTCACTACATCCAGCGGCGTGATGCAATGCCCTTGTTCTTTTGACACCGTACTCGAGCTATACAAATACGTTGCTTCTGGGCAACGACTTAGCATTAGCATTATTACGTCGTTGATCCATGTCATAGAGATTCGACTAAGTTTTACGTTGGCTGTCGATGGCCTAACACAACCCTCTCCTTTTATCCGGGCTTGGGACCGGCTATGTTGAGCCCTACAGAGAGCAACAATAGAGCCAAACTCGTTAAGGTTATTGGATGGTTTTTAAAGCTCATCAATAACCGTTGTGCAATAAGTCTCAAAATTATATTTGGATCACCGCCAGTCTCTATAACCCATTGCAAGGCTTGGAGGAGTCCCTATAAAAAAAATATTTGATACATATAAATTTACATTGTTTTATATATTTGACCTTCACTCTGATATTTTTTTTATCAATGTAAAAGAGTACAAAAATGGGACTTTTTTTAATTGTTAAATTAAAATTTCAGTTCTAAAAGCGTACTATAAATATAAAACTTCAAAGTTTAATTTTGTGCCTAATTTTTCATAAAGAAAGGCCAATATTAGCTTCATAAAGAAAGGCCAATATTAGGATTGTTGCTGCTGTATTGCTGTGTTGTGGATAGGGTCTTTTGTGTACTTTACTCTTTATGATTCTAAATTTTTGTGAGTATTGAAGTTGGATGTAGGAAATCAGTTGTTGGTGGACTATTATCTGTTCTCATTTCAAACTTTATAGGGATATATTGCCAACATGAGAGATACAATCCTTGGGTCTTGCTGTGGCAGTTTTGTTTTTTTTAGTACTTGTGGTTTTTTCAATGCCCATCAGTAGGAATTATTTGTTGCAGTAGCTATTTTGCAACCTTGTGGGTTTTCTTTTGCTTTTGGTTGTTGTAATAGCTTTAGATGTTATGTTTCTTTTGTAATTATGATCGTTTTGTAATTGGTTTTGGGTACATCTAATATCTGTTTATATATAATTTTTTATTATAAAAAAAATATTAGCTTCAAACCTTGTATCAGTTGTAAGTTGAGAAGCAAAATTTGATTTAGCACATGTTTGGAAAGCCTGTTGGGAGCATAAAAAACACATTTGGACATGATATTTCATAAACTACAATATGTAGCTTCTATTACATCAAAGCACGTCTGACCATTTGGAACACAGTTCCAAACACCTTATTAATGGAGGGTGTAGTTAAAAAAATAAATATGAATGACAAAAATTACCGGAGTATTTACTTTGTTTTGTTTTGGCATGTCTAATGTAACTTATTTCTAGAGATCCTTGTTTAGATGTCTAATAGTACTTGAGATGTTAATTTCTCATTTGTCGGGATATTAGATGTCCGAGCAGCATTTTTCACTTTTTCTCAAAGTTCTATTTTAGAAATTTCTGCCAACGCAATTCTAAATGTCATTTGGTGTTGATATTAATTCAAAACAAACATACTGATATATGCAGAAATTTGAGAAAATTAAAATTAGCTCAAAAGATTGAAAAGTGAAATACTATCAATTAAGAGATTAAAAAGCTAAGGTTTTATGAGAAAATCGTAAAATTAATACATCAAAAAGTGTGATTTTAGTTTTTTAATATTTTTTTTTTAATTTTCTTAACCAATGTCCTGCTATCCTAAAAATATTGATTGGCAAAACTCTTTGAAAAATATTATGTGATCATCATTTTCACACGGTTGGGTGTGGACGTGTGGTGTAATACAAAAATTGTATCAAAAGTGTCACATATTAATAATATAATATAATGCCTTTAAAATAATTGCACTAATTTAATTGGAGTAAGCCCGTGTTTTCAGGCAAGTTGCAGAAACACATGGGTGTCCAAGTCAAGTTGAATAATTTTTTGGTGTGAAGTTGATGCTTCATTCAATTTTTAATATTTGTGTTACCTGTTTGATATATGGGTGGTATAGCATAAATCTTCACCCATCTTACTTCACTATTTATTTTTCTTTTAATTTTTACTTTTCACCAAGCACATTTAGAATATGTAACATATGCATGAATTTTTCTAACCTATATAACTTTATACATTTTAAAAAATCATAAAATAAAAATAATATATTAAAAAAATAATTTTTAAGTTTTTAAAGATTTGAATACATAACTTTTAATATAATATTTTTATTTTTTATTTCTTAACATTTTACACCGAAAAATCGTATATGCATAACTAATAAATGTCTGAGTGTCTTGTTCCACAATAATATGTATTGCTCTGACGCTCCACACTCTCTCTATTCCTATGGCTACGGTACGATGCTATATATAACTAATATAAGCACATTCAAGTCTATCATATATAGAGAAGAAGGACAGTGATCCCTATGGTCTAACGATGGTGTAATAGATGAGGGCAGAAGAAACTGATTGAATGTTTGTCTTTTTCCTACAATAGACTTTGCTTTCTACTACTTTTTATTGAACATTTCCTGTAGTAGTTAAATATTCAAAATTGCTACTTTTTATTGAACATTTCTTGGACACTTACGGTTACACAGTATCAATAGTGTCGCATAGTGTGGTACTGTAGCAGTTTTTTTTTTTTTTTTTAATTTCAATTTTTTTTATAAATGTCTTTTTTGATTAAGTATGTGTCAATATCTGGTGAACCGGGTACAAATATCTGGTGAATTCAGTTCATTATTTGGTGAATGAGTTTTTTTGAGAAATAATTTTTTTGATTAAGTATGTGCAAATATATGGTGAATCCGGTATAAATATCTGGTGAATTCAGTTCATTATCTGGTGAATAGGTTTTTTTGAGAAAAAATTGTGGTTTAAGTATGTGTAAATATATGGTGAATCAGGTATAAATATCTGGTGAATTCAGTTAATTATCTGGTGAATGTGTTTTTTTTTTATAAATAAATTTTGTTGGTTAAGTATGTGTAAATATCTAGTGAATCGGGTACAAATATCTGGTGAATTCAATTCATTATCTGGTGAATGAGTTTTTTTGAGAAATAATTTTTTTGGTTAAATATGTGCAAATATCTGGTGAATCAGGTATAAATATCTGGTGAATTTAGTTCATTATCTGGTGAATGGGTTTTTTTGAGAAATAAAGTTTGGTTAAGTATGTGCAAATATATGGTGAATCAGGTATAAATATATGGTGACTTCAGTTCATTATTTGGTGAATGTATTTTTTTTTATAAATAAATTTTTTGGTTAATCTGGTGAATTCAGTTCATTATTTGGTGAATGTGTTTTTTTTTTTTATAAATAAATTTTTTGGTTAAGTATGCGTAAATATCTGGTGAATGGGTTTTTTGATAAATAAATTTTTTGGTTAAGTATGTGCAAATATCTGGTGAATCATGTACAAATATCTGGTGAATTCAGTTCATTATATGGTGAATGAGTTTTTTTAAAAATAAAATTTTTATTTTTTTAAAAAAGTCAAAACTTAAAAAAAAAAATGGTGCTACAGTAGCGCTACAGTAGCACTACTGTAGCAGTGTCGTATTTGTGTCCGAAAATCCGTGTCTGTTTAGCAAACCTCTTAAATATTCATTATATTGAGGATATTCAAGGTTCTCCGTTTGATGTTAGTCGTTCTTTGAATTTCTAGGTTAACTATATATAAACACGGATAAAAAAATGTAGAAACTGCAAACATAAAAGGAGACAAGAATTTAAAAACAAAAAAAAAAGGACACGAGAATTTGTTGTCTCATTTTGATTTTATTGTATCACATCATATCATCATCAATAATATTTCAATATACTTTGTAAGAAGGAAAAAAGTTATGAGAGAGAAAGTTAGAGAGAAGTGGTGAGAGTCGGGAGCTACGAAATACAGTCGCCACTATCATGAGAGGGCTGCTTGCCCACATGGTGGTACTAAGTTAAACTACAAAAAATCTTTTTTCTTCACAAATTACTCGGAGGCTTGGGTAGACAACGACTTGTGGAGACTGTTCATAAAATGGGGTAGGATGATTGATATTTTCGTTCCTCTAAAGAGAGACAGACTAGGAAAAAAGTTTGGCTTCGTAAGATTTATGGACGTACAAAACTCGAAGGCTTTGGAGGAAAAACTTGACTCTCTTTACATTGGATCTCATAAGCTACAGATGAACTTACCTGCTTTTGAGAGAGGGAACTCAGGGAGAAACACGTCAAGGGAAGGAGTTTCGAATGAGGGCACAAACAAATATACCATGAAGGAGGGAAGATCTTATATGAATGTTGTGGTAGATGAGAGGAATAAATGCGACTACCATGGCCCACCAAAGAAGAATGTCAGGAAGGAACCATTTATAAGGAATCGATGGAGTGGTTTTGATTTCAGTGTGTCAGAGGATGAAATGACATGGCTCAAAGGGAACTATGTGGGTACAACAAGGGACTTGGAAGGAGTTCTGTCCACATCCAAAAAATTCCAGATGGAAGCTTTTCTATCGGTGAGCCTAACACCGATGGGTGGAAACTTGGTGCTTATCCGAGTGTTTGAGGGGGATAACTTCGAGAGTTTACTCGAAAACAACAGAGTTAAGTTTGAAAAGTTGTTTTCGGAGATCAGACCTTGGTCCCCTATGTTAGTTGCGAATCAAAGGTCAGTGTGGGTGAAAATATTGGGTGTACCTGCACACATTTGGGGAGAATATTTCTTCAAACAGGTGACACAAACAGTGGGGGTGTTTGTCGCGATTGATGAGTCTACAAGAGACAAGATCAGGTTGGACTATGGGAGAGCACTAATAACTACTTCGATGTCGTATTTCATCAACAAGGAGATGGAGGTTAAAGTGAATGATCTGACTTATTCTATCAGGATGCATGAGGAATTGTTCGGTGATAACTATGACAGGTTCTTATCTGACTGGAAATTCCAAAAGTCGACTGGGTCCTTTTCAGAAGAAGATGATGACTTTAAGGTAAACAGTTTGATGGTGGTGGCGAAAACCCATCTTATGGCGGAAGTAGGGGAGGAGGAAATCCAACGTCTAAACTTGGAACTTTCAAATCCGGAGTTTGGAAGGGTCAACTCAATGAGAGGCGGAGGTACAGTTGCCACAGACATGCTAGCAGAGATGGGAGGGGCTCGAAGCAATTGTCAGGAGGTCTTGTCCAAAGAAATGGAGGCGGCTGCGGCTAAAGGAGAAGAAATTACGGGGTGTGAAGCTAGCTTTGCGTTAGGAAAGGCTTTCTTGAATTCCAAAAGTAAGACTAAGGCTCAAAAGGCGTTGGGCTTATAAATCGGCCCAGTAGATGGTGCTGGCCAAAAGGTCCTGAATTTGGAGGCTCAAGCCCAAGGCAATGAAAAGTCTGGTTTTAGTGGAAGTGGGTCGAGTATATCCTAAAAAATAGAGGCAAAGGGAATTATACAATTTTAAGTAAAACGGTAAATGATGAGCTTGGGCTGAGAACTGATGGGCTTGAAGATATTCAACTCTCAAACGGTGACTTCTCTGCAAGCGGGGAGCCAAGAATTTCAAATGCTTTGCTTGAAGTGAGGCCTGAGGTGGGCAATAAGAGCATGCACAACAGGGGAATGAAGGGGAGCGCACAAAATTTAACAAACCTGATCCCTCTAAACATTTCATCCACCGAAGTAGAGTTAGGTCTATGAATGATCAAATTATGGCCTACAAGATTAATGAGCAGAGCAGTGGGAAATCCCCAATTCAGTGTAGCCTGGCTAGTGATGAAATTCATGATTCTGATGTTACGTTGGGTTCGAGTGATCCCATGGATGCGGCTAACAGAGAAGAGATAGCTGATGGCAAACAGGTGATCAGCGAAAATACTCCCCAAACTGGCTTCACTCAGGTTACCAATTGTGTTAATGATAGCCAAATCTACAACATGAATAGGGCTATTTTGAGGGCTGAAGCGTATAAGGAAGCAAACGAGTTATGGGATTCTGGAAAGCTGATGGGTATGGTTACAAATAAATCAGATAAGAATATAGTTTAACAACTGGTGCAAATGGAAGAAAGGGATAGGAGCCGCAGCAAGAAGGTTAAGGGGCTGGAGATAGTTTCCCGATAAGGATACCAACCTACAATAATATAAGAGGGTTGGGGGGGGGGGGGAGGGTAAAAAGAAGTGCTATTAGGAAGCTGGTTAGGGGAGAAAAATTTGACTTCATTTGTATTCAAGAAACGAAGAAAGAAAATTTCGAACTTATCTTATGCCATTCTCTTTGGGGAGGGACAGAGGTGGAGTAGTGTTTCAAGGAAGCAGTGGGGAACTCAGGAGGACTTTTATGCATGTGGGACAGGAAAGCTTTTTCTGTACAGCAGACTTTCACTGGAAATGGATACTTAGGAGTCAAAAGAACATGGGGAGTTAATCATATTCCTTGTTTCATCATCAACATATATGCACCCTGCACTTTGGCTGGGAAGCGAGCTGTATGGGATGATTTGAGACAACTGAGATTAGAAAACTTAAATGAGGCGTGGTGCTTGGCTGGAGATTTCAATGTAGTGAGAAGCAGTTCTGAAAGAAAAGGGGTTGGAAGTCAAGTCTCTTACCAAGAAATGGAAGAATTTGCGGAATTCATTGAAGACTTGCAACTTCAGGATCTACCACTCATAGGAAGGAGATATACTTGGCATAAACCAAATGGGAGCTGCTTGAGCAGGTTGTATAGATTTCTACTATCTGATGAGTGGCTGGCCAATTGGAATGACCTCTCACAATGGGGCTTGCAAAGATCAGTCTCGGACCATTGTGTGATTCTGCTGAAAACAACCGCAAGGGACAGGGGTCCGAAACCTTTCAGAGTGTTAAACTACTGGTCAACTCATAAAGATTTTGATAGGGTTGTCTCACATAATTGGGAAACCACAAACTTTTCGGGTTGGGGTTCTTTTGTGCTCAAGGAGAAGCTTATGGCTTTCAAACTATAACTAAAGGCATGGAACTCACAGTCGGTTGGTAACATTGATGACAAAATAGTGAAGGTTCTGGAGGAAATAAAATTTATCAACTGACAAAGGGGAAAATGGAACCTTTGAGGATGGGGATGTGATGAGAAGAAAGGAACTATTTCAGTTGTTTTGGCAGCTGTCTTCAAACAGGGAATGCCTTTTGCTACAAAGGTCTAGACATAATTGGTTGAAGCTGGGAGACTCGAACTCATCCTTCTTCCACGCATGTGTCAACAAGAGGATGAGGGGAAACACAATTCTTGGCCTTTGGGTGTAGGACAGCTGGGTGGAGGAACCAAATAGTTTAAAGGATTCAATTTTCAATCACTTCAAGCTTCAGTTTTAAGAGTCAGATCTTCAAAGGCCAACAACGGATGGAATCAAATTCAACACTATCTCAGGCAGAAAACAATATGCTCTTGGAAATTTTTTCAAGGGAAGAGATCAAGGCCGCATTGTGGGGTTGCGAATGGAACAATAGCCCGGGACCCGATGGTTATAATTTTATCTTCATCAAAAGGTTCTGGCATGTGATAGGGAATGAATTTTACAAAATGGTTGAAGATTTCCACAAGTATGTTTCTCTGGATAAAGGTTGTAATGCCTCATTCATTGTCCTTGTCCTTAAAAAGGAAAATCCTACATCCTTGAATGAGTATAGACCTATTTTCGTAGTTGGATGTATGTATAAGGTGATAGCAAAGTTGCTTGCTGTGAGGTTAGGCAGAGTAATGCCTTCAATCATTTATGGGAACCAAACCGCCTTCTTGAAAGGTAGAAACATTTTGGATGGAGGGGTCATTCTTAACGAATTGATAGACTATGCAAAAAAGAAGAACAAACCATGCATGATCTTTAAGGTTGATTTTTATAAAGCGTACGACTCGGTGAGTTGGGGGTTCTTGGACTATATGCTTATGAGAATGGGGTTTGCACTGAAATGGATAAAATGGATACATTCTTGTTTAGGTTCAGCATCTGTTTCAATACTAGTTAATGGAAGCCCAACTAAGGAGTTCTTCATGTTGAAAGGATTTCGACAAGGAGAACCGTTGACACCATTCATCTATCTCGTTGTAGCCGAAGGCCTTCACGGGTTGATTTGAAGTGCGGTGGATAGGAATCTTTTCAAGGAATACACTGTTTCGGAGGGACAAGAAGTTATAGAGATCTCTCACGTACAATATGTCGATGATACGGTTTTGATAGGAGACATGACAATTCAAAATGTGAGGGCAATAAAAAGAATCCCAAGGAACTTTGAATTGGCGGCCGACTTAAGGGTCAACTTCCATAAGAGTGTATTGATAGGTATCAAGGCAAAGAATGGAGTGGTGGAACTTGCAGAAAATATGTTGGACTGTGAAGTAGGAACCCTTCCTTTCAAATTTCTTGGTATTTTGGTAGGGGCAAACCCAAGAAGATATTAAACTTGGTTACTGGTAATAACTACAAATCAGAAAAAAATAATGGAGGGGGGAAGGAACAAGTTCCTATAGTTTGGAGGAAGGGTTATACTCATTAATGCGGTGCTTGCTAGCATTCCGGTTTACTACTTGTCTTTCAGCAAAGCGCCAAAAAAGATCATCAATAAAATTGTCGAATTGCAAGAATTGCAAAGAAGCTTCCTTTTGGGGGGGGGGGGGGACTACGGATAAGGGATGTAGCCAAGTTCAACTTAGCCTTGTTGGGAAAATAGAGATGGATATTCCTATTAGAGCAAAACCCAAATTGATCTAGTCTTCTTAGAGTTAGGTATGGCACACCTATATTGTTGAGTGAACCTTGGCCAAAAAAATTAGTGAGGGGTGGGATGGGACACTAGTGGAAATAATGTAATATACGGGAACGTTTTACGTCAGTTGACCATATGTTTGACGTTAAAAATGAGGTGGTGGCAGTTTTGTAAATATTAAATCACTATTTGCGTCAGTTGTTTAACGAACTGATGTTAAAAGTGATTATTAACACTTTTAACGTCAGTTGTTTATACAACTGACGTTAAAATTGTGATTTTTACTTCAGTTAAATAAATAACTGACGTAAATAATCAACTTTCGTTGTCATCTCCCTGTTGTCACTCTTAACGCAGATCATCACTCCATATGTAGTGCAGTTTATTTCTAATCTTTTTTTTAAAAAAGTTTATTTTTAATCTTAATTAATTAGCTTGAATTAGTAAACAAATTCTTGTGCAAATTAAGATAAACAAATACTTAACATAAAACAAGTTATATGTATAATCAAATCGTATCTCATTGAAGCGATTCATAAGTTACAATTACATGATTAAAAGATAAAAAATTTCCGCAAGATAGCACTAAAATATAAAAAAGTTTCTGCTTCAACATCATTTTCTTCTCAGTCCTGTCCTCAGAAACTCCAATGGATGCATCTCCTCCCTTACTTGAAGTCCTTGATGCTCCATCTGAATCCACAGTCAATTTGGAGCCAAAGTAGAGTGAAGGGTGCACTCGATATGTTTCAGGAATATTCTTGGAACAGTCACTTGGTTCCAAAGCTGAGGTTTTGGAACTGTAGCTGCTGATTCTCCAGAAGGATGATAATGTGTGCAATTCACATAATGCGATTTACACACCCGTATCACCCATGTAATGCGATTTACACAACCTCAGAAGTTGTTTGACCATTAAGACAAAGACCTTTAAGTCTAGGTATAGGAAGAAAGAGTGATGAAGGTAATCTCCATGGCAGAACCATATTGTGAAGCAGAAAAATTAAAGGAAGGAAGGAAGCTATTTATAGGAGTAGGGGATGAAGTTACTAGGCGTCGTAAGTTGCTAAAAAATTAAATTGATCATTAAGAGCATTGGGTTCCAAGGCGCATTGGGAGTTGGCAGTCATATATTATAAACGTGCAGAAAAGAAAACACCCGAAGGAATAGGAAGAAATAGACCTTTAAGTCTAGGTATTAACTTAGTGCTCATAAAGAGGATTATAGGTTACAATGTGCATGGGTAAGTAGCACACAGCAAGAATGGGTAATTAAGTAGCGAGTAGTCAAAGGAATGAATGCTTTTGCAGAAACTTATACACTTTTAACGTCGGTTGTTGAATAAAACCGACGTTAAAAGTGTTTTTAAAATAAAAATATTTATTTTTAACGTCGGTTGTTTATACAACCGACGTTAAAAGTGTGATTTTTACTTGCTTAAATAAACAGTGACGTAAATAATCCTATATCCCTATCTGAAATGCCCTGTTGTCACTCTTAACACCGGTCAATGGGTAAGTAGCAGAGTAGTCAAAGGAATGAATGTTTTTGCAGAAACTTATACACTTTTAACGTCAGTTGTTGAATAAAACTGAAGTTAAAAGTGTTTTTAAAATAAAAAATATTTATTTTTAACGTCTGTTGTTTATACAATTGACGTTAAAAGTGTGATTTTTACTTCAGTTAAATAAATAGCTGACGTAAATAATCCTATATCCCTATCTGAAATGCCCTGTGGTCACTCTTAACACAGGTCAATCCACATCTATAGTGCAGTTTATTTCTAAACTTTTTCGTTTAAACATTGTTTATTTCTCATTGAAGCGTTCATAAGTTACAATTAATTACATGATTAAAAGATAAAAAATTTCTGCAACATAGCCCTAAAATATAAAAAAGTTTCTGCTTCAACATCATTTTCTTCTCAGTCCTGTCCTCAGAAATTCAAATGGATGCATCTCCTCCCTCACTTGAATTCCATGATGCATCGTGATTAATCAAAGTGAAAGGGATCTTTGCATCACCTCCTTCACTGGAATTCCTTGATGCATTATCTCGAATCCACAGTCACTTGCAGCCAAAGCAGAGTGAAAGGGATGACTGGGATGAAATAAAGTGAGGGAATCACATTACGTGATTTACTCAACTTTACCATCCATGTAATGTGATTTACACAACCTCAGAATATTTTTGACCATTAAGGCAGAGACCTTTAAGTCTATGTATAGGAAGAAATAACAAAGGTCTCAGAGCCATTTTGTGAAGGAATAGAAATATAGAGGAAAAGAAGAGGCAGTATTACAGACTGACGTTAAAAGTGTTTTTTTTTAAATATTAATATTTAACGTCAGTTTTTTAATACAACTGACGTTAAACAATTACTTTTAACGTCAGTTTTTTAATACAACTGACGTTAAATGTTGCTATATTTTTGGTTATAACGTTTACACCCGCGCGCCTTCTGCACTTCGCTCTGTACGTACGTCTCTTTTCTCTTATCATCACTCAACCCTAGATCACTCTCAACCCTCACTCTCACCCAGCACAGAACCCTAATCGCGAGCTCATCTCCACCGCAACCACCGCGAGGTCTTCTTCGCCACCACCGTGAGGTACACTATTAACCCTAACTCTATCTTTCCATTCATTCTTTGCAATAACTTTACATCTCTCTTTCCCCTTCCCGCGCACTAACTCTCCTTGTCCCTCTGCTCTCAGTAACCACATCGAACGTTGGCCACCACTCGAGCTCCCCTCCCCACCACCACGCGAGCACCTATTTCTGGTGAGTATTTAGGGCACATTTTTGTATTTTTGATTTTGAGTGTATGTTGAAACTGTAGTCTCAGTAGTTGAAACTTGAAACCGTGAGTTTGAGTTGTTGGGAATGTACGTCTCTATTTTTGGTTTTGAGTGCATGTTGCTCTGCTGGTTGATCTGTCACGGCCGTGATGCTCATCACGGCTAGGTCGTGATCAGTTCTTCCTGTGATGGCATGGTCTGGTTCAGTTGGCATGTTACGGCCGTGACCAGTGCTTGGCAATCTTCAAAAACTATAGTTTTCAATCTCCCGTATTGTCCTTATATTGGATATATGTTTTGTATATCTACAGGACCTATCTAGTTATGGATCGTAGTTGGATGGTTTGTAAGCGTACTAGTGCTGAGTATTTGAAGAGGGTGGGAGAATTTATAGAATTTGCTCAAAGGAATGTTCCTAATAGTAATGGAATGTTCTCTTGTCCTTGTGTCAAGTGTTTGAATACGAGGAAATGTACGGTGAAGGATATACGTACTCATTTGATTTGTGAAGGGATTTGCTTGAGTTATACAAGATGGATATGGCATGGTGATGTGTTGTTGAGTAGTACGGCGAGTGTCTCCCAACGTGAGGACGTTGAAGTAGTAATGGTGGATGATCGACTAGAGGACATGATCCGTGATATTGGACAAGAATCTTTTCATCGAGCTCATGTGTATGATAGGTTGTGCGGTGATGCGGATAAGCCTTTATATCCAGGGTGTACTACTCATACACGGTTGTCGGCGGTGCTAAAATTGGTTTGTGTGAAGACAAGAAATGGTTGGACCGATAAAAGCTTCACGGAATTGCTTGAAGTGTTGAAAGACTTGCTTCTGGAGGACAACACATTGCCTGACCGTAACTATGAGGCCAAGAAGGTATTGTGTCCTATGGGTATGGAGTATAAGAAGATACACGCATGCCCCAATGATTGCATATTGTACACCGGTGTTCATGAAGACAATCACGATTGCCCCAAATTTTGGTTATCACGATACAAAGTGAAGGGTGGCGATGATGATGATGATCTTGATGATGTGAGAAAAAAGGGTCCTCCTGCGAAGGTGTTGTGGTATCTTCCAATAATTTCAAGGTTCAAGCGATTGTTTGCCAATGCGAAAGATGCGAAGAATCTTAGATGGCATAATGATGAGAGGAAACGTGATGGAAAGGTTCGTCATCCTGCTGATTCTATTCAATGGAAGAATATCGATACTATGTTTCCGGATTTCGCCGATGAGCCAAGAAACCTAAGGCTTGGACTTGCTACGGATGGAATGAATCCTTATGGTAACATGAGTAGTATTCATAGTTCATGGCCTGTTCTGATGGTAATTTACAACATGCCCCCTTGGTTGTGCATGAAGCGCAAATACATGATGTTGTCTATGATGATTTCGGGCCCAAAGCAACCGGGAAATGACTTAGATGTTTTATCTAGGTCCCTTGATTGAAGGCTTGAAAACGCTGTGGGTGGAAGGTGTTGATGAAGTTGACGGGTATTCTCATGAGACTTTCAAGCTTCGTGCCATGTTATTTTGCACCATCAACGACTTTCCAGCATACGGTAACTTGTCCGGGTACAGTGTCAAGGGGCATAAAGCATGCCCTATATGTGAAGAAGGCACATGCTACACTCAGTTGCATCATGGAAAGAAGACGGTTTACCTTGGGCATCGGAGATTTCTTAGACGTGATCACCCATATCGTAAGATAAAAAAAGCTTTTAATGGATGCCAAGAGACAGAAGAAGCGCTGACGGCCTTAATTGGAGAGCAGGTTTATCATAGGGTAAAGGACATCGATGTTATATTCGGCAAGTCCAAAAAGAAAGGTAAAGCTGCTGAGAAAAACATATGGAAGAAGAGGTCGATATTCTTTGATCTTCCATACTGGCACAAGCTTGATGTCAGACACTGCATTGATGTGATGCATGTGGAGAAAAATGTGTGTGATAGTGTGATCGGGACGCTTCTCAACATTCAAGTCAAGACAAAGGATGGTGTGAATGCTCGTCTCGACCTCGTTGCTATGGGTATACGAGAGCAGTTAGCTCCAGTTGTTGAGGATGGTAAGCGGACTTATTTGCCGCCAGCATGTCATACTTTGTCAAAAAAAGAGAGACAAAGTTTCTGCGGGTGTCTTCAGGGCATCAAAGTTCCACATGGTTACTCTTCAAATATGAAGAGGCTTGTCTCTAGTGATCTTAAATTGGTTGTCTTGAAGTCTCATGATTGTCACATCTTGATGCAACAACTTCTGCCCGTTGCTATTCGTGGTATTGCTCCAAAAAATGTGAGACATGCCATTACTCGGTTGTGCTCATTCTTCAATTCTATATGTAGCAAAGTCATTGACCCCCGTATGTTGGATGACTTGGAAGTTGAGGCTGTTACAATCTTGTGCCAATTGGAGATGTATTTTCCTCCTTCCTTTTTCGACATAATGGTTCACTTAATTGTTCATTTGGTGAGGGAGATTAGATTATGTGGGCCGGTTTTTCTGAGATGGATGTACCCAGTTGAGCGCTACATGAAGATCTTGAAAGGGTATGTGAAGAATCCTCATCGTCCGGAAGCATCTATTGTTCAATGGTATGTTGCAGAAGAAGCTATTGAGCTTTGTTCGGACTACCTTCATAACACGGATCCTATAGGGGTTCCTAAGCCTTGGCATGATGAGATTAGATGTCAAGGTAAGGTTACACATGGCTTAAGAATTAATAGGAAGGATCGGGAGGAAGTGCTTCAAGCACATTTGTATGTATTGAACAACATCGAATGTGTTCAGCCTTTCTTATTTGAACATAAAAGAAAAGTCAATCAAGAAAACCCTCGAATGAGCGAAAGGTGGTTGTTGAACAAGCATAACAAGACTTTCTTACCATGGTTCAAGGAAGAAATGCTTAAGGATGGTAGTACTGCTTCTGATGACGTAAGATGGCTAGCACGCGGGCCTAGCTTCAACGTCATATGTTGGAGCGGATACGACATAAATAATTTTTCCTTTTATACAAAGGAACAAGATAACAAGAGTACCATGCAAAATAGTGGGATTGTGATCGTGGCCGAAGCAATGCACTTCTCTAGTGCAAAGGACACAAAACCCGTTACAGCACCGAGACCTTACTTTGGATATATTGAAGATATTTGGGTGCTCGATTACACTGAGCTTACGGTGCCGGTATTTAAATATAAGTGGGTTGATAGTAACGGTGGTGTACAAACCGACGAATTGGGGTTCACATTGGTAGACCTCAACAAGTTAGGTCATATAAATGAGCCTTTCATAATGGCTTCCCAAGCAAAACAAGTGTTCTACATCACTGATCCTTCTCACAAAAGGTTGTCCGTGGTTCTCCAAGGAAAAAGCATGTATAATGGTAGTGATGAAAATGAAGATTCAAATCTTGATATTCCCGAGACTCCTTCTTTTTCAACAAACATGCCTACTATAATCGAGGAGACACAGGTGGACGATGTACATGCCACTCGTGATGATCATCACGAAGGGATATTGATATAGGTAGTTTAAACTTAGTATACATTTATTTTTATTTATATTTCTGTATTTATTTTGAGTTATAACCTATGTTAATAAATATATATTGTTTCTGAACAGCCATACATATGGATCATTGTTCCATTTTTCCTTTGCAATTCTGTAATGTGTGTGATATTCTGTGTTCCCGAGACTCCTTCTTTTTCAACAAACATGCCTACTATAATCGAGAAGACACAGGTGGACGATGTACATGCCACTCGTGATGATCATCATGAAGGGATATTGATATAGGTAGTTTAAACTTAGTATACATTTATTTTTATTTATATTTCTGTATTTATTTTGAGTTATAACCTATGTTAATAAATATATATTGTTTTCGAATGTACCATACATATGGATCATTGTTCCATTTTTCCTTTGCATTTCGTAATGTGTGTGATATTATGTGTTCTTGGGATATTTCTTGAATGCGGGGATAGCTGAGGGAGTGATATTTTAAAACTGAATTTAAAAAAAATACTATTAACGTCGGTTGTATCATACAATCGCGTTAATAGTATTTTATAAAATATACGATACACTTTGATTTGTATCATACAACTGACGTTAATAGTATTTTATAAAATATACAGTACACTATTAACGTCAGTTGTTTATTACAACTGACGTTAAAATTAAGACCTTTAACATCAGTTCTTTATAACAATTGACGTTAGTTTTAACAAAAGTAACGTCAGTTGTGTTAAAGAACCGATGTTAATAGTGTTATATTTAACGTCAGTTAAACTTTTAACGTCAGCTATATTTACGTCAGTCAATATTCTGACGTAAAAAATCAATTTTAACTGACGTAAAATGCACTTATTGCACTAGTGGGGTCTCTATGGTGGAGGGACTTAGGGAAGCTAGAGGGTGGGGAGTCACATATTCTTGGTTGGTTAATAGACGGGATCACTAGGAAGCTTGGGAAGGGGAATGAAATTTAATTTTGTCATGAGCCATGGGTGACTGAACAACCTTTATCAATCATGTTTGCAAGGCTCTTCAACATCTCGATCTCAAAGGATCCTAAGGTGGGAGAAATGGGACAGTGGATTGATGGTGCTTGGGTTTGGTCTTTGCTTTGTAGAAGAACACTTTTTTTTTGGGAAGAGCAGCTGGTTAGGAACTTGATGTCACTATTGTTGGCAAAGAAACCGTGCACAAACATGGTGGACTCTTGGACATGGGTGCACAATGTGGAAGGAACATACACAATCAAATTTGCCTTCCAGTTAATCACAACACAACCAGGACAGCATCATACATCACCTTTCAAACTTTTGTGGGATAGGACAATTCCACTCAATGTAAGTGCCTTTTGTTGGAGAGCAACCCTTGATAGAATTCCAACTATGCTGAATAATTGAGGGGTGTGATGAATCAAAATGGGTCTATCGTGTGCATTTTCTGTAACACAGTTTATGAATCATCTGAACATCTTTTTTTTGTACTGTAATCATATGGACATTGTAGACGAATAGAAACGAAATATTTATTAATCAAGGTAGCACGGATTTTGGACTGAAGCATCAACCCGCAATCCTGTATACAAAATGTGGTTTAGTTTTTGGGCAGATTAGTGAAATGTTGTCTCTGCCAGGTAGTTGAAATTGCTGGTTTGGTCCTGTTAATTGTTGTTCTATTGATGCAGCTACTGGACTGTTTCGGCTTCTACACAGGGGCTGTGATTTACGCTCAGCTTTGGACAGTTTTTACCTTCTATACTGCGTTGGTTCTAAGTTGGGGTTGGTGAATTAGTAGAATTTGTTTCACATGATTGGATTGTAGTTATTTGTTCAACCTTTCAGCTTTTAAACATTGTTCTATAGATGTTGGTTTACTAGGTAGCTTGTGTCCAACCTTTTTTTGCTACTTTCTTATGTTGTAACTCCGGCATTAAAGCGATATTAATTATAATTAAATGGTTTTATTATTATGATTTCAAAAATCAAATATATTTGGATATTTTGTATCATCCTTTTAATGACAATATTATTAATAATAATTGAGTATTATTAATATGTGTTTTAATTACAATTTCGAATTTCAATTTTGAAGAGTTTGAAATATCAATTAATTACAACATTAATAGTAATTAAGTGTATTATTAATGTGTGTTTTATCATGATTCCGAAATTCAAATTTGTTTTGAAGATTTTAATATCTCTTAATTAATAACAGCATTAATAGTAATAAGTGTATTTATTATTTTGTCTGTTATGATTCAAAATTCAATTTTGAAGTCTTTTATATCACCAATTAATAACAACATCAATTATAATAAATATGATTTGTTACACATGATATGGTTATGGCCTTAATTAAATGTGATTTATTACAAACAATTGAAATCCTTGATTAATAATAAAATCAATTATAATAAATGTGATTTATTATATATATGTTATGTTTTCTAAATTCAGATTTTGAAATCTCTAATTAATAACAAAATTAATAATAATAATAATATTGTATTATTATTGGTTTTTATTATTTATTTGGTGATGTATGGTGAATGGTTATTGTCTTGGTCATTTTATCTTTTGGTTTATATTTTGAAATACGGCTTGCGTATCGTGTCTTTCTCTTATATTCCATTTGTACCTTCTCTTCTCACCCCACTCCCCTCGTATGTAAAACGAGGTTTCTAATTTATTTGTAATGTAATGATGGAGACAAGAAGACGATGTCATAAAAGGACTATGTAACACCCCATTTTTCGTTAAGCGTTTTTGTATGTGCCTTATTTGTTAGGGAGGTTTAGAATGGTCTAAATGGGGTTTTTAGGTGGAAAATCCCTTCTCTTAGGCTTGTCAAGCAGCATGATCGTGCTCGTTGTGAGTGAGCGTCTCACTGACGCTGAGTTGAGCACGCCGGTGCTCAACAGTGAGCACGCCGGTGCTCAACAGTGAGCACGCCCGTGCTCAATGGCAGGACTCGCTTGGCAAGCGCTAAGTCAAGCATGCCCGTGCTCAAGGAGGAGCATGATCGTGCTCGGGTCTGTGTCTTTATTAATAGAACAGTGATCGAGGGTTTACATCATAAACCCAATTTTGATGACAGCAGCCACCCTAGTGCGGCAGCAACCCATTTCTTCCCTATTTTCTCTAAACCCATTGCTTTGTTGGAGTTTTGGAGACTTGTGGGAACGTCTAGTTCGTCAGTGTTGATCGCTATAGGTAACAGTTCTTTCCCCATTGAGTTTCCTTTTCTATTATTTGAAATTGGGAACTAATTGGTTGATGTTCTTGTTTGACCAAGCCTCTTAAGGGAACGTGACCAGTTCGTCGTTTAGCGTCTTATTGTGGAACCTTCAATCCAGGTATGGGAGAAAAATAATGTATACACTAGGCTAGGAAGTAGCGTAAGATGAAGGGTTCACATATCCCCGTTTATTTGTTGTTATATCTGTTATTGATTGCCATGCCATGATCTACCTGGTTGTATGAGTTATTTGTTTATATGTTTAGTTGGATTAATTGGTATGCCCATTAATTTGTCTTGTGCCATGAGTTTTGGTATGAATACCTATGTTATGAATGTTGTTGTTATGATATGGATTATGTTGATCGTGTTGACTGAATATGATGTTGATTGATGATGATGTTGAATATGTTAATAAGACCCTAATCAGATTTAATTAGGACTCTTAGTTAACATAGGATTTAAGGGATTAATTCCCCAGTGCTTCATAAGACATGAACTATGTTAGTGAGGGGTGAGGTTCCAAGCCGAATGATTTAGTTAAGACCCTAGGATCTGATTTGAGAGTGTTAGGGAACCAAACCCCAAGAACATCATTGAATCTGCCCATAACAGTTCGACCCGCTCCAAGAGCACGGTCGTGCTGAACAGGAAGCACGACCGTGCTCCCAGTTAAATTCTGGAAGGCAAGCCGCGCATTGAGCACGATTGTGCAAGACAGTGAGCACGGCCGTGCTCCACTTAAGTGGTAGCACGTCCATGCTGGGGGATAAGCACACCCGTACTCCCCCTACTGGTCAGAACCCGAGATTAATGAATTAAAGGGGTGTTTACCCCAATTATCCCCAAATGATGAAATAATGCACTAATCGAATGATAACAGGTAGATAACTTGATTAAAGACTAATTAAGATAACAAAGAGTGATAAGTTGGTTAAGTCGGTGCCCTATGGGTTACCGCAAGTTGATACACTTTGGTGCTTTTTTGCCAAAGTGCTCTCGACGCTTTTTGGTCGAGGTGTTGCCAAGTTGAACCTTGGTACTTTTTGGTCAAGGGGACCTCAACCCCTATGGGTTTGGGTGTTTATGTTGACGTTGATGTTGGTGATAAGTCTTGGGGTGCTTATTGGCCCAAGCAGAGGAGGTGGTTGCCTTGTTTGTTGTTGTGCTCATGCATTCATAAGTTGAAGTTGATTAGTGGGAGATGTTCAACATAGGGGAGGTCGTCCAAGTTATGATGATCTGGCCTAAGTCTTGGGTGGTTCACCCAAGGTTTGGTGAATCGTGTGCCCCGGAGGTGGCTTATCCAGTTATGATACGTCGGCTATGCAAGGGGTTCACCCATGGTTTGGTGAACTGCCGGCGTTGGTGCTTTTATGGCCAACATGGATATGTAACTCCGAAGTTGACTTCCTGAGATAGTTGGATCCATATGCATAATGAGTAGTGGAGTAGTGTTGCACCGTATAACATCTATTGACTGTTTACTTGTAATATGTAAATGACGATGTATGATTTTGGTCGCTATGCCTGATATGATGTATGTTCATCTTATTCCCTATTCCCGTGCCGTTGTGTTTACATTATTTTCTTACTCCCTATTTTCCTGTTTCTATTGTTGAATGTATCTCTTATACAGAGGACGGTGAACAGCCAGGGGAGGAGTGACTATAAGGAGCCGCGACTCTACTTAGGATGCTTAGTTTGTTTAGTTGTTTCAGTAGTTATAGTTGTTTCAGTTTTAGTTTGTTTCCGTGATGTATCCGGATTTCAGTTATCCTAGCTCTGTATGTGACATCGGGGTTGGGTTTTCTTTATTTGTCTTGTTTATGTTTATTTTTTTTAAAAAAACTGTTATTTCCGAGTTGTTTATGTTGAGATGTCAAACCTTTTATCCAGTATTTTATTTTATTCAAATGAATGCATGTTTTTATATTTCCTCTCTTAAGTAAATGTTTTATATTAACGTGCGGGGTAGACAGGTGTCACATTTAGTGGTATCAGAAAGGTTTGTTCTATTAGGCCGTGGTATGAGTCTGTTGTGAGTCTTTTGTGTGCTCTTGGTGAATTGTCTATACCTGTTATAGACATTGATGTTTTAAGTTAGCAAGTCGCGACTCTAGTTAGGATGCTTAGTTTTTTTTAGTTGTTTCAGTAGTTATAGTTGTTTCAGTTTGTTTCCGTGATGTATCCGGATTTAGGTTATACCAGCTCTGTATGTGATATCGGGGTTGGGTTTTCTATATCTGCCTTGTTTATGTTTATTTTTTAAAAAAATATATGTTATTTCCGAATTGTTTATGTTATGATGTGAAACCTTTTTATCCAGTATTTTATTGTATTCAAATGAATGCATGTTTTTATATTTCCTCTTTTAAATAAATGTTATATATTAACCTGCGGGGTAGAAGGGTGTCACATACTTGGTGGGAGATCATGCTTGGAGAAGCTTGGACGCTCCTAGGATTTAGTTAAGATTCTCTCATTGGCTAGGGAGAATCAATGCGTTAGGGTCCATAACCATATCACATTTGTTTGGTTTTGATATATGTATGAGATGTATGTATGTATGTATGTATGTATGTATGTATGTATGACATGTTAAAGAGTTTAACTAATAGTGAGATCACTTTAATTAAAAAAATACCTTAAAAGGAAATATTAAGTTTAAAAGCCTTCCAATGCATAGCACTCGTCAAGACTAATATCGAATGAGTGTTGGTCCGCCAAAGCGGAGTGTATTTTTCTATACTAGTAAGACGTGATGGAACAATTGTAATGTCTAATTGCTATCTATTGGGTCTAACTTATGTAAGTCATAGTCAATAGGATTGAAAGACTTAGAGACATTAAGTTGGGCTTTAGTTCATGAGATGGATTAGAATAAGAGTTATTCACCCAACTATCCAAGAGTTGCATGAGATGCAATTGGAAAGTGTTTCCTACCTAAATAACCAAACTTTAAGCGATCATCCAAAGCTGACTTGAAGCTAGGTGAAATATGGATCTTGACCCACTAGAAAATCTTCCAACGAGATTTTCGAATAAATGTTGAGGGTTATTGGTTTGCGTAAAATAGTGGGAGACGTATTTAATTAAAGACCTAATTAAATATGTCTATGGCATGATACTTATATTTTGCATATTTCTTTATGTAGATTACCATGGCATTGAACACATCAAATAACTTGTCATTGCGATCTGTCCTTGAGAAGGACTAACTATCCAGAACAAACTTTCTGGACTGGTACATAAACTTGAGGATTGTCCTCAAGCAAGAGAAAAAACTGTATGTTCTTGAAGAGGCTATGTTAGAAGTGCCACCACCTGCGAATGCACCCGAGGCTGACAAGGATGCTTATAAGAAGCATCAGGATGATTCCTTGGATGTCGCCTATCTTATGCTTGCTACCATGAACTCTGAGCTTCAGAAGCAACATGAGAACATGGAGGTGTTTGATATGATCGAACACCTCAAGCTGCTCTACCAAGAGCAAGCAAGGCATGAGCGGTACGAAGTTTCCAGAGCTCTTTTCCAAAGTAAGCTGGCAGAAGGAAGCCCAGTGGGTCCTCATGTGCTTCAAATTATTGGGTACATTGAGAATCTCGAGAGGTTGGGTTATGCTTTGGGCCAAGAGTTGGCCACTGACTTGATCCTGCAATCATTGCTGGAGAGTTACAATCAATTTGTCATGAACTTCAATATGAATGATCTTAACAAATCACCGCCAGAGTTGTTGGTTATGTTAAGAACTGCTGAGACCAACATCAATAAGGAAAAAGGGAATGCCATTATGATGGTCCAACCTGGAAAAGGCAAGAAGCAGCCCTGAAAGCCCAGGAGGCCTATGAACAAGCAGAAGGGCAAGGGCAAGGACCACAAGTTCAAACCCAATACTTTTGGCTAGAAGCTTGTTGGCGGCATGGCTAAGGAGGGCGCTTGCTTCCATCGTGGTAAGACCGGACATTGGAAGAGGAACTGCCCAAAATACCTGGAAGAGTGCAAGAAGAATGGAAGTAGGACTTCCAACTCAGGTGTGTTTGTTATAGAAGTCAATTTATCTACTTCTGCATCATGGGTATTAGATACTGGATGTGATTCTCACATTTGTACAATTGTGCAAGAGCTAAAAAGGAGTAGACCATTGACGAAAGGTGAAGTCGATCTATGAGTTGGCAATGGAGCAATAGTTGCTGATTTAGCTGTGGGAACTTATGTATTGACTTTGCCCATTTGGCTTATCATTCAGTTGGAGAACTGCTATTTTGTACCTGCAATTAGCAGGAATATCATTTAAGTTTCTTGTTTAGACAAGATTGGTTTTTATTTTATAATAAAGAAAAAATAATGTTCTATTTATTTGGATGATATTTTCTATGCTAGTGCACATTTGAATAATGGACTTTATGTCCTTGATCTCGAGATGCCCATCTATAACATTGATACTAAGAGGTTCAAACCAAATGAGGTGAACCCAACTTATCTTTGGCATTGTCGTTTGGGCCATATAAATGATAAACGCATTTCTAAACTCCATAAAGATGGATTCTTGGACTCATTTTATTATGAATCATATGAGACATGTGAGTCTTGTTTATTCGGAAAGATGACAAAAGCCCCATTCACAGGAAAAAGGTGAAAGGGCTAGTGATCTTTTGGGTCTCATACATAGTTATGTATGCAGACCACTAAACACAACTGCTAGAGGAGGTTTTCCGTACTTCATTACATTTACTGATGATTTCAGTAGATATGGATTTGTGTATCTTATGAAACACAAATCAGAATCTTTTGAAAAGTTCAAGGAATTCAAAAGTGAAGTAGAAAACCAACTAGGTAAGAATATTAAAATCCTTCGATCAAATCGAGGCGGTGAATATTTAAGCCTAGAATTTGATGATCATCTAAGACAGTGTGGGATTGTATCTCAATTCACTCCACCAGGGACACCACAATGGAATGGTGTTTCTGAAAGGAGGAATTGGACTTTATTGGATATGGTTCAGTCTATGATGAGTCATGCAAATCTTCCAAACTCCTTCTGGGGACATGCCTTATTAAGCAGCTTTCACACTTAACCGTGTTCCATCCAAGACGGTAGAAAAGACACCATTTGAGATATGGACCGGTAGGAGGCCTAGTGTGTCTTTTATGAAGATTTGGGGTTGTGAAGCATATGGAAAACATCAGGTTTCTACAAATCTTGACCCCAAATCCGATAAGTGCTTCTTTGTGGTGTATCCTAAGGAAACCAAGGATACTATTTCTACAATCCTTCTGAAGGCAAAGAGTTTGTCGCGTGAACTGGTGTATTCCTAGAAAAGGAGTTTATCTACAAAGGAACCAGTGGGAGGAATATAGATCTTGGAGAAATTCAAGTGTCACAAAGTAGCGACATACCTATGGAGGAACAAGAGCAGCCATCGTAAGATACGGAAGAACAACCTGCTCAAGTAACACAAGACCAGTGTAGGTCTAGCAGGATACGTCACCAACCTGAGAGATGTGGATTTCTCATGACTCAACAGGGTGATGTACTACTCATGGATCAGGATGAGCCTATGACTTACCAGGAGGCCATTACTGGCCTGGAATCTGAGAAATGACTTGAGGCCATGAGATCCGAGATGGACTCCATGTACACTAACCAGGTATGGACCTTGGTAGAGCCACCCGAAGGGGTAAAACCCATAGGGTGCAAGTGGGTTTTCAAAAAGAAAACTGACATAGATGGTAACGTGCATACCTATAAGGCATTATTGGTCACTAAGGGTTTCAAGCAAATTCATGGTGTAGACTATGATGAGACCTTTTCGCCTGTTGCAATGCTTAAGTCTGTCTGGATCTTGCTTGTTATCACTGCATACCATGATTATGAGATATGACAGATAGATGTCAAGACTGCTTTCCTTAATGGAAATCTCCTTGAGGATGTGTATATGACACAACCTGAGGGCTTTGATGCTTCAGAGGATGGCAGCAAGGTATGCAAGTTGCAGCGTTCAATCATGGATTGAAGTAAGCTTCCAGAAGCTGGAATATTCATTTTGATGATGCTGTAAGACGGTTTGGATTCATCAAAAATGAAGATGAGCCTTGTGTTTATAAGAAGGTTAGTGGGAGCATAGTTGTCTTTCTGGTGTTGTATTTGGATGACATACTACTTATCGGAAACGACATCCCTACCTTGCAACAAGTAAAGACTTGGTTAGGGAATTGCTTTTCTATGAAAGATTTGGGTGAAGCTACCTATGTATTGGGAATCAGGATCTATAGAGATAGGTCACTGAGATTGCTTGGCCTGAGTCAGAGTACATATATAGAAAGAATAACCAACTAGAAAGAATAACTAATGGAATCCACTAAGTCTTCACACCTCTTCAGTTTCAATGACGTCCTCCTCGTGCTCTGAAAACAATACTTATAATGAGATATAAAATCCCAGTGATCAATAATACAGTTTTGTAAAATATTTTCGAAAATAGTATTGTTCTCAGCCGACGCGGTAACCGGAAAAACTGTCCATGGCACCCGCTAATTTTCCAAAATAATATATAAAATAGAAAATACTGTTAATATCAATAATAATCTCGTCTCAATACATCACATTCCATATGCCAGATAAATTCTAGTTTAACCCAAGCGGTCCGAAGACCTCCTAATTAAATTGGCCTCTTGCCGGCATGCCATATATTCACACATCACACGACAATGGCGTCCCATTGCCCACCCCTACTCACGAGGAGTGTTTCGATGTCACCCTCCTGTCGGGGACATTTCCATTTCAATACCTCTCATGTGCACATGGTGGTATTTCTCCTTTTTCGACACCCCAACCTGTGGCGGTGTTACTTTCGATACTCCTTTTTAGGTAGTATTACTCATTTTTGACATCCCAACCACATGGCGATGTTACTTTCGATACCCCCTTAAGGCGATATTTCTCTTTGATACCCCTTATCATATGTGGTATTGCGGCAAACATCATACAAATCATCATAAGGCACAAGTTCATGTCTCATACGTGTAACAATTCATTTACCAAAAATTAAATGTTTGATCTCGTCATGCATGTCAAATAAACTCACATGGCACAGCATACACCAATAAGCACGTCATTAAACTAATTTATATACCAATGATGTATTTCATGCCATCAGTAACAAGAATAAATACCCAACTTAATAATCTTTTTTATTTAATTCAAAACCCCAAAAAAATTAGTTTATTAATAACATGCATCATTCAATTAAAATCTCTCAAAATCATAGGTAAATCGCTCAACACAATAAACACATGTACCATAGAAAGGGTTATTAAAAGATAATGTTGCTCACCTCTCGAAGACCTTCGATGTGCTCTAAAAATTATTTATGATACGAATTAGCGCTTCCCTAAAAATTCTTCTCCCATTTGGTGGCGTTATTGGATCTGTGTTGTTACGATCGCACTGGCAAGGAAGAAAAGAACACCTGAAATGCTACACTGTGCGGCGCAGTGACTAGTGTATTAACACAGTAACCTAACGCATAGTAACCTACATATATTTTGGTTTTTATGATTCCTTCCCCCCCTTTTTTTTTCTTTTTCCTCTTTTTTTTGGCAAAACCCGAAAGCGAATAAAAGGATCCTGCGCCACTTTCACATATATATATATATACACACACACTCTGCACCTTAGGCAACGTAATAGGCTTTAGGTTTTCTTTTTTTTCTTTTTTTTTAGTTTTTTTTCTTTTCCTTTTTTTTTGTTTCTTTATTGTTTACTTCTTCTTTTTTATAGAATAACTAGGCCCACTTGATTTATGAGCTACCTCTAGGCCCCTACGTGAAAAGTATGTACTTATGTTTACATTCACACACACACACACATATATATATATATATATATATATATATATATTAATTCATTATTCCCCTTGCAATTCCTAACCAACTCTAATAAATTTTATACTAAAAAATCCTTTACACTAAACCTCTTAATTATATCTTATTTTTATTATATCATTATTATTTATTTTTATTTTTATTTTTTATAACTTAATATTTTTTTTAAATTAATTATATTAGAATTTTAGGATGTTACATTTTCTCCCCTCCTTAAAGAATTTTGTCCCCGAAATTCATCTCATACACACGCGCCTATTGTAGCATATATCGTATTCAAAACTAAAAGGTGCGGAAGAGCTCGATGTAATTGGTTACATCGATGCTAGCTTCTAAACTAATAAAGATGATTCCAGATAGCAATCTGGTTATGTGTTTTGCCTAAATGGTGACGCTGTAAGCTGGAAGAGTTCAAAGCATGAGACAGTCGCTGATTCTACTACAGAGACCGAGTATATTGCTGCTTCCAATGCAGCAAAGGAGGTTGTTTGGATCAGGAAGTTCATTACTGAGCTTGGTACATTTTCTAGCATTGTGGACCCCATTGATCTCTATTGTCATAACAGTGGGTCCATTGCACAGGCTAAGGAACCTTGATCTCATCACCGATCCAAACATATACTTAGGCGTTTCCATCTCATTCGAGAGATCATCGATAGAGGAGATATAAAGATATGCAGAGTACCAACACTTGACAACGTTGCTGACCCTCTTACGAAACCACTTGCTCAGTAGAAGCATGATGGTCACACTAGATCATTGGGTATTAGGTTTATGCCTGATTGGCTCTAGTGCTAGTAGGAGATTGTTGGTGTAAGCCCTAGAGGCCAATGTTTTTCCTTTGGACTTACATTTTGTATCTTGCTATTATTTATTAGAAGAGGCATTCAGTTTATTATGTTGTTTGCTTAAACGTAATAAAGTCCTTGGAATAGGAAGTTCTATTTAATAGAATATCAAGTATACGACTTGATAGTGAGACGCTATTAATCAAGAGAACTTTATTCTTAAATATCCATAGTCAAGTATTATTATTAATAAGGACGATAATAATACATCGAGGCTATTATGTGTGTGGACTGATGACCACTTCTCACGGGTCATGGATATGAGATATCAAGTCACATACGTAGGTACACATTAGAGTAATGATGTATTGGATTGACCCGCCGTGAGAACACTACATGGAACGTCATGTGAGTGTCATAAGTATTTCTCAGTGACAATGGTGCGTGCAATCCTTCAACCTGAAACCACCACGATCCCTACATAAGGAGTTGTGTGCTTTAATATCGTCAAACGTTATCTGTAACAGAATGACTATAAAGTCGGTCGTTGGATACACCGCAAGTCATGCAGAGGGATGTGAGTGATCTAGATGGGATTTGTCCCTCCTACATTACAGGAGTAATATCTGTGGGGGCCTTGATAGAGTGAGACTGTAAAATGCATGGCCGTACTGAAATGAGTCGATATGAGATATTGACCTCATTTAGTGTTAAGTCTACCCGGGTATCAAGTGACGTAATATTGAACTATACAAGGGTGACACATTCTATGCCTCTTTCTCATTACTTGGGTAGCAATGATGTGTTGCTAGACACCGTTCATTGTTTATAATATTAAATATGATTTAATATTATTGCCAACGTTATCAGAACCTATAGGGTCACACACTTAGAGCAGATTAATCAAATCTAAAAGAAATTGGGTAAGACCTAAATTTCTATTGGGCCACACTCATGACAGATGAGCCCATAAGGGCCAGGTTAAACCCTTTTCCATGCAAGGAGCGTGATGAGTGTGATTTCACCTCATATTTCAGTGACATTTTGCATGCATTTTCATATATCTTAGGTATTTTTAATTTTATTTTGGTTAGTTTTTACCTTGAAACGGGTAAGGCGGTTTTGTGGTGTTGTTGTGCAGGAATTAAGGATTAAAATGCTCAAGATTAACCATGATGGAGCTTGCATGAAGATGGAGCTTGAAAAGTAAGGAAAATGAGCCAAACAGAGTCCATGACGGCCTAGATGTGATGGCCATCACGGCCATGATCGAGTAGAGCTGAAAAGAAAGAATGGAAAAGTCAGAGCTGGTCACGGTCTTGACATGCCAATTGAACCAGACCCTCACAGGCAGAACTGATCATGGCTAGGCCGTGATGGTGGTCACAGCCCAGACAGACCAATCAGTGAAGCAACCTCTAAGGCAGAATCCGTCACGGCCTGGCCGTGATGGCCATCACGGCCGTGATGGCCATCACGGCTGTGACGCGCAATATCTGGAATTTTTAAAGCTAAATTGATCTGATTTTGTAAGTGCTTGGGATCAAGTTACCCTGCCTTATAAATAGGACCTAGAAGCTCAGAAATAGGATCACTTTTTGGGCTGCTACCTTAGGCAAAATTGGGATTCCTCTTCTTCTTCTTCTTCTTCTCTTCTCTTAGGTTTTTTTCTTTTATGCTTTTGTTAATCAAGCTTGCTATAAACATGGAAATGCTTGAGTAGAAGTCTTATTTCTAGGAACTGGGGCTATGCCCAAGATTTGTTTATGGTGATGAATTAACGTTTAGTCTCTTGTTAATTTCGATTTTGCTTTAGATTTGATTCCTATTGCTTTAATTACTCGTAAATTCGGTGGCCACTTATTTGCTTGTCGTAGATACTCTAAGGAGGAACCTAGCGGTGAACTTAGATATCGGATCTATAGGAATCAAACTTAGGACTTAAATCACGAGAGTTAGAAGCGGTCCTTCGAGGGTTCATGAATTGTCACAGAACTTAAAGAGTTCAATTTAAATTCAATTACCACGAGAGTAGGGGTTGGTTTAATTGGGCACGATTTTTGTAACCCGAGAGGGAGCATTAACTTATTAAGGATAAATTCGCCTTCAAAGCAATTTTGATAATTAACAAGGGGTGGTCAATTTGGTAACATGAACAATCTTGTTGGTAACCCAATTCTTAGGAATATCTTTTTATTTGAAAAAACCCTAATTGATTTACTTTCCTATTTTAATATTGATTGCGTTCTTAAATATCTGATTTTCTAGTTAATTCTTATTACAAAAATCAAATCTTTTCCAAATCTTTTTTTATATAGTCCAGTTTAATTGATTTAATAATTAATTGTTGTTTGAGATCACAGTATCTGTGGGATCGATCTTTTTCTTACTTGACGACGAATCCGGTACACTTGCTGGAATCCACCCATCAGGTTTTTGGTGCCGTTGGGGACTGTGCTTTCTTGAATCTCAATTTAATTTACAAATTGATATTTCTAGACCTTTTTATTTATTATTTTAAATTTTCTCTTTTTTTTCATTTATCTCTTGATGCGGTGTATTTTAAAGATATATAAATGAAGGCAAGTGCACCTCGTCGCAATCAAGTAATACGGTGGTGAGACCGGTTATCGTATCCACAGGGATTGGATGTCAATTACCAATTCGTAAATTCAACAACTATTTAGACTTAACTAAAGTGTGAGGGATTAAAACAGAAAATAAAATGTTTTTGGTCTTTTAGAATTTTTAACAAACACTTGGTATGCAAACAGGGATGTGGCTAGAATTGTCAGGATTAGACTACACTAATCCTCCCTTAGTTGCAATGAAATGGCTTCTAACACAAGTCCTAATTCAATTATGCCAATCAAGCCTTTTCTAAATTACTCAAGCCTAATGTCTTAGGTGCATTGAGCCTAAAACCCCAAATTAAACCCTAATGTCTTAGGTGGAATAACTTGAGATTTTGCATTAAGTTAAGACTTATAAGATTGCAAGCAGCCAACACCTATGTCTAGATTCTTGACCTACTTGGCATATGATTCATGAGCATGCCTTAATACCAACCTTCCAGTCATCTATCAAAGCAACAAATCATTCCTATGGGTAGCTAATCCAAGGAAAGCATTAAACACAGAATCACATACTCATACGAAATAGAAACTTGCATTAAAATACCAATTCAATTACAACAAGTTCAGGAAAGTTACATCTAACCCCAACAATGGGGATTTAACTACTCATGATAAGGAAATACAAAAAGGAAAAAGAGAAGGGATGAAGAACACTCATAGACAAGCTTCCTCCAATCTTCTCTCCATCCAAGAGCAGAGAAAACGCCCCCCTTTTGGGTAGAAACCCTCTCCAGCCACCAGCCTCAGCCTGCCTCCAAGTGCAGCTTATTAGGTTAGAAGTTGGTTCCTTTTTCTGTTCAGTGCAGGTTTATTTATAGGTCCGTCGCCCGTCACGGCCGTGACAGCCATCACGGCCAGGCCGTGATGGTCTCTGACTTGGGCGCCTCTTCATTCACTTATTCATCACGGCCGTGATATCCATCACGGCTAGGCCGTGATCGTTTCTGACTTTTCCAACTAATAGGTCACGGCCGTGATAGCCATCACGGCCAGGCGATGCTTCGACTTTTGGCTCAATCTTTCTTGACTCTTTTGCTCCTCACGGTCGTGAGGGCCATCACGGCCAGGCCGTGATACTCTCTGCTTGGCTCATAATCTTCACTTCTAATCTCTTTTTTTCATCCAAGCTCCACCAAGGCTGATTTCTGGGCATTTTTCCATTAAATCCTGCAAAACAACACCAGAAACCACCTCATCCGTTCCAAAGGAAAAACTATACAAAATCAACACTAAATTGGCCTAACTATATGCAAATGCATGCAGAAATGTACATGAAAAACGAGGTGAAATCACACTCATCAAATCACCCCAAGCTTAAGACTTTGCTTGTCCTCAAGCAAAAACTAAGGCCAGAAGAGATAAACAGTCAAAGCATGGATAGTGAACTAAGAACCCGAGTAAAATGATCCAAGTAATAGGCAATTCAACAATTCAGCAAGAGACAATCAATTCAAGTCCAATTAGGGGCTTAAGTTTCCTAGACTCACATTCTCACTGATTCGGGCACTCTTGCTCACTTGAAGCTCACCCCAAGCTTGTTTATTTGCTTGGCTCTCTTTCTTGCCTCACTCACTCAGGTGTTCAAGTATATATAACAATTCGCTCCATTTTCCTCAAGGAATGATTCCTACCATATGCTTGACTATCAACCAAATCTCCACTATATTTATGAAAAACACTTAAGAATCAAGAGGTCTTTTATTTGGTTGTAACGTGGCCATGGGATTAATCTATAGGTGGGGATAACAAGAAAGGGATATTTCAAAAGGCTAAACCAAGTATCAAACATTTCAACACAAGAAACCTTCTAAAATACCTTCTTGGGTTTTCAATACATTTTTCCACCCTTCTTTTCTTTTTTTTTCTTTTTATTATTTTTTTGTCATCCCCTTCTCTATTTATTTATTTATTTTTTTATTTGGAGAAGGGGAATTTTTTCAAATCAAGAATATTTTTTTTTTTTTTCAAACTTTCAACTACCTTTTTCACCCTTTTTGTGATACTTTAGAAGGTCCCTTATCAAGTATATGTATCAAAATTTTTCAGGGTACCAAGAAAAGCATTTTATTCATTTTGGCTCAAAATTGGGCAACTAAGGGTAGCATTTACACATTCAAAGCTCAGAAGGCCAGAAAAATACCTATTGCCTCAATCATTTTCAAAAATGTTTCCAAAAAATTTTAAGCTTTAACATGGTTTTAAGTCAAGTTCTAGAGAAAACAAACCAAGAGGAATAACACTCTACACAAAGGATGGGGGCAGATTTAGTGAGTACCCCCTAATGGCTCAAAAGCTCACATTTATCAGTTCAAGAACCAGTGAGAAACACAAGTCTAAAGAAACATATGCTAATCATCAACTATCCGAAATCATCTCAAGCATATTCATTTGCAGCCATATCACAAGAATAAACAGAATTGGGTTCAAAAATCCACTATCACAATTTAATTGGCACTTAGCTCTCACAATTAGATGCTCAATCAAAGCAAGGGCAATCAATTCATGTGATCATGCAAGACTAAACCTATATGAATGCAACATTTACAATGCAAGATATGAACATATGCAAAATACCCCTACCCCAAGCTTAAAGATTTACATTGTCCCCAATGTAAACAATCAAGTTGGAGAGGAGAGAAAAATAAAATAAAGCAAAAAAAAAATTGGAACGGCTTACCGAGGCGGTAGCGGGTGTTGGCTCACATGCTTTTTGGCTCTGTTTCTCCCTGCTCTTTTTCTCCTTCCTTTATTCAAAATCTGAAGACACTTAACAAAATTATTAACAAACCTCTTGAGCTTCTCAAATTATTCAAGAGGTTAAAGCAAAAACAAAATTAAATAAAGAGGAGGGTTAAGAAAAGTTGGGTTGCCTCCCAATAAGCGCTTCTTTAACGTCACTAGCTTGACTTATTAAGAAGCATCCACCTGGATCCCATAACCTGTGGTATAAGGACCAAGGGATGCTAACCATGTGAGATCTTTCACTTGGATCCCACGGTTTGCAGCAAAAATGTGGAAGTGAGCGCTCGAAATTCATGCTGACTTCTTCATCTGGGAAGCGCTTTTCAATTCCTCTCGGGTCAAAGATGACCCCTTTATCCATAAAATCTTCCCAATAAAAATGGGGTTCAACCTCAGGCAGAGACATGAACTCCATTGTTGACTTCTTTAAAATGTGAGGTGGTAAACAATTCGAGAGGATCATTGGTGTTGTTCTGGCTTCTGTACAATCTTCACTCTCAGCATTGCCAAATCCATCACCTTCCAAATATGCAGAAATCTCCGCACAAACCACACAAGTGTTTCTCCCATCACATTCCACACATGCATAGGGGCCAATAGCATCATTTAATTTCACAAGTTCTTCATCATCCCCGAGCATGGTGACATAGCTATCCTCCAAATGCCTCTTCCTTTTAGGCTCTTTAGTCAAAGGTTCAATGGGGAGTGGTGCAACTATGTTCTCCAAAACAGGGTCTTCACTTCTTGACTCGGTTGCTCCCACTTCTTCTTCTTTCTCCTCATCCATCATTGCATCATCTTCATCATCATCCATCAAGTCCTCATTTGGCATTTTGGATAGTAGGTTAGAGAGTTCCTCAATCTACGCACCGAGACTTCGAATGGCATCTTCTTGATTCTTTAATTCTTCCATTGTTGTGGCCATGAAGTTCTCCAAAACAGCCTCTAAGTGAGATTGACTATCCGGGATAGGTTGCTCAACCTCGACTGGGAATGCGGATTTGAAGTTCTCCCAAGCAACTTCCAATGGGGATGGCTCATCATACCAAGGTGTGGAAGATTCCCAATGTTCCCCTTCATCCATCAAAGCATTGTTTGGAGGGTTCCCCCACCATGGAGTAGAAGTGTTGGGAAATTGATTTCCCCATTCAGAACAAACTACCATTGGTGGAGGAGGGACAGTTGCCCTTGACAGCTCATCACTCACTTGTTGGATTTTTACGGCCAACTGCAGCATATCTACCCGCAGCTGCAGCTCAGATAATTCACTTTCTGCATCAGGTGGTTGGTACCAATTGTAGTCCATGATCCTATCTAATCAATTTTTTTCACCTCACAAACAATTAAGCCCAAGATCAAAGAAACACAAAAACAAATATATACAAAACTAACAAAAGAAAAGTATCAATTATATACAGAAAATAAAATAAAAAATGTCTAAACTAGTTGTCTCATTTGTTACTACTGATATTGACAAAGCCAATCCCCGGCAACGGCGCCAAAAACTTGATGCGGTGTATTTTAAAGATATATAAATGAAGGCAAGTGCACCTCGTCGCAATCAAGTAATACGGTGGTGAGACCGGTTATCGTATCCACAGGGATTGGATGTCAATTACCAATTCGCAAATTCAACAACTATTTAGACTTAACTAAAGTGTGAGGGATTAAAACAGAAAATAAAATGTTTTTGGTCTTTTAGAATTTTTAACAAACACTTGGTATGCAAACAGGGATGTGGCTAGAATTGTCAGGATTAGACTACACTAATCCTCCCTTAGTTGCAATGAAATGGCTTCTAACACAAGTCCTAATTCAATTATGCCAATCAAGCCTTTTCTAAATTACTCAAGCCTAATGTCTTAGGTGCATTGAGCCTAAAACCCCAAATTAAACCCTAATGTCTTAGGTGGAATAACTTGAGATTTTGCATTAAGTTAAGACTTATAAGATTGCAAGCAGCCAACACCTATGTCTAGATTCTTGACCTACTTGGCATATGATTCATGAGCATGCCTTAATACCAACCTTCCAGTCATCTATCAAAGCAACAAATCATTCCTATGGGTAGCTAATCCAAGGAAAGCATTAAACACAGAATCACATACTCATACGAAATAGAAACTTGCATTAAAATACCAATTCAATTACAACAAGTTCAGGAAAGTTACATCTAACCCCAACAATGGGGATTTAACTACTCATGATAAGGAAATACAAAAAGGAAAAAGAGAAGGGATGAAGAACACTCATAGACAAGCTTCCTCCAATCTTCTCTCCATCCAAGAGCAGAGAAAACGCCCCCCTTTTGGGTAGAAACCCTCTCCACCACAAACCTCACCTGCCTCCAAGTGCAGCTTATTAGGTTAGAAGTTGGTTCCTTTTTCTGCATTGGTGCAGGTTTATTTATAGGTCCGTCGCCCGTCACGGCCGTGGCAGCCATCACGGCCGGCCGTGATGGTCTCGACTTGGGCGCCTCTTCATTCACTTATTCATCACGGCCGTGATATCCATCACGGCCAGGCCTTGATCGTTTCTGACTTTTACAACTATCCGGTCACGTCCGTGATATCCATCACGGCCAGGCCGTGATGACTTCCTCGACTTTTGGCTCAATCTTTCTTCACTCATCGCTTCCTCACTGTCGTGAGGGCCATCACGCCAGGCCGTGATACTCTCTCGCTTGGCTCATAATCTTCACTTCTAATCTCTTTTTTTCATCCAAGCTCCACCAAGGCTGATTTCTCGGGCATTTTTCCATTAAATCCGCAAAACAACACGGAAACCACCTCATCCGTTCCAAAGGAAAAACTATACAAAATCAACACTAAATTGGCCTAACTATATGCAAATGCATGCAGAAATGTACATGAAAAACGAGGTGAAATCACACTCATCATCTCTTTTTCTTTTTTTTCCTAGTATCTATCTCTCTTTACAGGTATTTTTATGCGAAGATCCCGAAGTCTTGGAAATCTCATTGAAGTTGACCTCGAGATCGAAAGGACCTTTCACAGACGTGGGAGACTACAAAGACAAATAGAGAGAGAGGTTGATTCACATTCCACTCATGGCGAATCTACCGGATACCAAACCACTGAAGGACTACGCAACCCTAAATAGGGGTTTGCGAACTGGGATTGCTAGGCCAGAAATCGAGGCGGAGAACTACACTATACCGACTATGATAATTAGCATGATTAGGCAACATCAATTCGGAGGATTACCCTCGGAGGACCCGACCTATCATGTGGAGACGTTCTTGGAGTTCACCGATGCAATAAGAATTCATGGTGCCCCGATTGATGCTATTCGCTTGAGGTTATTCTCCTCCTCTCTGACTGGAAAGGTAAAAGCTTGGTTGAAGCAAGTGCCCGCTAATACCTTGTCAACTTGGGACCAACTGGAGCAGGCATTCTTGGAAAAATTCTTCCCTCCATCCAAGACTGCTTACCTACGAACTCAGATCACCAGCTTCTTCCAAAAGGACGGAGAATGCTTATCCGAAGCTTGGGATCGCTACAAGGGATTGCTAGAGTCTTGCCCACATCATGGACTCGAGAGGTGGCTATTAGTGCATACCTTCTACAACGGAATGGATTACTCTTCGAAGGTGTCACTTGACTCCACAGTTGGTGGAACCTTTATGAATAGACCTCTGACTAAAGCATTCAATATCATTGAAAACGTAGCCACCAACTACCACCAATGGGGTTCGGAAAGAGGTAATAACCCGAAAAAGCTTTCGGGGGGTAAGTTTGAAATGAATAGCATCGATCTAATTATGTCTAAATTTGACTCATTGAATAAACGTTTTGATATTCTTGAAAAGGCTAATGTGAGTTCGATAGGTGCTACTAATATTGTTTGTGAGATTTGTGGGATGTAGGGACATGACATAATGGAGTGCCCGCATGGTATTGCTCATGGATCTAGTGCTTCGGGGGAACAAGTGAACTCTTGTCACAACTTCTATGACACGAACCCGAAGTTGCCAAACTACGCTCCCCCAAATTCTTACAACCAAGGAAGGAAGAATAACCCTTACCTCTCCTACGGGAACTACAACAACACGTTGAACCATGAATTCCAGGAAGGCCAAGGTAATTGGAAACCTGCATCGGGGTATCCTCAGGTACAAAAGTCTAGACTTGAGTCTCTTCTGGAAAATTTTGTTGAAACTCAAACAAAACAAAATGAAGAGTTTAGGCAACAAGGTAGGGCAGTCAATGAGGCAATAAAATAGTTAGCATCTAAGGTAGATAACTTATCCATCCATAATAAGATGTTAGAAACTCAGATTGCCCAACAAGCTAGTACATATACCAGAACTAAGGGTACGTTTCCAGGACAACCCGAAATTAATCCCAATGAGCACTGTAATGCTATATACTTAAGGGATGATAAGCTTGGGGTAGTTGAAAAGGATGTGGATTGTGAGGAGGACATGAGCGAAGATGAAGAGATAGAGCAAAAGCATGTCCCTCCACCACCTTACCAACCCCCAATACCTTTTCCACAAAGGTTGGTCAAGAAAAAGCAAGCAGAAATAGAAACTAAGAGCTTAATTGAGGAGCATGATGCCATGATGAAAACTAATATGCCTCATAAACTAAAAGATCTAGGAAGTTTCTATATTGCTTGCTCAATTGGAGAGGTGAAAGTAGACCAAGCCTTATGTGACTTAGGGGCTAGTGCGAGTTTGATGCCGCTTACTATCTTTGAGAGGTTAGGAACCAAGAAATTGAGTCCATCCAAATCCTCTTTACAATTTGCGGATGGCTCAACTAAAACTCCTCTAGACATACTAGAGAATGTTCCCATAAAGGTAGGGAAATTTTTCATTCCAACCGATTTCATGGTGTTGGACATGAACATGAATTCTAAATTCCCTATCATTCTAGGAAGGCCATTCTTGGCCACAGGCGGAGCAATAATAGATGTGAAGAAGGGCAAGCTCTCTCTGAATGTAGAGGATGGTAGGGTAGATTTTGATTTGACTAACTCATATAACAACCCTCCTTTTGAGAGTCATGTGTGCAGGATCGAGATAATGCCTCCAGAGGTGAAGGAAGAGCCTAATATGGAAGCAACTCTCAAACTTAGCATGACGAATGATGCACCAAATAATGATGAAATGGGAGTTGCTCTACATGTGGAGATAAAACTTCCGCCGAGAGGAAGTAAGGCCATGAAACTCAGAGTGAAAAGAGCAAAGCGAAAGCGAAATTGAAATTGGCCATATGAACAAAATAGGCTTTTTCGGAGGACTTCCATGGAAGAGAGGTGTTCTTTCACCTCCAAGCCCAGCTGATCCCGATTGATTAAAATAAGTATGGTCAAGCTTAAGACCGTAAATAAGCGCTTCTTGGGAGGCAACCCAAGTTTCCTTTCCCTTTTCCATTTGTTTTTGAATTTTGTTTTTGAATAATTTGAGGAGATTAAGAGAATAAATATAACTAATTGATGGTTTTGCCGAGTATTTTTCTGGTTATAAAAGCAGTAAGAGCAAAAAGGCAAGGAAAAATAAAGTCAGAAGTCATCACGCCCAGGCCGTGACGGTGGTCACGGTCGGGATTAGGTAACCAAAGAAGATCAGAAAGGATCATGGCCCAGCCGTGATATCCATCAGCTCCTATAGACCAGAATTGATCACGGTCGTGACACATTTTCCAGCATCTCTTTGACTGGCATGTGAGCCAGCACCCTCTACCACCTCGGTGAGTTGTTCCATTTTTCTCCTCTCTCCAACTTGATTATTTACATTGGAGACAATGTAAGTTTTTAAGCTTGGGGTAGGGGTATTTTTGCAATTTTTTGCATCTTTGCATTTTTCATGTTGCATTCATATAGGCATAGTTTTGCATGATCACATGATTAGATTGCCCCTTGCATAGAGTATGCATCCAATTGTGAGAACTTGGTGCCAATTAATTGAGATAGTGAATTTCTGAACCCAATTTTTTTTGTATTCTTGTGATAGGCTAAAAATAAAAATGCTTGAGATGATCTTTTGATAGTTGATAATTAGCATGTGGTTCCTTAGATTTGTGTTTCTCATTGATTTTAAACTACTAAATGTGAGATTTTTGAGCCTAAAAGGGGTACTCGCTAATTCTACCCCATTCTTTGTGATTGAGTGTTTTATTCCTCTTGGATTGTGTTCTCTAGAACTTGATTTGAAAACGTTTTGAAACTTAAAATTTTTTTAAAACATTTTTGAAAATGATTGAAACACTAGGTATCTTTCTGGCCTTCTGAGCTTTTATTGATTAAATGCTACCCCTTAGTTGCCCAATTTTGAGCCTAAAAGAATAAAATACTTTCTTGGTACCTTGATTTACTTTGATGAATGATGCTTGGTATGACACCTTTTAAAGTATTGCAAAAAGGGTAAAAAGGTAGTTTGAAAAATAAATTGTGGGATGAGAAAGTTAGAAAAGTATTTCTCTTGAATAGAAAATCTCCCTTCTCCAAATAAATAAAATAAAATAAAAGAAAAAATGGAGAAGGGGATGAAAAAAAGAAAGTGAGAAATAGAAAGTAAAAAGGGGAAGAAAGAAAGGTGGAAAAGTGAATTAAAGCCCAAAAAAGGTATTTTAGAAGGTTGTCATGCTTTGCAATGTTTGATATTTTGTTTAGCCTTCTTGAATTTTCCTTTTCTTGATTTCCCCACCTAACAATTAATCCCATGGCCCCATTACAACCAAAATAAAAGACCTCTGGATTCCTATGTGTTTTCATTAATAAAGTAGAGATTTAGTTAATAGTCAAGCTTATGGTAGAATACCTTTCTTGAGGAAATTGAGCGACTTGTCATATACCCTTAAACACTTGAGTGAGGTGAGAAGAGTGCCCGAATTAGTGAGAGATATGAATTTAGGGAACCTAAGCTTCTAATTGGACTTGAAATTGATTGTCTCTTGGTTACTTATTTGAATAAGCCTGTCACTTGGATTAGTTACTCGGGTTCTTGGTTCACTATCCATGCTCTGATTGTTTATATTTTATGGTCTTAGTGATTGCTTGAGGACAAGCAAAGTCTTAAGCTTGGGGTAGTTTGATGAGTGTGATTTCATCTCATATTTCATTGACATTTTGCGTGCATTTTCACATAGCTTAGGTATTTTTAATTTGATTTTGGTTAGTTTTTACCTTGGAACGGGTAAGGCGGTTTTGTGGTGTTGTTGTGCAGTAATTAAGGATTAAAATGCTCAAGATTAACCATGATGGAGCTTGCATGAAGACGGAGCTTGAAAAGTAAGGAAAATGAGCCAAACAGAGCCCATCACGGCCATGATCGAGTAGAGCTGAAAAGAAAGAATGAAAAAGTCATAGCTGGTCACGGCCGTGACATGCCAACTGAACCAGACCCTCACAGGCAGAACTGATCACGGCTAGGCCGTAATGGTGGTCACGGCCGTGACAGACTAACCAGTGAAGCAACCTCCAAGGCAGAATCCGTCACGACCTGGCCGTGATGGCCATCACGACCGTGACGCGCGATATCTGGAATTTTAAAAGCTAATTTGATCCGATTCTGTAATTGCTTGGGATGCAAGTTACCCTACCTTATAAATAGGACCTAGAGGCTCGAAAATAGGATCACTTTTTGGGCTGCTACCTTAGGCAAAATTGGGATTCCTCCTCTTCTTCTTCTTCTCTTCTCTTAGGTTTTTTTCTTTTATGCTTTTGTTAATCAAGCTTGCTATGAACATGGCAATGCTTGTTTATGGTGACGAATTGACGTTTGGTCTCTTGTTAATTTTGATTTTGCTTTAGATTTGATTCCTGTTGCTTTAATTACTCGTAAATTCGGTGGCCACTTATTTTCTTGTTGTAGATACTCTAAGGAGGAACCTAGCGGTGAACTTAGGTATCGGATCTATAGGAATCAAGCTTAGGACTTAAATCACAAGAGTTAGAAGCGGTCCTTCGAGGGTTCACGAATTGTCACAGGACTTAAAGGGTTCAATTTAAATTCAATTACCACGAGAGTAGGGGTTGGTTTAATTGGGCACGGTTTTTGTAACCCGAGAAGGAGCATTAACTTATTCAGGATAAATCCGCCTTCAAAGCAATTTTGATAATTAACAAAGGGTAGTCAATTTGGTAACATGAACAATCTTCTTGGTAACTCAATTCTTAGGAATCTCTTTTGATTTGAAAAACCCCTAATTGATTTATTTTCCTATTTTAATTGATTGTGTTCTTAAATATTTGATTTTCTAGTTAATTCTTATTACAAAAATGAAATCTTTTCCAATTTTTTTTTTATTTAGTCCAGTTTAATTGATTTAATAATTAATTGTTGTTTGAGATCACGGTCTCTGTGGGATCGATCTTTTTATTACTTGACGACGAATCTGGTACACTTGCCGGAATCCACCCATTAGGGTGCCACCTATAAGTGGTAGTAAAACAGTACTGAGCCGTCACACCATTTTGCTCTGACCGCACTCAGTACACTATTTGCGAGTGAAAAGAAATATACCGCCGCGTCTCCTCTCGTACCTAGTAGTGCTTAGATGCGCCTTTCTGATTGAACACGTGAGACGTGTTTATCTGTTCTTGTGGACTACGTAGAGGCATTTCTGGTTCGTGTATAGCTCGTGATTTGCAACGACTCAAATCAAAGTTCTACACTTTAAGAGGTAAATTTTTGAAACATGAACCATGACCATTCACAATGAATCTTGGTGGGAATTATTCCGTTGTGCTTGTTTGATGCATAAATTCCCAACACATTTTTCCTTAAGCTCCTCCTACAATGAAGAAATTAAAAAAACGTGTAAGAGAATGTGTTAAAAATATCAATATATACAAATATCTACAACAAATGCAGTTAGTTTGTTACTTACAATCGTTTCTGCCACAGTGCGTGTGGCTTCAACTTTAAAATCTCCTTTTTTTGTCCTTCGGGTCTCCAACCAAACATCCTCGCGGGCGATAGGAGTTGGAGGATCAACAACTATGCCCTCAGGCACCTCTCTACCTGCTATCCTCTCATTAAGCTTCTCCTGTAAGTCCCTCTGCTTATCCGCAAATATCTCATTAATCTTAGTGTCGTACCCACACTGAGACAATGTGTGGGTGTGAATGTTCTTTGCTTGAGTCCTCTTTCCGTTTTCCCTTTTAGCCTGTTAAAACAAAAACACATAATAAATTTAGTTAAATAAATTTTCTTTACTTAAATGTACTCTAAAATGGATAAGTAAATTAACTTCGACTAACCAGAAATGAAGGTGTATGTCGGCTCCTAACAAAACTATCCCACGTCTCCTTATCAACGTACGGGTATGTAATAAAAAGTCCTTCTTGGTCCTTCGGTCCGAATACGTAGCGCCTAGTAAGATCGTCCTTATACCCATTCCAATGCTTTGACGCTAGTGAGAGCCATTTCGCCTATGCACTTCCGTATTCGGCACGGTCCACACTATCTACACATTAAATACATAACAAATAGGAGGGATTAGAACTCAAATAATTCTTTGATAATGTACATCAAAAGAGCGTAAAAGTAAAGTACCGTGATAGCCTCCCAAATCTGATCCTTAACGTTCTGTGGCACTTCTTCCCAATCCTCATGTAGGATGCTAGTGTGCTGCTTAGCTTCCTTAGCCTCCCAAGTTTTAAATTGCTTAGCATAGGATCCCTAGGGATTCGGTTTATCATCAAACCACACCTCAAGCTTCTGACCACTAACCTAGTCTTTTCTAACTTTTTTAGACTAGTGGCTGCGCTACCCCGTTTTTTCTTACACTGTGATGCTAGTTTGGACAAATAAATATTAAATTAGAGGGTTATGTATAACATGGATAAATAAAGAATATGAGCCTAATTAATTAAATTATATGAAAAAATAAAACTTATCAACAGGCGTAGGCGCCACCGACCCCTCCCGTGCATGTGGGATGTCAGCTTTATCCATGTGTATGCATGTTCAGAAACAAAAATTAATAAATTAGGTTATTTTAACATGGATAAAAAAAGATAAAGATAAATACATATGGATAAATAAAAATAAATCTAAACTAACATGGAGATAAATAGAAATAAATCTAAACTTACACTGTGTACAAGTTTAATTTAGCTATATCAATATCCCTTCGTGATGATCATCACGAGTGGCATGTACATCGTCCACCTGTGTTTCCTCAATGATAATAGGTATGTTTGTTGAGAAAGAAGGAGTCTCATGAATATCAAGCGTTGAATCTTGATCTTCATCACTACCATTATTCATGCTTTTTCCTTGGAGAACCACAGACAACCTTTTGTTAGAAGGATCAGTGATGTGAAACACTTGTTTTTCTTGGGAAGCCATGATGAAAGACTCATTTGTAAGACCTAACTTGCAAAGGTCTACCGATGTAAACCCCCATTCGTCGGTATGTACACCACCTTTACTATCAACCCACTTACATTTAAAAACCGCCACCGAAAGCTTAGTTTGATCGAGCACCCAAGTCTCTTCAATGACTCCAAAGTAAGGTATCGGTGCAATAACGGGGTTTGTATCTTTTGAACTATAGAAGTGCATTGATTCGGCACGATCATAACCCCACTATTTTGCATGGTACTCTTGTTATCTTGTTCCTTTGTATAAAAGGGAAAGTTATTGATGTCGTATCCGCATCAACATATGACATTAAAGCTAGGCCCACATGCTAGAGATTTTAATTCACCAGAAGCAGTACTTGTTGGAACCAAAGTAGTTTTGGATTTAATAATCTCTAAGTTTTGATGCTAACAAAATGATTAAATTTACTTGGCAAAATGTTAGTTTAGATCTAATATGTGCTTTCAGTTATGCAGGAATACTTTACTATAAGTAAAATAAACAAGGAATAAGTTTTCATTGAAAGAATACGCGTCCACCCTTGTAGACGGGCTGCTTAAATACTTTGGTAAAGTTACTTGTTTATTTAATTGATTAGACTAGTTTTCTTAAGTGAACGAGGCTCTAAGTGTTTGCTAGATGAATACCAAAATAACTTGTTAGATACAACAAGTCCAAAGACTTGATAATAAGCGCGCCCATCTTGCCACGTAAGCAGACGGAAGTAATTAGTAGAAGTAAATGAACTGAAAAATAAAGTAATCTAGTAGACGAGCTCTAACTGCCACGCCACTAGACGGAGATCTTTGAGAAATAGTAAGTCCAAAGACTTGATAGACAAGAGGATATGCCACGTCATCAGACGAGCAAAATAAAATATTGAACAGACTTAGTCTCTCTTATAACTAAGTAGACGAAGTTTTTTAGATGAGCTCCATCTTTGAATGAATTAAATGCAATCCGAATCTCTTGAATTTTTTTCAAATGATTGATATTTATTTCAATAGAATATTTGTTCTTCACTATTGTCCTATCTGCTTTAATATTTTACCTTGTTGTAAAAGAAACATAGTATCATCGAGAAATGCAAAAAAGCATAATCGTACAAAAAAGATACTGCAAAATGATATGTACGATGACAAACTTTATGGCTGAAAAAAGCTAGATTGTTCACAAAGGAGGAACAACAAGTTCTCAAGCTGCAATACTCAGAGGAGTGAACCTCCTATTTCATGCTACCTCGGTAACCAAGAATACTATTCAGCATTGTCACAATCAAGCTATCAGTCACAACGGATATCATGCATTAAATGTTATCTCTAAACGGGATTATTCAAAGTAACCGTTGAAGAAATACAAGTGAAGAAGAAGGTCACTATAAATAGAAGACCTGAATTACTGAAGAATAACACTCTCGATTACACAACCTTACGAGCTCAACTTTTGTAAAACTACAATCACTCATACTCATAATACATCAGAGAGCAAGAGTCAGTATTTCTTAGCTTGAATATTATGAAAATATTCATCTGATCTTAAACTATCATATCCTCACACATAGTGAGTTAAGAAGATCAAACATCAATATCTTTGTTAGAGTTAGAGCCTTAAGAGGCTTGGTAAGAAAGAAATACTTATAGCCTGGAGAGATGTTGAATACTTGGCTGTAATCTATTTGGAAAATAGTGGAGAAAATCATTCAAGTAGAAGGGACTCGACGTAGATCTTGGTTGGAAGAGAGTGAACCAGGATAAAACATCTTGCTTGATTCTTCTATCTCTTATATCTTACAGCTTTATTTGTTTCTTTCTAACCGACGGGTTTTGATATTGCTTTTGTTAAAGTCTTTTAAAAAAGGATCTTTTTCTTTGTGCGTGCTTCTGTCCTAGGAGAGTTAAGATAAGATGTTTTGTCCTAGGAGAGTTAACAGACATGGACTATGGAATGAAAGAAATAATTCGACTAGCACAATCAATAATAGCATTGTTACGAGACAACCAATCCATGCCCAAAATAATATCTAGACCACACATAGGTAAGCATATCAGATCAACAATATAAGTCAGGTCTTGACACCATAAAGGATATTGCAGGAAGACAGAAGAAGTCATCGATCTATCTTTAGCAGGAGTAGAAACACACAAATCATATGATAGTTTAGTAACAGGAAACTCTAAGAATTGAGCACATTTAAATGAAATGAATGAATGTGTTGCTCCCGAATCGAACAATAGAGTAACTTTTCCCCTGCATGAGTTGAAGAAATTCAGCCTCCTTCAGATTTAAGCTGCCTCGGAATGATGGCAGGTTGTTCTTCTTGAATTCGGAAAGTCCCACGTGCTAAGGGTCCTAGGTTGCCACCACTCCATTAGTGATTGGCATCCATTCCCATTTAGTTGACGGAGAGTCTCCGCCTGCGCTTGTATAACTCTGGCTATATAATCCAAAGCTAGTGCAAGTGCAACGTTCGTCCCTCGCCTATTAATCGCCATAAATCTGCTCACTACCAATGAAATACTGGGTTGATCATGTCCAATATCCCAAAGAATAGCATGCAGCATTTATAACTCTAACAAGCATCCTATGCGCCCAAGTTTTGTATTTGAAAAAGCCCTACTACCACAGTCCGATTTAGAATCGAACTGCTCTGATACCATAAATGCAACGCCCTTTGTTACATTAGTAATCCCAAGGTAAAATCAATAAAAAAATCATTTAAAACATTTAATTAAAAACATACATCTCATAAAGAAAAATAAAAAAATTATTTAAAGTCTGAAAATACCTCATAATAAATAACGTAGTAATAAAATATCCATGTAGTTAATATAATTATAAATAAAAATTAAAAGCCTCAAAACCGGGCGTCTAATTACAATCCCAATGATAAGTAAATGTGTCTAGCCATATACGGCTCCTTATTTAAGAAAATATTAACCAACTAGAAAGAATAACTAATGGAATCCACTAAGTCTTCACGCCTCTTCAGTTTCAATGACGTCCTCCTCGTGCTCTGAAAACAATACTTATAATGAGATATAAAATCTCAGTGATCAACAATACAGTTTTGTAAAATATTTTCGAAAATAGTATTGTTCTCAGCCGGCGCGGTAACCGGAAAAACTGTCCACGGCACCCGCTAATTTTCCAAAATAATATATATAAAAGAAAATACTGTTAATGTCAATAATAATCTCGTCTCAATACATCACATTCCATATACCAGATAAATTCTAGTTTAACCCAAGCGGTCCGAAGACCTCCTAATTAAATTGATCTCTTGCCGGCATGCCATATATTCACACATCACACGACAATGGCATCCCATTGCCCACCCCTACTCACGAGGAGTGTTTCGATGTCACCCTCCTGTCGGGGACATTTCCATTTCGATACCTCCCATGTGCACATGGTGGTATTTCTCCTTTTTCGACACCCCAACCTGTGGCGGTGTTACTTTCGATACTCCTTTTTAGGTAGTATTACTCATTTTCGACATCCCAACCACATGGCAATGTTACTTTCGATACCCCCTTAAGGCGGTATTTCTCTTTGATACCCCTATCATAGGTGGTATTGCAGCAAACATCATACAAATCATCATAAGGCACAAGTTCATGTCTCATACGTGTAACAATTCATTTACCAAAAATTAAATGTTTGATCTCGTCATGCATGTCAAATAAACTCACATGGCATAGCATACACCAATAAGCACGTCATTCAACTAATTTATATACCAATCATGTATTTCATGCCATCAGTAACAAGAATAAATACCCAACTTAATAATATTTTTTATTTTAATTCAAAACCCTCAAAAAATTAGTTTATTAATTAAATGCATCATTCAATTAAAATCTCTCAAAATCATAGGTAAATCGCTCAACACAATAAACACTTGTACCATGGAAAGGGTTATTAAAAGATATTGTTGCTCACCTCTCGAAGACCTTCAATGTGCTCTAAAAACTATTTATGATACGAATTAGCGCTTCCCTAAAAATTCTTCTCCCGTTTGGTGGCGTTCTTGGATCTGTGTTGTTACGATGGCACTGCCAAGGATGAAAAGAAAGCCTGAAATGCTACACTGTGCGGGGCAGTGACTAGTGTATTAGCTCAGTAACCTAATGCAAAGTAACCTACAAATATTTTGGTTTTATGATTCCTTCCCCCTTTTTCATTTTTTTTCCTCTTTTTTTTTGGCAAAATCCGAAAGCGAATAAAAGGACCCTGCGCCACTTATATATATATATATATATATATATATATATATATATATATATATATATATATACACTGCACCTTAGGCAGAGTAATAGGCTTTAGGTTTTCTTTTTTCTTTTTTTTTTGTTTATTTTCTTTTCCTTTTTTTTTGTTTCTTTATTGTTTACTTCTTTTTTTTTATATATAGAATTACTAGGCCCACTTCACTTATGAGCTACCTCTAGGCCCCCACGTTAAAAGTATGTACTTATGTTTACATTCAAATATATATATATATATATATATATATATATATATATATATATATATATTAATTCATTATTCCCCTTGTAATTCCTAACCAACTATAATAAATTTTATACTAACAAATCCTTTACACTAAACCTCTTAATTATATATTATTTTTATTATATCATTATTATTTATTTTTATTTTTATTTTTTATAACTTAATATTTTTTTTAAAATTAATTATATTAGAATTTTAGGATGTTACATTTTCTCCCCTCCTTAAAGAATTTCGTCCCCAAAATTCATCTCAAACACACGCGCCTATTGTCGCATATGTCGTATTCAAAACTAAAAGGTTATCATACCTTAGATAATAAAATTTGGGTATTGACTCACGATGTCCTCCTCCATCTCCCAAGTGGCTTCCTCAGGAGTCAATCCGTCCCATAACACTTTCACCAATGGAATTGCCTTGTTCCATAGAGTCTTAGTGCTATTGTCCAAGATTTGACTAGGCTTTGGCTTGTAGATCAAATTATCCTTCAATTGTACAGACTCGGGAGCTATCACATGAGATTCATTAGGCACATATTTTCTGAGTTGCGACACATGGAAAACATCATGAAGGTTTACCAACTGTGGCGGAAGAGCCAATTGATAAGCAACAGGCCCGACTCTTTTAAGAATTTAGAAAGGTCCCATGAAACGTGGATTTAGCTTGCGGACTTTCATCGACCTCCCTACCCCCGTCTTAGGAGTGACTCTCAAAAATACATGCTCACTTTCCTGGAATTCTAGAGGCTTCGTCCTTTTGTTGGCATAGCTCTTTTGTCTACTTTGCGCCGTGCGCGTCCTCTCCTTAATCATTTTTATTCTCTCAGAGGTTTCCTGGACCAATTCAAGTCCTATCAAGGTTTTCTCACCTACCTCACACCAACATAAAGGAGACCTACACTTCCTCCCATACAGGGCCTCATAAGGTGCCATGCATATACTTAGCGTGATAACTATTGTCATACGCAAACTCAATGAGAGGTAGGAATCTATCACAACTCCCTCCTTCATCCAGGACATACACCCTCCCTAAGCATGTCCTCAAGGGTCTGAATGGTCCGCTCTGACTGACCATTCGTTTGGTGATGATAGGCCGTGCTAAGGTTCGACTTAGTCCCAAAGGCTTGCTTAAAAGCTCTCCGAAATCTAGAGGTAAACCTCGGGTCTCTATCCGACACTATAGATGTGGGTATCCCATGAAGCTTGACTATTTCCTTGATATAGAGGTATGCCAACTTGTCTAAGCTATAGGTTGCCTTAATTGGCAAGAAGTGGGCAGACTTGGTCAACCTATCCACTATCACCCAAATGGCGTCTAATCCCAAACGCATCTTAGGTAACCCCATCACAAAGTCCATAGAAGTTCTCTCCCACTTCCATTCTGGAATCTCCAAGGACTGCAACAACCCCGAAGGCTTCTGATGTTCTATCTTAACCTTTTGGCACACTAAACACCTAGCTACGAAGCTAGCCACATCCTTTTTCATTCCTGGCCACCAATACATCCTCTTAAGGTCTTGGTACATCTTAGTTATCCCAGGACGTATGGTAAACTTTCCCTTATGAGAATATAGAGAAGGGGATGACAAAAGGAAATGAGAAATAAAATGAAAAGAAAGAAAGAAAGGTGGAAAAACGAATCAAAACCCAAAAAGGTATTTTAGAAGGTGTCACGCTCTGCAATGCTTGATATTTTGTTTAGCCTTCTTAAAATTTCCTTTTCTTGATTTCCCCACCTAACGATTAATCCCATGGCCACGCTACAACCAAAGTAAAAGACCTCTTGATTCTTAATTGTCTTCATTAATAAAGTAGAGATTTGGTTAATAGTCAAGCTTATGGTAGAATTCATTCATTGAGGAAATTGAGCGAATTGTCATATATCCTTAAACACTTGAGTGAGGTGAGAAAGAGTGCCCGAATCAGTGAGAATATGAGTCTAGGAAACCTAAGCTTCTAATTGGACTTGAAATTGATTGTCTCTTGGTGAATTATTTGAAAATGCATGTTACTTGGATTAGTTACTACTAGGGTTCTTGGTTCACTATCCATGCTCTATTTATATCTTCTAGCCTTAGTAATTGCTTGAGGACAAGCAAAAATCTTAATCTTGGGGTAGTTTGATGAGTGTGATTTCACCTCATTTTTCATGTACATTTTTGCATGCATTTTCATATAGTTAGGCATATTTAATTTAATTTTTAGTTAGTTTTTACCTTGGAACGAGTATGGAGGTTTCGTGGTGTTGTTTTGCAGAAATTAAGAAAAAAATGCTTAAGATAAACCATGATGGAGCTTGGATGAAGATAAAGCTTGAAAAGTGAACAAATGAGCCAACCAGAGCCCATCACGGCCTGGCCGTGATGACCATCACGGCCTGGCCGTGATGACCATCACGACCATGATCAAGCAAAGCTGATAAAAAGAAGCCAAAAGTCAGAAGCTGTCACGGCCTAGCCGTGATGCCCATCACGGTCATGACAGACCAAAAAGTAAAGACGCGCCCAGGGCAGAACACGTCACGCGCGACTGATCTATAAATAGAGCCACACTGAACAGAAAAAGGGGACTTTTACCAAAGACTTGGAAACCCTAAAGGAGGTTGATGGCTGGGGGAAGGCTGGAACCCTAAAGATGATGTTCTCTCTGCTTTTGGACTGGAAGAAGATTGGAGGATTCTTCATGGAGTTTTCTTCATCTCTTCTCTCTTTCTCTTTTGTAGACTTTATCATGTGTAGCTAATTCCCCTGTTGTTGGGATTAAATTTTTGCTTTTCTGAACTTGATTGTATTTTGATTTGGTTTTAATACAAGTTTCTAATTCTTTATGATTATTTGATTCCATGCTTAATGCTTTCCTTGGTTTGACCATCCTTGGAATGATTTGTTGCTTTGATAGACAATTGAAAGATTGATGTTAAGGCATGCTCATGAATCAAATGCCAAGTAGTTCATGAATCTAGACATAGATCTTGGGATGCTTGAAATCTTATAAGTCTTGGCTCTTTATGCAAAGTCTCATGTTAATCCACTTAAGACATTAGGGTTTAATTTGGGGTTTTAGGCTCATTCCACCTAAGACATTAGGGTTTGAGTATTTCAAAAGGCTTGATTGTCATAATACCATTTCATTGCAATTAAGGGATGATTAGTGTAGTCTAATCCTGACTGTTAACCACATCTTTTTCTGCACTCCAAGTGTTTGATAAAAGTTCACAAAAAGACCAAAAATATTTTATTGCTTTTTTCTCTTTAATTTATGATTTGATCTCTCTTCATACCATAGTTTAGTCTAGATAGTTGTTAAATTTGTGAATTGGTAATTGGCAACCGATCTCTGTGGACGATATCCGGTCTCACCACCGTATTACTTGTGCGACTAGGTATACTTGCCTATTAAAAATCGTATCATAAAGAAAAATAAAAAAATTATTTAAAGTCTGAAAATACCTCATAATAAATAACGTAGTAAAAAAATATCCATGTAGTGAATATAAATATAAATAAAAATCAAAAACCTCAAAACCGTACGTCTAATTACAATCCCAACGATAAGTAAATGTGTATAGCCACATACGGCTCCTTATTTAAGAAAATACTAACCAACTAGAAAGAATAACTAATGGAATCCACTAAGTCTTCACGCCTCTTCAGTTTCAATGACGTCCTCCTCGTGCTCTGAAAACAATACTTATAATGAAATATAAAATCCCAGTGATCAACAATACAGTTTTGTAAAATATTTTCGAAAATAGTATTGTTCTCAGCCGACGCGGTAACCGGAAAAACTGCCCATGGCACCCGCTAATTTTCCAAAATAATATATATAAAAGAAAATACTGTTAATATCAATAATAATCTCTTCTCAATACATCACATTCCATATACCAGATAAATTCTAGTTTAACCCAAGCGGTCCGAAGACCTCCTAATTAAATTGGCCTCCTGCTGGCATGCCATATATTCACACATCACGCGACAATGGCGTCCCATTGCCCACCCTACTCACGAGGAGTGTTTCGATATCACCCTCCTGTCGGGGACATTTCCATTTTGATACCTCCCATGTGCACATGGTGGTATTTCTCCTTTTTCGACACCCCAACCTGTGGCAGTGTTACTTTCGATACTCCTTTTTAGGTAGCATTACTCATTTTCGACATCCCAACCACATGGCGATGTTACTTTTGATACCCCTTAAGGCAGTATTTCTCTTTGATACCCCTATCATAGGTGGTATTGCGGCAAACATCGTACAAATCATCATAAGGCACAAGTTCATGTCTCATACGTGTAACAATTCATTTACCAAAAATTAAATGTTTGATCTCATCATGCATGTCAAATAAACTCACATGGCATAGCATACACCAATAAGCACGTCATTCAACTAATTCATATACCAATCATGTATTTCATGCCATCAGCAACAAGAATAAATACCCAATTTAATAATCTTTTTTATTTTAATTCAAAACCCCAAAAAAATTAGTTTATTAGTAACATACATCATTCAATTAAAATCTCTCAAAATCATAGGTAAATCGCTCAACACAATAAACACATGTACCATGGAAAGGGTTATTAAAAGATATTGTTACTCACCTCTCGAAGACCTCCAATGTGCTCTAAAAATTATTTATGATACGAATTAGCGCTTCCCTAAAAATTCTTCTCCCATTTGGTGGCGTTCTTGGATCTGTGTTGTTACGGTCGCACTGGCAAGGATAAAAAGAACGCCTGAAATGCTACAATGTGCGGCATAGTGACTAGTGTATTAGCACAATAATCTAATGCATAGTAACCTACATATATTTTGGTTTTATGATTCCTTTCCCCTTTTTTTTCTTTTTCTTTTTCCTCTTTTTTTTGGTAAAATCTGAAAGCGAATAAAAGGACCTTGCACCATTTTCATATATATATATATATATATATATATATATATATATATATATATATATATATATATATATATATATATATATACATACATACATACTGCACCTTAGGCAGCGTAATAGGCTTTAGGTTTTCTTTTCTTTTTTTTTTAGTTTATTTTCTTTTCCTTTTTTTGTTTCTTTATTGTTTACTTCTTTTCTTTTCTTTTCTTTTTTATAGAATAACTAGGCACACTTGACTTATGAGCTACCTCTAGGCCCCTACGTGAAAAGTCTGTACTTATGTTTACATTCATATATATATATATTTTAATTCATTATTCCCCTTGCAATTCCTAACCAACTCTAATAAATTTTATACTAACAAATCCTTTACACTAAACCTCTTAATTATGTCTTATTTTTATTATATCATTATTATTTATTTTTATTTTTATTTTTATTTTTTATAACTTAATCTTTTTTTTAAAATTAATTATATTAGAATTTTAGGATGTTACAGAGCTGCTGTTCCTAGAGGCCAATGGACTCAAGAGCAGAAAAACCAACATCAGCTGAATCTGAAGGTTAGGCACTATCTCATGTGTGCTATAACCAGATCTGAACATGACAAAGTTCACAGCTGCAATACAGCTAAAGAAATCTGGGACACTCTTGCTCTAGATCATGAGAGTTCTTCACAAGTTAAGGAATCAAAGATCAGCATGATTGTTCATCAGTATGAGCTATTCAAGATGGGTGAACATGAAACAATAGACCAAAAAGTTTATGAAAATAGAGATCATGTCAGAAAAATCCTGAGAAGTCTATCCAAGCAATGGAGACCCAAAGTAACTGCTATTCAGGAAGCCAAAAACCTGAATACACTCTCTCTGGAAGAGCTTATTGGATCTCTCAAGGTTCATGAACTTGAACTTAATGAAGAAGAAAATTCCAAAAAAGGAAATCTATTGCCCTAAAGGCAAAGAAAACAAGTTCATCAAAAGTTCTCAAAGCTGCTGAGTCATCAGATGAGTCTGAATCTTCTGGTAATGATGAAGGATCAGATGACGATGAATTGTCCTTTATCTCCAGGAAGATTCAACATATATGGAGAAATAAAGGTGGTTTCAGAAGGAAGCAACTCAAAAAAAAGTTTTCCAATGAGAAGTCAGACTCTAAGGAAAAAGGTCCACCCTTGTGCTTTGAATGCAAGAAACCAGGTCATTTCAAAGCTGACTGCCCTGAGCTAAAGGATAAAAAGAAATTATTCAAAAAGAAGAAAGGCTTAATGGCTTCCTGGGAGGATCTTGACCTGTCTTCATCAGATGAAGAAAATGAAGCTGAGGAAGAGGCAAATATCTGTCTCTTGGTAGACACTGCTTCAGAAAGTGAATACACTGATGTTGTGGTAATGGATTCTGACCCATCCACTCTTCAAAATACTTTTGATGAACTGTTGAATAAGTCGTCTATACTATCACGAGAATATAAGAGTCTCAAAAAGAAGTTTTCTAAACTGACTAGAGAAATGACAGGATCTGCACTGAGAAGCAAAGCCTCAAAAATGAAAACGACCTACTAAAATCAGTGAATGTCAGTCTAGCTGACAAAATGGTATGTGAACCTGATATTTCTTGTGAAGTTGCAAAACTGAAACAAGATGTAACATATCTAACTCATTCTATGTCAAAGCTTGTAGGTGGCTCAGATAAGCTTAGTCTCATTTTAAGGTACTCTATGTCACCTTATGATAAGTCTAGTCTTGGTTATGACAAAGAGAAGCAAGACACATCTCACACAAATTCAAAACCACTTAAACATCATAGAGCTTCAAAATTTCCAAATAAATATACCAAAGCTAAGATTAGCTCGTCCAACACCTTTTGCAAAGTGTGTGGAAAAAGTGGGCATGGTACATCTAGATGCATATACGATAAACATGCTAAGCATACTCGTCCAGTAACAACTAACAAAAAAGGACCCAAGTCAGTTTGGGTACCTAAAGATAAGATAATACATGTTGAAGATCTGCTTAAGAACAGGAAGAAAACAGATGTCTTGGTACTTTGACAGTGGCTGCTCACGACACATGACGGGAGAAAGGTCTATGTTCCAAAACCTTAAGTCCAAAGATGGTGGCTGGGTCACATTTGGAGGAAATCAGAAAAGGAAACTCATTGGTATAGGTAAAATTGGTAAACATCATTTTCCCTCCATTGATAATGTTCTTTTAGTAAATGGCTTGAAGCACAATCTACTGAGCATAATTCAATTATGTGACAGTGGATATGCAGTAGCGTTTGATTAGAACATGTGTACTATCAAGAAAGATGATGGATCACTTTTATTCACTGCAAAAAGGCAAAACAATCTCTATAAGATTGACTTGGAGGACCTTTCAAATCAAAGTGTCTCATGTCTAGTGTCCATTGAAGATGAGCGATGGATTTGGCACAAAAGGCTAAGTCATGCAAGCTTCAAATTAATTTCAAAGCTAAGCAAGCATAACCTCGTGAGAGGACTACCAAACCTTAAGTTCAAATCTGATGCTCTCTACGATGCATGTCAAAAGGGAAAACAAGTCAAAGGTTCTTTTGAATCTAAGAAAGTTGTTAGTACCAATAGACCACTAGAGTTGCTACATCTTGATCTTTTTGGTCCAACAAGGACTGCCTCTGTAAGTGGTAAGAAATATGATCTTGTCATAGTAGACAATTACACTAGATGGACATGGGTTATGTTCCTAACTCACAAGGATGAGTCTTTTAAGGTCTTTTCTATATTCTGTAAACGTGTACAAAATTAAAAAGCATGTGTATCACTTCAATCAGAAGTGACCATGGGGGAGAGTTTGAAAATGAGTTATTTCATAAGTTATGTGAAGAAAGTGGTATCCTTCACAACTTCTCAATACCTAGAACACCACAGCAAAACAGTGTGGTAGAGAGAAAGAACAAATCTCTTCAAGAGATTGCTAGAACTATGCTCAATGACAACTCTGTCCCTATACACTTATGGGCTGAAGCTGTTAATACTGAATGCTACATTCAGAACAGAATATACATTAGACCTATCCTAAATAAGACTCCTTATGAACTGTGGAAAGGACAAAAACCCAACATATCTTATTTTCACCATTTTGGTTGTAAATGCTATATACTGAATACTAAAGATCAACTTGGTAAGTTTGATGCTAAAACAGATAGTGGAATGCTATTATGATATTCTGAAACATTTAAAGGCTTTAGAGTTTATAATTCTAGGACTCTGATAGTAGAGGAAAGTATTCATGTCAAGTTTGATGACAAACATCCTGATAAGAAATTATCAGAGCTAGATGAAGATTTTGCAGATCTTGATCTAAGCATTCGAGGAGACTCACCTGAAATAAAACTTGATGATCAAGAAGATGACCCCACTCAACAACCAGAAACTTCCACTTCTCACCATGGTATGGTTCAAAAATCTTGTTACTTCAGGAATTATCATCCAAAAGATCAGATCATTGGAAACCCCAATGACAAGCTAAGAACTAGATCAACCTTCAGAGAACAAGACAATTTTGTACTAGTCTCTGAGTTGGAACCAAAGACAGTAGAAGAGGCTCTGCTAGATGATGGTTGGATTCTAGCCATGCAAGAAGAACTCAATCAGTTTGAAAGAAGTTATGTTTGGACTCTGGTTCCCCTACCTGAAGACAAATTAGTGATTGGAACAAAGTGAGTTTACACAAACAAACTTGAAGAAAATGGTAAGGTAATAAGAAACAAAGCAAGACTTGTTGCTCAAGGTTTCTCTCAAGAATAAGGTATAGGTTACACTGAAACTTTTGCACCTGTTGCTAGATTAGAAGCTATTAGAATTCTACTTTCATTCGCTACACATCATAGTATTATGATTTTTCTGATGGATGTTAAAAGTGCTTTTCTAAATGGCTTTATTAATGAAGAAGTCTATGTTATGCAACCTCTGGGTTTTGAGTGTGAAATCCATCCTGAACATATATATAAGCTTAAGAAAGCTTTGCACGGTCTTAAGCAAGCTCCTAAAGCTTGGTATGACAGACTAAGTTCCTTTCTTATGGAAAATGGATTCAATAGAGAAAAGGTTGACACAACCTTATTTAGAAAATCCATTAATTCTAATTTCATAGTTGTACAGATATATGTCGATGATATTGTTTTTTGTGGTACTAATGAGTCACTATGCAAATAATTCTCTAAGTTAATGCAAAAAGAGTTTGAAATGAGCATGATGGGAGAACTCAAATTCTTCCTTGGACTTCAAGTAAAATAAATCATGGACGAGGTTCTCATCCACCAAACCAAGTATACAAAAGAGCTTTTGAAGAAGTTTAAGATGGATGATTGTAAACCAATGAATACTCCTATGCACCCCACTTCCATACTGAACAAAGATGATAAAGAGAAAAAGGTAGACCAAAAGGTATACAGAGGTATGATAGGATCTCTCTTATATCTTACTGCGTGTAGGCCTGATATTATGTTCAGTGTATGTTTATGTGCTCGATTTCAATCTGATCCTAGAGAATCTCACTTATCAGCAGTTAATAGAATTTTTAGATATTTAAAAGGTACTACTAATCTTGGTTTGTGCTTTAAGAAAAATGAAGATTACAGATTAGTTGGTTTCTATGATGCTGACTATGCTGGAGATAGAATTGAAAGAAAAGAACTAGTGGAGGATGTCACTTCATTGGGGTTTATCTTGTCTCATGATCAAGCAAAAGACAAAGTATCATTGCCTTATCAACTGCTGAAGTGGAGTATGTATCAGTTGCAAGTTGCTGCTCACAACTTCTCTAGATCAAACATCAACTGGAGGACTACAATGTATTTGTAAGTAGTATTCCACTCATGTGTGATAATACTACTGCAATCAATCTATCTAAAAATCCAATTTTTCATTCTAGAGCTAAGCACATATAGACTAAACATCATTTTATCAGGAATTATGTGCAAAAAGGTGTGTTTGATATTCAATTTGTAGATACTGACCATCAATGGGCAGATATCTTTACTAAACCTCTTGTAGAGGACTACATATTTATATTTATTAGGAAGCATCTTAATATGTTATGTGTGGATTAATTTAGGCATCCAGCCTCGAGATAAATTAGTTTTGCGTCCATTACCTATGTTCGTCTAATACCTATTAGAAGTTGTGCGTCTATGGCATATTGTATTGCACGTCCATATGATGCATCCACTGATACTGGTTACCGCGTCCATTGTATAGTTTCAGATGAGTCTACATCTGCCTATGTTTAAGCATATTTTTTTTAATGTGTTAATAAATGTATTTATTTTGTCTCAAGACAAATTTATCCTTTATTCTCTTTGCTGAGTCAGTACTTCCATCAATCCCATCGAGACCTTTTTATAGTTCCAAGTTACCAACACCGTTTTATCATAATGACATGTCATGTCAAAAGTTTTTTTAACCTTTGAGATTCAAAATTCCTTTATAAGTAATATTTTCCCTCTGAGAAAAACTTTACAGTTCTCTAACCTCTCGAGCTATCTCTCTCTCTACTCTAAACCCTAAGCTCTTTTATCACCTAAAATGGCTTCTTCTTCAACGTGGACAAGCTCAACTTGGCAATTGAGCATCATTTCAACCTTGGAGTGCTGCAAGACTACAACTTAGACATAAGCAAATATGTTAATGCATCTGGGTGGGGATGACTCTTCACAGAGAATGTCTCTGTCTTTCCCAACCAGATTAGGGATTTCTGGAGAAATGTTCAAGTGACTGATACCGACTTCTTCTCTACGGTGTTGAGAAAGAAGTTTGTAGTCTCGGATTAGACTATTGTTGATGCTATTTTCTGTGCTCGGTAGGGTTTGATTTTTACTGAGCCATGGGAAGAGGATTTGGGTGGCTCTGAGATCAGTAAGTCTGTCTCATGAAAGAAGATACAGTTAGAACTCACACCTAGAAAGCTGTTGAAATGAAGGACATTGTTCGCATCCTTCATCAGCTCCTTAATAAACTGGTTCTTCATAAGGTTGGATCCAAAGACAACCTCTCCTCCCTGCACAAATTCTGCCTCTGCCATCTTCTCACCGAAACGAAGATCAATCTTCCAAGAATTCTGTGCTGAAGATTTAGAGATGCTGTGATGAACAAGAAAAGACTCTCAGCATTTCCTTATTGCCATCTTCTTTCTAAGATTTTCAAGGCTCGAGGCATTCATGAGATTCTTGCTGCAAGGAATCATGAGGAGCAAGCTAGGATCTTAACTGAAAAACCAATGTCGGCTCCAGACTTTGGTAAAATGAATATAGCTAACATGAACCTCAGTACTTATGTTACTGCTGCAATGGCCAAGACTGAGGGGTTAATGAAAACTAAAGAAGAAATGGTGGAACAAAATAATGCTAAAGTCCTAGGAGTAAAAAGAGTAACTAGGCAAAAGACCAAGCAACAAGGAAGTCTGGCCCCAAGAGACCAGCTGGTGGCATTATTATCAGGGAACCTTCTGATGCCCCTGCTGCAAAGAAGCAAAGAAAAGTTATCTTTTCACATAATGAAGATGAGGAAGCTGATGAGGACAGCGTTCTTATCAATACAATCCTGAAGAAGCAAAAGACTTTTGCTGCTGCTGCTGAGGCCGTGGTACCAATTACAACAAAACCTAGAAGGCAACTAATAAGAAAAACCAGATCAACTAGAACCTCTAAGGTAACCATCTCTGCTAGTGATCATGTTCAAATAGTAGTAGATGCCTTAGTGTCTAGTTTAGAAACTAGAATTGATGATGTGCCTATTGATAATAACTTTGCTGTCTCAACTCCAGATGATTTGTACATTCCCACACCCCTTTCACCCCAACCAACACATATAGCCACTCCACAATTTCAACCTATTATCCCTGCCGATGATCCCTGGTTCAATCAACCAGATGATAGCATTTCGCCTGGTGCTCCTTTCCCCAAACCCTTGAGAACCTTATTTCCCTTCACCCCAACTTATGTTCTTTATGATGGCAAATCTGAGGATTGGGCCAAGGTAAAAATAGAATGGAAAGTTCTGTTTCACTCTCACCAACCTGAACCCTAACACATTCCCAATAGATGGTATCCTCTACCTGGGTCTGAGGAAGAAGTTAGCCCACCTATTGAATCCCTTTACCTACCTCATCCTGACTGTAAATTAATCAAAAATGTGCCTTCACAAATGCACAACAACTTAGGACCGTTAGTCACTCACCTACTCCTAAACAAATCCCCCCAAAAAAAAAATGTTACCCTAACCTTATCAAAACTCCTTTCATACCCCTCACTGATGGAGTTGAGAGACATATCATACCTATTTGGTAGACTGACCCCAATAGAAAAAATCTTCCTACCATTCCTGAGCGAAGTGCAAGATCCTCAATACATGTTCCCATGATCATACCAAGGGACACAAAATAGGCATCTTTTGAGCATCCCGAAGTCTTTTGGTGGGCCTCTGATTTCTTCCTGGATCAACTCATCTATGAAATGCTGAAGTGGAATTCAGTCATTTCAGAGTTAATAGAGCCACGCATTTTGTTCCTCTGATTTCTTCCTGGATCAGCTCATCTATGAAATGCTGAAGTAGTATTCCACGCATTCCTCGTTGGCACCCGGAGGGCGGGGAGTGGTCACCGGTGCAAAAAAGTACGGACAAGGAGCGACTCCTGACAGGCTTCTAGGCGGAGGGACACATGAATGAACCGATTACACATCCGAATGAGAGGGATCCTGAGATTGTGTAGGTATGGGAATATACAGTTGAGGAAGGCTTATATGAATTGATTGATACTACATATACAAAAACAAGATGCATCTTCTTTTTGGGAGCCATCACTTAAGAACTCCACAGTTAAGCGTGCTTGACTTGGAGCAATTCTGGGATCGGTGACCTCGCGTGTGAGTGAGGACAAAGCATGCTGAAAAGACTCGTGTTGGTCTGTGGGGACAGTCGTCAATCCATAGAGCAACCAGGGATGTTACAAATGGTATTAGAGCGGCACCTCTCCCAGTACGGTGTGGTTCGGGGACGAACCAAGCGGAAGCTGGTGGGCATGTAACACCCGGGAGCCGACGAAGGCGGGGAGTGGTCGCCGGTGCAAGAAGGCACGGACAAGGAGCGGCTCCTGGCAGGCTTCTAGGCGGAGGGAGACATGAATGAACCGATCACACACCCGAATGAGAGGGATCCTGAGACTGTGTAGGTATGTGACTATACAGTTGATGATGACTTATATGAATTGATTGGTACTACCTATACTAACAAGATGCATCTTCTTTTAGGGAGCCCATCACTTAAGAACTTCACAATTAAGCGTGCTTGACTTGGAGCAATTCTGGGATGGGTGACCACCTGGGAAGTTTTCCCAGGAAGCGTGTGAGTGAGGACAAAGCACACTGAAAAGACCTATGTTGGTCTGTGGGGACAATCGTCAATCCATAGAGCAGCCGGGGATGTTACAGCTCCAACCTTAGAGGTTGTCAATAAAATGCTGGAATTCCTCATGGACTTCAAGAAAAGTCAGACTCAGAACCCTCCACCTCCACCACCTCATCTTGCTTAACCTTTACCTTTTATCTTTTTTCTCTTATACTGATTGTGAGCGATTCCTGGCAGGCTTCTAGGCGGAGGACCACATGAATGAACCGATTACACACCCGAATGAGAGGGATCCTGAGACCGTGTAGGTATGGGAATATACAGTTGAGGAAGGCTTATATGAATTGATTGGTACTACATATACAAAAACAAGAAGCATCTTCTTTTTGGGAGCCCATCACTTAAGAACTCCACAGTTAAGCGTGCTTGACTTGGAGCAATTCTGGGATGGGTGACCTCGCGTGTGAGTGAGGACAAAGCATGCTGAAAAGACTCGTGTTGGTCTGTGGGGACAGTCGTCAATCCATAGAGCAGTCAGGGATGTTACAAATGGTATCAGAGCGGCACCTCTCCCAGTACAGTGTGGTTCGGGGACGAACCAAGCGGAAGCTGGTGGGCATGTAACACCCGGGAGCCGACGAAGGCGGGGAGTGGTCGCCGGTGCAAGAAGGCACGGACAAGGAGCGGCTCCTGGCAGGCTTCTAGGCAGAGGGAGACATGAATGAACCGATTACACACCCGAATGAGAGGGATCCTGAGACTGTGTAGGTATATGACTATATAGTTGATGATGACTTATATGAATTGATTGGTACTACCTATACTAACAAGATGCATCTTCTTTTAGGGAGCCCATCACTTAAGAACTTCACAGTTAAGCGTGCTTGACTTGGAGCAATTCTGGGACGGGTGACCACTTGGGAAGTTTTCCCAAGAAGCGTGTGAGTGAGGACAAAGCAAGCTGAAAAGACCTATGTTGGTCCGTGGGGACAAGTGGGGACAATCGTCAATCCATAGAGCAGTCAGGGATGTTACAGCTCCAACCTTAGAGGTTGTCAATAAAATGCTGGAATTCCTCATGGACTTGAAGAAAAGTCAGACTTAGAACCCTCCACCTCCACCACCTTATCCTGCTTAACCTTTACCTTTTATCTTTTTTCTTTTATACTGATTGTGATGGTCCTCTCCTTTTAACTTTTTGGTTGATGACAAAAGGGGGGAGAAATAAAAGAAAAGAGATTTGTTTATATTTATATAAAAAGTTTGTTTTGAAAAGCTCTTAGTTGTCTGCATATGCATGTTCTTTTCTACTTGCTAACTACTCTGATACTTATGTTTGCTTATTTGCTTTGATATCTGCTGACTATGCTTATTTATTCCTTTATATATACTCTAAGTATGATAAGCTGTTGAACCTATCTGTTAGCTTATATGCAGTTGCTTTTCATATGTTGTTTCTGCTTAATTATTTGAATTCTTTGTCTTAGGGGGAGCCTTGCAAGCTCTCTTGAACTTTGCTTTTCAAATTTAATTAGTTTTGTCGTGATCAAAAAGGGGGAGATTGTTGGAACCAAAGTGGTTTTGGATTTAATAATCTCTAAGTTTTGATACTAACAAAAGGATTAAATTTGTTTGACAAAGTGTTAGTTGAGATGTAACATGTGCTTTCAGTTATGCAGCAATACTTTAATATAAGTAAAATAAACATAGAATAAGTTTTCATCGAAAGAATACGCGTCCACCCTTGTAGACGGGCTGCTCAAATACTTTGGTAAAGTTACTTGTTTATTTAATTGAGTATACTGGTTTTCTTAAGTGAACGAGGCTCTAAGTGTTTGCTAGATGAATATCAAAATAACTTGTTAGATACAACAAGTCCAAAGACTTGATAATAAGCGCGTCCATCTTGCCACGTAAGCAGATGGAAATAATTAGTAGAAGTAAATGAACTGAAAAATAAAGTAATCTAGTAGACGAGCTCTAACTACCACATCACTAGACGGAGATCTTTGAGAAATAGAAAGTCCAAAGAGTTGATAGACAAGAGGATATGCCACGTCATCAGACAAGTAAAATAAAATATTGAACAGACTTAATATCTCATATAACTAAGTAGACAGAGTTTTTTAGACGAGCTCCATCTTTGAATGAATTAAATGCAATCCGAATCTCTTGAATTTATTTCAAATGATTGATATTTATTTCAATAGAATATTTCTTCTTCACTATTGTCCTATCTGCTTTAATATTTTACCTTGTTGTAAAAGAAACATAGTACCATCGAGAAATGCAAAAAGCATAATCGTACAAAAAAGATACTGTAAAACGATTTGTACGATAACAACTTTATGACTGAAAAAAGCTGGATTGTTCACAAAGGAGGAACAACAAGTTCTCAAGCTGCAATACTCAGAGGAGTGAACCTCCTATTTCAAGCTACCTCGATAACCAAGAATACTATTCAACATTGCCACAATCAAGCTATCAGTCACAGCAGATATCATGCATTAAATGTTATCTCTAAACGGGATTATACAAAGTAACCGTTGAAGAAACACAAGTGAAGAAGAAGGTCATTATAAATAGAAGACCTGAATTACTGAAGAATAACACTCTCGATTACACAACCTTACAAGCTCAACTTTTGTAAAACTACAATCACTAATACTCATAATTCTTCAGAGAGCAAGAGTCGGTATTTCTTAGTTTGAATATTGTGAAAATATTCATCTGATCTTAAACTGTCATATCCTCACACATAGTGAGTTAAGAAGATCAAACATAAATCTCTTTGTTAGAGTTACAGCTTGAAGAGGCTTGGTAATAAAGAAATACTTGTAGCCTGGAGAGTTGTTGAATACTTGCTTGTAATCTATTTGAAAAATAGTGGAGAAAATCCTTCAAGTAGAAGGGACTGGACGTAGCTCTTGGTTGGAAGAGAGTGAACCAGGATAAAACATCTTGCGTGATTCTTCTATCTCTCATCTCTTACAACTTTATTTGTTTCTTTTTAACCGAGGGGTTTTGATATTGCTTTTGTTAAAGTCTTTTAAAAAGGATCTTTTTCTTTGTGCGTGCTTCTGTTTCTAATCTCCTTGTATGCAAAAATTGTTTTAAAGGTTGTTTTTCGAAAATTATTAACAAACACAATTCAACCCCCTTCTTGTGTTTGCCTGTATCAACTTCAGTACTACCATCCCTCGGGATTTCATCTTTAAACCATTGTAAGAAAGTCTTGTTATGCTTGTTCAACAACCATTTTTCGTTCATTCGAGGGTTTTCTTCCTTGACTTTTCTTTTGTGATCACGAAAGTAAGGTTGAACCATATCGATGCTATTCAATATATACAAATGTGCTTAAAACACTTCCTCCCGATCTTTGCTATTAATCAATACACCATGTGTACCCTTACCTTGAAATCTTCTCTCGTCATGACGAGGCTTAGGAACCCCTATAGGATCTGTGTTAGGAAGGTAGTCTGAACAAAACTCAATAGCTTCTTCTGCAACGTACCTTTGAACAATATATGCTTCGGGACGGTGTGGATTCTTCACATACCCTTTCAATATCTTTATGTATCGCTCAACTGGGTACATCCACCTCAAAAAAACGGGGCCATATAATCTAATCTCTCTCACTAAATGAACAATCAAGTGAACCATGATGTTGAAAAACGAAGGAGGAAAATACATCTCCAATTGGTACAAGATTGTAGCAGCCTCAACTTCCAACTCATCCAACTTATGGGGGTCAACGACTTTGCTACATCTAACATTGAAGAATGAGCACAACCTAGTAATGACATGTCTCACAATTTTATAAGCAATACCACGAATAGCCACGGGCAGAAGTTGGTGTATTAAAATGTGGCAATCATGAGACTTTAAGTCAACTAATTTGAGATCACTTGAGACAACCCTCTTGACATTTGAAGAGTAACCATGTGGAGCTTTGATGCCCTGAAGACACTCACAAAAATTTTGTCTCTCTTTTTTTGATGAAGTATGACATGCTGGAGGCAAATATGTCCGCTTACCATCCTCAACAACTGGAGCTAACTGCTCTCATATAACCATCGCAACAAGATTGAGTTCACACCATCATTTGTCTTGTCCTGAATGTTGAGAAGCATCCTGATCACACTATCACACATTTTTCCCCACATGCATCAAATCAATACAGTGTTTGACATCAAGCTTGCACCAGTATGGAAGATCAAAGAATATCAACCTCTTCTTCCATGTTTTTCTTAGTAGCTTTAGCCTTCTTTTTGACCTCGCCGAAGATAACATTGATGTGCTTCACCTGGTGATTTAAATGACCCTAATATTTATGGTTATGCCACCACCTCCTTTTTAATATCTACTTTTTATTTAACTGACGTTACCCAGCTTACCCGTTTTTTACATATTTTACGGTGGTGATACTTAAGTGGCTCGATTATATATTTGTCAACCGTGCCACACAATATATGTTCATAAGAAGATAAACTAACATTATTTGTTGACTTGGGATAAAATAATTAAGCAATTTCTTCCTCCCAAAATTTTTCTATTGAGTACTTGACATTTCACGTGGAGCCATAGATATTAAGAATTGTCTCACTACTTCACGTTTACAAATTGACAAATCTGTTGGGTGTAAAAAAAAATTAAATATTAGTTGAAAAAGCAAAATTTAACTAAAGTTAATACTCCCTCCGTTCTATGATATAAGAAACAAATGAGTTCTTTTTTTTTTTCTAAAATATAAGAAACATACATCAATTTTCACACATATTAAATGTTAATTTCCAACATTGCTTTTATTAATTACTGTCATTAATTATAGGTCATCAGAATATTAATTAAAATTAAAAGAGGCATTTATGGAAATTTATATGAATATTAATTACAATTAAATTATTCCAATAGATTTCCTTGATCCGTGTGTTTTAGGGTTTTGTTTCTTATATTGTGTACCGGATGGAATTTTTTTTTTTTTTTGACTTTTGATATAACCTTACTATTCATATTATATCCTCGATGAGGAGATATTGCAAAATATTCATATGAGTATTGCATGATAAGAACTAGGATGGAAAATTTATATGAGAAGATATTCATATTATATTATTAATGAGCAGATATAAGCTTTACTATTCTCAGAGTTTATGTTTTATGATTGATTCATTATGTTGAGAAGATATTGAATTCAATTTTTTTTCTTTACTTAATTGATATAGCGACATCCTACAGAGATAGATAATGACCTTCCTTTTACAGTTTACTTTATATTATATTTTTTTTGGATGAATCCGGATATCCTCCGATCAGAAGCAAGAAAATAATCATTCGAGGTATCGAAATTCATTTAAGGAATTGATCTATCCCAACAAATGTTCTTCCATATACATGAATCATGAATCGAACCCCTGATCACATATTTAAGTGGCTCGATTATCTGCCAACGTTGACACACTGTATATGTTGGTTATAATATACTTTTTCATATGAAGATAAACTAACATTATTTTGTTGACTTAGGATAAAATAATTAAGCAATTTCTTCCACGCAAATTTTTCTATTGAGTACTTGACATTTCACGTGGAGCATAGAGATTAAGAAATGGAGGTTTGCTAAACTGACACACTTTTCTGTACACCGTATTTGACATTTTTATAGTGTATACATATTGTGAGACGTTGGATCTATTGATCGTCCTGATCTATCCATTCATTTAATTTTTCAATCATTATTTTTATCAAGACTATTTTTCTCTCGTATTCATTACAATCACAGTACTCACAATGATATTCCATATGTTTATTACATGTATCAGCTGCTTCATCTTTTAATTCTTGTATTAAGTCTTTTAATCTATTTTGATTTGTTAAATCTATCATACTTAGATAGTGAACAAATTTTTCTATGTATAGAGTACTCATTATTAATTGGCTAGTACTTGGCTCTGATACCAAATCGGTACCACTCTATCTTTTCCCAGGTAGTGGTAGTATTTAGACATAATCTGGATGATTATTTTCATGCATAATTTGGGTTACTAATAATTCATACACATAGTCCATTATAGATTCATCTATTTCTATTATATCTTTGATTATTTGATCTCGTTTTTCTTCACAAAATATCAATTGTACTCTTTGCACTATTTGTTTTAAATAGAGTTCTTCTTGCCAGTGTTGGTGTTTTATTTTGTTAATTATTATTTGCTTGCAGTCTTTGGATATTTTCATCACCAAAATACTTAATATTTCTTGATCCATTTAATCATCTAATAAATCTCAGTCTTCATATATATCAGATAATGATAGTCTATCATATTCAAAAGATAATCCTTTTCTTCCATATAGTTCCATTCTATATCTAACGAAATAATTGCAAGATAATAATCTTCTTGTCTAACTTGAGTCTTTATTTTTTCAATTATTAGTTGTTTACAATCAATAGGTAAATCCATTACTAGTACACTCATAATTTCATTTTCTGTTTGAATGTCAAACTCAGAATATATTTCCATTTTAATTAGTATCTTCAAAAATTGGCGCTGTTATTTTAAAATAACTAGTTGATAATTGATCTGATTTTTTCGAAATCATTTCTTCTATTTTTTCTATTTTTTCTATTATTTGTTTTTTGTGTTCTTCTCTTTTGTTTCTTATATTATTTAGTTCTTTTTCCTTTTCTATAATATATCTTTCTATTTGTTTTCGATTTTTATCTTTTATATCTTTTTTAAGGTGATTATCATAGATATTCATAAAATCCTTTATGTTCTTTTTATCTTGATTTATTTTAGTATAAGATTTTCATAAATATTTCTTAATTCTTTTCCTTTGTTCATATTCTATTTCTCAAATATTGGGCTAGATCTCTTACTTGGTTTGATAATTTATTTATATTTTCGTCTTTATTTTCTTCTGTTTCTAGGAAAGTAATTGGTTTAGGGATCTGCCTAAAACTTAGTGATCTTGGATTTCTTATAGAAATTCCTAATTCCGTTAAGTCATTTCTTTTAGGATAATAAATCTTTCCTATTTCTTCAAATAGTCTTGATATATATATTCTATCATTATTTATGAAAGTAATACTATGATGTGAATTTGTTAGTGCATAGTTGACACAATAAGTAATTGAGAAAATTTTGTCTCCTGGTCTCATTAGATTATTTCTTAAAAATCTATGTTCCATAGTTAGTGATTGATCTAATCTTTGGGTATCTAATGGTATTCCAATATTTGGGTGAATTTCAAATTTTAGCTTGACATAGGCTAAATTTCCTTCGATTACTCCTAATATTTTATCTTTAGGATCTGTTATTCTATCATCCTTTAGAACTAATTCTATTGGTGAATCTATTCCTTCTTGGAAAGTTGCTTTAATTAGAACTTGTATAGCTCCTATATGAATATAACCTATTTTCTTTCTATGTGACTCCTTTTTTAAGTTCCTTTTTACCTCAATTAATTTCTTCTTGTTTAATAATTGTATACAGGTGTTCCCTTGTGTTTCAGATATATCTATTGGTGTTTCATTAATTATTTTTCCATAATATATTATATTTTCTTTTTGGTTAAATCGTTTCATTATACCTCCTAGTTTTTTCATGTTTGCATCTTTAGATAAATTCAAGTCTTCCTTCTGGATCTTTTGAAATAATTTCGGATCTATTAAGATACTTCCTTCATAGTTTCCGTCTTCTTCAGTAATTTGTAAATGTTCTACATCAGTATTATTAATTATTTCCTTTTCTATTTCGGACATGATTGATTTCTAGTATAAACTAAATGAGATTAAATAGATGATGAGTCATACCTGATCTGGGTTTTTGAAGTGATTCTGGGTGCTTTGGTCCACCGCAGCTTCCGTCTAAGTCAAGTTGTAATTTGAACGAGTAGTTGGAAGTAATGACAGTAAAGTAGTAATGAAGTAGATGAATATATGAAAGTAGTGTTTTATTTATAAACAGTAGTGAAATACATAGGACTGGGTGATTCCACACTCAAGGAATCGTTAAGCGAAGCTTAGAACTTCTCAGAGAGAAGAGAGAGATTGAAATTTTCTTTCAGATGCTCTACTTCTATCGCCTCTGAGGGCTCTATTTATACAAGTAGAAGAGTATAGTAATTTATAAAAAAGTCCCTGAATTATTACAATCAATCAGACATTTTAATAATTCACGATGACGTCATTGCTTACGTCATCCTTCCAATAATGCTTGATGACGTCAGTGCTTACGTCATTCTTCAATAATGGCTTCGTCTGAATCCTTGTCATCTTGCCGACAGTATTTCTGCTTTTCGCATCTTTCGCATGCGTGATTGCCATTTTCCTTAATCATTGAGCACAACAAGTCAAGGACAGCTGGTTGGTAATTCATCGAAAGTCCTTGTAAAGCGTAGAATGGTAATTCAAAGTTCGTCAGTAGTGCTAGGTCCCTTTCTCTAATCAATTTTCCACTAGTCTTGCTGAGTAGCAAAGTATGTGGACCTTTGTACATGGCTTTTATGAAAGAGTCTTTACCAATTATTTGACATTGAGTAAAGATACTCGCCAGTTGATTTGCTAGAATTGTGACAATCTTTTCTTCGCTGTATTCTTCTCCAGTAGGTTCATCTCGCATGGAGAAACTATTATTACTTACTCCAATGAAAATTAAATTCTTTGTGGGTTTTTTGGTGACAAAGTCTGGGTAGGTTGAATAGAACTTCAGAAAGATGGTTCTATCCTTTGCGACATTCTTTTGATAGTTCTGGATGGCTTCTTTCAAATTGTATGGAAATAATTTGATTTCTTCCAAGTCTTGACTGAGGTAGAGACATTCAATAAGTCCAAACTGGAACATATTAAATGTAAGAATCGATGTTGCTCCGGGAGTAATTACGGCCTTAACTCCGAAAATATTTCGGTTGACCATGTAAAAACAATTAATCTTTTCCTTTTCGGACCAGTTGGTCAATCTTTTTAGGTTTTCAAAAAAATTTTCTTTGGAAAATTGAACTTGAAGTTCATGTTCTTTTCTTGAAGGGATTTGGTAGTCATCAATGGAAGAAGGAATTATTCCGAGTATTCTTAATGAAGTTTTTTGAACTGGTGGAGTCTTTATGGTTTCAGAGAAGGTCCTTGGGCCAAGATAAACTTCTTTGCCCTTGTCTTGTTCTTTTTGGTAGTCGATCAAAGCCTTTTCTGCTTCTTCTTTGGTACGAAATCCTTTGTGATGGACTCCGGAAATTCCAATGCAGTGAGGGGTTGCTTTATGCCATTCATTGTAAACGCCTGGATGTGGTCCATTGAAGATAGTGTACCATTTTTCACTAGTGCTTTCCTGTACCTGTTGTTTTATGTTTTTCATAGGGTCTTCTTTGATGGGTATTCTTTGTAATTGAAACTTTAGTACTTCAATATTTGTTCTGATCAAGTCAAGCTCCATTATCTTCTGCTTCTCGAGCATTTCTTGATATTGAATCTGCTTCATTATGTCTTCAGTTGTCGATTGCTCCATTCTCTTGATAAAATATCTGCAAGAACATTTTTATCTCCCTTTATGTGAGAGATTGAGTAATTGTATTCAGCAAGTTTCATTTGCCATCTAATCAATCGTCTTTGTTTATAAGTTCCTTTATGATTTAAGTTCTTAAAACCTGCGACATAAGTCGAATCGGTTCGGACAATAAAGTCCTTATCCAGTATATAAATCCGATGTTTTTCCAACATACGGATCAAAGCCAATGTCTCTTTTTCATGAGTGGGATAATTAATCTCACTGTCTGAAAAAGTTCCTGACATATATCGGCACGGTAATTCAATTTTGTATCCAGGGGGTTTTGCTTTCATAACACCTCCCCAGCAGTCATTTGAGGCATCAGTCTCAATAATTATTATATCGTCATCCGATGGATGATATAGCTCAGGAAGATCCCGGCATAAGTCTTTCATTTTTATAATAAGTCTATCATCCTCATCAGTCCAGGTCCAGATGGCATCCTTCTTTAATTTTTGCTGAAGAATTCTTCTTTCTGCTGCAAGATTTTTGATAAAACCTTCATTTGAAATATATGTTAGTAGTCCAAGAAATCTTTGCAATTCCTTTTTATCCTTTAATGTTGTTGGAAAATTTTTCAGTTTCTCTAGTACATGTCGTTGCATTATTATTTTCCCTTTTTCGATTTCTAATCCTAAGTAATTAATTCTATTCTGGGCTAGGATAGCTTTTTTCTTGCTTAAGACTATTCCATGTTCATAACATTTGTTAAGAACGAATTCTATCTTTTTAAAGTGATCATCTAATCCTTTGTTTGAAAAGATTAATATGTCGTCAATATAAATAAGACAAAAGTCTTTAAATTCCTTACGAATTGAATCTATTCTCCGCTGGAAGATTCCAGGTGATTGCTTTAAACCCATTGGGAGTACATTCCATTCATATTGACCTTGAGGACAACTGAATACGGTTAGTGCCTTGGATTCTTCAGTCAATCTAATTTGGTAAAAACCTGATTTACAATCAAAGGTGCTAAACCAATCCATGTTTCTAATTCTTTCAATAATTAAATCTTTTCTTGGAAGAAAATAGGCATCTCCTTCCATGGCATCGTTAATTTGTTTGTAATTAATTACCATCCTTCTTTTACCTCTTTTTATTTCATTATGATTTTCTACATAAAAAGCTGGTGCTGAGTGTTTACTATTCGATGGTCTAATTAGTCCTTTTTTACACATTTCATCAATGTCTTTTTCAAATTCATCTCTATCTTGTTTTGTGTAAATCATTGGTTTACATTTTACCTCTTTTGTGAGGTCTTTTAATTTTAATTCTACTAATTCAATATTTTTGTTAATTTTTGGGTCTAAAGGGTTTTCACTACAGACCTTATTTAAAAGTTATTCTATGTGAGCTGGTATTATTCTATTTGGTTCTAAATTTACTAATATATGGCGAATTTTTGTGCAAATTAAGCTAATAATCTCACCACGTTTCAGCTGTTGAAACTTTGATGAATAAGTACATGTAGAAGTATGGATAATTGGTATTTTGATAATCTCTCGTTTTTGTTTTTGATAAATATATGGAGTTCTCAAAGTAATATATGTTAAATATTGACAAAATGGTTGATATAATCGTAGGAAATTATTTCCAATAATTAGATCTATTCCTGTTTCTTGTTTATATATTGTTGGTATTATAAATATTTTCTCTTGTATTATCAAAGTAATTCTTTTTGCTATCCAATATAAATAGTGTATTGATCCATCAGCAATTTGTATTTTTAATGGTTTTTCCATTCTTTCCCAATTATCAAGCAATGCTTCATGCGAAGGCAAAGACTTGCTCCAGTATCTATATAGGCTTCTGTTACATTTTTACTTTTTTCTATTAATATTTTTATATAGGTACTATTCGAATTCTCCTTCTTCTTCTGAAGATAATTCATCTTCTGTATATTCGTAGACACTTATTTCTGAAGTACTTAATTCTTCTTCTAACGGTTCAAGTTCATATATCTGGAAAACTTGTTTTATTATTTTTTATTTTTCCTTAAAATCTTTTTGTTTCCTTTGAGGGCATTCATTAGCATAATGTCCTTCAACATTACATATCCAACATACACATTTTTTTTTTCCTTTTGGGCAGTATTTTCTTGGTGTTGTTCTCTTGTTCCTAAAATATTTCTTTTTATTATTTTTGTAATAATTCTTTTTTCTAGGATAAATTTTTCGTAGGTTTGATTTCTTGTAATTTTTTCTTTTTCTTCTTATTGTTTATCACATCCATATTTTCCTGGTTTTTCTATCTCTGGGATGTCACAACAAATGACAGTACTTCCTCTATTCAATTGTCTAATTGTTTCCCTATTCAAACATTGTTCCTTTAATTCTTGGTATAAGAGTTTAATAACTCCTCCTGAAGTATTTGTTGTTTCTTCGGGTTTTAATTCCCAAAGCTTATTAATTTTTGAATTTAATGGATATGGTAATTTATCTATAAAGATATATTTATATATTTCTTTAGTTTCTTCATCTAATTGATAGTAGTATTTTTGATATTCGCAGATAAAACTTTCAATCTGGCACATATCACATATTTGCATTCTATTAAGATGTGACTTGGCATTTTCAATTAGAGTTTTATTTGTTTTTTCTCTTTGTTCCATTAAATTATATCCTAAAAATTCTTGGTGTATTAGAGTCATTATTAATTTAACATAGTCTGCGATATTATCTACCATTCTTCCGAAGTTAATCCATTCTGCATCTTTAATTTTTATTAGAAATTTTTGCACATTCCTTGTTGTTTTGAATGTCACAAAATTTTTGGTTTCTATAAAGTTTAGCTGTTTAAATCTTTCGTCAGTTAGGATCATTAGGATTATTTCATTTGTCCATCTTAATAATACATCTTCTTTATTTCTAATACAGTCAAGGTCAAGTATATTTCCAGTATTATGGTATCGAGGTTTAAATTCTTCTTGAACTTTTGTCCATTTATTATTATTTTTCCTTACATATCCTTTATTATACATAGCTTCTGTTTCATATTTATCCCAAGCTCCTTCAGGTGTATATTTATATTCTTCCCATTTTCTTTTAGGGCTTTTTCCGCTATATTCTCCTCTTTCCATTTTTATATGGTTTTCTTCAGATTCTGAAGATGAGCTATAATTTAGAATTATTTCTTCATTTTCCTTATTTTCTGTATTAATTTTTTCATTTCTGTGTATTTGATTATTTTCCTCTTCAACTATTTTTAGTTGTTCTAATAGTTGTTGTACTTCTTCTATATCATTTGATTTTCTTAATGTTTCCATGTATTCTTCTTTTATCCCCTCCATGAGGATACAGATGTAGGTATCCATGAAGATTCTTGTTCTGGCTCTTGTTTATTTATTATTCCTTTTAATTTTCTGGATTCTAGAATTTCTTCTAGTTCAATTTTTGTTATACATCTATTATTTTCTTCATATTCTAATAGGTTTTCTAGTTGTTCAAAATAATTTTTATTCTAATAATGTCCTCATTTTCTATCTCTTTTCCTTTATTAATATTATTTAAGGTTTCTCTAATATTTTCTATTCCATTTTTTCCTTTTTGTATTTTATTGCAAGTATAATTTGCAATTTTATCTGTATTTTCAATTAATTGAATAATATTCTTATTTAATTCTTTCAATATTCTTTCTAATTCTTTAAATCCCGATTCTATTTCTTCAGATAATCCCATTATCCTATACAATTTTCTAATTCTTGCTTTAATTTTCTTATTCTTTTTCTGACCAATTCTTGGTGGAAAATAATATATTCATTTTGTTCTAATGTTTCTAGTATGTTTAAGTATTTTCTTAACTCGTAAATGTCTTGTTTTAATGTTAAAATTCTATTCATAATTAAACTAATATTTTATAATAGTACTATACTTGATACGATGTCATCGTAGGTGTTTAAAATTCCGTGTTCATTTAGCATTAGCGTAAAAAATGCAATTCTCACTGCTTCACGTTCACAAATTGACAAATTTGTTGGGTGTACAAATATAAATAAATATATATATATATAGTAATTAGTTGAAAAAGGAAATTTTAACTAAAGTTAATATACAATAGCTTGGCCTTATAAGCTTGCGGCCCGTATAGGTTAGGCTTGGACACATTTTTAGGATCAAAAATCGAATTTGAGTTTTTTGTCCGATCCGATAAAGCTCGTATCTTGGTTCAGGCTGTCCCGATGCGGGTCGATGGTCCGGTTTGCCTCCTCTACATTAGTTAACAAAACAATAACAATTGAAGTACTCCCTCCGATATCCTTAATATAAGAAACAAATGAGTACTTTTTTTTGTTAAAATATAAGAAACATGCATCAAATTTCACATATATCAAACATTAATTTCAAATATTACTCTCATTTATAATATGATTTATATTTACGAGATATATTAATTTTGCATACAAGTTAGTTTGCTCATTATTTAAAAGGGGTATTTTCGAAAATTTATATGAATATTAATTACAATTAACTCATTTCAATGTATTTCCTGTTGGTAGTGGCTACGGTCTCGAGAGGGTGGGTGGGGGTGAATTGAGATATTGAAAACTTATTTAACAATTTTAAGTAAAACAGTGTTTCTTTTAAAGAAAATTGGTTTTCACTCAATTTTAATTCCCAAGAATTAGGTTATGGAACAAGTAATAATGACAAGAATAATTATAAGTAGGAACAAACATATTTTAACATAGATTACAAATTAAAAGATTCAAGATTAAACAAGTATATGGAGTTTAGGGATTAGAAGAACACGCAAACCGAATTTATCCTGGTTCGGCTACCTCATCTGGTAAGCCTACATCCAGTCCCACACCTTTGTGGTTTTCTTCACTATAATCAGCAATTTACACAATTCTAATTAGAGCAACACAAGGATAACCTCCTTGCTTGAAAAATCTCCAGAAAGCACACTAGCTTTCTTTACCCAATGATCCCTTCTATCCTTGTTAAACCCTAAGAGATACCCTCTCTCAGTCACTCTAATTCACTAAAAGAATTGAGTAGAAGCAAGACTCTAAAAGCCTGATAAAACAAATTGAAGTTCTAACTATCACACTTTTCTCAGAGATAAAGCACTTTGTTTCACAATCAGTATGAGTTGCGTTGTTGTTGTTGTTGTGTTGTTGAAAAGTGTTCCTTTGATCCCTCTTTATATAGAAGATAGATTATAGCCGTTGGGATCATTTAAGACAAATTTGGATCTGATTTAACAAAATCTGCTTTCTTGATTCTTGATCTCCAAATGTGATTCTGTTTGATCTTTGTAGAGATTGTATCCTTCTTGAGATATAACTGTTTCCATCTGAAAGGATAGCCAAGTCTTTTTGAAGAGTAATTAATCCATGTTTAATTGAAGATAAAAATATCCGTGTTTAATTGAAGAGAAAATTATTCGTGCTTAATTGAAGAGAAAAATATCCGCGTCTATTTGCCACGTCAGCAGACGGGAGTATTAGCTCAAGGTTATTGGACGGGCTCCAACTGGTAGACGAGCTTTATATATATCATGTAAGTGGACGGAGCTTCTTATTTACATCAGTGGACGCGCGCTTCTGTTTCATTAGTGGATGCGAGCTCCTTTTTACATCAGTGGACGAGAGCTCCTTTTTACATCAGTGGACATGTGCTTCTTTTACATCAGTGGACGCGTGCTTCTTTTACTTCCAGTGGACGCGCTTCTGTGCCACGTCAGCAGACGAGATCTTCTGTTTCTTTCGGTGGACGTGCTTCTGTGCTCTTTCAGTGGACGACAGTTTTTTACTTTGTTCTTTTAGTGGACGTGCTTTCTTTGTTCTTTCAGTGGACGTCAGCTTTTTACTTTGTTGTTCCTTTAGTGGACGAGCTCTTTAATTGTTCATTGGACTTCAGCTCTTTACTCTATTGGACGTCATTCTTAGTTCACTTCATTGGACGAGCGCTTATATTTACCCTGTGTTGGATGTGCGCTAGTTTTGCTTTGTTGAACGAGTGATCTTGCATGCAACTTAACATGTAATGAGTACGTAGTAAGAATTAAAAATCTTATGCAAAATACACTTTGTTTGTCATACATCAAAACATAAATGAGGGCTTAGTCTTACATTTCCTTGATCTGTGTGTTTTAGAGTTTTGTTTCTTATATTAAAGGAACGGACGGATCATAATTTACAAGTTGTCCACTTATAAAATTGTTAAATTCACACTGCTCTTATGGTGTGTTAACAATGAGTTTGTAATTTTATGTAAGTTTTAACTTATTAATTAAATATATTTTTTTGTTCAAAAAAAATTATTAATTAAATGATGTGATAATATATTATTATATGTATAAAATCCTTTTTTTTACGGAGGTATATAAAATCTTTTTTATATAAGATGCATTGAAATTATATTGATTCCCTCATAATGACGTGTAAAAGCATAAGCTTGTCGAATAAAATGAGACAAAGAGGTTTAGCCAACGTTGTAAAAATCGAAATAGAGAATGAATTGATCGATGAGAGACTTTTGATTTTCAATCAATTATCATTTAAATTGATTGGTCAAACCAAGTAATGTCAAGATTAATTTGTATTTTTTTTAATGAAAGTTAGTTTTCTTTTTTTGGTACAATAAAGTTAGTTTACTCGGTTGACCTTTCACTAAGGACAATTGCATAGTTTTTTTTTTCTTTCTAGATGTGATTTATAATCTCATTATAAATATGATTAAGTTGGTTGTTTATTTTGACCAAGAAATGAAAAACGCATACCATCACCCTAAACCTTGATTAGAGTTGTTGCTAAGTACCCGGAATTGTTCCGAATTGTGAATCACAATGGAAGGAGGAGTTCTATGGAAGTTGAATTGCTGAATTGGGATCCTGATTTTGCTGTTTCTGCTGTTGAGGTTTGGTACATGAGTTGTTGTCATTGACTCTTTGGAAGAAGGCTTCAATTGTTAAGTTGGGTCATTTTAGGAGAGAGTTTGTTTTGCGTGATAGTCCCTGAGAAGAAAAGAAGAAGAAGAAGCTGGAGGAAAAAGAAGGAAAAAATGGCATGCGTTTTGGAATGGATACTGACACGTCAGTAATTAACCTACGGTCAAAGATGGTTAACTGACGAAAGGACTAATCTGTCCCGGTAAACACATTCTTAAGAACTAAATGGATAGTATTTTTTGGATAGGGACTATTTCAGACCCGAGTATTTTTTCTCAGGGACCAAATTGAGGGTTTAGTCTGAAATTTCCTTCTTCTCCTTTATCCTCTTCCTGCTTCCCTCAATACTCATCTCTGCAAAGTTGGAAATTTCAAATTAATAACAACTCAATAAAACATGGGTCACGAAAGCACCTCAAACCCAGCTTTCAAGTTCTCTTCTCTTTCATCATATCAGAAAGAAAAAAAAAGTTCTCTTATCTATCACCTTACCGAGCTAGCTAAATCACTTCTTTGGTTTTCTTTTTTATAGATTTAATCTTTATATTTGAATTTAATCAAATGTTTCTGCGCATTTTAATTCTGTTATACCAAACAGTGGGGAAATTTACAAAGGAAAATTAGGGCAGGCCCCAGGTGGATAATCCTTCTTCCCTTGAACCCAACTCCAAGCCTCGTTTCACTGCCTTGTCCTTCAAATCTGCCACCAAGTTTCGTTTTTTTTAAGTCGGGCCTCAAGAAATTCAAGTCAAACACTGCATCCAACAACTCTGCTTCTGTTGCTCAAAATCCAAAACAACCAGAGATTCAGATTCCAGAACAGCAAAACCAGGTAGACAGAATGCTTTTCATTGTTAAATTCATAGTGGAAGAGGACCCATATATGTGTTTGCCCACCAGATGTAACAACTCAAAAAGGTAACAAAACAAATCCCGAAACCAGAAGCAAAACTTGAAGGAGCCGCCTTACTTTTTGGCAGCAAACGTTTCTAAAAGGACCCATGTTGTAATGAGTTGTCAGTTGTTAATAAGGTGTGTCTAAACGTGGCTTATTAGGGTTGTGCCTATCTATGATATTCTCACAGTTGAATATTAAGGGGTTCGTGATTCGGTTTGGATCGATTTTAAGGTAAAAAGTCATTTGATCAAAAAAAAAAAAGAATAGCATGGGGTTCGTTCGGTTTGGATGACCTTTTTAGAAAAATATGATCCGATTAAATGTGGTTTGGATCGGTTTGGTTGATCCGATTTGTACCGACACATCATTACATATTTATATTATATCAAATAATCAAGATTACAAGTTAAATTGAACAAAATATTAAACATGTATATAGTTGTTTATATATTCATGTAATAATTTCATAAAATATATACAAAATAAATAAATATTCATCATCAACTAGTTCCATAACATCTTTTTTTATGTTTGCAACTTAGAAATAGTAAAAAAAAAGGTATGTCAAATCAAACTAATAAGTGTTATTAGGAAAAAATTCAACAAATAAAAAATCAATAATACAAAAAATTGATTAAATATATATTAGATTTTATATAAGCGGTTTGATTTGAATTGATTCGATTTAAGAAAAAGAATCCAAAATCCGATCCGATCGATTTTCATAAAACAAAATCCAAAAAAATCAAATAGACATCAGTTTTGTTCGATTTTTGGTTTTTTTGAATCGATTTTCGATTTTCTTTTGGATCGGTTTGGATACGAGTACCCATATTGAATACTCAGGCAAAGACCGGTAGGAAGAAGTGAATTTGAATGCACCCCTCATTTTGGGTTGCAATGAAAATCTTCGGCAATCAAAACACTATTGACTTAAATTTATGAAATGACCACTCAAACTCTACAAATTTTAATTAGGGTCATGTTAACGAGTATCCTTGGGACACTTTTTAAGGAATCAAAGAAAAACAAGTTTTTATTGGGAAACTAATTATTCTACCTTTTCAAACATTAAATACATCAATTCTCCATGGAAACTTTCTTTTATTGATTGCTTAAAGAATGCCCGACACTCTTTAGCATTCTCCTTTTACTACCTTTGGACTCAATTGTAAGAAAAAATAACTAATTTTACATTTATTAAGGAAGTTTGTTAATTTAGTTTAATTGTCTTGATTTATGTAAAAAAAAAGAGTTATAATTAATAAACTATCATTTAATTGTCTCGGGAATGTGCAATGCTCTTGGAAAAATAAAGGGAGAATTGGTTTGATTGATTAATTTTCTTGATTTTTGGAATACTTACATTAAATAGAGTTGAGTTCAAAAAATATAGGTACTTTTTTGCTTATAACTGAGTCCAGGGGGAGTAATTATTTAGCATTAATTACTTAATCTTGGAATTCTATAGTACTACATCAGACTCAATTATAACAAAAAATAACTAACTCCACACTTATTAAGAAAGTTAGTTAATTTAGTTTAATTGTCTTGATTTATATAAAAAAATAGTTATAATTACTAAACTACCATTTAATTGTCTCGGGAATATGCAATGCTCTTGGAAAAGTGAAAGGAGAATTGGTTGGATTAGTTGATTATCTTGACTTTTGGAATACTGACATTAAATATAGTTGAATTAGTTGACTTTTGTTTATTTTGAGTCCAGAAAATATAGATATTTTTTTGCTTATAAATGAATCCAGAGGGAGTAATATAAATTTCTTTGGTGTACTACTATTTTGAGATGCGAAACGTGACTGGCACCCTGACAAATACTAAGGATCCGTATCTATATATGGATCTCAATCCCCTGACTTTTTGGTGTCAAAAGTCAGGTGGCTTTAGTGTATTTTGAGAGAGAAAAGTGTGAGAAAAAATGGGAGATAAGATGAGAGAAAATAATATAGAAGTGAGATAGAGAGAAAGTCAGGTAACTTTTAGTGCCACAAAATTAGAGGATCTGGATCCAGGATCTATAGTCGGTTCCTTGCTACAAAATTTATTTTTGGCAAATGCCCACTGGTGCTCTAATTAAGAGCATTGATTAAAGAATCAAATGTAAACATCTTTTATTCAATGACGTATTTAACCTATTTAAATTTGAAAACTTAAGTTTTTCAATAAAAAAAATTATATATTGATTTCTTAATATCTTTAGGACATATAAGACCATTTATATTATTTTTTTTAAAAACTACTAGTATTGTTTTGACTAAAGGTCCAATTTGGTCCCTGATAAAAACACTCGGGTCTGAAATAGTCTCTATTAAAAAAAACTATCCATTTAGTCCTTAAGAATGTGTTTATCGGGACATGTTAGTCCATCTGTGAGTTGACCACCTTTGACCGCAGGTTACCAACTTACGTGGCCCACGTTTTTGCTGACTTGTCAGTATCCATTTCTCAAGGGGCTGTCAGCATGAAAATTATGATTAAAAAAATTTAAAAAAAAAAACCACCACCAGAGAAGCCAAAACGCATGTTGTTTCGTAGGAGGGGGATTGAAGGGGTGGTCTTTGCCAAACCCTTAATAATCTTCGTTCTTCATTCTCACTCACGATCATTCCCGCTCAATTTCGTTCACATTTGCTCTGCAAAGAAAGACCACACGAAGGAGAAGAAGTGAAGGGGTTCACATATTCCAACTAGCTCAATGGTGAAGAATCACGTGAATCAGTCCGATTTCTGAAGGTAATGTTCCTTATTCTTCCATAATCTTTGTGCTTTTGGGTTTTTCGTGTTTGAAATGTGGAGAATCGAGTGTTATTGTTTAAGGTTTGTGTTATTGTTGATTTTGGCTTTCTCATGCATGGGTGGGTCTGATGTTTCTATTATTGGGAATGGGGTTTAGGGATTTATTGAAAAATGCTTTTTGGAACAACATTTTAATGATGCAAACAAACCCCATTATGGTCCCATCTTCATTGTTTATCCATTTTTGGATTGTTGAATGCTTATTTTACATACACATATGGTCCCTGTGTCAATGTGTTGGGTGTGTGGCATTTGGGTGTCGTTTGTGTGGGCCCATGTGGTCCCTGCTAGCCTGTAAAGTGGATAAAAATGTCCTTCTGCAATGTTTAACTTCATCTGAGTTGTTTGTTTGTTTCTTGTTTGCAGATGATTACACATATTCGCTTCTTCTTTCACCATGGAGGAAAGCTAGTAAGGCAGGATGTGGTACTGAAATACATTGATGTGAGGGTCAACACCATGCCACCAATTGATGTTGACTTAGTCAACTATTTTGATTAGGTGGTGATGTTCAAGAACTTAGGGTACCATGACTTCAAGGCTATGCGATGGATGCATCCGGGTCGTAAGGATTTTGTGACTGGTTTAAGACCGGTTGAGGGAGACAATGACATCAATCGCATGTGTGAGGTTGCTATGGAGTACAAGGCTAGAGAATATTACACAATGCACTTGTGTTTTGAGCATCCGGTTCTAGGTGTGCAAGATGCAGTCTTTGTTGATTCTGATGAGGTGGAGGAGAATGTTCAGGTAAATGGTTCTACACCAATTGAAGCTTCATTCGAGGACTTGGTGACTGATGATGACTATGACAGTGCGGAAGATTCTCCTTTATAGGCCTCCTCCAGTGACTGATAGCGATAGTGATGAAGGTTACATGAGGAAGCAAAAAATAAAAGTGAAAGGGAAGAGGGTAGCCCCCACTGTCTCATCTACTGAAGAATACGGAAGTGAAGAGTTGAGTGTATCTTTAGATAGTGAGAGGGTTGAAAATAGTGACATCAACTCATTTGAGAAGAATGGTTACCAATCTTACTCTGAGCAGATGAAAACCCCAGACTCTATTGATGACGAGGGCAACTCAAGGCCCACATTCCCAATGTTCAACTCAGATATCTCATTTGGACAGGTTAGGCTACAGCCTGGTATGGAGTTTAAAAACTTGGAGGAGTTTAAGAATGCTGTGAAAGACTACAATATTGCACTTGGAAGGCAATTTGTATGGAATAAGAATGATAAGCAGAGGGCTAGGACTGTTTGTAAGGTGAAGGAATGTCCACGGGTTTCTTTCTGTTCATGGAATAGCCTGGACAAGATTTACCAGTTGAAGACTCTGGTGGATGATCATACTTGCTACAAGGTCTTTAAGAACAAGGTTGCCACCAAGAACTGGGTTGCTAAGAAACTGGAGAAAAGATTATTGACACAGCCTGAGCTTAAAAGGATTCAGGATTTTGACATTTTCAATGAGGATTTTACGGTGCACCTTAATGATAAAAAACTGTCAAGATCATTGAAAGCAGCTAGGCTTGCCGTGGAAGGTTCAGAAAAAGATCAATATGGTAGGACATGGGACTACCTTACTGAGGTGTTGAAAAGCAACCCATGATCAACTGCTAGGATGGATGTTTCACCCAGAATGGAAGGGCCCCCACTGTTTGATCGCTTGTATATCTGTTTGGAAGGCCTCAAGTCAGGTTTTAAGGCTGGTTGTAGGTCATTCATTGTCCTAGATGGGTGTTTTTTGAAGGGTTATTATGGTGGTCAGCTGCTGTCAGCTGTTGGGCAAGATGCAAACAACCAATTTTATGTCATAGATTATGTTGTAGTGGATGCTGAGACAAAGGATAATTGGAAGTGGTTTCTCACACTTTTGGAAAGGGATATAGGCTGTCATGAGAGATATGGATGAAACTTTATATCAGATCAGCAGAAGGTATATATATGGTTACTGTGAATCTATTTCTTTTGTCATATTTTGTAGTGTATTTTTGCCATGTGTAATGCATGTTAATGGGGACTAATTTGGCTCACATCCATGTTTCTTAAGGACTTTACTGGTATCACTTAAAAATTGTTAGGGACTAATTTGTCCCACGAATAATGTGTGCTTCACAGAAACTGTGTGCTTCACATTTGGAAAAACTTTATCAAGCACTAGAAGGACAAGGATCTACGTGGGCTTGTTTGGGAATGTATAAAGAGCACAATTAGGGCAGAGTTTAAGGCAACTATGCAAAGACTAAGAGGATTGAATGAAAGGGCATACGACTACTTGAATGCTATTGAGCCAAGTCCATGGGTGAAGGCCTATTATAGCCATTGGCCCAAACTAGATAACATAACTAATAACATGTGTGAGGTCTGGAATAGTAAGATACTCAAGTACAGAGAGAAACCAATTTTGACCATGCTGGAGGAGCTGCGATGTTATTTGATGAGGAGGCATAGTGGCCACATGAGGGTGTTGGGGTCATACAAAGGAAAAATACCACCAGTACAACAGAAGAAGCTAGAAAAACTGAAGCTTGAGAGCAATAAGTGGACATCTACCTAGACAGGTGACCCAAACAATGAGAAGTTTGAAGTTCAGAGACATGGGTCAAAGGTTGGAGTGAGCTTGAGTCAGCAGACATGCACATGCAACCACTGGCAGCTAACTGGCATGCCTTGTGCTCATGTCATAACAGCTATAGCCTACAAGAATGAGGTCCTGAGGATTATGTGCATCAATGGCTGATAATGGAAGCCTTTAATGGAACATATGAGCACTGGATCCACCCAATTCCCAGCAATGAATTTTGGTCAGAAACTGACCACCCAAAACCTGAACCACCAAAACTGAAGAGGCCTATTGGTAGGCCAAAGAAGCACAGAAGAAAGGATGCTGCATCTGAAGAAGCTCCAGGCAGCCAACAAAACAAAGTTAGAAAGAGGTATGAAGTCAGGTGCTTTAAGTGTGGAGAAGCTGGACATTATGAGAAGACTTGTAAGGGACCATCTAGACCAGAAGTTGCTAGGAAAAGGCGTCCAAAGAAGCCTAAAGAAAATGTAGCACAAGAAGAGGTACCATTGACACAATCACAGCCGCAGGAAGAAAATGCAACACAGGTAACTGGGTGTACAAAGTTTTGGGTTGTATTCATGTGTAATTTTCTTATGACATTTATTTTGTTTCGGACTCAGAAACCAGTTGAAGGAAACCAACAACCCATTCAAGGACCGCATACTACAGACTCTGCAATTCCATAATAGACTAATCTGTCTCATATGAATTTTGTAAGGGACCATTTTGGCCCACTAAACATTTTGATAGGGACTAATTTGGCCCACGATATTTACATGTTCAAAATTCCTCACTGGTTTGATCTATCTGATTTCAGGAAATTAGTGATCAGAGTACACCACCACTGCCACCAGCTATAAGGCCAACACCTATCAGGCCACGTGGGACTGTTAGACCACATTTAACTCCACCTCATTTCACCCCAAGTCCTTCATCAACAGTGGGAATGCAATCAATACGCCCACCACCACCTCCAGTTAGGAAATATAGAGCTCCAACATATGCTCAAGATGAGGGAACTGTGTCAAATGAGACATTGGCAGCAGCAAGTAGTGGGACTACAGAGAGGCTATTCAAGTTTATTACAACACCTGGATACAAACCACCATCACCACTGCAAGATAATGGCAAGAAGAAAAAATGAAGAGTGAAGTGACAATGCAGAAGGAATTGAGCAGCAGATTGAATACATTTGGACATTTGGTCTGTTGTGACCAAAAAGAAAACTTGCATTTTCTTTTAGAGAATAAACATGGAGTCGCCACCAATTTTATTTAATTTAGGAAAAATTGGAAAACTCTTAAAAACGGTCTTTGAAACCAAGATCGAGTTCGGGAGCCGATTATGTTTAGGGAAGGTATGAGGATTGAACCCCACGACACCCTAGAACATCCATTAAAATGGTTACCCAAATTAATTGTACAAATTTTTAGTAACTTTGAAAATATTCACTTTACCCTTTTTACTTGAATTTTTTTTAGAATCAATCAATTATACAATCAAAGGGATTCATTATTTTCAAAAGATGTCCATTTTGAAGAGAAACTACAAACTTTAGCATTTATTATTAATTAAGAAAATAAAAAGAACCAAAAAAAAAAGATCTATTATATTAATAACATTGCAATCACCATAACGAGTTAATGACCAGATGGAAATTTTAGATGATAGCCTCGATAAACGTAAATGTCATTTAAAAAAACTCTTGAAAATCAACAAATCATTTACAGAATTTTGATTCTTCCTAAGCGCACAATTTAAGCATTTGACCAAAACTCATCCCAGGAATTCATCAACTAAGGCGTATTTTCAAATTTTATCAAATTAAGTTTATAAATCATTGAACTCACTCAAGTCTTCTAACAGACACGGCTTCCAACAAACATATGGCTTGCAAACTAAAACAAAGCACCCCTTAATCACCATAACAGGCACATGGTCTAGCACAAAGGGAATGAAACTAAAAACTCATATCCAATCCTATAGTAACTCAGCATACAATCAAAGCAGAACATGAACCATTTTTAGCAAGAGCAAAAATAAATAAAAACCCAATAAGAATAGTGTTCCTAATTCAGTGATCAAGGGGAAGAAATTAAGGTTACCAAACAAGATCTTCCTATGATATTCCTCTTGATGTTCCAAAAATCACAGAGAATAAATTCCAAATAACAGTGTCTGAGTACAATAGTTGTGACTCTCCCTGACTTCTCAATCTACTTTTTCCAAGTTTCTCAACAAAACCAAAAAAACAACGAGAAGAAACGGAACACTCTCCACAGAAAAAAAAAGAACAAGAGATCTGAGAAATTTTCAAAATTAACACACACGGATCAAAGAATTTCTTGACCCCCTTTTTTGTCAAAACCCAAAAAAAAACTCCCCTTTTCTGTCAAAACGGAAAAAACTCTCTTTTCTCTCAAAACCCAAAGAACCCCCCCCCCCCCCCTCCGTTTCTGTATTTTGCGTCGCCCTTTATAGGGATAGAGGAGAGGACTTCATGCTTCTCCTTACCCAGAGGTTGCTATGTAAAATGGGTTTTTTAGGGTTAGGAGTGGGGCTGCTAGGTTAGAATGTGGGGAGGAGATGAGGAAGGAGAAGGACCAATGGGTAGAGGAGGCGTAGGGGCGGTTGGAGAATGGGATGAGGAAGAGAGGTCTTGTATGATATGTAAAATGGGTTTTTTTAGGGTTAGGAGAAGTAACTCAATTTCCTTTCTTCTTTTCGCTGATTGTTCTTTCCTCCTTCTTTTCTTCTTCCTTTCTTCATTATCTCCTTCTTCTTCTCTCTTTATTCTTTAGTCTCCAGTCTGAAAGTTAAACATGCAATAGACGGAACCTCCTCGTCCAACAGAAAGTTGAACATGTAGTGGAAGACCTACTCGCCCAACAGAAAGTTAAACGTGCAATAGAAGACCTACTCGTCCAACAGAAAGTTAAACATACAATGGAAGATCTACCCGTCCAATAGAAAGTTAAACATGCAATGAGAGACCTACTCGTCCAACGGAAAGTTAAAAATGCAATGGACGGAACCTCCTCGTCCAACAAAAAGTTAAACATGCAATGGAAGGCCTAATCATCCAATAGAAATTTAAACGTGCAATGGAAGACCTACTCGTCCAACAGAAAGTTAAACATGCAATGGACGGAACCTCCTCGTCCAACAGAAATTTAAACGTGCAATGGAAGACCTACTCGTCTAACTGAAAGTTAAACATGCAATGGAAGACCTAATCGTCCAACAGACAGTTAAAACTGCATTGGAAGACCTACTCCTCCAACAGAAAGTTAAACATGCAATGGAAGACTTACTCATCCAACAGAAAGTTAAAAATGCAATGGAAGACCTACTCGTCCAACAGAAACTTAAATATACAACGGAAGACCTACTCGTCCAACAGAAAGTTAAACGTGCAATGGACAAAACCTCGTCGTCCAACAGAAAGTTAAACATGTAATGGAAGATCTACTCGTCCGACAGAAAGTTAAACGTGCAATGGAAGACTTACTTGTCCAACAAAAAGTTAAACATGCAATGGATGGAAACTCCTCAGCCAACAGAAAGTTAAACATGAAATGGAAGACCTACTCGTCCAACATAAAGTTAAACATGCAATGGACGGAACCTCCTCGTCCAACAAAAAATTAAATATGAACCTCCTCCTCGTTTCTTGGTTATTTTCTTTTTCTTATTTCTTTCTTTCTTCCCTATTATTTTTAGTCTCCCTGAAACATGATAATATAAAAATTAGAATAAAATGAAGACTGACAAAAATGGGTGTTCACAGTTGCCCCTCTTTACTTGTTGCATACTAGAAGACATGATTAGTCGTGACTTTTCATGTATTGTAGTAATGAACAAGTAAAGAAAATGAACACATATTTTGTCCGATAATAACCACTCCATAGTAGACCAATAATAACCACTTCTCAAGATTTTCCTAGCCATCATGTGACTATTGGCATGAGTCCCACAGACTCCTTCATGAACTTCGATCATGATCAATTTAGCTTCGCGAGCATCCACACATCTGAGTAGGGTACCATCATATCCTCTTTTATACATGACTTCCTTGCTTAAGAAAAAGGCCATAGCCGGTCTTCGGATGGTCTTTCTATTCACTTCGCCCGCTTCTGTCGGGTATTCCTTGTTTTGAATATATTACTTGATATCATGATACCAAGGCTTACCATCAGGTTCTCCTTCCACATGGGCACAGTATGCCAGTTCGTCTTGCACTCTAACTTGGATGGGTTGGACATTGGTATGGATATCCAGCTTGGTCATGGCAGCTACTGTGGCTAAAGCATCAGCAGACTGATTCTTGTCTCGACTTAAATGTGAGAAAGTAATATCGTCGAACTTTGCAATCAACTGAGTCAAGTATTTCTGATACAGAATCAACTTGGTTTGGCATTCACCATTGACTTGGTAAATGATTAGAGTTGAATCCCCGAAGACTTTCAACAGCTTTATACCAAGTTTAAGTGCCATTTGTAATCCTCCAGCACATGCCTCGTATTCTGCAATATTATTCGTACATTCAAATTTTAGTTTGACGGCCACCGGGTACTGCTTGCCGTTTGGTGAGATAACCACTGCTCCTATACCACTGCTATTCATATTGACTGCTCCATCAAAATATATTTTCCACACATATTCCTGTTCTTCATCTTCCTCGATGGACATTATCTCTCCATCTGGGAACTCGGAATTGACAGGCCATCCATCCTCAAGAGGATTCTCTGCTAAATGATCAGCAATCGCACTTCCTTTGATGGACTTCTGAGTCACATATTTGATGTCAAATTCTGACAACATCACTTGCCACTTCGAAACTCTTAAGGAGATATGAGGACTTTCGAAGATATATTTCAAAGGATCCATTCGAGAAATTAGCCAAGTGGTGTGATATAACATGTACTGTCCGAGTCTTCTGGAGGTCGACACTAGCGCACAACAAGTCTTCTCGATTGCCATATAACGAGCCTCACAGGCATTAAACTTCTTACTCAAATAGTAAATTGCCTGCTCCTTCCTGCCATATTCATCATGTTGTCCCAGCATTGCCCCCATTGAGGTTGGCAATATAGTGAGATAGAGTAACAATGGATGACCTTGGGTAGGTGGTACCAATACTGGGGGATTTAGTAAATATGTATTTATCTTGTCAAAGGCTTCTTAACAGTAATCATCCCATCTTCCCGGATTATTCTTCCCGAGGAGTCAGAAGATTGGCTCGCATGTTGTTGCGTGATTTTTAGATATAAAGGCAAGTGCACCTCGTCGCAATCAAGTAATACGGTGGTGAGACCGGTTATCGTATCCACAGGGATCGGATGTCAATTACCAATTCACAAACTCAACAACTATCTAGACTAAACTATGGTATGAGATATCAAAACAGAAAACAAAACAATACAATATTTTTGGTCTTTTTGGACTTTTAACAAACACTTGGAGTGCAAAATTTATAACTGGATAGAATTGTCAGGTTTAGACTACACTAATCCTCCCTTGATTGCAATGGAATGGCTAACAACACAAGTCCTAATTCAATTATGCCAATCAAGCCTTTTCTAAAATACTCAAGCCTAATGTCTTAGGTGCATTGAGCCTAAAACCCCAAATCAAACCCTAATGTCTTAGGTGGATTAATCTGTGATTTTGCATTAAGTCAAGACTTATAAGATTGCAAGCATCCAACACCTATGTCTAGATTCTTGGACTACTTGGCATATGATTCATGAGCATGCCTTAACACCAACCTTTCAGTCATCTATCAAAGCAACATATCATTCCTATGGGTAGCTAATCCAAGGAAAGCATTAAGCACAGAATCACATACTCATAAAGAAATAGAAACTTGTATTGAAATCAAATCAATTAACAATCAAGTTCAGAAAAGCTACATCTAAACCCAACAATGGGGGAATTAGCTATACATGATAAATTCTACAAAAGAGAAAGAGAGAAGAGAGGAAGAAAACTTCATGACGAATCCTTCAATCTCCTTCCAATCCAAGAGCAGAGAGATGTCATCTTTAAGGTCCCAGCCTTCCCCCAGCCATCAGCCCTCTTTAGGGTTTCCAAGCCTTTGCAAAAAGTCCCCTTGTTCTGTCTGTTGTGCTCTTATTTATAGATCCGTCGCGCGTCACGGCCGTGATGGCCATCACAGCCAGGCCGTGACGGATTCTGTTTATGGAACTTCTGGCATTTTTAGTCTTTCGCGTGGCGAGACATTGCTCGCGTCGCGAGCCTCCATTTCATGGCCGTGATCTCCATCACGGCCAAGCCGTGATGGTCTCTGACTTGTGGTGGTTTTGGGTCACGGCCGTGATGTACATCACGGCTAGGCCGTGACAGACTGTTTTCAGCCTTTCTGCCTTTTCAGTTTTACCCGATCATGGCAGTGATGGGCATCACGGCTAGGCCGTGATGGGCTCTGTTTAGCTCATTTTCTTCACTTTTAAGGCTCTAATTCATCCAAGCTTCATCATGGCCAAACCTAGGGCATTTAATCATGAATTCCTGCAAAACAACACCACAACACCACCTTATCCGTTCCAAAGGAAAAACTAAACAAAATCAAACTAAAAATGCCTAAACTATATGCAATTGCATGCAGAAATGTACATGAAAAATGAGGTGAAATCACACTCATCACATGTGCTGGCCAAATTTGCAATGAAGCGCGCAATGTAGTTCAACCTTCCAAGAAAACCCCTTACTTCTCGCTTGTTCTTAGGTGCTGGCATGTCACGTATTGCTTCTACCTTGTTAGGGTCCACCTTTATTCCTTCTCCACTGACAACAAAACCAAGTAAATTCCCTGCGGATGCACCAAAAGTACATTTTGCAGGGTTGAGCCGCAACTTGTACTTCCTTAGCCGCTCGAACAACTTTCAAAAAACTGCTACATGCTTTCTTCTTCCTTGGACTTAGCCATTATATCATCAACATATACCTCTACCTCCTTATGCATCATATCATGGAACAATGCTACCATAGCATGTTGGCAAGTGGCCCCAGCGTTCTTCAACCCAAAAGGTATCACTTTGTAACAAAAAGTTCCCCAAGGAGTGATAAAAGTTGTTTTTTCTTTGTCATCATCATCCATGAGGATCTGATTGTACCCAGAATACCCATCCATGAAAGAAAACCTATGACTTTTGGCTGTACTGTCTATGAGGACATCAATATGAGGTAGTGGGGAATCATCCTTTGGACTGGCTTTATTCAGATCTCGGTAGTCCATGCACATTCGGACCTTCCATCCTTCTTTGGTACTGGAACAATATTAGCTACCCATTCCGGGTGTCTAGCTACTTCCAGAAAGCAAGCCTCTAACTGCTTGGTCACTTCTTCCTTGATCTTCAGCGACATCTCAGGATGCATCCTCCTTAATTTTTGCTTCTTTGGAACCACATCTGGGTATAAGGGAATTTTATGCGATTCTATCTCAGGATCTAAACCTGGCATATCTCTGTAGGACCATGCAAAGACGTCCAGATACTCTTTGAATAGTGCAACCATTTCTTCACGCTCTGGGTTATCCACTATTTTCAACTCCTTTTTGTCTTCCTCGGTTCCCATATTGATCACTTCTGCAACCTCATCATTTGAGCTAATCCCTTCTTCTGACTGTTTCGCCATCTTTATGAATTCTTCAATGTCTTCTTCTTCCTCATCGGATTCAAGGTTGTATTCATCAACGGCCATGAGGGAATCAATAAATGAGTTTTCAAAGTTCCTCTCATGAGGTAAATCTTCAATGGAAGAAGTATTCCTGGAAGAAACAGTCAGGAATAGGGGAAGTGTAGGCAAGAGTCTTATTCATGAAAGAAAAGCTTAAACAAAGTAAAGAAATGAAAGAGAGAGAAAAGAAATGATGGAACCAAAAGGAAAACACCAGACAAAGTGTTACATTCTCATTCATGTCTCAAACAAAGTAAACATCAGTTCATATTTAGTACAATAAGATAATTACTTCATGGAAATAACATCAACAAACGGTTTAAATCTCCAATTATTGAGAACTTCATCTATTTCAGAGCTTAAGTTTCTTCCTTCCTCACGCATGTTGGTAGCCATCCTGGTCCGAGATTTGGTATTCTGAACTCGGGTTTGATTGGTGTCACCTTTCCTAGGTCGCGCAATGGTTCCCGGATTTTTAGAAGAATGTGACTCTGTAAAGCATCCATGAACCTCATTAGTAAACCCAAAATTTGTGTGTGTGTGTGTATGTATACATGTTCAAGTTAACACCCTTTGTTTGATCGCGAGAGTTCTCTTAGGAAGACTGTCGTATACACCCATAGCAACAATACTTATCCTGCAATCAAATCTAGTGGTATGGTTCCCTCTAGCTTGAATGCAGTTGGTGTCAAGTCCAAGGGAGAATCCATTCCTCGATAGACCACACCCGTATTAGCAACGTCCTTATTTTTACGCAGAAAACACGTCGTTTTTAGGGGGAAAATATAGTTGATGACGTATCTAAGGGAGAATGCACTCCTCGATAGATATCATCTAAAAAAACGCTCGATAGACATTGATGAAAACTTCCATTCCATTACAAATATTTCGATACAAATCATGTGCCTTTGATCAAAATAAAAGAAACACATTGATAGTTTCCACAAAGCACTATGTTAAGAGTTTCATCTTCTTTTTCCTGAACCCTTTGGCAAGTTTCCCAAAATGATTGAAGAACTCGGTCACCTTTGGTGGTATCTGAAGGAAATGGTTCATACGAATATGGATGGATGCTTATTCAAATTGCTCCACCAGCTGGGAAGTGTGATATTGGAGCTTATCCATCATGTCCTCGTATTTCTTTTCCATTGCTAGTACTCTTTTCGGAACCAAACTTTTCCATTTTCTTGCTATAAGATGAATACCAAAGTCTTCCAACAAAAATGAGTATAGAGAAACAAATATATAGTGCATGATTCATGTTGTATGAGACCCAATGGGGTTGAAAACCCTGACGGGTATGCTGACAATGCATCACCTTCATTATGACATATCGCCTATTAGATGTGCAATAATATTCGAATATGTCATTTAGGTTTGAGGCGGCAATGAGACGCCCCTAGTTTTGTGAATATTCACAATGAATATGCATGACAATTTATGCTTATGATGATAGAGAGAAGAAAGAAAAGTACGCCCCTTTTTGTCCTAAGTCAGGTAAAACCTAAGGATGGACACACCCTAAGGTTAGGACTCTAAACAGGTCAGCCACTAGGTTTGCTCTATTAGTGAAAATTGGGACGGGTCTAGACCTCTAAAAGTCATGGTCCTCAGATTGCCCTTATAAGGATCTGATTCATGAATCTAGCCACAAGTAGGGATAAATCCTTTCAATATGACTATTCTATGATCTCATGTACAATATGAGTGGTGAACCGACAAGTATCAGGGAGATACAAGACCTCTTCGATGACAATATCGGAGCACCGCCTAATCCTTGGGTTTTTGAGCGAGCTCGGGTATAGAGCTAAGAGTGTGTGCAATATGTGATAGTGATGTGTGTGAAGGGGGCATGCAAACATGTAACACTTAAAAATAAAAAATAAAATAAAAGACAAGAAAAACCTGCAAAACAAAAACATAGGTATATAAAAATTGGTTATAAGTCCTCTACCCTATTGTTAAAATATAGCAAAAGAAAAAAGAAAAGAAAGGAGGAGGAAATAAAAACATTGTTAGTGAAACATATACAAGAATAACATGAGTTAAAATGTATGTATAACTAATTTTTCTCATTTCAATAAAAGGAAAACCCAAACAAAAGAACAATCCAAACAAACATCACTAAAAATAAAAACTATTTTTAAGTTTTGTCATTTAATTATTATAAGGAAAAAACAGCAAGATATAGCAATAAAAGGTAAAAGAAATAAATTACAAGTTACTAAAAATTTGCAAAACCAATTTTTATGGGCTTGACTCTCTTAAAAGAATCCCCAACAGAGTCGCCATCTGTCGCGACCAAAAAAAAACTTGCATTTTCTTTTAGAGAATAAACATGGAGTCGCCACCAATTTCATTTAATTTAGGAAAAATTGGAAAACCCTTAAAAACGGTCTTTGAAACCAAGATCGAGTTTGGGAACCGATTATGTTTAGAGAAGACATAAAGATTGAACCCCACGGCACCCTAGAACATCCATTAAAATGGTTACCCAAATTAATTGTACAAATTTTTAGAAACTTTGAAAATATTTACTTTACCCTGTTTACTTGAATTTTTTTTAGAATCAATCAATTATACAATCAAAGGGATTCATTATTTTCAAAATATGTCCATGAAGAGAAACTACTAACTTTAACATTTAATATTAATTAAGAAAATAAAAAGAACCCAAAAAAAAAAGATCAATTACATTAATAACATTTCAATCACCATAATGAGTTAATGACAAGATGGAAATTTAGATGATAGCCTCGATAAACGTAAATGTCATTTAAAAAAAACTCTTGAAAATCAACAAATCATTTACAGAATTTTGATTCTTCCTAAGCACACAATTTAATCATTTGACCAAAACTCATCCCGGGAATTCATCAACAACTAAGGCGTATTTTCAAATTTTATCAAATCAAGTTTATAAATCATTGAACTCACTCAAGTCTTCTAAACGACACGACTTCCAACAAACATATGGCTTGCAAACTAAAACAAAGCACCCCTTAATCACCATAACAGGAACATGGTCTAGCACAAAGGGAATGAAACCAAAAACTCATATCCAATCCTATAGTAACTCAGCATACAATCAAAGCAGAACATGAACCATTTTTAGCAAGAACAAAAATAAATAAAAACCCAATTAGAACAGTGTTCCTAATTCAGTGATCAAGGGGAAGAAATTAAGGTTACCAAACAAGATCTTCCTATGATATTCCTCTTGATGTTCCCCAAATCACAGAGAATAAATTCCAAATAACTGAGTACAATAGTTGTGACTCTCCCTGACTTCTCAATCTACTTTTTCCAAGTTTCTCAACAAAACCAAAAAAACAACGAGAAGAAACGGAACACTCTCCACAGAAAAAAGAACAAGAGATCTGAGAAATTTTCAAAATTGACACACACGGATCAAAGAATTTCTTGACCCTCTTTTTTGTCAAAACCCCAAAAAAATCCCCTTTTCTGTCAAAACGGAAAAAACTCTCTTTTCTCTCAAAACCCAAAGAAAAACCCCCCCTTTTCTGTCTTTTGCGTCGCCCTTTATAGGGATAGAGGAGAGGACTTCATGCTTCTCCTTACCCAAAGGTTGCTATGTAAAATGGGTTTTTTAGGGTTAGGAGTGGGGCTGCTGGGTTACAATGTGGGGAGGAGATGAGGAAGGAGAAGGACCAATGGGTAGAGGAGGCGTAGGGGCGGTTGGAGAATGGGATGAGGAAGAGAGGTCTTGTATGATATGTAAAATGGGTTTTTTTAGGGTTAGGAGAAGTAACTTAATTTCCTTTCTTCTTTTTGCTGATTGTTCTTTCCTCCTTCTTTTCTTCTTCCATTCTTCATTATCTCCTTCTTCTTCTCTCTTTATTCTTCAGTCTCCAGTCTGAAAGTTAAACATGCAATGGACGGAACCTCATCGTCCAACAGAAAGTTAAACATGCAGTGGAAGACCTACTCGCCCAACAGAAAGTTAAACGTGCAATGGAAGACCTACTCGTCCAACAGAAAGTTAAACATACAATGGAAGACCTACCCGTCCAATAGAAAGTTAAACATGCAAGGAGAGACCTACTCGTCCAAAGGAAAGTTAAAAATGCAATGGACGGAACCTCCTCGTCCAACAAAAAGTTAAACATGCAATGAAAGGCCTAATCGTCCAATAGAAATTTAAACGTGCAATGGAAGACCTACTCGTCCAACAGAAAGTTAAACATGCAATGGACGGAACCTCCTCGTCCAACAGAAATTTAAACGTGCAATGGAAGACCTACTCGTCTAACTGAAAGTTAAACATGCAATGGAAGACCTAATCGTCCAACAGAAAGTTAAAACTACATTGGAAGACCTACTCCTCCAACAGAAAGTTAAACATGCAACAGAAAGTTAAACATGCAATGGATGACTTACTCGTCCAACAGAAAGTTAAAAATGCAATGGAAGACCTACTCGTCCAACAGAAACTTAAATATACAACGAAAGACCTACTCGTCCAACAGAAAGTTAAACGTGCAATGGACAAAACCTCCTCGTCCAACAGAAAGTTAAACATGTAAGCCTCTGGCTTATCTACTTTTATAGCTAGATGGACTGTGGTTTCTGTGCTAATTATTCGAGTTCAATCTCGTTTTCGCCCAAATTTGGCCTTGTTTTGTTCTTAAGTAGACTTTGACTCGTTCTAGGCAATTTATGTAGTTTTTAGTCTATTTTGAATAGAATTACGCTTTTTGTTTCTTTTTATTGTTTCAGGTTAGAAGTGAAGCTCCGAGAGTCAAGGAAAGTCAAGAAATAGTGGAAAATTCCATTCTGGAGATACTCGCCTCGCGAAAGTATTCTCTCCTCGCGACCCTGAAGACCAGCTGAGCAGCAACAGTCATCAATTCTGTCTCGCCTCGCGAGTCCCCAGCTCGCCTCGCGAACCTGAAGGCCTGACTGTGCCAGAGAAGTCATCCTTTCGGTCTTGCCTCGCCAATCACAGTTCGCCTCGCGATCATTCAAACTCAGGATGGAGCCAAAACTGAAATTCACCCCGCGAGACGATGCTCGCCTCGCGAGAGTCCAAGTTGAATGCGCGCCAATTTTAATGTTCGCCTCGCGAGAGAGCGCAGAATCAGAACTCTATATATTGCTGTTTCAGATCAGAAGAGAAGGAACCGAATCCTAGTTTTTCCACTGTATAGAGTAGTTTTAGGCCGAATCCTTGTGTCTGGAGCTGCGTCTCCTCTTTTCTTTTTATTATTTTACCATGGTGGTTATGTCCGATTGTTTGTCTATGAGCATGAGGAACTAATCCCCTCGTCTGAGGGAACAATGAAGCCACCAATGGCGGTGTAGATTCGATGTGATGTATGTCTTTCTCCCTTTTTCTCAATAAATATTTTCCAATTCTGATTTGATTGTGTTGATCATATGCATGCGTGATTGACTTGTTAACGTTGATGAGGCTTAGTCGGCAATTCGCGTTTAGAACTTGAATTGGGATCATCAGTCAAATATTGCACGAGAGTGAGTAGGAGATCGATGCAACCTTATAGGGAACAAGAATTAATAGAGTTTGATGATTAGGGTTATGAGACCTAGTAAGTAATTAACTCAATCATTGAATACGTCCTAATGAGCACGACAGTGGATTTAGGAGAATTTGGGGGTCCCGGTTGACATTGTAATTGAACTTAGGGAGGAATTCATCATCACTTGGGTATGCCTGATTGGGTAGGTGGAATTGTGACCTTGGACATTTTAATTTCAGATTTTTAGTTAATTATTTTATTAGATTTGTTAATTGAATTTCGATCCTATTTTCTCTCTCTCAACCACCTTCTGTTACTTGACCAACGTATCTAATTTCCCGCGGATTAGTTGAATTGGTAGCCCAATCCTTGTGTTCGACCTCGGTAAATTCTTGCCGTGTTATTTTATTACTTGCGATGACCCGGTACACTTGCCGGTGACTCATCAAGTTTTTGGCGCCGTTGCCGGGGATTGGCACAACCAATTTTCCTAATTTTTAGGGAAGGTTGATTATTTGGTTAAGTTATTTTTACTTTTATTTTTTAATTTTATTTACTATTATTGCTCTCTACTTCTTTGATTCCACTTGGTCTTGCCTTGTTTTGTATGCGAGGTACACGAGGGAATTCTTCCGGGTTGCGAATATTGTAATGGAGACCATGACACTCATAGCTGTCCGTTCTACTTCTCTCAAGAATATGTGGACTCATGCCACAATTTCTATGACAGCGTGCCTCAAGACAACTATCATAGTCAGAATCAGTATTGGGGTTATATGAGGAGAGACCATCCGGGTTTCGCTTGGAGTAATGCTGGCGATGGTCTAGCTTGGCAACCACAACCTCAACAGGATTGGCAACAACAACCTCAACAGGATGGTGGAAGACAACCTTGGGAGTTGGCTCTTGAGAAGATGAATGCGGCAGTTGAGAAGTTGTCAATCGATACAGGCACAGCTTTAGAGAAGGTGAATGCGACAGTTGACAAGTTGGCAACGCATACAGGGTTGGCAATTCAGAATCTAGAGATGCAGATTGCCCAGCTCGCACAACAACTAAATGAGCGTCCCCCAGAGACTTTCCCAGGTGATACCGAGAACCACCCTAAAAACCAATGCGATGCCATAACAACTAGAAGCAGTGGGGTGTTGAGATCTAACAGGGATGCAACTAGTTCTCAGGAAGTTGAGGAAGAATTACCACAAGTTGAGGAAGAGCAACCTACGGAAGAGGAGTTGGCAAGAGACAAGGCACCGGAGCAAGAGGGGAGAGTTCAAAATGAAGATAAAGTGGTAGTGGACTCCACCATGCTTGCTGAGCAATCTGATTTTACTGCATTGGATAACTATGTTGGCTTACATGCATGTGTCGACATTGGTAAGCTAGTCCCTCCCACTTGTCTGGCACAATTCCTCGAGAAAACACCATTTGACCCGAGAGGAAGTGAGTTCATAATTACAGAGGTCAATGGAGTTTTCACACACGGGCCAGGTGGAATTATGGATAGAGTCGTATTGCTTCTGCAAGGGCCACTTCACAAACCATGGGATCCGGGTGGAGGATCTCACATGATGAGCGTCTCTTGGCCCTTGTGCCACAGGCTATGGGATCCAGGTGGATGCTTCTTAATAAGTCAATCTAGTGACGTTAAAGAAGCGCTTATTGGGAGGCAACCCAAGATAGGTATCTTTTGTTTTTAGTCTCTGTCATTTTCATTTATATTATTAAAAAAAAAAAGCTTGATTCGCCACGCGAATCCACAGTGGCCGCGCGAGACAGAAGCCCTGAATCTCAGAGGCTTGCTCACGCTTATGTCTCGTGTCGCGAGGTATACTTTCGCCTCGCGATTCTGGGCATCATCATCTGTTGGAATTCCAGATTCGCCTCGCGAGATACTACTCGCCTCGCTATTCTGGAAAGTGTGAAAACAATTTTTCCATATTCGCCTCACGAGTGATCTCTCGCCTCGCGAATCTGCACTTAAGGTTTTAATTTGCAGGAGTTCTTCCAGGATGCTGTGCAACAGAAGGGAGCCCGTGAGACCAATTGGATGAGGATGCAACCATAGAAACTTGATAAGGGAGCACCCTCTCCTTTCCTCACTTTTGTTTTTGTTTTTGTTTTTGTTCTGTTTTTGTTTTGTTTGTCGCTCTTGAATAATTTGAGAAGATCAAGAGTATGTGTATGAATGTGTGTCGGCAAGCTTGTTGGATTGTAATTAAATTTAGCATAGATTGATTGCATGAATTATTTTGACCATCGATGATTTCCCCCTAGGTTCTGAAATTAGAAAAGTTGATCCCCATGTGAAAAATTGAAAACTGAACTTTGAGAATTTTATTGTTATTACTTGATTTATGATAAGTTTGGGGTGAGGGGATGCACACACTAGGAATTGTATCTCGGTCAAACAATTTGCAAAATGTCCAGGTGAGGATTTGAGCCTCCAACTTTGTTTTTGATTGTGTGAATCACTTTTAAGTTGCACTTTCCCGGATTTGCTTAAATCTCTTCATGGATTGCATGTTTATGTGTTGCATCAAATGATTTAGGCAATTTTCTTTGAAATAGCTACTTGGCCTAAAAAGAACCATCCCTAATGCATGTTCCCTAGTTAGCCACATTGAACCTAATTAGCCTATTGTTTCTTGATGACCCTATATTACAAGCCAAAAATCTGAAAAACCATGTTAACCCAATCTTAGGATTAGGAGAGCATGGACACTTAGCAAGAGAAGGGTTGTGAGAAACTAAGTTTGGGGTGGCTACAAGGTGATGTGTCATATTGGGGTGAGAAAAAGAAAGATAGAGGTTGAAACCCAAGGCAAAAAAAAAATATTGCCAAAAGAAAAGGGGCAAAATAAAAAGATTAGCAAGGAAAACACTGTAGTCACCCGAGGCAAAAAGAAAAATGGAAAAAGGAATTTGAGTGGAAGATGTGTCAAATGCTCATGCTTTCTTAGTTCCTAGGGACTTAAACCTAATATCCTTGAATATCCTACCCTTAGCCAGGCCCCACTACAACCTTTAAAAGACCTTCTGATGTTGCATGCATGTTTTCGTGGGAACTATTTTTGAGATGAAAATCAAATCCATGGGAAGTGCTCTTGATATGTGAAATTGAGTGAAAAGTTGATAGCCTAGACAAAATTGAGCGAATGAGTGAAATTTTACATACCCTTGTGAGGAAGGCAATTGTTTGAAATTGGTGATCTTCCTTTTGTGTGTGACTCTAATCCTCAACTTAGATTAATGATTGCATGAATGATGAAGTTCTCAATTGTTTAAAGTAAATGAATGTGGGGATTACATTGATGTAAGGGGGGAAATCACTGGAGAAAAACTGTTTTGTTAAGATTGCATGAAATTTGTGCGAAATCGATTGAATCTCTTAAGCTTGCCAAGTCTTGAGTCCTTTTTGAGTTTTAGCTTGCTTGGGGACAAGCAAGGTTTAAGTTTGGGGTGTTTTGATAAGCCTCTGGCTTATCTAGTTTTATAGCTAGATGGACTGTGGTTTCTGTGCTAATTATTCGAGTTCAATCTCGTTTTCGCCCAAATTTGGCCTTGTTTTGTTCTTAACCAAACTTTGACTCGTTCTAGGCAATTTATGTAGTTTTTAGTCTATTTTGAATAGAATTACGCTTTTTGTTTCTTTTTATTGTTTCAGGTTAGAAGTGAAGCTCCGAGAGTCAAGGAAAGTCAAGAAACAGTGGAAAATTCCATTCTGGAGATACTCATCTCGCGAAAGTATTCTCGCCTCGCGACCCTGAAGACCAGCTGAGCAGCAACAGTCATCAATTCTGTCTCGCCTCGCGAGTCCCCAGCTCGCCTCGTGAACCTGAAGACCTGACTGTGCCAGAGAAGTCATCCTTTTGGTCTCGCCTCGCCAATCACAGTTCGCCTCGCGATCATTCAAACTCAGGATGGAGCCAAAACTGAAATTCGCCCCACGAGACGATGCTCGCCTCGCGAGAGTCCAAGTTGAATGCGTGCCAATTTTAATGTTCGCCTCGCGAGAGAGCGCAGAATCAGAACTCTATATATTGCTGTTTCAGATCAGAAGAGAAGGATCCGAATCCTAGTTTTTCCACTGTATAGAGTAGTTTTAGGCCGAATCCTTGTGTCTGGAGTTGCGTCTCCTCTTTTCTTTTTCTTATTTTACCATGGTGGTTATGTCCGATTGTTTGTCTATGAGCATGAGGAACTAATCCCCTCGTCTGAGGGAACAATGAAGCCACCAATGGCGGTGTAGATTCGATGTGATGTATGTCTTTCTCCCTTTTTCTCAATAAATGTTTTCTAATTCTGATTTGATTGTGTTGATCATATGCATGCGTGATTGACTTGTTAACGTTGATGAGGCTTAGTCGGCAATTCACGTTTAGAACTTGAATTGGGATCATCGGTCGAATATTGCACGAGAGTGAGTAGGAGATCGGTGCAACCTTATAGGGAACAAGAATTAATAGAGTTTGATGATTAGGGTTATGAGACCTAGTAAGTAATTAACTCAATCATTGAATACGTCATAATGAGCACGACAGTGGATTTAGGAGAATTTGGGGGTCCCAGTTGACATTGTAATTGAACTTAGGGAGGAATTCATCATCACTTGGGTATGCATGATTGGGTAGGTGGAATTGTGACCTTGGACGTTTTAATTTCAGATTTTTAGTTAATTATTTTATTAGATTTGTTAATTGAATTTCGATCCTATTTTCTCTCTCTCAACCACCTTCTGTTACTTGACCAACGTATCTAATTTCCCGCGGATTAGTTGAATTGGTAGCCCAATCCTTGTGTTCGACCTCGGTAAATTCTTACCGTGTTATTTTATTACTTGCGACGACCCGGTACACTTGCCGGTGACTCATCAAAGGCCTACTCGTCCAACAGAAAGTTATACGTGCAATGGAAGACCTACTTGTCCAACAAAAAGTTAAACATGCAATGGATGGAAACTTCTCAGCCAACAGAAAGTTAAACATGAAATGGAAGACCTACTCGTCCAATAGAAAGTTAAGCATGCAATGGAAGACCTACTCGTCCAACAGAAAGTTAAACATGCAATGGAAGACGTACTCGTCCAACAGAAAGTTAACCATACAATGGAAGACCTACTCGTCCAACAGAAACTTAAACATGCAATGGAAGACCTACTCGTCCAACAGAAAGTTAAACATGCAATGGACGGAACCTCCTCGTCCAACAGAAAGTTAAACATGCAATGGAAGTCCTACTCGTCCAACAGAAATTTAAACGTGCAATGGAAGACCTACTCGTCCAACAGAAAGTTAAACATGCAATGGACGAAAACTCATCGTCCAACAGAAAGTTAAACATGCAATGGAAGACCTACTCGTCCAACAGAAAGTTAAACATGCAATGGACGGAACCTCCTCGGCCAACATAAAATTAAATATGAACCTCCTCCTCGTTTCTTGGTTATTTTCTTTTTCTTCTTTCTTTCTTCACTATTGTTTTTAGTCTCCCAGAAACATAATAACATAAAAATTAGAATAAAATGAAGACAGGCAAAAATGGGTGACACATGGTCCTTTTTTTGAGTCTTCAGTAGTTTACTAGGTTATATGTTCTAGTTATTTATGACAATGTTTTGTGTTTCATCTTGTTGTTTGGTACATTATAAGGTTATTTTGGATTTAGGCACATATAAGAACAGGGTATATTTTGACAAAGATAGGGTCATACTTTTGTTTTTGGTATATTTTGGGTATATGGAGTTTGTACATTTTGGGTATATTTTGACAATGATAGGATATATTTGTAATGAATTGACAATGCATACGAATGAAAAGTAAATTTTGGAGTTATTTTGTTGGTATTATTTAGCTTTCACCTCTTTTACAACTTTGATTAGAAAAACAGAAATTTCCATTTCATTATAAAAGCCAAAAGGCATGGATTACATAACTTTTCACCAAAATATTACAACCACATACTAACCTAACTTTCGATGACATTCACACTACTTCCATACATAAAATATCATAACCATAACAACAAAAACCAAGACAACCCCTATCACAACTCCAAATGATCTTTGGAGATAAACAACATCTTTGGATATAAGCAACATCTTGACTTGCATTTCATTCATATTTGCTTTCATTTCGCTTATTTCCATCTCCACCTGAGGAATTCTCCCATCTCCCATCTCCATCTCCTTAAGTCTCTCTTGTTCCATTTCCGCCTCATATACATCGACCCACACAAATGTGCCACAATGTGGTTTCTTCTCCTGCAACCAAAACCAGCAAGAATGTAAATATGACAGGCCAACCAATATGGAACTAAAGTAAGGGATTCATTACCTTATATAAAGGGTAGCCATAGAAGGGTCTGTTTAGGTTCTTCAGTGTTCTTGAAGTGCTGATGACATAGGGTCTATTACAAATGCAACGTGGAGGAGGGAACTTTGGGGTTACAATGCTTGAGGAAGCACTCCAACTATAGTCACAGCTGGACACATTGTTAGACGCCCAACTCATTTCGATGCTGGTCCAACAACGGAAGGGGGCGAAATAGAAATTAGGGATTCAGTAAGAATTGATAAGGGAAAGGGTTCGCAGTGACGAGGGTAGCGATCGGATAGGACAAGGAGAAGAAGAATGTTTATAATGGCGAGGGAGAACAAGTCCTAGGGTTTCATATAGTGAAACATCGAAGCTGAAGGAAGAAGAAGGTAAATAGGGGAGTTGGGAGGACGAAACGACATGCGTTTTGGCTTCTCCGGTGGTGGGGTTTTTAAAATTTTTTTAATCTTAATTTCCATGGTGGCAGTCTCTTGAGAAATGGATACTGACAAGTCAGCAAAAACGTGGGCCACGTAAGCTGGTAACCTGCGGTCAAAGGTGGTCAACTCACAGATGGACCAACCTGTCCCGATAAACACATTCGTAAGGACTAAATGGATAAATTTTTTTTGGATAGAAATGATTTCAGATCGCGAGTGTTTTTCTCTAGGATCAAATTAGACCTTTAGTCTTCTTCTTTTTTCCGCTTGGGAGGCTTGCTGACACTTATTTCAAGGCCACTCGTGCTAAACAAAGTAAATATATAGAAATTGGCAGAAACTATAATCTTTCTGAAAAAAGTGGTAGGACTAGGAAGGAAAATATTCATTCGATCTCCAACATTTTCCTGTTTCCAACGAGTTACGGAAGAATTAATGTGTTCATGGACCTTCAGGTTTTCATTTACTAATATACCCAAGTCATTGAACGTTCCACCTCCATATCCTCTCTTCTTCTTTTTTTCTTTCATTCCGCTTATTTTCCTCTCAATTTTTTTTTCCAATTTCCCTCCTACAACCAAACAGAGTGCTAGAAACACTCAATGGAGGCATTAAGGAAAAACAAGAAGAAATCCTCTTGTTCTATTATATTTATTAGAGTTTAATTTCTATGTATCGTTAGTGTAAAAAATTCACAATGACATCCATTAAAGTTTTGACGTGTGTGCTTTGATTTTAATAACTAAGAGAGAAGAATAACAATAGTATTGATTTATCAATATATTATTAGATGTCGGTGTAAAAATCATTAACATTGACAGTGTATAGAAATTAAACTTCATTCTTAATCTAAATATTAATATAAATTTGTCAATTTTATCAGAAGGAATATATTAGCAAGTTACTCCTTCGAGTGTATTTATCAATTTTTAAATTATAACTTACTAATGTACTCCTTCGAGTGTATATATATAAGCAATGATAGTTGTACGCAGATTTGATGTCCAATATTGAATATATATACTCATTCACACTTGTTTATTATTTTCTCTCTCTCATCACATGTATTTAATATTTCAAAACAACCTACCCCATGTAGTGTCCACCATAGATGTCTCCAAAGTGTGTACAATTATCATATATATATATATATATATATATATATATTATCTGTTTATAAAAAATATGTTAATATATTGTTATAAGTATTGTAATGTTTTTGACTTTTTGTTTGGAAAAAAAAAATGGAAGAGAGAGAAATGTGAGAATGAGAGATGAAATATTATTCAACTAGGAAAGTGTGTACAACAAGTTAATAGTACGACTGGGGTAATATTTGGCACATATATTAAAATGAAATGAGATATAATATATGAGTTTTGCTATATGTTTGATAAATTTTGTAAATGAATAAAACAAGTTATGAAGGTTAAAAAGTACTGGAACATTTCGATTCCACTAAAACAGTAGAACAAAAAATAACATAATCGAATACTTCATTTAATTTCTCTCAAAAAGAAAAGAAAAGAATACTGCATTTTATTCTGTTCTATCTGCACGCCGAACACTTATATATAAAGCATAATAAGAGAGTAACATCTAGTAACTAATCAATGGTTAAATAAACCGACCCAACTGATCTCATTTGATTTTCAATTGACTCCACTATACTGTAAAAGTATATTGAATTATATGTAACTCATTAGAGTTGTTTAACTCTTTTTTTTATGTTTGGTTAAAAAAAAACTCTTTTTTTATGTGTTTTATCATACTATAATAATATTTTTTTAATTTTATACTACTTTAAGTAATTTTTTATTTTGATGGTGCGGCTTTAAAAAGTTAGAATGCAGACTATAAGAATCATTTTTTTTTTTACTTAAAAGCCAAAATCAATGGACTCTAACCCTTGTTTTTATTTTTTTTATAGGCAAATATTAGAGTTAATATTAGTGTTTTGTTAGCGGGTGAGGTTTGAACCCTCTCCAACCTTATCATTCCACTCCTTAATGGTTTGTTTGGAAGAGAAGAGAAGTAGGAAAGAAAGAAGTAGAGTGGAAAGAAGTATGAGAGAAGAGAGAATGAGTAGAAAATGAGTAGATTTTTAAATTGTTTGGATTGAGAGAAGTATGAGAGAAGTGGAAGAGAAAGAAAAGTTGGAATTTTTTATAAAGACATTTTTACCCTGAATATCATATGTATTAGCATAAAATAAAAAGACAAAATTGTCTTTTCCATTTTTTGGTTCACTATCTGGTGTTCTCTCGCTTTAGATGGAGAGATTTTGTTGGTTGTGGGTCCTACCAATGCAGTTCCATCTACTCTCATTTCTTCCCTCTCCCAAATGACGGAACTCCTTAATTTCTCTGACAGTTCTCTCTTTGACAGTTCTCTCGTTCCAAAATCACATGAAACAAACAAAGGCTAACTCCCTCACCCAAATTACCAAGCCAACCTTATAACCCCTTACTCTAACTCTTGGGCTAAAATTGCACGATCATAATACTAGAAGGACCAAAAGTATAATTAAGTCAACATTAATTGAAATTCACATCATGGTTTAGTACTGATTTTAAATTGGGGTATATATCCCTCCCTCGTTCATGTAATGCCGTGTCTGATTTCCCAACGTTTTATGTAAAGAACAATAATCTTAAAATATTTTGGAGGAGTCACATAGTTGTGCAGCTGACTTGCTGCTTTCTGATTGCAATAATGAAAATCTTGGAGTTTTAAAATTTGGAATACAATTTCAACTATAAGATATTTCAACCTGGTCAGTCGCACTGAAAGTGGATCGCCGCTACAATTATAATGCAAATTACCGATGGCCTATTTGCGACGGCCCTCAAGCCGTCAGTAATTTCTTAGTTTGCGACGGGCTAGGCAGTGGCAAACAAACATTGTGCTTAGTGTCCAACTAAGCCGTCCCAAAAAAAAAGTACCGATGGCCTCAGTCGCCGCTAGTTTTCCCGCCTTTTTACGCTAAATAATGGTGCCATATTTATGAGGCTCATTTTGCGACAGGCAGGTCGTCGCTAATATCCAGATGCTTTTGCGACCGGCAGGCCGTCGCTATTCGCCAGATGTCATCTTCATTTTGCGACGGGCAGGCCGTCACTGGCATCCACCTAAATTTGCGACGGCTCCGCCCGTAGGAAACTATAAGTAGTCGTCACAAATTTTTATAAATACCTAAACTGTTTCATCTTCTCCTCACTCGCACAACTCGCCCAAAATTCTTCCTCCCTATTTCTCAGCTCTCTGCCGCCGCACCTCGTTCCCACCCCCACCATCGTGAACCCCCCACCCAAGGTAAAGTACCCCCCCCCCCCCCCCCCCCTTCCTTTTCCTTTTGCCACTCCACATATTCATTTCATCATTCATCATTCTTCCATTCCCAAATGGCTCTCGAGGTTGTTGTCAAGGCCACTGTCGGTGCTCAGTGACTGTATGAAAACAACACTCTTCCATTCCCCCCAGTCTCTCTTTTCCCTCCACTCTCTCTTTTACGGTTTTACCCTTTACATCACAATGAATGTTTCTAATTTCTCGTTCTCTCTTCCTATTCTTTAATCAAAAAGTCCCTTCTTGTTTTCAGGTCCATTGTCTCAAAGGGTGCTCTTAACTTTGGAGGAGAAGAAAATCCCATACAACACTCACCTCATCGATGTCAGTAACAAACCCCAATAGTATTATAATTATTCTACCCCGATAATGATCTCTATTATGAGTTTCTGTTCTCACTCTTTCTTTTTCTTGGGCTGATAACAAGCTTGCTTTTTTTCTTCTTTGGTTGAATTGTTAGGTTCTTGGATGTGAACCCTGAAGGGAAGGTGCCAGTGGTTAAGTTTGATGGTAAATGGGCGCCTGATTCTGATGTTATTGTGGGGATACTCGAGGAAAAATACCCAGATCCCCCTTGCCTTTCCTACTGATCAAAATTTAAATATTTATTTAAGTAAAAATAATTTAACTAAATAATTTATTTAATAAAATATATAATTATTTTTCCGAACGGGTCTTATTATTTGTGACAGACAAGGCCGTCGCAAATCAAATTTGCGACGGCCACTTAAAAAATCACCAGAAACGGTTTGTGATGACCGTATTAGCGACAGATCCGAAGCCGTCGTAAATCCGTCGGAAACACTCATTTTGTGATGGATTTTTGCTATTTGCGACCTTTGGCCTTCGCTAGTACCAAATTTTATTGTAGTGTGTATCCCCGGACGAGCTTTACCTAAAAGATTAAGAGTTCTAATCCTAAAATCATCACTTTGAAGAGGACTTTATCTAACATTCACTAGTGCAATAAGTGCTTTTTACGTCATTTAAAATTGATTTTTTACGTCAGAATACTGACTGACGTAAATACAGCTGACGTTAATAGTTAATATTTTACGTCAGTTGAGAACTGACGTTAAATATAAAACTATTAACGTCAGTTTTTTAACACAACTGACGTTCAGTTGTTTAAACAACCGACATTAAAAATAAAACTATTAACGTCAGTTCTTTAAGATAATGGACGTTAATTTTGTTAAAACTAACGTCAGTTGCTATAAAGAACTGACATTAAAGGTTTTAATTTTAACATCGGTTGTTGATTACAACTGAAGTTAATAGTGTACTGTATATTTTATAAAATACTATTAACGTCAGTTGTTTGGTACAACTGACGTTAATAGATTTTTTTTTTAAATTCAGTTTTAAAATATCACTCCCCTCAGCTATCCCTACACTCTGTAAATATCCCAGTAACACAGAATATCACACACATTACAGAATTGCAAAGGAAAAATGAAACAATGGGGGGACTTAAAACCAAAACCCATGTATAGGAAAAACATAACTATCTACAAGTATATATAAATAAATTTTAGTCTCCAATGTCTAAAAACAAAACTACCAATCTAAGGATATATATACATGTTATTAATTAGTTTATAAAGTCTAACAAAAAAACTATTCATCTAAGTAGTGCGGAGGTATCTTGTCAATTCCTTTTTCAGCCGCATACTTGAAGAAGAATTCGGCGAAGCGCATCTTCAAGTCTCTTAACTCATCTTCTTTAATAGGCGATTGGTCGTTAAATGCCTACACACGTTCAAATAATAACAATAACATCAATGCAAGTCATCTTCAAAACTATAATATATAATTTAACAAGTTGTTTAAATATTACATTATTCCATCCATTCGTAATAGATGCGGAGACTATGTTCAGCATATGAAGCATCACATAATAGCCGCACGACCACCCGTCAATTTGAAATCGAGACTACCAACAAAATTAATTTCAACGTCAGTTGAATATACATATAAATTAGTAATTATAATATTAATTATTTGATAAATAAACTACCAAACCTTGAGGATGTTCCATACAGGATTTGCTTTAGCCTTAGAAGTCCTACTTCTCCCGTTGGCGCAACTTATGCTACTCGCCTTCCGCGCGCTATCATAAACAAATAATCATGTCGATCAATTAACAAATTCATATATCATGTGTGTAATAAACTAAAAACAACTGATATTAAAACTTAAATTAAATTTAAGATTAGTTACTTACTTATTTACAGCTTCCAACACCACCTGTGGCGGCTGTTGGTGGAGAGAGCAAAATAATATGACAGTATGCCTAGACTGGTGAAGTACGAACAACTGCCAATGGTTTTTCATACAGTAGGGAGCCAGATATAATTCTTTTGGATTGTCTCCCAACAAGTTCCCTAAGTATTTACTCAATGCATCGCCAGCAAAGAAATCGGGCAGAAGGATTGACGGATCTAAGAAGCCGTAAACTGATGCAACGCCCTTATCAAGCTGAAGACGATAGAGATACCTAAGATATGAAAAGGTGTGGATGTTAATTACATAATATATATATTGAAATTAAAATAAATTATTAAATGGAAAAATACCAAAAATAAATAAGTTATAAAATTAAAATTAGCTTACGTGCACCAGAGACTCAAAACTGTGCTGGCCATCCAGACGTTATTTCTGCAGGTGTTCCCAAGATCGTCACCACAGAAGGAAAATATCCTCCGTTGATCTAGGCGTGCCACCCATCCATCGTGCTCCAATGGACATTCAAAAATCTCAAACGCATAATCCTCACCAAGTGAGAACAAACGAGTGATAGGTGATAGCGACACCGACGTCGACTTGGCCTTCAGTTTAGGAAAAATAAAATAGATAAGTTGTTGATAATTAAAAAAACACAAGTAATTATTTGACTAATTTGGACATTAATAATGAATACATACATTTGTTAACATTTCGAGCTCACGTCGTTTGGAGTCCAACTCAAGCTTACACCTTTTCATTTCTAACTCATGCTCATGGCGTTGGACTTCGAACTCCCGCTCCCTAGCTGCCAACTCATCGTCCTCCACATGTGCCCTACTATAACTCTCTTTTGTGCTCACATGTGAAGGGTTGGCATGCCTTGCGATGTCCTGGGATGTACCGACGGAGGAAAGCTCTCTGGCAAGCGCCTGCTTGAATTCTGGGTTGGATATTAAGCTTTGCATCAGATGTGTTGTAATAGATGGGTTGGACATGAGGTGCTGAGTAATGTCAGCCAAAATTGATGCTTCATCGACCACCCGCTTTCGTGAAGCAGACTTGCCATAATATTCTTTGATGGTCACGTTCCCAGGAACACCGAGAACCCGACCAGGATGGTCTTTCTTGCCTAGAGCAGTCATCAAGACGTCCCGCCGTCCAGAAGGGATGAATGAGCCCTAGGAGGATTGTGCTTTAAGATCCATCTACAATTAAAAAAATGAAAAAACGTGCAAGTGAAAAGTGTTGTAAATATCTATACAGATATCAATTGAAATCAAGTTAATTATTTACTTACAATCTTATATGCCACTTCGCGAGTGGCATCAACTTTAAAAGATCCCGTCTTTGCCATGCGGCCGGCTAACCAGACATCCTCGCGGTCGATGTCCGACGGAGGACTTAATGGTGTGCCCTCAGGCACCTCTCCTCTTTCAATCCTAGTAGAGTGCTCTTCCTGCTTCGCCCTCAGCCTATCCGCCATCATCTGCTCGATCCGAATTTGGTACCCACCATGAGACATGGTGTGGCGATGGACGTTCTTCGCCTGATTCTGCCGACCCTTATTTGCCTTAGCCTATTCAAACAAAAACACATAATTAAATACAGTTAAATGATCTATAAGAAGCATACAAAATTAACTTAATCAACCAACCTGAAATTCTCCATCCTGTCGACTCCTGGCAAACATATCCCAAGTATCATGATCAATCCAGGGATAATCCGAGAACATTTTATCAAGCCGCTTCTTCCTAGATACATAGTACCTGGTAAGATCATGCTTGAACCCATTCCAATGCTTTGATGCCATTTTCATACATTTATGATGATGATCATCGTCATTTGGCACAGTCCAAGCTACCTACATATTAAATACATAACAACTGGATGGATTATAACTCGGATAATTATCTAATAATGTAAATCAAATGAATGTAAAGGTAAAATACCGAGATAGCCTCCCAAATCTGATCCTTAATGTTCTGTGGAACGTCATTCCAGTGGTTGTAGTTGATGCTTACGTGTTGCTTCGCTTGTAGAAACACCCACTTATTAAATTCTTTAGCACGGGGTCCCTGGGCATTTAGATTAGCTTCGAAGGACACCTCAAGCTTCTGTCCGCTTTGCCTGTCCTTCTCTAGTTTCTTCAACGAGGTGGCTCCTCTACCCCATTTCCTATGAGCATGTGATGTCTGTATGGACAAAAAAAAAAGATAAAATAGAGGGTTGTAACATTATAAACTTACATTAAAAATAAGGACTAAAGATAGTATATAACATGTAAACTTACACTAGAATCGGGTGTAGGCGTGATCGGGTCCTGCGTAGCCCCCACAGTGTCCTCCCGTGCATGTGGGCTATCCGACTGATCCATATGTATGCCTGTTCAGAAACAATATATATGTATTAACATAGGTTATAACTCAAAATAAATACAGAAGTATAAATAAAAATAACTAGATAGGTCCTGTAGATATACAAAATATATATCCAATATAAGGACAATACGGGAGATTGAAAACTATAGTTTTTGAAGATTGTCAAGCACTGGTCACGGCCTGGCAGTGATGTCCATCACGGCCGTAACGTGCCAACTGAACCAGACCTTCACATGCAGAACTGATCACGGCCTAGCCGTGATGAGCATCACGGTCGTGACAGATCAACCAGCAGAGCAACATGCACTCAAAACCAAAAATAGAGACATTCCAAACAACTCAAACTCACGGTTTCAAGTTTCAACTCATCGAGACTACAGTTTCAACATACACTCAAAACCAAAAATAGAGACATTCCAAACAACTCAAACTCACAGTTTCAAGTTTCAACTACTGAGACTACAGTTTCAACATACACTCAAAACCAAAAATAAAAAAATGTGCCCTAAAGACTCACCAGAAATAGGTGCTCGCGTGGTGGTGGGGAGGAGAGCTCGAGTGGTGGCCAACGTTCGATGTGGTTACTGAGAGCAGAGGGACAAGGAGAGTTAGTGCGCGGGAAGGGGAAAGAGAGATGTCAATTTATTGCAAAGAATGAGCGGGAAAGACAGAGTTAGGGGTTAAGAGTGTACCTCACGGTGGTGGCGAAGAAGCCCTCGCGGTGGTTGCGGTGGAGATAAGCTCGCGATTAGGGCAGAGTGAGAGTGAGAGTGAGAGTGAGGGTTGAGAGTGAGGGTTGAGCGTGATGAAAAGAGAAAAGAGACGTACAGAGCGAAGTGCAGAAGGCGCGCGGGTGTAAACGTTATAATCAAAATAAAACAACATTTTACGTCAGTTGTTTGTAAAAGCTGACGTTAAAGGATATTTAATTAACGTCAGTTGTATTAAGAAACTGACGTTAAAAATAAAAAAACTTTTAACGTCCGCTGTTGAAGACAACTGACGTTAAAAGTGTTCTGCAAAAACATTAATTCCTTTGACTACTGTGCTACCTACCCCTGAGCATTAAGTTTATAGATCAGTTTTCAAGAAAATCAGTCTCTCTTCTCTATATAGGATATATGATTATTTACGTCAGCTAGTTATTTAACTGAAAATCACACTTTTAATGTCAGTTGTTTAAAAAACTGACGTTAAAAATAAATATGTTTTTAAAAAAATACTTTTAACGTCGGTTGTATTAAACAACTGACGTTAAAAGTTTATTAGTTTCTGCAAAAACATTCATTCCTTTGATTACTGTGCTACTTACCCATTCACCTTGTAACCTAATCCTCTTAATAAGCATTAAGTTTTTAGATCAGTTTTCAAGAAATTCAGGTAGTCTCTCTTCTCTATATAAAGAACCATATTCTTCTGTATCAGTCGATCTGTATTACACCCCCCTCTTTTCCTCTATATTTCGTGCTTTTTCCTTCACAATATGCCTCTATCATATTTGAGGTGTTGTTATTTCTTCATATTCCTAGACTTAAAGGTCTCTGTCTTAATGGTAAAAAAACTTCTGAGGTTGAGTAAATCACATAACATGGATGGTAAGGTTGGGTGAATCACGTAATGTGATTCCCTCACTTTATTTCATCCCCGTCATCCCTTTCACTTTGATTTGGAAGCAAGTGACTGTGGATTCAAGACGATGCATCAAGAAATTCCAGTGAAGGAGAAGATGCAAAGATCCATTTCAATGTGGATTCACTTTTGCATCATGGAATTCAAGTGAGGGAGGAGATGCATCCATTGGAGTTTCTGAGGACAGGACTGAGAAGAAAATGATGTTGAAGCAAAACTTTTTTATATTTTAGGGCTATGTTGCAGAATTTTTTTATCTTTTAATCATTTAATTGTAACTTATGAATCGCTTCAATGAGATACAATTTGATTATACATATAACTTGTTTTTATGTTAAGTGTTTATTTATTTTAATTTGCACAAGAATTTGTTTACTAATTCAAGCTAATTAATGAAGATTAAAAATAAACTTGTTTAAAAAAAAAGTTTAGAAATAAACTGCACTATATATATGGAGTGACTTGTATTAAGAGTGACAACAAGGCATTTCAGATAGGGATATAGGATTATTTACGTCAGCTATTTATTTAACTGAAGTAAAAATCACACTTTTAACGTCAGTTGTATAAAATCTGACGTTAAAAATAAATATTTTTTATTTTAAAAACACTTTTAACGTCAGTTGTATTAAACAACTGACGTTAAAGGTATATAAGTTTCTGCAAAAACATTCATTCCTTTGACTGCTGTGCTACTTACCCATTCACCTTGGAACCTAATCCTCTTAATGATCAACTTAATGATCAACTTAATTTTTTAGCAACTTACCACGCCTAGTAACTTCATCCTCTGCTCTAATAAATAGCTTCCTTCCTTCCTTTTATTTTTCTGCTTCACAATATGGCTGTGCCATGGAGATTAACTTCATCACTCTTTCTTCCTATTCCTAGACTCAAAGATCTTTGTCTTAATGGTCAAACAACTTCTGAGGTTGCGTAAATCACATAACATGAGTGATAAGGTTCTGTAAATCACATAATGTGAGTTGCTCACCTTATCATCCTTCCGGAGAATCTATGCACATAGCGTTCCAAAACCTCAGCTTATGAATGACCACATTATCAGCATGTACCTCGATTCCAACATGAGTAACACCATCACTGCCAGACATGGTCACATTCGGAGTATAGTTTTCCCTTTGGCATATTTCATAAAACTCCTCTCTTGCTCACCCGTGAAGGGAACGAAGCCTCAACAAATGTTTAGGATTTTAAACCCTTTCAATGTAACTTTTTATAGGATTTTAAACCCTTTCAATATTCTCAGATCATCAGATTACACTTCATGAATGAGATCCGGTTTGGGTTATTGATTCAACTTATACTTCGCACATATATTTTAGTTTTCAAAACAGAAACACAAAACATCAAAGCAATTGTGAAACTGAAACTTTGAGGAAAGCAATGCGGAAGGGTACGTATACTAGATAAAAAAATTATTAAAACAACCTTTAATATCTGTTGATGTAAGGACTGACGTTAAAAGTGAGTCACTTAACTTTTAACGTCAATCCTTACAACAACTGGCGTTAAAATTGAATTAATGAAGTATGATATTTACAAAACTGTCACCGCCTCCTTTTTAACGTCTAGCTTTTGGTTAACTGACGTAAATATTTCCCGTCTAATGTATATTTTCCACTAGTGATTATCCCTGACCTTGGAGGAGTGGTAAGGTGGTTTGGTGGTTTGGGGAGGGACGTAAAATTTGGAGTGATAAAAAGATTGTGGTTCAATTATCCTCACTAACATAGTAAATAGTTACAATATAACATTTATCTATAAAAAGAAGATGGTACCTAACCCTAGCCTGATGGTTACTCACACAATATTGTCTTTGAAGATACACGGTGAAAGACACAAAAAGTTAAGATATTAAAAAATTAATTGTTTTATAAGCCAAAGAACATTAAAATAAGATAGTACAAGAGATAAGTCACACACACACACACACACACACACACACACACACACACACACACATATATATATAATAATAATAAAGGAAGATAAAATGTAACTATCATATTGTTCCGGATAAACCGGAAAAAAATAGTATAACTATTACACTAATTAATTATTTTTACATATTCTACCGTTTTTTTTATTTAAGCAAAGCTTTTTTATAAAAATATTTTATTTATCTTTCCTTAATGGACCTCTCCATGTTACTGTCGTCACCTTTGTGGTAATGTATTTTCACTCTGAATTGATTGTCTTTCTCTTCAAAGTTTTTTATTATATTAATTCTAACATGGATTGGAGCAATCTAATTTTGTTTTATGATTTTTAAATATTAAAAAAATTAATAAAATTCCAAAAGACTAAAAAGTTATTGAGTAGGGTAGAAATAAACTCGAATTCAAGGCCGACCATCTATATTATAGCATATTGATGAATTTCATAATTATATAAATATATTTATAGTATTAAATTATATTTTAAAATTTAACTGAGGGATATTTCATTACGTACAAGATATATGATAAATCCAAATGTTTATCACTTTTTTTAAGCAAAAATGTATTAATCGAATCATCGTAACTCAACTCACCTAAACTTTTGTTTATTAAAAAAAAACACGAACCAAATGTTTATCAATTAATATTATTACATTATTTCAATGATATATAGGTACGTACATGCTTCTAGCACATTCACATTCACTTTCACGTATCGTGTCGGGTGTGTTTTGACTGCTCTAGTGCTGAGATATAATCAGCACATTATATCTGAGCAATGATAGTTGTACACAGATTTGATATCCAACATCGTATATATATATATATATATACTCATTCACACTTATTTATTATTATTTTTCTCTCATCATATATATTTAACACTTCAAAATAACATATCCCATATGATGTCCACCATAGATGTCCCAAAAGTATATACAATTATCGTTTCTGTTATATCTCAGCACTAGAGCTGTCAAAATACATTTGGCCTGATGGGTTGACCCGTTTGGTCAGATATATATATGATGGGCTGGGCTAATAAAAACAGAGCCGTGTCAAATTTTAGCACATTCCGGCTCGAAAATTTATTGGCCTATCATGAACTGACCTCAAAAAAGAATTTGAAACGGTTTTTTTTATTTATTATAATGCCAAAAAGTCAAAGAACCTAAACCTAATGCCATCACTTTAGATTTTCGTTAACAATCACGATGCACGCAGTACCTCATGCTCATGGAGTCATGGTGCATATGCTTTTCAAGCTCACTGATAAACCAAATATTAGTACTACTGTGTCTGTGAAAGTGTGAAATCTGAAAGTCTGCACCTTATGTTTGTTTCTTTATTTTTTTGTTTTGACGACATTCTCATCATATACTTTTTTTTTTTTTTGATATTTTGCTTGGTACATATCCTATACTTTTCGTATTATGGTTAAACTAAAATATATGTTTTTTTTATGTTGATGAAATTTATTCTGACTGTGGTACATATCCTCAATTCCTCATGCTCATGGAGGCTTATTATAACCAATGACATTTTTGGTGAATGACGGGTTAAATGTTAATTCATAACCATATGAATGGAATTTTCTAGTTAAAAAAATGAATTTTCAAAAACAAGATCAATGAATTTTGTACCTGTCTCTGCTCCATAATCATATATGAGTATCCATCTTACGAGTTATAAACATATTTATCAATATTTATGGGCATCCCTGGATATTCAAATACCAATCACAATTTTTTTTTATTCACACATGGAATTCATACTATTTCTAGTCGATCAGACTTGATTTGAGTTCCTTCCCTGCATTCACTATATATATCCACACATCATTGATATACATCATTAAATATATTTGAGAGTATATTAAAAAAAATTAAAAAATGAAATAAAAATTAGATATATCCGTAAATGCAAGGAATCGAGATCCTGATTAAAGATGCCATCCCCGTCAATGGACACAAGGGTCTCAGTACCATTTTAGCTGAAAATATTGTTGGGTCTGTCATCTGTGGCAAGATGCTATATTCTCGCTTTTGTATTTTCCAAGTCTCTCTCAGATCTTCAGGAATTGCTGGCAGACTGGCCTCCACCAACACCACCTTAACGTTCGTTACCTCAGTTATAATTAAAAATGGGTCCATTTCGCTTTATGTATACTCATAATTTTTTTGATTAGTTAATCCTTAATATTTTTTCTTCTCACATCTGTATAATTGGTAGAAGTATATAAACACAAACAAAACCAGTTAAATAGGACCAATTTCCAATCTGTCCAAATAATGTGAGATGACGTGTGTATATCTAATATATATTTTACTTCTCTAATTATGTCATATAAGTAGAAGTAGACGTGATCTAAAACTGACCTGTATCTAACATTTTTCAGGTTATAATATATATATATAGAGAGAGAGAGAGAGAGAGACTGAGAGGTACTTTTAACCAAAAATGTTGTCTCTACTGTCTACCTTAGTTGCTGTGCCCCCTTGTGAGTGAAAGGGATGGATCAAAGGTGGGGCAGCAAAACTGCAGAAGACTCTTTGTATCATAAAATGGCTAAAGTGCGTGTGTGGGTGCAAATGAGGAGAGGTTGACAGAAAAGGAGCCATGCATGGGGATATGAACAGAATCATCATTGGAACTCACTGTTCACACACACATATAACGTCATAATTCTCATGTCACTGCAAAATTTCTTCTGTTTTAGCTGCTTCTACCTCTTGAAACTCTTTTGAGTACTTAATGACAGCACACGATGATCGATGAGTTTCACTTTTTTTCTTTTTTGGTAACAAAGGAGACCATAAAATTAACTGTCAAAATACAAAGGGTAGTGGATATGATATAAAATCTTGAATTCTTGATGCAGTGTCTTTTGCTACATGTTTGGCTAAGATTTCTGCACAAATAATTGCTCCCCAATAAATATAGTGCAACTCAACATGAGCAATTTAGCATAGTGTATTAGCATCACAAGTTGAAAAGGTGCTCCGATCCATGGCGGTTATCTCACCTTTTCTCAAGTTTCACATCATCGTAAGCTTCAAGGAAATTCAAAACCATTACCTAGCTAGCCAGCTAGCTTGAAGAACATAATACATGAAGTATAAAAAAATTCTCACTAGATTAGCATGTGGTCCAGGGTTTTAAATAAAAGTCTGCAACCATAATTGAGGCCGTAACGTTTGACCACAATTACGATCGCATCGATCATATTTTCCTGCAATTATTCACAATTGTGATAAACGCAACGCGACCACTACCACAATTTAAAACCTTGATCTAGTCAATTGTTTGTGTAAATGTGATAATAACATAAACAAGAAAAGTCTTGTTTAGCGATTGAAGTAACTACGAATAAAAATCAGTTGTTGTTAGGGACAGAACCAGCAACCGACGTTATAGGGGTAATCACAAAATATCATAAGTTTATATAAACGACCGAATGTAGCGATAACAAGGGAATCAATTACTAAATCATAAAAAATAAAACCAAAGTGATATTGATTAATTAGCGACTAATGGGTTGTCACTATGAATCATCTGCTAACGCAATCACTATTTAAAAATCAAAATAATTGATCACAAATATGACAAATGAGGTGTTATCTATCGCTAAAGAGCGATAATGAAAATGCAATACGCGGGATATAGCGATGGATTTAAAATTTTATTATTTAGTGACGGATACCTATTTTGATCGTGAAAACTTTTTTGTAGTGAAATATGATAACTCTTTGCTCTAGCCCTTGTTTAGATTTCTTTGCCAAATTTGCTATATTAATTAGTAAGTACTTCATGTTTAAAGCATGAACTAGTATTACTGAGATAAAATATTTACATTGAAAGAAAAATGATCACATTTTTTTTCATAGAATCATTATATTTTATTCTTTTGTTGCCCATATTTTCATCTCATACCTTTTGGTGAGGAGGAACAACATTTCAAATAATTTAAAGGAGGGATGCAACTTTTCATGAATGCATCTTTTGATGAATTAATACATATATTCATAAAGAACATACCCAAATGGAAATGATTTAAAATGACACATCTTTTGGAACAAGTAAAAATGCAGGTTTCAGTAAAATTTTGCAGGGGGCCAAGACCCTGCATTGGGCGCCCCATGGGAATTGGTGTCTCGAGTTGCCAGGCACCGAACACCCAACCTTGCCCAAAAATGTTGCTCTCGAGTGTCCGAGAGCCCATCCTCTTCCCAATTTAGGGTATTCTTGGAATTCGATATTTTGAAAATCTCTCACAATATAAGTATGTGTGTCTAGCTAGCATTGGTGATATTATTTCGAAAAAGGTTTCTAATTGCCTCTCCTTAAGCAATCAGGCTAACAGTGTGTCTGGATGCACGATGATATGCTCCAGAATCACGTTGGCATGAAGTTACTATTTGTAGCTTCTATGACACTACCTCCTAACATAAACAATAAGGCAATAAGGTGATATTTGAAAGAGCTTATTTAAGCTCCTTTTGACTTATCTGATGACATAAGCTCTTATGCAGTGTGTTTAGCAGAGCTTATAAAAATAGCTTATGTCATCCCATAAGGAGTTTTTGACTTATTTTCACAAGTCACTGAGAGAAGCTTATGGAATTATCATAAGAGTTTATGCACTAAACACCCTCTCCGTGTTTTTCACTGTTCGAATCCTCTCATGCCCCTTTCTTTCTTTTTCTTTCTTTAAGCGCTTATGGCATAAGCTCTCATGCGATAAGGTCTTATGTGATAAGCTCTTAATTAAGTTGTTTACCCAAACGCACCATAAGTCTACATATCTTCCCACTTGTATACTGTTCACTTAACTCATTATTCACCAATCGAAAACTTTCAACACTAACACTTGAATTTCCCACATTAGTTGGCCAATGGAATTAGCTAGCAACTCGTTTTCTCACTTATCTTAAAGGTGTAAGTGAAATAAATGTAAGGAAAGAAGTGTACAAATATAGCATTGCCGTCAAAGTTAAGGAGTTAACATCCTCCAGCGAGGCTTGTCACTGAAAAATTTAAGGCGTGTAATTGAACATAAGGAATGTGAATGGCCAAGTGTATATACTGGAGGCCATGCAGTCAATACATTGATTGATGCAGACTCATGCATTTGGTACAATAAGCACAATCAAGAGCACCATTCGAATGTTGTATATATAGGTGAACTTTTTATTTCATAATGAAATTAAATTAATAAATAAAATAACTTCAGGGTATGGTTGATTTTTCAACAAACTTATCAGATGAAATTAGTGCACTGCAGAAGTACTTGACATCAAAGGTAGAGGGTATATTTTGCTTACCAAAAAAAAAAGGGTAGAGGGTATATTTGGAAATATTGCATATAAGGCAAACCAAAATCATTGTCATGTATGGAGTACAAATCCAAAAGACATCACTTTGTGGGAAACGCGTACAGCTTGAATGGTCTCTCTGAAAGGTGAAAGCAGATGGCATGTTGAACAATTAGCATAAGATATAATAGTGTGGCAGAAAATGGACCTTGAAATAAGAGCACCAGTGCAAGGGTGATAGAGACATCTTCCATTCGATTCAAGGACATTTGATGAATTTGTTATCAACGTGTGGAGCCACCAAACAACCGTGATCACAGTCACAGAAGAAGCTAATCCTGTAATTATGTGCAGAGTAATGTTTCATCAACATCATATGGGATTCTTAAAGTACATATATTATCTATTGACTGAAACCTATTTTAACATTTATGAATTCATCTTAACCTAATCGATTTATTTATATATATACTTGTTATATCTAATAAATAAAAATATTGATGTCACTGTTAAAAATGATATAACATGTTATTTATTAATTATTAGCATAACTGTTTAACGAAAAATGAATAAATGATAAATACATTTTTTTTGTTGTTTCTCATGGTAGTTTTAATTTAATGTTGTTGTGTTCCAGGATCAGGATTCAAACTCGATACCTCTAATTAAGAGAAAAATGACTCGTGCCATCTCATCCAAGCACTCTGGAGTAAATAATAAATATATTTAAAACAATGTCTTCCATTATTCACATGGAATTTCACTTTACCATTTAAAGAATAACATAAATAACCAGCATTATTGGCAATATATATTGTGCCAAAACCTTGGGCATATAATATAAAGTCAAGCCATTGGATCAAAATTCCGCTAGTGTCATAAAGTACTATGCCAAACCACCTCTTCTGCCCTTAAAGATAAATGGCATATCCCGGAAATCCAGTGAAAATTTGACTTTTTTTAATTTTATTTTTCTTAGATCTTTAAAACTTTGAAGAAAAAGCACTACTCGCAATGGGCCATACATTCCCTCTCCTTAATACCAATGGTAGGGGGTTTTATCCTTTGAGTTATAAGAAAGCAAAGAATATCCATTATGTTGCTTCAACTAGACCAATTCTTATACACAACTTGACCTATCATTGCAGATAAATGATTCCATCTTGGACACAACTATAACCTGAACTTTACACAAAATTCCAACACCCATTGAAGTTTTATTCCAATATTTGAGGTACTGAAAAGCCTTATACAGGGGAAAGTACATCAAGATTAATTGTGCAGTGTGATCATCCATATTGAGCTCATATTCCTGCCTTGACAGCCTTTAAATGATCAGAAAATTTTAATGCAGCTCAATGGACTTAATTCATGGTTTAGAATTTATATGTTTCCTACTTGATCAAGAATGTGCAAGTGCAACTTAAAGTTTATATGGTGTGGAATTGTGTATCCATGTAAGAGGGGAAGTAGAATAAAAATAAGTTTCTATACTTGAAAATGCAACTAGCACAGTGGCTTCCAGAAGAGGTATATTATCCTATTAACGTGAGGGAATGGTAAATAAGATGGGCGGCAATTATGTAGATTAGAAAATATTCTTTAGGGAGAAAGACTTATATATAAATTATATAAGTAAGATGTTACATGCATACTTGAGCAGTTGAACATAGCTTAATGCGTGCCACAGGGATGGGATTGAATCCCTCTTGAAGCCAAGGTTTTGGATTTATTTCTTTGAACTGTAATTCAGGGCAAAACAAATCCAGATGTCATATTCAAAGTTCAAATCATAGAAAAGGGATAGGATCAAAGACTTTAATTGAGCAATCAATATTTATTCAAAGAGTTATGATATTTGTACACCCAAAATCAACACCCAACATCATATATTTATACTTTTCTACACTAATATTATTTTACTCTCTCTCATATACTCTTTCAAAGCTCAAGATACCCTCCCCATATGGTGTGCATATGGTGTCTCATGGGGGAGGTGCTCAAAAATCAATCCCCTCTCTAGGATTCTTCACAATATTTAGTGTGTGTTTGGATGAGTGTTTGATAAAAGTGATTTTGAATATAATTGATTTTGTAAAATTGATTTGGTTAGAATTGAATTTACGTTAGAATTGAATTTGCAGTGAAGTGATTTATATTTGGATGTTTTTATTTTGAAAGCAAGTTTGATGTAAAACTTAGTGTAAATTTTTCAACTCAACTCAAAAGCTACTTTTTGTAGCTTTTAGTCAAAATCGCTTCTGAAGGCAAAATCAATTTTATTTGCAAGTAACCAAGCATCTAAATTTTACTAAAATCACGTTTCACAAAGGAGATAATAAATTCTAGAGGTTTCCAACGTGAAACCAGAAATACTAACATGTTGGTTAACCAGCAAAATTGGCAAGAACCACAAGGCTTGATCAATAAGTATTATTATAAAATAATGAGAAAATGGAGTAATACATCTAATCATCAGATGCATAGAATTCTCAACAGTTGATTAGCTAGCTTCGTAACTTCACCATCAGCTTGCAGCATAGTCTAGGGGGGCCTTAGTTTTGATAAGCTATTATTATTGTATTTTCTATACTTCCCTAATTCACTTTGTTGGTGCAATTGTTTATTACTCCTTCAACATGTACAGTGCCATATGAATATGACCTTACAACTTGTTATTGCCACTACTTATACTCCTTCAAACTAACTCAATTAATTTGTCTCTCAGATTTTGTAACATCATTTTCAATGGCTCGTCAAAATCCATGCAATTTGAACATAAAAAGCCTGCCTTCAAACTATTACTTGTGATATTTCTTAGCATTGCGCTAGGAGCCACTTTTGCCAGGTTCTGTCCTTATCTGTAAGGTAGTGTGTGAAATTAAAAAGTCTAGAAAAGATATAAGAAGTGATTTCATAATTTCATTTATAATTGTGACTACACATAACTTCCATGTTACCTCACTAAATGCATTTTTTGACTACTCAAGTCTTGTCAATCTCCAATCTGTGTGTAACTTATGCTCCAGATCCAAACACTAATTCACCTTTACTAATAATACAAACCGACAATTCCTATAGCAGCCAGTATTAAAATTCTTTGCAGCAGGCATATATATTAACAAAAAGTCAATAAATCTGCTTGAGAAACCAATTTAGGAGCCTGGTCATGATGGTGGAAGAAATACAATCTTACACCCAGAATTTAATTTTTAGCACAATAGGAAGCTTACAGCATTAAGTTATAATGATACAGAAACAGTTATTTCTCCTTTGTTTTAGGCTTTTAGCACAATGATGTTGTCTAGTCCTTGTAATCATTCTCAGTTAACGGAAAACGACTTGTGTTATGATTCAATTTAACATATTGTGAAATAAAACTAGAGAGGAAATATATGTAGAACCAAAGGCCTTTAAACAATGAAAAATAAAACAAAAAGAATATAACAAACTACTCTTAAAAACTTGGTTCCAAGTTCCAAACAAAAAACTTAACAGAGAGTAATTTTCCTGCATCTAAACTTTTTAGACATACTCTCAGATAAGAGGTAGCATCACCATTGATATTGATGAATGAGAGAGAGAGATAGATAAAAAGAAAAGAGATGGACGGTGATGTTTAGTTTAGGTGAATCATGTGAAGTGCAACTAAGGTAACTCCTTAAAATGCACTTTGTGTAACTCGCACAAGCACAAAGTACAATGCAAATGTGCTACAAGATGTCAAGAATACAAGTAAACAAGATAATTACAAAGAGAGTGTAAATCAGTCATACGTATGTTAAAAATGGACGATACAGTGATAGAGATGTAATAGGAAGCCGGAAGGATATTTAGGCGATCCAATTAATGTAATTGGAACCTTGACATCAAAATTATACAAAACATATACTTTCCTTCCTTCTTTCTCTACGATAATTTTAGCTATTTGTTTTTATTTCAAAACAATAGATCTTTTATAAACCCAAGATATATTTGATAAATTTTTTTCAATATATACCCTTATCATAGAATTAAATTGAAGTACCTTGAAAATACACTAAATATTCCCTACTTAAATTCAACCATAAATACTGCATGTTCCAAAACAAAAGTGGCACAAATCAATGCACCTTACATTTAACCAAATAAAATGTGCACCTTCCTAGTGGAGTGTGGAGTAAATATGATTATAATTTGTAAATAATTAATAATATTATAAATAAAGACATTTTGATACAAATGTAAACAAATTAATGATTTCTTAATATGTGTGTAAAAACAAATTTTCTTTGATCAGGGTACTGCTGGTTTGTTTATTGATCTGCATTACTGAAACAGGGGAAAGGAATGATTGAAATGTAAATAACAGATTAAAAAAAAATGAGATTTTACACATCGGTTCATCAAAAACCGATGTGTAAATTTAACTTTCTACATCGGTTTTCCGTAGAACCGATGTGTAAATTTCACTTTACACATCGGTTCCCTAGAAAACCGATGTAGAAAGTTAAATTTACACATCGGTTTTTTCCAAAATCGATGTAGAAAGTTAAGTTTCCAACTGCTTTTCAATTGGTAAATTAATTTTCCACATCGGTTAATAGAAAACCGATGTTTAAAATATACTTTACACATCGGTTTTTTAACCGATGTGTAAAGTGGCAATAAACCACATCGGTCGTTTCCACATCAGTTTGAAAACCGATGTGGAAAGCCAAAAATAACCGACATGGAATCCCTTTTCTGCACTAGTGAATAGAACACAATAGCTTCGTTGGGACAAAAGTGTCGGGGAAAAGGGGTATACTGTTTCGAGTTCGTTAAAATAATTAATGTATTTCCAATTTAACCAAATTAATAATTATCGTATAACAAAATTATTTTATACGAAAAACCCATACTGTAGAGGTTACATCTTTGAATACATCTGAATGGGTTGAAAAGTTACTTTTCCCACATGGCTCATTGGTTGGAGAAGGAGTTGCCATGTTCGTGGTACACCATTACATCATTAAGATGGATGATGTATCATAGACTTAATCATTTATGAAAGGATATAGGAATCAAAATACATGTTTTTAAATTTTAAAGCCTAGCAAGGTTGTGTTTGGAAAAGATTATTTCTCCCTCTTTCAGCTGTTTTTTAGCTTAAAAAGTTGTTTCATAGATAATCTATCATGTTTGGCATTCTGCTTAAATTTATAAAAAAGCTTTTTTATGGGAAAAAAATTGTTTTATGCCATCTAGTTTTTTCTAGCTTAAGATGGTTGTGATTTGATTATTTTTCATTCTCAAAACTCTCTTCCCTGTTTATCCCTACAAAACTAACTTCTAAACAAATATTATTAAATTATACAAATAACTTCATAACATTTTTCATAATATATTATATAAAAGTGATTTCTTTTGCATCACTCAAACGAAATAGATTATCTTAAAATCGTTTTTCAGCAAACATACACAAACAAAAACAAATTCTGATTATAATCGATTATCATAATAATCAATTATACAAAAATTGATTATCAACATAATCTTTTTTTTCCAATTTTGTCGAACACACTATAGGTTGCATTTTTCTCTTACTTTTTGTTAGGCCACCATCCAGTCCGATTCTTTGGTTATTATCTAGAAAACGATCGTGAATATTATGTTAGTTTGGGTCATATGTTGGTCATGCTTAATCATCAGAGCAAGAAGGAATGCACTGGGCATGGACCACTAGATTTTGTAACCATACTACATGTTGGGGTAGGTCCTAGATAAGGCCCAATTGATAAGTATAGTCCAATGGATCAATGTGCTGTCTCGCACCAACCATTTTAAAACTCATATATTTTTGCAGTTGCTTTACCCAATTGAAAAGTGTAAGTCACTGCAAGAATCCAAATCTTCATATGAGAACGATTATCAACAATCACCAAACTAGTGTCATAATCAGATATTAAGTTGGCTGTTACCATCAAACTTTGTATTTTGCATGACCCAAAACAAGATTCCTTATTCCCCATTCCATTCATTAGGCTCGAGAGAAGTGCGATTCTGTGAGTAAGGCCCTCATGGTCACATCATTCCATCACAAGCTTAAGGATATTTTTCCTATGTGGAAGAGTGATTAATTGTTGAATCGTACGTCAAAAATTTAAGAGATTAAGACAAGTTATTTATGGGAATATGGGGGAAGACAAGTTATTTGGACAAGAATGACATGGCGATTTGAAATTACGGGGATATAAAGAAAATTAATGCAATAGAAATAAATTTCACTCAATTTTGAGAAATTAAGAAATTTTGGTCATATTATAAATTTTCTATCGTACCATTTATAAAGAATAGTAAATTAGTGATGCTTTATAAATAACATTTTACCATACCTCAAAAAGTTGGATTTGACTCTTTTAATGTGAGTAAAAGTTTAAAATGAGTAAGTAAATATGTATTTTTCCTTGATTAGTTAATTAAAATCAATTAAAACATATCAACCCACTTAACTAATTAATGATGAATTCTTATTTTCTCAATTTGTACTTTTCTTGACTTTAGAGTAACTTTATCCCAAAATTTATGTTTGTTTTCACATTATTCACTACAAGAAAAATTGGTTTTAGCAACGGTCAAAAACCGTCGCAAATCGCACAAATCCGTTGCAAAACAAGTGTTTCTGACGGATTTGCGACGGCCACAAATCCGTCGCATATAGGGTCGTCACAAATCGTTTGTGACGGCCTTTTGTCATTGGCCGTAGCAAATCATCAGAAAGTAGCGACGGCCAACCCGTCGCAAATGCAATGGATATATTTTTTTAAAAAATAATTAAAATAATTAAATTTATATTAATTAATTATTTAAAATATGATTTATTTATCCTTCCATCCAATTAATTTTGTCAAGGCTGGATTCCATTCACAACACCAGCCAAATTCATCCGTGTCAAATATTGGGGGATCAATGGATTTCTATTCTGTACAATTTTTTTGTAGTCACCTTCAATCCTGATGAATTTGTCCACGACAGTCTTTTGAGCAGTTATATCTTTTGAGCACTACATTCTCTTGAAGATCCCTGCTTGCACAAGCATTAACTACCAAGCTTATAGGACCAGAATCAATCTTCAAACCATGTGTTTTGATCTCAAATTGGACATTCTTCTCTTCTTCGACTAATTATATTGTAACAAATCAAATCAATTACTTAGACATATGAAAAGCTAGGATAAAATTAAGTTCTGTAAAGCAGTATTCATGGATAGCATTATGGAACAAGATATACTCACATACAAATACTTAACAAATTTCAATATTCTTTGCTCATGAATGCTAAGGCTAAAAATAAAAAACAGAAGAGAAAAAGTGCTTTAGGATAAGATGAGGAAAGGAAAAAATACAAACCCTGCAGTGCCATGTTTTCACAACTTCAAGGAAAGCATTGAATGATGATCATGGATGCATCTTCCTGCCATCATCCCTTTCACCAGGTTCCTGCTTTCCGAGGTAGTGTACGACCGAAACCAGGGAGTATCAGATGGGAATGGGGAGGCGGGCGGATGGACTGCCGGCGAACGGACGACAACGGCGGTGTGACGACAGTAGCGTAGGGGATGAATGCTCTACGTGGGGGACGAATACTCAGTGATCCCTTCACCTACTTCAGAGCCTCTCGCAGATGAAACTGTTGTTGAAGAACCTGATCAAAATGCCACTACTGTTGGCTTAGAAGAAATAGCTGAATCCATACACAATCAGAGCTCATCAGAAAAACACTCTTCTCAACCATTAGCTCTAGCTGTGATGCATCCTTCAGATCATTCAAGAACATTAAACACATTTCAAGAGTCTGCTGAAAGCTCAAGGCAATAGGCTCTGCCACCTAATCTTGAAGAGGTTCTTGGAAAAAATGTTGAAGAAAGGGTTGGCAAGATAGTTGATGAGAAGGTTGAGAAGATGACTGAGAGAATTAAGGAGGATGTCCAACAACAAGTACAAACATCAATGGCTCCAACCGTAGAGGTTGTAAATAAAATGCTGGAATTCCTCATGGATTTTAAGAAAAGGCAGACTCAGAACCCTCCACCTCCACCACCTCCCCCTGCCTAACCTTTACCTTTTATCTTTCTTTTTTTTCTTATAATGACAATGATGGTCCACTCATTTTACCTTTTTGGCTGATGACAAAAAAGGGGGGAGAAAGGAACGGAAAGAGATTTGTTTATATATAAAAAGTCAGTTTTGAAAAGCTCATATTTGTCTGCATATGCATATTCTTTTCTACTTGCTAACTGCTCTGATACTTATGTTTGCTTATTTGCTTTGATATCTGCTAAATATGCTTATTTTTTTCCTTCATATATACTCCAAGGATGATAAGCTATTGCACCTATCTGTTAGCTTATATGCAGTTGTTTTTCATATGCTTTTTCTACTTAATTATTTGAATGTTTTGTCTTAGGGGGAGCCCTGCAAACTCTCTTAGACCTTGCTTTTCAAATTTAATTAGTTTTGTCATCATCAAAAAGGGGGGATTGTTGGAACCAAAGTGGTTTTGGATTAAATAATCTCTAAGTTTTGATGCTAACATAAAGGATTAAATTTGCTTGGCAAAGTGTTAGTTGAGATCTAACATGCATTTTCAGTTATGCAGGAATATTTAAATATAAATAAACGAAACATGTGATAAGTTCTCATTGAAAAATACGCGTCCACCCTTGTAGACGGGCTGCTCAATACTTTGGTAAAGTTACTTATTTATTTATTTATTTAAGTAGACTGGTTTTCTTAAGTAGACGAGGCTCTAAATGTTTGCTAGACAAGAATACCAAAATAACTAGTTAGATACAGCAAGTCCAAAGACTTGATAATAAGCGTGTTCATCTTGCCAAGTAAGCAGACGGAAGTAATTAGTAGAAGTTAATGAACTGAAAAATAAAGTAAGCTAGTAGACGAGCTCTAACTGCCACGTCACTGGACGAAGATCTTTATAACTCATTGAGGAATAGCAAGTCCAAAGACTTGATAGACAAGAGGATATGCCACGTCATCGGACAAGCAAAATAAAATATTGAACAGACTTGGTCTCACATATAACTGAGTAGACGGAATTTTTAAAAGTAAACAAGCTCCATCTTAGAATGAATTAAATACAATCCGAATCTCTTGAATTTATTTCAAATGATTGATATTTATTTCAATAGAATATTTGTTCTTCACATTTGTTTTATCTGCTTTAATGTTTTATCTTATTGTAAAAGAAACATAGTACCATCAAGAAATGCAAAAAGCAGAATCGTACAATATGATACTGCAAAATGATCTGTACGATGACAACTATATGGCTGAAAAAACTGGATTGTACACAAAGGAGGAACAACAAGTTCTCAAGCTGCAAAACTCAGAGCAGTAAACCTCCTATTTCATGCTACCTCGATAACCAAGAATACTATTTAGCCTGCCACAATCAAGCTATCAGTCACAACGGATATCATGCATTAAATGATATCTCTAAACGGGATTATTCAAAGTAATCATTGAAGAAATACAAGTGAAGAAGAAGGTCACTATAAATAGAAGACCTGAGATATCAAGAACCTCTCTCTTGCCAGCACAACCTTGCTAGGTCAACTTTTGCCAATCAATAATCACTCATTCTTATATTCTTTCAAAAGCAAGAGTCTGTATTCTTAGTTTGAATATTGTGAAATCTGATCTTAAACTGTCATATCCTCACACATAGTGAGTTAAGAAGATCAAACATTAAATCTATTTGTTAGAGATAGAGCCTGAAGAGGCTTGGTAAGAAAGAAATACTTGTAGTTTGAGAGGTGCTAAATACTTGGTTGTAATCTATTTGGAAAACAGTGGAGAAAATCCTTCAAGTAGAAGGGACTGGACGTAGCTCTTGGTTGGAAGAGAGTGAACCAGGATAAAACATCTTGTGTGATTCTTCTATCTCTTAACTCTTACAGCTTTATTTGTTTCTTACTAACCGAGGGGTTTTGATATACTGCTACAGAAATCTGGGATACTCTTGCCCTAGCTCATGAGGGTTCCTCACAAGTTAAGGAATCAAAGATCAGCATGTTGGTTCATCTGTATGAACTGTTCAAGATGGGTGAACATGAAACAATAAACCAAGTGTTTGGAAGATTCCATACCATCACCAACAGTCTCAGATCTCTTGGAAAAGTTTATGAAAATAGAGATCATGTCAGAAAAATCCTGAGAAGTCTATCCAGGCAATGGAGACCCAAAGTAACTGCTATTCAAGAAGCCAAAAACCTGAATACACACTCTCTAGAAGATCTTCTTGGATCTCTCAAGGTTCATGAACTTGAACTTAATGAAGACGAAAATTCCATAAAAGGAAAATCTATTGCCCTAAAAGCAAAGAAAGCAAGTTCATCAAAAGTTCTCAAAGCTGCTGAGTCATTAGATGAGTCTAAATCCTCTTATAACGTTGAAGGATCAGATGGGGATGAATTGTCCTTTATCTCCAGGAAGATTCAACATATGTGGAGAAAGAAAGGTGGTTTCATAAGGAAGTAACTCAACAAAAAGTTTTCCAAGGAGAAGTCAGACTCCAAAGAAAAAGGTCCACCCTTGTGCTTTGAATGCAAGAAACCTGGTCATTTTAAAGCCGACTGCCCCGAGCTAAAGGATAAAAAGAAATTCTTCAAAAAGAAGAAAGGCTTAATGGCTACATGGGAGGATCTTGATCTATCTTCATCAGATGGAGGAAATGAAGCTGAGGAAAAGGCAAATATCTATCTCATGGCAGACACTGCATTAGAAAGTGAATACACTGATGCTGAGATTTGCTTAACAACAGGAAGAAAACAGATGTCTTGGTACTTGGACAGTGGCTGCTCACGACACATGACGGGAGAAATGTCTATGTTCCAAAACCTTAAGCCCAAAGATGGTGGCTGGGTCACATTTGGAGGAAATCAAAAAGGGAAAATCATTGGTATAGGTAAAATTGGTAAACATCATTTTCCCTCCATTGATAATGTTCTTTTAGTAAATGGCTTGAACCACAATATACTGAGCATAAGTCAATTGTGTGATAGTGGATATGCAGTTGCTTTTGATAAGAACATGTGTACTCTCAAGAAAGATGATGGATCATTTTTATTTACTACTAAAAGGCAAAACAATCTCTATAAGATTGACTTGGAGGACCTCTCAAATCAAAGTGTCTCATGTTTAGTATCCATTGGAGATGAGTAGTGGATTTGGCACAAAAGTCTAGGTCATGGAAGCTTGAAATTAATTTCAAAGCTAAACAAGCATAACCTCATGAGAGGACTACCAAACCTTAAGTTTAAATCTAATGCTCTCTGTGATGCATGTCAAAAGGGAAAACAAGTCAAAGTTCCTTTGAATCTAAGAATGTTGTTAGTACCAATAGACCACTAGAGTTGCTATATCTTGATCTTTTTGGTCCAACAAGGACTGCCTCTGTCATTGGTAAGAAATATGGTCTTGTCATAGTAGACGATTGCATTAGATGGACATGGGTTATGTTCCTAACTCACAAGGATAAGTCTTTTAAGGTCTTTTCTGTATTCTGCAAACGTGTACAGAATGAAAAAGGCATATGTATCACTTCAATCAGAAGTGGCCATGGGGGAGAGTTTGAGAATGAGCTATTTCATAAGTTCTGTGAAGAAAGTGGTATCATTCACAACTTCTCAATACCTAGAACACCATAGCAAAGTGGTGTGGTAGAGAGAAAGAACATATCTCTTCAAGAGATGGCTAGAACTATGCTCAATGACAACTCTGTCCCTAGGCACTTCTGGGCTGAAGCTTTTAATACTGCCTGCTACATTCATAACATAATATACATTAAACCTATCTTGAATACAACTCCTTGTGAACTATGGAAAGGACGAAAACCCAACATATCTTATTTTCACCCTTTTGGTTGTAAATGCTATATACTGAATACTAAAGATCAACTTGGTAAGTTTGATGCTAAAATAGATAGTGGAATATTATTAGGATATTCTGAAACATCTAAAGGCTTTAGAGTTTATAATTCTAGGACTCTAATAGTAGAGGAAAGTATTCATGTCAAGTTTGATGACAAACAACCTGATAAGAAATTATCAGAGCTAGATGAAGCTTTTGCAGATCTTGATCTAAACATTCCAGGAGACTCACCAGAGATAAAAGTTGATGATCAAGCAGATGACCCCACTCAACAACCAAAAACTTCCAGTTCTCAACATGATACAGTTCAAAAATCTTGTTACTTCAAGAATTATCATCCACAAGATCATATCATTGAAAACCCCAATGACAAGCTGAGAACCAGATCAACCTTTTGAGAACAAGACATTTTTACACTAGTCTCTGAGATGGAACCAAAGGTAGTAGACGACGCTCTGCTGGATGATGGTTGGATTCTAGCTATGCAAGAGGAACTCAATCTGTTTGAAAGAAGTGATGCTTGGACTCTGGTTCCACTGCCCAAAGACAAATCAGTGATTGGAACAAAGTGAGTTTATGGAAACAAACTTGATAAAAATGGTAAGGTAATAAGAAATAAAGCAACACTTGTTGCTCAAGGTTTCTCTCAAGAAGAAGGTATAGATTATACTGAAAATTTCGCACCTGTTGCTAGATTAGAAGCTATTAGAATTCTACTTTCATTTGCAACACATCATAGTATTATGCTTTTTCAGATGGATGTTAAAAGTGCTTTTCTAAATGGCTTTATTAATGAAGAAGTCTATGTTATGCAACCTCCGGGATTTGAGTGTGAAACCCATCCTGAACATGTATATAAGCTTAAGAAAGCTATGTACGGTCTTAAGGAAGCTCCTAGATCTTGGTATGACAGACTAAGTTCCTTTCTTATGGAAAATGGATTCAATAGAGGAAAGTTTGACACCTTATTTAGAAAATCCATTGAGTCTAATTTCATAGTTGTACAAATATATGTTGATGATATTATTTTTGGTGGTACTAATGAGTCTCTATGCAATGAATTCTCTAAGTTAGTGTAGAAAGAGTTTGAAATGAGCATGATGGGAGAACTCAAATTCTTCCTTAGACTTCAAGTAAAACAAGCCTTGGACGAGGTGCTCATCCACCAAACTAAGTATACAAAAGAGCTTCTGAAGAAGTTTAAGATGGATGATTGTGAGCCAATGAATACTCCTATGCACCCCACTTCCATACTGAACAAATATGATAAAGAGAAAAAGGTAGACCAAAAGGTATACAGAGGTATGATAGGATCTCTCTTATATCTTATTGCGTCTAGGACTGATATTATGTTCAGTGTATGTTTATGTGCTCGATTTCAATCTGATCCTAGAGAATCTCACTTATCAACAGTTAAGAGAATTTTTAGATATTTAAAAGGTACTACTAATCTTAGTTTGTGCTTTAAGAAAAATGAAGATTACAGATTAGTTGGTTTCTGTGATGCTGACTATGCTGGAGATAAAATTGAAAGAAAAAACACTAGTGAAGGATGTCACTTCATTGGAGCTAATCTTGTCTCATGGTCAAGCAAAAGACAAAGTACCATTGCTTTATCAACTGCTGAAGCTGAGTATATATCAGCTGCAAGTTGTTGCTCACAACTTCTCTGGATCAAATATCAATTGGAGGACTACAATGTGTTTGTAAGTGGTATTCCACTTATGTGTGATAATACTGCTGTAATAAATCTATCAAAAAAATCCAATTTTGCATTCTAGAGCTAAGCACCTAGAGATTAAATATCATTTTATTAGGGATTATGTGCAAAAAGGTGTGTTTGATATTCAATTTGTAGATACTAACCATCAATGGGCAGATATCTTTACTCAACCTCTTGCAGAGGACATATTTATCTTTATTAGGAAGCATCTTAATATGATATGTGTGGATTAATTTAGGCGTCCAACCTTTAAAAGAAAAAAATTGTTTTGTTAATCTTGCATCTATTACCTATGCTCGCCTAATACCTATTAAAAGTTGTGCGTCTATTGCATGTTGTGTTGCAAGTCTATATGACGCGTCCACTGTTGTTGGTTACAGCGTCTCCATTGTATAGTTTCAGACGAGTCCACATCTGCTTGTGTTTAAGCATTTTTTTAAAATAAATGCATTTATTTTGTCTCAATGACAAATTTATCCTTTACTCTCTTTGCTGAGTCAGTACTTCCATCAATCCCATCAAGACCTTTTTATAGTTCCAAGTTACCAACGTCGTTTTATCCATTTTGACATGTCATGTCAAAAGGTTTTCTTTAACCTTTGAGATTCAAAATTCCTTTAAAAGTAATATTTTCCCTCTAAGAAAAACTTTACACTTCCCTAACCTCTCGAGCTGTCTCTCTCTCTATGCTTTCAAACCCTAAGCTCTCTGATCACCTAAAATGACTTCTTCTTCAACCTTCAACGTGGACAAGCTTAACTTGGCAATTGAGCACCATTTCAACTTTGGAGTGTTGCAAGACTACAACTTAGACATAAGCAAGTATGTTAACGCAACTGGGTGGGGAGGACTCTTCAAAGAGAAAGTCTCTGTCTTTTCCAACCTGATTAGGGATTTCTGGAGGAATGGTCAAGTGACTGATATTGATTTCTTCTCTACTGTGTTGAGAAAGAAGATTGTAGTCTAGGAGAAGACTATTGTTGATGCTATTTTCTGTGCTCAGGAGGGTTTGGTTTTTACTGAGTCATGTGAAGAGGATTTGGGTGCCTCTGAGACCATTGAAGTCTGTCTCATGAAAGAAGATACAGTCAGAACTAAGACTTGGAAAGCTGTTGAAATGAAGGACATTGTTCACATCCTTCATTAGCTTCTTAATAAGGTGGTTCTTCGTAAGGTTGGATCCAAAGACAACCCCTCCTCTCTGCACAAATTTTGCCTCTGCCATCTTCTCAATGAAACAAAGATCAATCTTCCAAGAATTTTGTATGGAGGATTTAGAGATGCTGTGATGAACAAGAAAAGACTCTCAACATTTCCCTATTGCCATCTTCTTTCTAAGATCTTCAAGGCTCAAGGAATTAATGAAATTCTCGCTGCAAGGACTCCCGAGGAGCAAGCTAGGATCTTAACTGAAAAACCAATGTCGGCTGCAGACTTTGGTAAAATGAATATAGCTAACATGAACCTCAGTACCTATACTGTTGCTGCAATGGCCAAAACTGAGGAGCTAATGAAAATGGAAGAGGAAATGGTGAACAAAACACTACTGAGGCTATACAGCAAAGAAGATTATCAAGAAAAAGACCACTACAGCAAGGAAGCCTGCCCCTAAGAGACCAGCCAGTGGCATTATTATCAGGGAACCTTCTGATGCACCTGCTGTAAAGAAGCAAAGAAGAGTTATCTTCTCACACAATGAAGATGAGGAAGCTGATGAGGACAGAGTTCATATCAGTACCATCCTGAAGAAGAAGAAGACTTCTGTTGCTGCTGCTGAGGTCGTTGTGTCTGTTACAACAAAACCTAGAAGGCAACCAACAAGAAAGACCAGAACAGCTAAGACTTCTAAGGTAACCATCTCTGCTATCCTGTTCAAATAGCAGTAGATGCCTTAGTGTCTAGTCTAGAAACTAGAGTTGATGATGTGTCTGTTGATGATAACATTGTTGTCTCCACTCTAGATGATGTGTACATTCCTACACCCCCTTCACCCCAACCAACACAAATAGTCACTCCACAATTTCAACCTATATTATCCCTGCCGATGATCCCAGGTTTAATCAACCAGATGATGGCATTTCCCCTGGTGCTCCTTTCCCTAAACCCTTGAGAACCCTATTTCCCTTCACCCCAAATTATGTTCTTTATGATGGCAAATCTGAGGGTTGGGCCAAGGTAAAACGGGAATGAAGAATTATGTTTCACTCTCACCAACCTGAACCCGAACACATTCTCAACAGATGGTATCCTCTACCTGAGTATGAGGAAGAAGTTAGCCTACTTGTTGTGTAACACCCGGATGCCGACGAGGGCGGGGAACGGTCGCCGGTGCAAGAAGGCACGGACAAGGAGCGGCTCCTAGCAGGCTTCTAGGCGGAGGGACACATGAATGAACCGATAACACACCCGAATGAGAGGAATCATGAGATTGTGTAGGTATGGGACTATACAGTTGAGGAAGGCTTATATGAATTGATTGGTACTACCTATACTAACAAGATGCATCTTCTTTTCGGTAACCCATCACTTAATAACTCCACAGTTAAGCATGCTTGACTTGGAGCAATTCTGGGATGGGTGACCTCCTGGGAAGTTTTCCCAGGAAGCGTGTGAGTGAGGACAAAGCATGCTGAAAAGGCCCATGTTGGTTTGTGGGGACAGTCGTCAATCCATAAAGCAGCCAGGGATGTTACATGTTGAACCCCTTTACCTAGCTCATCCCGACTGTAAATTAATAAAAAATGTGCCTTCACAAATGCACAACAACTTATGACCATTAGTCACTCACCTACCCCTAAACAAATTCCCCCCCAAAAAAATTTACCCTAACCTTGTCAAAACTCCTCCTTTCATACCCCTCACCGATGGAGTTGAGAGGCACATTATACCTGTTCACTACAAAAAAAAAACCTATTTAGCGACCGAAGATTTCGGTCGCTAAACATGATAATTCGGTTGCTATATTGTTTAGCGACCGAATTAAGGGGGTAGCAGAAACCCTGGTGGCTAAATGTTTAGCGACCAAACTTGTATTTCGGTCGCAAATTTGTGACCGATTTTTGGGTCACAAAATTATATATTTCGGTCGTCGTATAGTTGGTCGCATTCTCAGCTAACCTAATTTGGTGACCGATATTCGGTCGCAAATTTTATTTTATTTTTTTTATAAAAATTTTCCTGTAACTTAATCCTACCGACCAAATTTTGTTTTTCAACTATTAACCCATTGATTTTTAATTTCTGATATAAACAAAATACACCAATATTTTTTTTGAATAAATAGAAAACGTAAATATGATGTACTAACGATCCAAAACACCACAGTCAATATGATCAAGAAAACATATACATTAATTAACGCAAGTTTAATAATTGTTTATAAATTTTTTTTAATAATGTACTAATTAACGATCAAAACATAAAAACACACCACAGTCAATAAGTACTAATCAAAATATCAAAACTCATCAATCTTCCAAAGGGATGAACATGTAGAAGCGAGAACCCCCAAGGTACTTAAACTTTGCCAATACACCAGTGGACAACAAATATGTAACGCCCTTCGTTACATTAGTGATCCCAAGATAAAATCAATAAAAATCCTTTAAAGAATTTAATTAAAACATATATCTCGTAAAGAAAAATTAGAGAAAACATTAAAGTCTGAAAATGACTCATATTAAATAATATAGTATTAAATTATCCATATAATGAATATAGATATAAATAAATAAATAAAAATCAAAAGCCTCAAAACCGGGCGTCTAAATACAATTCCAACGATAAATAATTGCGTCAAGCCACATACGGCTCCTTATTTAAGAACAGACTAACCAAACTAGAAAGATTATCTAATGGTATCCACTAAGTCTTCACGCCTCTTCAGCCTCAATGACGTCCTCCTCGTGCTCTGAAAACAATGCTTAATAATGAGATATAAAATCCCAGTGATCAACAATACAGTTTTATAAAAACATTTTCGAAAATAGCATTGTTCTCAGTAAATCTTGATAAGGAAAAACTATCCATGGCACCCGCTAATTTTTCAAAATAATATATATATAGAAAATACTTTTAACATTAATAATAATCTCATCTCAATACACCACATTCCATGTACCAGATAAATTCAAGTTTAATCCAAGCGGTCCAAAGATTTCCTAATTAAATTAGCCTCTTGCCGGCATGCCATATATTCACACATCACACGACAATGGCGTCCCATTGCCCACCCCTACTCACGAGGAGTGTTTCGATGTCACCCTCCCGTCGGGGACATTTTCATTTCGATACCTCCCACGTGCACATGGTGGTATTTCTCCTTTTTCGACACCCCAACCTGTGGCGGTGTTACTTTCGATACTCTTTTTTAGGTAGTATTACTTATTTTCGACATCCCAATTATATGGGATGTTACTTTCGATACCCCATTACGGTGGTATTACTTTTCGATACCCCTATCATAGGTGGTATCGCGACAAACATCATACAATTCATCATAAGGCACAATTTCATGTCTCACACGTGTAACAATTCATTTACCAAAAATTAAATATTTGATCTTGTCATGCATGTCAAATAAACTCACATAGCATAGCATACACCAGTAAGCACGTCATTCAACTAATTCAAATATCAATCATGTATTTCATGCCATCAGTAACAAGAATAAATACCCAATTTAATAATCTTTTTTATTTTAATTCAAAACCCCTAAAAAAATTGTTCTATTAATAACATGCACCATTCAATTAAAATCTCTCAAAATCATAGGTAAATCGCTCAACACAACAAACACATGTACCATGGAAAGGGTTATAAAAAGGTACTGTTACTCACCTCTCGAAGACCTCCAATGTGCTCAAAAAATTATTTATGATAAGAATTTGTGCTTCCCTAAAAATTTTTCTCCCGTTTGATAGCGTTCTTGGGTCTGTGTTGTTAGGATTGTACTGGCAAAACAGGACCGTAGCAACGTGAATGCGCCGCGCTCCTGTCTTTCCTCGGTCACTATTGCTACTACTCCACTATACATACATATTTATATTTACAGTGTCAGCGCAGGGTTTTGACCCCCTTTTTTTTTCGGCTTGGGCTTAACGCCCAAGTCTCCCCCCCCCCCCCCGGTTGTTTTTTTCTTTCATATATATATATATAATTAAAAATTTTATAATAGTTAATAACTCTTAATAAATTCTTATACTATCACTCCTTCACACTAAATCTCTTATTTATTTTTATTTTTAATTTTATTTTCCAATTTTTCACTCTTTTGATTTGTAATTATTAAATAAAATTCTGATACATTCTCGCACTACCAATTTCTACACTAAACCTCATAATAGCTTAATGTTTCTATTTTTAAAAATTATATTTAAAATTTAGGATGTTACAAAATACAACTCCCTGATACTATTTGTATCTGTTATAAAATATGGACGATCCTCATGGATTACTATATTCCCATTGAACAAATTTTCGCTTTTGTTTTCAATAGTCACAACACGCGGTATTTGTTGTCCCCAACGACGGTAGAATGATCGCAAGATTGAAATCAAATCCTGCAAATACACAAGAACAATTTAGTAAATGATTAGTTTATGCCTTAACCATCATTACGTGAATCCGATCGTTATTCTTAAGTTGATGAGATACTGTACCTGGTCTATATGGATGGTTGTCTCAAAACATTTAGTCGGATCCATTTTCTGATAAAACGATAAGGAAAACAAGTCATATGTCTAAACTTCATCAAGTGATAATAAGAAAAGATGGAAAGATCCATGTAGCATACTAGCATGTTAAAATAGAACAAAGAAATGCAACTTCACATGCAACTTTATAGATTAGCAAACACAGTAGTTTTCAGGAAAGCAGATGCTTTTACGTCATTTTGAAGGATGGTCATAGAGAGGACTTTTCCTACCGGAAGTGCCTAGATAACCTAGCAAGGACGGTCATCAACAACTATTTCTGGAAAGCTCCATTTCCTAGTGAAACAAGTGAGTAGAAAACCAGAGTTGCTTTCATAATATTGTGTACATAGTTGCTTTCTAATGTGAATAATGTTTGAATGATGACGGCACGTTATGCATGTGCCTGGCAAACTGTGCCTAGCCCTTCATTTTATCTAACCCTATACTTAATCCTTCATTATCTAGGAGACTCGCTTTTGTTGGCTTCAAGAAGAGACTTTCTTAAGCTCATGGACTTTAAATTAGTAAATGAATAATGATCTTATTAACAACAACAAAGTCATGCCATTTACGAACTAATAACACTTTATCAATTCATTCCAATGCTTACAATGTAAATATATACAAATATGATTCCATAATCATTTCCAAACAAGTTATCAACAAATACATATCAAATTATTCTAATTACATTGATTCATTGTTATTGAAAGATTTTTATTTTAAAGAGAATAAACTATTCTTCATAGCAATCCAAATGTATGAACATGCTCAGATATAAGTACTAGCCTTCAATAAATTTACATCATCAAACAACACAAGAGATAAGTAGAATTACCAAATGAATCCGATTCAAAATGAGTGAAAAGCTCTCTTGGAATTACAGGCTACAATAATGTTTTTAGATCATTTCATACTCCAACAAAGATTATTTTTTTATTTACAGAGAAGTAAACAAGAACATGAAATCCCTAAAACCCTCTTTTGAAATTTTTGAAACAGATTCAGACAAGAACCAACAAATTCATGGATTCCAAACAAATCAAAATACAATACAATCAGAATGCATATACAATACAATATGAAATTATTCACAGCAAGTAAACAGCTGCATCACAGAGGCTATAGATCATACTATTGTGAGATATTCCCTGAGGCAATATAACAGAACAATGAACAGCCTTCAAAGACATAAATTCAGCCAAGATATGGAAAGATAAACAGACCAGAAATTACAAGTGCCATATTTAATAGAAAACACATCATTAACACAGGGACAATCTTGTTACTGGACATGTTAAACTAGAATGGTCTTCAAATAACTGTCTCAGTATTGGTCATTTGTTTGAACTATAGCCATGAACTATCCATGTTTGAAATTGTAGACACCTAGCACAAAACAAATTGAAAATCCATAGCACACATCCTCACTAACCAATTTAGATGCATTTCACAAAGCAGAACTGAATCTAAATCAAAGACTAAGATGCTGAAATGGAAGGTAATTTCACAGCTAAATCAACAAGAAGCAAACCAGAAGGGTTCTCAGATTAAATTTGAAACATTAAATTGGTACAGTTACACTAATCCTAGTTCTCACTGTTATCTTTATCTCATCACTTAAATATGCTAATGGATTCAAGTTTCACGGTCAATGCAGGTGGGTGCTTTGAGGCTTTAAAGTTTAAATTATACAACACGTCAACAATCAACAAAAAACGAAAACCTGTTTATGTTTCGCAGTCTAACAGGCAGCAATGGTATTCTGTGGCTCAAGTAAACATCAATTCTAATCTCACAGTCTTGACTTTTGATATTTCAATGCATTCAAAAAAAAGTTACAAAAACATATTTCTCGTGCTTTCTCAATGAGAGCTTCCTAATCTTAATATGAGTGATTAAATAATGACACATGAAAACAAATGATCATCACAACTCACAACTCACATGAAATACACAAGTAGCTCTTCTCAGTAGTAAGCAATAAAGCAATGAAGTTCAAGTTACAGGATGTTCCGATATTAGAAGCAGCGAAAAATCGGGATGTTACAGGATCAAATATATCAAAACTGGTCAGGTCATGAGATCCAAACACATCATCAAAACCAGTTCCATTATTCTCGAGTCATGTTGCTACTACAAGATACATGGGAGGACTAGGTGGTTGAAGTTCAACACCGTCATCTTCCTCCTCGGTTAACCCATCTTTCTCATTCTCTCTTTCATCAATCAAATCCATCACCATCTTCCCCCCAAATCAATGCTGTATTATTTATACAGAAAGCTCATAATTGAGCTACAGACCAAAAAAACAAGCATTTACAGAAAACTATATACTTGAACTAATGGCTAGATAAAGATATGACCGAGTTACATGAAACCACGAATGCGAACTAAGTAAATGGGGATCTAATCAAGTTTCAGAGAGCATGGATTAAGTAAATACAGAGCATATTGTACATGTTGTCATAACATAGTAAATGCACAAACCAGAGAAATAGAGAGAGAGAGAGAGGCGAGGAGAGATGAAAACATACCAGAGGAGGAGGAGGACGGCGGCGCTGCTCTGGTGGTGCCGGTGGTAGCCGTGCGGAGAAGGAGGGAACTGAGAGAGAGAAATAGTTAGAAACAGATAGAGAGAGAGAGAGAGAGAGGAGAGCTTACCGTGATGGTGGTGGTTGGAGGAGGGGCGGCAGTCTCGTACCGTGGTGGCCGGAGGAGAGAAAGAGAGATCGAGTGAGAGAGAGGAAGAGAGCTCGCGAAATAAAGAAGAAAGGAGATTCTGCATTTTTAGGGATTTTAATTTTTAGAGACCGAACATTTCGGTCGCTAATTCGGTCGCAAGGGTGCCATTTGAAAATTTAAATTCAAAAATTTAGCGACGGATTTTTAAATCGGTCGCTAACACGCGCTGTTTTAATTTTTTTTACGCGCCGTTTAGCGACCGAATTGATATCGGTCACAAATGTAAATAAAATTTAACCACTGCATTTAATTCGGTCCTCATTTCGGTCGCTAAAAAGGCATAAAATTTCTGACTTTTGAGTTCCTTTATTTAGCGACTGAAATAGCGACCGATAACCCTACTACGCTTTATTTCGGTCGCGGTATTAACTCTAATCAGTCTTTCATGTAGATCCTATAATCGGTCACCATTTCGGTCGCAAAAATCAACCAAAAAATTCGGTCACTATTTTCGGTTGCTAAACAACCTTTTTTTTGTAGTGGTTTGGGAGACTGGCCCTAAAAGAAAAAATCTTCCTACCATCCCTGAGCAAAGAGCAAGATCCTCAAAGCATGTTCCCATGATCATGCCAAGGGACACAAAATGGGTATCCTTTGAGCTTCCCAGAGTCTATGGGAGGGCCTCTGATTTCTTCCTAGATCAGCTCATCTATAAAATGCTGAAGTGGAATTCAGTCATTTCAGAGTTGATAGAGCCGCGCATTTTGTCCCTCCATCCTGACTGAGACATAATGAAGCAACCAGAGTTGGAATCATGCCTTACAGAATCTGTCCAAGACTGTTGATGGTAGATCTGAATAAGGATAAGGACAAGATAAACAGAAGATTCAAAGGAGTGATACCTGAAGCTGATTCAGCAATGCTTGAACTGAACCAAGAAACTTTTGACTGCTCAATACTGGATTTCTTTTTGCATACTGAATCCATTGAGTTAATTAGTGATCAACATGCTGCAGATTTCTGGAAATCTCATATTATTCACTGCTCGAGAGAGGCATCTTCCTCTGAACTTACTAAAGAAGAGAAGAAGGAAATTCCTAAGGTCAGATGGAAGTGTGGTCTTTCAAATATCAGGTATATGATCTATAAAGACCTTTTGGGACTTCCCATAAATAGTAAAAATGTGGAATTCATCTATCCCATCAGATGGGAAAAAGAAGTTTCAATGGTCCTTTCACCTACTTCAGAGCCTCTCGCAGATGAAACTGTTGTTGGAGAACCTGATCAAAATGCCACCACTGTTGGCTTAGAATAAACAGCTGAATCCATACACAATTAGAGCTCATAAGAAAAACACTATTCTCAACCATTAGCTCTAGCTGTGATGCACCCTTCAGATCATTCAATATTAAACACATTTCAAGAGTCTACTGAAAGCTCAAGGCAACAGGCTCTGCCACCTAATCTGTTGGTGTAAGCCCTAGAGGCCAGTGTATTTCTTAGACTTACATTTGTATCTTGCCATATGATATGAGGCATTCCAATTTATTGTGTTACTTGTTTAAACATAATAAAGTCCTTAGAATAGAAATTTCAGTTTAATAGAATATCAAGTACATGACTTGATCGTGAGACACTATTGAACAATGAAATCCTATTCTTAAATATCCGTAGTCAAGTATTTTATTAATAAGGACAATAATAATACATTGAGACTATTATGTGTGCAGACTGATGACCATATCTCACGGGTCATGGATATGAGATATCGAGTCGCCACATAGGTGCACATTAGAGTAATGATGTACTGGATTGACCCACCATGAGAACACTACATGGAGCGTTATGTGAGTGTCATAAGTAGTTCTCATAGTGACGATAGTGTATGCAATCCTTCGACCTGAAATCGCTACGATCCTTACATGAGGAGTCGTGTGCTTTAATATCGTCAAACGTCATCTGTAATAGGATGATTATAAAGACGGTCATTGGGCATACCACGAGCCATGCAGAGGGATGTGAGTGACCTAGATGGAATTTGTCCCTCCTACATAACAGGAGTAATATCTGTGGGTCCCCTGATAGAGTGAGACTGTAAAATGCATGGCCGTGCTGAAATGAGTCAATATGAGATATTGACCTCATTTGTTGTTAAGTCTACTCGGGTATCAGGGAACATGATATTGAACCATACAAGGGTGACACATTCTATGTCTTGTGTTCAATATAGATATATGGACAAAGGGATAATAATGCACATGAATATTTATCACAGAAAGGTTTCGTCAAATCATTGACTTTCTCACTACTTAGGTGGCAGTGATGTATTGCTAGATAGCGCTCACTGTTTGTAATATTAAATGGGATTTAATATTACTACTAACGTTTTGGGAACCTATAGGGTCACACACATAAGAGCGGATCAAAAGAAGCATTAAAAGGAGAGTTGGACTCTTCTATTGGGCCTAGCGCATAGTACATGGGGCTTAGGTCAAACGCTGCTCACTAACTCACTTAAGGAGGTGCTACTATAAGTAGACCACTTAAGCTATTGTGCCTACACGCTTTTTACCCTAGCCGCACATAGAGAGTGACAGTGAGCAGCAGGTCTCGGTTTTCGAAGCTAGCACTGTGAGGCAGAGACACTTCGTGTTCGTGACGTTGGACATTCACGGGATTTGCTCGTGTGGATACCTTAGAGACATCGTTCGTGCGGTGTTCGTGATAGACGGTTTCAATCAATTGTCATCGCTTCAAGAGGTAAATCTTCTAACCATGAATCATGACCATTCGCAAGGATCCTTCGATGGGAATTTTTTTCCGCTGCGTTATTTTGTTTTATACACAAATTCCCAACATAATCTTGAAGAGGTTCTTTGAAAAATTATTGATGAAAGGGTTGGCAAGATAGTTGATGAGAAGGTTGAGAAGATGACTGAGAAAATTAAGGAGGATGTCCAACAACAAGTACAAACATCAATGGCTCCAACCTTAGAGGTTGTAAATAAAATGCTGGAATTCCTCATGGATTTTAAGAAAAGGCAGACTCAGAACCCTCCACCTCCACCACCCCCTGCCTAACCTTTACCTTTTATCTTTCTTTTTTTTCTTATGCTGACAATGATGGTTCACTCCTTTTACCTTTTTGACTGATGACAAAAAAGGGGAAAAGGAAAGGAAAGAGATTTGTTTATATATAAAAAGTCAGTTTTAAAAAGCTCATATTTGTCTGCATATGCATATTCTTTTCTACTTGCTAACTACTCTGATACTTATGTTTGCTTATTTGCTTTGATATTTGCTGACTATGCTTATTTTTTTTCCTTCATAAATACTCCAAGTATGATAAGTTGTTGTACCTATCTGTTAGCTTACATGCAGTTGTTTTTCATATGCTTTTTCTACTTAATTATTTGAATGATTTGTCTTAGGGGGTGCCATGCAAGCTCTCTTAGACTTTGTTTTTTAAATTTAATTAGTTTTGTCATCATAAAAAAGGTGGAGATTGTTGGAACCAAAGTGGTTTTGGATTAAATAATCTCTAAGTTTTGATGCTAACAAAAAGGATTAAATTTGCTTGGCAAAATGTTAGTTGAGATCTAACTTGTGCTTTCAGTTATGCATGAATATTTAAATATAATTAAAAGAAACATGTGATAAGTTTTCAATGAAAAATATACGTCCATCCTTATAGACGGGCTGCTCAATACTTTGGTAAAATTACTTATTTATTTATTTAAGTAGACTATTTTTTTAAATAAACGAGACTCTAAATATTTGCTAGACGAATATCAAAATAACTAATTAAATACAACAAATCCAAATAGTTGATAATAAACGTGTTCATCATATTGCATAATGTTTTTCTTTCAACACATACCAAGCAGTTGTAGCCTTTTTTTATTTTTTATTTTATGAACAGAGCAGCTGTAGCCATGAAGATAGGAGAAACAACTATAGAAAAGTCAAAATCTAAAGCTAAAGGGTAAAAGGAAGAATGCCACTTTTATTGAAGCATTACTTTTCAATTCTCATCCTGGACATTGGAAGTTTCGAAGGAAAAACGGGTGATGAGTATTTTATCATTGTAGATATTTACACAAAATCACCCCTCACCGGTTTTAGACATATATATTTAATTCTTATCATTCAAAATTTTTTTTAAAGTAAGGTAGCTATGTAAAAGCATCACTATAAGATCTAATATCCCAATTAAATTGGTACCTTAAATCCTATTATTCATTTGCAGTACACCTAAAAATTTATTAAAAAAGTGAAAAATTACAAAAAAAATGGGGTACATAAACCTTTGAGGAGTGTTATTTTGAAACCAAAACCAAATACCAACACCTACTTTTATACTTTTCTTATATATTTATTCATTATTTCTCTCTCATCTTTCATTATTTTCTTTTTTAAACTCACTATGATTGGTGGTGTCCAAAATTGATGTCAAAATATCATTTCTCTAAATCTTTACCCATGATAAAAAGAAAAAAAATCAAAGGAACCTATAATTTGGTAATCCTAGTCTATTACGACTAAAACCATCCCTAATGCAGTCGGGAATTAAATCCCATTAGGTGTGTTCGGGGTTCGGTTTTGATCGGTTTTGATGGAAAAAGTCAATCGATCCAAAGAAAAAAAGAACACGCGATTCGGTTCGGTTTGGATGACTCCTTTAAAAAAATATGAATTGATCCAATCCAATTAAATGCTGTTTGGATCGGTTCGGTTGATTTGATTTTTAACCACACATCATTACTTATTTATATTACATTAAATAATATATTATAAGCTTCATATAATCTACTTGTACAAAAAAAAGTATTATATGCAATATATAAAAAGAGCATGTGGCATGAAACATGGTTTAGACATAACAGTTTAGACGTAGCATTGAGAAATGAACGATGAAATATCATGATAATGTAATAAAAAACCGTGACAAGCCTAAACCATTGATCGTACTTATATACTCAATGTCCATTGAAAATGGACAACGCTTCTCAAGCTAATGGACTAGTCAACTTTTAACAATGAACCAGGGAGTGAAGGACACAAAGTTAATAACAAATCACATATAACAACATAAATAATCGGTTTGGTTTGATTCCTGGAGATAGAATCGAAATCCGAACTGAATCGATCGGTTCTCTTAAAAATCAATCCAAAAAAATCCAATTAAATTCGGTTCCCATCGATTTTTGGTTATTTTGGATCAGTTTTGCGGGTTTTTTTTTTTCCGGTTTGGATGTGAACACCCCTAAATCCCACCATGTAATTCCTGGATGAGTTTCTCCATAAGAGGCTAACTTATCTACGCAACCATTACCCTCTCTATGTGTTGGGTGGGTTCCCTCCTAAATGGGACCCACTAGATAAAAAAAAAAAAAAAGGAGGAATGGTTGTTAATGGACCAAGCCCATGTGGCATTAAAAAAAAAAACTTAAAGTTCAAATAAAAAGGAAAGAAAGGGTTTTTGGTCGTAAGAGTGCCTGACGCGTGAAAGAAGAAAACGAGCAACAGAGCGACGCGCAAGAAGAAAATAGAAGAAGAAAGGGGGTTCAGGTGGTGGAAGGTGATACAGCAAACTTGCTCTGTTTTTGTTGAAATTTCAGTATGTTATTCCTACCAATGAGCTCGTCAGTTTGATATATTCTATTTGTTGTTTTGCCTTCTCTTTGAGCTGAGTTGTTATACCCATTGTTGTGGGGTTTCTCTCTTGTTGCTTGCTTGTATCCACCTTTTGGGTGATGTGTTGCTGATTTGGTGTTCCCTAATATTTCTAGGAAGACTTGGTGTACCCATTATTATTTATAGTGAAAGTTTTTGCTGGACTTGGTCCCGTGATTTTTATCCCTACACAGGTGAAGGGAAAAAATAGTTGCTTCATTAGAGATTGTTATCTCTGGTTTTTTCCCAACACTATGAATATGTGAAACCATAAAGCTCATACTATGAGTAATATCAATATAATTACACCAATGATTCTTAAGCCTCCAAAGAACTAATTTGAATAATCAAATGCAGCAACTACCAATGTTGAATCGCATTCTAACCACAGTTTTTTCCAACCTTTCCCCTTGCAATTTCGATAGCCATCATAGATGAAGCTATGCCAAGATTTGCTAAAAAAAATCCTAAGGTAGTTTCATGATAGTCTCTGAAAATTCCTCCACAGGAAGCTTGCCCCGAATTCCCGTATTATCTAACCTAAACAAATACACCTAAGACAACAAATCAAAGGCTACATATGATTTTTTTTATAAGCAAATATTAGTATGTTAGTTGTTGTATTAGTTTTTCTCCTTTACCAAGATTTAAACCCTAAACTTCTGACTCCTTATACCATTAGTTCAAACCAATTGAGTTACTAAGTCGTGGAAGGCTATGGTTTGAGGTGGTTTCTTTTCTTCCGCCATTGTGTTTTTAGTATTCATCAGGTATTTCATTGACTCATAATTATGCTTATCTAAGCTAAAGAAAACATCTCAAGTACGGCTCTGTGTTTGAGGGCTTTGTTGGGAATGGTATCTTGCTTGCCGAAGTGTTACGCATCAAGCATATATATTACAATTTGGTTGGGACCACGATTATTGCAGACTTGCACTGTGTGATGTGAAACTGATTAGTATTATTATTTTTTGATTCTATTTCTATGGCTCCTTGCAATAAAATATCCCATTTTCCCCCGCTTCACAGCAGACATTGGAGACATTTAACATCTGCTCATACAAGAGTGGAAGTGTCCCTCCATGATAAATAGCGTAGTCAACTGTACGTTGAAGCCACCTGCCATTGTTGAAAAGTAATAAAAGGCAAAATAATAATAATATTAACAGTTAACAATGATTACCGACAAATGAAATAATCCAACATATTTCACATAAAAAGATCAAAGGAATGTGATCATAAAATGTCATTTTCGTGTCATACGGGAAATAAAAAAACACACTTCTTTGATCGTAAAACGGAACCGCGGTGTCATATCGCAAATGAAAGGAACATACGATTTGACCTGTCCTTGTAAAATGACAACGTTATTTCAGGATTTTTTTTTTGACCAAAATAATATATTTTTAGAAATTATTTATTAAAATAATCTATTTTTAAAATAATTTATTAAAATAACTTATTTTTTGACAGACTAAAATAAAAATATTTTTTTTTGCTGCTATCACGTAACAGATCATGATTAATCCAGATCTTTTTTATATAAAAAAATTTGTTTACGAAAAAAAGAGTATAATGGAGGAAATATTGAACTAGAAGAGTAGGAATGATGTTGGGGAGGGGATATGGATGGGTAATATATAGGGCCTTACGGGGGTTGGGTAGGTAAAATGTGTGGGTGGGGGAGGCGCCATCCCACGTGACATGTGGCACCCCCATCCAAAAACCTTTTATTTTTGTAAAAAAAATTTATCTAAAAAAATCCTGGACCAATCATTACATGTTACATGGCAGGTCAATGACATTAGTTTGTTTGACGTTATTAGTCAGTAAAACAATATATTTTATTCCAACATTTCAAATTATAAACCAGATTGATAAATTATTTTAAAAGTAGGTCAATTTAATAAATAGTTTATAAAAATGGGTCACTATGATAAAAAAGCCGCCATTTCATCTTCCTAACAACTTGCATTGATACCCCCTTAACCAAATCGTAGAAGTTTATGATCTATATATGTTTTTATGCCTCAAAAAGGTACATATATCATGATTTATTATTGTTTTTAATTTTAATTATCATGTTTAGTTTTGACTAATGATATTAAAAATTTGAATGTTGTTTTTTTGTTTTGAGATTAATTAACTATCACTAAACTTAAATTACATAAACTTAAAAAAAAATGATTTCAGGGGAAGTAGAATGTTATGACTTACGAGATGTTATATGATTGCTTAATTGATCGGTCACCGTTTTATGGTAAAAGCTGCCTCGCCTGTTCCAATAGGTTGCGGGTTCGAGTCATGTTACAGGGGAAGTGGGAACCACTATTGATCCCCTTTTAAAAAATTTACTTGACTATTAAAAACTAAAAAATTACATAAACTATTATGAGTTGTTATATATGTATTATTGTCGTTGAAAATCAACGCTACAATATCCAAGTAACTACACCTAACTTAGTGTTTGGTCGGAGTGAAACGAAGGGAAAGATAGTGGTTTTTTATTTTTTTAAGTTTTCTTGTTTGCTTCAATTTTTTGGAGAGATGGGAGGGGAGCAAAATCTCTCCTCACTCAATTTTGGCTCCCCCTCCAATACGGGAGATTTGAAAGGGAGGGGAGAAAGTTTAAAACATTTTGAATACATTGATTAAAATATCCTTACTTATGTATCTGGGAAACCAAAATTATAAGAGTGTAAGAGTAATTTGGTTTTAAAATCCTTCTACCTTCTTTGTGAACTAAACACGAATGTGTTATTTCCACTTTCCTCCGTTAAGATCTCTCTCCTCCCCTTCTTGTAACCAAACATAATATCTAATTAAGAGTTCCTTTGTTAAAGATTATTTTATGAAAATTTAATTATTTTTAAAAAATAATCACTTATGGGGATTTTAAATGTGTTTGTTTCGGCTTTTAAAAATAACGAGGATATGAAGAAAAAAATTTGAATAATTTGAAAAAATTATAAAGCTATTTTGAATAACTTCTAACTAAAATTTGATTATATAGAGGAGAGACAATGTTTACCTAAAAAAGGGAACCGTTTTTGGACTAAACTAACATTATAAAATTTTAGATATTACAATTTTGCATCCTTGAAAATATTTTTTTATGTAATTCATTGTAAATCTGTAACAAAAAAACACTTTATATGGTTCTATCTAAACAAGTTAAAAATCATTTTTATGAAAAAAATGATTTTCATGATAGTAAACAACCACAAATTAGTTTATACTTTATTTAAAAATGTCTAAAAAATATCTTAGATTATTTTATATGAAAATGATTTTTTATCTATAACTAACAAGCCCTAAAATCTCAAATCTCCTTTCTCCTCGTTTGAACCAAAGATTAGCATAAGCCTTGTTCTAAATAATAACATAACTAAAGGCCCAATTCGGTTCCTACAAAAATCATAGGTACACTCTTGATCTTTAAAAATATAAAATAATCATTCGGTCCCTCAAATTTACAAATGTGGGTCATTTTAGTCATTCAGACTAGTTCTAACGTCCGTTTACTTGCCTATATGTCCTGTTAACCATCATGTCTTGCTCATCGGTATGATCCTGTGTGGCACGTGATGAATTTCCATTTGAAAAAGAATAAAGATGAAAAAATATGCTCAATTTTCAGGTATGTGTGTTTTAAATTTGTGCACGTTTGTCCATTTTTCTTCATTTTCCATGGTAAAAATTTATCATAGACCACACAAGATCACCAACATGCTAGACATGATGGTTAATGGAATACACAGACAAGTAAACAAATGTTTGAACGGGTATGAGGAATTAATATGTTCTATATTTGTAGATTTGAGAAAACAAATGATTAATTTATTGTTTCATGGACCAAAAGTATCCCACGATTAATTTTAGGGAACAAATTTGGTATTTGATCTAATAACATAAGAATAAATGCATTTTGAGAAAATATTTTTTGTGAATATTTTAATGATCTTCCTAATTAGTATCCTAACTTTGTATCTTGAAGTATAACTATTAAAATTTCAATGTACATTATTTTCTAATATAAACTTTTTTATAGGATTTTTAATATAAACTTTTTATCTTTAATTCCTTAATATGTATCCTTAACTATTTCTTTTGCTTCGTAACCCACCCTAATTAGCTATTTGGATTGAATGGGTCCACCAGAGTATCCACGACTTAGGCCATTCGGATCGATTATGAGACTAATATCTGTTTTAACTGATTGAGTATGGTTTTACCCCTTAGTTCTCAGCCCCCGATGGGGTTGACTCCACAAGAATTCAAATCCGGGTTCTCGAGACTCTCCTCCTTATGGAGGTAAATTGCTTCCACTCGACCAACATCCTATTGATAGTATCCCTAACTATTACTATATAGTATATAGCATTTGATACACGTCTTATTTTAATATTCCCGAGAATATGGACAAGTGAATAAAAGTTTTTTAATGTTTCATACAAGTTTTAAAATATTATTCATTGACCTAGAAGATGTCCGAGAATGAAACCAGTGAATAAAAATGAAAATATTTATTTCCATGTACGAAGGTTTCAAAGAAAAATTATGGTGAATTAGATTAGGGGTGTTCACGGATTGGATTAGATCGATTTTGAGCTAAAAAGCCATCCGATCCAATGATGAAAACAACATGCGGTTTGGACTGGATCGGTTTGCATCCGTAAAAAAATCCGATCCGATCAAATCCAATAAAATGTGGTCTGGATTAGATTGGATAATTCAGTTTTTTTCATACTTTATTTTTTTTCTAATGTCAAATGTCCTTTTTACTTATTTAATAGTAGACAAAAGATAATATTCGTTTCAATTTTGGAGTTTGAGAAAAAAATATTGATATTTCTTAAAACGTTCTTTTATATTAATTATCTATAACTACTCCCACTTGTCCTATTTTTTCCTTGAATCAGCTACAAATAAATTGTAGCTAATTATTTTCCAAATTTACTTAATTGATTTCCTATTTTTCATGTTTACTCAATCAAATATATATATGTTATGCATCAAAATTTTAGCAAAATATAACTTCAAGACATTAATATTTATTCTAAATAGTCTCTTATATGTCATTCCAACAAAAATATTAAAGAGAATGAGAGACATAAAAATATGAAAAATAATGTTTAAGAACGAGTAATACTATAATTTCTAAAATAATAATATATGCATATAATAAATCGGTTTGGATTGGATTGTATTTTACTATAGGATCCAAAATCCGATCCAATCCAATAAAACAAATACGGTTTTTTGGATTTTCAGTTTGTTCGATTTTTCCATTCGATTTTTACGATTTGAATCGATTTGGTCGATTGATAAACACCCCTAAATTAGATTTTCATAAACGCAGTTTACTTGTCAATAAAATAAAATATATTCACGTAAACCAAACGCACCATCACTGACTCTGAGATGTTTTATTAATATTTCCTTACGTTAGAAGGGGTGAAAAGGGTCCCATCGAGGAGGGCAATGGGCAATTTGCAGTGAAGGGGTGAATGGGTCAATAAAGGGGAACCGTTGGAGAGGTTCAGTAGATAAAAAAGAGACATAATTAATAAAATAATATTATTTATAAAATAATATTATTTTAATAAATATTTCTTTTACCTTCTTGACCTCTCCATCCCAATAAGTGTTGAGGATCCAGTTCCTAATAAAAGGGCAATTTTGGGCCGTTCAAAGCAAGGCTGCCTCGTATTTAACTCTCATCGTCCCACCATTCCCATTCACTTTTGCTTTCAACTTTCAAACCCTCAATTCCAACAAATTCGCGCAGCCACCCATTCCTCAATCTATTCTCCTTTCAAAGGTAAAACCAAACCCACCTTTCTCATTTTCAATTTCCGTTCTCTCTTCTTTCATTTTTCATATTCTTTCAGATCCATCATCACTTATTTTCACTTCTACTAAGGTACACAACACAACACACATGTCCATTTTCAATGTTTTGTTTACAGCAGGTTGTTGTTCTCTGCTTGTTTTATTTATTTATTTATTTGCCTTCTTCTGGGTTGGGGTTAGATCTATGTCATTTCGATGTTGGAGGATCAGATCTGAATTGGCTTGATCTGTAAGCAAAACCTCTTTTTTGGAAACGGGGTTTCACAAAGTTCTCTTTTTTAAAACTTTTCCATGGATCTTTCAATATTTCCTACGAATTTCTCTTTTTTATTTTTTCTGAAATGGTTCTACATGAGATCATTCGATCTTTTACATATCTGAGCTAAGATTTTCTCTTTTGATATTTGGTTTTTATATCATTGTCCTCCTTAATTGTTATGTGAACTAAGAGCGTATTTGGTTTATTTACAGATTGTTGTTCTCTGTTTTTTTTTTGTCTTCTTCTGGTTTGTGTTAGATCTGTTTCACTTTGATGTTGCAGGATCTGATCTGAATTGGCTTGATCTGTAAGCTAATTCTTTTTGTTTTTGGAAATGGGTTTTCATAAAGTTCTCTTTTTTAAAACTTTTCCATGGATCTTTCAATATTTCCTATGAATTTTACTTTTTAATTTTTATAAAATGGTTCTACATGAGATGATTCGATCTTTTACATATCTGAGCCTAGCTTTTCTCTTTTGATCCTATTTTTTATTTGCAAATCTGTGGAATATTTTTTTTCGGATTTGGTTTATTATATCATTGTCCTCCTTAATTGTTTTGTGAACTAAGAGTGTACTCGAAAAAAAAAATCAATATCTGTTTTCAAAGCTTTATTTGTTTTAGATCGTTGTTCTTTAATCTCTGACTGTTGATTTAAGGTTAGTAGTTATACTCTTTTTTTAAATAAAAAATAAATCGAGTCCCAGCATAAGGTTTGACATTTTATTTACTGTTCTGTCGTTTTTGGATGACAAAACAACTTGATTGCGACACATGCGTGTTTGGTTTATTGGATTTATTTTTTAAAGCTTATTCTAGCTGTCAATTTAAGAGTGATTTCATAACAACATGTAAATTAGAAGCTATGTTGCATATATCTGTGGTGGTTGACAGTGTTAATGTTTAGAAGTTGCTGAACTTTTGCATGACATGTTTTATTTTATGCTAGTAAAATATACATTTGTTACTACAACAACTCATTTAGAATTGGAACTTCTCAATGGTGTGATGATTTGATTTATGTTTTTCTCTTTCTGTTGTTTATTCACCTATAAGCTTGTCTCTGAAATTGTTTTGTTATGGTTTACTGTTTATGAACTAAATAAGAGGATACATACACTAAAGGAGTGGTTCTGCTGCCTACTCAGTAATTCAGTATACAATCAATGATCCTGTGTTTCTTGTCTGTTCTGATTTGATTTGAATCTAGCACTGTTGATGGACGGAGTTTATGTTTTCTGCTTCCTATAAAGATGTTTGGAAGGTAGATGAGTGTCAGAGTTAAAATGAGTGCTTCTGTTTTGTGAAATTTCTGTTTCCCATTCTATTTATTTGCTTCATAATTTTGTATGTGGTTTGTGGCATATTTTAGATAAATCACGGTTGTCTCTTGCTCCATTTATTGTTGTTGTGGATACTCATGATTTTAGTAATGCCCTTGACTTACAGCAAGCTGTTATGTACGCATTTTCTAGATTTATCATCCTTATTTGACATTGGGTCCTTGCCTTCAGGAAAGTTACCATGGTTGATCAGGTTCAACACCCTTCAGTCATTGAGAAGGTTGCCAGCCAGCTCCATCTCCGTTCTGGTCTTTCTTCTGATATGCAGAATTATGATGGAGCCTTCCGTCGACCTGCTCTGTACCAAAGGCGGTCATTTGGGAATTACTCAAACGCTGCATTGCAGTATCCAGTGATGCCAGCATGCAGAGCTACAACTGATTTGTCTGCCGTGGCAACAACCTCCCCTATCTTTGTTGCAGCTCCTGCAGAGAAAGGCCACTTTCTTATTGACTTTCTTATGGGTGGAGTTTCAGCTGCTGTATCCAAAACTGCTGCTGCTCCAATTGAACGGGTTAAACTTTTGATCCAGAACCAGGATGAGATGATTAAATCTGGTAGACTTTCTGAGCCCTATAAGGGTATTGGCGACTGTTTTAAGCGAACAATGGCGGATGAGGGTGTGATTGCCCTATGGAGGGGTAACACTGCAAATGTCATTCGTTATTTCCCCACTCAGGTATTCGATTTTGCCCCTTTTGATTTTTATCCTGCTCCAATTTCTTGATTCTTTGTATGTGAAGCTAAATTAGCAATTCAAATTCTACTAGGCTCTGAACTTTGCATTCAAGGACTACTTCAAGAGGCTTTTCAATTTCAAGAAGGATAGGGATGGTTACTGGAAATGGTTTGCCGGTAACTTGGCCTCGGGAGGTGCTGCTGGTGCCTCCTCCCTTTTATTTGTTTATTCCCTTGACTATGCTCGTACTCGTTTGGCTAATGATGCAAAGGCTGCAAAGAAGGGCGGAGAAAGGCAATTCAATGGTCTTGTTGATGTCTACAAGAAGACATTGGCGTCTGATGGTATTGCTGGTCTTTACCGTGGTTTCAACATTTCCTGTGTTGGAATCATTGTGTATCGTGGTCTCTACTTTGGAATGTATGATTCCCTGAAGCCAGTTCTTCTGACTGGATCTTTGCAGGTTGGTTTCACACCATTTTTCTTTGGCTTATATCTATTGTTTTGTTATTTGATTTGTTTCGGTGGTTGTTAGGAACACCAAAGAAACAGAGAAAAAAGAATGATTTTATTGATTGACTGAAAATGATCTACACCAGGAGAGAAACTCTCCTCCAAGGGTTTACCATTCACAAAGGGTTTCTCTTTTCTCTCAATATGACTCTGTTTTCTCACAAAGGGTTTACCCTTAATTATATCCCATTCTAACTATCTTATGAATCCTTTCTAACTAACTAACTAACTAGCTGCCCTTCTGTCCTAGAGAGCGATCAAATTATTTCAGTCGTGCTGACTAGTTAGTATGTGTTTTGTTCTTGTTAATGATGGTGTTTTATGACAAAATGAGGCAAGGAAGTTTCAATCATTTGCTTACAGCTATCGCCGTTTCCCTTGATGATTACAGGATAGCTTTTTCGCTAGCTTTGGACTTGGATGGCTCATCACCAATGGTGCAGGTCTTGCATCCTACCCAATTGACACTGTTAGAAGAAGAATGATGATGACCTCTGGTGAAGCTGTCAAGTACAAGAGCTCCTTGGACGCATTTAAACAAATCCTCAAGAACGAGGGTGCCAAGTCCTTGTTCAAGGGAGCTGGTGCTAACATCCTCCGTGCTGTTGCCGGTGCTGGTGTGCTTGCTGGTTATGACAAGTTACAGGTGCTGGTCTTCGGCAAGAAGTACGGATCAGGTGGTGCTTAATTTTTCAGTGCCTGATTAATATTTTTAGTTTTAGATGATCATGAAAATCATCCGGTTTCGAGAAACGATTAATTGCTACGGCAAATTTTCCCCCAATAATTTTACTTGATGGGATTTGGTCCCAGACCCTTATTTAATTTTGGATCAGGATTTGATATTTAAAGCATGATTTATTTGAGTGACAGGCAAAGCAACTGTCACTTTGAATTCCATTTTTGTTTGATTTGAATTCTTGAGAGATCTTCTGTATTCTATATGTATTGTTCTACAGTTACTCTTATTTCTTGAACAAAATGCATGTGCCTTTTGATATCAATGTGTTGATCTCTTTATAGCCGGATTGATATACACGTATTTTTTACATTGTTCACGTGCTACCAATCATCACTCTCCACCCCTCACCTTTCTTTTTCTTCCCCAACACCATTGATCGTGATTAGGGCTTTGTGACTGTTCTGGTCGATATATTTTACTAATATAAGAATGAATACAATAGTGGGAAACGACCCATTTGATATTGTCGTACATGAATGAATACCCTAGTTTATTGCGTACATGAGGGTCGAGGTCTTGGATCAAGAGGTTGGAGGCTGAAGTCTTGGATTAAGAGATCGGGTGTCGAGATGTCTGGTTAGAAGCTTGGATTCCTGGGCTTGTTGGGTCTTGCTGCTTATTGGACTTTGACTAAATCTGGTAGGAACAGTAATACCTATTCCTTAAAAAGGCAAAAATGTCGAGTCATTAAAAGCATAAATGTGTTTAATATGCGAGGAAAGCCATAGATGTGTTTATGGTTATCCCATCGTGAGTTGGTATTTCGACATTGTTAGTGGCACTAGCGGTAGACACCTCGCTATTGATCGTGAATCCGATGAAACCTGAGTTGGTTGATTTTTTTAGATGTGAAGATGATTGCAACCTGTTGGATATGGCCCGTGTTTATAAGTAAGGTGCAATCCTCATCTTACAAGCTAGTTTTTGGGGTTAAGTTAGGCTCAGTCAAATTTTAAGATGATATCAGAATCTTGTACGACAGATGTCCATTTCTGCAAACTTCACTCTCTAGATGTCTAATCCTGGACGTGATGAGTGTTTATAAGTAAGAGGCAACCAGCATAAGGTTGCCTAAAAACAGGATTAGTTAGTTGTTTAAGGAATTAAATTGTTCAATGCCCCTATACATTGGCAGTGATCCGTAGTTCACACGATTGTGATTATCAATTCATGGAAGGATGTAAAGAGCAGTTAACGTGGCTGTGAATCACGTGGTTCGACTCACTTGCACATTCGGGGTGTACAATTCACGACTGTCACCAGAGCAAACCCATACTGTTGGTTGTTTGGACTAAACATCAACCTGCACTATGCATGCTAAAATGAAGCGTAAAAGAAAATCTTTGTTTAAAAAAAAAACTGTGAGGTTGTTGGTTGATACTGCTCATCAACATCGCCTTTGTAAGAAAATTGGAAACTCGTTGACGTGTATGTCATCCTGTATTCGGTTGATTGAGTAAGGTTTTATCATTTGGTTCACAGCCTTCCAATGGGGTGACTCCACAAGGATTTGAACCCGGATTTGTTAGATCCTTTTCCTTACGAGGGCAAGTTGCTTTCACTTGACCAACATCTATTTGTTATAATGTATTTTTCACGGCTTCTTTAATTAACTTCCCAATAAATCCCAAGAACCAATAAAGTTCCAACAAACGCTGTTTTTTAACAAGTGTTGTTGCATTTTCAAGTTAATATTATCCATGCTACATAAAAAAATAATTATTACACTAATTGAATATATGATATTGTCTCAATTTTTATTTTTGGCTAAATTCGGTATGTAAAATAATAATATTATTGTGTCGAGGCCTACCTTCATCAAACCAATGGCATCCCCAGTTTTTTTTAGCAAGGTTGAGAATGCTACGAAGAACACAAGTTGAATATAGCCCGTTGTTTATTAATAATCCCCATCTAATCTATCATTTACCTTTTATTAAAGTTGTTAGATTGGGGACCAAACCCTGTTAGGAGTCTAGGATTGGTACTGTAGGCATGAGAATTCAGAAACGCCTTTGAAGACTGAGACACAGCTGTACGGCACATATTGTAGTGTCACTTGCAGCAAAGATTAATAGAAAGTATTGAAATTCTTTTAGTATTAAATCTAAAAGAAATATATTTAAAATTTAAAAAATATAAAAATATTCAGTGGCATGACACTGCATTTCACATATGCACTTTTTATTACCATTGAAGTGTTTCGATTTATATCCTCTTCCTTAGTTCTCTGTCTTTTTTCCAGTCTAATGTGATTGTGTTTTTGTTATGATGAACCCAAAAAAAAAAAGGTAAAAATGTCTAGTTTTAAGTCAATCGAATTACGTTTGTTTCTGTTTTAAGGGGTATGTATGCATTTATTTATGATGCAATTGATTGACAAGTGCATGCTGGGAGTAAAAGAACAGAAAGAAGTTACGGAAGAAATTCAGTTTGAACTTTGAAAGCCCTATTTTAATAAGAAATTAACTAGCAAACAACTATTTTATTTGTTTTCCAAAAGATATTTGTTCATTCAAATTGATAAAATACATCGAAAATAATACAAATTCAACATCGCTAAAAACCGAAATCAAAGTGATCGGAATACTAATGCCTCCGGATCTGTAACGTTGACGCCCAAATCTTGATTGAATCTGTAATGGATTGAAACTGGTCTGCCAATCTGAATTAAACGAACACCGCAACAAGACGGGATATCAAACGATGCCGTAATAAGACGACGAACAAAACATCGCAACACGCAGATGACGAAAACACGGAAAAACACGAAAGAAAAACCAGATCTATGTGGAAAAACCACTTATCTAGATAAAATGAGAGAAAAAACGATGTAAATGGGTGATTTCAAATAAAAAAATGACCCAAACCCACCTTCCTCCGATGGATGAGGAAGAAGGGAAAAAGGAGTAGAGAAAAGGTTGAGAGAGAAAGGCGGCTAGGATTGTAAATTGATGGAAGCTGAATACCCGAAATTGTTTTTCCCCCTTAAAATTTCCAATGCCAAATACAGGATACTTGCAAAGTTATCTTGGATTTCTATCTAAACCTTTCATTTTTTTTAATCTGTTTATTATTTAAGTTATATATAACCCAACACTGGCTTTATCAAGAAACTATATGAATCATGCCATTGTGTTGTCATCTCTTATTATTATTTTTTCCAAAAAATATATAAATTGAAAGTATAAGAGGTACTATAACCCATATACCAGAGCATTATAATTCGGGCTAATAACTAAAATTATTTTATATTCGGATAAAGTTATTTTATCATCTTTATTATATTTATTTCACACTAAAATTATATATTATATTTTATAGAAGTATTGTAATGAGGTAAAAAACAAAAAAAATATATTTTATGAACAAAATTCAAACAGGTTTAAGACAATTCTAAATTTAATAAGAGTCTGTATAAGAAAACTGGAAAAAGTAGATTATACTGATAATCGATTATTGTGATAATCGATTATAATCGAATTTGTTTTTATTTGAGTATATTTACTGAAAAACGATTTTAAGATAATTTATCTTGTTTGGGTGATGCAAAAAAAAAATAAATAATTACTTTTACATAGTAAATTACCAAAAAAATGTATGAAGTTATTTGTATAATTTAATAATATTTGTTTGGAAGTTGGTTTTGTAGGGTAAATAGGGGGAAGAGTTTTGAGAATGAAAGATAATCAAATCACAATAATATTAAGCTAAAATAAATTAGATGACATAAAACAACTTCCCCCAAAAAAAAAGCTTCTTCTTTTTTATTATAATAAATTTAAGAAAAACGGCACACAAGCAACTTTTCAAAAACAAATTTTTTTTTTTGATGAGTATTCAAAAACAGATTTTTGAGGTTAAAACAACTAAAATCTAAAAATTTAAGATGTTCCAAATGCTCCTAGAATGTGGTATAAAAATTAAGATTACCTGAAAATTCACATAGATTTATTAATGTTTTTTGAACTGACATAGATTTATTATTCGGATAAGGGTGATTTGGAAGAAAAAAAAAAATTCCAACCAAAAACATTTTGCTTTTAGGTAAGTGAAGCTAGAAGAATGGAAAAAGTAAAGGAGCCCCAAATCCATGGTCTAGCTGTGGCACTCCTTGTTCTGATTAATCTCACCTGTGTCTGAAATTCTGGCATAAATAAAAAAATCGGATTATAGAGAAAGAGAAAGAAATAAAGCAAGAAAGTGCCACCACTTATTATTAACATAAACATAAACATAAACATAAACATAAACATAAATAAATAAATAAAAACCCTCTTTCTCTCTCTCTTTTCTCTCTCCATCTCCTCTCTTCGAATACAGGTTCCTCTTTTCTCTTGAACCATTCATTCCTGCAATTGCGGATGTGAAACAAAGGTAAATCAACTCAATCTCTCTAACTTTCTTTCTTCTGTTTGCTTCCCGAGAAAATCTTACCACACTGCTATCTACCAATGCTACTTTCAACATTGCCTTTTTTGTCTCCTAATTTCCTCTCCAATCTCATTAACATGACTTTTTTCACTAGTGGAAACGAAAATTAGGAAACTAAAAAAAAAAAGTGAAAAATAGAGAGTGAATCCAGAGAAGATTGAGATAATAAGAATCAAATTTGTCAATTTCCTTTTTTTTTTATCAGGTAAGGGATATGATTCTTTTTTTTTTTTTGTTTTGTTTGAAGCTTCTTTTTGCTTTTATGGATTTGTTATATAAGGGTGCGTTTGGTGATGTGTAATGTGGCTTTTAGTGCAGTGTTTGTTGAAGAGTAAAAGTATTGGTTTTTCAAACTCTACAAAAATGAATGATGGTAGACAAATGGGTGTGCATTACGTAGATACTACTGGCTTTCCTTATGCTGTTAATGAGAGCTTCACAGATTTCTTCCAAGGCCCCCCGAATGTGCCAGTCAATTATGCCTTTCCTGGGTCAATGCCTGATCAGGTTTGTGTTTCTACTCTCAAATCTCAACTTGCTGGTTGTTAAATTGTTAATACTTTTGGCAACAGGGTTGTAGATTCATACTACCCACGAATTACCAACTTTGTTGGTCCAAGTGGCAAAGTGGCAAGGAGCTAGGTTTCCCTTAAGCAAGGTCTCGGGTGTTGTGAATGAAAAAAAATAGGCGCGGGAGAATTTTGCCCCCTTAAATGGGTCTTCCGCACTCGACTCTGATTAGTCGAAGTTTAATGTGATTTCTGGATACCTAGCTAGGGTCTCAGACCAACAAATGTTACCCATGAATTGGGAATGAATGTTTTATTATTTTTTGTCCTAAATTAAAGTGTGGACTCTTATGAGTAGTTTTACCTCAAAATATTGTGAGTAAGAGCAGAAATTTCCATCCTTTGTTATTATTATTATTGCTATTGCTACCTGATTGTTAAGTAATAAAACTCAGAATGTGAGTGTGACACAGGATCTTGGAAAGTCTATTTTGATTTTGATTTTTATTCTTATAGTTGAACTGCACAGTGGATGGGTAGATCTGTGTGAAAGCAACTCTGTGACACAAATGTATCTCTTTAACCCATTTATATCTTTAATTTCGAATTGGTCCCATTTATAAGTATTTGCCACAAAAAATTATTAACTCATTATTTCCTATTTTCTTTATAGTTTGTATTTGTATAATTGTCATACTGTTTTCTAATCAGACATGATTATAATTGTGGAATCGTTTGCTCTGTCTAGGAAAGTGTCTACTGGTTAATGAACATGAATCCATATAAGTTTGGATTGTCTGGCCCTGGGAGTACATCTTATTATGGTTGTTATGAGGTAAATGGCCATTTGCCTAGAATGGAGATCAACAGGGCAGAGTGGGAATACCCTTCGATAATGATCAATGAGGAACCAGCTACAACAGATTCTCCACCTAGAAGAGATGGAGTCACTAGTATGCAGACTATTCCTGAAGAATGTTAGTTGAATTTTCATTTCCGTCTACTTTAAGCATAGGCTTGTGATCACATTAGTGGTTCTTACAATTTGGTTATTATAACTGAATTCACCCTTTTAATTGCTTTTTAGTGCCATGCTAGCAGCTAGTATCTGTTGAGCTATTTTGGGGGGAGGGAGTCTTGTGACTCGTCTGGTTGGATGAATCTTATTATTATTTTTTTCATTGAATTTGAATTGAAACTACTGTTTAAAATTGTAATTATAATGAAAAACATGAAAGTTATATGATAGCATCTTTATTTTTAGGATTTCCTATGCAGACTGTCCAACTGAAGTTTTGTTTTTTCCCCTCTCTTAATAGTTGAGAAACTACTACTTTAGTTTTAAATCATTCCAGAAAACTATGAGAATCATACTACAGTATCTTAATTCTTTTGAGTCTCTTTTGCAGGCAGTCCAAACGTTCATGAATCCAATAGTAGCCAGGTACAAAGCTTTGTTTGTTTCTGGTAGGAACATTGAGTCCCCTATGCTTGAAAAATGGGAGATATTATTTCCATGATAGTTGGTTGAACATGGCATACAGACTTTCATAAAAAAAAAAAAAAAAATCTATCCACCCTACACTTTGTTGTATACAACAACTTTTTTATTAGTAAATATTAGTTAAAATGAACATTGCTCCATGTAACTTTGACCTTTTGACAAATTGAAAAAGCTCTTCTAAAATGAACTTGTCTCTTAAGTAAGCATGTTTGGGTCTATCCATCCTATATGAAGTGCATTTTGATTTTAACCCACTAAAATTTAATTTTGAAGTCTCTAATCCCGTGTTGCATTGCTGCAGGTCATATGGCAAGACAACATTGATCCTGATAATATGACTTATGAGGTGTGATGCAATTAATGCTTAACATGTAAATACTGATGTATGCATACATTTGCGTGCATAATGCATGTATTCATATTTTTAGAATTTTGTTTACCTTTTTTTTGAATAGTTGATTATCAAAGTTTAGTTATGGCTGACGAAAAATCAGATGCAAATAATGTGTGCTGAGAGCATTTAAATTTTAAGGTATTAACTATTAAGAGGTCAAAGAGCTAAAGTTGACATGTTTCCATATTTAAAGTTTTGTTTAGAGATTGGAGATTGTTTTGCACGTTTTTAATTTTAAATTATCTTATAAATTTTCAACATTGTTTCGAAGAACGTCAAATGTGCTAAAATGTGACATCAAATTTGATTTGAATATTTGGGGCATGTTTGCTTTGTTTCCAGTTTCCTGTTTTCATTTCCTATTTTCAGAAATAATTACAAAATTGCTACATTGTTTTCATTCTGTTTCCTGTTTTCAAAAATTTGTTCAGGAAATACCGAAAACAACATTTTCCTGTTTTTACCGTTTCTTGTACAAGCAGAAAAAAATGAAAATAAGATGACAATTTTGTAATTATTTCTGAGAACAGGAAATGAAAATAGAAAACTGGAAACAAAGCAAACATACCCTTATTAAACGATTTTTTTTAAATCTGTTGTCGTCAAGATCCTTATTAAACGATTTTTTTTAAATCTGTCGTTGTCGTCGTCAAGATTTAGATTGTTTGCATTATAGGCAAGAGCCACTTTGAGAAGGTGAAGTTAGCTAGGCATGCTTTTATCTTTGAACTTGGTGGTGATTTGTATTCTAATATTTTGACCTCTCAGTTTTGTTGGTATGCTGAATAAGAGTAGAATTACTGAATTAGAAACGATGGGGATCAATAGCCAATGATATTGTTTTATGTGTGACAGGAACTACTGGACCTGGGAGAGGCAATTGGAACTGAAAGCCGAGGTCTTTCCCAAGAGCTTATTGATATGCTTCCAACCTCAAAGTACAAATTTGGTAGCTTATTCAAAAGAAAAAATTCTGGGAAAAGGTAATAACTTGGTTCTCAAGCTTTTTTATGGAATAGGTGAAAATACAACAATAACCAAAGCCTTCTCCCACTAGGCGGAGATGGCTACATGGATCAAACTACACCATTTGACTCTATCTTATACCAAGTCTTTAGAAAGGTTATTTAGATCTAGGTCTTTTCTAATGGTTTCACATTAGGTTTTTCTTGGTCTTCCTTTACCTCTAACGATTATGCTATCATCCATCTGATCTATGCTAGGGCTTCTATTAGTACTCTTCTCACATCGGCAACCTAGTTCCTCTCTGATGCATTTATTCTTGTTCTTGTCTTGTCATGTATGTCCACTCGTCACTGCAACATACTTCGCAACACTTGGCTTATGTTCTCATTGGCTCTTTACCACCCAACATTAAGTACCATAAAACATCATGGGTCTTATGTCTGTGTGGTAAAATCTTTCTTAATCCTCACTATGTTAATCAATTTCGCGAGTTAGGTTATACCTTTTCCCCTAAAAACTTCTTGACTTTAATAGGTATATTACCCGGTTGAATTGCTTTACCATTGTATATCCTCTTTAGTGCTTCTTTTACCTCAAACTCTCAAATTCTACAATAAAAGTTATGAATTCGGTGATCCCTGAAGTGTTTAAAATATCAGAGTCTATTAATGTCGCATTTGCTTCATTAAATAACTCGTGAAATTAGTTGTTCCATCTTTCCTTGATAAATTGTTCTGTTACCAAAACTTTATCCTTTGTCCGTTTTGCACTTCACTAGATCTAACTTGTCCTCCTTTTTCTATGTTTGGCAGGCCTATAAGTATGTCATGATTGTAGTAAAAATTAATATTATCAAAATCAATCTATTGAAAAATTGAGGGAGTGTGAAGGAAAAATTAGTACATGTTTCATAATTGTAGTAATTATAAACTACAGATTATCATTGCAATGAAAATTTGAGTGAATTTGTGATCTGACCATATTTTCATAACCCTCAATAACCAAAGAGTAGTAGAAAAGAAAATTCATTTGTACTTGTCCAGCGCCCTCGGAAATAGATTGGTTAATTATTTTCTTATGCAGTGGTTGAGGGTATACAAAGTTTTGATAGTTTTAATTTTGAAGACCGGAGTTCTCTACTTTTGTCCCTAACCCCGAGAATTTGATTCAGTAATCTCTAGTTTTATGTGTAAAGTTTACATTTATCACGGGGATTGCAATCATTTTTTCACTCGCACTACTCTGGAAGGACTCGTTGGAACTTTCTAGATTTATGATATCTATCTGCCTTTTCCATGGTTTCAGACTGTATATATTTCAGTATATACTCATAATCAAATTGCATTGATAACAGGTGTGTAATTTGCCAGATGACATATAGAAGAGGTGACCAGCAAATAAAATTGCCATGCAACCATGTTTACCATGGTGAATGCATTACCAAATGGCTTAGCATTAACAAGGTCAGTCAATGCGTTCTTCTGAAGTTCACTTGAATACTATGTCTACGCAATTTGTCGTCCTCGATTTTCCGTCTTATTTGCATCGTTCTTCTTTTCAGAAATGTCCAGTTTGCAACATTGAGGTGTTTGGTGAGGAATCAACACATTAGCATCAACATGGCAAAAAGGAGCTTTCTTTGCTCTGTTAATTTTTGCCCCGTCTCATCTAGCTTGTTTTCTCCACTTCTAATTTCTTACACGTAGGTAGGTGTTGTAGAAAGAACTGTGGCACTATGTCATATAATACGTGTTTACTAGAAACAACCAAACAGTCGCATCTTCTAGTGGTTAATGTAGTTTGATTTTCTGTATACCCGTGTGATTTATTCTCTTAGCTTTATATCCCTTCCTTTGGTATTTGGGAGTTGTGAATGATAAATCTGCCTCCCAAGCACTGATTAACATAGATGTGTTGGGATCGGGAATGTGAAATCAGAAATCTCATTAGCATGTTTGATGGATTGAAAAATGAAATACGTTTGGAGGAGGGGTATATTTGTTACGGATGTGACCTACAACTAAAAGGCCTAAGGGCGCGTTTAATTCGTATTGAGGTACAGGATAAGGAGAACAGTACAAGACAAATGCTTGGGGTACAACACAAGTCATTGTCCTATACACTGTTTGGTGGATAATGGACAATACAAAGAAAATAATGTGAACATGGAACAATTAGTTTTGTCATGTCCCATGAGCACTTTTCAAATCAAACATGGAACAATTAGTTTTGTGTTGTCTAGTCTCACCATTTTGCAAATCAAACGCATTCAAAGACTGGCTCAAGAGCGGTGAGCAAATTGGGGTTCTAGTAAGACATGTCAGGGGTTTGAATCTTGCTGTGTCGTGTTGCTTGCAGGTGTTGATGTCCCTTGTTATTCACCTATTTCGGTTCCTTCTATCTTCATCTCTCAGGAAAATTGATGACAACTGATTCTTAACCTGCTAAATCGAACAATAACCATCATAATAATTCTCTGCTGTAAAAATACCACCTAGTGTGGCAGACCCAGTGAAAGATGAAATAATTAAATTTGACAATTGAATAAGAGCAATTTTGTATGCTTAACTGCAGTCAGTAAATTTAGTTAACTTGCAAGTGTTTTCGTCTTTTTGAAATTTAGTTTTTATTATTTTTACATTCAAATGTAATTTTCTTAAACTACGATTAAATGATATGTTATCGCTATCATTTAATGAGTTAAATAATGCGCTAGTGTCCCATTGTATGAGTGTAATTTTTTTTAAAATAATATATTATAAAAATTAAACTTAGTAAGGATTGAAGCGCTTTGCTTATAATTTCTAAAGAAACAGATATAGCTGAATTATTTTATTCATTATCACAAATCATACCTTTATAGAAGTGTTACAGAATAGGATCTTAACATTATGCTTAACATTATGCCTATACTCATGTATACTAAAAAGAAAATTAGTTGTACTCTATCAATTACAATAAGTATTCTATCAATTACAATAATTAACAAATTATCTGACATGATTCTTTCTTTTAACACTTCCCCTCAAGTTGGAGTGTATGGTAATGACATCCAACTGGCTGAGTAGCATTTCAAACTGTGTTGAACTTAATGGTTTGGTGAATAAGTCAACTGGTTGGCTTGTGGTCCGAATATAAGCTGTCTGCACTAGCCCACTTTGAATCTTCTCACGTACCAAATAACAATCGATCTCTATGTGCTTCGTTCGTTCATGAAACACTGGATTTGAAGCAATATGCATGGCAGCCCGGTTGTCACAAAACAATGTAACTGGTTGTGTGTGAGTCACCTTCAAGTCTTTCAGTATATTTTTCAACCAAGTAATCTCACAACAAGTAGTGGCCATGGAATGATATTCCGCCTCTGCGCTTGAACGCGACACGGTATGTTGCTTCTTAGTTTTCCAAGAGATTGGTGCTTGACCCAGTAAAATACAATAACCAGTTACCGACCTTCTTGTATCCTTGCACCGAGCCCAATCGACATCACAAAAGGCACGTAGTTCTAGTGAACCTGTAGATGGTAACAAGATTCCCTGACCCGGTGCTTGTTTGATATACCTTAGAACCTTGTGAGCAGCTTCAAGATGGGGTTGCCCAGGCTTGTCCATAAATTGACTCAATACATGGACAACATAAACAAGATCTGGCCTTGTGATGGTGAGGTAAATTAGTCGACCCACAAGACGCCTGTATGGACTTGGATCAACTAGCAACTTCCCACTCGTTTGTGTGAGTGAAATGTTCTGTTCAACAGGAAACCTTGAGGGCTTGGCACCTAAGAGCCCTGCATCTTCTAGAATTTCTAGAGCATATTTTCTTTGACACAATGTGATTCCTTGTCTTGATAGTTGATGAGTGTGATTACACCTCATCTTTGTTTATCATTTTGCATGCATTTTCATATAGTTTAGGCATATTTAACTTGATTTTTGTTAGTTTTTACTTTGGAACGGGTAAGGCGGTTTTGTGGTGTTGTTTTGCAGGAATTAAGGGTAAAATGCTCAGGATTGACCATGATGGAACTTGGATGAAGATGGAGCTTTAAAAGTGAAGAAAATGAGTCAAACAGAGCCCATCACGGCTTAGCCGTGATGACCATCACGGCCATGATCGAGCAAAATTGAAAGGAAAAGAAGGCAAAAGTCAGAACTGGTCACGGCCTAGCCGTGATGCCCATCACGGCCGTGTCGACCATCACGACCGTGACCTGTCAGCTGAACCAGACCCTCAAAAGTCAGAACTGGTCACGGCCTAGCCGTGATGAGCATCACGGCCGTGACAGACCAAAAATTGAAGAAGCGCCCAAGGCAGAATCCATCGCGGCCGTGACGCGTGTTACTTGGATCAGAAGCAACTGATTTGGATCTAGTTTGTGTTATATTGGGATTCAAACTTCCCAAATCTATAAATAGGGCATCTGATCAGAGGCAAAAGGAGGACTTTTTGGCTGCTACACTTAGGCTATTATTTAGGATCTCTCTTCTTCCTCCTTTCTTTTCTGATTTTTATTTTATGTTGTTGTCAACCAAGCTTGTCATCACCATGACAAGACTTGAGTAGTAGTTTAATTTCTAGGGATTGGGGCTATGCCCAAGGTTTGATTATGTTGTTGAATTGATGTTATATCTTTGTTAATCGCGATTTTGCTTTAGATCTGATTTCTAGTGTTTTAATCACTTGTAAATCTAGTGCGTGCTTATTTGCATGTCGTAGACATTCTAAGGAGGAACCTAGTGATGAAATTAGGTGTCGGATCTATAGAGTCAGACTTAGGATTGAAATCACGAGAGTTAGAAGCCGTCCTTCTAATATTAACGAATTGTCACAAAACGTAAAGGGTTCAATCTAAATTCGACTACCACGAGAGTAGGGGTTGGTTTAATTGGGCACGATTTTTGTAACCCGAGAGGGAGCTTAAACTATTTGAGGATAAATTCGCCTTCAAGGCATTTTAGATAATTAACAAGGGTTAATCAATTTAGTAACATAAACGACCTTGTTGGTAACCCAAATTCCTAGGAATCCATTTAAATCTGAAAAATCATAAATAGCTTTGCTTTCTGTTTATTGATTCTGATTTTGAGTTATCTCTTATTTCATATATCAAAACCTTTTCAAAATCTTTTTATTTAGTCCAGTTTTATCATTTAACAATTAGTTGTGATTTGAGATCACGGTCTCTGTGGGATCGATATCTTTTTATTACTTGGCGACAACCCGGTACACTTGCCGGATCGTACGTGCACTCGCACGACTATCAAGTTTTTGGCGCCGTTGCCGGGGACTGTGCTTTCTCAAATCTCAATTCAATTTTTAAATTGATTTTTCTGGACCTTTTTTTTTATTTGATTTTATTATTTGTTATAAAAAAAATTTCCTCTTTTGAGTATCTATCTCTCTGTGTTTTTATGCAAAGATCCCTAAGTCTTGGAAACCTTAGTGAGATCGATCCCGAAGTCGAAAGGACCTTTCACAGACGTAGGAGACTACAAAGAGAGAGAGAGAGAGGTTGAGTCCCATTCCACTAATGGCGAATCAACCAGATACGAAACCTCTGAAGGACTACGCAGCCCCAAATGCTAGGGGCTTGCGAACTAGGATTGCTAGGCCAGAGATTGAGGTGGAGAATTACAATATACCGCCTATGCTCATTAACATGATTAGGCAGCATCAATTCGGAGGATTGCCCTCGGAGGACCCGACTGACCACATAGAGACATTCTTGGAGTTCACCGATGCAGTTAGAATTCATGGCGCCCCGGTTGATGCTATTCGCTTGAGGTTGTTCCCCTCATCTCTGACTGGAAAAGCGAAAGCCTGGCTGAAGCAAATACCTACCAATACCTTGACAACTTGGGACCAACTGGAGCATGCATTCTTGGAGAAATTCTTCCCTCCATCCAAGACGGCCTGCATACGAACCCAGATCACCGGCTTCTTCCAAAAGGACGGAGAATGCTTATCCGAAGCTTGGGATCGCTACAAGGGATTGCTGGAGTCTTGCCCACATCATGGACTCGAGAGGTGTTTATTAGTGCACACCTTCTACAACGGATTGGATTACTCTTCGAAGGTGTCACTTGATTCCGCAGCCGGTGGAGCCTTTATGAATAGGCCTCTGACTGAGGCATTCAACATCATTAAAAACGTGGTCACCAACTACCACCAATGGGGTTCGGAAAGAGGTAATAACCCGAACAAGATTTCGGGGGGTAAGTTTGAAATAAATAGCACTGATCTTATAATGTCAAAAATAGACTCACTGAATAAACGTTTTGATCAGCTTGAAAGGGCTAATGTGAGTGCAATAGGTGCTACTAACATTGTTTGTGAGATTTGTGGAATGCAGGGACATGACATCATGGAGTGCCCACGTGGTATTGCTCATGGATCCAGTGCTTCGGGGGAACAAGTGAACTCTTGTCACAACTTCTACGACACGAACCCGAAGTTGCCCAATTATGCTCCCCCAAATCCTTACAACCAAAGAAGGAAGAACAACCCTTACCTCTCCTACGGGAACTACAGCAACAAGCTGAACCATGAGTTCCAAGAAGGCCAAGGTAATAGGAAACCCGCAGCGGGGTATCCTCAGGTACAGAGGTCTAAACTCGAGTCTTTATTGGAAAGTTTTGTTGAAACTCAAACAAAACAAAATGAAGAGTTTAGACAACAAGGTAGGGCAGTAAACAAGGCAATAAAAGAGCTAGCATCTAAGGTAGATAACTTAGCCATCCATAACAAGATGCTAGAAACTCAGATTGCCCAACAAGCCAGCACATACTCTAGACCAAATGGTACATTTCCGGGCCAACCTGAAGCTAATCCCAATGAACATTGTAATGCCATATACTTGAGGGATGATAAGCTTGTGGTAGATGAAAAGGATGTGGAATGTGAGGAGGACATGAGCGTAGATGAAGAGCCAGAACCAAAATACGTCCCTCCACCACCGTACCAACCCCCGATACCTTTCCCACAAAGGTTGGTCAAGAGAAAGCAAGCAGATATAGAAGCTAAAATGCCTCCTAAACTGAAAGACCCAGGTAGTTTTTCTATCGTCTGCTCAATTGAAAAGGTACAAGTAGACCAAGCCTTATGTGACTTAGGGGCTAGTGCGAGCTTGATGCCACTCTCTATCTTGGAAAGGTTGGGAACCAAAGAGTTGAGTCCATTCAAATTCTCCTTACAATTTGCGGATGGCTCAACTAGAACTCCTCTAGGCATACTAGAGAATGTTCCTGTAAAGGAAGGGAAATTTTTCATCCCTACCGATTTCCTGGTATTGGATATGAAAGGGAATTCTGAATTCCCCATCATTTTAGGAAGGCCATTCTTGGCCACCGCTGGAGCAATAATAGACATAAGGAATGACAAACTCTCTCTGAATGTAGAGGAAGGTAGGGTAAATTTTAAATTGACTAACTCATATAACAACCCTCCTTTTGTGAGTAGTGTGTGCAGGATCGATATAACGTCTCCAGTGGTAAAGGAAGAGGTCAACATGGAAGCAACTCCAAAGATTTGCATGATAAATGATGCACCCAGTAGTGATGAAGTTGGAGTTGCTGATCATGTGGAAACAAAACTTCCGCCGGGACGGAGTAAGGCCATGAAGCTTCAAGTGAAAAGAGCGAAGCGGAAGCGGAATTGGCCATATGAGCAGAATAGGCTCTTTGAAGGACTCCCGTGGAGGAGAAGTGTTCCTGCACTTCTACGCCCAGTCGACCCCGGTTGACTGAAGGAAGTATGGTCAAGCTTAAGACCGTAAATAAGCGCTTCTTGGGAGGCAACCCAAGTTTTCTTTACCTTTTCTATTCGTTTTTGAATTTAGCTCTTGAATAATTTGAGAAGATCAAGAGGAAAAAAAATCATAAATTAATACATTTGTCAAGTGTTTTCAGGTTGAGAAGGAAGGAAGAGCAAAAAGGGCAGGGACTAACAAAGTCAGAAGTCATCACACCCAGACCGTGACAGTGGTCACAGCCGTGATGAGGTAACCCATGAAGTCAGAAAGGATCACGGCCCAGCTGTGAAATCCATCACGGGCGTGATGAGAAGGACCCAAAGATCAGAGAGTATCACGGCCTAGCCGTGATACAGGTCACGGCCGTGACAGACCAACTCCTGAAGACCAGAATTGATCACGGCCTAGCCGTGATGCGCCTCACGGCCGTGATACATTTTCCAACAAGTTTTTGACTAGGCATGTGAGCCAGCACCCGCTATCACCTCGGTGAGTTGTTCCAATTTTTCTCCTCTCTCCGACTTGATTATTTACATTGGGGACGATGTAAATCTTTAAGCTTGGGGTAGGGGTATTTTTGCAAATTTTTGCATTTTTCATGTTGCATTCATATAGGCATAGTTTTGCATGATCACATGATTAGATTGCCCCCTTGCTTAGAGTTTGCATCCAATTGTGAGAACTTGGTGCCAAATAAATTGAGATAGTGGATTTTTGAGATTTTTTATTCTTGTGATAAGGCTAAAAATAAAAATTCTTGAGATGATCTTTCGATAGTTGATAATTAGCATGTAGTTCTCTAGATTTGTGTTTCTCATTGATGTTAAACTACTAAATGTGAGATGTTGAGCCAAAAAGGGGTACTCACTAAATCTACCCCATTCTTTGTGATAGAGTGTTTTATTCCTTTTGGATTGTATTCTCTAGAACTTGACTTGAAACCGTTTTGAAACTTAGAAATTTTTGAAAATGATTGAGGCATTAGGTATTTTTCTGGACTTCTGAGCTTCGATTGATTAAATGCTACCCCTTAGTTGCCCAATATTGAACATAAAAGAATAAAATACTTTTCTTGGTACCTTGAATTATTTTGATGAATGATGCTTGGTATGGCACCTTTTAAAGTATTGCAAAAAGGGTAAAAAGGTAGTTTGAAAAAAAATGTATGGGATGAGAAAATTAGAAAATATTTCTCTTAAACTGAAATCTCCCCCTTCTCCAAACAAATAAAATGAAATAAACAAACAAAAAAAATTGGAGAAGGGGAGGATGACAAAAAGAAAGAAAGAAAGGTGGAAAAATAAATCAAAACCCAAAAAGGGTATTTTAGGAGGTGTCATGCTTTGCAATGTTGATATTTTGTTTAACCCTCTTGAAATTTCCTTTTCTTGATTTCCCCACCTAACGATTAATCCCATGGCCCTATTACAACCGAAATAAAGACCTCTTGATTCTTATGTGTTTTCATTAATAAAGTAGAGATTTGGTTGATAGTCAAGCTTATGGTAGAATAAATTCCTCGAGGAAATTGAGCGAATTGTCATATTCCCTTAAACACTTGAGTGATGTGAGAAGAGTGCCTGAATCAGTGAGAATATGGATTTAGGAAACCTAAGTTTCTAATTGGACTTGAAATTGATTATCTCTAGGTTTCTTATTTGAATAAGCCTGTTACTTGGATTAGTTACTCGGGTTCTTGGTTCACTATCCACGCTCTGATTATTTATATCGTCTGGCCTTGGTGATTGCTTGAGGACAAGCAAAATCTTAAGCTTGGGGTGATTTGATGAGTGTGATTACACCTCATATTTGTTTATCATTTTGCATGCATTTTCATATAGTTTAGGCATATTTAACTTGATTTTTGTTAGTTTTTACTTTGGAATGGGTAAGGCGGTTTTGTGGTGTTGTTTTGCAGGAATTAAGGGTAAAATGCTCAGGATTGACCATGATGGAGCTTGGATGAAGATGGAGCTTTAAAAGTGAAGAAAATGAGCCAAACAGAGCCCATCACAGCCTAGATGTGATGACCATCACGACCATGATCGAGCAAAACTGAAAGGAAAAGAAGGCAAAAGTCAGAACTGGTCACGGCCTAGCCGTCATGACCACCACGACCGTGACCTGTCAGCTGAACCAGACCCTCAAAAGTCAGAACTGATCACGGCCTAGCCGTGATGAGCATCACGACCGTGACAGACCAAAAATTGAAGAAGCGCCCAAGGCAGAATCCATCACGGCCGTGACGCGTGTTGCTTGGATCGATCAGAAGCAACTGATTTGGATCTAATTTGTGTTATATTGGGATTCAAACTTCCCAAATCTATAAACAGGGCATCTGGTCAGAGGCAAAAGGAGGACTTTTTGGATGCTACACTTAGGCTATTATTTAGGATTTCTCTTCTTCCTCCTCTCTTTTCTGATTTTTATTTTATGTTGTTGTCAATCAAGCTTGTCATCACCATGACAAGACTTGAGTAGTAGTTTAATTTCTAGGGATTGGGGCTATGCCCAAGGTTTGATTATGTTGTTGAATTGATGTTATATCTTTGTTAATCGCGATTTTGCTTTAGATCTGATTTCTAGTGTTTTAATCACTTGTAAATCTGGTGCGCGCTTATTTGCATGTCGTAGACATTCTAAGGAGGAACCTAGCAATGAAATTAGGTGTCGGATCTATAGAGTTAGACTTAGGATTGAAATCACGAGAGTTAGAAGCCGTCCTTCTAAGATTAACGAATTGTCACAAAACGTAAAGGGTTCAATCTAAATTCGACTACCACGAGAGTAGGGGTTGGTTTAATTGGGCACGCTTTTTGTAACCTGAGAGGGAGCTTAAACTATTTGAGGATAAATTCGCCTTCAAGGCATTTTAGATAATTAATAAGGGTTAATCAATTTAGTAACATAAACGACCTTGTTGGTAACCCAAATTCCTAGGAATCCATTTAAATATGAAAAACCATAAATAGCTTTGCTTTCTGTTTATTGATTCTGATTTTGAGTTATCTCTTATTTCATATATCAAAACCTTTTCAAAATCTTTTTATTTAGTCCAGTTTTATCATTTAACAATTAGTTGTGATTTGAGATCACGGTCTCTGTGGGATCAATATCTTTTTATTACTTGGCGACAACCCGGTACACTTGCCGGATCGCATGTGCACTCGTACGACATCAATCGTGCAACTTCTATCCCCAAGAAATATTTAAGTGGCCCCATGTATTTCAACTTAAAATGATTTGAGAGGAAATGTTTGGTGCTTGTAATGTCCTCCAGGTTGTTGCCCACTAATATCACATCATCAACATAAATTAATAATGCAATAAAACTACCTGCATGGTTTCGAACAAACAGCGAGTAGTCTGACCATGATTGCTGAAATCCAGCCTTCTTAAGGGCACCAGATAGTTTTAAGAACCATTGTCGCGATGCCTATTTTAAACCATAAATTGACTTGTGTAGCTTGCAGACACGGTTCTCCCCCTTTTGTTCGAAACCGGGCGGATAGACATGTAGACTTCTTCATAGAGATCTCCATGTAAGAAGGCGTTATTAACGTCAAGTTGGTGCAAATGCCATCCTCGTACGGCTGCAACACTAAGGAGTACTCGGACTGTTGTGAATTTAGCAACGGGAGCAAAAATCTCTCAGTAATCAATACCTTCAATTTGACTATAGCCTTTTGCAACCAATCGAGCTTTGTAACGCTCAACAGTTCCGTCGGGGTTGAGTTTGATTTTGTAAACCCATTTGCAACCGATAGGCTTTTTGTGAGATGGCAGAGGGACAAGACTCCAAGTATTTTTGGCTTGGAGGGCTTGGATTTCATGATGCTTGGTGTCATGCCACCTTGGATCTCGATTAGCCTGTTGAAAATTCTTGGGTTCTTTGTGAAGGGTCAATTGAGTAGTAAATGCTTTATGACTTGGGGAAAGCCAATCATAAGATAAAAATTAGGAAAGAGGATGCGAAGTACCTTGGGAGGTGACCACGTTCGTTGAAGATGAAGGAACGGTCCTAGATGGGAGGACTGCCTCAACATGAAAGTCCTGTAAGAATGTTGGTATTTTAGTAGATCTAGTGGAGTGTCTTGGTGGCGGTGGCAGTGGCGGTGTGATTTCCGTTTGATTGTGAGTGGTATTCTCGGGTCGGAGATTTTCAATGGCAGATTGGGGCGTTATTTCAAGGGATGTCATATTTATGGAAGGTGACGAAGGGTCTTGGTCTAAATAGGATGGATTTAAAGGTTCAAAATCGGAGGTTGTGGGATTTGAGGGTTATCGGTGCTATGAGGAGTGTTTGGGTCTATAGTGTTTGTGGTATTCTTGGGAAGAAAAGGATAAGGTGAAATAGGGTGAGGCATTGATGGTGTGGCAGCGGAAGTTTTTAGTGTTTTGAATGGAAATACGTCCTCATAGAAAAGAACATCGAGTGAAACAAAGACCTTTTGAAGTTGAAGGTCAAATACACGATATCCTTTTTGGGCATAAAGGTAGCCAAGGAAAAGACAACGAGTGGAACAAGGGTCAAATTTAGTGGGCTTGGTGGGGTGTGTAGATGCAAAACACAAACAACCGAAGACTCTTAGTTGTGAATAATTGGGGGGGTTAATGAGTAATTTTTCATATGGTGTTTTACCTTGAAGGAGTGGTGTAGGTGTGCGATTGATGAGGTATGTTGAAGTGAGGATAGCATCCCCCGAAAACTGTTTTGGAAGACCACTTTGAAAAAGCAAAGCACGTGCAACATTTAGCAAATGTCTATGTTTGCACTCAGCAACACCATTTTGTTGGGGTGTGTTGATGCAACTAGATTGATGGATGATTCCTTTCATGGCATAAAAATTGTCTATTTTGAATTCTGGACCATTATCACTATGAAAATTTTTGACATTAGCATTGAATTGGTTTTCAACCATGTTAATGAACTTGACCAAGAAGTTACGTGTTTTTGATTTTTGTAACACCCCCGCTTAGGGTATTACTACGTAACACATGCGGAAGTAAATTAAAAGATAATTTGCTGGTTGCTTTCGAAAAATTGTTTTCTTTTAAGTCAGAAAACTGGGGTGTAAAATTTTTCTTTAAGGATAACTCTGAAATCCATAATATATACATTTAAAACGTAAAGTCGCGTTCGTAACAAAGTTACCATGACATACAACATTTCTCTAAGTTCTCACTTTCGAAAGAAAAGTTCAAACTACAGACGGATGTATATAACACTACATTTACCGACCTCTTTAGATATACAACCCAACTCAGACTCCTAAGCTTGTCATTCTATCAAATATTCATTGGAGAGACCCCCAATTAGAATACTTTCCCAACCTCTAACACTAGGTCTTCAAATGACTTAGAAAGACTCCTCTGCAACATCGGTACTAGAGTACCAAGGTACTACGGTAAAACCCGAAGAGACCTGATATAACTGTAAGAGTGAGATACCGGCAAATGGATATATCATACAACAACCATATACATGATACATACAACACATTGGCATATTAGCATTTAATAATTATTCGTAGATAAAACAACAAGTGTTATATCAGTTGGTCTCATACCCGAATCAATTAGTTTTATAAAGATAATGCATGACACTTCAATCATCAGGCTCTAAACTTAATCTCATGAGATACCATCACCGTTTTATCATTAAGAAAGAAAGAGTTGATCAGGCTCATACGCCACATTTGGAAAGTTGTCTCCGTCACCTCATGCACCCGGATCAACATCATCACGGATCCCTTATAACGGCCATTTGGATGTATACCTCAACGAATACCACATCTTAAGTGGGTATTCGGTTAACTCAAGCACGTCTGCTAAGGGGAAATGCATATGAATAAAAGACTTTTCATTATTAAGACTTTTCTTTGTTTTGACTCTTTTCCGTTGTCGAAGCCCAAAGCTAACGACTATTCACAATTTTCATCACTTGAAAATCAATAACACAGGACATGTTGTACGAGTGCTCAATCACAACACCTTATACCGATGCCACAGTCCAAGGTTGTGGTCGTAGAAACAATTATAATTTTATCCATGTTTTATTTCAACATGATAAGGACTCCTAGCCCATAACAACGAAATTAGGACACACAGTCCTCAATTTCAAAATTAGGACTCCTAGCCCATAATATCACGATTAGGACCTATAATTCTTGACACGGATGCCAGATCACGTGCATAAACTGAATGCTAGAGGCGACGTCACGCGAACTAGTATTCTCTTTCACATGTGCTTAATTTTCGCTCAGTGAAAATCAAAAACCAAAACAAAACCTCGGTCACTTATCCAAGTAACCAGAATGTTTCTAAATCATTTAGGAGAAAATCTTTTCCTTTACAAAGTCTTTTATAAAACATTTGGAAATTCGTTTGCTTTTGAAATCCTTGATGGAATAAGGTCAAATATTTTCAAAGGGAGTTTTCCTTCATGAAACACATAGTTCGAAAAGGTTTTCTCTCCTACAACTTTGGATCATAAAAAGGTAGTTTCTATTGACTTAAAAACACTTCCATGTTTCTTTTCAAAACTAGAATCCCATTCTTTTGAAGTAAGCGTTTTAAACAAGGAACTTTTATAAATGGAACCAATACTTTCAAAGTTCTATTCAAGGCTTATTAAGGCTTTTAATCCTTATAATCATTGTGCACAGACTCAAGTCCGACTTCTAAAACTTCAATCAACAGTAATATATTCTCAACAATAATATCACAGTTAATGACAGTTCATCACATATATACAACTCACAATACTTTAAGGCAAGTAATAATCAACTTCAAGTAATATTCACAATAGTTCAAGTAAACAAGTCATTCAAGTGTTTGCTCCACATCATAGTAATATTCAAATCACTCAAGTAAACACATACACATATGCATATAGTCATTGAATATCTATAGGCAATCCCCTTTTACCTTCTGTGAAGGTAATGAGATTAGATGCTCAAAGAGGTATACCACGAACGTCTTTGTCTCCTCCGGGATGGAAGTCTAAGGTTATGAACACAAAATCACAAGTTAAAATCAAACAAGAACACTAAACCACAAGGTATAGGTTCGGCCAAGACTAGTTCTTAGGACTAGAGATTCCCGAAAATTATACAACTCATGGATTTATGATCCTTAAGTGTTAGGAATTCATAAACAATGATCATTTAACAAAGTTGAATTAAAATCTCACTAAGTTATAAACATAGGGCATTCGGCCCAGGCTAGTAAAATAGGCTAGCATTCACTAAACTTTCCAATCTCTTAGGTTTAGCATCCATATGTATTAAGGAGCTCAAAACCATGTTCATTTTGGAAAAATAAGAACAAAGTATCCTAGGTCCATAACCTTCTAGGTTCGGCCTTCATAGGATTTATTGGCTAGAAATCTTTAAAATTTCCAATCTCTTAGACTTAGCATTCAAATATCTTATGGAGCTCAAGTCCATGATCATCATGGAAAACAATGGAAACTTAAACATTCTGATAAGCCTCTGGCTCATCTAGTTTTATGGCTAGTATGACCAGGGTTTTGTGCAAATTATATATCATTTTCACCCAAATTAGATTAGATTGTCCTCAAGCAAGGTTTTGAGTCCCTAAAGTAGTTTTAGGTTAATTTAGCCAGTTTTGAGTCAAATAAAGCACTTATGGCTATTTTGTTGTTTTCAGGTTAAGTAGAAGTTGAAGGAATTAAGAAACAGGGGATTCGCCCCGCGAGAGTCTTTTCACCTCGCGACCCTGAAAGCCAGCAGAACAGTAGAAATGTCATCTTCTCTGGTTCGCCCCGCGAAGAAGATATCGCCCCACGAGTCACCCAACCCTGAAAAGTCAGAGACGATCACGGCTTACCCGTGTTGAAGGTCACGACTGTGGCAGTTTTGAAGTTGAAGAGTTTCGCCCCGCGAACAATAACTCGCCTCGCGAGCCTGGAAGTCAGAAAGCATCACGGTTGGCCCCTGATGTTCATAACGGGCGTAATAAGTAGACTCCTCAGTTCTCTCGCCTCGCGAGATATGCTTCGCCTAGCGAGAATGCCAAAGGTTGCTGACTCTTCACAACATTCGCCTCGCGAATTAGAGCTCGCCTCGCGAGTGGGCTTAATTTCTGACTAGTATAAATTGATGTTCTGAACAGTTTGGAAGGACTTTTGCTTCTCCATTGTTTTTGTTTATTTTTGTGTGTTCGTTTTTCATATGGAGAACTAATTTTCTATGATTAATCTATTGTAATCGATTTCCATTATACTTGAGGTTTTGTGATTCCTATTTTACTTGTTTTTCCCTTTTCAATACTATGCTATGCATTTCTGTTTGTTTAATTCAGGAGTGTATAGTATTGTATTGATTCATTTCAGTGATGTTATGTTCCTATACTTAATCGCATTTGTTTAATTCGCGTGTGTTCATTCATGTTCGTTTAGTTCATGAGGGCTTAACCCCGTTTGTTTAATTCGGGAATAGGAACATATATCCGTAGTGGCAATTTCGTTTGTTAATTGTTGCTACAACTGAAAGGGGATAGAATCTGCTTAGGGCTAGGAATTCACATAACCGATGATAGTTGGGAAATTGAGAACGATAGATTAATCGTCTTTAGCTATTTGATAACCTTTTCAACTGCCCTGTTTTCATTGCTTTGTTATTGCTTATTTTCTTATTTACACTCCAATCCAACCCCCCCACCCCCAAAAAAAAAACTGATTTTTGTGATAAATAACACTTCGAGAGTCCTTGTGAGACGACATCCGAGTTGTCGCCCTAAACTACAGTTTTAAAAACCGCTCGTTCTTTTTGGCGCGTGCGCGACAGCGCGACCAAAAATTGGCGCCGTTGCCGGGGACTCTTGTTTTGTTATTTTCGCAATTTTATTTCTGTTTTTCTCTTTTATTTTTCTTTTATTTTGAATTAGTCTGGCTACTAGATCTAATTGCCCTGAACTGTGTGAATTTGATCCAGAAATTGAAAGAACACTGCACACACTCCGTAGAGAATTTCGGGCTAGCACTAGTAGTGATTCTAATTCCAAAACTGTTTTTGAAAACATGGGAGACCAAAGGACATTAAGACAGCTTGCTGCCCCTGATGTAAATTACAATGGATTGTGTATTTCATATCCTGGTGCTGATACTCCATTTGAATTAAAATCTGGTCTAATCCATTTGTTGCCAAGGTTCAATGGTCTTGCAGGTGAGGATCCACACAAGCATTTGAAGGAATTCCAGGTCGTCTGCTCCACAACCTTGAGACCAGAGGGAGTAACTGAAGATCACATTAAGTTGAAAGCTTTTCTGTTCTCACTCCAGGGAGCTGCAAAGGATTGGCTGTTGTATCTTGAGCCAAACTCCATCACTACATGGAACGATTTGAAGAGGCTCTTCCTAGAGAAATATTTTCCTGCCTCTAGAGCTGCCTCAATCAGGAAAGAAATCTGTGGCATCAGACAAGGAAATGAGTCGCTAGCTGAATATTGGGAGAGGTTCAAGCAGTTGACATCCAGTTGCCCCCAGCATCAGATTTCTGAACAGCTTCTCATCCAATATTTTTATGAAGGGTTACTGCCGATGGATAGGAATATTTTGGATGCTGCTAGTGGGGGAGCTCTTGTTGATAAGACCCTTTCTTTGCTAAGCTACTCATTGAAAATATGTCACTGAATTCCCAGCAGTTTACTACCAGAAGAAATTCGGTTGAGACAAGAGGAGTGCATGAGGTCCACAGTTCTACTTCCAACCATGACCGTGATGATAGAATTGATAGGCTCACTTCTTTGGTATAGAAATTGGCAATGGATAGGGTTCAGCCTGCGGTGTTGTGTGGCATGTGCAGCTCTCCTGAGCACCCATATGAGGCATGCCCCATTATGCAAGGAGGATCAGTTACTGAATCGCCTCAAGCCTTTGTAGTCCATCCGTATAATCAAGGCAATAACCAGAATAGGTACAACACTCCAGACCTCTCAACAAATAGGTACCATCCTAACTGGAGGAATCATCCTAATCTGCGGTATGGGAACTCATCCCAACAACAACCTATGGCACCTCATAATCCTCCTCCAGTGACCACTTCTGCACCTTCCGGACCTTCAATAGATGACATGCTCAAACAAATGGCTGCCCAAATGGCTGCACAAAAAATCTCGGCCCAGCAAAAATTTGGGATTCAGCCCTCTGCACACGATTTCAAGAAGAGAGTTGGACAGGTTGCAGCTTCGCAAGCACAGTTTTAGCAGAGGACGGATGCTAGTATTCAGGCCTTGCATACACAGATTGGACAGCTGGCCACATCTATAAACAACATACCGCAAGCTCAAGGGTCAACCCAGCTGCCGGCACAACCAGTGATAAATCCTAATGCCTCCAATCCTAATGTGAGTGCCATATCTCTGAGATCTGGAAAAGTTGTTGAGGCCACCTCTGGAAAGGATGAAGAAACTATTGAGGTCACTCCTGAGCCTATTGTTGAAGTTGAAGTTGAGAAAGTGTACAGACCACCCATCCCATTCCCACACAGAATTCAGAAAAATAAGAAGATTGGTGGTGAAGACAAGGAAAGGGAGATCTTAGATGTGTTCAGAAAGGTAGCTGTGAATCTTCCTCCCCTAGATGTGATCAAGCAAGTGCCCAAATATGCCAAATTTCTGAAGGATCTATGCACCAACAAGAGGAAGATGAAGAATAATGAGAGGGTTGATTTGGGGAGAAATGTCTCAGCTCTCATCCAGTCTAGGCCTGCACCAGAGAGAGTTGCTTCTTTAGCCCCTACTCAGGCATTACCACAAAAGTGCAAGGATCCGGGCACATTTACTATCCCATGCACTATTGGGGACAGGAAGTTTGAAAACTGCATGCTGGACTTGAGAGCATCCATAAATGTCATGCCTACCTCCATCTTTAACAACCTTGATCTTGGGCCTCTGCAGTATACAGGTCTTACCATCCAGTTGGCTAACAGGACCAGTGCCCGACCCATGGGCATGGTAGAAGATGTGCTAGTGCAAGTTGATGATTTGATCTTCCCTGCTGACTTCTACATCTTAGACATGGCAGGAGAGACTCATTCCAGTAGATCACCTATAATCTTGGGCAGACCATTCATGATGACATCCAAGACCAAGATTGATGTTTATGATGGGACTATGTCTATGGAGTTTGGAGATATTGTGGCTAAGTTTAACATCTTTGATGCTATGAAACACCCATTGGAGGAGCACTCTGTTTTCCAGCTAGAGTTGCTTTCTGAGCTTATTGAGGATACCCATGAGGACTTTATTTCCGATTTTCCTTTTATTTCTGGTTTTGATGATTTGTATTCATGTACTAACTGTACTAACACTAACTCGTGTTCTGTTTGTGCTGAGTTTCTTGATTCAACCTTGCAGGGTGATAGTGATAGTGAGAGTGAAGCTGTCTGTTCTACAGAAGTCCGTGGCATCATGGCTACTCCCAATGTACCATCCATTGAGCAGCCGCCCTCCTTAGAGCTCAAGCCACTTCCTGGGAACTTGAAGTATGCCTACCTGGAGACAAATGAGAGACTTCCAGTCATCATTTCTTCCAGCCTTGACTCTGACCAGGAAGCAAAACTATTGGAAGTTCTGAAGAAGCACAAGAAGGCTATTGGGTGGACATTGGCTGATATTCCAGGAATTAGCCCCTCCAGATGCATGCACAGAATTCTATTGGAGGATGGAGCTAAACCAGTAAGGCAGGCCCAAAGGCGGCTAAATCCACTGATTCTGGATGTGGTGAAGAAAGAGGTGACTAAGCTTCTACAGGCAGGTATTATATACCCCATCTCTGATAGTACTTGGGTAAGTCCGGTTCAAGTTGTACCAAAGAAGTCCGGTCTAACAGTAGTTAGGAATGAAAATAATGAGCTTGTACCTACTAGAGTCCAGAATAGCCAAGTAGTCTCAGTATAGATTATAGGAAGTTGAACCAGGCCACCAGAAAGGATCACTTTCCTTTGCCGTTCATAGATCAGATACTGGATCGGCTGGCTGGTAAATCCCATTATTGTTTTCTAGATGGCTTTTCCGGGTATTTCCAGATTCATATTGCCCCTGAGGATCAGGAAAAGACCACTTTCACGTGCCCCTTCGGTACGTTTGCATATAGGAGGATGCCATTTGGCCTTTGTAATGCTCCTGGCACCTTTCAAAGATGCATGCTTAGCATTTTCTCTGAATTTATTGAAAATTTCATAGAGGTGTTCATGGATGACTTCACTGTATATGGCTCTTCATTTGATGCATGTCTGCATAGTCTGAGTTTAGTTCTACAAAAATGCATTGAGACTGATCTGATTTTGAATTATGAAAAATGTCACTTCATGGTAGAACAGGGGATAGTTTTGGGTCATGTTATTTCTAAAGAGGGTATTTCCGTAGATCCTGCAAAAATTGATGTGATTTCTTCATTGCCTTACCCATCTTGCGTACGCGAGATCCGTTCTTTCCTTGGACATGCGTGTTTCTACAGGCGCTTTATAAAGGACTTCAGCAAGATAGCTCTGCCATTGTCAAACCTGCTGAAGAATGATACCCTGTTCCAATTTGATGACAATTGCAAGAAAGCATTTGACCACCTGAAAAAAGCATTGACATCTACCCCCATCATCCAGCCCCCAGACTGGACACTCCCTTTTGAACTATTGTGTGATGCTTCCAATTTTGCTGTGGGAGCGGTTATGGCACAAAGGGTGGGCAAGGTTGCCCATGTGATTCATTATGCTTCTAGGACATTAGATGCTGCACAATCAAATTACACCACCACTGAGAAAGAACTACTAGCTGTTGTATTTGCACTTGACAAATTTAGGTCATATTTGCTAGGTTCTAGGGTAATTGTTTTCACTGACCATGCAGCTTTGAAGTACCTGTTAAAGAAGCCAGAAGCTAAGCCAAGACTGATCCGATGGATGCTTTTGCTCCAAGAATTCAATGTGGAAATAAAAGATAGGAGTGGAGCTGAAAATTTGGTAGCCGATCACTTGAGCCGAATAGCAAAGGATGAGGATCCTTCTCCCATCCAAGATGATTTCCCTGATGAGAGACTACTGCATCTGTATGGGGTAACCCCCTGGTTTGCTGACATAGTTAATTTTCTAGTTGCTGGTGTTGTTCCTGCAGGTACAAGTAGATCCAAGTTCCACAAGCTCAGAAGCGATGCAAGGTACTATGTGTGGGATGATCCCTACTTGTGGAAGTTTTGCAGTGATCAGGTTATTCGGAGGTGTGTCCCCGATCATGAGACAGAGTCCATTCTGCATTTCTCTCATGCATCTCAAGTTGGAGGACACTTTGGACCTCAGAGGACGGCAAGAAAAGTCCTGGATTCTGGGTTCTACTGGCCCACAATTTTTAGAGATGCCTATGAGGTCTACAGGAATTGTAAGGAATGTCAAACAGCAGGCCCTGCCATCACTCGCAGGAGTGAGATGCCTCAGCAGCCCATGCTTTATTGTGAAGTTTTTGATGTGTGGGGGATGGACTTCATGGGTCCTTTCCCTGCTTCTTTTGGTTATTTGTATATTCTTTTGGCTGTTGATTATGTTTCAAAGTGGGTGGAAGCAATCCCCACTAGGACTAACGATGCTAAAATTGTTTCCAAATTTGTTAGGTCCAACATTTTTTGCAGGTTTGGCATACCTAAGGCTATCATCAGTGACCAGGGCACTCACTTCGCAATGAGAACCATGGAAGCCTTACTCGTAAAATATGGAGTTGTGCATAGAGTTTCCATCGCTTATCATCCCCGGACCAATGGCCGGCTGAAATATCAAACGAGGAGATCAAGCAGATTCTAGAGAAGATGGTGCAGCCGAATAGAAAGGAATGGAGCCGCCGTCTGGAAGACGCACTGTGGGCTCAGAGGACTGCTTTCAAGACACCTATAGGAATGTCCCCCTTCCGGCTTGTATTTGGTAAGGCATGTCACCTCCCGGTGGAAGTTGAGCACCGTGCATATTGGGCAGTCAAGAGCTGTAACTTGGACATGAAGGAAGCTGGTGTTGAAAGAAAAGCTGCGATTTAAAGCAACTTGAGGAGCTTAGGCTAGAGGCCTATGAAAGCTCCAGGATTTATAAAGAGAAAACAAAACTTTTTCATGATAGGATGATTGTTAGGAAACAATTTTTTGTGGGCCAGAAAGTCTTACTGTTTAATTCCCGCCTGAAATTGATGGCTGGGAAACTTAGGTCCAAGTGGATTGGACCATTTGTTGTTACTAATGTGTTTCCTTATGGTGCAGTAGAGATTAAAGATGCAGGTAGCAACAAGACCTTCAAGGTTAACGGGCAGAGGCTGAAGCCATTCCATGGTGTGGATGCTGGTGATCCTGCGGATGCTAATGTTGAGGAGCTCTCCTTGGAAGCTCCAATATAATGCCACTTGATCAGGGAGTCACTTTTCCTTTCCCTCACTCTAATTTTATAGTCATGTTGTTTCATTGGGGACAATGCATGTTTTAAGTGTGGGGGAGGGAACTAGTTGTAGATTGTTTGTCTTTTAGTCATTGTCTTTTATGTTGGCAAGTTTGCTGGATTTTGATTGACTTTGCACAGATTGATTGCATGATGATTTTCCCCCTAGTCTGAGAAAAAAATTTTGTCTTGTGAAAAGTGATCCCCATGTGATTGAAAATTAAACTTTGAGATTTTGTTGTGATGACATGATTTAGGATAAGTTTGGGGTGAAGGGAAGCACACACTAGGGATAGAATCTCTGTCAAACAAATTGCATGAATGTCCAGGTGAGGTTTTGAGCCTCCAACATATTTTTGACTGTGAGAATCACTTTTGGATTGCACTTTCCTGAATTTGCTTGAATCTCTTCTTGATTTGCATGTTGATGTGTTGCTTCATATGATTTAGGCATTTTCTTTGTAAATAACTACTTAGCCAAAAATAACCAATTCCTAATGCATGTTTCTTAGTTAGCCCCTTTGAGCCTGATTAGACTGTTAATTCTTGATAACCTAATGTTATAAGCCCAAAAATCTGGAAAACCATGTTAACCCGGTCTTAGGATTAGGAGAGCATGGAATCTTAGAATGGGTGCAAGAAACTAAGTTTGGGGTGGCTACAAGGTGCAATGTGTTGTTTGGGATTGAGAAAAAGAAAAAAAATATAATAAAAAGTTGGAACCAAAGGCCAAGAAAAAAAAAAGAAAAAAAAATTTGAGAAAAAAAGAAAAGCAAAGTGTAAAAATGAAAAAATAAATAAATAAAAGTATTAGAAGAAATGGCTGTAGTCACCCAAGGCAAAAAGAAGAATGAGAAAAGGAACTTGAGTGGAATTCTAATGTTTTGAAGTGTTTCATGCTCTCTTAGTTTCTAGGGTCTTCAGCCTAGTTCCTTTGTATATCCTACCCTTAGCCAGGCCCCATTACATCCCATAAAAGACCTTTTGATGTTGCATGCATGTTTTCTGTGGGAATCTTTTGGAGATGAAAATCAAATTTATGGGAAGTGTTTCTGAAAAGTGAATTGAGTGAATTGTTGATTGCCTGACCAAAACTGAGCGTTGAGTGAAACACAAATTTCCCTTGTGAGGAAGGCAGTTGTTTGATTTTGGTGATCTTCCTTTTGTGTGTAACTTGGATTTCCCTGCTTAGATTAATGAATGCCTGAATGACTAATTTCTCAAATGTTCAGAATGAATGATTGTGGGGACTACTTTGGTTGAAAAAGGGGGGAAACTTTGAAGAAAACTGTGTTGATGTATTGCTTGAATTCTGTGTAAGGTTGATTGAATCTTTTAAGCTTGCCAGGTCTTGAGTCTTTTTGATTTTTGAGTTGTAGTTTGCTTGGGGACAAGCAAAGTTTAAGTTTGGGGTATTTTGATAAGCCTCTGGCTCATCTAGTTTTATGGCTAGTATGACCAGGGTTTTGTGCAAATTATATATCATTTTCACCCAAATTAGATTAGATTGTCCTCAAGCAAGGTTTTGAGTCCCTAAAGTAGTTTTAGGTTAATTTAGCCAGTTTTGAGTCAAATAAAGCACTTATGGCTATTTTGTTGTTTTCAGGTTAAGTAGAAGTTGAAGGAATTAAGAAACAGGGGATTCGCCTCGCGAGAGTCTTTTCGCCTCGCGACCCTGAAAGCCAGCAGAACAGTAGAAATGTCATCTTCTCTGGTTCGCCCCGCGAAGAAGATATCGCCCTGCGAGTCACCCAACCCTGAAAAGTCAGAGACGATCACGGCTTACCCGTGTTGAAGGTCACGGCTGTGGCAGTTTTGAAGTTGAAGAGTTTCGCCCTGCGAACAATAACTCGCCTCGCGAGCCTGGAAGTCAAAAAGCATCACGGTTGGCCCCTGATGTTCATAACGGGCGTAATAAGCAGACTCCTCAGTTCTCTCGCCTCGCGAGAATGCCAAAGGTTGCTGACTCTTCACAAAATTCGCCTCGCGAATTAGAGCTCGCCTCGCGAGTGGGCTTAATTTCTGACTAGTATAAATTGATGTTCTGAACAGTTTGGAATGACTTTTGCTTCTCCATTGTTTTTGTTTATTTTTGTGTGTTCGTTTTTCATATGGAGAACTAATTTTCTAGGATTAATCTATTGTAATCGATTTCCATTATACTTGAGGTTTTGTGATTCCTATTTTACTTGTTTTTCCCTTTTCAATACTATGCTATGCATTTCTGTTTGTTTAATTCAGGAGTGTATAGTATTGTATTGATTCATTTCAGTGATGTTATGTTCCTATACTTAATCGCATTTGTTTAATTCGCGTGTGTTCATTCATGTTCGTTTAGTTCATGAGGGCTTAACCCCGTTTGTTTAATTTGGGAATAGGAACATATATCCGTAGTGGCAATTTCGTTTGTTAATTGTTGCTACAACTGAAAGGGGATAGAATTTGCTTAGGGCTAGGAATTCACATAACCGATGATAGTTGGGAAATTGAGAACGATAGATTAATCGTCTTTAGCTATTTGATAACCTTTTCAACTGCCCTGTTTTCATTGCTTTGTTATTGGTTATTTTCTTATTTGCACTCCAATCCAACCCCCCCCCCCCCCCAAAAAAAACTGATTTTTGTGATAAATAACACTTCGAGAGTCCTTGTGAGACGACATCCGAGTTGTCGCCCTAAACTACAGTTTTAAAAACCGCTCGTTCTTTTTGGCGCGTGCGCGACAGCGCGACCACATTCCAATCTCTTAGACTTAGCATCCAAATATCTTATGGAGATCAAGTCCATGATCATCTTGGAAAACAATGGAAACTTAAACATTCCAATCTCTTAGACTTAGCATCCAAATATCTTATGGAGCTCAAGTCCATGATCATCTTGGAAAAATGAAAATAGTACATACTAGCTTTAATAACATAGAATAAACAAGTTAGAAATCCTTAAACTTTCCAATCTCTTAGACTTAGCATCCAAATATCTTATGGAGCTCAAGTCCATGATCATCTTGGAAAAATGAAAGTAATACATCCTAGCTTTAATGACATATAATAAACAAATTAGAAATCCTTGAACTTTCCAATCTCTTAGACTTAGCATCCAAATATCTTATGGAGCTCAAGTCCGTGATCATTTTGGAGAAATAAAAACTCAAACATCCTAGCACTTAAACTCTAAGTTTCAGTCATCATAGGATGATGAGGAAAATATTCTTTGTTTAACAATAACTCTTAGGTTTAGAATCACAAGGTATTAAGAGTTTTAAATCCATGATAAATACTTGGAAAGTTGAAACATAATATCCTAGGTTTACTTATTCATATTTTCTGCCATCATAGGAACAAGCTATCAAAACTTCCAAGATTTATAGATTCAAGATCAAGGGATAGTTAGAAACTCAAACACATGATCATATTCCAAAAGTTGAAACAAAAACTTCCTAGGTCACAAATGCAAGCATTCGGCCTTCATTGGAATAGATGGGTAGGGATTTTTGTTTTACACAACCTCTTAGTATGTGAAAATATAAGTTAATACAAGACTATAAAAAGTAGTTTCAACTCAAAAGGAGTTTTCTACCATTTTAGAGAGATTTTTGAAGTTTAAAGCATATAAAGAACACATAAAGTAAACTAAGAAATAAAAGATGAAACTTGCAAAAAGATTCATATGAGAGCATTATCCTTAGTATAAGGAAGAACTTAAATGAAAACCTTAAGTAGAAAAGATGAATAAAAACTAAAGCTTTAAGAGCTTGAACTTTTAGAAGAAAGAAGAAGATGAATGTTTAATGGAGTTTGGAGGAGGAAGATGATGAAGTGAAAATGAAAGGGGTATATATAAAGAGGGGAGAGAGTGGCACGAAATTGAGGAGAGGGGAATGAGCTTGGAGAGCAAGTTTTGACCTTGTGCCTTGTTTGGTTTGAGAAGAGAGAGAAAAATGGGTTTTTAGAATATAATATGTTATATTTCAAAAAGTGTCACCTTGACCACTTTTTAGGAGGTAGTATAGGCCATACCTCTAGTGAGTCACCTCACCCCCTCATCTCACCTCAAGCCTTTTATGTCTCCTATTCTGCTCCATTTCGTACCCGGTAGTATTTTCGATCGTAATTCTTCCGACTTTTTCGCCCGAATAAAATATTATATTTTATTTCCGAACTCAAATTTTTGAAAATTTTCAATATCCTACAAAACATCAGAAAAACTAACCGTTTCGTTCACGGATCAAAATTAGGTTTTCTGCTCAGTAAACTTGTACCGACAGTGAAAACGTAAACCGACTTCCGTCTGAATTTTTAACCGAAATTTTTACCATAAATTCATATGATATAACAACACAAGAAAATGATTTTAGTTTAATTAAAATCATCCTCTGAGTTTAAAATAAACACATTTAAATATGTATTTACTGCTACAGAAAGCATAGGAAAAACAGGGTGTTACAATTTTTGTTTCATCAAATAAACCCATGTGTTTCTAATGTAATCATCAACAATAGTGAGAAAATATTTTGCTCCTGAAAGTGAAGGAACATGATAGCCACCTTAAATGTCAACATGTATTAAATCAAAACAAGATTGGCTAGCAATAAAACTCACTGGAAATGGTAATCGAGTTTGTTTGGCCAATGGGCAAATTAAACATTTGTCTGGTTCACAAGATTTGTTATTGGAAAAAGGAAATAACATGGATATTTTGTGAGAAGGATGTCCAAGACTTTATGCCAAAGAGCAGGGGCTATGACTTGAGCAGAATTACAGGATCCTTTCTCTGCTTGATTGAGATAGTAGAGTGCCCCCCGCTCAATTCCCGTCCTAATCATCTTCCCGATCGTAAGTCCTGTATATATAACACAAAATTGTCTGAGAAAAATTGTAATATAAAATGAATCCAAGGCTAGCTTGCTAATGGAAATTAAATTTAACTGAAAAAGTAGTACACACAAGACATTATCAAGGATAAAGTTGGGAGAGAAAATAATCTTGCCAACATGTGTGACTTGTGCCAATGAGCCATTTGGTAACTCAACAGTATGATTTTCAACAGTTTTTGAAGTAGTGAGGAGGAGATGAGGGCTACAAACAATGTGGTCAGTAGCACCACTATCGATGATCCAAATAATTTTCTTCCCATTTTGAGTGAATGAAAATACTTTACCTAAGAATTCATCATGATTTGAATTTTTACCAACTTGATTGGCTATGAAAATCTTGTCCTTGTTTTTGTTCAACATGTTCAGAATCTGCCTACATTCTTCTTGAGAGAAAGGGAAATCTGATGCCATGTCCTTTTTGTTTGGTACAAAAGTTGTGACTTGATTACCTTTGGAGCGGCTAGAATCCCCTTATGCAACTTTTCTTTTCCGGCAGAATTCATATAGGTGTCCTTTCCAACCACAGTAAGTGCATTTCTGATGGGCTCTGCAGTTCTCAGTGCTATGGTTGGTTCTGTTGCACTTCTTGCATTTCAGTTCACTCTTTTCTGGATCAGATTCACGGCCTACATTCTTGACTGCAAAGACAGCAGCCTCAATTGGTGTCGAAACTTTACCACTTGAGACCTCCATTTGTCTTTCATGGCGTAGGAGCAGTGCATACGCTTTGGTTACTATTGGCAATGGGTCTAACTATAAGGTGTTGCTACGAACCGTAGATAATGACTCATTCAATCCCACGAGAAACTTCATGGTTTTCTGGGTGTTCAGATATGAGCCAAGTCCTTTTGTTGCTTCACAATTACACGTTGGAATTGAACAAAGTTTGTCTCGTGCATCCCAAAGTCCCTTCAGTTTTGTGAAGTAGGAACTCAAAGTCATTCTATCTTGTACACAATCGTGAATCTCATTCTCCACATGGAAGAGTTGAACAATATTCACATGAGAAAAACGCTACTGCAACTCAAGCCACATGCTACGTGCATCTTCACAACTGATAACACTTGTAGCGATTTCCTTTGACATAGATCCCAATAGCCATGTCTTGACTAAATTATTGCAACGAGTCCATTGCAAAAGTTCATCAAAGTTATTCTCCTTTGGCTTCGAGATAGATCCATCAACGAGACCGATTTTGTTTTTGATCGTCAAGGCCATGATCATGGACTGAACCCATGTGTTGTAGTTGTCTGCCACCGATTTTGTTTTTGACCGTCAAGGCCATGCTCATGAACTCATTGAATAAATTATTGCCCCAAGAATTTTGTTTTTGACCGTTAAGGCCATGCTCATGGACTGAACATGATAGCCACCTTTTTGTTTTTTCCTCCTGGTTGGTCTGTGTTATGGGTGAGAATGCTAGAGAAGAAAAAGAGCCTGCTGAGTCAGAGTATGTGGAAAGCACGCGCCAGGCAAGAGAGTGGAATGAAAATGCTGGTGTGAGGCGCAGCACTAGGAGCAAACGGGACCACCCCATGTGGGGTGAATTTGTAAAGCACTAGTCTATATGTAATGGGTAATTGGGTAGAGGGAATGCTTATGCTGTTAGTGAGTACTTGATTTCTTCTCTCTCTCTCTCCCTACTCTGTACCAACATCACCATATTTGCATTGTACTTCCGAGCTTGTAATTACTAGCCTGATGCTAGACTTCCATTTCCATTAATAATACAAGCTCCTTTCCACGATTCCATTTCTAGTATTGTTACAGTCAGAATGATGGAGGTAAAGAGGGTGATGGGGTTATTCCCATTTTGGAGTGGGAGCCATGTCCCGTTTGGTTGATGATGATGGGATTTTTCATTATCATCTGCCATGGCTACCTAGGCTAAGGTTTGTGTTTGTTGGGTTTCCCATATCGATGCTCTGGTACCATAAAGAAACCAGATATGGCTGAATTATTTTATTCATTATCACAAATCACACCTTTATAGCAGTGTTACAGAATAAGATCCTAACATTATGTCTATACTCACGTATACTAAAAAGGAAATTAGTTGTACTTTATCAATTATAATAATTAACAAATTATCTGGCATGATTATTTCCTTTAACAATATCAGGTTTAATTTTGTGAACAAACTCTTTAAGTAGGCTTGTCTTCTGTAGTCTTCTTCCTAAACTAAACATGCAACAGAAAAGGGGGAAAAATAAACCACTTCAACATGACAGAGTAACCATATTGAAGATATCAAGAAAAAAAATCGGAGAAAGACTTTGATTTTTTATTTTTTTTTTGACGAAAGAAAGACTTTGATAAAGAGTAGTCAAAACAAAAAATTATGTTTTATATTTTCAATCATTTTAAGCCAGACGTGTTTGGTAGGTAAAATGTCTTTAAAATAGCGATCATAGGAGTCGAAATCTTAGCATCGTAAATGTAAGGTTTTTTTTTGTTAGCAATCCAAATACGTTACTATCAACTATCCTTTAAATAACCACTTCTAATTGTCGTCAACATATTTAATCAATACTAACATATTTAATCAATACGAACATGCAACATATCTTCAGTTCTAACAATTTTTAGTTCAATTTTTTAGTTCTAGCTGATGACTCATTCCAGAACAACAAGTTGAAGAAACTGACAAGAAGAGCAAGAGAGAGTGAAAATGCTGAAAATTTGAGTCCAAAAGAGTATAGTAAGCATACTATCCCTCTTGAACTTGAGTGTTTTCTGAGTATAGTGACTGTAATCTATTCCACTGGTTGAAAGTCGAAATAAATTCAGTGCTTTATCAATAGAATAAGATTTCTTTTATTAGAGCACCTATATATCAATATGTTTGCTAGTCCTTATGATGGTTTCAATGACTAGGTTACTCATAACTGTGTGGCAAGTGATGACAAAGGATAACAGTGTTGGAGAACAAGATTCCTTTTGTTCCTGCATACATTTTTAGGTGTTCCATATTCACTTTACATCATGTTTGCTTAATTTGCATTATGACATATATAGGGATGTTAAGGATGGTGATGGTTGAGTTGGGAACAAGGAAGACCGTGATTAAGATATTAAATAATGCATAACTGTTACATACAGTTATATAAGTTTATTGCCTTAGCCCTTAAGTTAGGACCTTGTTCCTGTTCTCAAGGCACTCGATGTGTATGATATGTTGATTCCTCTGCTACCCCTCCATCCTCTACTATTTACAATGATGATGCCACAGTTACTCAAAACCCTACTTTCTTCCAATACAAGCAAATTGATTTTATGATTTTGTCTAGCATACAAGCCCCCTATTTACACTAATATACTATGAAGCGTCCTAATACAACAATGACAAATTGACAACCACTAAGAAGCAGTACTTTATTGATACTAGAAGGCACATTCATGCACAGTTTGCAATTGCATCACATGGTGAGAAGTTGGTATCATTTTCGAAGGCTTGTGGCAATGTTGAATTATTGTGCTGCATTGCAAATGCTAATGTCGGTGCCAACTATTTAAGAACTGGGTGACAACATATGGTGGTTATTTACATGCAAAGTAGCTGCATTAGTTGGACAGAACATTGAAACTTGGTTTCACTTTCACTGATAATTTCCTACAATGCCTCCCTGGAGCCAAGTCAGTAATTTTTTGTAAAATGAGAGTGCATAAATCAAATGAAAAGAAGCTGAAGAATTATGTAAGATCTATGGTTCAGTGACTGTAAACTGTGGGAGCGATTTGGATTGCACCAAGGTCTAGGCTTTTAGGGTAATGATTTCCACATCACAGCAACATCCCACAACTTTTGTGAGGCAAAACATGTCTTTAATTTTAAGTTTCAAAAATCATAGTTTTCACTAGTAAAAACTGGTAGACGGACATGGAAGGAGTTGATTGTAGAAGTGGCCATGTGTTTGGAATGAAGCTGTAAATATTTAGTAGTTGAAGAATGAAATTTGGTGAATAGTGTTCACGCTCAATATATGACCAAAAGGAGCTCTCATACCATTATAAAATTTGAATTTGAATGGAGGAATTATTTAAATATTTGTAACATTAGTGGACTTATGTGAGAAGAATGACCATGATAGGAATTCTTTTCTTTATTGCATCAAAAAGTAAGGTACAAAACTAATAATTGGTAGATGAAGGTTGTTGAGGAGCTTCTCTAGGGTTGCCGCACTTGTGAGGTATATGAATGCTTAATAGACAATATCCTCCTTTCGTTCAAATCTACAAATTTTTATAACTCATTAATTATTTCTAGATACATCACTCCATTGTCCATTGTCCATACATCGGGTAGTTCTACAACCTTCAAACTAAAGTGTTGAGGATGCATCCTCCATTGAATGTGACCTGATACAACAGGCTATTCCAATTAAAAACCGGTTATAACTCAATTTTTTTTAGAAAAATTCAATATGTACAACCAAATCTGAAAAAATAAATAAAGATTAAAGGCCCAATTTGGTCCCTGAAAAAAACACCCGGGTCTGAAATAGTCCCTATAAAAAAAACTATCAATTTAGTCCTTAAGAATGTATTTACCGGGACAGGTTAGTCCATCTGTGAGTTGACCACCTTTGACCGCAGGTTACCAGCTTATGTGACCCACGTTTTTGCTGCCTTGTCAGTATCCATTTCTCAAGGGGCTGCCACCATGGAAATTATGATTAAAAAAAAAAAAAAACCCACCACCAGAGAAGCCCAAACGCATGCCGTTTCGTGGGAGGGGAACTGAAGGGGTGGTCTCTGCAAAATGCATCCCGCTCAGTTTCGTTCACATTTGCTCTGCAAAGAAAGACCACACGAAGGAGAAGTGAAGGGGAAGACCACCAGAGAAGCCAAAACGCATGTCGTTTCTCCTCCTAACTCCCCTATTTACCTTCTTCTTCCTCCAGCTTCGATGTTTCACTGTGTGAAACCCTAGGACTTGTTCTCCCTCGCCATTATAAACATTCTTCTTCTCCTTCCCCTATCCGATCGCTACCCTCGTCACTGCGCACCCTTTCCCTCATCAATTTTTACTGAATCCCTAATTTCTATTTCGCCCCCCTTCCATTGTTGGACCAGCATCGAAATGAGTTGGGCGTCTAACAATGTGTCCAGTTGTGACTATAGTTAGAGTGCTTCCTCAAGCATTGTAACCCCAAAGTTCCCTCCTCCACGTTGCATTTGTAAGAGACCTTGTGTCATCAGCACTTCAAGAACACTGAAGAACCCAAACAGACCCTTCTATGTCTGCCCTTTATATAAGGTAATGAATCCCTTACTTTAGTTCCATATTGGTTGGCCTGTCATCTTTACATTCTTACTGGTTTTGGTTGCAGGAGAAGAAGCCACATTGTGGCACATTTGTGTGGGTGGATGTATATGAGGCGCAAATGGAACAAGAGAGACTTAAGGAGATGGGAGATGGGAGAATTCCTCAGGTGGATATGGAAATAAGCGAGATGAAAGCAAAGATGAATGAAATATAATTCAAGATGTTGCTTATATCCAAAGATGTTGTTTATCTCCAAAGATCATTTGGAGTTGTGATAGGGGTTGTCTTGGTTTTGTTGTTATGGTTATGATATTTTATGTATGGAAGTAGTGTAAATGTCATGGAAAGTTAGGTTAGTATGTGGTTGTAATATTTTGGTGAAAAAGTTATGTAATCCATGCCTTTTGGGTTTTATAATGAAATGGAAATTTCTTTTTTTCTAATCAAAGTTGTAAAAGAGGTGAAAGGTAAATAATACCAACAACATAACTCTAAAATGTACGTTTCATTCATATGCATTGTCGATTCATTACAAATATATCCCGTCGTTGTCAAAATAACCTTATAATGTATAAAACACAAAACATTGTCATAAATAACTAGAACATATAACCAAGTAAACTACTAAAGACTCAAAAAAAGGACCAAATGTCCAAATATATTCAATCTGCTGCTTAATTCTTTCTGCATTGTCACTTCACTCTTCGTTTTTTCTTCTTGCCATTATCTTGCAGTGGTGGTGGTGGTTTGTATCCAGGTGTTGGAATGAACTTGAATAGCCTCTCTGCAGTCCCACTACTTGCTGCTGCCAATGTCTCATTTGACAGAGTTTTCTCACCCTGAGCGTATGTTGGAGCTCTGTATGGCCTAACTGGAGGTGGTCGTGGGCGTATTGATTGTATTCCCACTGTTGATGAAGGACTTGGGGTGAAAGGAGGTGGAGTTAAATGTGGTCTAACTGTCCCACGTGGCCTGATAGGTGTTGGCCTTATAGCTGGTGGCAGCGGTGGTGTACTTTGATCACTCATTTCCTGAAATCAGACAGATCAAACCAGTGAGGAATTCTGAACATGTAAATATCGTGGGCCAAATTAGTCCCTATCAAAATGTTTAGTGGGCCAAAATGGTCCCTTACAAAATTCATATGAGACAGATTAGTCTATTGTGGTATTACAGAGTCTGTAATATGCGTTCCTTGAATGGATTGTTGGTTTCCTTCAACTGGTTCCTGAGTCTGAAACAAAATAAATGTCATAAAAAATTACACATGAATACAACCCAAAACTTTGTACACCTAGTTACCTGTGTTGCATTTTCTTCCTGAGCATGTGATTGTGTCAATGGCACCTCTTCATGTGCTGTATTTTCTATAGGCTTCTTTGGACGCCTTTTCCTAGCAACTTCTGGTCTAGCTGGTCCCTTGCAAGTCTTCTCATAATGTCCAACTTATCCACACTTAAAGCACCTGACTTCATACCTCTTTCTAACTTTGTTTTGTTGGCTGCCTGGAGCTTCTTCAGATGCAGCATCCTTTCTTCTGTGCTTCTTTGGCCTACCAATAGGCCTCTTCAGTTTTGGGTGGTTATTTTCTGACCAAAATTCTTTGCTGGGAATTGGGTGGATCCAGTGCTCATATGTTGCATTAAAGGCTTCCATTGTCAGCCATTGATGCACATAATCCTCAGGACACTCATTTTGTAGGCTATAGCTACTATGGCATGAGCACAAGGCATGCCAGTTAGCTGCCAGTGGTTGCATGTGCATGTTCGCTGACTCAAGCTCACTCCAACCTTTGACCCATATCTCTGAACTTCAAACTTCTCATTGTCTGGGTCACCTGTCCAGGTATGTGTCCACTTATTGCTCTCAAGATTCAGTTTTTCTAGCTTCTTCTGCTGTACTGGTGGTATTTTTCCTTTGTATGACCCCAACACCCTCATGTGGCCACTATGCCTCCTTATCAAATAACATCGCGGCTCCTCCAGCATGGTCAAAATTGGTTTCTCTCTGTACTTGAGTATCTTACTATTCCAGACCTCACACATGTTATTAGTTATGTTATCTAGTTTGGGAAAATGGCTATAATAGGCCTTCACCCATGCACTTGGCTCAATAGCATTCAGGTAGTCGTATGCCCTTTCATTCAGTCCTCTTAGTCTTTGCATAGTTGTCTAAAACTCTGCCTCAGCTGTGCTCTTTGCACATTCCCAAACAAGCCCATGCAGATCCTTGTCCTTCCAGTGCTTGATAAATTTTTCCAAATGTGAAGCACACAGTTTCTGTGATGTGCACCTGCCATAACCTCTTTAAGAGCAGGTACTAAACCCTGCAGCAATGAATATGTTGGAATAGTTATAATAGGCATAATTCAATATTCAATACATTATTCGTGGGACAAATTAGTCCCTAACAATTTTTAAGTGATACCAGTAAAGTCCCTAAGAAACATGATCGCGAGCCAAATTAGTCCCTATTAACATGCACTACACATGACAGAAACACACTACAAAATATGACAAACAGAAACAGATTCACAGTAACCATATACATACCTTATGCTGATCTGATATAAAGTTCCATCCATATCTCTCATGACAGCCTATATCCCCTTCCAAAAGTGTGAGAAACTTCTTCCAATTATCCTTTGTCTCAGCATCCACTACGGCATAAGCTATAACATAAAACTGGTTGTTTGCATCTTGCCCAACAGCTGACCACCATAATAACCCTTCAAAAACACCCATCTAGGCCAATGAGTGGCCTACAACTAGCCTTAAAACCTGACTTGAGGCCCTCCAAATAGAGATACAAGCGATCAAACAGTGGGGGACCCTTCCATTCTGGGTGAAACATCCATCCTAATAGTTGATCCTGGGTTTCTTTTCAACAACTCAGCAAGGTAGTCCCATGTCCTACCATATTGATCTTTTTCTGAACCTTCCACAGCAAGCCTAGTTGCTCTCAATGCTCTTGACAGTTTTTTATCATTAAGGTGCAGCGTAAAAGCCTCCTTGAAAATGTCAAAAGCCTGACTCCTTTTAAGCTCAGGCTGTGTCAATAATCGATTCTCCAGTATCTTAGCAACCCACTTCTTGGTGGCAGCCTTGTTCTTAAAGACCCTGCAGCAAGTATGATCATCCACAAGAGTCTTCAACTGGTAAATCTTGTCCAGGCTATTCCATGAACAGAAAGCAACCCATGGACATTCCTTCACCTTACAAACAGCCCTAACCCTCTGCTTATCATTCTTCTTCCATACAAATTGTCTTCCTTGTGCAATATTGTAGTCTTTCACAGCATTCTTAAACTCCTCCAAATTTTTAAACTCCATTCGACTGTAGCCTAACCTGTCCAAATGAGATATCTGAGTTGAACACTGGGAATATGGGCCTTGAGTTACCCTCGTCGTCAGCAGAGTCTGGGGTTTTCATATGCTCAGAGTAAGTTTGGTAACCATTCTTCTCAAATGAGTTGATGTCACTATTTCAGCCCTTTCACTATCTAAAGACGAGACAGTGGGGGCTGCCCTCTTCCCCATCACTTTTATTTTTTGCTTCCTCATGTAACCTTCATCACTATCACTGTCAGTCACTGAAGGAGGCCTATAAGGAGAATCTTCCGCACTATCATAGTCATCATCAGTCACCAAGTCCTCGAATGAAGCTTCAATTGGTGTAGAACCATTTACTTGAACATTCGCGTCCACCTCATTAGGATCAAGAAAGACTGCATCTTGCACGCCTAGAAACGGATGCTCAAAATACAAGTGCATTGTGTAATACTCTCCAGCCTTGTACTCCATAGCAACCTCACACATGTGATTGATGTCCTTGATCACAAAATCCTTACGACCCAGATGCATCCATCACATAGCCTTGAAGTCATGGTACCCCAAGTTCTTGAACATCACCACCAAATCAAAATAGTTGACTAAGTCAACATCAATTGGTGGCATGGTGTTGACCCTTGATGAGCCTCTGGTTGACTGGTTTTATAACTAGTAAGGACCTTGGCTTTGTGCTAATTTTATATCATTTTCACCCAAATTAGACTTGATTGTCCTTAAGTAGTATTTTGAGTCTGTAAAGTGTTTTTAAGTTAATTTAGTTGATTTAGAGTGAATAAAGTATTTACTTTTATTTTCTATTTTCAGGTTAATAAAAAGGAATAAATCTGGAGCTTTCGCCCCGCGAGAGGGCTGCTCGCCCCGCGAACCAGAAGGTGATCGTGCGGAGAAATTGCATCCTTTCTGTCTCGCCCCGCGAAGACTGGACTCGCCTCGCGAGTAAATGCTACCTTGGAAAGTCAGAGACGATCACAGTTTACCCGTGTTGAAGGCCACGGGCGTTACAGTTGGGAATTTGAAGAGTTCGCCTCGCGAAGATATTCTCGCCTCGCGAGAAGACCAAGAGTTGCAGACCTTTCATGTTATTCGCCTCGCGAGCAGTGCTTCGCCTCGCGAGGACTTGGATTCCAGAAACGTGTATATAAGACAGTCTTAGGCAAAACTGAAGAGGCGGGTCAGAATTAGCCAGTTTTGGCTAGTTTCTGAGCTTGTTAGTCCTTTGTTTTTCTCTTAGTTTATTGTTTTCTTTTGTAATGGAGAACTAGTCTCCTAGGATTAATCTACTGTAATTGGTTTCCTTTTCCACACTTGAGGTTCTGTGATTCCTCTTTCATTTGCTTTTCTCTTTTCAATGCAATCTTTGTATGTTTCTGTTTGTTATTTCAGGAATGTATAGTGTGGTATTGTTTCATTTCGGTGATGTTATGTTCCTATATATAACCGCGTTTGTTATTTCGCGTGTGTTCATTCATGTTCGTTTGTTCATGAGAGCTTAACCCCGTTTGTTATTTCGGGAATAGGAACATACATCTGTAGTAGCGGTTTTCGTTTGTTAATTGTTGCTACAACCGGGAGGGGATTAGTATCTGCTTAGTAGAATATGCATGAACCGATGATAGTGGGGAAACCGAGAACGATGAGGTTAATCGTCTTTAGTCTATTTGTTAATCTCTTTTCTTACTCTGTTTTTATTTTGTTTCCTTTATTTTATTTTAATCTCAAAACCCCCCATTTCTAACTTTTACTAATTTTCTGTTAATAATAACAACAACTAAAGAGTCCTTGAGAGACGATACTCGAGTTGTCGCACTATACTGCGTTATTTTATAATCGCTCGTTCTTTTGGCGCGTGGCGGCAAGCGCGGTCAAAAATTAGGGCGCCAATTTTTGAAGCGTTGCTGTTATCGCGCCAAAGAACGACAGCGTTATAAAATAATGCAGATAGGGAGCGACAACTCGAGTTGTCGCACTATACTGCATTATTTTATAATCGCTCGTTCTTTTTGGCGCGTGGCGACAGCGCGGTCAAAAATTGGCGCCGTTGCCGGGGACTCTTGTTTGTTGTTATTAGCAGAAAGTTACATTTTAAAAATAAAAAAAAAAACCTTTTGCATTCTTGAATTAGTTCTGTCTGCTTGTCTGGATGTTTGATTGCTATGGATAATTACATGTATGGATATTTGCCTAATGTTTATTATGAACCACCACCTTGCATGTATTATCCTAACTCTGCTGGAAATTATGGGTTTAATAGTGATTATGGCGTGCTTAGAATGAATGATTATCCTAGCCAACAGGGTAGAGATCAAGGCACCTTGGATGAGATTGCATCTATGATACAACAAATGGCCGAGAACAATCAACGGATGGCAGTAAGCCTGCAATATCAGCCTGATCCTACACTAGCCCAACGCAGTCTGGAAGAAATGATACAACAATTGGAAGAGAACAATCAAAGGATGACACAACAAAATCTTGAATTCCAACAAAGGATGGAGGCAAGTCAGCGGGACTCTGACATTCAAAATGCTTTCATCAATGCTGCCTTGGCTAAACTGCAAAGTCTACAGCCCCTTGAAGAACATACAGAGTCACAAGTTATTCTTGAAAATACTTCTGATGATGATTGTGATAATATTTCTGTTGATGATGAATTGTGTGTTGAATTCCCTGATTATAATGATTGTTATTGTGATGGCACTGCTGCTTTGTGTATACACTGTTATGCAGGTTTATACCTTTCAGGAAACATAGAGAAGGAGGATCAGGAGGACATCCGCTCCACCGTTCTGAGAGGATGATGAAGAACCTGTGGAAGTAGATGATTCAATTAAACCAGATGCATGTGTTGAGAGTAATGGGGTGGATGCACTTGTGTGAAGAATTCCCGGACATTCTAACTTTTTTCGATTCATTTTCTTGTAATATATGTACTAACTCTAACCTTTGTGTGGTGTGTGCTGAAATCTCTGCATGTATAGCAGGTGAAAATTTTGTTAGTGCAGTGGATGAAGACCTTGCAGAAGTTGCGCAAGAAGACCGAAGCACCAAGTAACCCCTGACTAATCTGTTTGCCACCTCCCCTGTGGAACCAAAAGCTCCGGATTTTGCACCCTTGGATTTTGCACCATGGCCAGTCCAAGAGGTTGAGCCCCACTTCTATTGGGAGGATTTTGTTGAGAAAGCGGTCATCCGTGACCCGAGAGGAAGGGAGAAGTCCGCCGCACTCGGCGAGGTCGTCATAATTGTCAAGCACCCACTTCCAAATCAAGGCTGCAAGTCATGGAAGCATGGAATGAGCTTCCGCCCTTTGGCCACCACGTGGGCCTTATGCTACAAGCAATGGGATCCTGGTGGAACCGCCCTTAATGAGCTTTCTTAACCCTTTCTCCTTTTTAATTTTCTTTTCCTTACTTTAATTCTGTTTTATTTTTAATAAAGCTCCTGAATAATTTGAGAAGCTCAGGAGTTGTGTTTGTGTCTTGGTTATGGCAAGTTTATTGGATTTTATTAATTTTTGCATAGATTGATTGCATGATAGTGTTGACTGTTTTCCCCCTAGGACTTGAAAATTTTAGAAAAATGATCCCCATATGATTGAAAACTGAACTTTGAGATTTTATTATGATGGCATGATTTATGATAAGTTTGGGGTGATAGGAAGCACACACTAGGGATAGAATCTCTGTCAAATAATTTGCAAAAAATGTCCAGGTGAGGTTTTGAGCCTCCAACATGTTTTAAACTGTGTGAAAATCACTTTTTAAGTTGCACTTTCCTGAATTTGATTGAATCTCTTTTTGGTTTGCATGATTATATGTTTGCTTCAAATGATTTAGGCATTTTCTTTGTAAAAAGCTACTTGGCCTAAAAAAATAACCATCCTTAATGCATGTTCCTTAGTTAGCCCCATTGAGCCTATTAGCCTGTTAATTCTTGATAACCTAATGTTATAAGCCCAAAAATCTGGAAACCCATGTTAACCCGATCTTAGGATTAGGAGAGCATGTAATCTTAGAATGGGTGCAAGAAACTAAAGTTTGGGGTGGCTGCAAGGTGTAATATGTTGTTTGGGATTGAAAAAAAAAATTTGATGTGAAAAAAAAAAGAGAAAAAAAAAGAAAAGAAAAAAGAAAAAGAAAAAGAAAAGAAAAAAACAGAAGAAGAAAAAAAAATTTAAAAGTGCAAAAATGCCAAAAAGAAATAAAAAGGTTGTAGTCACCCAAAGCGAAATGAAAAATGAAAAAGGAACTTGATTTAAATTCAAAATGTAAATAATGTTCATGCTCTCTTAGTTCCTAGGGTCTTCAGCCTAGTTCTTTTGTATATCCTACCCTTAGCCAGGCCCCATTACAACCCATAAAAGACCTTCTGATGTTGCTTGCATGTTTTCTGTGGGAATCATTTTGAGATGAAAATCAAATTTATGGGAAGTGCTCTTAAAAGTGAAATTGAGTGAAAGCCTAGACACAAACTGAGCGATTGAGTGAAACATAAATTTCCCTTGTGAGGAAGGCATGTGTTTGAACTTGGTGATCTCCCTTGTATGTGTGACTTGGATCCCTTGCTTAGATTTCTGATTGCCTGAATGATGAAATTCTCAATTGTTTGGAATGAATGAATGTGGGGATTGCTTTGTTTGTAAAGGGGGGAACATTGAAAAATATTTTGATAAATTGCTTGAAATCTGTGTGAAAGTTGACTGAATCCTTAAGCTTGCCATGTTTTGCCAGGTCTTGAGTCTTTTTAAGTTTTTGAGTATAGTTTGCTTGGGGACAAGCAAAGTTTAAGTTTGGGGTAGTTTGATGAGCCTCTGGTTGACTGGTTTTATAACTAGTAAAGACCTTGGCTTTGTGCTAATTTTATATCATTTTCACCCAAATTAGACTTGATTGTCCTTAAGTAGTATTTTGAGTCTGTAAAGTGTTTTTAAGTTAATTTAGTTGATTTAGAGTGAATAAATTATTTACTTTTATTTTCTATTTTCAGGTTAATAAAAAGGAATAAATCTGGAGCTTTCGCCCCGCGAGAGGGCTGCTCGCCCCGCGAACCAGAAGGTGACTGTGCCAGAGAAATTGCATCCTTTCTGTCTCGCCCCGCGAAGACTGGACTCGCCTCGCGAGTAATGCTACCTTGGAAAAGTCAGAGACGATCACAGTTTACCCGTGTTGAAGGCCACGGGCGTTACAGTTGGGAATTTGAAGAGTTCGTCTCGCGAAGATATTCTCGCCTCGCGAGAAGACCAAGAGTTGCAGACCTTTCATGTTATTCGCCTCGCGAGCAGTGCTTCGCCTCGCGAGGACTTGGATTCCAGAAACGTGTATATAAGACAGTCTTAGGCAAAACTGAAGAGGCGGGTCAGAATTAGCCAGTTTTGGCTAGTTTCTGAGCTTGTTAGTCCTTTGTTTTTCTCTTAGTTTATTGTTTTCTTTTGTAATGGAGAACTAGTCTCCTAGGATTAATCTACTGTAATTGGTTTCCTTTTCCACACTTGAGGTTCTGTGATTCCTCTTTCATTTGCTTTTCTCTTTTCAATGCAATGCTGTATGTTTCTGTTTGTTATTTCAGGAATGTATAGTGTGGTATTGTTTCATTTGGTGATGTTATGTTCCTATATATAATCGCGTTTGTTATTTCGCGTGTGTTCATTCATGTTCGTTTGTTCATGAGAGCTTAACCCCGTTTGTTATTTCGGGAATAGGAACATACATCTGTAGTAGCGGTTTTCGTTTGTTAATTGTTGCTACAACCGGGAGGGGATTAGTATCTCGCTTAGTAGAATATGCATGAACCGATGATAGTGGGGAAACCGAGAACGAGTAGGTTAATCGTCTTTAGTCTATTTGTTAATCTCTTTTCTTACTCTGTTTTTATTTTGTTTCCTTTATTTTATTTTAATCTCAAAACCCCCATTTCTAACTTTTACTAATTTTTCGTTAATAATAACAACAACTAAAGAGTCCTTGAGAGACGATACTCGAGTTGTCGCACTATACCGCATTATTTTATAATCGCTCGTTCTTTTTGGCGCGTGGCGGCAATGCGCGGTCAACCCTCCCATCAATGTATTTTATTACCCCATCCTCCGCCTTACCAGCTTTTCTCCATGGTGAAAGAAGAAGTGAATATGTGTAATTATCTGCAAACAAGAAACAAACAAACAACTCGGATGAAGTTAAACATTGCAGATTGAAACTTTTGTCCACTTTACAAGGCTAACAGGGACCGCATGGGCCCACACAAACGACACCCAAATGCCACACACCCAACACATTGACACATGGACCACATGTGTATGTAAAATAAGCATTCAACAATCTAAAAATGGATAAACAATGAAGAAGGGACCACAATGGGGTTTGTTTGCATTATTAAAATGCTGTTCCAAAAAGCACTTTTCAATAAATCCCTAAACCCCCATTCCCAATAATAGAAACATCAGACCCACCCATGCATGAGAAAGCCAAAATCAGCAATAACACAAACCCTAAACCCTAACACTCGATTCTCCACATTTCAAACACGAAAAACCCAAAAGCACATAGATTAGGGGAGAATAAGAAACATTACCTTTAGAAATCGAATTGATTCACGCGATTCTTCACCCTAGAGCTAGTTGGAAGATGCGAACCCCTTCACTTCTTCTCCTTCGTGTGGTCTTTCTTTGGAGAGCAAATGTGAACGAAACTGAGCGGGATGCGTTTTGCAGAGACCACCCCTTCAGTTCCCCTCCCACGAAACGGCATGCGTTTGGGCTTCTATGGTGGTGGGTTTTTTTTTTAAATTTTTTTAATCATAATTTCCATGGTGGCAGCCCCTTGAGAAATGGATACTGACAAGTCAGCAAAAACGTGGGTCACGTAAGCTGGTAACCTGCGGTCAAAGGTGGTCAACTCACAGATGGACTAACCTGTCCCGGTAAACACATTCTTGAGGACTAAATGGATATTTTTTTTTTTGGGTAGGGACTATTTCCGACCTGAGTGTTTTTCTCAGGGACCAAATTGGGCCTTTAGTCATAAATAAATGAATTTTGCGTTCATCAACTTCACAAGAGAAAATTGAGAACAAATTTGCACTTCGAAAACTGAATTCTACATATCAACAAAATCTCAAGAGAACTTGTGCATAGATCTTCGTTGTCTTCTTGTACTCTAAAGCAAATCTCTTCCAACCAATTGATTCAAACCTCAATGGGACCTTTTACCAGTCTCGACGGCGGAGGAGAAGAGAAGACCGTGTACCCCACCATACTGCAACCACCACTATGACCATATCATGGACATTCAGTAACCAACCACCACAATCACAAAACTATTTGTAACAATTCCAATCAAAACTCAGAAATAGTGGCAACAAAACCAAAAACTAAATCTCAAATCTGCATATCAAAATAAAAAACACCCACATCAAATGAAAAAACAAATTTAAGAATAAAAAAAATGCTTCAGTTTTAAACCGGAAAATGTGAAGGAAGGGTTCTACCTTTGATAGCAGGGGACAATGCATAAAGGGCCCGCAAAGGAAAAAGCTCATGGCTGCTAAGTCCATTTTCTTTATAACCGCTTCCCCTACCAATTCTCGGTTAAAATGTGTCAATGGTAGTAGTTTATTAATATATTCTTGAATTTATGTGAAATAACCTTCTCAGATAGGGTTGGAATTAATGAAATAAAACCAAATTCCAATTTTAAAACAACTTATTTGATTTCAATTATGGATCTGTTACTGATTTACCTGTGATGCTTATCGGATTTGAATGTTTTTTGAGATAAGGAAATAGTTACCTCCGATTTGGGAAAGTTTTGTGATGTAGATTTGTTATCATAACATTAACTTCTACTTGTTATAATCAAATTGATCTTCCGAATATATAATTACTCATTCGTCTTAGAAGCTCATGATAGGGGGTAATGCACAAAGGGCCCGCAAAGGTAGAAGCTCATGGCCGCTAAGTCCATTTTCTTATATAACCGCTTCCTCTACCAATTCTCGGTTAAGATGTGTCAACGGCAGTAGTTTATCAGTACATTCTTCAATTATGGACCTATTACTGATTTACTTGTGATGCTTATTAGATTTGAATGTTTTTATGAGATAAGGTGTAATACTCCGAAATTTTAATAATTTAATTAAAGATTTTAAGTGACATTATTTTAGTAGTTCATAATTTCTTTTGTATAATGGCAATACATGGTAATTTTTTTAAGTTATAAATAAATATGTTCGTAATTAATTAATTACGTTATAATCAAAAATATTTTGGAGCAATATTTAATAATTAATTTAAATGAGGGTTTTAAGGCTTAAACATGATAGTGCACATTTGACACACCTTGGTAATTAGATTAATTTAACTTAAATAATGATATTAGTGGTTTTATGAGATTGTGGGCCTTTATCCACCTAAGGCCCAAAGTGATGGTTATATTAAGAATGATTGTATCATCTACTCATCTTCCTACCTCATTCTCTTCTTCTTTTCAAAACCCTAGAGAGAAAGAGAGAGCTTAAAGTAAGAAAGTGTGAGGGAACTTGGAGGAGAGGAAGCCATTGGAGAGCTTCGAGCTTGATCTTCACACCTCATCTTCTTCATTTTCATTCAGGATCTTGAAGCACCACAACTTTCATAACAAGGTGAGGGATTTGTGATTTATTTGGGTAATTTTAGTGCATTTTTTTTGAAGGGTATGAAATGGGTTGGTAATGGTTGAAATAAGGATGTTTGTGAGTTGTTTTGGGTGAATCCATTTCATGAAAATCATTTGGAACATGTTTAGGTTGATTACTCTCGATTTATATGTTATTGGTGAGTTGTTATACCTGTTTGGTTGAACCCTAGACATTGGGGGTGAGGAAACTGATGAGTGTGATTTCACCTCATATTTATTTATCATATTGCATGCATTTTCATGTAGTTTAAGCATTTTTAATTTGATTTTTGTTAGTTTTTACCTTGGAACGGGTAAGGTGGTTTTGTGGTGTTTATGTGAAGGGATTAAATGTTAAAATGTTCAAGATCAACCATGATGGAGCTTGCATGAAGACGAAGCTTGAAAAGCAAGAAAATTGAGCCAAACAGAGCCCATCATGGCCTAGCCGTGACAGCCATCACGGCCATGATCGAGCAAGACTGAGAAGAAAAGTACACAAAAGTCAGAACCTGTCACGGCCAGGTCGTGATGGCCATCACAGCCGTGACATGCCAACCAAGGCCAAACTTTCCAAGACAGAATCTGTAACGGCCTGGCCGTGACAGCCATCACGGTCGTGACGCGCAAAATCTGGAAAATTAAATGCTGATTTGATATGATTTTGTAACAACTTTAATCCCAAGTTAACCTACTCTATAAATAGGGCAATTAGTCTCGAAAATAGGATCCCTTGGGCTGCTACCTTAGGCAAAAACTTTCTCTTCTTCTCCAATTTCTTCTCTTCTCTTAGGTTTTCTTTTATGCTTTTGTTAATCAAGCTTGCTATGAACATGGCAATGCTTGAGTAGTTGTTTTTATTTCTAGGAATTAGGGATATACCCAAGATTTATTTTATGTTATGAATTGACGTTTTACTTTTTGTTAATCTCAATTCGCTTTCGATTTGATTCCTATTAAATGAATTACTTGTGAATCTGGTGCGCACTTATTTGCATGTCATAGATACTCTAAGGAGGAACCTAGCGGTTAACTTAGGTATTGGATCTATAGGAATTGAACTTAAGGCTTAAATCACGAGAGTTAGAAGCGGTCCTTCGAGGGTTCACTGAATTGGTTTAATCGGGCACGGTTCTTGTATCCTGAGAGGGAACATTAACTTATTTAGGATAAATTCATCTTAAAAGCGAATTTCGATAATTAAAAAGAGGGGTAGTCAATCTAGTAACATGAGCAGTCTTGTTGGTAACCCAATTCCTGAGAATCCCTTTTGATATTTTGAAATCTCAGATTTGATCTACTTGCCTATTTTGTTCTTGATTTCATTTTAATTGCAACTTTAAATTTGATTTGCTACATGATTCAAAAATCAAAACTTTTCCAAATCTTTATCTTTTATAGTCCAGTTTAATTGATTTAGTAATTAATTGTTATTTGAGATCACGGTCCTTGTGGGATCGATCTTTCTATTACTTGACGATGAAGCCGTACACTTGCAGATTCGAGCACACATCAGAAACTCCATTGATATAGCTTGAGGTTTGATGTTTTCTCAGGGGAATCTCGGTTTTGGTCTGAAGTCTGACATATATGTAATCAAAAAATTGTAACTAGAGTTGTAGATATCGGATTGAGATGAAATTGGTCCCGTTGGAAATTTAACATTCATATCTATATAGTATATAAATTTCGTGGTTTTTGGAACCCTAAATTTGAGATGAAACTTGTTGTATTTGAAAACTGAAATATTAAAGTAGTTTGTGGTAAAATTTCGTGATTTAAGGAAGCCTGAGGAGGAAACAGTTTAACCTGAAAAATAGAGCATTGTCTATCTTGGATGTACTAACACAATCTTTACTTAAATATTTATATATGGAGTTATAGACCTCCTTTTTAAGTGAAACTAGTTTCATTTGAAAGTAGATATGTATATCTTGAAGTGGCTAAAATTTTAGAATTTATGGACCTCTATAGTATTCCCAATTTTTGTTTGAATTTGGCCGAGGATTGCTGATAACATCGTCTGGCAGCTAGACTTGGTAATAGTTGGACCTTAGACTATATTTTTAGTGATTTGCTCCCATTATATTAGAAATAGTTTTGGATATTGCTATATTTGGACTTAGAATGAGATGGTTGTGTTATTGATGAATGGTAAATATGAATCTTTTACTTTAAGGAGTTGTATTAAGTATTAATTGATGTTTGTGATGACTTGATTGGAATGTACAGGTTGGATATGTGTTTATTTAATTATGAATATGACATTAGACAATATGATACTCTATGTTGTTTAGATCTTTGTTATGTTAACATGACAATGAGGTAATTTATGATGAAATGTTTTGTGTGAGTTTGATTGTGCATGTTTATTGATGCGATGATGATTGATACATGTGATTGAAACTGTAACACCCCAATTTTCACTACTTTCTAATATCGGTAATAAATATATAAATGTTTATATTTTTATCCGAGACTTAGAAGATGATTTTGGGAGAACCAAAGTCATATTCATATTATACTTATTTTTATAAGGTTACAATTAAATTTTGGGTTGAAAATTCAGACGGAACCCGGTCTACGTTTTCGCTAACAGTAAAATTTTACTGATCAGAAAACCTAATTTTGACTTGAGAAAGAAATGGTTAGATTTTAAATCCCATTTCCAACTATTTTGGTTATTTTGAAAATTTTCAAAATAAATAAGTTATTATGCTTTGTTCGGGCACAAAACCTAAATCGGGAAATCGACGGAGTCAGGAACGGAGCTGCAGAAATAAATCAGGTGGATGAGGACGGTGAGTCATCAGTGATAACTCACAAGGTGAGTCATCATGTGACTCACCACATGTAATGATGACATTTGATAAATATCTAGATATTTTCCTAATGAATTGCCCAAATTGTCCCTAGTTTTCTATCAAATTCTCAAGTGTGCCAGTAAGCTATTTGTGGTCACCATTCAGCCACACCACTCCTTCAAACTTCACCATACATTGGTAATGATGACATTCTAAATGTCATGATATTTATTTGTGTGAAAAGACCTAAATACCCCTAAGTCCTTTATGGAATTCCAAATTTACCCTAAGTGAATTTGACCCAAATACCCTCCTAACCTCCTCAATTTCGTGCAGCCCATTACCCCATCATACTTTGATTTTTGTTTCATTTTCATCATCTTCATCATTTCTCTCCAAAAATCATAAGAACTCCATTGACTCACCGAAACCATACTGAAATTTTGACCCTCTTCTGTTCCGAAACTCGAAAAACTTTCTACATGAAAGTTGTTCTCTTCATCTCTTCTTTCCAATGAGTTAAAGATCATCAAAAACAGATAAGTATATTGAGAGATATGCCCAAATTACCAAAACCACTCAAAATCCACAGCATCACAAGAGAATAGTGGAAAGAAGGCTCTTTACGCCCATGTTCTGCTCTGAATCAAACAAAACCTTCATCATCAAAGTTGTGCCTCTCCTTAACTTTTCAACAAGCCAAAGTTTGCATTTTTAGATGAGCAGATTTTGAGATACGCTCATAACACCACCACATCCTCAAAGCTGTCAAACTTTTATCTAAGCTTTGGTTGACCATTTCTCTTCATTTTTCTTCATCATTCAAGAGGTAACTTATTCACTCTTAATCCTCATCTTCTCAAAAATCTTCATTTCATCTTCATGCATGCCATGTTTTCATGGTTGCATGTTCAAGATTCTCATTCAAAATTTTTAGAAAAATCATAGAAAAATCCTTTTAATAGGAAACAAATTTCTATGAACTCAGAACAACCTCTACATTCATCTGTCATGATTGCATGTAACAAAATAGTTCTTCAAACCCATTTTCTATGACATGGCCAAAAACCCCATAGGAACAAGTGGGTGATTTTGTCCTTTTTGAGAAAAACTAGTACTTGATTCAAAACCCTCTAGTATATATATGATCTAAGTTCATGAACTTGAATCAAAAATGATTTTTATTTCCTATTTTTGTTAATATGGCTGAAACTCTAGTTGTGAGAGTGAAGGAAATTTTGTTACATTTTTTTAAAAAAAAGATACTTGCTTTGATCCTTCAAATAGCTACATGCATGGAATCCAAGAGTTGAAAATCAAATAAAATTCCTAGCCTTTTTTTTTGTGTAGACCGAAACTTGCTCATCATGGAGTAGATGAGTTGAGTTTTAAACTTTGAGTTATGACCATCGATCTTGTCTTTTTAATACTTAAGGATCATTGATCCAAGAGTTTGTAAAAATTTGACATCTCTAGCATCATTTTCTTCGCCATGACCTAGACCCTTGAATAGAGAGAGATACGATTATTTTTATTGTTTTAACTTATGTTATGTGCTTGATATATTCTTAGACTTGCGACACGTTACGAGCAAAGGAGGTTCGCTTAAAGCAACGAGGAAACTAAGATCTTCTTTACCCTTCGAATCAGGTAAGGGGAGACTGCCTGAGGGATATTTTTCCGATGACTATATGTTATCTGTGAATGGTCTGTTATGTATTGTTTTGAACCTTGATGTGGTGGTTTGAGTTTATTTTTATATGGTTGAATGATTTGTTTTAAATACATGAGCTTGGTTAATTATTTGCAAGTATGTGATATAGTTTTATGCATGTTATAAGCTGTATAATCTGTTGTGATATTGATGTGGAAATTATGATGTTGATTGATTTGTGGTCTGGAAAGCCTGATAGTGGTCGGTGCTCAATTAATCTTTAAGATAAAAGCTTTAAGAAGCCTTATGAGGAATATTGAAAATAATATTTATTTCAGAACTTGTTTTTGGTAAAAGAGAAATTAATTATCTTTTAAAAAATTTGATGAAAGTCACTATGAGAAATTAAGAGTCAAAATGTTTTTTGAAATATTGAAGGAAAATCATTTTAAAATTTAAATGATTTTATCCTAAGTGAAACCTATTTATAAAAATATTTTTATGGTGAAAAACCATGAGGAAAAGAAATGAATTTCTTTTAACCTAAAGTTTTAAAAAAGTGAATTTCAAATGGAAAAGATTTTCACAAAAGAGTTTTACTCAAACAAAAATATTCCGATAACTTAGATAAGTTACGAGGTTTTGTTTTGTATTTGTGTTTCACTGGACAAAAATAACATTAAAAAATGAATCTAATAACCGAGACGTCGGGATACTAGTGTTTCTGTAGTAAAAAGAACATGGATCTATGATCCATATCACGTTGTTGTGGACTACGTGTCCTACATACGACGTTGTGGACTGTGTGTCCTACATACGTTGTTGTGGACTGTCTGTCCTATATACATCGTGATGAACATGGTTAAAGGTGAATGTTGTTTTCTATGACCACAAAGTCTAAGACTGGTGCATCGGTCTAGGACTTTTGTGATTGGACACTCGGACTAAAACGTCTTGTGTTGACACTGAGAAGTTTTAAAACATTGAAAAAATTTATGAATGGTCGTGAGCCTTGAGCCTCGGCAAAGGAAAGAATGAAACATGGCGAAAATAAAATGTTTTACATGCATTATTTGGTAGACATTCCTATATTGACCATTGTACCTTAATGGATAATGTGCCATGTAAATTTGATCGTTGTGCCTTAATGGACATTGTATCTCTATGGACAAATGTTCCATTTATCACGTTGACCACTGTGCCAGGAGTTTTGGACATTGTGCTGATAGCATGAATCCGCAAGTGTACGGTTTCGTCGTCAAGTAATAAAAAGATCGAACCCACAGAGACCGTGATCTTGAACAACAATTAATTATTAAATAAATTAAACTAAACAAGAAAAAGATTTGGTTTTTGAAATAAGAATTAACTAACAAATCATGTATCTAAAATGCAATCAAACATAATCATAAAGCAAATCAATCTGGAGTTTTTCAAATTAAAAGAGATTTCCAGGGTTACCAAAAAGACTGTTTATGCTACTAAATTGACTACCCCTCTTGTTAATTATCAAAATGCTTTGAAGGTGAATTTATCCTAATAAAGTTAATGTTCCCTCTCGAGATACAAGAACCGTGTCCAATTAAACCAACCCCCACTCTTGTGGTAATTGTATTTAAATTAAACCCATTAAGGTTTGTGACAATTCAATGAACCCCCGAAGGACCGCTTCTAACTCTCGTGATTTAAGTCCTAAGTTCAATTCTTATGGATCCAATACCTAGGTTCACTTCTCAATTCCTCCCTAGAATATCTAAGACATGCAAATAGGTGATCAATCAATTCACATGGATTAAGCACAATAAGAACCATATCTAAAGCAAATTGAAATTAACAAAAAGGGAAAAACATCAATTCATCACATAAAACAAGTCTTGGGTATAGCCCCAATTCTTAGAAATAAAACGACTATTCAAGCATTGCCATGGTCATAGCAATCTTGATTAAAAAGAACATAAAAATCCTAAGAGAAGAGAAGAAATTGGAGAAGAAAAGAAATCCTAAATTAAGCCTAAGGTAGCAACCAAGAGATCCCTATTTTCGAGCCTAAGAGTCCTATTTATAAAGTAGGTTAGCTTAGGATTTAAGCAATTACAAATCAGATCGAAAACAAAAAATCAGAATCCCAGATTTTGCGCGTCACGACCGTGATGCCTATCACGGTGAGGCCGTGACCAATTCTGCCTTTGAAAGCTTGGACTGGTTTGCCTGTCACGGAGGCCATGACAGGTTCTGACTTTTATAATCTTCATTCTCTTCATCCTTATGCGATCACGGTCGTGATGCTTGTCACCCCCAGGTCATGATGGGTTCTATTTGGCTCATTTTTCTTGTTTTTCAAGCAAGTCTTCATGCAAACTCCAACACAACTGGTCTTGAGCAATTTAATCATTAATTTCAGCACACAAATACCACAGAACCACCTTACCCGTTCCAAAGGGAAAAACTAACCAATATCAAAATAAAAATGGCTAAACTACATGGAAATGCATGCAATATGATAAAGAAGTATGAGGTGAAATCACACTCATCAAACTACCCCAAGCTTAAGATTTTGCTTGTCCTCAAGCAATAACCAAGGCCAGAAAAGATAAACAATCAGAGCATGGACAGTGAACCAAGAACCCGAGTAACAAATCCAAGTAACAGGCATATCCAAATAAGTAACCAAGAGACAATCAATTTCAAGTCCAGTTAGAAGCTTAGGTTCCCTAAATTCATGCCTCTCACTAATTCGGGCACTCTTCTCACGCTACTCAAGTGTTTAAGGACGTATGACAATTCACTCAATTTCCTCAAGGAAGGTATCCTACCATAAGCTTGACTATTAACAAAATCTCTACTTTATTAATGAAAACACATAAGAATCAAGATGTCTTTTATTTTGGTTGTAATGGGGTCGTGGGATTAATCGTTAGGTGGGGAAACCAAGAAAAGGAAAATTCAAGAAGGCTAACAAAATATCAAACAATGCAAAACATGACAATCTTCTAAAATACCTTTTTGAGCTTTAATTCACGTTTCCACCTTTCTTTCTTTCTCTCCCTCTCTCTCATCCCCTTCTCCTTTTTTTTGTTTATTTTATTTTATTTTTTTCAATTTGGAGAAGGGGAGATTTCCAACTTAAGAGAAATATTTTTCTAACTTTTTCATCCCACAATTTATTTTTCAAACCACCTTTTAGCCCTTTTTGCAATACTTTAAAAGGTGTCATATCAAGCATCATTCATCAAAATCAATCAAGGTACCAAGAAAAGCATTTTATTCTATAAGGCTCAAAATTGGGCAACTAAGGGGTATCATTTAATCAGTCAAAGCTCAGAAGGCCAGAAAAATACCTAGTTCCTCAATCATTTTCAAATGTTTTAAAAAATTTCTAAGTTTCAAAACAGTTTCAAGTCAAGTTCTAGAGAATACAATCCAAGAGGAAGAAAACACTCAATCACAAAGAATATGGTAAATTTAGTGAGTACCCCTTTTAGGCTTAAAAATCTCACATTTAGTAGTTTGAAATTAATGAGAAACACAATTTCAAGGAACCACATGCTAATTATCAACCATCAAAAGATCATCTCAAGCATTTTTATTTGTAGCCTATCACAAGAATACAAAAATTGGGTTAAAAAATTCACTGTCTCAATTCATTTGGCACAAAGTTCTCACAATTGGATGCATACTCTAAACAAGGGGCAATCTAATGATGTGATCATGCAAAACTACACCTAAATAAATGCAATATGAAAAATGCAAAAATAATACCCCTACCCCAAGCTTAAAAACTTACATTGTCCCCAATGTAAATAATCAAGTCGGAGAGAGGAGAAAAATGGAACAACTCACCGAGGTGGTGGAGGGTGTTGGCTCAAATGCCAGTCATAGAGTTGTTGGAGCAGAAGAAGAGAGGTTGAAGAAGGAGATTAGGTGTAGGTGGTGTCGATTCCGGCAAGTGTACCGGATTCGTCGCCGAGTAATAAAAAGATCGATCCCACAGAGACCATGATCTCAAATAACAACTAATTATTAAACCAATTAAACTGGACTATAAAAAACTAAGTCAATTAGGGGTTTTTCAGATCAAAAGGGATTCCAAGGAATTGGGTTATCAACAAGATTGTTCATGTTACCAAATTGACTACTCCTTGTTAATTATCAAAATTTCTTTGAAGGCAAATTTATCCTAAATAAGTTAATGCTCCCTCTCGGGTTACAAAAACCGTGCCCAATTAAACCAACCCCTACTCTTGTGGTAATTGAATTTAGATTGAACCCTTTAAGCTTTGCAACAATTCGTGAACACTCGAAGGACCGCTTCTAACTCTCGTGATTTAAGTCCTAAGTTTGATTCCTATAGATCTGATACCTAAGTTCACCGCTAGGTTCCTCCTTAGAGTATCTATGACATACAAATAAGTGTGCACCAGATTCACAAGTAATTCATGCGATAGAAACCAAATCGAAAGCGAAATCGAAATTAACAAAGGAAAAACATCCATTCCTAACATAAAAACAGATCTTGGGCATAGCCCCAATCCCTAGAAATAAAACTACTACTCAAGCATTGCCATGATTGTAGCAAGCTTGATTAAAAATAACATAAACAGAAAATCCTAGAAGAGATTGAGAAGAAGAAGAAGAAGAATCCTAATTTTGCCTAAGGTTAGCAGTCCCCAAAAGTCCCCTCCGAGTCCCCTATTTTCGAGCCTAAGTGCTCTATTTATAGATTAGGGTAACTTGAATCCCAATCAATCACAAATTCAGATCAAATCAGTTTCTAATGATCCATAGATTGCGCGTCACGACCGTGATGGCCATCACGGATTCTGCCTTGAAGGTTGCCTCACTGATTGGTCTGTCACGGCCGTGACCACCATCATGGCCTGGTCGTGATCAATTCTGCCTGTGAGGGTCTGGCTCAGTTGACATGTCACGGCCGTGACGGGCATCACGGCCTGGCCGTGACGGGCATCACGGCCTGGCCGTGACCAGTTCTGATTTTTCCACTCTTTCTTTTCAGCTCTACTCGATCATGGCCGTGATGGCTGTCACGGTTAGGCCGTGATGGGCTCTGTTTGACTCATTTTTTTCACTTTCTAGCCCCATCTTCATGCAAGCTCCATCATGGTTAATCCTGAGCATTTAATCCTCAATTCCAGCACAACAACACCATAAAACCGCCTTACCCGTTCCAAGGTAAAAACTAACCAAAATCAAATTAGAAATGCCTAAACTATACGAAAATGTACGTAAAATGACAATGAAATATGAGGTGTAATCACATTCATCAGTAGGGCTTCTCAAAACTGAACAGGGTGGGCGAAATTTGGTTTTTGAAATGCGTGGAGTGCGTCACGGCCGTGATCCACGTCACGGGCAGGCCGTGATCCATTCTGCTCTGCTGGGCTCCTTCCATCACGCCTGTGATGCATATCACGGCTGGGCCGTGACCAAATCTGACTTTCAAGCTTCTTCACATCACGCCTGTGAGGGCCATCACGGCCTGGGCGCGATCCTTTCTGTTCTTCAACTGCTATCCTATCACGGCCGTGACCCTCATCACGGCTGGGCCGTGATCAATTATGATCTATAGCTTCTTTTTTAGATTGCTCCATCACAGCCATGATGGCCATCAGGGCCAGGCCATGATTTCCCCTGACTTCATTTTTCCATGCCTTTTTGCTCTTTATGCCTTCATAACCTGAAAATACTTGGCAACACCATCAATTTGTGATCTTTCTTCTCTTAATCTTCTCAAATTATTCAAAAACAAATAAAAAGGGAAAGAAAGCTTGGGTTGCCTCCTAAGAAGCGCTTATTTACGATCTTAAGCTCGACCATACTCCCTTCAATCAACCGGGATTAGCTGGGCTTGGAAGTGAAAGAACACATCTCTTCCAAGGAAGTCCTTCAAAGAGCCTATTTTGTTTATATGGCCACATGCGCTTTCGCTTTGCTCTTTTCACTCTGAGTTTCATGGCCTTACTTCCTCCCTGCGGAAGTTTTAACTCTACATGTTGAGCAACTCCTGGTTCATCTTTATTTGGTGCATCATTTGTCATGCAAAGTTTGGGAGTTGCTTCCATGTTAAGCTCTTCTTTCACCTTTGGAGGCATTATCTCAATCCTACACACATGACTCTCAAAAGGAGGGTTGTTATATGACTTAGTCAAATCAAAATCCACCCTACCTTACTCTACATTCAAAAAGAGCTTACCATTTTTTACATCTATTATTGTTCCAGCTGTGGCCAAGAATGACCTTCCAAGAATGAAAGGGAATTTAGAATTCTCGTTTATATCCAACACCATGAAATCGGTAGGAATGAAAAATTTCCCTACCTTTATAGGGACATTCCCTAGTATGCCTAAAGGAGTTTTAGTTGAGCCATCCGCAAATTGCAAAGAGAACTTGGATGGACTTAATTCCTTGGTTCCTAATCTCTCAAAGATGGTAAGTGGCATCAAACTCGCACTAGCCCCTAAGTCACATAAGGCTTGGTCTATTTTCACTTCTTCAATTGAGCAACCAATAGAGAAACTTCCTGGATCTTTAAATTTAGGAGGCATATTAGTTTTTATCATTTCATCATGCTCCTCAATTAAGTTCTTTTTTCTACTTGCTTTTTCTTGACTAGCCTTTGTGGGAAAGGTATTGGGGGTTGGTAAGGTGGTGGAGGAACATACTTTGGTTCTATCTCTTCTTGTTCACTCATGTCCACCTCACACTCCACATCCTTTTCAACTACCCCAAGCTTATCATCCCTCAAGTATATAGCATTACAGTGCTCATTGGGATTAACTTCGGGTTGTCTCAAAAACGTACCCTTAGTTCTAGAATATGTACTAGCTTGTTGGGCAATCTGAGTTTCTAACATCTTATTATGGATGGCTAAGTTATCTACCTTAGATGTTAACTCCTTTATTGCTTCATTGACTGCCCTACCTTGTTGCCTAAACTCTTTATTTTACTTTGTTTGAGTTTCAACAAAATTTTCCAAAAGAGACTCAAGTTTAGACTTTTGTACCTGAGGATACCTCGATGCGGGTTTCCTATTACCTTGGCCTTCCTGGAATTCGTGGTTCAACGTGTTGTTGTAGTTCCTGTATGAGAGATAAGGGTTATTCTTCCTTCCCTGGTTGTAAGAATTTGGGGGAACATAGTTTGGCAACTTCGGGTTTGTGTCATAGAAATTGTGACAAGAATTCACTTGTTCCCCCGAAGCATCGGATCCAGGAGCACTACCATGTGGGCACTCCATGAAGTCATGTCCCTGCATTCCACAAATCTCACAAGCAACATTAGTAGCACCTATTGAACTCACATTAGCTTTTTCAAGCTTATCAAATCGTTTACTCAATGAGTCAATTAACTTTAGACATAATTAAATCATTACCATTCATTTCAAACTTACCCCCCGAAAGCTTTTTCGGGTTATTACATCTTTCTGAACCCCATTGGTGATAGTTGGTGGCAACGTTCTCAATGATATCAAATGCTTGAGTCATGGTCTATTCATCAATGCTCCACCAGCTATGGAGTCAAGTGATACCTTCGAAGAATAGTTCAATCCATTGTAGAAGGTATGCACTAAAAGCCACTTCTCAAGCCTATGATGCGGGCAAGATTCTAGCAATCCGTTGTAACGATCCCAAGCTTCGGATATGCATTCTCCGTCCTTTTGGAAGAAGCCGGTGATCTGAGTTTGTAGGTAAGCGGTCTTGGATGGTGGAAAGAATTTTTCCAAGAATGTCTGCTCCAATTGGTCCCATGTTGACGAAGTATTAGCGGGCACTGACTTCAACCAAGCTCTCTTACCTTTCCAGTCAGAGAGGAGGGGAATAACCTCAAGCGAGTAGCATCAATCAGGGCACCTTAAATTCTTATTGCATCACAGAATTCCAAGAATGTCTCCACATGATCAGTCGGGTCTTCCGAGGGTAATCCTCCAAATTGATGTTGCCTAATCATGCCAATTAACTGAGGCGGTATGGTGTAGTTCTCTGCCTCAATTTCTGGTCTAGCAATCCCAATTCGCAAACCCCTAGAATTTGGGGCTGCGTAGTCCTTCAGTGGTTTAGTATCTGGTAGATTCGCCATGAGTGGAATGGGGATCAACATTTCTCTCGCTCTTTGTCTTTGTAGTTTCCTGCATCTATGAAAAGTCCTTTCGATCTCGGGGTCAACTTCAATAAGAGTTCTAAGTCTTTGAGATCTTCACATAAAAGAGAAAAATACCTGCAAAGAGAGAGAGAGATATACACTAGAAAAAGAAATAAAAAATTAATAAAAAAATGTCCAGAAAAATCAATTTAAAAATTGAATTAAAATTCAACAAAGCGCAGTCTGTCCTACATACGTCGTTGTGGACTGTGTGTCCTACATACGTTGTTGTAGACCGTCTGTCCTATATACGTCATGATGAACGTGGTTAAAGATAAATGTTGTTTTCTATGATCACAAAGTCTAAGACTGGTGCATCGGTCTAGGACTTTTGTTATTGGACACTCGGACTAAAATGTCTCGTGTTAACACTGAAAAGTTTTAAAACATTGAAAAATATTTATGAATGGTCGTGTGTCTTGAGCCTTGGCAAAGGAAAGAATGAAACATAAAGAAAAGTGACGAAAATAAAATGTTTTACATGAATTATTTGGTAGACGTGCCTATGTTGACCATTGTACCCTTAATGGACAATGTGCCTTGTAAATTTGATCGTTGAGCCTTAATGGACAATGTATCTCTATGGACAAATGTTCCATCTATCATGTTGAACATTGTGCCAGGAGTTTTGGACATTGTGCTGATAGCGCGAATCCGCAAGTGTACGGTTTCGTCGTCAAGTAATAAAAAGATCGAACCCACGGTGACCGTGATCTTGAACAATTAATTATTAAATCAATTAAACTAAACAAGAAAAAGATTTGGTTTTTGAAATAAGAATTAACTAACAAATCAAGTATTTAAAACGCAACCAAAGAGAATCACAACAAATCAAATCTGTAGTTTTTCAAATTAAAAGAGATTTCTAGGGTTACCAACAAGACTGCTTGTGCTACTAAATTGACTACCCCTCTTGTTAATTATCAAAATGCTTTGAAGGTGAATTTATCCTAATAAAGTTAATGTTCCCTCTCGAGATACAAAAACCGTGCCCAATTAAACCAACCCCTACTCTCGTGGTAATTGTATTTAAATTGAACCCATTAAGGTTTGTGACAATTCAATGAACCTTCGAAGGACCATTTCTAACTCTCGTGATTTAAGTCCTAAGTTCAATTCTTATGAATCCAATACCTAGGTTCATTTCTCAGTTCCTCCCTAGAATATCTAAGACATGCAAATAGGTGATCAATCAATTCACATGGATGAAGCACAATAAGAACCAAATCTAAAGCAAATTGTAATTAACAAAAAGGTAAAAACATCAATTCATCACATAAAACAAGTCTTGGCCATAGCCCCAATTCCTAGAAATAAAACGACTACTCAAGCATTGCCATGGTCATAGCAATCTTGATTAAAAAGAACATAAAAATCCTAAGAGAAAATAAGAAATTGGAGAATAAGAGAAATCCTAAATTAAGCCTAAGGTAGCAGCCAAAAGATCTCTATTTTCGAGCCTAAGAGTCCTATTTATAATGTAGGTTAACTTGGGATTTAAGAAAATACAAATCAGATCAAAAACAAAAAATCAGAATCCCAGATTTTGCGCGTCACGACCGTGATGCCTGTCACGGTCAGGCCGTGACCAATTCTGCCTTTGAGAGCTTGTACTGGTTTGCTTGTCACGGCCGTGACAGGTTCTGACTTTTGCAATCTTCATTCTTTTCATCCTTACGCGATCATGGTCGTAATGCTTGTCACCCCCATGCCGTGATGGGTTCTGTTTGGCTCATTTTTCTTGTTTTTCAAGCAAGTCTTCATGCAAACTCCAACACAACTGGTCTTGAGCAATTTAATCATTAATTCCTGCACACAAACACCATAGAACCACCTTACCCGTTCCATAGGGAAAAACTAACAAATATCAAAATAAAAATGGCTAAACTACATTAAAATGCATGAAATATGATAAAGAAGTATGAGGTGAAATCACACTCATCATGTGCCATGTTTTACGTTGACCATTGCGCCAGGAGTTTTGGACAGTGTGCCATGTTTTACGTTGACCATTGTGCGAGGAGTTTGGACAATGTGCCATGTTTATGTTGACCGTTGTTTTTTTCGTTGACAATGTGCCATGTAAGAGCCTGATCTGCTCAAATGAAAAGAAGTTTGGAATCTCCGGAGATTAGGATAGATGTTGAATATTGAAGTTTAGGGTTTTTATAAGGCAAATATCAGCAAAAGATGCTACCTGAAAGCCACCAATTGATCCAAAATTAGATGTTACAAAATATCAACAAATAAATCCTTTTGCTAGATGCTTCCTTGATGCTAATGTTACCAAAGCCACATTGTTAAAAAAAAAACCCTCCATCATACAACATTCTTTCAATGTCATAAAAGCCACAAAATGCTTCCTAAAAGCCACCAATTGGGTTAGTGTGAGACGTGAGATGTGAGAGTAGAAGTTTAGTAATTTAATTCATACTTCTTTCTTAGTGATCGTGCGTGAAACCTATTCTGGATATGGTTAAAACTAGTTTTTTTATTATATGGGACGGGTTGGGTAACCCGAAGGTCAACCCTGACACATCCCTAACTCGACGCCGAGTCACAAAGTAGGACTTGGGTTCGTCCCTTCTCTTTTGTGGGTTAGGGTCAGCCCCAACCCGAACACCACGGGTTGGAATAGGTTTTAGGGTCGAGTCGGGTTTTGCACACCCCTATTTCGTCTTAGATTTTGCCCGTAATGTCCATGTCCTCCGGTCCGGTTTACACCGGCCTGGTTGTGAACGACAACTCCGCAAACTTCATCAACGAAGAACATCTACTCAACGAGCTCGAGATCCACCTGACCAAATATGGACCAACCTAAGCGGTGAAGTGGAAGTGGAACACTGCGGGGAAGGAAAGGTTCTACCTTTGATACAGGTGGCGATTCCAAGAGGGGCCATGACGGTGGAGCAACGACAATGGAGGTCTTGGAGCGAAGAAAATGTTGCTCGCGTCACCACCATCGCACCATCGTCCTCTATCGCTACCTTCATAACTCCACACCATCATCTAGATCCAGCCATACGTGCATCACGCCACCGTCAAAGCCGCCTTGACTCGTCATGCCTCCAACCAAGCCACCGTGATCTCTGAGTTGCCCATTCATCATAGGTTTCCAGGCTCTACCGGTTGTAAATCTCTAACCTCATCCGTTAGTTTAATTTAATAATAAATCGATGGCTCGTATTTAAAGAGAATGGATCCTCCAAAATAGTCAAGGAGGATTGAAGACGGAGCTCCATACATCACTCCATTATTGAAACTGCAAAAGATATCTCTGTTTTTTTTTTATCAAAAGACTAAGGTATGCAAAAGTATCACTATGCTACTATCCATCCCAACTAGGTTGGCACCAATAGCAGCATCCATCATTTGCAGCATACCTAAATATATTAAAAGAAAGAAGGAATACAAAAAAAGAGATGGGGGGACATCAAGCCAAAACTCATAAGCAACAATTAAATGAACCTATAGTTAGGCAATCCAGACCTATTTCTATGATAGTCATCACTAATGAAACTAGGAAGGTGATTCCACCAAAAGAAGTTGCCTTCCCTGTATATGTGGGAAACATGAAAACTCATTTTAGAAACTAAGTAAAGACAATTTCTCCATCTATTTCTATGAGACCAAGGCACTAGCTTTATTGAGGCAAAAGCTTCCAAAACTAATTTGGAATCACATTCAAGCCAAAGCTTCAACCATCCTCTTTCGAATGCTTCTTCAATTGCAATCATAGCCGCATGAAGCTCTACATGGAAAGCCATTGTGATTCCAAAAAAATCAGCAAAGCCACCAAGGAAAACCCCATTGCAGTCTCTGAAAATACCTCCTGCTGCAGCAAGACCAGGAGAACCTCTGGCTGCACCATCACTATTACAGTTGATATAAGGAGACAAGGGAGGATGCCACTGCACTTGGACAATTTTAGGAGCCGGACTAGAATGGCCATTGACAGCAAAAAATTTCAGAATCACAAACTCTGCCATGGAAGCTGAATTTGAGCCCTTGGAGATAGAACCAGATAAATTAGAGAGGCCTATAATTCTGCAAACAACACTCTTAAAGTGAGTCTTATTGTTTTGAAACCGAATTTGGTTTCTACAGAACCAAATAGTTCAGAAAGTGTGAATCACAGCAGCCTTGCACAAGTCTACTGCTTGACTGCTATGAACATTCTTCAGCACATCAAAAACCGAATGAACAGAAGATAAGTTGACAGTGCAGTTCAGCTGATCACCAAGCCATCTCCACAGCTTTGTTGCAAAGTCACAGTGCGGAAACAGGTGATCAGAGGACTCTTCATTATAGCCACATAAAGAACGGACTGAAGCAATATAGAAGCCCCTCTTTCTTAAATTTTCATCTGTGGGGACTTTGTTGTGGATTAGCCTCCAAACCAAAAAAGAGTTCTTAGGAGGAATGCATGAACTCCAAACTATCTTAGACCAATTCCTATTACTGACAGTTGATGAGAAGAAATTATAGGCCTCCTTAAAGCTAAGAATCCCTGAGTCATTAAGCTTCCATACCAGTTGGTCTTCTTCTGCAGAAACAGGCAGAATTGTCTTTGAAATTTCATTTGCAAGATCAGGGAATCTGTGGAAAACTTCAGCAGAGAGATTCCAGTTGTTGTCCACAATAAAATCACTGACAGAAGCAACAAGTAGAGCATGCTAAGAGAGTGGAATATTGAGCAAATCAGTAATTGGTCTTGAGATCCATTGGTCAGTCCAAAAATTTACAGACTTGCCATTACCAATCAATCAAGGAGAGTTTGAGATAGCTATAGGAAGTTTGCCCCTAATACCTGGCCAAATGGATGATCTGATGTAACCAGGAACTGGTTTCTTATGCCTGAAGAATCTAGCTTTGAGGAAGGTAGCCCAAGATTCATTGGAAACCTGTAAATCCCAGGACAATTTTAACAAGGTGGCATCATTGGTTTGTCTAATAGACCTAAGGCCAAGACCACCATTATCCTGATGAGAACAAACTGTATTCCAAGCTACAGTGACTAGCTTTTTGGAGTTGACATCACCAGACCAAATAAAATTTTTGATCCATCTGTCCACTGTCTTAATCAAGGTGATAGGCCAGGCATAGATGTGAAAGCTATAGAGAAGCATGCCACTGATTACTGAGTTTACTAGTTGGACTCTCCCCATTAAAGATAGCAATGATCCTTTCCAAAAACTCAATGTTGCCCTGATTTTATCAGCAATTGGTTGGAGGTGAGTAACTCTTGGCTTACCTTTAAAGATAGGAACACCAAGGTAGGTGAAAGGGAGGGAACCAGGAGGAAAACCAAGCATATTTTTCAACTGCTTCACCCTAGAAGAATTCATTCCGCCAGCATAAAATCTGCATTAACCAATGCTCAAGCACTGTCCTGAGGTATCTGCATACTCAACAAAGAGGGCAAGCAAGTTGGGCATATTTCTTTTAGATCCTTTACAGAAGACCATCACATCATCAACATAAAGAACATGTGAGGGAGTTTGGCAACCTCTGGAACTGGACATAGGCCTTAATAGGTTGGAACTGACCAAATGAGTGATTCCTCTACCGAGAACATCCTCAGCCAGGAAAAACAACAAGGGTGAAAGAAGATCTCCCTGCCTCACCCCTCTCTTACAGGAGAAATAGCCAATTGAATTTCCTTTCAGAATGAAGGATAACTTAGCAAAATGAAGGATAGTGGAGATCCAATTACAGAATTGGTTGTGAAAACCGAAGGCTTTTAGAACTTTCAAGAGGAAACCCTGGTCCAAAGTGTCAAAGGCCTTCTTTATATCAAATTTGAGAGCAATATTCCCCCCAAAAGCTTTATTGTCTAACATGTTAATGACCTCTGAAGCAGTGTAGATGCATTCACAGATGTGCCTACCTTTCAAGAAGCCTCTCTGCTGATCAGAAACTATTTTAGGAGCCACCAAAGCCAACCTATCTGCAAGGACTTTGGTGATCACCTTGAATTGGAAATTGGCCAGAGCAATTGGCCTATAGTCTTCAATTTTTTCAGCTTCAGGGAACTTGGGAATGAGGACCACTGCATTAGAGTTCATGCCAGGAAGAATTCAATCCTGCTTGAAAAATTGAAGAACAGAGTTGTGGACATCCTTACCAACTATATTCTAGTAGGCTTGAAAAAATCCACCTCCAAAACCATCAGGGCCAGGAGAGCCTGCACCATTCATACTGAACACTGCTGCCTTGACCTCTTAAAAGGAAGGAAGGTTAGTTAGCATCAGGTTATCGTCCATGGAGACCATTGGAGAGATTACTTTATCCACTAGGCCATTATCATTGCAGCTATTTTCTGAGGCATACAGGTTGGAGAAAAAAATCCAACACATGATTCTCAATATCAGTTTGGTTACACAGCACCTCATCACCCTTTTTCAACATAGCAATCTGATTTGTAGCCTGTCTTATTTTTGCCATGCTGTGGAAGAAAGCAGTGTTCCTATCTCCCTTGGCAAACCAATTAAGACACGACTTTTGTTTCAAGAAATCTTCCTCAATGGCCAAGCACTTCTGCAAGTCAATTTGAGCTAGCCTTTCCTCATCATAGAGAACATCAGAAAAGCCATGATCTGTTTGCTGCTGTTGGACAGACTCAAGCTTGGCTTTTGCTTCTTCAACTGAAACCTTAACATTACCAAAAACTTGCTTGTTCCACAGTTTGAACTCAACCTTCAGCATTTTCAGCTTCTGGACCAGAATGTACATAGGACAACCAACAACTTGTTTCTGCTAAGTATCTCTTAGACTCTTACTAACCTCTCTCAGTCTGAGTGCTCCATCCACATGTTGAAAAATTTAAAAGAGGAAGGTTTCTGTTTGGTGCCTTCGTTAAAAGTCAGCAAAAGATGGAAATGGTCTGATTGGCTTCTAGGGAGAGTCATGCAAGATATATGTTGAGCAAAATTGGCAAGTGCACCAAATCGCTAACTATAGTAATAAAAATATCGTCATTAGGGATTGAACTGTTAACTACTGACGTACCAACTCAACTTCGTTTGAGCGATCAAATGGTTTGAAATTGGCTTTCGCCAATAAGTAAGAACAACAGCTTAACAAAGAACAGAAAATATTTTTGGTATTTTTCAAGTGAGAAAATAAAACGCAGAAAATTGGTTTTTAATAATCAAAGAAGAAATTGTTAGAGGATCGATTTCCCTGCCTGTCCTACTTATTCAATCCTGGAAATTAGGTTTATCCAATTTCAAGAAACTGAGTTTTGTAATTTATCCCCTAATTCCTTAGGTGAATAAACCTTTCTGTCTAAGTTATTAATTCAATTCCTTGAGTATTAGATAAATAGCAGAAGCATTAAGAAAGATTTCCACTCAAAAAAGTTAATTTGGTTGTGTTCTTATTCCTAAGTAACACGCGCAAATCGTTTATTCACAAATAGCTATGAACTCGAATTTCCCAATTGCAAATTCATACAGTAGATAAACATAAACATGAAAACAGTGAATAAACTCTTGAAATTCAACAAACCAGAACAAGTAATTATCCAGAATCAAAACAAGTTATCTAAGCAGTTTCATCTACCTCTAACATAAAGAAAATTAGCTAGACATGATTAAAAAGGAAAAACCAAATGAAGAAGAAGAAGACAAGGAGGCCATCTTGAGTCTATGCTTTCCGGCTTCAACTCTCTCTGAAATTCCTAGTCCACTCTTCTTGCAGATGTGCCCATTTTTCTGTTCAGTGCCCCTTCCTCCTTTTTTTTACGTTTTTTTTTCTCTGCCACCCTTTTGCCTGTTACGCTCCAGGACCCTCCTGAACTTCGATTTTTTTCCCCAGTTTTGTTCTTGTGCGGCTCCTCCCTTTTTTTTGCACGTTACTGCCTTCTACTCTTTAAGTTTCCGTTACTTTTCTTTTAAAACCCTTCCGTCTCCCTGTTCTGCATGTTAAAACGTCTTTCTGAAATGTAACTGCCACGCTCAAGCGCTTGGAAAATGGCGCTCAAACCTTCCAGTGCTTGGACGTTGAATGAATAGTGCTTGGACGTTGACTGCGAGACATAATTGCTCCACTTCTCACCTGCTCCTTTATTTCCATTTAAAACACCATAAAAGCTCATCAAAGCCTATATGAAACCAGCTACGAAATTAATTGAAATAAAACTGAAATAAAACAAAAAATAACCTGCAACTAATAAAAACTAAACAAAAACTAATTAAGATTAACCACCTATTAACTACAAATTAAGAATCATCAATATACTGTTGAAATAGGAGACGTAATGATGATTCACAATTGATCCGTTCAATCGTCTTTCAGTGAAGTCTTTGCCTCTACCATTAGCCCAAGTGAAAAAGGCACCTTTAGGGTATGTTTGGATTGATGGAAGGGGATGGAATGGAGGGGAGTGGAATTGAATGGTATGACGTTCCATGTTTGGATTGTATAGAAGAGGACGGAATGGATGGAACCAATTCCATCATATTCCACCACTTACTCCCATTTTTGACTAAACCCCCAATTTGGTCCCTGAGAAAAACACTCGGGTCTGAAATAGTCCCTATCCAAAAAAAACTATCCATTTAGTCCTTAAGAATGTGTTTACCGGGACACATTAGTCCTTCTGTCAGTTGACCACCTTTGACCGCAGGTCACTTGCTGACGTGTCAGTTTCCACTTCTAAAAGAACCAAAACGCATGCCGTTTGGGCCTTATTCTTCCTTCAGCTTCTTCTTCTTCTTCAAGCTTTAACATCATCAGCGAACATTGATGCTTCACACCACTCATCATCAACCCAGTGAGCACAGCTATTTACAATAGGAACACAACAAATCCCTCACTGCACGTAGAATCGTAGACCAGAGAAGATCAGGCACTACCTCTCAAAGCTCTGTAAGCCACCATTGTGATTAAAACTTGGTTCTGACTGTTCAAGTATACAATACAGTCAACATAATTCAATAATCTATCTCCAAATCAAAAGAATAATAATAAAAAAAAACAAAAAGGAAAAAGCAAGGATATATAATGGGAAACCCAAATGTTAAATAATCAAATCAATAAATCATTAAAAATATAAGAAAACTGAAGAGATAATCATCATAAAGTGCATGCAATTTACCATTTGATTTGTATTCAGATATCTGAAACTGCGCTAGGATTAAATCAAAGCCACTCTCAAAATCCGTATGGTGCCTAATAGAAAGAGAGATGCAATGTATATTATAAAAACCAACATAATGCATAGAAATACAAAGGAAGTGTACATGATTCTATCCTTGGAGTGAATGTGCCTTTGAAGGTTGTGGGGTGCTACTACTTTATAGTGGAGAGAACAAGATACGTGGAGTTGTTGTACCCAAGCTTGAACAATATTAAGACATGTCAGACAAGTCTACAATCTCTCATCTCTTGCTATGTATGTGCCTAATGGTGGTTATCTATATTCAATAATTGCTTCCTCTAATTAAAACTTAACTTTGCAACTTTTTTCAGGAAACCGTGTTAAACCCAAATTTGAGGCACCCTCGTTCAGAGCCAAATTAAGCTTCCCTGTCAAAAACCAGAAAACATAATAAAAGAATAGCACAATAAAAAGAGAAAGCATCATTAGTAAAAATGGAGAATACAACACAGCAACAAGAGAAACAGAGAAGACAAGAGGATGGATTCTGAAGGTTAAATGCCTACAACAGTTAGATGGCTTTTAGGACTTGCAATTCATAATGTTAAATGCAACGCAGCCATACATTTCCCCTCAAAACTCAAAATCAAAACCAAAATCAAAAGTAGAGAAAATCGGAGGAAAATAGGAGTTGGAATTGCCAAACATGTTCTGAAACAGAGACAACACAAATGAAATACAATCAACAAAATGGAAGAAGCAAAAGGAAATGAGAGAGATCTGTGAATGAATCGACCTTGAATGCTCATTGAGGAAATAATTTGGAACATCGAGCAATAATTAAACCCACGATAATTTAGCTTGGACATTGAGGCATTTTATCATGCACCTTAACAGCGAAATTGAAAACACATTCCAAATTTGAGGCGCAAAGCTTTAGCAATGTTACCTGCGAGAGAAACAAATCCGTTATTACAAAGAGAGAACATAAACTAAAAGAGAGAAGAAGAAGGAGAAGAAGAACCAAGTCAGAAATGAAAAGAGAGAAGGAGAAGAAGATGACCTTTAGCGCCGCTTTAGCAGAAGAACAGTGTTTGCACTATAGTAGAAGAAGAATGGTGTTCGGGGCGGTAGTTTCAGAGGCACAACCGCAGTGAGGGATTTGTTGTGATCCGGCACTGGAGACACTCATCTGTACCTGCCACAGCGCCACCTCCTTATCATCTCTCTCAAAGTGATTGGAAGAAGAAGAAGAAGAAGCTGGAGGAAGAATTGAAGGCCCAAACGGCATGCGTTTTGGTTCTTTTAGAAGTGGAAACTGACACGTCAGCAAGTGACCTGCGGTCAAAGGTGGTCAACTGACAGAAAGACTAATCTGTCCCGATAAACACATTCTTAAGGACTAAGTGGATAGTTTTTTTTGGATAGGGACTATTTCAGACCCGAGTGTTTTTCTCAGGGACCAAATTGGGGGTTTAGTCCCCATTTTTCTTCCCCTCCAAATTGGGCGGAATGGGATGGAACCAAGAACTCCTCAATTATAAAATGATAAAATTACTAATTTGCCTAACCCGTATCTTTCACAATCAAGCAGCTTCCTTCGACATCTCCAAACTACTACTCACCGAGTCACTCTCTGCAACCATCGAATTAATTTCCTTTCACAACTACTAATATACAATTTGTACTTGTTATATATGCTTACCGGTAGTTTTTTTTTTTACGAGATGTTTACCATCCGTTGAACTATACTGTAAAATGTAAAACACAGGAAATAATCAACATTGTAGCATGACGGGATATTTCCATTTGTTGCCATGGGCTTCCGGTAACCATTATTTTATGCATTTTCCCCAAGACCATAAACACCGTAAACAGGGTAGTAATGATGTGGTAAGTTTTCATTGCAGTGAAATGATATAGGTACTAATGATTATAAAATAATTGTTAAATGAAGGGTAATATAGGAATTAAAAGTTTATAACACATTCCATTTCATTCCATCCACTTATTAGATACAATATCCAAACGATGGAACCAAATTTTATTCCATTCCACTCCACTCCACTCCATTCGATTATGTTTCATTCAATTCCATTCCATTTGTTTCCATCAATCCAAACATAGCCTTAGTTTCTAAATGAACGAGATTATTATTTTCAGTCCATGAAAGAACTCATCACAGGAAAGCTTCGTAGGCCCTTTGCTCACGAGCTTCAAGAATAGCATTATAATCCCCAATACAGATCGAGGGATCCATACAGTTTCTCATCAAAACAGACAGCTCATCCCAAAGTCCCCTTCTGCCTAAATAGGTACAAGAAGCATAAATTGCAGAGAAACAGATCCTTTGATTAGAGCTACTAACTGCAAAAGAGCAATGCTGATCCGAAACATCTATAACAGTAGGAGTAATATTGCACTTGCAAAGACACCAGATTGAAGGAACAACAACATCCTTATCATTGAATAGAAATGCTTTCAGGCCAATGGATTTCCAAAAAGAAGCATCAATTCTGTCAAAGTCAACCATATGCTCAGCAACTAATACCAGATCAGGATGATGACTTTTGCACATGTTTTTAAGAACCAGTCTAGTTTCAGAGTTACCTAGACCTAACATTCCAAAATAGGACATTCATTATGCAAAATTTCTAGGACCAGCCCTTGTTTGGGCTCTATTAGTTGGCTGCTGCTGCTTCTGATTGTTCTTCCTTCTTAACTTTTTCTTCTGAGATCTAGAAAGAACTTTTTTAAAGCCAGAGGCCTGGTCATTATTGATACCATCATAGCCCTCATTCGAGGCAGGAAGAGCCTGAGGAACATTGGAATTGATTGGAGAATCCATTTCAATTTCCTCATCTGTTTCATCAGCCCGAAGCCTTCCCACAATTCCCATATCATGAGTTACATTGGGATTACTGATCCAATTTACAGGAGTTTGTTGGAACCCCTCTACTGAACCATCAACAGGCATACCTGATCTGGGCAGATCCTGATTAACATCAGTGCCAGCACTTGCATCCTGGATAGAATCAGAAACATGGTCCAGAGAAATCATGCCTGAATTTTGAGCATCAGCCTGTATGGGAGTAACACCAATCTGAGTCTCATCAGGTTGAGGACTATCAACAATAGGAGTAGCAGCATTCTCCAGAGTTCCGAGCCTGATTTTCCTGATCCTTGTAAAATAATTTTTTTATTATAAAGTTGAAGACAAACTTAAATAATGAGAGATGTCCATTATCAGAGAGAAAAAGAGATATATTAAAATAATATTATTTTATAAATAATATTATTTTAATATATATGTCCCTCTTTTATCTATCGGATCCTTTTATTCTAGTAAATGGAGAGGAACATGTTTCCTTTATGCTGGAGTATAATAAAATCATATTGTGGCCAATCTGTGGGTTAAATTGTCGTTTTGTATGTTACAAAACAATGTCCTGAAGCCGCAAATCGTGAAATTCATGAATAGAATGTGAACTTCCAACAACACCTGTTGTCCATTTATAAAGACGCCAAAATCTTGGTTGTCGCAAAATCATTGCTGATGAGAATTGTAACAGAGGAACTGTCCTAAATGCCAATGGCCCCAATCACCCATAGAACTGTCGCACTAATGTTAATTTTAAGAACGTGTGATAACCTCGGTTATCGTTCGTGGTATTTATCATTAGTACATGAATGATTAGAAAGATATCATAAACAAAATAATACAGTGAAGAGAATTGGTTTATAGTAGACAGTACCTCAGAAATCATTTTCAGAGGTTTGACATGTCTTATATCGGATTAACCAAGTGGTTGAATGTAAGTAATTAATGTAGTATTATTTAAGGATGAATGTTCGGCTTCTGTTCGAGTTCGATTTTTGGGTATACAACAATTATTGGTCAGGTTTTACTAATCGTGCAGTCAACTCGAAAATTAGTCCCATTGCGAGTCCAAAGGATCTAAGCCGTATAGATACTTCGAGGGTTCACTCGGTCCCAATAACTAATAAGGGTGAGTACAAAAAAAAAAACTATTCTATTTTTTGTTGGAGGATTACTTTGGTAATTTTTTTAGTACAACCATTTGAGTTGAGTTATATTTAAAATATGGGTTGAATATGTTTTTAGTCACTCAAATTTGGATGATGTTTGATTTTAGTCCCTTATTTAAAAAATATACTTTTTTTAGTCCCACAAATTCTAAAAACATGTCAATTTTGATTCCCAAACGGGATTAAAACATACATTTGGGATCAAAATTGACACATTTTAAAAATTGATAGACTAAAAAAGTATGTTTTTCAAAATGGGAATAAAACTGAATATTACTAAAATTTGAGGGACGTAAACATATTTAACCGTTAAAATATTTATAAATTGGAAAAAAAATTGGTTTGAGATTAGAAACTCAGATTAGTATTAACATATTGATATGCTGCAATGTGACAATAGTACAGCTGAAAAAAGGTAAATTTAGTAGAATCCTTTTTTTTTTATTAAACAAGAAAGTAAATAAAACAAATAAATAAGGAATAAGAAATAATTCCTTAAAAACTATCTAAAATATTTAAAATATTCTAAGCTATAATAAAATATCATGAGATATTATTTTAATATAAATGTTTACTATAAAACCGACCATCAATAAAAACGTACAAGTTATACTTTTTTTTTTTTACAAAGGAATAGTTAAGCAATTTCATTAACAATAGAGAACACAATACATTCGGTCATCACGAATTTGAAGAATAGTAATATATGTAGCCACCCTTAACAAAGAGCGAGTAACTACATGGACTTTCCTCCTATCAAACTCTACCAAAGAGTTGTTAACATAAGATGATAAAAGACTCCTACAATTTGAATTGCAGGATGCTTCCAGCTACCTGCAAGAAAGGCTCAATGCACCACCAATTGTCTTCGACTTTATTTGCATAAACTAAAAAAACCAAAATTAAAAAGAGAAAACGACAAAATGCATCTGACCAATAACACCAAACGAGATATTTGTAGAATACCTATGGCTGGACGGAGAGAAACAATTCATTCATTTTCTTCATCCAGCAACGATAGAACACAAATGAAAAGAAAAACATATCTCTCACAAGCGGAAAGAAAAAAAAACATAATAGTCATAAAAAGCATAACTCTCACAAAAAGAGAGAAGAATATAACTGGTGACGCAACAAAACTCAAAACTAGGGACGCAAATAACCCTAGCTTGAGATTATAGTTTATAGATGTATATATTAGAGATTAGAGATTATTGTTCATAGATTTTATATTTTTAATCAATTAAAATCGTATAAGTTATACCTAACCAGCCGATTATTTTTTTTTTTATCATCATCATCATCATCATTTGATTTGGACTCTATAATCTTATATCATCAGCTTGCCTGCACCGCCATGCGATGTATGTACCAACAGGTGGCATTACCTTGGTGGCCCAAACATAACTAAGGATCAAATTACCAAATCATAAACAAACAAAAAAAACACACAGATTTCTTTAATCATCAAAAAAAAAAAAGAGAAAGAAAATACATTTTTTTCAACAATCCGATAAACCCCAAAAGTTCTTCTATCATTCTTTTGGAGGTTACATAGGGGGCTATAGAAGAGGTAGCTCACAAAATTACAATAATTCTACCGCATAATCCCGCAACAAGAGAAATATTACCCAAAAACAACTCATAACACCATACCAGCTCTATGATGAGAATTGAAGTAAATCAAGAAAAACAAAAGACTGAAAAACAATCTGGAACTAGCATAGGGGTTCCTAAACATGTACGGTAACTAAGATCTGGTTCAAGCACATTCTTAAATCTACCTTGTGTTGCAGAAGATACAATTCAAGATCCTAGACCAAGCTACCCTTAGGCGCGGGTAAGCCCTGGTGGTGTATGTTCTTGATTCTCTGACCATATCTTCCATGGCCTCTACAAAGAGGTTTAAGCTTCTGATTGGTGGAACATAAAGGGTCAAAGGAGCTGCTGAAAAAGCCACTGTGAAGAACAACTGCAGCATTTTTTCTTTTTCTTTTTTTCTGAGTCACCCCACTAAGCAAATGATAGAATCAGAAACAAAGTCGAACCCTTTGAATCCAATAACAAGAAGGGTATTATTTGGATTTGGCTTTTGTTCAGCTTTCTCAGATCTCAAAGGCTCGAAAAAGTTGACTCACAAAAGGGTTGACGGAGAAGAAAGAGGCAGAGGGTAACAAAAGAACAGAGAGGCAGAGAGAGAGAGAGAGCCTGAAAGCGAAACTTAAGGAAGGTTGAACCAACGCCGAAGCTTCAAAGATGGAGAATATATATGTCCACCTGTTGATCCTAAAATGGAAAGAGATTAAAATTTGTATTGGTGATTAAAGTTTATATCCAAACGGATCATAACACAATTGAGAATCAATTCAGAAATTCTGAAAATAGAATAAAATCGATATTTATTAAAAAAAAAATTATTTTTTTTAATGAAAATCAATCGAATTAAATCGGATTTTGGATTTTATTTTTGAAAATCAAACAAATAAAATCAAATCGTATATATAAATTTAACATATATTTATTCTATTTTTTATATTATTAATTTTTTATTTATTGATTTTTTTCCTATCAATACTTACTAGTTTGATTTGACGTAATTTTTTATTATTTCTAATGTTTTAAATATAAAAAAGATATGTCATGGAACTAGATGATGACATTTATTTCTTTTATACATGTTTTGTGAAATGTTATGATATGGATGTATCAATAAGTATACATGTTTAAGATTTATTTATTTTTTGCAATTTAACATGTAATCTTGATTCTTTTTTTTCTTCTTTTGATCTATTGTAATCTTGATTCTTTGATGTAATATAAATATGTAATAATGTGTCAGTAAAAACCAAATCAATCGAACCAATCTAAACCGAACAGATCAAAGATACATAGAAAGATATAGAGTTATAGGTTTTAATTAATCTCATTTAATTTCAATAAATTTCCATTTTATCTTATTCTAATAAATAAATTAGAAAATCAAATTTTCAATTAATTTGTGTAAAAGGAAAAAAATCAATTGGTTAAAGAGAAATTAATTTTAATTGAATTATAGATTTCAGTTAATCTCATTTAATTTAAATAAATTTCCATTTTATCTGATTCTAATAATAAAGTAGAAAAATCAAAATTTCAACTAATTTGTGCAAGTGGAAAAAAATAAATCGGTTAAATAGAAATTAATTTTAATCAATTTTAATTTTTTTTTTATTATTTTTATTTATATAAATATAACAGAAAATCAAAAAACCTGACAATGACACGAGGCGACTGACACATGACAAATTTTCCTTGCATAGGTGATTGCTTTTTATTATTTTTAGATAAATAGATAGATTTATAGATAGATAAATACAGAATTATAGATTTTAATTAATCTCATTTCATTTCAATAAATTTCCATTTTATCTGATTCTAATAAATAAAGTAGAAAATTAAATTTTCAATTAATTTGTGCAAAAGGAAATAAAAATCAATTGGTGAAAGAGAAATTAATTTTAATTTAATTTAACTATTTTCATTTTTAATTTTATTTTATTTTTATAAATTCAATAGAAAATTAAAAAAAAAACTTGTAATGACACGTGACATCTGATACATGGCAAAAAAAATTATTTTTTTGATTTACATATGGTAAATTTTCCTTACATAGGGTATTGCTTTTTATTATTTATAGATCGATAGATTTTTTTTTTTTGAAAATTATAGATAAATAGATAGATAGATAGATAGAGAATTATAGATTTTAATTAATCTCATTTAATTTCAATAAATTTCCATTTTATCTGATTCTAATAAATAAAGTAGAAAATCAAAATTTCAATTAATATGTGAAAAAGGAAATAAAAATCAATTGGTGAAATAGAAATTAATTTTAATCTATTTTAATTATTTTTAATTATTTTTAGTTATATTTCATTTTTTCTTATTTTTATAAATACAATATAAAATCAAAAAAAACTGGTAACAACATGTGGCAACTTGCGTAAAAAAATGTGACAACTAACATACCGTGAACACCTAATTTTGTCCGGGTATTTTTATTTTTTTTAATAATATTTTAAAAATATATATATATAAAAACTTACAAAAATATTAAAAAATATATATCTTTGTTCATATTATTGGCCTCATTTGTTTTGTTACAAGGTTGTTTTAGTCCAGTTTCATATTTTGACCCAAAAGCTAAGTTTCTTTTAGTAAGCCCGGTCTAAAAAAATAATAATAATAATAAAATAAAAATTATAATCTGATTTCTTTTAAAATAAAAAAAAATAAAAATTTTTTTTTGCCTTGTGTCATGTTTATCTTCCCGACATAGTGTCATCCTCCTACTACATTATTGATCCTTCCCATACAGCTTTCATCTTTAACTAACATACATTCAACCAACTTTTGAAGATAACGAGAAAACTAAAAGTGCTCAAGCAAATAGACTCCCATTTTGGGTAGTTTTCAGAAGTTGGAAAAAAGCATTTGTGCAGACAAGAGGGAAAGAACACAAAAATATTGGTACACTGATCACTACACTACACCGCTCATTATGAGACAAATCCTATCACTGTCGTCCTTCTCCTTCTCCAGCTGGCTTAGCAGAATTTCTTTGTCACTTTCTTTTCTTGATGGAGCATAAATATAGACCAAGAAGGGAAATAAAGAGGGGGGAGGCGTAAATCAAGTGGCATCAACACAAAGCCACCATTCTCACTTAGTTTCTCCTGATTGTTACACCCAAGCCAAAAACACACAAGTCTTCCATTTTCGCCTTCACCCAAAATCATTATACCAGTAACAGATCCTCCCAACAACAACCTACCATCTTCCTCTCCATTCTCACCATGTTATCCTCTTCAATCCACCATAAACACCCATTCACTTCATTCCAATAACATCACCCAATTTACAACACTGCAACAATAACTCCCATAACCTTCTCTATCAACCCAAGCCATGACAATAACAAGAAAACTCCACCAACCCTTTCTCCAAAAAAGGAAATACGGATTCAGATTGAAGGAACAAAAAACGAGCCTCTGCCCTTGTTCTTCGCGACTGTCGCCGCCGCCTCCGTCGCACCTCACCACCATAAGCTTCGAGCTCCGCCGCGTCCAGCACTTCCCGCACCAGATGGCGGGGCCGCCTTCGCGTCATACTTCCTCTGCCAATCACCGGACCGCCATCCAGAACCGCCAAATCCCCATCGCGGAGCACCTCTCTGTTCAGACTTGGCCCTGTAAGTGTTCGACCCGGAACTGGCTCCTTCCGCCATCCCTCCTCGCACTGCCTCAGCCACCACGACGCCGCCGTACCCCGTGAGCTTCACCGTCGATAGTAGCCAGAAACGCCGCCGCCGCCGTTCCCTCTCGATGCCGCGCCGTGCAGTTGAAGTACCAAGGTCCCTTGGTTGCTCTGTTTCTGACTCTCTGTAAGGTTACTCTCTGATGTCTGATATTTCATTTTTATTTTGTTTTATTTTATTGTTTTTATTTCCTTTTTATTTCTTTTATTTTTACTTTCATAAATTCAATTCAATTAGTTATGGGGCTCATGGGTTAGTTAAATGGCCCAGATGGCCTTCATCTAAACTGAATGGCTTTTCTGTTTGAAGTCATGTGTTACTCCTTTTTATCCATTTACTTATTTTTATAAACAAAAACAACTAAAATAGAATGTTTCTTTGTAAATAATTTTGGGGTTGTTTGTGAAATGTATCACACTTAATTCATTGAATCCGAGATCGCTCTACGGATGTACGTGCCATGCTCTATCTCACTTAGGAGTTTTCGATATAAAAATAAATAATAATAAAAAAGGCAAAATATAAAAAAAAAATCTTTTTTTCTTTAATAAACAAACCTTTTCACAAAAATTAAAATCAACCAACAAATAAAATATTTTATCAAGAACTACGTGGCTTTGAGTTTCCCATCGCACCCGGTAATACGTAGGAGCAGAATCAATCATTCTGTTAAGCCAAAATTTAAAATCTCCTCACTTTAGTGTCTCTTTTTTTTCAAATTATTAATCAAAATAATTAAACTTCTGATATTTAGGGATACTCTATGAACACGGTGTCATGTTCAATCCCTTAGATTTGAGGTTGTCCTGTGGACTTATGTGCCATGTTCAACTTCATTTAGGTTTTATCAATAATACATTTACAATTGAAAAATCATAAAATACAAAATACAAAATATCAAAAATAAAAATAGTTTTGTTGTAAATAATTTTTGGGATAAAATAAATATTTAAAAAGGTTATTAAAATCATTTTGCACAATTAACCTGGAGGCTGCTTTTTTTTAAACTGGCGATGTAGGGTGCTAACACCTTCCTTACTCGTAACCGACTCCCGAACTCAAAACTCTCTCCCTTTTTAGACCAGTTTTCCTTAAAATAAATGGGTTTTCCAATGTTTTTCCCAAATAAAATATTGATGGTGACTCTTCTGTGTTTTACCATTCTTTTCGCGGCATCCGGACGGGACGGTCGTGACACACATGGCAAAATTTTCTTACATAAGGGTTTGCTTTGTACTATTTGCTAGAGTTTGATCTCGTTCCCGCACGGGAAAAATTGTTGATGATTTTAAATTTATTTGTTTAATAATTTTAGTATTATATGATAATTTTTGAATTTTGACATATTAATTATATAAAGTTTTTAACAAAATATACCCAAATTATAAAAAATATATAATGCATGTGAATATCACATAATTAGTTAAGTTTAAATTACCTATTTAATAAATTGAGAAATAAAATTGAATATATAATGCATGTGATACATTGCTAGGATCAAGCTTTTTTATATTATGAGACGATGCCATAGTATTGTATATTTGATTTTGAATTAACTTTTGATAAGCAAAAAACCTTTAGTGATGCGTTATTTTAGTATTAATCGTCAATTTATAAACTCGTTTATCTTATTTGAATTGAGCAAGTCTTATTCAATAGAAATTTTTGCAGAACAGGTTATTTGACTGAGAACTCTTTGTCCAAAATCATTATTTTCGAGAACCCTTTCATGACATAAATACATTATTTAGTACCAAATAAAAAAAAAGAATTATAATATATTTAATGGGTTTACCTCTCCCAATAGAAACTCTTTCAAGAGATATCACCAATTAATTTTAGTCGCTTGTTTTCTTCAAATTTTTGGCTTATTCAACCTTGGGATTGAAGATAAGTTTGGTTGAATGAATGACATTTTTAAGACTAACATTCTCTGTGATCATTTTGACAGATTAAGTAATATAGGTTAAATTTACTTATAGTATTTGATAAGTTTGGTTGAATGAATGTCTTTAACTACACGCATTGAATAATGTAACACCCCGATTTTCGTTGCTTCGTAATATCGGTAATAAATATATAAATATATATATGTTTATCCGAGACTTGGAAAATGATTTTGGATAAACCAAGGTCATTTCCCTGTTATACTTATTTTCATAAGGTTACGGGGAAGTTTTTGGTTGAAAATTCTGACGGAAGCCAGTCTGCCGTTTTCTGCGTTTTCACTGACAGTAAAAGTTTACTGCTCAGAAGACCTAATTTTAACTCGTGAACGAGATGAAAAATGTTTTTATCATATTTACTACGATACTGGAAGTTTTGAAAATTTTGGTAAAAAAATTTAAAATATTATATTTGTTGCGGGCATATACGTCGAGATATCTCTAGCAAAAGCTTACGCCAGATGAATCGAGGAGTCGGCAACGCAGCTGAGATGATGGATTTGACCGACTTGATGAGCATTTATGATGAGCTTATCCGAGTCATAATGGCCATAATGACGCATTTATGACAAAGGGAATTTTTGCTATGAAATGACCATTTTACCATTGTCTTTTTATGACAATTACAAGTCATGCCATTGGAAACTTTGACCAAATCTTATCCAAAACTCACGGCTCCAACATGTCTTCTTCACTTAAGCAAGTTTCATTTCTATTTTCAAGCCATTTTTCTCTCAAAGTTAAGCTTTTGTCTTAAGAACTTCAAGAACATTCATAAATGTTCATAATTCGTCAGATTTTGCCTAGCAATTCTGACCATTTTCTATTCTGAATCTCGAAAAACTTTCAACATGAAAGTTGTTCATATTTCTCTCTTCTTTCCAACGACATAAATATCATCCAAAATGGACAAGTATATTGAGAGATATACCCAAATTACTAAAACTGTTCTAAACCCTCATCATGTTCATCTTCTTCCTTAAGTTTCTCAAGAACACCATGAGAAATTTGTGAAGAACATCATCCAAATCTTGCTTTCCTTGAATCATCAAGAGGTAATAACTTCTTCTCTTGTCATTTAAATCATTTCTCTTCACAACTTTTGTAGATTTATGGCTTAGATCAACATGTTCTTCATTTACTTAAAGTTCATGGAGCTAGATTCAAAAATTCATAACTAATTCTAGAAAAATCCTTTTGACATGAAACCAATTGCTATGATCTTATAATCATCTCTATTTTCATCATCTAGAAGCATAAGATCATGAGAAATTTCTTTCCTTTATTTCTGGTCATGGCCGAACCTAGGTCAAAGTTGTGTTCTTAGGTTTTGTTTCATTTTCATGTCTTGATTCATGATTATATCTTGATAGTTCTTGTATTCAAGTATATAGAAGATCAAAAATCAAACTTTAACCTATTGATCTCATCAAAACCGAAACCCTAGGTATGAGCACTTGATGGTTTGTGATTCAAAAGTTGTTTGTAACACTTGAATCTAACTCTAAATCTAGTATGTTGATTAAATCCAAGAGTTGATGAAATTTTAAAATTTCTAGCCTATGGATTTTGAGAAAACCGAACCCTAGTTCTTAGAACTAGATGAGTTTAGTTCATGTTCTTGGTTCATAATCTTGGTTTAAGTGATCAATCATGCTTAAGTAACTTATGGATCATTAATCCCTAAGTTAACCAAATTTTATTTTTCCTAACCTAGATAATTGGTTGAAGCCGAACCCTAACCTCCATGAGCCAAGTGTATTGTTGTTTTATTCGATTTATTTTGGTTGCAATTCGTTTGAAGGAAACAACCGAGTTAACCGATTTACGCTAACGGAGAGAAATCGGATCGGGATCAGGAGACTAACAGGAACTGTAGTTTAATCTTCAAGAGGTAAGCGGGGTATGCCTGAGGAGTGTAAGATAATCTCATGCTTATTTGTGGAGTCATTTATTAATTTTCTGTATGAAATATTTTATAATATCATACTGTTTACTATTAATTGCTAGATTGATGTTATGTTTATATGAGTAATTGAATTGATGTGATGTGTGGACTTACATGATTATGATTAATTGTTTATATTATAATTGTGATGCGTGTCATGAATTGATATATGCCATGCTATTATATGATTGGAATTTATCTGCTATTGAGTGTTGGACTGAGTAACTTGACATTGGTCAGTGTTAAAAATTTTAATTAAGGATAAAAAACTTAATAAGCTTGGATAATTAATCAGGGGGATTAATTTGGGAGATTTTGAGAAAAATGAAAAAAATTATTATTTTAATAATATTTTATGGAAACTGTGTAAATAAGCCATAATAAGGGCAAAACTGTGATATTTTTCACAGGCTCTAATTTTTATATAATAAATTCAATTTTATTATAAAATGTTATTTAAAGTGATTAAGTTCTGAAAATAATGTTTATAGCAGTCAGAACAATTACTTCTGACAGAGAAATGATACAAATTATTTAATATTATTTATTTAATATTATTAAATATTAAATATTTAATTATTTAAATATTCGAAATTTAATTATTAAATTTTAAGTTGACCTTTATTAAGAATTAATTTTTGAAGTGAAACAATTGGAAATAAAGAGATTTATCAATGATTTTCGGATTTTATCAACATTTTAACAGAAAAAGGATTTCTGTAAAAATATTTTATTCAGTGAAGTTATTCCGTTAAACTTGGATAAGTTTTCGGAGCTGTTGTTTTGTATTTGATTTTCACTGAGCGAAATGTTTTACAAGCAGATAAACAAGCCTAGAAACCGAGACGTCGGGGTTCTAGTGTTGTATGGACACGTAGATCAAGGATCTGTGTCATGGGACGGGGTGTCCTGCAAGTTTTGTTTTTGGACTGTATGTCCTAAATTGATGTGGAAAATGTGAGTTCCATATCCCCGAGCCTAAAACTGGTGCATCGGTTTAAGGGCCTCGTGATTGAGCATTCGGACTGTGTGTCCTGTGTTGAGATTAAAAGATTTGGACTGTGTGTCCTGTATTTGTTTAAAGTGAAAATTCTTAATTAAAGAAATTAAGCATGGTCGTTAAGATTTGTGCTTCGACAAGGAAAGATTATTACGACAAAGAAAACAAAACGAGAATAAAAGTTTTTCTCATGCATTCAATGGCAATTGTGTCATGTAAATGGGCATTGAATCCAGAGTGGATCAATGTATATGGCAGACGTGTCAGGTGATGATGATCATTGAGTTCCGGAGTGGATCAATGTATCTTTTATAGGACTGTGTGTCCAAATTGATAGGACTGTGTGTCCAAATTTATAGGACTGTGTGTCCATATTGAATATGTGTGCAGCTATTTCCTAACTGGAATGGGGGAATAGTGTCATTGTTTTGCATGAGCATCCTATCGGGAATGGGGATGTGCGCCATTGATTTTCTTGGGCATTGTTTTGTTCGTTTTTACAATGCGCCACGTGCGAGCCTGATCAGCTTGAAACGAAACAGAAAGTTGTGGGATCTCCGGAGATTAGGTATCAAATTAGAGATTGAACATAGAAGTGTCATGCATTTTTATAAAATGACGATGACTGTCGGGCATGAAGCCCTGTGAATTAAATTATTCTACTGTTCGAATTAATGTTATTATATTGTGAATATTTGGTATTTGTTATTTGAGAGTCGTGCATGAGGTTGTCTTATTAAAACTCATATATTGGAAACTCACCCTTACAAATATATCAGGTTTATTTTAGACTAAGGTAGTGCTTCGGTACACTAGTACGGATAAAGCTAAGGAATTCACTGAGTCGTTCGAGGACTTAACTCCTAGATGCTTGAAGAGGTATGCGTCAGTGGGAATGTCATGAGGATGATAATTCAGGATCTACATCAAGTACGTACCAGACTTTGACCGTGGGGATATCTTTACCGCCTCTCTGATTTCTTACCGATTTTCTGTTAAATTAGGAGTTTATATGTTTTGATACTTCCATAGTTCCGGAAGTAGAGGTATCCTCACCGGATATTTCGATAGATTGGGAGAACTATGGTGGTCTTCCCAACAGTAATTATTAGTACTGACCAGCTATAGGACTTTTGGTGTCTTATAAAGTAGTGGTACTTAGTTAGTCTGGATGTTTGGCTATTGAGAGTCATTCTTTTGAGTTGTAATTCCAGATTACCGCTACGTTACAATTACGTCTTTATTTTATTATGTTAAGACTTTTGGAGATGACCTGTTATGTGAAGGTTTAAGTGTAAAATTCTTATGATACCTATTCATACTATGTTAATGGTGATTGGGTTGTATATGGAGTAAAAGAAAACGAAAAAAAAACAAATTTTATCACCAATTTTGAAAGGGATAAGTAACTAGAAAATTATATTTTTCCGAAAGCAACCAGCAACACTATTTTATTGAGTGTATTTCCGAAATAAGTTACGTAAATGTGATACCCTGAAATTGGGGTGTCACATTAGTGGTATCAGAGCTGGTCGAGTCTTTCGGGAAACCTTGGGGAATAGGTCTATTAGGTTTTTGTTGTGTGATCTCTGGTTAAACCTTGTTTGAATTGTTTCTTGGTTGAAACAATGTGTGTTGACACACAAGTAAGTATGTTTCAGTGGGTTCTGATTGGGTTGAGACCTTGAGAGATCTCATGTTCAGAAAAGGGTACTCATGTTCATGTTGATACATTCGTTTATTCCTTAGGATGGTATCAGACATTTGAATATGGTACCTGTTATTGAAAATTTTTGGGGAAAATTTTATGAGAATGTCCCAAGTTTGTACGGACAGACGAATGATTGAGTTTATGATTGATCTAGTTTCTAGATTAAGCCAGATCTCAACCGCTTTGTGTAGGATTTCGCCAACGAAGTTAGTTGAGTTAGACTTCAATAAATAGAATTTTCGTCCTTTTCTTGATAAGTTAGTCATCATCTTCATCGATGATGTTCTCGTTTACTCTAAGAGTCACGAGGAGCATGAGAAACCATGGATAATAGATGGTACATTGATTGAATTGCTTCTTAGAAGCAATGTGTTTAAACATGTAAGTATACGTTTCAGTTTCTGGTTGCCATTTAACTGATTGCGTCTTGTAAGTCAGTTATGGAACCAGAAGGTGGACGTGGACGCGGCTGTGGCAGAGACCGTAGAGGTGATAGTGTTAAAGTCCGTGGTAACTTCGAAGAGAACTATGAGGAAGTCGGAGGCATGGACTATGCTGCACAAGCAATGGCAGATGTTGCTGATACTATTGCACAACAAACTGCTACAATGGTTGCCCATAATTTATAGGAACAACTTCGAGAGGAACAGGCTGCTGAGGGCAGAGGTCTTACTGCTTTTAGACGCCAGAATCCTCCACAATTTCATGGAGATATGGATCCTACAAAAGCTGATTTGTGGATTCAGGAGATATAGAAAATATTTGAGTTGATTCATAGTCCAGAAGGAGTGAAGGTGCCTTATGCTACTTATCTGTTGTTCGGAGATACTGAGTATTGGTGGAAGGGCACTAAGCAACTGCTGGAAGCAGAAAATCAGGAGATTTCTTGGGAGATATTTTGAAACTTGTTTCTAAACAAGTATTTTCCTCAGAGTGCTCGAGCTGAAAAAGAGCAAGAATTTTTGCGTCTGCAGTAGGAGGATATGTCTGTTGGGGAATACGCGGAAAAAATTTGAGTCACTTGCCAAGTATTTTCGCTTCTTCCAAAATAACCCTGATGAAGACTGGAAGTGTGAAAGGTTTGAAGGAGGACTACAATTTGAAATCAAGGAGTCGGTACTGCCACTGGAAATCAAGAATTTCCAAGCTTTAGTTGAGAAATGTAGAAGAGTAGAACTGATAAGGAAAGGGAGAGATAGTGGAGGGAATGTTAGAGGACCCTCTTGAATCAAGAACTAGTTTCAAAATCAGAATCAGGAGGAGAAGCAAATCCAGAGAAAACCATATTTCCGACCACCGAGAAATGACCAGAACCAACAACTATATCGTCCAATTATTTCTACATCAGGTAGTAGAGGCCAAAGGAACCAAAGCCAAGGCCAAGGCAGGAGATGTTTCAAATGTGGAGATCCAAATCACATGGCAAATAACTGCCTTTTAAAGAAAGGAAATGTTTCGATTGTGACCAAATAGGACACTTATCAAAGGATTGTATTGCACCAAGGCGTGGACCAGTTGTCAATGAAACAAGAACCAATAAACCAACGGCTAAGGGGAGAGTTTATACCTTAAGTGATGCCGAAGCTTCAAATTCTGACGATCTCTTTTCAGGTAGTTTTGACATCGCTGATAATCCTTTAACTGAACTTTTAAATTCACGTGCGATGCAATTCTTTTCTTTTCTCGATAGATTGTGTGAAACATTTGAGTTGTCTGTTTATTCCTTATCATATGATGTGATCGTTTCAAAACCCCTTGCTGAACCAATTTTTGTGAAATTTTATATGTGGGAACTATCCTATTTTGTTCAGGATAGATACTTTCATGATAAAAGAAGTTTCTTGATGAGACTTAGTCAATTCACTTTTACTTTTGGTGGAAGTGATCCAGTCTAAATTTTGTCGGACTGATGTTCTTTTAAATCATTGAGTAGTAAAGTTCTTGTGAAGGAAGAAACTTTATTAGAGTCATGTTTGTAAACATGTATTGGCCATGCATTTTTACACTCACGAACCTATTGAAGAATCTTTTTACATATTGGACACTTGTATCTTTCAGATTGGTCAAATTATTCTTTATGCTTTCTTGTGAAAGCAAAATCAAGAAATTTCTTGTCTTGAAAACCTCTTTTCAAAGTATTGGGAGTAGGTTGATGAAATCAACACCTTTTTACCTGCTTAGGTCCACGGTGTGATGGAAAAACTAACAGAGGTATGTATCAGAGGACTGATCCAACGTGATAAAGAATCTTCCAACATCGTTTTGAGTAAAGTCGAAAAACTTACTTCGAGTGTTGGATAAAGTTTACATCTAGTGTTAAGATTCAAGTTGAAGTTAATGTTCAGCTTATCAACCTAAGTTAGATGGATAAGTAAGAAAGGAAATGACCCTTAGAAGGTTAGCTGAGAGTAAGTGTAATACCTAAGTACGACAAGAGGTGAGTGGATTTTATTAAGGTGTAAATGTGACTAGTAAGCTGAGAATTTTCAGAAGTAGGATCAGTAAGTAAGATGATTTCAGTAGATTTTGTTAGGATCGAGGTAGAATTTGCTAAAGGAACTCTAGGATAATGATAAAATGATCATCGTTAAGATTTAATCGTATAATTGGAAGAAATTATAGAAAGATGTCTATGGTAGTTTTACCTAAGTTGAATGTAAACGGAAAAGAGAAGTTCTTGAGTAAAATTAAGTTGATAGGAAAGTTCGAAAGTTAAGGATTAGATAATTCTATTCTATATAATCCCTTTTGGTTTAATTGCATTAAGATATGCAATGAAGTTATTTTGAGGATGAGATGTGTTAGGTAATATCAAATTGGAGTGGTGAATTATAATCAAGAGAAACTAAGACTATGATTAAATATTTTGAGTAAGGAGTTGATGCATGGTGCTATGTAGATATTGTTGGTATTAGTGGTAATATTCAGAATTAGATGATTTGAATAAGGTTTCTGGTGGAACCATGTTGATAAGAGAAGTGATTAAGTTTTGATTTTGTTTTTTTTAAGTGTGATAGACTCTGATGAAATTTTGAGGATAGTACGGATATGTAGAAATGACATAAGAATGAATTGTGTTATGGAATATAGAATAAGAGGAAAGAAGTGATGTGGAGGGCAATGTACAATCTTAAGGTTAAGAGGAGATTACAAAATTCTGTTTAGTTTGAGTCACGAAATTTCGAGGACGAATTTTTTTTTTAGTGGGGTAGTAATGTAACACCCCGATTTTCGCTGCTTCGTAATATCGGTAATAAATATATAAATATATAAATATATATATATATGTTTATCCGAGACTTGGAAAATGATTTTGGATAAACCAAGGTCATTTCCCTGTTATACTTATTTTCATAAGGTTACGGGGAAGTTTTTGGTTGAAAATTCTGACGGAAGCCAGTCTGCCGTTTTCTGCGTTTTCACTGACAGTAAAAGTTTACTGCTCAGAAGACCTAATTTTAACTCGTGAACGAGATGAAAAATGTTTTTATCATATTTACTACGATACTGGAAGTTTTGAAAATTTTGGTAAAAAAATTTAAAATATTATATTTGTTGCGGGCATATACGTCGAGATATCTCTAGCAAAAGCTTACGCCAGATGAATCGAGGAGTCGGCAACGCAGCTGAGATGATGGATTTGACCGACTTGATGAGCATTTATGATGAGCTTATCCGAGTCATAATGGCCATAATGACGCATTTATGACAAAGGGAATTTTTGCTATGAAATGACCATTTTACCATTGTCTTTTTATGACAATTACAAGTCATGCCATTGGAAACTTTGACCAAATCTTATCCAAAACTCACGGCTCCAACATGCCTTCTTCACTTAAGCAAGTTTCATTTCTATTTTCAAGCCATTTTTCTCTCAAAGTTAAGCTTTTGTCTTAAGAACTTCAAGAACATTCATAAATGTTCATAATTCGTCAGATTTTGCCTAGCAATTCTGACCATTTTCTATTCTGAATCTCGAAAAACTTTCAACATGAAAGTTGTTCATATTTCTCTCTTCTTTCCAACGACATAAATATCATCCAAAATGGACAAGTATATTGAGAGATATACCCAAATTACTAAAACTGTTCTAAACCCTCATCATGTTCATCTTCTTCCTTAAGTTTCTCAAGAACACCATGAGAAATTTGTGAAGAACATCATCCAAATCTTGCTTTCCTTGAATCATCAAGAGGTAATAACTTCTTCTCTTGTCATTTAAATCATTTCTCTTCACAACTTTTGTAGATTTATGGCTTAGATCAACATGTTCTTCATTTACTTAAAGTTCATGGAGCTAGATTCAAAAATTCATAACTAATTCTAGAAAAATCCTTTTGACATGAAACCAATTGCTATGATCTTATAATCATCTCTATTTTCATCATCTAGAAGCATAAGATCATGAGAAATTTCTTTCCTTTATTTCTGGTCATGGCCGAACCTAGGTCAAAGTTGTGTTCTTAGGTTTTGTTTCATTTTCATGTCTTGATTCATGATTATATCTTGATAGTTCTTGTATTCAAGTATATAGAAGATCAAAAATCAAACTTTAACCTATTGATCTCATCAAAACCGAAACCCTAGGTATGAGCACTTGATGGTTTGTGATTCAAAAGTTGTTTGTAACACTTGAATCTAACTCTAAATCTAGTATGTTGATTAAATCCAAGAGTTGATGAAATTTTAAAATTTCTAGCCTATGGATTTTGAGAAAACCGAACCCTAGTTCTTAGAACTAGATGAGTTTAGTTCATGTTCTTGGTTCATAATCTTGGTTTAAGTGATCAATCATGCTTAAGTAACTTATGGATCATTAATCCCTAAGTTAACCAAATTTTATTTTTCCTAACCTAGATAATTGGTTGAAGCCGAACCCTAACCTCCATGAGCCAAGTGTATTGTTGTTTTATTCGATTTATTTTGGTTGCAATTCGTTTGAAGGAAACAACCGAGTTAACCGATTTACGCTGACGGAGAGAAATCGGATCGGGATCAGGAGACTAACAGGAACTGTAGTTTAATCTTCAAGAGGTAAGCGGGGTATGCCTGAGGAGTGTAAGATAATCTCATGCTTATTTGTGGAGTCATTTATTAATTTTCTGTATGAAATATTTTATTATATCAACTGTTTACTATTAATTGCTAGATTGATGTTATGTTTATATGAGTAATTGAATTGATGTGATGTGTGGACTTACATGATTATGATTAATTGTTTATATTATAATTGTGATGCATGTCATGAATTGATATATGCCATGCTATTATATGATTGGAATTTATCTGCTATTGAGTGTTGGACTGAGTAACTTGACATTGGTCAGTGTTAAAAATTTTAATTAAGGATAAAAAACTTAATAAGCTTGGATAATTAATCAGAGGGATTAATTTGGGAGATTTTGAGAAAAATGAAAAAAATTATTATTTTAATAATATTTTGTGGAAACTGTGTTAATAAGCCATAATAAGGGCGAAACCGTGATATTTTTTCACAGGCTCTAATTTTTATATAATAAATTCAATTTTATTATAAAATGTTATTTAAAGTGATTAAGTTCTAAAAATAATGTTTATAGCAGTCAGAACAATTACTTCTGACAGAGAAATGATACAAATTATTTAATATTATTTATTTAATATTATTAAATATTAAATATTTAATTATTTAAATATTCGAAATTTAATTATTAAATTTTAAGTTGACCTTTATTTAGAATTAATTTTTGAAGTGAAACAATTGGAAATAAAGAGATTTATCAATGATTTTCGGATTTTATCAACATTTTAACAGAAAAAGGATTTCTGTAAAAATATTTTATTCAGTGAAGTTATTCCGTTAAACTTGGATAAGTTTTTGAGCTGTTGTTTTGTATTTGATTTTCACTGAGCGAAATGTTTTACAAGCAGATAAACAAGCCTAGAAACCGAGACGTCGGGGTTCTAGTGTTGTATGGACACGTAGATCAAGGATCTGTGTCATGGGACGGGGTGTCCTGCAAGTTTTGTTTTTGGACTGTATGTCCTAAATTGATGTGGAAAATGTGAGTTCCATATCCCCGAGCCTAAAACTGGTGCATCGGTTTAAGGGCCTCGTGATTGAGCATTCGGACTGTGTGTCCTGTGTTGAGATTAAAAGATTTGGACTGTGTGTCCTGTATTTGTTTAAAGTGAAAATTCTTAATTAAAGAAATTAAGCATGGTCGTTAAGATTTGTGCTTCGACAAGGAAAGATTATTACGACAAAGAAAACAAAACGAGAATAAAAGTTTTTCTCATGCATTCAATGGCAATTGTGTCATGTAAATGGGCATTGAATCCAGAGTGGATCAATGTATATGGCAGACGTGTCAGGTGATGATGATCATTGAGTTCCGGAGTGGATCAATGTATCTTTTATAGGACTGTGTGTCCAAATTGACAGGACTGTGTGTCCATATTGAATATGTGTGCAGCTATTTCCTAACTGGAATGGGGGAATAGTGTCATTGCTTTGCATGAGCATCCTATCGGGAATGGGGATGTGCGCCATTGATTTTCTTAGGCATTGTTTTGTTCGTTTTTACAATGCATCATGTGCGAGCCTGATCAGCTTGAAACGAAACAGAAAGTTGTGGGATCTCCGGAGATTAGGTATCAAATTAGAGATTGAACATAGAAGTGTCATGCATTTTTATAAAATGACGATGACTGTCGGGCATGAAGCCCTGTGAATTAAATCATTCTACTGTTCGAATTAATGTTATTATATTGTGAATATTTGGTATTTGTTATTTGAGAGTCGTGCATAAGGTTGTCTTATTAAAACTCATATATTGGAAACTCACCCTTACAAATATATCAGGTTTATTTTAGACTAAGGTAGTGCTTCGGTACACTAGTACGGATAAAGCTAAGGAATTCACAGAGTCATTCGAGGACTTAACTCCTAGATGCTTGAAGAGGTATGCGTCAGTGGGAATGTCACGAGGATGATAATTCAGGATCTACATCAAGTACGTACCAGACTTTGACCGTGGAGATATCTTTACCGCCTCTCTGATTTCTTACCGATTTTCTGTTAAATTAGGAGTTTATATGTTTTGATACTTCCATAGTTCCGGAAGTAGAGGTATCCTCACCGGATATTTCGATAGGTTGGGAGAACTATGGTGGTCTTCCCAACAGTAATTATTAGTACTGACCAGCTATAGGACTTTTGGTGTCTTATAAAGTAGTGGTACTTAGTTATTCTGGATGTTTGGCTATTGAGAGTCATTCTTTTGAGTTGTAATTCCAGATTACCGCTACGTTACAATTACGTCTTTATTTTATTATGTTAAGACTTTTGGAGATGACCTGTTATGTGAAGGTTTAAGTGTAAAATTCTTATGATACCTATTCATACTATGATAATGGTGATTGGGTTGTATATGGAGTAAAAGAAAACGAAAAAAAAAAAATTTATCACCAATTTTGAAAGGGATAAGTAACTAGAAAATTATATTTTTCCGAAAGCAACCAGCAACACTATTTTATTGAGTGTATTTCCGAAATAAGTTACGTAAATGTGATACCCTGAAATTGGGGTGTCACAAATAACAATGACTGAGTTATAGCATTTCCCAAATCCACAAAGGTGTTGAAAACATCCACATAAGAACCAAAGAGAGCATATTTCATCCTCATATTGTTTTAGGGATTTTAAAAAAAGTGAACACCAACGGACACCAAATAAATAGGTTTAATTGAAATTAAATTTGAAGTTAATAATGTACAGTGACAACATCAATATTCATCATTGGACAAATCCAAAACCCTCAATTTGTATGACTTTAAATTTGAAATAAATTAAATAAATAGATAAGATTAGTTAAATTTAAAACTAAAATTTGATAAGATTTCAATTTATGGAATTTAAATTTAACTTCAAATCTGATAAGATTTACGTAAATCCATTTTTGATATCACCTTAAATTTGAAATTTAAATATTAGTTTTTAAATAATAATATTTACATAAATCTGATTTTCTGTTTTGAATAAGAATATTTAAATATTAGTTTTTAAATTTAAATAACAATAAGTAAAAATTAGCTTTTAAATAAAACACGATTAAAAATTAGTTTTTTAATTTAACAATATTTGTTGTACGTTTTTTTTTAAGTTTATAAATTCAATAATAAATCCAAAAAATTATAGCGTTGACACTTGACATCCGTAGAATTGGTCAATTTTCTGTATAGGAAGACGACACGTGGAAAAACGACGTTGTATAGGGGATAGAAATGTATTGTTTATAGATATATTTTTTATATGACCTTAAATTTGAAAATAAAATATTAGTTTTTAAATAAATAACAATATTTACGTAAATCTGATTTTTTGTTTTAAATAACAATATTTAAAATTTTGTTTTTAAATTTAAATAACAATACGTAAAAATTAGTTTTTAAATAAAACACGATTTTAAAATTATTTTTTAAATTTAACAATATTTGTTGTATGATTTTTTTAAGTTTATAAATTCAATAATAAATCAAAAAAATTATAACGTTGACACTTGGCATCCATAGAATTAATCCATTTCCAGCATAGGAAGACGACACATGGCAAGACGACATTGCATAGGGGATAGAAATGTATTGTTTATAAATAGATAGATAGATAGATTATAGATAGATTATTATTATTTATTTCAATTTTATCATTTTTTATACAAATGTAATATAAATCAAAAAATCTTGTGACGACATGTGGCAAGTGACATATGACAAATTTTCCTTACATAGGGTATTACTTTGTATTATTTATAGATTTCAATTAGTTTCAGTTTTTTCCATTTTTTTAAATATAATATAAAATAAAAAAAATCTGATGACTACATGTGGCAAGTGACAAATGGCAAAATTTTCTTACATGCTATTGCTTTTATTAATTTTTTTGTATATATATATATACAAAAGAGTTTATGTGACTTGGGTTCCAGGGGCTCACCAGGACAGACTTCACGGGTTGCTTTTATTATTTATAGATTATAGATAGATAGGTAGATAGATTATTTATAGATAGATTTTGATTAATCTTATTTAATTTCAATAGGTTTCCGTTTTATTTGATTTTAATAAATACATTAGAAAATCAATTTTTCAATTAATTTAAGCAAAAAGGAAATAAAAATAAATAGGTGATTAATTGTGATAAAATTTAATTATTTTTAATTATTTTCCTTTATTTTTTGTTTTTTATTATTTTTATAAGTACAATAGAAAATCAAAAAAAATCTGCAGATTACAATGGAAAATTTTTATGGCATATGGGATTGCTTTGTATTATTTATAAACAAATAAATAAATATCAATAGCAAAATTTATTAAATTCAATCCGAACTCCTGTCATATTTTCATTTTAAAATTTCGAAATTTATTAAATTATTTTGATAATTAAAATAATGATTAACATAGTAGGTGAATGTAAAAAGTTTTATATTGACTTCTACTAATATTTTTACATGTATGTTTTTATTTTAATAATTAAGAAAAAGAAATAATAATAATATTGATTTGTCAAATATTATTGGATGTCAGTGTAAAACTCTTTTATACTAACAGTGCATAAAAGTTAAATTCTTAAAATAAATAGTAAAAGACAAGTTGGTTGTGGAGAAATCGACTTCTCAATTGTTGGAAAAAAGATGTGTTATTTAAGAAATAACAGAAGAAAATATGTATTTTGATAAATAATATTATATAATTTTACTGTGACCAATAAGGGCCTACGTGGTTGAAAAATTGACTATAATATATATTTTACAAAGAAAAATGTCTCCGTCTCTCAAATGTTATGAGACTAATTGATATTCCAATTCCAAAATTTTTTTAAGGATCAAGTTAATGGTTTGCTCTTTTTTATTACAAGAAAATAGAAAGTTGATTGCTCTTTAAAACGGAATGGTATGTATGTCAAATTTGTGAGGTGATTTTAACACTAACAATATTGAGGGCAAATCATGCAAGATATGATACTCCTTGGTAGCTCAATTTTTTTGGTGTAAAAAAGTTTAGATTAGAATTGATACACAAGACCTTATTGGGAGGCTGAAAATCAAAGGATAAAATCCCACTCAATCAGTCGAATCAGAGATTTGTCTTATAACGGACCCTAAGGACCTAAATCGTGATGATACTCTAATGGATCTACTCGGCCCGAAGGACTAATTATGATAGGTTTCGAAAAAAAAAAAATACTTGATAACTTGTGGGGAAAACAATAGTCTTTGACCCCAAAAATATTTGGGGCTTAGTTTTGACACCTTGCATTATGCTCCACGCACCTTGCAAAAATTTTTTTTACATTTCTTTTTCAAAAATGACCTTTTCGTCTTTTTAGTGCGTTCATGTTGATACTTTCCGAAAATTATTTTTCGGAAACATTTCGAAAATTAAATTCCTGACATTCAAAATACTACTCTGAAAAAATATTTGCTCTCCGGAAAATTATTTCCAGAAAAACTCTGGAATTGAAATTCCGGAGACTGAAAATTACAAATCTTCCTCAAAGAACTCCCTCTTTCATTCAAGCTTGTCACGTAAGGTAAACAAACAAAACCAATACAGAACCTTTTGCGATAAGAAGTTAAAGTTTCTTTCTTTCGCTCCTGGGTGTTTTGTTTTGATGTTTTCTGATGTGGGTTTTAACATTTTTCTTTTTGGTTTTTTGGTTTTGTGTAGGGGTAGCAAATGGATGGATTGGATAAATTTTTATGCGGATTGTAATGGATGGATTGAAAATGATCCATTAATCCATTATGATCCATTAAAAATTCATTAAAAAAATCCAATCCATCCATGATCCATTTAATAAATCCATCCATAAAAATTATTTTAAAGAATAAATTTTTTTATACAATTAAATAATTTTATTAGTTTTAAAATATTCTCTCCCTTTCTCTCTTCTCTCTCTTTCCCCTCTCTCTCCTCTATCTCTCTCTTTCCCATCTCCACCCTCTCTCTAAATTATTAAAAGATTACAGGCCCCAAGACGGGCTTCTAGTGGGCTTGCGAAATTATTTCCATTTAACACATATGACATGAGTTAACCACTAAAATACTATTCATTTATGTGATTACGTAGTTACGTTACATATTAAAATAGGAAAAAGTTCTTTTGAAATGAACTTGTATATAAATTAAGTGAGAATCTATTTACCATTAATTTGATAAAATACATTAAGATCTAAACTCTACTAAATAATTTATAGATACATACATCTTTAACTACTCATTTTAAAACATTAATGAAAATAACTGCATCTTATCGAAGATCGATATTCAATTCGATCCAATTCCAAAATTCACATTACAGACAAGTCCATAGATACAAAGAATATGTGAAAGCAACAAGTGCAGCAGGATGGGATAATTGGTGAATGTTTTTTTCTTGTGTGGTCTCTCCATCATGAAAGTGAATAAGCTTCACAAAATTTGCATAAAAAATGCTTGACATGCAAAACATGTGGATGACAAGGATTTTCAAGGTCTCTCAAAACAAACTAAACTGACACACTTTCCAAGTGTATTAGAATGGGGGAAAACTTACAATCATTCATTACTGGATATAAGTAAGGGTGAAAGGTCCTCAAAAAGTTCTTCATCATCAAGATCCAACATAGCTACAAATAAGAATCAAAGTACGTAGAAAATAATTAAACATACAATAATTTAAAAAGGCTTAAATTAAATAAAAAGATTAAAAATAGTAAGCTAGTAGATATTAACCTGGAGTTCCACAAAGCCAATCATTTGTACACAATAATGCTTCAACATTTTCAGGCAAAAGAGAACTCCGATACTTGTCAAGTATACTCCCACCAATGTTAAATGTTGATTCTGATGCAACTGTAGTAATCAGTATACTCAAGACATCCCGTGCCATCAAAGAAAGTTCGGGATATTTACCTTCAATTGATTTCCAATACTCCAGAACATCTAAGCTAGCATGCAGCTTATGATCAATTCTATCTTCATGCAAATAAGCTTCCAAATCCGATTCTTTCTTTGACGATTCACACAACTTACTTTGATAAGTTCCAAAATCCTCTAAATCACTTGAAGAGGGAATACTTGGGCTACCTCTAACGGATCTTTGTGATGAAGAAGAAGGATTTGCCTCATTTGGGGAGGACTTAAGATATTCTTGAAAAAAACTTTCAATTTATCATGAATCTCCTTTGCCAATCTCACTCTCTCATCATCACCATACAATTTCACATAACTAGATTCAACAAATTACAACTTATGTCTAGGATCCAAGATGACATCAAATGATAGGATAACACTGTAGGAGTTCCAATACTTTTCAAATTTCTTCTTCATTTTTCTAGCCATGCAACAAAGTTGATTTTCATTATCAAATTCATCATGGAAAAAGCATGCAACATCCTTAATCTAAAGCTGAATTCTCCACACACCATAAAAATAATGGTTGGCGGTTGGATAAGTGTTGCCTGAGAAAAGAGTGGTGATATCATAAAATGACCTAAAAAATTCTGCTATTTTTCCTACCTCAACCCACTCCTCTTCTGATAAACAATTATCAAAATATGGATCAATATTTTTTAGGTGGGTAAAAGCTTCCCGAAAACCCATAGCACTCTCAGGCATGAGATAAGTGGAATTCCATCTTGTGGGCACATCATGACGAATTTGCTTAGATGTCACATATGAGAGTTGCTCTAAACATAATGCGAACTTTGACTTTCGTGCATCTGAACCCCTAATATATTTCACACTCTCTCGAATTTTAATCAAGGATCCATCTATCACCTTCAGAGCCTCCTGAACAATCAAATTTAAGATGTGTGCCCCACACTTAATATGAAAATATTGTCCATTAGCTATCAATCCTAATCAAAATGATGGATGTTTTTTCAATATATTCACCACTACGTTATTGTAAGCCGCATTATCTAAAGTAATGGTGAATATTTTTTTATCAATACCCCACTCCTTTAACAAACTCAATAACTCCTCTGCCAAATTCGTACCGGTATGAGGTGGTGGAAAATGAAACAAAGTTAACACTTTTTTTTTGTAAATCCCAACTCTTAGTAATGTAGTATGCAGTCAATACCATATCTTGGTCAAGTAGTTATTGATAACCACAAATCAAGTTAAACAGATTTTTTCCAGAATGGACCGTAAGTAGCATTTGAGATTTTCTTTTTCTTTCCTATACAACTTCAAAACATCTAACTTTGCAGTATTTCTAGATATGGTTTTAGCATGTCGGTTTAAAAAATAATGCAAATCCTTAATTCCTTCATGCACAACAAAAGAAAAAGGATAACCATGTTTGATGATTACCTCAGAAATCTTCTCCCTGAACATTTCTTGATCCAAAGGAGGATAAGAAGATATTTCCCCTCCTACAGCACATTTCTTCACATGATTTCTCATATTTGAATTCCCACCACCATCTCTTGTCATGTAGACTTGACCACAGTGTTTACATTTTGCTTTTGGAAGCCCATTATGATCTACAAGCTTCTCAAAATAATCCCAAGCCATAGATGTTTTAGTTCTTTTTGACCTAGGGGCTGAACTTTCTTCAACTTCATCCTCAACTTGATACTCTTCACTAGACATATTACCTGTAATGACATCAATGTAGAAAACCACATGTTAGCTAGTCATGAACAAAATCTGTTCCCTAACTAGTAGGAAAATACTTGGTTATTGTTAATATTATTCAAATTTCAAAGCCTAAAACATCCACAAAATCATACTAGATAAAGTTGATGCACTACCATATCTTGTCAACCTAACCATACATGCGGTTGGATCAAATTTCAGAACAGTCATATGCAGACTCCACATTCTCTAAAGGAAAGTCCAATAATGAGGTGTTTGTCGTTTCCCACTCCAAAAGCCCTTAAAAAAAATTGGTAACATGAACATGAGGTTGTAACAAGAAGCTATAGACACACACTGGTTTCTAATTATTCATAATTAGACAGTTTTTATTTCTTTCATCAAGTTGTTCTCAGTGACAAACACGATCGGTCTCAGATTTTCTAAGTTTTAGATAGAGGCTCATCCCAGATATTCTTTGACAATACCGACTATATAAGACAAAGGGCAATCAAATCGCCCCTTAAACAATACTCATGTATATCCAGACAAAACTTGTATAAAATATAACATATATAGTTAAATCAGTGACTCCTCATGTGCACCGAATCAAACACAACACTTGATTTGCCCAGGTTACAAACTTAGCAACACTTACTTTGATACAACTCAAAACTTTGTGTGTGTGAATTTTGATGCTACCATTGAAGCATGCAAGCAACAATCTGGAACGGCGACAAGTATGTATAATTTGAATGGTGGTGCTTTTCGGTCATTTCATAGAGAGGAAAGTAGTGTAGGAATGGCTAATGCATCAAATGGTAAAGCACCCTCTTCACCACAAATACCTGCAACAAGTTCTACGGGATCGATGACAAAATTTCCTGAAGGTTTCCGGATGTTATTTTACAGATATAGAATTTAGTCTTCGGAATTTAAATTTCGGACTTCTTCCGGAAACAAGTTTCCGGACGTGCGAATTTTTTATATTCCAAAGTAACATTCTGAATATCCGGAATTTAATTTCCGGAAAATAATTTTAAAGTTCCTACATGAACACACTAACAAGATTAAAAGAGCATCTTTAGAATTTTTTTTTTTAAAAAAAATTGCAAGGTATGTGAAGCAAAAAACAAGGTACAAATAGCCGGGCTCAAAATATTTTCCATCTTAAATTTTCTTTTCTTATCCATCAATCTCTCTCCTAAGCCTATTAAGGGATTATACATGGACCTCGATAGGCCCAAAAGGTGGGCTTGGGCCTTAAAGAAGACATGCATGATTTGTCTTCCATGATAATGATACGATAAAATAATCAGTTATACTTATCCATGGAAGACAAATCTGTTGTAGTATTGTCACATGAGATCTATGAGTTAGTATAGCTATTTGCCAAAATGGACAAAGGGATTCAAAGAACGTTTTTGGAATAAACTGAGTGCCAAACTGATTTAGACTTGGTATTCCCAACGTGTTAACTGATTAAATGGTTTACATCCACATTATTAAAGTTGTAAAGAGGATGATGCACTCATTCTAAGACGAATAATTTGTTTGGTAACTACCCTTTCAGAAATGTTTTGCAACACAAGCATTTATAGTTCATTATTTTTACTTGATGATCTAAGCTTCTGAGTTTGCACAATAATATGGATATTATTGTATAACATTTCCCCCTAGTGGTTTGTGTTAAAAAATACTCTTCCTTTAATTGGTCACATTTTGTTCTTGTTTTTTGTCCTTTTGCTTTTTCCCTTCCTTTTTGGAAGTTTACATGAGGAATTGGATGCTACAATTTAGTAATGAACCTCTTTCTCTGTGTGTAATTGTTTCTCATGTCCCCTCTGTGATGATTGGATCCATAAGCTTACTAATAAAAGCTTAAAAAGACAAAGGGCTGTTACATTCCGTACCTTGGCTTTTTTCAGCCTCAAAATTGATAAGCCTCAACATTCTAATGCCATATATCTTCTTTTTTTGAGCACTTTCACCTTTTAGCTGATGATTTGCTTTAAAGTACCACTACTTTTCTGACCTCTGCATTATACTAACATATTCTTACAATGTAGTACAAGGTGTAGCACAGAATCCCCAGGTGGGTTGTTTTTTCTTGTCTTCATAACAAAGTAGAATGTTGCTTAGTACACCCTCATAAGCATGAGGATTTTTCTTTTTTCTTTTCTTTTTGCCTTGTCCCTCTTCATCCCTGGACAGCTGTTGATAGAGAAAATGATGCTTTTGAAACATTTGAGTAGCTTGAGAGATTTCTGCTTCACTTTTTCTCAGAAAATTGTGGAAGTCCCTGTCATCAAAGAGATTGAGGGTGTGAATAACTATATTACCCTTTCAATATTTGGAATTGACAAAGACCCCCTCATGTTATATCTATCTGATTTTAGATTGGACAGTGACTGACATTGATAACATTTCTGATGAGTAGGATTTTTCTATGATTCATGAAAGTACACTATGGGAAATAATTGGCATGCCAGAAGGGTGATTAGGTAAGGGAAAGGGAATCACAGTGAGGGAAAATCCTTGACAGCCAGGAAGAAAAGGATGCACATGTTCCATATTTTAACTGCATAGTTGAAAAATCTTATGGAATTGATCTTACAAATTATTATATTTTCAATTTAGTTTTTAGATTGGAATTTCTGTTTGGTTAAAACCTGGTCAATTGAGATGAAAGCAAAATATTTCCTTAATCAGAAGAGAGCTCCTGGTATTTATTGCTAAGCAAAAACTTAATTTGTCACCATTTTGTAATGCATGGGAGTTATTACAAATAGTGACAGAGAAATCTAAAACCAGGTGGTTAGGAAAAAATTAAATCCAATGATTAATTTAAAAGAAAATAAGGGGCAGGATAAAAAAAGAGACATTGTACTGTGGTTATTATGGATAAGAAATACACGTATACTGCTTTAATAGCAAGCAGAAGTCCTTGTCAAAGATGGAACACTAAGTAAAACAACCAAATTTTAACTGTAAAACTAAGTTAGAGGAAATTACACGTACTTTGGTTGAGGTTTGATTTAACTACACTTGACATGTCACACAATCCCTTTTCTTTAGGATAGTGTAATTTCAATCATTACCCTTCAGGTTAAGTGTAACGATAACATAAATCTCCAACGAAATTAGTGTAATTTTTGAACATAAGTAGCAAGAGTATAATTAAACTAAACCTAGAGATTATTATAATTTCCTAGTTTAAGTTATCTTAAGGAGGATAAGAACTAGACCCAGCCTTTTTCCTTCTTTTGATTTTGCAAAGAAATAAACAAGGATAATACTCTGATGTATATCAATTAACTTGTCAATAATGTACATTTCCAGGTCACTTATGTAGCAAGTCTGCAACCAATTTTAGGTAAAACTATTCATTTAGTCTTCAAAGTACTACAAACTACAACTATTGTCATCCTTGGTGGTAAATTCTGCAGATTAAAAGTGAAAGTTTTTGTACTTGAGTACCCAAAAGTATGAAAATCTTGTTTGTCATGTTTCATGTTGGTTGACAGAAATAGAGCCGTAATCTCTAATGTATGCCAATGCCACAGTGGTAGATTAATTATGCCAAGAAAAGAAAAAAAGAAGCATTGCTTTGTTGGGATGTGCACATGATCATTTGCTTCAGAAATATGCCAATTAAGTAGTTATATAACCCTTATGAAATTCATGCAAAGAATGTAAGCTACACAAGATGATAAAAGAATAGGAAGAAAATTAACAATTATCAAGCGTGCAACACTTTGCCAATTAAATTAAATTCCAAAAGTAGCATAGTCATCATCATATCCCTCTCTCTCTCTAGTCTCAACACACGTGAATTTGAAGTTTAAAACCAAAGTATTATGTGAAGTATAAGCAAAATTGTTTGTGTTTCATACAATAAAAATATAACCTTGTGAGTGAAGTAAAATATATCGAAAAAGACAAGAATTGAGTCAAAGACAAGAAGACCAACCATCCCTCTCTGCCTCTTTGATCACTCTCTCTTTTTGTGTTATAGGGAGGTCCCCCTCCAATCCGTTTTCCACTCTACCTATCAACCAACAAACACAAAACACCTCTTCTTCTCTCTCTTATTCATCTTCTTATTTTAAGCAAACCCCACAAACCATCAGTATCATCATCACCATTTCCACCCTATGAAGCCTTCTCTTTGTCCCTTACAAACACCATTCACCTATATAGCTTTCTCTTAGCTAGATCTCTATCACACCACACTCAAAACAAGAAATCAAAAGGCCTCCCTAGAGTGTGTAGCTATAGCAGGCAAATGAGGAAACCTGATCTGATGGGCAAAGACAGCAAAATGAACAACAACATTATTAAGAGCAAACTAAGGAAGGGTTTGTGGTCACCTGAGGAAGATGAGAAGCTCATAAGGTACATGTTGACTAATGGACAAGGTTGTTGGAGTGACATTGCTAGGAATGCTGCCCTTCAAAGGTGTGGCAAAAGTTGCCGTCTTCGTTGGATTAATTACTTGAGACCTGACCTCAAACGTGGTGCATTTTCACCACAAGAGGAAGAACTCATCATTCATTTGCATTCCATTCTTGGCAACAGGTATACCCTCTTCATCTAACCTATATATAGATATGAACAAGAAGATTCCAAATCCAAAATGGATAAACAAGATTTTCTTTCATAAAGAAAACAGATACAAATAGATGCATAGTCAGTGGAGATTGGATAGAACTATTGTACATGGTATAGGGAGACTCCTAACTCCTAAGCATGAGTAATCAAAATATAAAAAGACATAGCATACTAAATATTATAATTTTAAAAGAGATATTCTTATACAAGTACTATTAGAATCACAATGTATATTGTTTTAGTATATTACATTGTTTTACAATGTCGTTCAGAGAATTGTTGTCAGAAGTAGAACCCTTCACTTCAGGATCAATATATATCCCCCTTCAGTTTTTTTTTTTTGTGAAAGAATAATTTGGCATATTTTGTTGAGAAATTGAATTTGCTGAAGGTAGGTCAACTGATCTGTGCAATGCATAGGGTTATACAAAATGGAGTTACCTGAAAACATGTCATAGTTTTTGCTTATCTAACTTCTGAGTGAAGGATACTATTGATTATTGAATATACCAGTTGGCTTAAAAAATCTGTGTTAAATCACGAATTATTATTATATATTATATATTATTCCATGATGTAGAATGTAGTATGAGGGCAATTATATGGTACAAATATTTTAAGGATATAATATCTATCAAGTATTTCAGTGACTATTATATCTTCTCTTTAATCTCTTCAATTTTTTTTTTTAAAAAAAATCAGGTGGTCTCAGATTGCAGCACGTCTCCCTGGACGCACTGATAATGAGATAAAGAATTTCTGGAACTCCACATTGAAGAAAAGGTTGAAAATGAACACTTCCACTGCATCACCAAACAACAGTGACTCATCAGAGCCTACAGATGTTATGGGTGGGATGATGCCCATTAATGAACATGAACTCATGACCATGTACATGGATTCCTCTACATCAACTTCATCATCATCCATGCAATCCATGCAACAAGCAATGGTTTTTGCCGATCAGCAATTTGATCCCTTTTCCATGTTGATAAACAATCAGTATAATGACATGAGTAATGTTCCAACATGTTTCCCTGACATGTGCAATGCCCAAGTTGGCATGGTAGAAGGACATCATGGTAATTATGGGATATTGGAGCCTAATAAAATGGGGTTAGAAGAAAGAGACTTGTCCCTTCCTCCACTAGAAAGTAGAAGCTTTGAGGACAATAGTGCCTCAATTGATGTGAAAAGCCATAACAACAACTACTTCAATAATAGTTGCTTCAATAACACTGATCAGATTCATCAGAGCTCCAAAGTAGAGGACTTGTTTGGGTTTGGAAATCATCATGGGCAAGGGGTGGAAAACTTAAAAATGGGAGAATGGGATTTGGAGGGTTTGATGCAAGATATATCCTCTTTCCCTTTCCTTGATTTTCAAGTTCAATAAGCACCCATCTTTCAAATCCCTTTCCTCTTTTCTCTCTCTTTCTCTTTCTCCCTTCTCCCTTTATCACTCTTCCCTTTCACATACACACATACAAAGATATAATATTCAAGGAGACCCAAACCTCACCTTAGGAAATTTTGGGCACCCATTTTTTCCCTCCATTTCTTCCATATATAAATAAATTACATAAACCCTTTTGTTTGTTATTTCTTATCTTGTTACCAATATTGTTCCTCTCCTTTTATTTTCTCCTGCTTTTACAAAATTGTACACACCAAATTAATATCAGTCCAATTGTGTATAGAGTGGCCAGGAATTTGTTGCATTGTTTGTGCTCTCGTGGTTTCCTTGTGAACCACTTTGTGTCAATTTACGGGAATAGGTTGGTGCAATAATCAAAGGATCATTTTCATCAAGAGAGAAATAGTGGTCATTTAGGAAAGTCAACAGCAGAATAAAGATTAGTTGAATTGTATGTGATATTGTGTATAATAGAAGGAATAATGTGGAGCTGGAAATTAAATCATTGATTTAGTGCCAGGTATCAAATGTACAAGATGATATGTAAAGTGTAAACACATCAATAAGTAGTAATTTGAAATTCGTTCACTTCTTTATATATTTTTCTCCCCCATCAATATTCTGCTTTCCTTTGGTTTCCTATATAGATTAAACGGACGAGTATTTCGAAATATGATTTCATTAGCTTTAGTGGGTCAAATTTTCAGTTGAACCGTGATTGAGTCATACTTGAACTAAAAAATTGTTAGAACTGAAGATATGATTTGGTTCAAGTGGCAGTTCAATCTAATTTTAAAAACTGTTAGTAAAAATATTTTCCAAAAATTTGATACCTAAATCAGGTTGACTGCTATTTAATTTTTTTCCCTGAAACACTTATCTTTGAAGTTCTTGGATTATATATATTGTAAGACTTCAACACGGAGATTACTTTATCTGCATTTTTCTTGGTTATCGTAACTTCAATTTATATCTTAAAAATTTTATGGTCCAAAATACTTTTGTTTAAATTTTTTTTCTTTGATAAAATAATTAAAGAGCCTAATATATGCTACTATATACTATGATCTTGAAATAATTCAGCGGCTAACCCCAAGAAACTACAATTATAAAGGAAAATCAATCCTAAATTTAGTGAAGCTCTATGTGGGTTTATTGGGAAGAAAAGACTGACTGCTAAATAGGCGAATCGTTATTAATGTTGAGAAAGTTAGGTAATTTCAGTTAGGGTGGTTGTTAGTAAGTGATAAAATTGGTTATAGGTGTATAACAGAATTGTGTAGAAGGGTTTAGCCAATGTGGGGCAAACCAAGTGTGTATAAATACCCTCTTTGTGAATGAATAAGATGCAATGCATTCAGTGAAAATTTCTGAACTCTCTTCTTCCTTTTTCTTCTTCCCTTTCTTCTTGATATTCATTGTGTTTGAGTGCATTAAGGGATAAAGTGTGTGTGCCATATCTCCAACAGATTGGTATCTCAGAGCTTAAAGATCTTGGAGTCTGATTTGTGTGTGTATCACTGCTGTGAAGTGATTGTGCCTCTGATTCGTGCGTTTCAATGGCTACATCAAATGGCCATTTTCCTGCAAATCTGCCAGTTCTCAATGGCAAAGATTATGACAAATGGTGTACCCAGATAAGAGCCATCTGTGGATTCCAAGAAGTATGGGAAGTCATGACTCGAGGGCTTGAGAGAACCTGGCGTAAAACGCAATGTGAGAAGAAAGAGCCGAGTTCAAAGAAATAAAGAAGAAAGACTACAAAGCACAGTTTATTCTTCATCAATGTGTAGATCAACCTGACTTTGAGAAGATTGCCTTGGCTGCCACCGCAAAAGAGGCCACGGGACATTCTTGCAAAGGTCTGTCTTTGGCCTTTGAGAAAACAAAGAAGGTCAAGCCTGAGACCATGAGGAAACAATACGAGTTGATGGAGATGGAAAGCAATGAAGGTGTGGCTGCTTTCTTTAACAGAATGACTACTCTTACAAATCAAATGAAGAACTGTGGAGAAACCTTCTCAAACCAGCAAATAGTGGAAAAGATATTGAGATCCTTGCCTCCTAAGTTTGATCACATAGTGGTCTCAATAGAAGCATCTAAAGATCTTGAAGAACTAAAGATTGAAGAACTGCAAGCTTGTCTTGAGGCTCAAGAACAAAGGTCTCTTGAAAGAATTGCAAGAAATGGTGAAAAGACATCTGAACAAGCTTTACAGGTTCAGTGTCAAGCAAAGGAGTCAAAGGAGTATGGCCGTGGCAAGAGAGGAAAAGGAAGATGGAAGGGGAACAAAGAAAGAAATCGCCACACTCAGAATCAAAACAAAGGTTCTGATGATCAAAGAAACAGTGACTTTAACAACAAAAGAGGAGGCTATGGAGGTAATCGGGGCAGAGGTGGCAAGAAGAGGCAAGAAAGGTTTGACAAGAGCAATATTCAGTGCTACAAGTGCCAGAAGTGGGGTCATTTCGCAGATGAATGCTATACCAAGCAGAACAGAAATGAGGAGGCTCAACTTGTGCAAGAAGATGATTCAGATGCAGAACAAGTGCTTCTTATGGTGACAACTCAAGAGGGTGAATGCAGTGCAGATTCCTGGTACTTAGATACAGGATGTTCCACACACATGACAGGCCACAAAGATTGGTTTGTTGATCTAGATGAAACAGTGAAGAGTAAGGTCAAGTTTGCTGATGATAGAACCATGAAAGCGTAAGGTGCGGCAGAGTGTTAATCAAAAGAAAGGATGGCAAGAGGTCATTCATTTCAAGAAATCTTGTATGTGCAGGTATGAAACATAATCTGCTAAGTCTTGGACAACTATTAGAGAAGGGATATGTGATGAACATGGAGAATGGCATGCTTAAAATGTTTAACAACAAAGGAAATCTGATTTCAAGTGCCCTTGTCCAAGAATAGAACTTTTCAAGTTGGAATTGAGATCATGGATCATAAATGTTTAGTCTTTGCAGCATGTAGAGATGAGTGGCTATGGCACTACAGTATATGGACATTTGAACTTCAAAGATTTGAGTCTTTTGTCCAGGCACAAAGCATGGTTTATGGTCTTCCACAGATCACCTGTACCACAAGAAGTGTGTGAGGAATGCTTGGAATGCAAGCAATCCAGGAAGCCCTTCAAGAAACAAATTCCAATTCGAGCCAAGAACAAGCTTGAGGTAATCTGCTTCGGACGTGTGTGGACTTATCCAAACTGAAACTATTGGAGGTAACAAATACTTTGTATCCTTCATAGATGACTTTACTAGAAAGGTTTGGATTTATTTGATTAAAAGAAAGAGTGATGTGTTAGAAACCTTTAAAAGGTTCAAAACACTTGTGGAAAAACAAAGTGGTTTTGTGCATAAAGGTATTGAGAACAGATGGTGGAGGAGAGTATGTTTCTAAAGAATTCCAGACTCTGTGTGATGAGGCAGGAATTGTGCATGAATGCACACCACCCTACACTCCACAACACAATGGAACTGCAGAGAGGAAGAATAGGACCATTCTCGAACATGATCGAAGCATCTTTGAAATCCAAGAATCTTCCCAAGTTTACGTGGGGAGAAGCAAGATCCACTGCAGCCTACATCTTGAATAGAAGTCCATCCAAGAGACTTCAAGGAGTGACACCGAGAGGAAGCTTGGTCAGGCTGCAGCCAACAGATGACACATTTTAAGGTGTTTGGAGCAAGTATGCTACTGGCACATACCGCACAACAGTGAGAAGAAAGTTGGATGATAAAGGGGAGCTAATGATATTCTTGGGATATCACCCCACCGGTGGATACAGATTGTTCAATCCCAAGAGCAAGCAAAGTGGAATTAGCAGGGAGGTGGTGTTTGATGAGCTGAAAAGCTGGGACTGGAATGCTGAGCATAGCAGGGAAGGATCAAACAGGATCTTGGTGGATTTGGCAAATTCGAAGCTCGAAGGAGACAGTTGATGCCTCGAGTTAAGGAGATCACAAAGAAGCGGAGACAACTCCCTCCGAGACTACTTGATTATGAAGTAGTCACAGATTCTGCAGTAAATACATATGGTGACTTGGTGCACCTTGCTATGTTTTCTGAAACTGAAGAGGTCAGTTTCGAGGAAGCAATACAGAATCCAAATTGGATTGGAGCAATGAAGGAGGAGCTCAGTGCAATTGAGAAGAACCAGACATGGAAGCTTGTCTCTCTACCAAGCAAGAAGAAGTCAATAGCAGTGAAGTGGGTCTTCAAGTTAAAGAAGAGCCCTGATGATGAGATAATCAAGCATAAAGCCAGGCTTGTTGCCAAAGGCTTTCTGCAGAGACATGGTATAGATTACAGTGATGTTTTTGCACCGATTGCAAGAATTGAAACAATCGATTGGTGGTAGCTCTTGCAAGTCTGAGAAACTGGTCAATGTATCAGTTGGATGTGAAATCGGCTTTCCTAAATGGGCCACTTGATGAGGAAGTCTACATAGATCAGCCCCCTGGCTTTGTAATAACAGGCCAAGAAACAAAAGTGTATAAATTAGAGAAGGCCTTGTATGGCTTGAAGCAAGCCCCAAGGGCCTGGAACAAGAGGATAGATGCCTTTCTGAGTACATTAGGACTTGTGAAATGTACTTCAGAATATGGAGTTTATGTGAAGTGTAATGCTGCCACTGATATAATGATTGTATGCCTCTATGTGGATGACTTGCTTGTAACAGGAAGCAGTGAAGAGGATATTGCTGAGTTCAAGGGAAGGATGATGATGGAGTTTGAAATGACTGCTCTTGGTCAGCTATACTATTTTCTTGGACTTGAATTCAGCAAGACAGAAGAAGAAGTTGTGAGGCACCAATCCAAGTATGCTGCTGATCTGCTTAAAAGGTTCAAGCTGACTAACTGCAATCCAGCTGCAACACCAGCCGAAACTGGTTTGGCACTGAAGACTGAAAGTGAGGAGAAGGCTGTTGATGCAACCTTTTACAGAAGTCTGGTTGGATCACTTAGGTACTTGTGTAATACAAGACCTGACCTTGTGTATAGTGTGGGACTGGTCAGCAGGTTCATGGAGAAACCAAAGTCATGTCATCTGCTGGCTGCAAAGAGGATACTTAGATATGTGAAAGGAACATTGAAGTTTGGAATTCTGTTTCCAAACAGAATTAGTGAAACTAACACCAAGTTGTTTGGCTATACTGATGCAGATTGGTGTGGTGACAAGAATGATAGGAAGAGCACTGCTGGATACATCTTTATGTATGGTGCTGCACCAGTCTCATGGAGCTCAAAGAAGGAACCTGTGGTGGCACTTTCATCATGCGAGGCAGAGTATATTGCAGCTTCAATGAGTGTTTGCCAAGCACTGTGGCTTGACACCCTGCTGCAAGAACTGAAGGTGAAAGGCAATGAAGCTGTGAAACTGTTGGTTGACAATAAGTCAGCCATAAACCTAGCCAAACATCCAGTTGCACACGGTAGAAGTAAACATATAGAAACAAGATTTCATTTCATTCGAGACCAAGTGAGCAAAGGGAGGCTGCAGCTGGAACACTGCAACACAGAAGTGCAAGTTGCAGACATAATGACCAAGCCATTGAAGGGTGACAGATTTAAAATGCTAAGGGAAATGCTAAACATTGTTTCAGTTTCTGACTTGACTTAACATAGGCATGATGTGCTGCAAATGAAGGGTGAAGCCTAGGGTGCCAACATAGTTGGGATGTTAGGCTTCATAGTGATGCAAATCTGCATATCATGCTTTTGGAAACTGAAATTAGGGAAGTGTGTTGAGAAAGTTAGGTAATTTCAGTTAGGGTGGTTGTTAGTAAGTGATAAAATTGGTTATAGGTGTATAACAGAATTGTGTAGAAGGGTTTAGCCAATGTGGGGCAAACCAAGTGTGTATAAATACCCTCTTTGTGAATGAATAAGATGCAATGCATTCAGTGAAAATTTCTGAACTCTCTTCTTCCTTTTTCTTCTTCCCTTTCTTCTTGATATTCATTGTGTTTGAGTGCATTAAGGGATAAAGTGTGTGTGCCATATCTCCAACAATTAAGAATATTAAGATTTAAGAGAATGTATTTTTTCAAAAAAATATTCGGTCCTAGTGAATGAAAGTCTCATGAAGGGGGTTACAATTCAAAACGGGTTAAAGCAGGTTGGTCCATTGGTGGCTTTCTTGTATTTGATGATGGCAGAAGACTTAAAGTGGGTTGATGAAGAATGTAGTATCCCAAGGAAAATTCAAGGGGTTTAAGGTTAGCAATGGTGGATCTATCCTCCAATACGCAAATGATACTCTATTGGTACGTAGGTGAGGCTAACTGTGATAATCTTTGAGTGATGAAGTTGATTTTGAAATGTTTTGAACTGGCCTCTAGTATCAAAGTTAATTTTAAAAAAACTAGTGTGATGGGACTCAATGTGGATGATTTGTTTATTAATTCGACAACGGACTTTCTAAATTGCAAATATGGAGTTCTCCCGTTAAGATACTTGGGTCTCCCAGTTGGTTCTTTGGAGAGGAGGTTGGCGTGGTGGAAATCTAGGTATCTCTCGTTTGGAGGGAGGGTTACCCTCATTAATTCAATTTTGAATAGATTGCCAATATATTTTCTTACCCTTTTGAGGATCCCTAAAAAAATGTTAAAAATTCTTTTTCGGATACAGAGAGAATTCTTGTGAGGTAGAAATTGTGATCAGTGAAAAATAGCTCGAGTGTGTTGGGAGGTGGTGTGTAAGCCACACAAGGAAGGTGGTTTGGGAATAAAAAAATTACAATGATTCAATTTGCCTTTATTAACTAAGTAGAGGTGGAGGGTGCTCAAAGAGGATAGTGGGCTTTGGAGGGAGGTCCTGGCTTCAAGATATAGGGTCCAGATGGAGGGACCAATAGCTTGTGATTTGGGCGTGGGTGCAAATAATGGTTCACCATGGTGGAAAGCAATATGCAGGTCGGGTAGAATAAACAATTTGGATGATTGGTTTCAATTGGGTCTAAAGAGGAAGCTAGGGAGAGGAATTATTTGGATGTGTGGTTTGGTCATGTTACCTTGAAGGAATCATTTTCAAGATTATATATCATTTCTCGTAGATAAGAATGAGGTGATTGGGCATCTTGGGAGTTGGCGGGAGGACAGATGGGAGTGGGTATTCTCTTGGAGGAGATCAGTTTTTGATTTGAAACAAGAGTTATTGGCCGAATTCTTGAATACTATTTGCTCGATCGAGTCCCTTGAGAAATAAGGAAGACCTTTGGGAATGGGTATTGGATGGCTCACGAGCCATTTCCACCAAATCGGCCTATGATGGTTGCAATAGAATTGTCAAAGGTTAGATATGCGAGGGGGCAGGTGAATCATATTCTTTAAACGGTTTTGGAAAGTAAAAGCGCCTCCAAAAGTTCTTGCATTTTATTTGCAGGTTCTTAAGGACATGGGTGAGCGAGGGATGGGTTGGGTCTGTCCCTTACCCATCCCTAAATGTTGACTAGGCCAATTCTTTGAGCACGTACCCGTCCCTAGATCCGAAGGAATCCAATCACATACAAGTTGGTTTAAGACTAGGCCAAAGTGGGGCTTATTGGATGCACTTTTCAAAATCTTAAGACAAATAGGTCCAATTAGTGTTGAAACGATTTTTGAGATCTCAAAAGGGATTTTATGGTCACCAAAATCTTAAACAAATAAGCACATAGATGTCCATAGTAGCAACCTCCAGTCCTCCACTATAAGAAGAAAATGCATTAAAAAAAGAGATCCTGATCATCTCCAATGCTAAATGGTAAGTAACCCACTTTGGTTGCTTAAGTGGGCCCCATTGTGGACCATAGAGTACCACACTATATTTAAGCAACTCATCTATTTTTCACTTCAATGCTACATACAAAAAAGTAACCCTTAAGCAACCTTTTTTTTATTCTTTTTTATTTGCTATTGAATTTATTTCATCTTCATTCAGTTAATGTTGGCTTGAATCTTTCAAAAATAATGTTTTTTAATAGATATAAGCGACCCAAGGAAGGGTTGCTTATATAAGAAACTTTGCTAACACTAGTGCAATAAGTGCTTTTTACGTCAGTTAAAATTGATTTTTTACGTCGAATCATCGGTCGCGTAAATACTGGTGGCGTTAATAGTTAATATTTTAACGTCAGTTGAGAACTGACGTTAAATATAAAACTATTAACGTCAGTTCTTTAACAAAACTGACGTTAATTTTGTAAAAATTAACGTCGGTTTTTTAAACAACTGACGTTAAACATAAAACTATTAACGTCAGTTCTTTAAGACAACGGACGTTAATTTTGTTAAAACTAACGTCAGTTGTTATAAAGAACTGACGTTAAAGGTTTAATTTTAACGTCAGTTATTTATTACAACTGACATTAATAGTGTACTGTATATTTTATAAAATACTATTAACGTCAGTTGTTTGATACAACTGACGTTAATAGATTTTTTTTTAAATTCAGTTTTAAAATATCACTCCCCTCAGCTATCCCTGCATTCAGTAAATATCCCAGTAAGACAGAATATCACACACATTACAGAATTGCAAAGGAAAAATGGAACAATGGGGGGACTTAAAACCAAAACCCATGTATATATATAAATAAATTTTAGTTCCAATGTCTAAAAAACAAAACTACCAATCTAAGGATATATATATACATGTTATTAATTAGTTTCTAAAGTCTAACAAAAAAACTATTTATCTAAGTATTGCGGAGGTATCTTGTCAATTCCTTTTTCAGCCGCATACTTGAAGAAGAATTCAGCGAAGCGCATCCTCAATTCTCTTAACTCATCTTCTTGAATAGGCGATTGGTCGTTAAATGCCTACACACGTTCAAATAATAACAATAACATCAATGCAAGTCATCTTCAAAACTATAATATATAATTTAACAAATTGTTTAAATATTACCTTATTCCATCCATCCGTAATAGATGTGGAGACTATGTTCAGCATATGAAGCATCACATAATAGCCGCACGACCACCCGTCATTTTGAAATCGAGACTACCAACAAAATTAATTTCAATGTCAGTTGAATATACATATAAATTAGTAATTATAATATTAATTATTTGATAAATAAACTACCAAACCTTGATGATGTTCCATACATGATTTTCTTTAGCCTTAGAAGTCCTACTTCTCCCGTTGGCGCAACTTATGCTACTCGTCTTCAGCGCGCTATCATAAACAAATAATCATGTCGATCAATTAGCAAATTCATATATCATGTGTGTAATAAACTAAAAACAACTGATATTAAAACTTAAATTAAATTAAAGATTAGTTACTTACTTATTTCTGACTTCCAACACCACCGTGGCGGTGTTGTGGTGGAGAGAGCAATAGAATATGACAGTATGCCTAGACGGGTGAAGTACGAACAATTGCCAATGGCTTTTCATACAGTAGGGAGCCAGATATAATTCTTTCTGATTGTCTCCCAACAAGTTCCCTAAGTATTTACTCAATGCATCGCCAGCAAAGAAATCGGGCAGAAGGATTGACGGATCTAAGAAGCCGTAAACTGATGCAACGCCCTTATCAAGCTGAAGACGATGGAGATACCTAAGATATGAAAATGTGTGGATGTTAATTACATAATATATATATTGAAATTAAAATAAATTATTAAATTGAAAAATACCAAAAATAAATAAGTTATAAAATTAAAATTAACTTACGTGCACCAGAGACTGAAAACATTGCTGTTCATCCAGACGTTATTTCTGCAGGCGTTCCCGAGATCGTCACCACAGAAGGTAAATATCCTCCGTTGATCTGGGCGTGCCACCCATCCATCGTGATCCAATGGACATTCAAAAATCTCAAACGCATAATCCTCACCAAGTGAGAACAAACGAGTGGTAGGTGACAGCGACACCGACGTCGACTTGGCCTTCAGTTGAGGAAAAATAAAATAGATAAGTTGTTGATAATTAAAAAAAACATAAGTAATTATTTGACTAATTTGGACATTAATAATGAATACATACCTTTGTTAACATTTCAAGCTCACGTCATTTGGAGTCCAACTCAAGCTCACGCCTTTTCATTTCCAAATCATGCTCATGGCGTTGGACTTCGAACTCCCGCTCCCTAGCTGCCAACTCATCGTCCTCCACATGTGCCCTACTAAAACTCTCTTTTGTGCTCACTTGTGAAGGGTTGGCATGCCCTGCGGTGTCCTGGGATGTACCGACGGAGGAAAGCTCTCTGGCAAGCGCTTGCTTGAATTCCGGGTTGGATATTAAGCTTTGCATCAAATGTGTTGTAATAGCTAGGTTGGACATGAGGTGCTGAGTAATGTCAGCCAAAATTGATGTTTCATCGACCACCCGCTTTCGTGAAGCAGACTTGCCATAATATTCTTTGATGGTCACGTTCCCAGGAACACCGAGAACTCGACCAAGATGGTCTTTCTTGCCTAGAGCAGTCATCAAGACGTCCCGCCGTCCAGAAGGGACGAATGAGCCCTGGGAGGATTGTGCTTTAAGATCCATCTACAATGAAAAAAAATGAAAAAACGTGCAAGTGAAAAGTGTTGCAAATATCTATACAAATATCAATTGAAATCAAGTTAATTATTTACTTACAATCTTATCTGCCACTTCGCGAGTGGCATCAACTTTAAAAGATCCCATCTTTGTCATGCGGCCGGCTAACCAGACATCCTCGCGGTCGATGTCCGACGGAGGACTTAATGGTGTGCCCTCAGGCACCTCTCCTCTTTCAATCCTAGTAGAGTGCTCTTCCTGCTTCGCCCTCAGCCTATCCGCCATCATCTGCTCGATCCGAGTCTGGTACCCACCCTGAGACATGGTGTGGCGGTGGACGTTCTTCGCCTGATTCTACCGACCCTTATTTGCCTTAGCCTATTGAAACAAAAACACATAATTAAATACAGTTAAATGATCTATAATAAGTATACAAAATTAACTTAATCAACCAACCTGAAATTCTCCATCCTGTCGACTCCTGGCAAACATATCCCAAGTATCCTGATCAATCCAGGGATAATCCGAGAACATTTTATCAAGCCGCTTCTTCCCAGATACATAGTACCTGGTAAGATCATGCTTGAACCCATTCCAACTCTTTGATGCCATTTTCATACATTTATGATGATGATCCTCGTCATTTGGCACAGTCCAAGCTACCTACACATTAAATACATAACAACTGGATGGATTATAACTCGGATAATTATCTAATAATGTAAATCAAACGAATGTAAGGGTAAAATACCGCGATAGCCTCCCAAATCCGATCCTTAACGTTCTGTGAAATGTCATTCCAGTGGTTGTAGTTGATGCTTACGTGCTGCTTCGCTTGTAGAAACACCCACTTATTAAATTCTTTAGCACGGGGTCCCTGGGCATTTATATTAGCATCGAAGGACACCTCAAGCTTCTGTCCGCTTTGCCTGTCCTTCTCTAGTTTCTTCAACGAGGTGGCTCCTCTACCCCGTTTCCTATGAGCCTGTGATGTCTGTATGGACAAAAAAAATGATAAAATAGAGGGTTGTAACATTATAAAATTACATTAAAAAGAAGGACTAAAGATAGTATATAACATGTAAACTTGCACTAGAATCAGGCGTAGGCGTGATCGGGTCCTGCGAAGCCCCCACAGTGTCCTCCCATGCATGTGGGCTATCCGACTGATCCATATGTATGCCTGTTCAGAAACAATATATATGTATTAACATAGGTTATAACTCAAAATAAATACAGAAGTATAAATAAAAATAACTAGATAGGTCCTGTAGATATACAAAACATCTATCCAATATAAGGACAATACGGGAGATTGAAAACTATAGTTTTTGAAGATTGCGAAGCACCGGTCACGGCCTGGCAGTGATGTCCATCACGGCCTGGCAGTGATGTCCATCACGGCCGTAACGTGCCAACTGAATCAGACCCTCACATGCAGAACTGATCACCACCTAGACGTGATGAGCATCACGGCCGTGACAGATCAACCAGTAGAGCAACATGCACTCAAAACCAAAAATAGAGACATTCCAAACAACTCAAACTCACGGTTTCAAGTTTCAACTACTGAGACTACAGTTTCAACATACACTCAAAACCAAAAATAGAGACATTCCAAACAACTCAAACTCACAGTTTCAAGTTTCAACTACTGAGACTACAGTTTCAACATACACTCAAAACCAAAAATAAAAAAAAAATGTGCCCTAAAGACTCACCAGAAATAGGCGCTCGCGTGGTGGTGGGGGGGAGCTTGAGTGCTGGCCAACGTTCGATGTGGTTACTGAGAGCAGAGGGACAAGGAGAGTTAGTGCGCGGGAAGGGGAAAGAGAGATGTCAAGTTATTGCAAAGAATGAGCGGGAAAGACAGAGTTAGGGGTTAAGAGTACCTCACGGTGGTGGCGAAGAAGCCCTCGCGGTGGTTGCGATGGAGATGAGCTCGCAATTAGGGAAGAGTGAGAGTGAGAGTGAGGGTTGAGAGTGAGGGTTGAGCGTGATGAAAAGAGAAAAGAGACGTACAGAGCGAAGTGCAGAAGGCACGCGGGTGTAAACGTTATAATCAAAATAAAACAACATTTTATGTCAGTTGTTTGTAAAAACTGACGTTAAAGGACGAGGGTGTAAACGTTATAATCAAAATAAAACAACATTTTACGTCAGTTGTTTGTAAAAACTGACGTTAAAGGATATTTAATTAACGTCAGTTTTATTAAGAAACTGACGTAAAAAATAAAAAACTTTTAACGTCCGCTGTTGAAGACAATTGACGTTAAAAGTGTTCTGCAAAAACATTAATTCCTTTGACTACTGTGTTACTACCCCTGAGCATTAAGTTTATAGATCAGTTTTCAAGAAAATCAGTCTCTCTTCTCTATATAGGATATAGGATTATTTACATCAGCTAGTTATTTAACTGAAAATCACACTTTTAACGTCAGTTGTATTATACAACTGGCGTTAAAAGTTTATTAGTTTCTGCAAAAACATTCATTCCTTTGACTACTGTGCTACTTACCCATTCACCTTGTAACCTAATCCTCTTAATGAGCATTAAGTTTTTAGATCAGTTTTCAAGAAATTCAGGTAGTCTCTCTTCTCTATATAAAGAACCATATTCTTCTCAGATCGGTCGATCTGTATCACACCCCCCTCTTTTCCTCTATATTTCGTGCTTTTTCCTTCACAATATGCCTCTATCATATTTGAGGTGTTGTTATTTCTTCCTATTCCTAGACTTAAAGGTCTCTGTCTTAATGGTAAAAAAACTTCCGAGGTTGAGTAAATCACATAACATGGATGGTAAGGTTGGGTAAATCACATAATGTGATTCCCTCACTTTATTTCATCCCTGTCATCCCTTTCACTTTGCTTTGGAAGCAAGTGACTGTGGATTCAAGACGATGCATCAAGGAATTCCAGTGAAGGAGAAGATGCATAGATCCATTTCAATGTGGATTCACTTTTGCATCATGGAATTCAAGTGAGGGATGAGATGCATCCATTGGAGTTTCTGAGGACAGGACTGAGAAGAAAATGATGTTAAAGCAAAACTTTTTTATATTTTAGGGTTATGTTGCATAAATTTTTTATCTTTTACTCATTTAATTGTAACTTATGAACCGCTTCAATGAGATACGATTTGATTATACATATAACTTGTTTTTATGTTAAGTGTTTATTTATTTTAATTTGCACAAGAATTTGTTTACTAATTCAAGCTAATTAATGAAGATTAAAAATAAACTTGTTTAAAAAAAAGTTTAGAAATAAACTGCACTATATATATGGAGTGACCTATGTTAAGAGTGACAACAGGGCATTTCAGATAGGGATATAGGATTATTTACGTCAGCTATTTATTTAACTGAAGTAAAAATCACACTTTTAACGTCAGTTGTATAAAAAACTGACGTTAAAAATAAATATTTTTTATTTAAACAAGTTTTAACGTCAGTTGTATTAAACAACTGACGTTAAAGGTATATAGGTTTCTGCAAAAACATTCATTCCTTTGACTACTGTGCTACTTACCCATTCACCTTGGAACCTAGCTAATCCTCTTAATGATCAACTTAATTTTTTAGCAACTTACCATGCCTAGTAACTTCATCCTCTGCTCCAATAAATAGCTTCCTTCCTTCCTTTTATTTTCTGCTTCACAATATGGCTCTGCCATGGAGATTAACTTCATCACTCTTTCTTCCTATTCCTAGACTCAAAGATCTTTGTCTTAATGGTCAAACAACTTCTGAGGTTGTGTAAATCACATAACATGGGTGATAAGGTTCTGTAAATCACATAATGTGAGTTGCTCACCTTATCATCCTTCCGGAGAATCGGCTGCTACAGTTCCAAAACCTCAGCTTATGAATGACCACATTATCAGCATGTACCTCGATTCCAACATGAGTAACACCATCACTGCTAGACATGGTCACATTCGGAGTATAGTTTTCCCTTTGGCATATTTCATAAAACTCTCTGATGGGATGTAGCTTTAATGCTTCGGGTGTGATAAGGGGTTCCAAAAGTGGCCTTATGCTTTGCCACACAACCTCCTCATTGAATTCTGGAAAACTCAGTCGTTCGACTCTCCTCTCTTGCTCACCCGTGAAGGGAACGAAGCCTCAACAAATGTTTAGGATTTTAAACCCTTTCAATGTAACTTTTTATAGGATTTTAAACCCTTTCAATCTTCTGTATCAGTCTGTATTACACTTCATGAATGAGATCCGGTTTGGGTTATTGATTCAACTTATACTTCGCACATATATTTTAGTTTTCAAAACAGAAACACAAAACATCAAAGCAATTGTGAAACTGAAACTTTGAGGAAGGCAATGCGGAAGGGTACGTATACTAGATAAAAAAATTATTAAAATAACCTTTAACGTCTGTTGATGTAAGGACTGACGTTAAAAGTGAGTCACTTCACTTTTAACGTCAGTCCTTACAACAACTGACGTTAAAATTGAATTAATGAAGTCTGATATTTACAAAACTACCACCGCCCCCTTTTTAACGTCTAGCTTTTGGTCAACTGACGTAAACTTTTACCGTCTAATGTATATTTTCCACTAGTGTAAATTTTAAGCAACCACGGGCACAACTCCAATGGTAAAATATGATAAGCAACGGTTGCTTACGGGTAAGCAGTCCATGAGAAACCTCCACTAGAGATGCTCTTATAAAGAAGCAATTTCTTAAATAGTACCAGCTAGCTTCTAACCCAAAAAAAAAAAAAAAAACTCCACGTGGGTTGATTTGAACCAACCCATCCGATCGGGTTATGGATTTTGAAGTTCCAACCAGCCCTGTGCCACTACCGCATCACGGGCAACAGATTAGAGATTTGCTATTAACACCTTGCTAATTTTTTCTATTCACACCTTGCAAAACATTTTTTAAATTTTTTTTCACCAAAATATCCTTGCACATCAATTCCTTCCCTTCCCCTACAACCCATCCGGAAACCTTTCCCATCTTGCGCAGCCAAGGTCCGGCATCTGAAGAGCTCTTCCTCTTTCCCATCTTGCGCAGCCAAGGTTCACCCAAGGACGCGTAACACTAGGTATGTATGAGTTTTTCCGGATGGGAAGAAGATGATGTTTCGCATGGCATCCGGAATTCCATTTCCAGAAAACCTCTGGATTTCCCTTTGCTGTTGATTTGTACTGAGAGCAGGGCATACGGATTTGATCACCACTTTCTGAAGCTAGTTGTCATGACAGGATGCAATGTCTGTTGCAAGAAACGTAATAAAAAAATCCAAAACTTGTTCCTGGAGGTGGTGCTACTGAGTTAACTATATCAACGACTTTGAAGCAGAAGAGTTCATCTGTTCAAGGCATAGAGAAGGTGAGTTAATATTTCTATTGTCTCGATGGGCCAGTGTATCCGGAATTTGAAATCCGGAAAATAAATTCCGGTGACCTTCCGAAAACAGAGAACCAAAACTTTTCAGGAATCGATATTCCGGAACCCCACGAATTACACTGTCCGAAAATAAACAAACGGAACGTTTCCGGAATCGATAATTCGAAACCATTGCTGTAACATCCCGATTTTACTGCTTTGATATAATATGTGATTATGCGGATAATGGAGTGTTTATTATTATAATCAATGAAGAATTATTTTAATAAACCAAATTTCATTCTCATGAATTATTTTATTTTAGTGAAGTGCAGTTAAATTTTCGGTATTTCAGACGTTTCTAGTCCGAGTTTTTAACTGTCAGTAAAACTCTACTGACCCAAAAAACAACTTTCTTTACGCAAAATAACATTTTAATTTTTATAACTCAATTTTAACTAATTCCATGATTTTAGAAATTATTTCTTTCGATATGAAATTTTCGGGAGGAAAATTAACGAGGTAAAATACGATCTGTTTTTACAATCAAGAAATTAATGGAACCGGGATGAGCAACATTTATAAAAATTATTTTTGGTATAGTTTTGAATAATTTTGATGTGATTTTGAATAGTGTTGCACTCAAATCACACCATCATAACCTTACATCAAATTAATACATTCAATTTACAAGAAACCCATAAAATATTTAAAAATAAAGAGAGTTTTATTTAAATAATTTTTGGTGCAGAATTTTAGAGTCATGATGTGAAGAATAGACTTGAGATTGATGTGCATAGTGTTTTTATTTATGGCCATTCATCATGGAATTAGAAAGGTCTTTTGAGCATGGAATTAATTTTCATACACTTATACTCATCTCTACTATCATTTTAAGCACTTGCGTGTCACAAAAGAATTTTTCAAATGGCCGAAAACCCTATGTGGAGTAAAGTAGATCTTTTTGTTAAATTCTCACATACTTGACTTAAAGATCCTCTCACAACTCTTTATTTGATCCATTATTTGATAATAATAATTACAGTTTTTGGTTGATATATATTTGCATGTATGTTTTTTAGGGTTTAGGACCCTTGTATGTTGGTTTTATGGCTTGAGGATGATGCTAGATTGAAGAAAATGACTTGGTATGGATAAACATGGGTAAAATGTAATTCTGACAGCATGATATACATTTATTCGTAAGCCCATAACTTTTTATAAAAAACGTGTTTCTGAAAACTAAATATATATTTGGAAAGAAGACTTCTGGGGCTTTAATTTGATATATAATATTTAAGTATTTGGATAAGATTTATTAGGTCAAAACACCTGTCAAATTAGAACCAAATTCTGTCACCGAAAATATGTACATAGCTGGTTGCAATTTTAAATTTGATTTTGAAAGTTAAAAACTATTATAAAGTTTTCTGGGTTAATACTAAAGTATAACTAAATTTTGGTTGAAGATTTGAGATTTTTACATGTGTATATAAAGAGAAACAATTTCATAAATTTGAATGTTTGTCAACTTGGATTTCTAGAAAATCCTGTACAATCAGAGGCGGTGTGTGATTTTTAACAAATTAATACCTTGGAATTTTGACATGAGACCAACTGCAAGGTGTTTATATGTGAATTGGGTACCTTCAAATAAAGTTTCAAAAATTTAAAAGGCCATTTGAGTGATCATTCATAATTTAAACCCACTGCTGTTTTGAAAATACTTTATAACAAAGTTCATCATAATTTTTGAGTGAAAAACATGATTTTCAAAATAATATATTTTAACATGAATAAAGCATATGGACTATAAACAAGTGTCAGTGTAAAAATATAAAGATATGGGATTAAAGTGTATATATATATATATGTGTGTGTGTGTGTGTGTGTGTGTGTGTGTATACATAAAAGTAAGTCTTTGATCAAATATAATCCAAGAATTTTTAAAAGATTTGACATCTCTAGCATCATTTTTCTAGCCATGGCCAAAATTTATACATGAAAAAATAAGGTGACTTTGTTGTTTTAATTTAAGTCATTCGCTTAATTCTTAGACTTCACAAGATTTGTGGGCAAAGAAAATTCGCTCTGGGCAGCACCGGAAAAACAAAGACTCTTACTACCCGTCGAATCAGGTAAGGGGAGAAAGCCTAAGGGATATTTAAATTCTAGTAACTATATGCTTGATGTGCTTGATTTTATGTGGTTGTTGAAATTGATTGTTGATGTGGTTGTTTTAGTGAGAATCTTGAATTTTATGACCTTTATGATATGTTGGATTGATTTACTTGTTTGCATGATTAATGATGAATGATTAATATGTTCATTCTGGTGACCATGTTATAATTGTTGTAAGTTGTTTGGTTGTTGAGCGTATTTTGTTGGCTTTGTCCTAATTGTTATAAGTTGTTTGGTTGTTGCATGGAAGTCTAACCTTTGGTAAGAGCTCAATTATTAATGTAAGATAAAAGCTTTAAGAAAACTTATGAGGAAAGCCACACAATAAAGATTTTTAATTTTGAAGTAACATCTTGATAAAGGAGAAGGAAAAATATTCTTTTAATGTTTGGTGAAGATTTAAGAACTTTAAAATAAATTTTTATGGAGATGAAAAGAAATTATATTGGGAACTTAAGGGATTTTATTTTAAGAAAAATATGAATTTTTGATGATAACTCATGGAAAAGGACCACAAAGAAAAGTAAGCTCATTTTCAAGTACTTTAAAAGGAAATTTTCATTTCCAACACCTTTAGAGCAGTTCTCCTCAAAAAGTTTTTTTTTAAAGAGTTTTAGAAAAAGGTGGTCCTTCTAAAATGAAATGGATTTTTAGAAAAGAATTTTTTTTAATAGATTTCAAAAGTAGTTTTTCAAAGGATTTTATCCAAATTAAAATTATCCGATAACTTGGATAAGTTACGGAAGTTTTCGTTTTTGTATTTTCACTGAACGAAAAAGAACGTTGAAAGGTGAACCTAGTAACCGAGACGTCGGGATGCTAGTGTTTTGAAAGCACGTGAATCTATGATCCGTACGTGTCACGAAGTTGTGGACTGTATGTCCTATGTAAGTTGTTGTGGATTGTGTGTCCTACATACGTTGTTGTGGACTGTGTGTCCTACATACGTTGTTGTGGAATATGTGTCCTATAGACGTTGTTGTGGACTGTGTGTCCCATTTACATCATGATGAACATGGTGAACGTAGTAAAAGGTGAAAGTTGCTTTCTACGACCACAAAGTCCAAGACTGGTGCATCGGTCCAAGACTGTTGTGATTAGACACTTGGACTTAAAGTCCTGTGTTGATAATAAGAGTTTCAATACGTTGAAAATTTAAGGAAGGTTGTGAGCCTTGGGCTCCGACAAAGGGAAGAATGAAACATAAAGAAAAGTTGCGAAAATAAAATGATTTTCTCATGCATTTTGGCAGACGTGCCCATGTTGTTTTCGTATGAATACCTTGAAGGGTCAAGTACTTCATGCTACGTTGTTTCATTGTGCCTTGATGGACAATGAAGTCCATATGCCTGGGTTGTTGTGCCTTGTGTTGGACAATATGCTATGGACATCCACACACATTGATCACTGTGCCAGGAGTTTTGGGCAGTGCTGTGGAAAAACACGTTGTGCCTTATTGGCAGTCGAGCCTGATCATCTCATCTTTCAAATAATTTGGGATCTCCGGAGATTAGAATAGAACGTTGAAATATAGAAGTGCCATATTTTTTCAAAAAGGACGGTGAATTCTGTTATATTATGCTTTTACTGGGAATTATATGTTGAATATGATTGATTATCTATAATTGTTGTTTGTGTATTGGGCTTGTAGTTGTCATAATTCATTCATATGTTGGTATCTCACCCTTACAATATATCAGGCTCTCCCGGTTCTTTACTGATGTACTTTAGTACACAAGGGCGAGTGGTGTCGAGATGTTCTAACCTCGCATGGGGACTTTAATCCCGCATCCTTGAAGAGGTTGGTGAAGGTTAAAATGGTGAGAACTACGGAGTTCTTTCCAGTTGATGTATTTTAGAATGATCAGCTTAGGATTTTTCGTTGGGTTATATGTTTTGAGGAAGTCGGTTTATGTGGTTTGAAAACCTTTTTGAATTCTGTTGTGAATAATGAAGTATTTTTAAGAGAAATCTGTACATTATAGAAGAGCTGTTTTTGAATAAAATCAGTCTATGTATGTTGGTAAATATAATATAGTTCGTACTATTGTGTTGTGCTCTCTATTCTATTTTTAATACTCCGCCGAAAAGAAAAAAATTTACCCCCATATTTTCAGACTGATGAAAATAATAGAAGTTTTTCCGAAAGCAACCAGTAAACTACCTTTTAATTTATTTTCATAAGTGATTAGGAGGTAATGCCCAAGGGAGGTGGTACATTGGTGGTATCAGAGCTGGTCGAGTCTTTACGGAACTTGGGGAATAGGTCCATTATGTTTTGTTGTGTGATCTCTGTTTGGCTATTGTTTGAATTGTTTCCTTGTCGAAACAATGCGTGTTGATGCACTAGTAGGTGTGTTTTGATGGGTTCTGTTGTGGTCGAGACCTTATGAGAACTCATGATTAGTAAATGGTACGTTGATTCATGTTGACACGTTTGTTCATCCTTTCGGGATGGTGTCAGACATTTGAATGAAGTACCTGTTGGGCAAGATTTTCCTGGAGTATTCCCTGAGAATGTTCCAGGTTTGTCCCTGCGAAAGATTTTGAGTTTCGACTAATCTAGTTCCTAGATTCAATCGGATCTCCATTGCTTCGTGTAGGATATCGCCTCCAAAGTTAGTCAAGTTAGATGACTTGACTTAAAGGGGAGCTTGATGTCAGAACAGTTTATGGGACCAAGTGTGTCCCGTGGGGAGTATTAGTGATGTTCATAAGGATGAAGCATCACTTTTGGGAAAGTGACCGCAGACAGTGGCTATAATCCGTATTCTGTTAGGCTAACCGGTTATCTTCAAAGGCGTATCTGGAAATGTCTAAGATTTTGGAGCCGTTTACTCACCTTTCGAGGAAAGATCAACTCTTCACATGACTGAGAGACGGGCTAAGTCATCGGTTATCGTACGCAATTCAGAGAAGAATGCGGAAGACGACAACAAATCGGATTAAATGTGTTTAGAAAGACCTTAGTGCTTGTACAAAGTCGAGTCAAGCCAATCTGAATCTTCACTTCTAGAATTAGTGCCTCATGTTAAGAAGACTCTTCACTATACTATTTGATTCTTTATGAAGGTGTCAGTTGACACTCGTTCCTCGAGTCCCTATGATTGTATCAGACAATCATAGTGAATCAAGTTTGCGTGTGTCAAACAATCTTTTGAGTCAATTTGAAATCTATCATGACTTCTAAATTGGTTATACCTATTTCTTGAGTTATAACCCAAATGATTTCTTGGTAACAAAAGCTTCTTGATAAGACTCATGCTAGTCACTTTTACTTTTGGTAAATGTGACCCTGTCCGATTTTGTTGCACTGATTTCCTTTAAAACCATCCTTTGGATAACGTCTAGTATGTTAAATACTCTTAGAGTTAAAACTATCCAAAGAAATTCTAATGAAGGAGCAACTTTATTAGATTCATGTTTGTAAATGTGTATTGGCCATGCATTTTTACATCCACAAACCTAATTGGAGGATCTTTTTCCATATGAAATGTTCCTGTATCTTTCAAAGTGATGAAATTCTTCTTTAAGCTTTTGAGAAAGTGAAAATCAAGAAACTTATTTTCTTGAAAAATTCTTTCTGTGATCTCCAAGACCATGTCTTATTGTAGTTGGAAAGGATTTGTCATCCTTGATCAATCTTACCCTACATATTCTTCCAAAACGTCATTGACATGTGACCTACCTCAAGAGTCATAAGAATGGGTATCTGATTCAAATCAGCATGTCAGAATTAGTCGAGTACAGTGAAAAAGAGATAGTTTGACGTTTGAGACCTCCCTTGCTAAAGATGTTGGTATCGCAATGAAAGTTCTCATGGGTTTTCCTTGTACCTTCAAGAGTTTTATTTGAGTGATTGTGGACAGGTTGATGAAGTCAACACCCTTCTTAGCCGTTAAGATCCATTATGGAATGGAGATGCTAACCGAATTATGTATCAGAGGACTGATCAGGCTTCATAGAGTACCTTCAGGTATCTTTTCACCTAAGCATGATCATTCCTATAGTAGAAGTTTTATTGAGAAATAGAGTTGTTTTACAAGTGAGAAACCCTAAGCTATATGTCATGAAGTAAGACGATTTCAATGGATTTTATCATGATTTGAGATAGAATGTTACTAAAGGAAGTCTAGAGAAATGATCTGAACATTAGAAATTTGGTTTGGAGTGAACGTAGTATTTAACTACGATAACCTCTTTAGCTGGATAAATAAGAAGTGACGAAAGTTTTGTTAAGGTATAGTTGTGACTAGTAAGATGTGAATAATCAATAACAGCAAGTGAGGAAATTATTATGAATCAAATGCGAGCCAGAAATACCGTTAAACGAATGTATGCAAATGATTAATGTCTGTGGTTGAGATTGGTGGTATGAGTTTGAAGATTTACAAGAAAGTGTCTATAGTAGTTTTTCCTAAGATGAACGGGAGCAGTAAAGATGAGTTCTTGAGTAGAACTAAGTTGTTAGAAAAGTTCAAGATTTATTATTTTGGATAATTCAAATCGATGGAATCTCTTTTTTATTGTAGTTACATGAGAGAGTATAATCATGTTCTTTAAGATTGAAATGTATAATTATGATATAGTTTGGAATAGTAGAATATGTTCAACGGAAAAACTAAGACTATAATGGTATATCTTGAATAGGAACTGATGTATGTGTTATGAACAAAAGGTGAATAGTAATTCCACTCAAGTGAATTCGAGCGAGGGGGATAAGCTCTGGTGGAAATTAAGTTTCTGAAAAAGATCAGAATTGATGAGTTAGATAATCCTACCCAGCAAGGTTTCTTTTTTATTTCAGTTTACCTTAAGAAGTATTACGATGTTTTGATTGAAGACTTGAGGTATGTGATTTTGATAGAATCTGGAAAAGTAGATTAGGACTAGAGGAGCTAAGATTACAGATGTATACCTTGAGTAATAAGTTGATGTATGTTAGGGTAATGACAGTATTATTTTGACAATAACTATGGGAGTTAGATATGTGGAAGGCAGTTTTTCTAATGGACTAGTAGTTAAGAATAGAAGTGACTAAGTTTTGATTTTGTCCTTCTTGTGGGAGGAACTGAGATTTAAAGTCATGAATAGTGGATATAATCTTATGGTAGAAAATTTTGAGGAGGAAGGAGAACGACATAGAGATGAATTACTGTATTTAGCAATAAGAAGAATGAAGCGACTGAAATACGACATAGCATTTTGGATAGGAACTGATATGTATGCTATAAGAGAAGTGAAAATCTTAGTTTAAATCTTGGTGTTAAAGGTAATAGTTAAGAAGGTCGGAGGGAAAATTTTCCAAATGGATTAGTATTGAGGAAGAGGAGATTAGGTTTTAAATTATATCTTTATGTGTGAGAGATTAAGATGAATCTGTTAAGTACATGGTGTAAGAGTTGAGGATAAGCAATTTTATGTCGAGGATAAGAAGAACGAAGGATAAGCGTGAACTTCGTTATTAAGTTACGATTGTCACTTGAGGAAGAAGTAAATGTAGAAAGTACAGTAATGGACCTTGGGGGTAAATTGTGTTATGAGGCTATCGATAGGAGAGTGGTATACAACGAAAAATACAATATAGGATTTTGGGATACAAGATCCTGTCTAACTTGGGGTCAAGAAATTTCGAGAACGAAATTTATTTTTAGTAGGGTGGTAATGTAACACCCCGATTTTTCTGCTTTGATATAATCCGTGATTATGTGGATAATGGAGTGTTTATTATTATAATCAATGAAGAATTATTTTAATAAACCAAATTTCATTCTCATGAGTTATTTTATTTTGGTGAAGTGCAGTTAAATTTTTGGTAGAAAATTTCAGACGTTTCTAGTCCGAGTTTTTCACTGTCGCTAGAAACTCTCTAATGACCGAAAAACAATTTTCTTTACGCAAAATAACATTATAATTTTTATAATTCAATTTTAACTATAGCTGGCAAAATAATCCATTAATCCGTTATCCATCCGGTCTATCCATGAGAAAATTCATTCAATCCCTCCATTTATAAAAAAATAATATAAATGGATTGAATTATTTTTTTAGTGGATGATTTATGATCCATCCAATTCTTTAAAAAAAATCCATTGGACCAATAACCAAAAAGTAATGGATCAACTTTTATCTGCTTCATCCCTTCAAAAAAAAACTTATCCGCTCCAAAACCAATTAATTTTTTTAAATCATTTTTCACAAAATAAAAAAAGAAACCTCCATCTAATTTTCTATTTTTTCCTATTATTTTCTCTTCACTATTTTCAAATTTTTTATTTGATTTTTTTAACTGACTATTTGTTTTCAAGCAGTATTGTGTTACCATGCCTGTATTCTTCTAAATTCTAATTTTACTTCTACTGAGCACAATGTCTATTTAGAACTGTGATTACATTGTCTAGATGTAATTTAACAGAACGAGGTATCTACGTTGGCACAATGTTGAACAAGGAGACGTGACAGATAGGCACAAAGCCAAGAGTATAGCAGTTTCGATCAAATTCCTAGTGCAAATATGGTAGTAGCAAAAGAACATAAGTGATTTTGTACCTATTTTAAATTTTTTATTTGATTTTTTTAACTAACTATTTGTTCTCAAGCACTAGTAGTTAGTTCACAGAGGTTTTCTTTTTTCCTTGCTATTTTTGTATGAGAAAACTTCAACATAAAAAACAGTATTGACTAAAATTGAAATTGAAAGTGCTTAAAGTCAAAGGACAGAGAGGAGAGATGGTAGAAAAAAGAGGTAGAGGGAGAAAGAAGGGGATAGAGAGAATATTTTAAAACTTTTAAAATTATTTTAACTTTTAAAAATATTTTTACGGACGGATAAAAGAGATATAAAATTATTTAATTTCTTAAAATCAATTTTAGCAGATGGATTGGATATCCATCCGTAAAAAAGTTGTTAATGGTTGGATTGGATGGATTTTATTTAATGGATCATGGATGGATTGGATTTTTTTACTGAATTTTTAATGGATCATAATTAATTAATGGATTGTTTTCAATCCATCCGTTACGATCCGAATAAAAATTTATCCAATCCATCCATTTTCCATCCCCAATTTTAACTAAATCCATGATTTTAGAAATTATTTCTTTCTATATCAAATTTTTGGGAGGAAAATTAACGAGGTAAAATACAATCGGTTTTTACGATCAAGAAATTAATGGAACTGGGACGAGCAACATTTATAAAAATTATTTTTGGTACAGTTTTGAATAGTTTTTATGTGATTTTGAATAGTGTTGCATTCAAATCACACCATCATGACCTTACATCAAATTATTACATTCAATTTACAAGAAAGCCATAAAATATTTAAAAATAAAGAGAGTTTTGTTTAAATAATTTTTGTTGCAGAATTTTAGAGTCATGATGTGAAGAATAGACTTGAGATTGATGTGCATAGTGTTTTTATTTATGGCCACTCATCATTTTATTACACTTTGCAAGAAAGCCATTTTTTTCTATTTAAAAATTTGGCTTCATTTAATTTTAAATTGAATAAATTTTTTTTTTTAAATCCCACTCTTACTTCTTACCCAAGTAGTGCCCCCCTCCCCTAATTTCTCTATAAATACCTCTTCTATTATCCTCTCATCACTTTCTCCATTTCCTCTCCAAATCACTCACTCACACACTCATTTGCTCACCGAACTCATACCAAAATTTTGACCCTCTTCTATTCTGAAAAATTTTCTACATGAAAGTTGTTCCACTTCCTCTCCTCTTTCCAACGAGGTAAAGGTCATCAAAAACGGATAAGTATACTAGGAGATATGACCAGAACACAAACAGTTCAAAATCCTTAGCATCACAAAAGAACAGCAGAAAGAAGGCCATTTTCGCCGTTGTTATGTTCCGAATCAAGCAAAACCTTAACAACAAAGTCGCACCTCTCTTTCTTACCTTTCCAACAAACTCAAGTTTATAAATTTTGGATGAGTATATCGTGAGATACACTCAAAATACCACCACATTCTCAAAGCTGTCAACTTTTTTTTAAGTTTCTTGTGGATCATTTCTCTTCATTCTTCATTATCTAAGAGTATAACTTCCATCTCTTGATCTTTATTTCCTCAGAAATCTCTTTTTCATCAACATGCATGCTACTTTTCTTATTTTGCATGTTTATAGTTTTAACTAAAATTTTTTAAGAAAATTCTTTAGAAAAGTCTTTTGAGCATGAAATTAATTTTAATACACTTATACTCATCTCTACTATCATTTTAAGCACTTGCATGTCACAAAAGAATTTTTCAAATGACCGAAAACCCTATGTGGAGCAAAGTAGATGTTTTTGTTAAATTCTCACATACTTGACTTAAAGATCCTCTCACAATTCTTTGTTTGAACCATTATTTGATAATAATAGTTACTGTTTTTGGTTGATATATGTTTGCATGTGAGTTTTTGAGGGTTTAGAACCCTTGCATGTTGGTTTTATGGCTTGAGGATGATGCTAGAATGAAGAAAATGACTTGGTATGGATAAACATGGGTAAAATGTAATTCTGACAGCATGATATATATTTATTCGTAAGCCCTTTTTATAAAAAATGTGTTTCTGAAAACTAAACATATATTTGAAAAGACTACTTCTGGGGCTTTAATTTGATATATAATATTTAAGTATTTGGATAAGATTTACTAGGTCAAAACACCTGTCAAAGTAGAACCAAATTCTGTCTGCGAAAATATGTACATAGCTGGTTGCATGGTGATTTTAAATATGATTTTGAAAGTTAAAAATTGTTATAAAGTTTTCTGGGTTAATACTAAAGTATAACTAAAGTTTGGTTGAAGATTTGAGATTTTTACATGTGTATATAAAGAGAAACAATTTCTTAAATTTGAATGTTGGTGAACTTGGATTTCTGGAAAATCTTGTACAATCAAAGGCGGTGTGTGATTTTTAACAAATTAATGCCTTCGAATTTTGACGTGAGACCAACTGAAATATGTTTATATGTGAAATGGGTACCTTCAAATAAAGTTTCAAAAATTTTAAAAGTCATTTGAGTGATCATTCATAATTTAAACCCACTGTTATTTTGAAAATACTTTATAACAGAGTTCATCATAATTTTTGAGTGAAAAACATGATTTTCAAAATAATATCTTTTAACATGAATCAAGCATATGGACTATAAACCAGTGTCAATGTAAAAATATAAAGATATGGGATTAAAGTATATATATATATATATATATATATATATATATATATATATATATATATATATATATATATGTATGTATGTATATGTATACATAAAAGTAAATCTTGGATCAAATGTAATCCAATTTTTTTTAAAAGATTGGACATCTCTAGCATCATTTTTCTTGCCATGGTCAAAATTTATACATGGAAAAATAAGGTGACTTTGTTGTTTTAATTTAAGTCATTCACTTAATTCTTAGACTTGCGGCACGCTGTGGGCAAATAAAGTTCACTCTAGGCAGCGCCCGAAAAACAAAGACTCTTACTACCCGTCGAATCAGGTAAGGGGAGAAAGCCTGATGGATATTTAAATTATGGTAACTGTATGCATGATGTGCTTGATTTTATGTGGTTGTTGAAGTTGATTGTTGTTGTGGCTGTTTTAGTGAAAATCTTGAATTTGATGACCTTGATGATATGTTGGATTGATTTACTTGTTTGTATGATTAATGATGAATTATAAATATGGGCATTATGTTGACCAAGTTATAATTGTTGTAAGCTGTTTGGTTGTTGCGCGTATTTTGTTGGCTTTGTCCTAATTGTTGTAAGTTGTTTGGTTTTTGTATGGAAGCCTAACCTTTGGTTAGAGCTCAATTATTAATGTAAGATAAAAGCTTTAAGAAAACTTATGAGGAAAGCCACACAATAAAGATTTTTAATTTTGAAGTAACATCTTGATAAAGGAGAAGGAAAAATATTCTTTTAACGTTTGGTGAAGATTTAAGAACTTAAAAATAAATTTTTATGGAGATGAAAAGAAATTATTTTGGGAACTTAAGGGATTTTATTTTAAGAAAAATATGAATTTTTGAGGTTAACTCATGGAAAAGGACCACAAAGAAAAGTAAGCTCATTTTCAAGTCCTTTAAAAGGAAATTTTCATTTCCAACACCTTTAGAGCAATTCTCCTAAATTTTTTTTTAAAGAGTTTTAGAAAAAGGTGGTCATTTTAAAATGAAATGGATTTTTATAAACGAAAAATATTTTATATAACTTAAGATTTTTTTTAATAGATTTCAAAAGTAGTTTTTCAAAGGATTTTATCCAAATTAAAATTATCCGATATCTTGGATAAGTTATGGAAGTTTTCGTTTTGTATTTTCACTGAACGAAAAAGAATGTTGAAAGGTGAACCTAGTAACCAAGACGTTGGGATGCTAGTGTTTTGAAAGCATGTGAATCTATGATCCATGTCACGATGTTGTGGACTGTGTGTCCTATGTAAGTTGTTATGGACTGTATGTCCTACATACGTTGTCGTGGACTGTGTGTCCTACATACGTTGTTGTGGAATATGTGTCCTATAGATGTTATTGTGGACTGTGTGTCCCATTTACATCGTGATGAACGTGGTGAACGTAGTAAAAGGTGAAAGTTGTTTTCTATGGCCACAAAGTCCAAGACCGGTGCATCGGTCCAAGACTGTTGTGATTAGACACTCGGACTTAAAGTCCTGTGTTGATAATAAGAGTTTTAATACGTTGAAAATTTAAGGAAGGTCGTGAGCCTTGGGCTCCGACAAAGGGAAGAATGAAACACAAAGAAAAACTGCGAAAATAAAATGATTTTCTCATGCATTTTGACAGACGTGCCCACGTTGTTTTCGTATGAATACCTTGAAGGGTTAGGTACTTCATGCTACGTTGTTTCATTGTGTCTTGATGGACAATGAAGTCCATATGCCTGGGTTGTCGTGCCCTGTGTTGGACAGTATGCTATGCACATCCACACACGTTGATCGCTGTGCCAGGAGTTTTGGGCAGTGTTGTGGAAAAACATGTTGTGCCTTATTGGCAATCGAGTATGATCATCTCATCTTTCAAAGAAGTTGGGATCTCCGGAGATTAGAATAGAACGTTGAAATATAGAAGTGCCATATTTTTTCAAAAATGACGGTGAATTCTGTTATATTATGCTTTTACTGGGAATTATATGTTGAATATGATTGATTATCTGTAATTGTTGTTTGTGTATTGGGCTTGTAGTTGTCACAATTCATTCATATATTGGTATCTCACCCTTACAATATATCAGGTTCTCCTGATTCTTTGCTGATGTACTTTAGTACACAAGGGCGAGTGGTGCCGAGATGTTCTAACCTCGCATGGGGACTTTAATCCCGCATCCTTGAAGAGGTTGGTGAAGGTTAAAATAGTGAGAACTACGGAGTTCTTTCCAGTTGATGCCTTTTAGAATGACCAGCTTAGGATTTTTCATTGGGTTATATGTTTTGAGGAAGTCGGTTTATGTGGTCTGAAAACCTTTTTGAATTCTGTTATGAATAATGAAGTATTTTAAAGAGAAATCTGTACATTATAGAAGAGCTGTTTTTGAATAAAATCAGTCTATGTATGTTGGTAAATATAATATAGTTCGTACTATTGTGTTGTGCACTCTATTCTATTTTTAATACTCCACCGAAAAGAAAAAATTTTACCCCAATATTTTCAGACTGATGAAAATAATAGAAGTTTTTTTGAAAGCAACCAGTAAACTTCCTTTTAATTTATTTCCACGAGTGATTAGGAGGTAATGCCCAAGGGGGCTGTTACAATTGTTGTTACAGAAAAACTCAACAGGCGCGAAAGAGAAGATGAACAGAACGAACCTTTACCTAGAAGAGAATGTGGCAGAGCTTGCTGTCCTTTGTGGCGGTGGTTAGAGGCGCGCGGACGGCGACCAGAATCTTGGTGTGGGAGGGAACGATGGCAGGTGTGGGCGGCGCAAGGTGTTGTGCTCTAGGTTTTTCTGGAAAGTTATCCTGGTGTGGGTGATAAGTTTGAGTGATCAGGGTAGTTTTGGAAAACAATTTGTTAAAATCTAGCTGCAAGGTGCAATTAGTAAAATGCAAGGTGTGAATAGCAGAGGCTCACCGATTATAGTCATTATACGGGCCAACCCTCCGGCCATATTTGAAAAAGGCAAAATAGGTATTTTGATCCCGTACGTTTATTTAATTTTTCAAATCGGTCCTATACGTTTTTTTTTTCAAATTGATCCCATACGTTTTGAAACGTTTTCAAGTTGGTCATTTATGTTAAATTTGACTTAACACCGTCAGTTTTTGTTGACGTGGCTATCACACTCGGCTGACACGTGTCCTTAAAACCGACGGCGTTAGGTCAAATTTAACGGAAAGGACCAACTTGAAAACGTTTCAAAATGTATGGGACCAATTTGAAAAAAAAACGTATATGACCGATTTGAAAAATTTAATAAACGTATGGGACCAAAATACCTATTTTGCCTTTGAAAAACCATCCATTGGAAATTAATTAACTACAGGAGCTTCGTGACAAATTCCGAGCGGCACTTTCTGTGGAAAATTCATGTTTTTCTATAAACATAATAATAATTATTGACCATGGATGTACTAGGAGTGTCCGTTGAGTTATGCCAATGTGCAAACTCATACATTTTATAAACTCAATCGATAAATAATGTATGTGACTTTGGCATTGAGTCTGCAAGTGTACAGGCCATATGAATAGTGTTGAATGGAAATATTATTTCCCAAGATATTGAGATATATAGAATTGGTATTAGTAGCTAGAGATGGATTCAGAAAATATCATGGGCAAGCCATATACCCATATATATATATATATATATATATATATATGTGTGTGTGTGTATTGATCGAAAATATAAGGCCGGATCGACCAAGCTTATTCATGTAAATAGGCATTGACCCAAACTCCTCCAAAGCCGAGGACTTGTTAATACACTTGTCAGCCGAGGATAAATACTCGGACCTATCCCATCATAGACCGCGGATGAAGACATCTCGGTCCCGTGCAATCCAGTCACAACTGACTTGGTCAAACATCTTACTTGATTATTCAAATATCTCTCCGTATAACTCGGAGCATTATCCTTATCTAGTTATGATAACAACATAATTTTATCAGAATTTCTAAAGATAGATACGATCTCAATAACAGTCCAACTAAAACTGTTATACCTAAAAAATCTCTATAAATAGGGGATCAACCCCCTCACTTAGAACGACGTTGCTTTGATTCCCACTTGGGATACGTAGGAGCAGAATATCAATTCTGTCAAGCTATTCCATAAATACTCCCACAGAGTTTCACCAGACGAGTATCTCTTATTTGAGATATTTGGACGGAACATTGGCGCCGTCTGTGGGAATCGAAGCAAAATTTTCCCATACCACATACAATGGTGAGGACAAAGAGCGGGAACGACAGGAGAGAGGGGCTGGAGAATGCCAACAATGAGGATAATGGAGAACAAACCACAAACCCAGCGACGAGGACCGACAATCCCATTATTCAAGAACTTCTCGCATAGGTGGCAATGCTGAGAAGGGAGAATGAAGAGATTCTTCGACAGAACAGCCGTCGTGAACGAGAACAAAGCAGAGAAAGATTTGCCTCTTCTCCTCATGAGAAAAAGCACCAAACAGCTGGGAATGAAGGATCCAGGAACACGCGCAGAGAAGAAGGAATCTCACAATCCCGTGTTTCTCATCATGTTGACCGAAGGGACGAGGAGGAATTTCCTAGACAGGCCGCTGAACTTTCACTTCAGGTAAATAGGCCCAATGAAGGGGCTGGCGCGCGGAAGCCGAGACATCCCTTCACTGATGCCATCATGGAAGTTCCTCTACCAGCCAATTACAAATCAATAAACATTGACAGGTATGATGGCACCACGGATCCATAACGTCATTTAGATGCTTTTACCACCCAAATATATCTCTTTACCAATGATGATGCTGTTATGTGTAAAGTCTTCCCTACTACTCTGAAAGACGCTGTGTTAAGCTGGTATACCCAGCTACCGCCAGTGTCAATTGACTCCTTTGACACATTTATGATTAAATTCAATGCTCAGTTTGCCACAAGCCGAGCTCATCAAAAAACCTCGGCCTCGTTGGTAAATTTTAAGCAAGAAAAAAACGAGTCTCTGCGTGATTTTATGGCCAGGTTCAGCAAAGAGACTGTCCAGATCCGGAATCTCAGTGCCGATGTCGCACTGCATACTATCTTGATCGGATTACAACCCGGCCCTTTCGCCAGACATCTAGCTCGGAAGCCTCCATCCAGCATGGATGAGTTGAGGAGAAAAGCTGTCGGATTCATCAATATGGAAGAAATAGAAGAGTCTAAGAAGAGAGAAAGAACCGATGATTCTGATAGACGAGAGGGGAAAGAGAAGAGGAGAGCTGGAGGTGACAAGCAGAAATTCAAAAAGACATCCGAGCATTTATATAGGGGACCAAAGTATGAGCACTATACCCCCCTCAACACCAATCGAGCTCGTTTATTTGAGGAAGCCAACGCAGAACTTTTGCCACTCCCCAACCGTGGTCACACGCCTGAGAATGCTGATCGACAGAAGCATTGTCGGTACCATCGTAACTACGGGCATACCACCAAGGAGTACTGGGTCTTGCGTGACAATATTGAAGAGCTAGTGCAAGCTGGTCATCTAAATAATTTCGTTCAGAGAAGTCACAACAATGGTGAAGGGCGTGGCAGAGGTAGAAGAAGAGGAGGCGGCCAAAACCCTGGAAGGGGTGGTGGTCGACAAAATGATGAAAGAAGAGAAAATAGGGAAGAGCAAAATGAAAAGAGGGCGGAGGATAATACTGTCCGAGGTGTAATAAATACTATTTCAGGTGGATTTGCGGGAGAGGGTACAACGAGTTCAGCCCGGAGAAAACACCTGCGGGTTATTCGGTGTGGATCCTTGGGTGTGGATCCTAATCAGGACGACCCTTTGGTAATCACAGTGCAATTGGCCAACTTCTCGGTCAAGAGAACATTCGTCGACCAGGGAAGCTCAGCTGATATTCTATATTATTCAACATTTCAGAAGCTCGGGATCCCAGAAAAATCTATTCAGCCATACGACAGTAAACTCGTCGGTTTTGCTGGAGAGCAGGTGGATACTCGAGGATACATAGACCTCCTAACTACTTTTGGAGATAGCAAAACGTCCAAAACTATTCTGGTCGGGTACATGTTGGTTAATACAGTAACATCGTACAATATCTTGATTGGAAGACCATCCTTGAACGAGTTGGGAGCCGTAGTCTCTACTCCCCATCTTACTATGAAGTTCCCTTCCAACTCGGGAGACATAGTTACTATCCGAGCTGATCAAAAAATTGGCAGACAGTGCTATGCAGATAGTTTGCGTGTGAGCAAACTCAAATCTACACCTGAAGAAACACTAGAAAGAGGAAAAGACGAGTCTGTAAACTCGGTTAGTTCTGTTGAACTAGACCCGAGGATTGACATGCAAGAACAACAACCACAACCCATCGAGGAGTTGGAAAAATTCCATCTTGGGTTATAGCCCGATCAGTGCACTAAACTAGGAGGTCAACTCGAGCCGAATTTAAAAGAAAAAATAATGGAAGTACTCTGGAGCAACGCCGATTTGTTCGCCTGGGTAACATCAGATATGCCGGGGATTGACCCCAATTTCTTATGTCACAAACTGGCAATCTGTCCCGAGGCAAAACCGGTAGCTCAGCGGAAAAGGAGACTTGGTGAGGAAAGAAGAAAAGTGGTAGAAGAAGAAACAACAAAATTGGTTAAAGCCAACTTTATTCGAGAAATAGAATACACTACTTGGCTGGCCAACGTGGTTCTGGTTAAAAAAGCAAACGGCAAGTGGCAAATGTGCACTGATTATACAGACTTAAACAAAGCTTGTCCAAAGGATTCTTATTCTTTACGAAGTATTGACAGGTTGGTGGATGGTGCTTCCGGGTACAGAATTTTGAGCTTCTGGGATGCATACTAGGGGTACAATCAGATACGAATGTATCCCCCAGACGAGGAAAAAATAGCTTTTATAACCGAAGGCTCAAACTATTGTTACCGGGTAATGCCATTCGAATTAAAAAATGTTGGAGCAATCTATCAAAGGCTCATGGACAAAGTGTTTGAAAAACAGATCGGGAAGAACATGGAGGTTTACGTGGATGATATGGTTGTAAAATCCGACGACCACAACAATCATCTGAGGGATTTGGAAGAAATTTTTCAGCAATTAAGAAAGTACAATATGAGACTAAATCCAGAAAAATGTGTTTTTGGTGTCCAAGGCGGAAAATTCCTCGGTTTTATGTTGACACACCGAGGAATCGAAGCCAATCTGGACAAATGTCGAGCCATGATTGAGATGCGAAGTCCACAAAATGTTAAAGAAGTGCAACGGCTTGCAGGCGACTAGCATCATTATCTCGGTTTCTCCCCAGATCTGCAGAGAAAGCTCGACCTTTCTTTAAATTGTTAAAGAAACCTCAAACTTTCGTGTGGACTGAGGAATGTGAGAAGGCCTTTGTTGACTTTAAGACCTTTCTGTCTTCACCGCCAATATTAACTCGACCTATCCCAGGGAAAGAGTTGTATTTATACTTGTCAACCACCGAGTATGCCATCAGTGCGGTCATTGTTCAAGAAGTAGAGAAAACACAAATGCCGGTGTATTTCATCAGCAGAGTTCTTCATGACACTGAAACCCGGTATCAAGTTATAGAAAAGCTAGTTTTAGCTCTTATAACTGCAGCTCGACGATTTCGTCCATATTTCCAGAGTCACTAGGTGATTGTCAAAACTGATCACCCTATTAAGCAAATTCTCAAAAAGCCTGAGTTGGCAGGCCGCATGATTGCTTGGTCGGTGGAATTATCCGAGTTTGGCCTCAAGTACGAGTTGAGAGGTCCCCTGAAAGCTCAATGTATCTCTGACCTCGTAGCCGAGCTCAATCCGCTGCCGATTACTGGAGATTTATGGTGGAATTTATATGTGGATGGATCCTCGAATGTCAAAGGCAGTGGAGCTGGGGTAATACTGGAGGGTCCGGGAGAGCTAATCCTAGAGCAATCATTAAAGTTTGAGGTCAAAACCTCAAACAACCAAGCTGAATACGAAGCCTTGATAGCAGGATTAATGTTGGCTAGGGAAATGGGAGCAAAAGCTGTTAGATGCCGAAGTGATTCACAGTTGGTTACAGGTCAAATCTTTGGAGAATACCAAACAAAAGAACCTCAACTTACCAGGTATTTATGTAAAGTAAATCAGTTAATTTCAAATTTTGAGAAATTTACTATTGAACACATTCCCAGGGAAGAAAATACTCGGGCTGATCTACTGTCAAAATTGGCCAACACGAAGAGGTCAGGCCAACATAAGACAGTTATTCAGGAAACTATTAATGAACCGAGTATTACACTTGGAGAGGTGATGGCTAATGAACCAACTGACCAAGAATGGATGACACCTATATGGGAATATTTATCCTCAGGTACTTTGCCCCCAGATCACGTCGAGGCCAGAAAAATCAGGCTTAGAGCGAGTCATTTTGCTATTATTTCTGGAGAGTTGTATAAAAGGGGATTCTCGGTACCGATGTTGAAGTGTCTAACTAAAGCCCAGTCAAAATATGTAATGCAAGAGGTTCACAAAGGAATATGTGGTTTTCACTGCGGGGGCAGATCGATGGCCTCCAAGGTAGTCCGAGTAGGATACTATTTGCCTACCATCCGAGCAGATTGTATCGAGTGGATGAAACAATGTGATGAATGTCAGAGATTTGCCAATATAAGTCGTACACCGCCCGAAGAACTTCACACATTGAACTCGCCTTGGCCCTTTACTATGTGGGGGATGGATATACTTGGACCATTCCCCATAGCCAAAGGTCAAGTCAAATTTCTTTTGGTAGGGGTAGACTACTTTACAAAATGGATTGAAGCAGAACCTTTGGAAAAAATTACCGCCCAGAAGGTACAAAAGTTCGTTTGGAAAAATATCATCTGCAGGCATGGAATTCCCTTCGCAATTGTCACCGATAATGGAAGGTAGTTTATAGATAAATCATTACGAGAATTCTATGTCAATCTCGGTATTAAACATCATGTCACATCGGTGGAACATCCCCAAACCAATGGACAAGCCGAGGCAGCCAACAAAGTCATTCTCGGAGAGCTGAAGAAGAGAGTGGGAAAAGCTAAAGGAGCTTGGGCAGAAGAATTGCCGAGTATTCTTTGGGCCTACCACTGCACGCCATAATCCACTACTCAAGAAACACCCTTCAGGCTGACATACGGAACGGATGCCATGATCCCAGTTGAGGTCAGTGAGCTGTCTTTTCGACGAATGCAATATGAGCAGAATGAGAATGAAAGCAACCTAAAGGTCGAACTTGACTTGGTGGAGGAGATCAGAGAAGAGGCTAAAATCAGAGAGGAAGCCTGCAAACGAGAGCTACTCGGAGGTATAATTCAAAGCTAAAACCGAGGAGTTTCGTGCAAGGGGACTTGGTGCTAAGAATGCAAGGAGAAGCAAGAAGAGATCATAACGAGGGCAAGCTAGCAGCGAATTGGGGAGGACCATTCCGAGTAGTAGAAAACTTAGGAAACAGAGCATACAGATTAGAAGAATTGTCAGGGAAATCTATTCCGAGAACTTGGAATGCTTCCCATTTGAAATTTTATTACAGTTGATGTCTGGTGATGTACTCTTTTTCCTACCTCGGTATTTTATCCCAAAAAAGGGTTTTGACCAAGAAGGTTTTAACGAGGCACACGACAAACTTTTCTTCTATCCAATAAAGAATTTATTATGAACATTGGTCCATTTTCTTATTTTGCCGATGTATTTACTCTTCTTCCGCGAATATTTAAATTATAAAGGCCGAGTTCGAGCCATTTAAATTGTAAAGGCCAAGTTTGAGCCTAAAGGCCGAGTACGAGCCATTAAATTGTTTAAGGCCAAGTTCGAGCCTAATGGCCGAGTTCGAGCCATTTAAATTGTTTAAGGCCAAGTTTGAGCCTAAAGGCCGAGTTCGATTCATTTAAATTGTTAAGGCCAAGTTTGAGCCTAAAGGACGAGTACGAGCCATTAAATTGTTTAAGGCCAAGTTTGAGCCAAAAGGCCGAGTACGAGCCATTAAATTGTTAGAGGCCAAGTTTGAGCCTAAAGGCCGAGTTCGAGCCATTTAAATTGTTAAGGCCAAGTTTGAACCTAAAGGCCGAGTACAAGCCATTAAATTGTTTAAGGTCAAGTTTGAGCCTAAAGGCCGAGTTCGAGCTGTAACGCCCTTCGTTACATTAGTGATCCCAAGATAAAATCAATAAAATATCCTTTGAAACATTTAATTAAAACATATATCTCATAAAGAAAAATTAGAAAAACATTAAAGTCTGGAAATGCCTCATATTAAATAATATAGTATTAGATTATCCATGTAATGAATATAGATATAAATAAATAAATAAAAACCAAAGCCTCAAAACCGGGCGTCTAACTACAATCCCAACTATAAATAATTGCGTTTAGCCACATACGGCTCCTTATTTAATAACAGACTAACCAAACTAGAAAGATTATCTAATGGTGTCCACTAAGTCTTCACGTCTCTTCAGCCTCAATGACGTCCTCCTCGTGCTCTGAAAACAATGCTTAATAATGAGATATAAAATCCCAGTGATCAACAATACAGTTTTATAAAAACATTTTCGAAAATAGCATTGTTCTCGGCCGGTGCGGTAACCGGAAAAACTGTCTATGGTACCGGCTAATTTTTCAAAATAATATATATGAAGGAAATACTTTTAACATTAATAATAAACTCATCTCAATACATCACATTTCATATACCAGATAAATCCAAGTTTAATCCGAGCGGTCCGAAGACCTCCTAATTAAATTGGCTTCTTGCCGGCATGCCATATATTCACACATCACACGACAATGGCATCCCATTGCCCAACCCTACTCACGAGGAGTGTTTCGATGTCACCCTCCTGTCGGGGACATTTCCATTTCGATCGATACCTCCCATGTGCACATGGTGGTATTTCTCATTTTTCGACACCCCAACTTGTGGCGGTGTTACTTTCGATACTCCTTATTAGGTAGTATTACTTATTTTCGACATCCCAATTATATGGGGATGTTACTTTCGATACCCCATTACGGTGGTATTACTTTTCAATACCCCTATCATAGGTGGTATTACAGCAAACATCATACAATTCATCATCATATATTATAGTAATCATAAACATCCAGACAAACAATTACATCGTTACATCAATTTAACAATTATCCCCTTTTTGTGAAGAACCACAAAACAAAACAAACAAACAAACAGAAAAAAAATAAAAATAAAAAGGGAAAAGATAGATCACGCCCAATTTCCACTTCCTGGTTAAAAATTCCGTTCCCTATGTAAACAGAAATACAGCAATTGAAATATGATATTATAAATCTAAAACCACCGTGAAACACATAAAAATACCATAGAGAGGGTTCATAAGAGTATTATTATTCACCTCTTGAAGACCACCAAAATGCTCTAGAGATTATTCGTGATAAAAGATAGTGCTTCTCTAAAAATTCTTCTCCCGTTCACTGATGTTTTTGGATCCGTGTGTTGTAACGTGTGCACTGCCAGAAACGAAGGCCACTCCCCTGCGGTGCTAGTTAGCGCAGTAGACTGTATATATATATAACTCATTAGGCTTTCTAGGTTTCTTCTTTTTCTTTTTTTTAATATTTATTTTCTTTCCTTTTTTGTTTTTACTTTGCCAAAAGTCAAGGTCAGTGACTTCCTTGGGGCTCGCCTAACGCCACTCATGCCTATATATATATATATATATATATATATATATATATATATATATAAATATATTAATTTTGCATTTCTTTTTTTTTTTTAGTTGGGTAATTTCAATAAATCCTTGTATTATCACTTATTTACACTAAGTCTCCCATTTATATTTTATTTGCACTACATTTTTTAATAATTCTAATATTTTATCTGCACTATACTTTTTAAATTAATTATATTAGAATTTCAGGATGTTACATTTTCTCCCCTCCTTAAAGAATTTCGTCATCGAAATTCGTCTCATACTCACGCACTCATTTTAACATGTGACATATTCAAACGTAAAGATTACCGTACCTTAAATAATAAAATCTGGGTATTGACGCGCGATGTCCTCCTCCATCTCCCAAGTGGCTTCCTCAGGAGTCAATCCGTCCCATAACACTTTCACCAATGGAATCGCCTTGTTACTTAGAGTCTTAGTGCTCTTGTCCAGGATTTGACTAGGCTTTGGCTTATAGATCAAATTATCCTTCAATTGTACAGACTCAGGAGCTATCACATGAGATTCATCAGGCACATATTTTCTGAGATGTGACACATGGAAAACATCATGAAGGTTCGCCAACTGTGACGGAAGAGCCAATTGATAAGCAACAGGCCCGACCCTTTTAAGGATTTGGAAAGGTCCCATGAAACGAGGATTTAGCTTGCGGACTTTCATCGATCTCCCTAACCCCGTCTTAGGAGTGACTCTCAAAAATACATGCTCACTCTCCTGGAATTCTAGAGGCTTTCTCCTTTTGTCGGCGTAGCTCTTTTGTCTACTTTGCGCCGTGCGCATCTTCTCCCCAATCATTTTGATTCTCTCAGTGGTTTCCTGGACCAATTCGGGTCCTATCAAGGTTTTCTCACCTACCTCACACCAACATAAAGGGGACCTACACTTTCTCCCATATAGGGCCTCATAGGGTGTCATACCTATACTAGCGTGATAACTATTGTTATACGCAAACTCAATGAGAGGTAGGAATCTATCCCAACTCCCTCCTTCATCCAAGACACACGCTCTAAGCATGTCCTCAAGGGTCTGAATGGTCCGCTCTGACTGACCATCCGTTTGGGGATGATAGGCTGTGCTAAGGTTCAACTTAGTCCCAAAGGCCTGTTGAAAAGCTCTCCAAAATCTAGAGGTAAACCTCGGGTCTCTATCCGACACTATGGAGGTGGGTATCCCATGAAGTCTGACTATTTCCTTGATGTAAAGGTAGGCCAACTTGTCTAAGCTATAGGTTGCCTTAATTGGCAAGAAGTGGGCAGACTTGGTCAACCTATCCACTATCACCCAAATGGCATCTAAACCCAAACGCGTTTTAGGTAACCCCATCACAAAGTCCATAGAAATTCTCTCTCACTTCCATTCTGGAACCTCCAAGGACTGCAACAACCCCGAAGACTTCTGATGTTCTATCTTAACCTTTTGGCACATTAAGCACCTAGTTACGAAGCTAGCCACATCCTTTTTTATTCCTGGCCACCAATACATCCTCTTAAGGTCTTGGTACATCTTAGTTATTCCCGGATGTATGGTAAACTTTCCCTTATGAGCCTCCTCTAATATCTTCTCTCTAAGGCTCCCCTCCTTAGGGACAACGATCCTATTCTTAAACTTCACTAGTCCATCAACAGACAACTTATAACCCTCTTGTCCCAAATGAGACTGCAACTCTTGGTCTAAAAGTTGTTCTCGCCTAACCTCATCTCTAAGGTCACTATTAATTTCCAACCTATTTAGCTTCAAACTTAAGACGTTTAAGGTCACATCCAACACTTCCAGGTTCATGTCCCTAAACTCTTCCATCAGGTTCAGCTCTTGTACCATCAAGCTTGACACGTGTAGGGACTTCCTACTCAAAGCATCTACCACCACATTGGCCTTTCCCGGATGGTATTTCAACTCGAAGTCATAGTCCTTCAGGAACTCCATCCACCTTCGTTGTCTCATGTTCAACTCCTTCTGGTCGAACAGATATTTAAGGCGTTTATGGTCACTAAAAACTTCAAATATTGCCCCATAAAGGTAATGCCTCCAAATCTTAAGGGCAAAAACCACAGCTGCTAGCTCTAGGTCATGGGTAGGGTAATTCCCCTCATGTGGCCTAAGATTCCTAGAGGCATATGCTACCACCTTGCCCTCCTGCATTAAGACACATCCCAAGCCATTCTTGGATGCGTCGCAGTATACCAAAAAACTCACTAAGGGGTCCGGTATAGTTAAGACTGGTGATGACACCAATCTCCTCTTAAGCTCTTGGAACCCGTCCTCACACTCCTGGTCCCACACAAAAGGTTTCCCTTTTCTAGTTAACTGGGTCAAAGGTAAGGCTAATCTAGAGAACCCCTCTATGAACTTCCTATAGTAACCAGCTAAGCCTAAGAAACTTCTCACTTCGGTTACTGTCTTCGGTTGTTCCCATCCCAACATCGCATCAACTTTGGAGGAATCAACTGCTACACCACCCTTTGAGATTGTGTGTCCTAAAAACTTTACCTCGTCTAGCCAAAACTCACACTTCTCTGGTTTGGCATAAAGACGCTCGCCCCTCAAGATCTGCAACACCAACCTTAAGTGTTCTCCATGTTCTTCTGGTGTCCTAGAGTATATTAAAATATCATCTATGAACACCACCACAAACCTGTCCAAAAAGGTCCTAAAGATCCGATTCATGTAGTCCATGAAAACGGCTGGGGCGTTGGTCACTCCAAAGGGCATCACTACATACTCATAGTGCCCATACCTTGTCCTGAAGGCTGTCTTGGGGATGTCCTCGCTTCTAACTCTAATTTGATGGTATCCCGATCTTAGATCTATTTTGGAAAACACCGACGCTCCCCTTAACTGATCTAAGAGATCATCTATCCTAGGCAAGGGATATTTGTTCTTGATGGTTACCTTATTCAGTTGCCTATAATCAACACACAACCTCATGCTCCCATCCTTTTTCTTCACTAAAAGCACTGGTGCTCCCCAAGGTGACACACTAGGCCTAATGAACCCCTTTTGCAACATATCCTCTATCTGTTTCTTGAGCTCGCTCAACTCTAGAGGTGCCATCCTATAGGGTGCTACTGATACAGGTCCACTCCCAGGTACTAGATCTATGGTAAACTCAATCTCTCTATCTGGAGGTAAATCAGAGACATCCTTAGGAAACACATCTAGGAACTCACACACAATAGGCAACATCGCTATATCACTCTCAGCCTCTATCTTATCAGAAAAGAGAAGTATATATCCTTGAGCTCCCTCAACTAAGCACTTATGACATGAGGCAGCAGAGATAAGATGTTCTGCCCTAGAAGAGTCAACAGACATGGACCGTGGAATGAAAGAAATAGTTCGACTAGCACAATCAATAACAGCATTATTACGAGACAACCAGTCCATGCCCAAAATAATATCCAGACCAGACATAGGTAAACATATCAAATCAACAATATAAGTCAGGTCTTGAAACAACAAGGAACATTGCAAAGTGCATGTAAGAAGTAATCAATCTATCTTTAGCAGTGAGTAGAAACACACAAATCATATGACAGTTTAGTGACAGGTAACTCTAAGAATTGAGCACATTTAAATGAAATGAATGAATGTCTTTGCTCCTAATCGAACAATATGATAACATCTCGACCTTTAATAAAGCCCTTACCTTGGATCAAACCGTCGGACTCCTTCACCTCATCTCCTTGGATGGTAAAGACCCTTCCGTGGCTCAATGATCTGGTTTGAGATTGTCCTCCTGACTTGCACATCCTAGCAAAGTGTCCCATCTTCCTGCATTGGTGGCAAGTGGTTTGTGCCGCGGGGCACACACGATCTCCATGCTGCCACCCACACTTGTAACATGCAGTCCCCTTCTCACCTTGAGCACCTTGAACCTGCTTACCCTTCATGATCGTAGGTACAGGTCGTAGGCTCTTCTGGAAATTACCCCCTTTCCCATGGAACCTCTTGCCGTCACTGGAGCTCTTCTCATTCGACCTCTCAGCCAGCACCGCTTGCATATTCTGCTCCGCCACCCTATACTTATTCACCAAAGTGGGGTAGTCTCGAATCTCTAGGAGCCCAATGAGGCTCTGCAGCTCCGGTTTCAAACCTTGCTCGAACTTAATTGATTTCCATGGACCATCAGTATTATCCCTCACCTGTGCGGAGAACCTTGCAAGCCTCTCAAACTTGGCCACATATTCCGCCACCGTCATACTCCCCTGACGAAGATGTAGAAACTCCATCTCTTTCTGTATCCGGACACTGTGCGGAAAGTACTTCTCCAGAAATACTTCCTTGAATCTGTCCCACATGATAGGGGCGCCCGAAACAAGCAACCCGCCCCTGGCACAGTTCCACCAGTGCTCTGCATCCGACTCTAACATATAGGTGGCAAAATCCACCTTCTGAGCATCAGAGCACCCCATGGCCCGGAAGATCTTCTCTAATTTCAGTAACCATTCCTCTGCCTCACTAGGATCGGTGGTCCCTCGAAAGGCTGGCGGATTATTATTCTTGAACTCTGACAGGCCCCTGTACTGTGGATCTGGAGCTGCAGCTGGTACCACGTTAAGCATGTCCCCCTTATCCCTCATCTGACGGAGAGTCTCCGTCTGCTCCTGCATAACTCTGGCCATTCGAGCCAAAGTTGCCGCAAGCGCATCATTTCTCCCTCGCCTGGTCGCTGCCATAATCTGTATACCACCAATCAAACAGTGGGTTGATCAAGTCCAATATCCAAAAGAATAGAATGCAGAATTATAACTCTAACAAGCATCCTATGCGCCCAATTTTTTTTTTTTTTTTGAAAAGGCCCCACTACCACAGTCCGATTTAGAATCGAACTGCTCTGATACCATAAATGTAACGCCCTTCGTTACATTAGTGATCCTAAGATAAAATCAATAAAATATCCTTTGAAACATTTAATTAAAACATATATCTCATAAAGAAAAATTAGAAAAACATTAAAGTCTGGAAATGCCTCATATTAAATAATATAGTATTAGATTATCCATGTAATGAATATAGATATAAATAAATAAATAAAAACCAAAGCCTCAAAACCGGGTGTCTAACTACAATCCCAACGATAAATAATTGCGTCTAGCCACATACGGCTCCTTATTTAAGAACAGACTAACCAAACTAGAAAGATTATCTAATGGTGTCCACTAAGTCTTCACGCCTCTTTAGCCTCAATGATGTCCTCCTCGTGCTCTGAAAACAATGCTTAATAATGAGATATAAAATCCCAGTGATCAACAATACAGTTTTATAAAAACATTTTCGAAAATAGCATTGTTCTCAAATCATGATAACCGAAAAAACTGTCTATGGTACCGGCTAATTTTTCAAAATAATATATATGAAGGAAATACTTTTAACATTAATAATAAACTCATCTCAATACATCACATTTCATATACCAGATAAATCCAAGTTTAATCCGAGCGGTCCGAAGACCTCCTAATTAAATTGGCTTCTTGCCGGCATGCCATATATTCACACATCACACGACAATGGCGTCCCATTGCCCACCCCTACTCACGAGGAGTGTTTCGATGTCACCCTCCTATCGGGGACATTTCCATTTCGATCGATACCTCCCATGTGCACATGGTGGTATTTCTCATTTTCGACACCCCAACTTGTGGTGGTGTTACTTTCGATACTCCTTATTAGGTAGTATTACTTATTTTCGACATCCCAATTATATGGGGATGTTAATTTCGATACCCCATTACGGTGGTATTACTTTTCAATACCCCTATCATAGGTGGTATTACAGTAAACATCATACAATTCATCATCATATATTATATTAATCATAAACATCCAGACAAACAATTACATCGTTACATCAATTTAACAATTATCCCCTTTTTGTGAAGAACCACAAAACAAAACAAACAAACAGAATAAAAATAAAAATAAAAAGGGAAAAGATAGATCACGCCCAATTTCCACTTCCTGGTTAAAAATTCCGTTCCCTATGTAAACAGAAATACAGTAATTGAAATATGATATTATAAATCTAAAACCACCGTGAAACACATAAAAATACCATAAAGAGGGTTCATAAGAGTATTATTATTCACCTCTTGAAGACCTCCAAAATGCTCTAGAGATTATTCGTGATAAAAGATAGTGCTTCTCTAAAAATTCTTCTCCCGTTCACTGATGTTTTTGGATCCGTGTGTTGTAACGTGTGCACTGCCAGAAACGAAGGCCACTCCCTTGCGGCGCTAGTTAGCGCAGTAGACTGTATATATATATAACGCATTAGGCTTTCTAGGTTTCTTCTTTTTCTTTTTTTTTAATATTTATTTTCTTTCCTTTTTTGTTTTTACTTTGCCAAAAGTCAAGGTCAGTGACTTCCTTGGGGCTCGCCTGACGCCACTCATGCCTATATATATATATATATATATATATATAAATTTTGCATTGCTTTTTTTTTTTTTTTAGTTGGGTAATTTCAATAAATCCTTGTATTATCACTTCTTTACACTAAGTCTCCCATTTATATTTTATTTGCACTACATTTTTTAATAATTCTAATATTTTATCTGCACTATACTTTTTAAATTAATTATATTAGAATTTCAAGATGTTACACGAGTCATTTAAATTGTTAAGGCCAAGTTTGAGCCTAAAGGCCGAGTACGAGCCATTAAATTGTTTAAGGCCAAGTTTGAGCCTAAATGCCGAGAACGAGCCATTAAATTGTTTAAGGCCAAGTTTGAGCCAAAAGGCCGAGTACGAGCCATTAAATTGTTAGAGGCCAAGTTTGAGCCTACAAGCCGTGTTCGAGCTATTAAATTATTAAGGCCGAGTTCGAGCCTTGAAATTGTTAAGAGAAATCGAATTCGAGCATCAATTAAAGAAGAACAAAGTTTGAATCCAAAGGCCAAATATGAGCCATGAAATTATTAAGGAAATCGAGTACAATGCTGAGATCGAAAATAAGGCCGAGTTCGAGCATTAAAAATACGAAAAAAAGGGGTTACAAATCTGAAATAGAAAATAAGGCCGAGCCGACCTCAAAATCCTCGGAACTGGAGCAAGACCAAGTGGCCAGAACATTCTGGGTCTAGGAGTAGGAACCCAGGTATTGCCAGTGGTCCCCCCACTCGGATGCCCCGACCTTCCTTTGGTGGAGGAAGTAATCACTTCCCCCCCGAGAAAGCTGGATGATGAGGCGCTCGGCCAGCTTCGGGAGGAGATGGTTGCTACCCCATTCTCCACCCCCGTAAACTGTTATTCTCCCAGTTAACATCCTTTTTAAAAGGATTAAATCACGAAAGGGATTCTAGATCCCATCTCCCAATTACATCCTTTTTAGCAGCTATAAAGCTCAAAAAAGGATGTTAACTGGGAGAGAGGAACGTAAACCCCTAGCAATATTATGAAGAGAATTACTCGGGTCAAAAGAGGACGAACTTTGCTGGTCGAAAAGATGAAGAATGAAAAAGCGAAGCAAACAAACAGCCCTATCTATAAGGGGGAAGAGGCATTGGAAAGAGGAGATATGCGCTGGGAAAAGGTTTGTTGAAAAAATAAATCTCGAAACTTAGTAAAAAGCAGTAATTGCATGAACCCACTTGAATTTCCAAGGCACATAACGTGTGAACGCATATATGAAACGTGAATCATGCATTTAGCGCTTGATAACAACCAGTCGTTTTTTATACGAATGACAAAATATCTCGGCCTTAGTCGAAGTCTTGTTTAAACAGCCGAACACACAATACAAACGACGTCAGAATATAAAAATATTTCGGTCTTACTCGAAGTATTCGAAGAATATCTCGGCCGAACAAATGCTATAAGAGGAAGAAGAAGTCATCAAAATGCTGGAAGACTTTTCATTAAATCAACGAGGATTACAAAGGGAAAACCCATTACAAGGGTATGAAAAACAAAAAATACAGTTACTCATCCCTATGGCTATCTTCAGCACCGACGTGGTCCTCGGGAGAATCTTCCCCCCTTCCTCCTCTTCCTCCTCTTCGGGAATAATGGGAACAAGTTCCCCATTTTGTACCTCTTTATTTACATCGGTACCCGAGATATCAATCCCCGGAGCGAGAATTTGAATCTGAGCGATGGCCTTTGCGAAACCTGCCCGATGCTCCCCAAGGATGCAATCGATGGCCTCTTTCAAATCTTCCTGAGCCTCCATCTTGGCCTTAGTCTCGGCATTCAAGTCGGCTCTAAGTTGTTCAATTACAACTTGAGCCTCCTTGAGCTCCTCCTCAGCACGAGCTTTATCCTCTTCAGCACGAGCTTTATCCTCCTCAGCTAATTTTGCTTGGGAGTTCAACTCGGAGTTCTGACCATTAAGCTCGGCGATGGTAGTATTCAGAAGATTATTGGCTTGGGCCAGCTCATCGCGCTCCGAGGAAATCTGGGCGAGATCCCCCTTCAGCTTCTCGATCGAAGCAAACTCAGCCTCCAAGTGCTGGGACTTTCTCTCAGTCTCTGTCAATTCTCGGCTACACAAACGGGCCAGAGCAGCAGCTCGGATACAGTAGACTGAGAGGGCCTCCATACTAGACTGAGCCCCATGCTGCTTAATTAAGCGGAGATCGGCAGCCTTCAGGTAATGCGAGTCAAAAGAAGGGAAGGGGTTGAAGTCATCGCTCCAGAGAGACGAGGTTCCTGCCTTCAAAGAAGTGTTATACCACTTCAAGTCGGCAGGAAGAGGAAGTTGCTCCTCTCGCTCCTTAGCACCCGTCTCATGTGTGGTAGGACGTTTGGGACTCGGGCGAGGAGGGGAAGAATCTTCGGCATCAATTACCATCTCCTCCCTTTTTCTTTTTTGAGGGGCAGACGATGAAGTCCCCTTAGCAGCGGCCTTAGCAGTGGCCGAAGAAACTCTTTTCTTCTTCTGCTTCTCGGTCGCTGAAGGACCCTTCTTCGGGGCAGATTTCAAAAGCTTTGAAAAGTCGAATTTCCCCATAATAACTGCCGAAAAGGAAAGCTGTTAGTACTGGAACACATACAAAAAAGATTTAAAAACTAAAAAGCCGAACACTTACTTTTAAAATCGGCTCTGAGTGGATGAAAAGGGGAGTTTCAGAAGACGTCCACAATGGAGAGGCCGAGGAAGTTTTTCTAAGATATCTACATCCTGTTTATCCTCGGCAGGAAGGGATTCGTATTCAAAACCAACAAATTTGGTAGGGGACGATTGCCAGTACAAAGGAAACCTGGCACATCCGTTTTCATCAAAAAAGAAGGAAAGGTGAGAATCCGAGGGGCGAACTCGGAAGAAGTCAACTTTGAAGTTTTTATACGATGATGTACACAAACTAATCAACCCTCTTCGGTTCAGTCCATTGAGGGAGATCCACCCAGTTTTCTCACCAAACCTTGTTTGGTAAAAGTACAGAAATTTGGGGGTGGTAGGCTCCATCCCGATGTATTGACAGAGAATTTGAAAGGCTTTTAAAGAAGCCCAACTGTTAGGATGAAGCTGAGTAGGTGAAACATTCATGGTTCTCAGAACGTCACACTCAAACTCAGTAAAGGGGAGAGACACACGTAGATGAGAAAAAAGTGTTTTATACATATATGTAAAAGAAGGCTCGGAAGGATGAGCGCTGAGGAAAACATACTCGTCACCCGAGCAAGGAGAACAGATGAACTCGGACTCGTCTCCAGATGCCGAGATAGCAATCTCGGACCGAAGACGAGTGATTGAATCCGAAGATTGATAGCTAGAAAAATAAACCCCAACTTCGCCCCTAACCCAGGTATACCCAGGAAGGGTAATATCGGGAATAGGGTCTTTAGGAACCCTTTGGGGTCATTTGCGTGCTTTGGGTTTGGAAATTTGGGGGGAGGGAGAACCAGACCCAGAAGAACCAAACCCAGAAGAAGACAACCCGGAAGAGGACGGCCTTACCTGACCGTCGTTTAGTTCCTGTGAAGGAACAGAAGAGTTTGAAGGAGAACCCCCAATGGGAGAAATCTCGCGTTCCACCAGAGGCGAAGTGTTCGACTCAGTAGACTCAGATGAACTCATATCCGGAAGCAAGAAATAAAACTTAGAAACACGAAAGAAGGAAGAAGGCTGGGCGTACCTAAAGAACGAAAGGCAGAAAAACGATTGCAGAAACTCGAAAAACAGAGTTGAAGAGCGAAAGAAGGTAATGGATGAGGAAGAACAAGGTGGAATTAGAATAGATATTTATAAAAGAAAGATGCCAACGGTTGATGAAGAGACACAATCAATGGTTCACGTTCCTTTAAATAAAAGAAGAAAAAGGGCGCGACTTTTAATTTTCCTCCCTCAATAAATGAGCGCGGAGCTCTAGGGTTACTCACCTATAACGTACAACAGAAGGATGAAGGGAAATGATTGCCTTCTCTGACATAAAAAAGGGGGGGAGAAGGAAAATTCGGTTGAAATGACGGTTTGAAACACGGAAGGAAGAAAGTCTACGTGGCCGAAGTATAAGCTCGGTTTGATACTTGTCAGCTCTTTCGCTTATTTAAGCTCGGAGCTCGGGGGGCTTGTGTACTGACCGAAAATATAAGGCCGGATCGACCAAGCTTACTCCTATAAATGGGCCTTGACCCAAACTCCTCCAAAGCCGAGGACTTGTTAATACACTTGTCAGCCAAGGATAAATACTCGGACCTATCCCATCATAGACCGCGGATGAAGACATCTCGGTCCCGTGCAATCCAGTCACAATTGACTTGGTCAAACATCTTACTTGATTATTCAAATATCTCACCGTATAACTCGGAGCCTTATCCTTATCTAGTTATGATAACAACATAATTTTATCAGAATTTCTAAAGATAAATACGATCTCAATAACAGTCCAACTAAAACTGTTATACCTAAAAAATCTCTATAAATAGGGGATCAACCCCCTCACTTAGAACGACGTTGCTTTGATTCCCACTTGGGATACGTAGGAGCAGAATATCAATTCTGTCAAGCTATTCCATAAATACTCCCACAAAGTTTCACCGGACAAGTATCTCTTATTTGAGATATTTGGACGGAACAATAAATATATATATATAATATTTTTGAGAAGATGGTATTTGACAAAAAAACATATTATATTTATGTATATGTGTGTCTATGTGTATGTATACATAAAGAGAGGGTAGGGTGGGGTGTGGGGGGGGCTCACTTACTGTATAGTAAGTCGTTAAGTCGTTAATACTTACTTTGTTTGATAACTTTTACATAATGTGAGTTTAACAAATTTAACTATTGAATGATTAATGTAAAAGATTATATACTTATAAATATTTAATTTGTCTGAAATTTAGTATATATAATAACTATTGAGATAATATCACGTGATTCAACAGTTAAATTTGTTAAATATTCACATTATATAAGAAGTTATTACACCGACCAAGTATTCAAAGAGTAGTGCCAGCTGGAGCAAGTGAATCCCTCAATACTTACATTAATTCTTGTTGCAGGCAATCCTTTATCACCGGATTGGATTGGATCGGTTTTGAATTAAAAAATCATTCGATTTAATGATGAAAATATCGTGTGGTTTGGATTGGATCGATTTACTTCCTTAAAAAAATCTGATCCGATCCAATCAAATCAAATGCGGTTTGGATTGGATTGGATAATTCGGTTTTTATCATACTTTATTTTTTTTCTAATGTCAAGTGTCATTTCTACTTATTTAATAGTGGATAAAAGATAATCTTCGTTTTAATTTGGAAGTTTGAGAAGAACAAAATTATTGATATTTTTTAACACGTTCTTTTATATTAATTCTCTATATCTACTCCCACTTATCATATTTTTTTTTCCTTGAATCGGCTACAAATAAATTGTAGCTAATTATTTTTCAAATTTACTTAATTGTTTTCCTATTTTTCATGATTAATGAATCAAATATATATGTTATGCATCAAAACTTTTAGTAAAATATAACTTCAAGACATCAAAATTTATTCTAAATAGTCTTATATATGTCATTCCAACAAAAATATTAAAGAGAATGGGGGACATAAAAGTATGAAGAATAATGTTTAAGTGTGAGTAATATTATAATTTCAAAAATAATAGTATATGTATATAATAGATCGGTTTGGATTGGATTTCACTATAGGATCCAAAATCCGATCCAATCCAATAAAAAATTGCGGTTTTTTCGGTTTTCGGTTTTTCGATTCGATTTTTGCGGTTTTAATCGGTTTGGATCGGTTGATGAACACCCCTACTTTATCATATAGACTCGACAAGAGAAATGCATGTGAGGAACACATTCTTTATCACATTGCTCTTTAACATAATCTTAATTATTGGATGGATTTCATGTGAAACCCACCAAAACAATGTCTCATGTGAAATCCACTCAATAAGTAAGGGTGTGTTAAGAGGAGTGTGATAAAGATTGTGATACTAGCATTACTCTATATACAATGTGTGAATACAACAACAGGTAGTAGGTAGCGCCACGCTTTTTAAATCTATAGCATGTCGAGCGACTCTCCTGAATTTGCTGATTGGGGATCAAAGTTCTATATTCTTAGTTTCAGGTGCAACCGGGGACAAGAAGTCAAAGAACCTTCCTCAGTTGCATGAAGGGGAAAGAAAAGAACCTTCCTCAGTTGCACGCCAAATATTGCCTGATACCAAAAATATTTGAACAATAAAAATATACCTTTGTTGTTTGTTTCTACTAGATACCAAGTTTCTATTATGCTTATCAAGGGTATCGGTGTTTGCGCCTTTGTGGTACTGAGTAATTGTCGCCTTCTTCGTTCTTCTAACCCATCTTTCACCATTTAGCATCTGATTGGAACCTTCCTTTTTGTGTATTTTACTTGTTAGTAAGGGTTACTTCGTGGAAAAAATGACATCTAGAGTTTTATACATGACTGAGGAAGGTTTCAACTATAGAAGACAATATAGTACTCCTCTCTGTTACTTTTTCCCTATTTCTAAGACTCAATTGACGTACGATTTCTCCAATAGACTCCTATAAATATGCACTGCCCTTTTGATCTTTCTATGCTAAATGGTACTAGAGGTTTTGGCCTTAATTAGTATTCAAAATCAAACATTGTAGATTTTTGATCAGTTGGGTGAGATATACAATATTCATGGATGAGAAGGGCAAAACCAGTAGTGCACCCAACAACAAGCGGAAGATGCCTCTACTTGTTTTCTTCGAAGATGCAAGGTATTATTATTAATTAGACACCTGATATATATGATACGATGTTTAATTTCTTATAGGAGCAGGACCAGCATCATGCTGGCTAGAATTATATGATATATATGAATATGATTATATTATATATTTTGAAGTTTTATGAACTAACTACTATTGCTTGATTATGCTAATGTGAATGCAGAGGTGTTTTCAAGCTGGATGCCCTTTCTAGGGAGATATTAGGCATTGCATTGCCCTCTGCACTGGCTGTTGCTGCTGATCCCATTGCTTCTCTGATAGACACAGCATTCATAGGCCACTTGGGTATTTCCCTTCTTATCACTCCAAACCCTATGTCTCTCCCCCAAACCATCTTGACCGCCTTATAACTCCCAACTCCAGTACTATTCAACATTGATTAGCTAGCTTTCACAACTTTTGGTCTTCTTATGATATCAATGACAATAATTTATTCTTTAACTAAGGACTTTATTTAATTAGATTTGTGTGGGCCAAACATTGACAGCCTTTTATTCATTAAGCCAAGTGTTGTGACACTGCATGCATGCTGCAACTTCCTTATATAGCTGCAATTAAATACTTTTTTTTTCCCTCACAAATTTGTTTTTTTAAAAACTTTTATGCTTGCAAAAGAGGCACACATCTAATTTGCACCAGCTACATGCTTTTGCATGGCAATTGTTCCTCCACTCAGTAATACTAGTTGCAATTATTTTATTTTATTTTATTTTATTTTTATCTTTGATCAAAGATATCATGATGGATGTTGTGATGCTAACCTCTAAGTTTGTAGTGGTGGTTAAGTAAATTCCTCACAAAAGTAGCAACTTCAAAATTCAAACTCTGACCTTATAGTTAAGATTCACCTGGAATCGCAATTCACTTAACTGAAACAAACCACTGTTAAATTGCAACTTGCAAGCTACTAGTGTTAAATGAAGTTTGTAGCTAGAATAATTTTTTACTATTTAGCTTTTGATTCCAGCTTTCCCTTTTCAACTGTTTAGGACCGGTGGAACTAGCTGCTGCAGGAGTTTCCATTGCTTTGTTCAACCAAGCTTCAAGGATTACCATATTCCCTCTGGTCAGTATTACAACTTCCTTTGTGGCTGAGGAAGATACTATTGAAAAGCTAAATACCAAAGCTGCCGAAAACAAGGTGAAGGAAAATGCTAAGTTCAGGGAATTATTAATGCCTGCGGATTATAGGCTCCAAGACATAGAAAAAGGTACACCAAAAGAGAATATTGAGACTCCAAAAGAATCTTTGGCTGGAAACGGAGAAGAAACAAACGAGCTCATAGCAAATAATTATGACACAAATAATGGAGATGGTACTTTCCCTATGGAGTCTTTTTTTCTGATTATGTATATATCTAATTGTACATGATTATGATATTTTTTAGAGGTGTCAAATCGATCGGTCTTAACCCACATAATCCTAGTCTAGGGCCAAAAAGCCCGTAGAGCCAAGTACGCTAGGACCAACCTATAAGACCGACTCATCCATTTCACATAGATGAATTTATAACACATAATCACAACCTAAATTATTGCATCCCCCAGTAGAGTAATAAATGTAAGTTCATCCTGACTATAACATATTTACACGAATTTCAAATAAATCAAATAAAATCAATACGTAGAAACTTTTCTGGGACATATATTGTTCAAGGAGGTTGTTAATTAGAACTTCTCAATATGTGTGTTCAACCTTTGCTTATCATGTCGTAGTCATGTGTGAAGAAAATATGAATGAATCTGAAATATAATTGAACATTATGATATTTTGAACTCAAATTCAACGACAAGTTCTCTTCGCAGATGCCAATTCAAATACATGCAAGTCTTCTTCTGTCACTAGTAGTAATAATGGTAAGGACAAAGTTGTAAAGAAGAAGCGACACATAGCTTCAGCATCAACAGCACTCATTTTTGGCACAATCCTTGGCCTCCTTCAAGCTGCAATCCTTATATTTGCAGCCAAACCTCTATTACGTGTGATGGGTGTAAAACATGTAAGTCTCTTCATTATCAAGAGCACATATTACATATTTCTTCGTCAGTAATACTCTAACCCATTTATAAAATGAAACAAATTCGAGCATCAGAACACGTAAATAAAATACAGCCACATTTTTGTAACAGTATTATCTTTACTTACCCAAATACACAACTTCAACCCCACAAAATTACCCAAAGCCCAAAACGCGTATCCAGGCCCTACAGATTTTACCCTTTTGAGTACAAACCAATCTATAAAGACCCAATAGACCCCGCCAGCCTAAAACCCCAAACAAAGATGCCCAGATCCCCTCATCCCAAAGAAGCCAATATGATTGTAGGTTAATGCTCTAACGACCCATTCACAGAAGCAAGTGTGGAATCTGAGCTTGAAACCATCAACCGCTTCATAGTTATTGTGACTGCATCTTGTATGACCACTTCAAGGAGAAACCACTAAAAATATCAGACCAGTGTTAAGAATTTTTTGCTCGTATAGGGACCAAACGGGTAACATATAGGGACAAAATGGGATTTTTTTTACATATAGGGATCATTTTAATATTTTTTTATATATAGGGACCAAATCGAGAATTCGTGTTAGATATAGGGACCAAAGTATTACTTTAACCAACATTTTATTAAAATGGAATTATTTGTGCTTTGTTTAGGATTCTCCTATGCTAGCCCCGGCAATGAATTACTTGAGATTGAGATCGTTTGGTGCTCCTGCTGTACTTCTTTCCTTGGCCATGCAAGGAATCTTTCGAGGGTTCAAGGACACAACAACTCCTTTATATGTCATTGGTAGGTTGAAATGATCCAATATATTGTTTACACATTGAAGCATAATGTTTGAGATACAGCTGAAAGAATCCATATAGCCAGACATATGAATGCTTTCAAATCAAGAATGAACTACTAAAAAAATTGAGAGTTATGTTATTTACACCAATAAAATATTTCACAAGTATTAAAGAAATCTCATCAGAACCATTTACTTTTATCTTTCTTCTTCTCACATCAAATGCTCCATGTTTCACCTGTGAAGTGTCTGTGCAAGAAACATTTTTATATATAAAAAAATGCTAATTGGCTTCAACTTTTTTCAACTGCATGCTTGATTTAAATTCAAACATTTTCCCTAACTTGGTTCATTTGTTTATTTGGCTTTATTTAGTTTTGGGATATGCATTGAATGTCGCATTGGACCCAATACTTATTTTTACATTGAAATTGGGCATCCGGGGTGCAGCCATTTCACATGTCCTCTCCCAGTAAGTCTTACTTTGATATATGTCCAAATGACAGTCAATCTTTTTTTTTTTTTTTTAATGTTCAAAAAATTGTATCTTACAAAATGGCGATATTTGTAGGTACATTATGGCATTTACGCTCTTGTTGATATTAATGAAAAAAGTATATATCCTACCTCCAAGACTTAAGGATTTGCAGATATTCCGGTTTCTTAGAAATGGTAAGGGGCTTAAACATAGCATGTTGTGGTTGTAGACTCATTAATTATTACTATTGAAAATAAACAATAGACCAAAGTCCAGCAAGATCGAGCTCAAATATAGTGATCAAACATTTTTTTTATCGCATGTCAAGCTAAAATTGTTACTTTGGTCCTAGTCACCATGCCTAAATGGACTCAATTTTTTATCTTGTATTTCCTATTTTTCCATATATATATAGATCATATTATTAGTGAATGATGATGACGAATTTTAAGTTATGTTGGATTTTGTTTTCAATTTCATGGTTTACTACAGGAGGTCTATTGTTGGCAAGAGTAGTAGCAGTGACATTCTGTGTGACCTTGGCAGCATCATTGGCAGCAAGGTTAGGTTCAATTCATATGGCTGCATTTCAAACCTGCCTCCAGGTCTGGTTGACATCATCCCTTCTTGCTGATGGTTTGGCAGTTGCTGTACAGGTACAGAAATATTTTTTCCCCAATGAATACTGGGAATTATTTAACATAGACATTTAGCTAGCTTCTCAAACTCTTGTTAATTTGTGCTATAAAAATCAAATAATACTATTACTAATGATCAGTTTCCCTGGCTCACAGGCAATTCTAGCTTGTTCCTTGGCTGAGAAAGACTATAACAAGGCAATATCAGCTGCAACAAGGACACTGCAGATGAGTTTTGTCTTAGGAGTGGGGCTCTCTCTTGTTGTTGGTGTTGGATTGTACTTTGGTGCTGGAATATTTTCCAAAAATGCTGATGTTATGCACTTTATCAGAATAGCCATACCGGTATATATTATATCCCTTGTACAATAATGGAAGCCATAATTAATGTAATTTTTCTATGTGATTCTTATATCTAATTTGATTTAACCCTACTAGTTTGTTGCTGCTACTCAACCACTCAATTCATTAGCCTTTGTCTTTGATGGTGTGAACTATGGGGCTTCTGATTTTGCATATTCTGCATACTCCTTGGTAAGTTCATATGCCCCCCCATTTTTTTAATTTCTTTTCCATAATATGTCCTATTTATTCAAATTTAATGTAGTAATTTGTTAATACTCTTTTTCTTCAGGTCATAGTGTCAGTAGTAAGTGTTGCTACAGAGTTCCTTCTCTATAGGAGCAAACATTTCATTGGGATCTGGATTGCACTAACCATCTATATGACTCTTCGCATGTTAGCTGGTGTATGGAGGTATATAAACTTAAGTAACTAAAGCACTAAAACTAAGAAATCATCACTTTATCACATTTGCTTGAAAGATCAGCACTTCAGAGAGTGATATATAGTGGAAATGCATGACACCTACCTAAAAGGGCTTGACACATTGACAGGCAGCAGGTTATAAGGATCTATACAATATTAAATATAGATTAAAAAAATCTCAAGCACCCATAATTTCTTTTCTTTGTTCAAGAAATTTTAAAAAGTGACATGAAAATTACATGCTACATTCTTTCTTATCTATCATTTTATAAATTTAATTATTTTGTATTTTTTAATTATCTGTCAATTTAAGAAATTAAAAGAGGTGTTAATTAATTAACATTATGATTTATTCTTGAATATTTCAATGAGAAAGAATTAGTGTAGTGATATTTTTTAACATTTGAAATAAAAAATAAAATTTAGTTATTATTTCTTACAATAGAGACTAGTAGTTTTTTCGATTTTTTTGTAATTACTTTATAAAAAGGCATATGAAAAGGAACAAAGAGTATTCTTAAAATTAATTATGATCTTTTGCTTGAGAGATTTAGTTTGTTAGTTTCATATTCTGAAGTTGGATTACGTGCATGATAAATATGCATATGCACCATGCAGGATGGGAACAGGAACAGGACCTTGGCGTTTTCTCTTAGGCCGCTCAATGATGCCTTAGGATATCCAACTCAGCAGGGCAATTTTGTTGTTGAGCAGCACATGATCTGCATCACTTGGATTTTTATTTTATTTTCCCCCCACATATTATCACTTGTCACTATATTTTTGTATGTCTTATATCTTGTAGTACTGCTCCATTTACACGTGCTTTGTTATGTATCCTACCCCTATTTCTTTTACTCTCCTATATTGGGGATAAGAAATCATGTATCCTATACCCATTTTAGTCTTGTGGTATTTAGAATATTCTTCTTCCTGTGGTCACTTACGTGAACTTTGAGTGCTTAACCTTTATATTTATATATATTTTTCATTTTCATCAAGTAAAATTTTTCAAGCGGCGGAAGTTAAACATTTAATTAGTATTCTACAGCTTTGAGGGACAAAAAGTAGGACTAAATTTTATTTTTTTTTTGGGTGGAAAAAAGGGGCAAAAGCCCAGAAAGCAAAAAACAATTACAGAGCACGAAGAAGAAGCAAACTGAGGTCGGGCGGAGGATGATCAACAATATGGAACCCTAACTCAGAATCAAGACTCGAATCAGCAAGTCAGTCAGCACAAAAATTCCCCTCCCTGTGAGTATGTCTAAAGGTGATGCACCACTCCCTCTTATTCCACTCAAGAATAATGCGCTCAAAGAACACATCTAGGCCAACACTAGCACCCTGCTTATTACCCTTAAGCAAAGAAACGATAGATGCAGAATCAGACTCTACTACCAGTTTTCGGATTCCAGAGTTCTAAGCTAGCTCAATTCCTTTCAAGATACCCCAGACCACCGCCCTAAAAGCTGAGGAGAATCCAATATTCATTTGAAACCCGCTAATCCAGGAACCCTGGTCATCACGGAGGACTCCACCACACCCAACCCTTCCCGGGTTACCTTTCGAAACACCATCTGTATTCATCTTGAACCAACCCTCCAGAGGGTGAAACCACCTCACATGCTGAGTTTGCCTAATCTTAGTACGGGTAGGCTCATAATTAGCAGCAATAGCTTCCTTGATATTCCTCGCATATTGCTTGATGAAGAGGGACGAATTAAAAGGTCTCTGGAAGTCCTCCTCGAATAAGGCTCTATTCCTCCAAGCCCAAAGGAAGTAGCAAGTAGTCATGAAAATGCTGGCCCAATTAGAAGAAAAGCCTCCACCATAAGAGCAAGAGAGATTCTTCGTAACCCAGTCCTGAAGATTAAGGCTGAAAAACTCACCGGGATTAGCTGAGTCCAACATCGGGATCCAAACTTGAGTAGCAAAAGGGCAATCCCTTAAGACATGCAGCGTTGATTCGACAGTGCCAGTACAAACAGCACAATCCGAAGTTTGACCACTCCAAGAGCTTCTACGAAGGTTGGTAAGGAGCCGATCATGCATCACCTTCCAAGCATGAATCTACAAACGAAAAGGGCCCTTCCACTTCTAAATGAGACTCCAAGTGTTACTACCTGAGCTATCATTGACTGGGTTCAAGATATTATAAGCACTCCTAACCGAAAAGAGGCCATCACTGGAGCCCAACCAAGACAAACCATCTTCTCTATCAGACTCCCTAGGAGGAAGAGTAGCAGCTACCATTTTAATAGTATCCTCGGGGATGAAGTTTCTCAATTTTTCAAAATCCCAGTCGCCATTGTCCAGCACCCACTCATTCACTGTGGAGGACTTGAAAGCATAAGTGGCATCAACCGGGCACCACTGCTCCAAACGCTCACGTCCCAACAACCAGTTATCCTTCCAAAATAAAGTGTTCTTGCCATTCCCCAGGTTTTTCATTACATTGTCTAAGAGCACAGGCCACAAGTTTTGGATATTCCTCCAAAGACAAGAGTCCTGAGGAGTGCAACTGGTACCAACTCGAATGTTACCATTACACGCGTATTTACCTTTCATAACCCTCACCCAGAGAACCTCAGGCTCATAAAGCATCCTCCAACCCAACTTCAAGAGGAAAGCATCATTGATCAAAATCGTATGTCTAAAGCCAAGCCCTCCATTCAGCTTCGGCTTACAAAGGACATCCCACCCAATGAGGTGACATTTACGCTTCTCTCAAGAGCTCCCCAAACAAAATCACGCTGAATACGCTCAATCTCCTTGCACGTAGAGATGGGGACCTTAGTGTTGGGGTTTTCATGAGATTATCCTCTTTTAAAATCAAATCTCAAGGTGGAAGAAAACCATCTCCATGGATCACGCATTACAAAAACATGAATCACATAAAGGGCTATTTGTGTTTACCTCTTGAAGCGTGCTTTCACTGTGATCACAAGTGCCACGAAGGAGAATCACCTCTATATATTCGGTCCACGCGGAGTTCGGAGCTTTACGTCTTGTGCTAGCTGACGGCTATGGGAGGCAAGGTTAGCAAGACTAGGTTTAGAGCAAGACTAATGGTCTATTTATAAGCCAAATACTCATCTTGACCTAATTGCCTACTTATTGGGCCTTGTACGCTACAAGTCCAATAACCTTTAAATTAATTAAATCATATTTAATTAATTGGCATGCACCCCATTTGCTCTATGCGTGTGACCCTGTAGGCTCCCACTAAGTTGGCAATAATATTAAATATTACAATAATATCAAATATTAATTATAATATTAAATATTATAAATAATAAGTGGCATCTAGCAATGCATAATTACTACCCAATTAGCAAGAGTATCGGTGATCCGATTTTAGCCTTACCACGACCAAAATTTACTGTGCAGTAAATGTCTCTTCGTCCATATGTCTTAATTGAACACAAGGCATAAGAGTGTCATCCTTGTTATGTTCAATTATTTATTCCTCGATCCCCGAGTAGACGTGTAATCACAAATGGGCCCAATATCACATATTGGCCCACTTCCGCGTGGCCACGCATATTTCACGTCTTACTCTATCGAGATCGAGGGGCCCAAGACATTATCCCTGTTATGTAGGAGGGACGAATCCTATCTACATCACTCACACTCCTCAACATGATTTACTGTAGGCCCAATAACTACCTTTATGATCACCCTGTTACGCGTGACGTTTGATAGCATTAAAGCCTACAACTCCTCATGTAGGAATCATAGTGACTTCAAGTCGAATGACTATTTCACCATGGTCGCCATAAGAATACTTGTGACACTTACATAACTATTATGAAGTATATATTCTCATAGTGGGTCATCCGGTATAAATATTACTCCTAATATTTATACATGTGTGCTGACTTGATATCATATATACTTGACCCGTGAGATTTGGCCATCAGTCTACTCACACAATAGTCTCTATGCATTATTGTCGTCCTAGTTAACAATAATACTCGACTACGGATATTTAAGAATAACGCTCTTATTATTTAATGAGGTCTCATGATTAAGTCTCGTACAATGTCTCATTAAATGAATTGCCTATTCTAAGGACTTTATTATGCTATTAAAACATATAAATAACATAATAAATAAAATGCCTTTATTTATATAAAATATATATAATCCAAAGTCATGATACAAAATGTAAATCTACTAATATAGATTGGCCACTAGGGCTTACACCAACACTTAGAGTGTTGCATTACATAGGAGGACATAGACCCTAGCATGGATTTGGTTAAGGTAACTCTACCTGCCATGGACAAACACGAGGACTTCCACCCAGCTAGCTTGGAATGCATCCGCTCAATGATGCCTTTGAAGCTGTTTATTTTAGCTTTGCCATTGAAAGGGATAGACCCCTGGTACTTACCAATTCCAGGAGCAGGACTAAAGCCACTCCTAGAGATCAAATTCTCTCTAACTTAAGTGGATAAATTCTTGGAGAAGAAAACACTAGTTTTTTGAATGTTAATCTTCTGCCCAGAAGCATTACTGAACTTTCTCATCACCTCCAAAATACAATCCATTTGTCTTACGTTGGCTTCAACAAAAAACAGAAGATCATCGGCAAATAAAAGGTGGGAAATTTCAAGACCACCTCTACCCGCCTTGATAGGGATCGAATCCCTACTCTCGACAGCATCCGAAATCAAGTGGGAGAGCCGCTCCATGCAGATACCAAAGATGTAAGGGGAGAGGGGGTCACCTTGACGCAAACCTCTCCCAGAGCTAAAAGCCCACGTCTTCTCACCATTCCAAAGAATGGAAAAAGTTGGGGAGGAAATACATTCCATAATAACTCGGATTAAATCGTTGGGGAAGCGCAGGTCAACTAGACAATCTTGTATAAAAAGTCCAAGACATTCGATTGTAGGCTTTTTCAAGGTCTATTTTGATAGACATGAAGCCTTTTTTGCCCTTCATCTTCTTCATCGTGTGAACTAGCTCATGAGCAATGACAATATTATCATCGATGTTGCGCCCCTGAACAAAACTGGCCTGGAAAGGGGAGATACAGTTACTGAGGAGAGGCTTGATACGGTTCACTATAGCCTTGGTTAGACACTTGTAGATGACATTACACAAAGAAATAGGTCTAAACTTACTTATAAACTCAAGCTTATCAATCTTGCCAATAAGCACAATAAGAGTGGAGTTTATCTTTCTGATTCTGACTGGATCATTCCAAATACCTTTCAAATAATCACAGACCTCGGCTTCCACAATGTCCCAGTTTTTGTGGTAAAAGATAGCCGGGAACCCATCAGCTCCCAGAGCCTTTAGGGGGACCCATAATCTTCATAGCCAACCTTAACTCATCATTAGAAACACAACCATGTAAGCACGCCATTTTGTCCTCCTCCAGTCTCGGGTAGGTATTGTTAGTGGATAGATTCTCACGCACGATGTCCTCCTCCGTAAACAAACTGCCATAAAATGACAAAACCATATATTTGATCTCATCCTGATCATAGATCCAATCACCATCATCATTTCTAATGGCAAGGATCTTATTTTTCCGTCTTCTGGTTATAGTCTTAGCATGGTAATATTTAGTGTTTATGTCCCCACTATTGATCCAGTCCTTCCAAGATTTTTGGAGCCATAACACCTCATCCCTATCTAGGATCAATTCAAGTCTGTCTCTTAGCTGTTCCTCCAATCTAGTTAGGAATCTGTTATTACCATAGTCTTGAGCATTCTGGATCCCCTGAATCCGCTTAAACAACTCCTTTTTTCGTTGAAGATGTTACCAAAGGACTCCTTGTTCCAAGAGTTAAGAGCAGTTGCTAAGCTAGAAAGCTTATTCGGGAGGATGCCCGCATTCTCACCCCACGCATTTCGGACCACATCAATGAACTCCTCATGCTGGAGTCAAGAAGCAAGGAACCGGAAGGGTCTAGCACCACTACGGCTTCTGTCTTCACTCAAAACCACTTTAAGAGGGTGGTGATTAGAGTGGACTCTAGTCAAAGACCTCACCACGCATCAGGAAACATAAGTCTCCAGCTAGAGTTACACAAAGCTCTATCAAGCCTCTTGAAGATTCTATCCCTATCTTGCCATTTAAGACTACTCCAAGTAAACCGAGACCCAACCACACCAAGATCCATAAGGTTGCATCTATTAATCCACCGTATAAACTCCTCACATTTATGAATATCAACCTCAGCGCCCCGTTTCTGCTCCGAAGCATTAGCTATACAGTTAAAATCACCAATTACAAGACAAGGAGCAGTGATATTATGCGCTATAATCTCCATTTCCTCAAAGAACTCCCTTCTAACAACCTCTCTCGGGTTTGCATAAACTGCCGACAGAGCCCAAGATTGTTCAGTAGGAGGATGAACCTGAACATGAATGAATTGATCTCTTAAAGACACTACCTCGATTTTCAGCTCCGGGTCATTCCAAAGAATCCAAATGTCCCCAGAGTAACCTCTTGCATCGCTAACAACATTAAACTTCAACCCTAACTTTCTGATCGTGTTTTGGGCCCTAGGACCACTGCACCTAGGTTCCTGCACAATAACTAAGTCCGGCTTATGTGTAGAAACTAACAGGTGAAAGGACTGCCCAAAGCTTTTACCAAGAGCTCCTCTAACATTCCAATTCAAAATAATCATAAAAAACCAGAATGGGGGGTGATTCAGAGAATCAATCCAACATCTCCAGAGAGGTTTCCCCCACTGTTTGCATATCAATGTCAGCGCCAAACTTTGAGACATTAGTCTCATAGGACTGCAACTCCATATCCTCAAGACCGGGACCAGGGTCAGGAGGTTTCGAAAGTAACGAAACTGGGTTAATCACGCCAACTTGCATGGCACTGTTCTCTGCATGCAAAACAGGCTGGCTAAAAGGCTTAGGATTAGAAGGCTTAACTATGGTACCAAACGAAGTGGGTATACGTGTTGGACAGGCCCATATTACCAGAGCTATCCTTGCGGGCTCCTTTCACTGGGTTGGGCTTATCATTCTGCTTGTTACTACTCACCATTGCCTCCACCAGATTCGGTGCCTCATTTAAAGCGACTCCCTGCCTTCTCTCTCTCCTCATTTGGGACACAGTTAAGATTGAATTTATTTCGATAGAATAATTGTTCTTCACTTTTGTTTCATCTGCTTTAATGTTTTACCTTGTTGTAAAAGAAACATAGTACCATCAAAGAAATACAAAAAGCAGATTAGTACATCGAAAATTGCAACACGATATGTACGATGACAACTTTATAACTAGAAAAAGCTGGATTGTACACAAAGGAGGAACAACAGTTTTCAAGCTGCAATGCTCAGAGCAGTGAGTCTCCATTTCATGCTACCTTGATAACCAAGAGTACATTTCAGCATTGCCAAGATCAAACCTTCAGTCACAACGGACATTATTTCATCTCTAAACGGAAAATTCAAAATAACCGTTGAAGCTTTTCAAGAGAGGGAGAATGTCACTATAAATAGAAGACCTCAAGTATTGAAGAACAACTTTTTGCAAGCCCAACCTCTGTCAATACAAGTCTTGAGAAAACAAGCTCTTATTCTTTTATTCTTTCATAAGCAAAAAGTTTGTATCTTTATTTTGAATATTGTGAAAATATTCAACAGATCTTAAACTTTCATATCCTCACATATAGTGAGTTAAGAAGATATTAAATTAAAATCTCTTTGTTAGAGTTAGATCCTGAAGAGGCTTGGTAAGAAAGGAATACTTGTAGCCCGGAGAGGTGTTGAATACTTGGTTGTAATCTATTTGGAGAAATAGTGGATAAAACCTTCAATTTGAAGGGACTGGACGTAGCTCTTGGTTGGAAGAGAGTGAACCAGGATAAAATCCTTTGTGTGAATCTTCTATCTCTAAACTCGTTCAGTTTTATTCGTTTTTACTGACTGAGGGGTTTTGATATTGCTTTTGTTAAAGCTTTTAAAAGATCTATTTCTGTGTGCTTGCTTCTGTTTTAATCTTCTTGTGTGCAAAAATAGTTTTGACGGTTGTTTTTCAAAAATTATTAACAAACACAATTAACCCCCCCCCCCCCCCCCTCTTGTGTTTGCCTGTGTCAACTTCAATTGGTATCAGAGCTCAGCCTCGAAAGGATTGAGCATCTAACAAGTGCTGAGAACAACCATGGATGCAAAAGGACAAGCTATCAACAGACCTCCTCTCTTTGATGGAACAGATTATAACTACTGGAAGGAGAGTATGATGGCCTTCTTGGATGCACAGAATGTAGATATTTGGGAGCTTATCGAAACCGGCTACACAGAGCCAAGAGATGAAGCTGGAGCTGCTGTTCCTAGAGCCCAATGGACTCAAGAGCAGAAAAACCAACATCAGTTGAATCTGAAAGCTAAGCACTATCTCATGTGTGCTATTACCAGACCTGAACATGACAAAGTTCACGGTTGCAATTCTGCTAAAGAAATCTGGGATACTCTTGCCCTAGCTCATGAGGGTTCATCACAAGTGAAGGAATCAAAAATAAGCATGCTGGTTCACCAGTATGAACTGTTTAAGATGGCTGATCATGAATCAATAGATCAAATGTTTGGGAGATTTCAGACTATCACCAACAATATCGAATCTCTTGGAAAAACATATGAAAATAGAGATCATGTCAAAAAAATTCCGAGGAGCTTATCCAAGCAATGGAGACCCAAAGTTACTGCTATTCAGGAAGCCAAAAACCTGAATAGACTCTCTCTGGAAGAGCTTCTTGGATCTCTCAAGGTTCATGAACTTGAACTTAATGAAGAAGAAAATTCCAGAAAAGGAAAATCTATTGCCCTGAAGGCGAAGAAAGCAAGCTCATCAAAGGTTCTCAAAGCTACTGAGTCATCAGATAAGTCTGGATCACTACAACAGAAATGACTTTAGATAGTGTTTCCGGATGCCTTTTAATAGCGTTTTTAAGCGCTATCTATGCCACCGCTATTAAAAGTAGTTAGCAAAGATAGCATTTAAGAAGTGATATTAAAAGATGACCTTAGATAGCATTTCCGGTAGTAAACGCTATCTAAAGGCAGACTAGAATGAAATGAAGCACAATACAAATTATGGGTAGCAAAACAACACTAGAATGGCAGAATTCAAGGTCTTCCTTGGTTTGTGAGGCAGATATGCAGATTCCCTGTAAAAGAGTGTAAAGCATGATTGGTTCTACTTGAAAATCATTATTTTCAAGAAATTCAAAACCCATCTTCAGCTCATCTCATCTCAAGAAATTCAAAATCATTATTTGTTTCCATGCAGCCATTTAAAGATATGATATAAGGAATGAGAATGGATCTTAGGAAGTCGAGTTGGAAACAGTTGGAAACAGGCTTGATGGCTACAAATCTTTCGGATATTATCACGCGCTTACCCCTCCAAATAGTATTTTTTCCTTACATAGGAATCTAGGGATAAAGAATTTTGCATATCCCAAGATGATAATGTATATGGGATGAAAATCTTCCTCACTCTACATTTGAGCTCAAAACTATAAATTACGTCAGATTTCCTATTCTTAAGGGATCTTTGTGTTTTCTTCGTGATTCTTATGCCAGGATATTCAACATTCCTTACCCCCGAGGCTTGGTTTAGCATTTTTGGGACGATATAATCTATCTGAGTAAAAGAGAGGGGAAAGAATAAAGATAGAGGGGAGAAAGAGGAAAGAGCTTGAATAGGGCCACATTTAGTAAGTTTTAATTGGTTTTTTTTTTTTTGATCAACAAGTTTTAATTGGTTTAGTGCATGTAGAAAGTGAACTACAGAAGTATCTTAGTGAGTATATATTATTCATGTGGGTGGGTGGATGATTTAAATGGCAGTGCAAATCATCTTCTGCCATATGTCCATAAATGAGATATTTTGATAGATATGAAAATGATGTATGTTTAATTTGCACATTGAACTGAAAAAATCCAATGAACTTAATCAATTCTATATGATGTGACTTAGATATTTTAAAATGTCATATCAGCTGTCATTTTTTTTACTGGCTCTATAAGTAAAATACTTACACATCATATCCAATCAAATATTTTTACATGATACTCAAAACTCTTGTCCTTTCTGATAAATAAACATATCAGAATGCTACAAAATAACATGAAAGAAATTCTAACTGAGATTATAGCATTGATAATCGATTAAAAACATGTATTGCCTAAAAATGTAGAAGCTCCTAATATAAGGGAGGGTTAGAACATTTCCATGTTAACAATTCAAACTTAAGTACAATGCTTTCTCTGATGCAACAAAGCAAAAATATTTCTAGTTTTACACCTTAACCTTAAGTTTTTAAGTACTTTAACCTATAGTAAAAATCTAAACATGGATATGCCAACTAAACATATCAAATCATCAACTGAGTACAGGAATCTAATAGAGTGTAGACCTTTCCTCATTATCCAACAAAAGACTATAGAAGCCATATAAAAATTAAACCAAACAATCATGTCAACAAGCTTCTGTACATTAACTATATAATTTAAAGAATTCAGTGTTAGGCATCTGAAGTTTTGAAGCAACATAAGTAAAATGCACCATAAGCAGCTTCTTTATCTGTAGTCTACATTTCTGTACAGTAAATCATACTCAACCTTATATTTTAAACAAAAATGTCTTGAAAACAAATATAACCTGTGAACTTTGAAGCATAAGAGCCGGCTGTTGCTTTGGAAACTGAGTTGGAATTATGAAGTGTACCTAATAAACAAAACAGTGAGATCCTTTGTCAAGCACAAAGACAAATAAATAGAACCTAAGAAATGCAGGAAAAAAATTATACAAGATATCAACATCAGCCTTAGAGCATAAAACTATTGGGAAGACTAAATTCAACCAAACAATTATAGGCCAATGCCATTTTAATGGATGACCAGCCCAAAATAACATCGATTATAAAATTTGGAGTAAATTATATTCTCCTGAACCTCCCATAAGGTTTCGAGTAATGGAGACAATGGAATTTGGAAAGAAGCCCTATACCATTAACCTATGCATAAATCAGGCACCATATCAATAAAGACTAAAAATCTGATTATCAAAGAAAAAAAAAATAAAGACTAAAAAACCGAACCTTCACATTACTGAACATGAATACTTGAACAAGAATATCTTGTCGTAACTCAGAAATTCAAATATTAGGATTTCACATACCAATGAGTATTGCTGCAACTACTGTGATCAATTTGACATAATATTCTCATACACATTTAAGCAAACATATGACAAGCAACTCCATAGATAGAACCAGGTTGATTAACAGAATCATATACCATATAAACAGACCAGATTATGCAACATCAAACAAGATAAACTGATTTTCATTTATTCAACACTCTTGTTACAGCATCACAATAGAGAAAGCAAGAAAGGAATATTAATTACCACACAGAGTACCTCTCCCAATAATCAATGGTAGTAACAATTCTGATCTTAATCTCTTAATTTTATCAAAATGTCATCTCACATACTCTCAGTAACATAAAAAAACGAGAAAAAAACTCATTGCAGAAAGAGGGACAAACAGGTCACAGCTGGACAGAACAGAGAAAAAACCTCGGTTGAAGAGAGAGAAGTCAGAGACCACCGCACAACGGCTTCAAACTCACCAATCCCGCCATCCAACCACCGCCGCACTCCCGCTACCGTCGACCGTGCCTCCGCAGCACTATAGTGACGTGGTTTTGGTTTGGTGGTTTTTTGGTGACAAGGAATGAGGGTCGTTTTGTTGCGGCGAAAGACGGACAATATAGAAGAAGGCAAAATTGCAGGTTGGGATATGTGGAAGGGGAAATGAACTGAAACCCTCTATTCTTTTATGATGTGTGTTGTTTTGAGAAGGCAAGGCAGAGAGGAATGTGTGATGTTAGATGCTATGCTAAAACGTAGAGAGCAGCCACGTAGAGGGAGAAGGCGTGAGAGGGGACGAGCTCTCTGGATGACAACCCTAGACTTGAACTGAGGTCAGTGATGAACTGAGGATGTTAGGGTACGCAGAAATTGAGAATCGAAGGATCAAAGCATACGCGCGCGCGGGTAGTTCTAAAATCAGCAAAGGTAATCACCTAAGATAGCGTTTCTAACTTTAAACGCTATCTAAAGGTTACCTTTTAATAGCATTTCATTTTACAAATGCTATTAAAAGTTGATTTTATTTTATTTATTTATTGCAAATTAGAAAACATAGCGTTTCCGTGTGGAACCGCTATCTTAGGTTGTTAGTTAAGATAGTGTTTCCTGATGGAAGCGCTATCTTTTCCTGCAGCTTGACTTTTAATAGCGGTTCCTTAAGGAAACGCTATCTTAGGTGATACCTAAGATAGCGTTTCCTTAAGGAACCGCTATTAAAAGTCCCCCATCACTTTTAATAGAATTTCCGCACGGAAATGCTATAAAATGTGCGTTATTAAAAGTCTAATTTGTTGTAGTGGATCCTCTAACAATGATGAAGGATCGGATGAGGATGAATTGTCTTTCATCTCCAGGAAGATTCAGCATATGTGGAGAAAGAAAGGTGGTTTCAGAAGGAAGCAATTCAACAAAAACGTTTTCCAAGGAGAAGTCAGACTCCAAGGAAAAAGGTCCACCCTTGTGCTTTGAATGCAAGAAACCTTGTCATTTCAAAGCTGATTGCCCTGAGCTAAAGGATAAAAAGAAATTCTTCAAAAAGAAGAAAGGTTTAATGGCTATATGGGAGGAACTTGATCTGTCTTCATCATATGAAGAAGATAATGCGGAGGAAGAGGCAAATATCTCTCTCATGGCAGATACTGCATCAGAAAGTGAATACACTAATGCTGAGGTAATGGACTCTGACCCGTCCACTCTTCAAAATGCTTTTGATGAATTGTTGCATGAGTCATCCATATACTGTCACGAGAGTATAGAAGTCTCAAAAAGAAATTTTCTAAATTGTCTGGAGAATATGATAAGGTCTGCACTGAGAAACAAAACCTTAAAGATAAAAATGACATACTAAAATTGGTGAGTGTCAGTCTAGCTGACAAAATGGAGTGTGAGCCTGATGCTTCTTGTGAAGTTGCAAAACTGAAGCAAGAAATAACATATATGACAGACTCTCTGTCAAAGCTTGTAGGTGGCTCAGACAAGCTTAGTCTCATTTTAAGGTACTCTAGGTCACCACATGATAAATCTGGCATCGGTTATGACAAAGAGAAGCAAGAAGCATCTCAACAAAAGTCAACACCACATACTCAGCACAGAGCTTCAAAACCTCAATCTAAAAATTCTAAAACAAAGTCTGGCCCCTCCAACACCTTTTGCAAAGTGTGTGGAAAGAATGGGCATACTTCATCTAGATGCATACATAATAAACATGCTAAGCATACTCGTCCAGTGACAACTAACAAGAAAGGACCCAATTAAGTTTGGGTACCTAAAGATAAGATAATACCTGTTGCAGATTTGCTTAACAACAGGAAGAAAACAGACGTCTTGGTACTTGGACAGTGGTTGCTCACGTCACATGACGGGAGAAGGGTGTATGTTCCAAAGCCTTAAGCCCAAAGATGGTGGCTGGGTTACATTTGGAGGAAATCAGAAAGGGAAGATCAATGGTATAGGTAAAATTGGTAAAAACCCTTTTTCCTCCATTGATAATGTTCTTTTAGTAAGTGACTTAAAACATAATCTGCTAAGCATAAGTCAATTATGTGACAGTGGATATGTTGTTTCTTTTGATAAGAACTTTTGTACTGTCCAAAAAGATGATGGATCACTTTTATTCACTGCTAAGAGGCAAAACAATCTTTATAAGATTGACTTGGTGGACCTTTCAAATCAAAGTGTCTCATGTCTAGTGTCCATTGAAGATGAGCGATGGATTTGGAACAAAGGGCTAGGTCATGCAAGCTTGAAATTAATTTCAAAGCTAATCAAGCATAACCTCGTGAGAGGGCTACTAAACCTTAAGTTCAAATCTGATGCTCTCTGTGATGCATGTCAAAAGGAAAAACGAGTCAAAGGTTCTTTTGAATCTAAGAATATTGTTAGTACCAATAGACCACTAGAGTTGTTACACCTTGATCTTTTTGGTCCAACAAGGACTGCTTCTGTCAGTGGTAAGAAATATGGTCTTGTCATAGTAGACGACTACACTAGATGGACATGGGTTATGTTCCTAACTCACAAGGAAGAGTCCTTCAAGGTCTTTCCTGTATTCTGCAAACGTGTACAGAATGAAAAAGGTATGTGTATCACTTCAATCATAAGTGACCATGAGGGAGAGTTTGAAAATAAGCTATTTCATAAGTTTTGTGAAGAAAGTGGTATTCTTCACAACTTCCCAATACCTAGAACACCACAGCAAAACGGTGTGGTAGAGAGAAAGAACAGATCTCTTCAAGAGATGGCTAGGACTATGATCAATGACAACTCTGTCCCTAGACACTTCAGGGCTGAAGCTGTTAATACTGCCTGCTACATTCAGAACAGAATATACATTAGACCTATCCTGAACAAGATTCCTTATGAACCGTGGAAAGGACAAAAACCCAACATATCTTATTTTCACCATTTTGGTTGTAAATGTTATATTCTTAACACTAAAGATCAACTTGGTAAATTTGAAGCAAAAGTAGATAATGGAATCCTGTTAGGATATTCTGAAACTTCAAAAGGCTTTAGAGTTAACAATTCTAGAACTCTAGTAGTAGAAGAAAGTATTCATGTCAAGTTTGATGACAAACAGCCTGATAAGAAATTATCAGAGCTAGATGAAGCTTTTGCAGATCTTGATCTAAACATCTTAGGAGATACACCAGAGATAAAGACTGATGATCAAGCAGACGACCCCACTCAACAACCAAAAACCTCAACTTCTCAACATGATACAGTTCAAAAAACTTGGTACTTCAGGAACTATCATCCACAAGATCAAATCATTGGAAACCCCAATGATAGGCTAAGAACCAGATCAACCTTCAAAGAGCAAGAAAACTCTGCACTAGTCTCTGAGTTGGAACCAAAGACAGTAGACGAGGCTCTGCTGGACGATGGCTGGATTATGGCTATGCAAGATGAACTAAATCAGTTTGAAAGAAGTGAAGTTTGGACTCTGGTTCCCCTTCCTAAAGATAAATCAGTGATTGGAACAAAGTGGGTTTAGAGAAACAAACTTGATGAAAATGGTAAGGTGGTGAGAAACAAGGCAAGACTTATTGCTCAAGGTTTCTCTCAAGAAGAAGGTATATATTACACTGAAACCTTTGCACCTGTTTCTAGATTAGAAGAAATTAGAATTCTACTTTCATTTGCAGCATATCATAGTATTATGCTTTTTCAAATGGATGTTAAAAGTGTTTTTCTAAATGGCTTTATTAATGAAGAATTTTATGTTATGCAACCTCTGGGTTTTGAGAGTGAAACCCATCCTGAACATGTATATAAGCTTAATAAAGCTTTGTATGACCTTAAATAAAATCCTAGAGCTTGGTATGATAGACTAAGTTCCTTTCTTATGGAAAATGGATTCAATAGAGGAAAGGTTGACACAACCTTATTTAGGAAGTCCATTAAGTCTAATTTCATAATTGTATAAATATATGTTGATGATATTATATTTTGTGCTACTAATGAGTCTCTATGCAAAGAATTCTCTAAGTTAATGCAGAAAGAGTTTGAAATGAACATGATGAGAGAACTCAAATTCTTCCTTGGACTTCAAGTAAAACAAACTATGGACGAGATGCTCATCCACCGAACCAAATATATAAAGGAACTCCTGAAGAAGTTCAACATGGATGATTGCAAACCAATGAATACTCCTATGCACCCCACGTCCATACTGAACAAAGATGATAAAGAGAAAAAAGTAGACCAAAAGATATATAGAGGTATGATAGGATCTCTTTTATATCTTACCGTGTCCAGACCTGACATTATGTTCGGTGTATGTTTACGTGCTCGTTTTCAATCTGATCCTAGAGAATCTCACTTGTCTACAGTTAAGAGAATATTTAGATATTTGAAAGGTACTACTAATCTGGGTTTGTGTTTTAAGAAATATAAAGATTACAAATTAGTTGGATTCTGTGATGCTGACTATGCTGGAGATAGAATTGAAAGAAAAAGTACCAGTGGAGGATGTCACTTCATTGGAGCTAATCTTGTCTCATGGTCAAGCAAAAGACAAAGTACCATTGCTTTATCAACTGCTGAAGCTGAGTATATTTCAGCCGCTAATTGCTGCACACAACTTCTTTGGATCAAATATCAATTGGAGGACTACAATGTGTTTGTAAGTAGTATTCCACTCATGTGTGACAATACTGCTGCAATTAATTTATCTAAGAATCCAATACTGTATTCTAGAGCTAAGCATATAGAAATCAAACATCATTTCATTAGGGATTATGCGCAAAAAGGTGTGTTTGATATACAATTCGTAGATACTGACCATCAATGGACAAATATCTTTACTAAACCTCTTGCGGAGGACAGATTTATATTTATTAGGAAGCATCTAAATATGTTATGTGTAGATCGATATAAGCGTTCAGACCTGAGAATGTTGTTCTGATAAATATACGTCTATTGATTTTTTTTGTCCAATGCATGTTAAAAATTTTTGCGACCAGAGCATGATAAAAATTATTTGCGTCTATTGCATATTCAACTGCGCATCTACTGCATAACGCGTCTACCACTTTTGCTTGCCGCGTCCATTGCATGTTAATATGCGCGTCCATACTTGCTTATGCTTGAACCCGTCTATGCATATATTTGTTAAATGCATTTATTTTGTCTTATAGATATATTTATCTAGTATATTCTCTCTGCCGAGTCAGTACATCCATCAATCCCATCAAGACCTTTTTAGAGTTCCAAAATACCAACGCCGTTTTATAAATAATGACATGTCTTGTCAATTTCTTTAAATTAATTTCCAAAAGAAAAACCTTTGAAATTCAAAACCTTTTTAAGTAAGTTTCTTTCCCTCTGAAAAACCTTTCGCTACCCATCTTCCCTGACAACTATCTCTCTCAATCTCTCGAGCTCTCTGTTTCCCCTGTCTCTGAACCCTAACCTTCAAACCTCAAAAATGGCTTCTTCTTCAACTTTCAACGTGGATAAACTCAACTTGGCTATTGAGCATCATTTCAACTTTGGAGTATTGCAAGACTATAACTTGGATATTAGCAAGTATATTAATGTTGCTGGCCGGGGAGGACTCTTCACAGAGAAAGTCTCTGTTTTTCCAAACCTAATTAGGGACTTCTGGAGGAATGTTCGAATTTCTGATACAGACTTCTCCTCTATGGTGTTGAGAAAGAATATTGTAGTCTCTGAGAACACCATTGTTGATGCTATTTTCTGCCCCCAGGAAAGGTTGGTTCTCACTGAGACTTGGGAAGCTGATCTGGGTAGTTGAGACTATTGAAGTCTGTTTAATTAAAGAAGACACTGTCAGAAATCACTATTGGAAGGCTGTTGAAATGAAGGATATTGTTCGTATCCTTCATCAACTACTAAATAAAGTGGTTCTTCATAAGTTTGGGTCCAAGGACAACCTCTCTTCTCTACACAAGTTCTGTCTCTGCCACCTCATGACTGAAACAAAAGATCAATCTTCCAAGAATTCTGTATGGAAGATTTAGGGATGCTGTAATGAACAAGAATAGACTATCAGCATTTCCCTACTGTCACCTTCTTTCAAAAATCTTCAAGGCACAAGAAATCCATGAATACATTGTTGCAAGGACTCCTGAGGAACAAGCCAGAATTTTGATTGAAAATCCAATGTCAGCTGCTGACTTTGGAAAAACGAACATAGCAAACATGAACCTCAGTACATATGCTGCTGCTATTGCTAAGACTGCGGAATTGATGAAGATTAAAGAAGAAATGGTAGAACAAAACATGGCTGAGACTGTGGAGCCAAAGAAGAATATCAGGAAAAAGACCACTGCTGCCAGGAAGCCTATGTCTAAAAGGCCTACTGGAATTGTCATCAAGGAACCTACTGCTGCTGCCCCTCAACCTGCCATTTATCAAAAGAGGACAAGAAATCTGGTTCTGTCACAAGATGATGAGGATATAATTCCCATCGGCTCTGTTTTGAAGAAACAAAAGACTGTTAATGCTGCTGCTGCCCCCTCTGCCATTGCAACCAGAAGGAGGCAACCATAGAGGAAAGCCAAAGCTGTCTTTGAGACTGAGGTAACTCTACATGCTAATGACCCTGTTAAGTTAGCAGTAGATGCCCTAGTTTCTAGCTTTGAGCATAGGATAGATGTTTCTGGTACATCTGTTAATGATGATATGACTGATGTATACATTCCCACACACTTCTCACCACAAACAAACCTTCTAGACCAACCACAAATAATCCTACCTCCTAAATCAACTTTCCAACCTATTATCCCTGCTGATGACCTTTAGTTCAACCAGCCTGATGATGGAGTTTGCCCTGGTTCCCCCTTTCCAAAAATCAAGAAAATCAACTTTCCCTATATTGATCCATCAATATTATATGAGGGAAAAGCTGAGAATTGGGCAAAAGTCAAGAGGGACTGGAAGATTCTTTTCCACGTCCACCAAACTGAACCTGAACCTATTCTAACCAGATGGTACCCTTTATCAGAATATGAGTATAAACCTGAAAACATCTACTCATATTGGGTTAACCCTGAACCACACACACCTGCTGGACCATTTCCATCTGAACTATTCAATTCCTTTGGGCCTCTTCTAACCCATCTACCAAAAAAGAAATTCCCACCTAGAAATATTTACCCCAACCTCATTAAACTTCAACCCTTCAAACCATTCATTGAAGGAGTTCAGAGGCACATCATTTCAAACTGGCATACTGACCCTGCCAAGAAGGATCTATCTGATGTCACATGCAAAAGATCCAGATCATTCAGGCATGTCCCCTTCATCATGGACAGAAACACTGGCTGGGAAACATTTAAGCAGCCCAGTATGTATGGCAGAGCTACAGATTTTGTTAATACATTGATGTATGAGATGCTGAAGTGGGAGTTTAGCCATTTTAAAATTGACAGAGCTGCAAACTTTGTCCCTCCAACTTGGCTACGACATTCATCGGTAACCAATATTGGGATCAAGCCATACAGAATTGCACCAAGACTACCAATTCTTGATTTCAACAAAGACAAAGACAATAAGAGAATAATTTTCAAAGGCAAGATGCCAGCAGATGAGTCAATTATGCCGGATCTCAATTTAGAACCCTTTGACTATACCCTTATGGAACATTGGCAATCTATTTCCATTGAAGAAATCTCTGAAAAGGTACATGCAAGTGACTTCTGGAAATCACATGTTATTCACTGCACAAGAAAAGCCTCCTCCTCTGGACTGTCTCAAGAAGAAAAGAAAGTCATTCCAACTGTCAGAGGAAAATGTGGTATTTCAGACTGCAAGTTCATCATCATCAATGATATTTTTGGACTACCTGTCATTAGTCTTCATCTGGAAAATGAAGATGAAATTAAGTGGTTTGAGGACCCAGTACTAGAACCTGCTACTTCACCACCTCCATCACCTCCATCAGAACACACAAAAAAAGAAATCATTATTGAGGAACTTGTTGTAAAGCATGAAGCAGTCAAGTTGATAAATGAACATGAGGAAGTTGCTGAGTCTACTCCCAGACCAAGCACTTCAGATAAGCACTCTTATCAACCTCTGGCTCTCACAATAATTCACCCACAAGATCAACCTGAACATTCAAGAGGATTGGACACCCTGCCTAGTCATGCTCAAGATAGTGGTGAAAACTCTAGACCATCACTCTCTTTGCCTCCAAACTTTGAATAGATGATAGGTAAGATCATTGAGGAAAGAGTAAAAGCAGAAGGAGCAAGTCAGAGAACAGGTTGCTGAAGCTCTGGTCCCGACAAATCAGATGATGAATCAAATGATGAGCATCATGCTCAGTTTTCAACAAAGCCAGAATTTGCCTACACAGATTCCTGCTCCTCCACCAAACCAAAACCAAAACCAAAACCCTCCTCCTCAACCTCCACCCTCATCTTAGCTTATTCTTTTCTTTTTACTGATAATGATGTTCCAACTCCTTTACCATTTTGTATGATGACAAAAAAGGAGGAGAAAGGAAGAGAATTAAATTAATAAGAAAAGTCGGTTTTTGAAAAGCATATGTCTATCTGCACATGTATGTCTCTACTTATGCTTCAAATATTCTATGTCTGCTTATTTGATTGCTCTGATAATTGTTTACTATGAACTGTTCTGATATATTATAAGTCTACATGTTTTTCACTCTGTTTGATATGATAGGTAATTGCTCTGATACAATCCTGACCTATTATAAAATGTTTTTATGCTTTGTCTTAGCGGGAGCTTTGTAAGCTCTCTTAGACTTTGCTACTCAAATTTAATTAGTTTTTGTCATCATCAAAAAGGGGGAGATTGTTGGAACCAAAGTGGTTTTTGGATTAAATAATCTGTGTTTTAATGTTAACAAAAGGATTAAATTTGCTTTGCAAAGTGTTAGTTGATATCTAACAAGTTTATTTAGTTATGCAGGAGCACTTAAAATTATAAGACATGGAAACTTCGAATAAGTTTTCATATGTATCTGCTTGGACTCATAAAGAGAAATGCACGTCCACCCGTGTAGACGGGCTACTCAATAGTTTGGTAAAGTCATTTATTTATTTAATTGAGTAGACTGATTTTTTTAAGTAGACGAGGCACTAAATTTTTACTAGACGGATTTTAAGTTTAAAATCAATTAGACTAGTTTTAACTTGCCACGTCAGCAGACGGGAATACTTGGTAAAAATTGATAAACGGAAAGATAAAAATCAAGAAGATGAGCTCTAAGTGCCACGTCACTAGATGGAGATTATGATAAATCACTGAGGAATAGCAAGTCCAAAGACTTGATAGACGAGCTCTGTATGCCACGTCTTCAGACGAGCCTTATGAAAGAACGAACAAACCTAGTCTCACAAATAACTGAGTAGACGGAGTGTTTGAGTAGACGAGCTCTATCTCATGTGTAAATAAATGCAATACAGTTTTCTCGGATTTGTTTCAATAGAATAATTGTTCTTCACTTTTATTTCATCTGCTTTAATGTTTTACCTTGTTGTAAAAGAAACATAGTACCATCAAAGAAATACAAAAAGCATATTAGTACATCGAAAATTGCAACACGATATGTACGATGACAACTTTATGACTGAAAAAGTTGGATTGTACACAAAGGAGGAACAACAGTTTTCAAGCTGCAATGCTCGGAGCAGCGAGTCTCCATTTCATGCTACCTTGATAACCAAGAGTACATTTTAGCATTGCCAAGATCAAACCTTCAGTCACAACGGACATTATTTCATCTCTAAACGGAAAATTCAAAATGACCTTTGAAGCTTTTCAAGAGAAGGAGAATATCACTATAAATAGAAGACATCAAGTACTGAAGAACCACTTTTTGCAAGCCCAACCTCTCTCAATACAAGTCTTGAGAAAACAAGCTCTTATTCTTTTATTCTTTCATAAGCAAAAAGTTTGTATCTTTAGTTTGAATATTGTGAAAATATTCAACAGATCTTAAACTTTCATATCCTCACATATAGTGAGTTAAGAAGATCTTAAGTTAAAATCTCTTTGTTAGAGTTAGAGCCTGAAGAGGCTTGGTAAGAAAGGAATACTGGTAGCCTGGAGAGGTGTTGAATACTTGGTTGTAATCTATTTGGAGAAACAGTGGATAAAACCTTCAAGTCGAAGGGACTGGACGTAGCTCTTGATTGGAAGAGAGTGAACCATGATAAAATCCTTTGTGTGAATCTTCTATCTCTAAACTCTTTTAGTTTTATTCGTTTTTACTGACTGAGGAGTTTTGATATTGCTTTTGTTAAAGCTTTTAAAAGATCTATTTCTGTGTACTTGCTTCTATTTTAATCTTCTTGTGTGTAAAAATAGTTTTGAAGGTTGTTTTTCGAAAATTATTAACAAACGTACAATTTAACCCCACTTCTTGTGTTTACCTGTATCAACTTCAATAAATAAAACAAATAAATAGTGAAACTCTATGAAATAAATAAATAAGTGATTTCCAATACTTGTAGGTAAACAAAAAGTTGTTGTTCTTTAACAGCTTTCTCTATTTAAATTTTAAATTCATCTACATCATTTAAAATAAAATAATGCACATATATTTAGGATAATACATTAGTATTTACACCTGTTTTTCAGCATAATGTTTTTAAATTTCGAAATGCAATAAATAAATAGTAAAACTCTATGGAATTAATGAATAAACAATTTCCAGTGCTTCTAAACGAAAAATCATTGATTTTCAAAAGCTTTTTCCATTTTTCATGTTTTGCGCCTGTTATTAGATACATCTAATTATCAGCACCATTTTAACAATAGCCGTCTCAAGCTTTTTTATTTTTATTTTTATTTTTATTTTTATCATTTTGGTGTTCTTTTAGAAACTATTTTTCTGTTTATGATTCTTTTGAAACTATTTATCAATTAGGATCCTTTTTGACACATGATATATTTTATTTATTTTTCATTCTGACGGTCAAAGGCGCATCAGAGTGGCGCCTTCAAAGACGCCACTCGGACTGGTGCCTACCTTAAAAAAATATTTAAAAAAACAAGTCAAGGCCCTGTCCCCGCAATACCACGTGGCGCAACATGGGAAAGGCACCATCTGCAATGACGCCTTTAAAGGCGCCAACTGCAGTGGCTCCTTCCCCAGGTTGTGCCACGTGACGCTGCGGGACCCCTCCCCACCCAGTCAAAAAAAATGTTAATAATTATTATAAAAAAAAAATACAATGCTAATAATTGAGGCATTGTTTAAGGAATCAAGAATGAAAAATTTGTATGATAAATTATGTATTATTTTATTTTTTTTGAAATTATGGGAAATGATGTATTTAACATTTCAAAAAGTATAACATTTAGTTTTTCAATACAAATTTTTCTTCTGTGGGTTCCTTAACCAATGCCCTTAATAAACTCGTTAGCAAGATCCATAAAATAATAATCCCATTTGAAGTATTTTAATTTAGTTAAGAATCCGTTACTTTAAGCTTGAAATTATTTTTTATTATATAATTTTTATATAAATTAAAAATTATATTATCTTTGGCAAAAGTTATTAAAAATACTTTACCTTCTCAATTATAGCTTCTACCTTTTTTTTTATAAAAATTAAACCAAACAAACATAGAACGTTTTTTAATACTTTAACTTCTCAATTATAGCTTCTATTTGTTATTTTTATTGCTATGAATTTTAATATGTTGTTATGTTGTCTTTATTTTATTAAGGTGCTATAAAATAATAATAATAATAATAATAATAATAATAACAAAAATAATAATAATTAGTAATAATTGGTGATTATTTATTGATTTAGTTATTGATTTAATAATTCGTAACTGTTTATTGATTTAACTGTAATAATTGGTGGCTATTTATTGGTTTAATTTTATATTGTTAATAATTTATTTTTTATGCCTCTTGTTATTTTAATTGCTACTTGTTATTAGGGTATATTTTTACTAGTGCTTGTTATTTTTATTCACTATATTAATTCTATTTATCATTAATGTGATAATGGCATTGTTACTCTTCATAATTTTAACTGTAATAATATTATTTTTTATTCCATATTTTTTCAAACAAGTAGCACCTTAATAAAATAAAATCTATTTAATCTAAAATAACAAATTATTATTATTATTATTGTTGTTGTTGTTGTTGTTGTTGTTGTTTTATAACACCTTAATAAAATAAAAACAACATAACATATTAAAATTCATAGCAATAAAAATAACAAGTAGAAGTTATAATTGAGAATGTATAATTGAAAAGGTAAAGTATTAAAAATATCATGTTCTATGTTTGTTTAGTTTAGCTTTTATAAAAATGGTAGAAGCTATAATTGATAAGGTAAAATATTTTTAATAACTTTTGCCAAAGATAAAATAATTTTTAATTTATATAAAAATTATATAACAAAAAATATTTTTCAAGCTTAAGGTAACATATTCTTAACTAAATTAAAATACTTCAAATGGGATTATTATTTTATGGGTCTTGCTAACGAGTGTCCTAAGAACATTAGTTAAGGAACTCACAGAAGGAAAAATTTTATTAAAAAACTAAATGTTACACTTTTTGAAATGTTAAATACATCATTTCCCATAATTTCAAAAAAATAAAAAAAAACATCATTTCTCATACAAATTTTTCATTCTTGGTTCCTTAAACAATGCCCCAATTATTAGTATTATATATATTTTTTTGATAATAATTATTAGCATCTTTTTTGACTGGGTGGGGAGGGGTCCCGCAGAGCCACGTGGCGCAACCTGGGGAAGGCGTCACTGCAGCTGGCGCCATTGCAGATGGCGCCTTCCCCAGATTGCGCCACGTGACACTGCGGGGATAGAGCCTTTGACTTGTTTTTTTTAATTTTTTTTAAGGTAAGCGCCAGTTCTAGTGGCGTCTTTGAAGGCGCCACTCTGACTGGCGCCTTTGATCGTCAGAATAAAAAAAATATATGTCATGTGTCAAAAAGTTTTTTTTGACCAAAGTGGGTTCCTTTTAGAAACTATTTAGTGTGTGTTTGGATGAGCGTTTGACAAATGTGATTTTGAGTGGAATTGATTTTGTAGAATTGATTTTAATAGAATTGAGTTTGAAGTGAAGTGATTTATGTTTGGATGTTTTATTTTGAAAGTAAGTTTGATGTAAAACATAGTGTAATTTGAGGTTAAAAATCACGTTTAGAGGCAGAAGCTATAAATTCTAGCTTCAAGTTAGAATTGATTCCAGAAACAAAATCAATTCTAGTCAAAGACACCCAAACATGTCAAAATCAATTTTTTGTCTCTGAAATCACTTTTGCCTCTCACAAAAGTGAATCCAAACATGCACTTACCAATTTAGGGTTGTTCTGAAACTATTTATCAATGGGGGTCCTTTTGGACACGTGGCATATTTTATTTTTTTCACTTTGACGGGTCAAAGGCGCCAATCAAACTAGCGCCTTCAAATGCGCCAGTCAGACTGGCGCCTTCCAGAGTCAAAGGCGCTAGTCAGACTGGCGCCTACCAGTATTTAAAAAAGAAGAAGACAATTGATAGCAATAATAAGAGGCATAAAAAAATCATAGCAATAACAATTTACACCAATAAATATTCATCAATTATGACAGTAGTAAAAAAAAATTTTACCTTGTAATAGCATTAATGTCATCGTTACTCCCTATACTTATAGTATATTTTTTTTTTGTAGCAGTGTTCCTTCTAAATTGCAGGTAACTTTCTTTTAATTCTTACAAGGTAAATTTTTTTTGTACTACTGTAGCAATTGATTAATATTTATTGATGTAAATTTTTATTGCTATTTTTTTTATGCCACTTGTGATATTATTTGCTATTTGTTATTAGGGGTTTTTTTTTATTGCCTCTTGTTGTTTTAAATATATACTTTAGCATTAATGTCATCGTTATTCCCTATACTTATAGTATAATTTTTTTGGTAGCAGTGTTCATTTTGAATTGCAGGTAACTTTCTTTTAATTCTTACAAGGTAAAATTTTTTTTACTATTGTAATAATTGATTAATATTAATTGGTGTAAATTGTGATTGCTATTATTTTTTTATGCCTCTTGTGATATTATTTGCTACTTGTTATTAGTAGGGGTGTTCGCGGATTGGATTAGATCGGTTTTGAGCTAAAAAGTCATCCGATCCAATGATGAAAACATCATGCGGTTTGGATTGGATCGGTTTGCTTCCTTAAAAAAATCCGATCCGATCCAATCCAATCAAATGCGGTTTGGATTGGATTGGATAATTCGGTTTTTGTCATACTTTATTTTTTTTTTCTAATGTAAATTGTCATTTCTACTTATTTAATAGTGGATAAAAGATAATCTTCGTTTTAATTTGAGGGTTTGAAAAGAAAAAAATTATTGATATTTTTTAACACGTTCTTTTATATTAATTCTCTATATCTACTCCCACTTATCCTATTTTTTTCCTTGAATCGGCTACTAATAAATTGTAGCTAATTATTTTTCAAATTTACTTAATTGTTTTCCTATTTTTCATGATTACTCAATCAAATATATATATATGCTATGCATCAAAACTTTTAGTAAAATATAACTTCAAGACATCAATATTTATTCTAAATAGTCTTATATATGTCATTCCAACAAAATTATTAAAGAGAATGAGGGACATAAAAGTATGAAGAATAATGTTTAAGTATGAGTAATATTATAATTTCAAAAATAATAGTATATGTATATAATAGATCGGTTTGGATTGGATTGGATTGGATTTCACTATAGGATTCAAAATCAGATCCAATCCAATAAAAAAATTGCGGTTTTTTAGGTTTTCGGTTTTTTCGGTTTTCGGTTTTTTCGGTTTTCGGTTTTTCGGTTCGGTTTTTGCGGTTTGAATCGGTTTGGATCGGTTGATGAACACCCCTAGTTATTAGGGAATTTTTTTTATTGCCTCTTTTTTTTTAAATAGATACTTTATCATTAATGTCATCATTACTCCCTATACTTATAGTATATTTTTTTTTGTAGGAGTGTTCATTCTGAATTGCAGGTAACTTTCTTTAAATTCTTACAAGGTAATTTTTTTTTACTACTGTAATAATTGATGAATATTTATTGGTGTAAATTGTTATTGCTTTTATTTTTTTATGACTCTTGTGATATTATTTGCTACTTGAGGGATTTTTTTTATTGCCTCTTGTTGTTTTAAATAGATACTTTATCATTAATGTTATCGTTACTCCCTATACTTATACTATTTTTTTTGTAGCAGTGTTCCTTCTAAATTGCAGGTAACTTTCTTTTAATTCTTACAAGGTAAATTTTTTTTTTACTACTGTAATAATTGATTAATATTTATTGGTGTAAATTGTTATTGCTATTATTTTTTTATGCCTCTTGTGATATTATTTGCTACTTGTCATTATTATTTGCTACTTGCTACTGATAAATAGTTTCTAAAAGAAACCCATTTGGGTCAAAAAGCCATTTAAAACAACAAGAGACAATAAAAAAAATCCCCTAATAACAAGTAGCAAATAATATCACAAGAGTCATAAAAAAATAATAGCAATAACAATTTACACCAATAAATATTCATCAATTATTATAGTAGTAAAAAAAAATTTACCTTGTAAGAATTAAAAGAAAGTTACCTGCAATTTAGAAGGAACACTGCTACAAAAAAAATTATACTGTAAGTATAGGGAGTAACGATGACATTAATGTTATTACAATTATTTTTTTTTATTATTGTAATAATTGATTAATATTTATTGGTGTAAATTGTTATTGTTATTATTTTTTTATGCCTCTTATTATTGCTATCAATTGTCTTTTTTTTTAATACTAGTAGGCGCCAGTTTGAATGGCGCCTTTGACTCTTGAAGGCACCAGTCAGACTGGCACCTTTGACCCGTCAGAGTAAAAAAAAATAAAATATACAACATGTCCAAAAGGACCTCCCATTGATAAATAGTTTCAGAACAATCCTAAACTGGTAAATGGTTTCTAAAAGGAACTCACTTTGGTCTAAAAGCCGTCAAAAAGAACCCTAAACTGATAAATAGTTTCAAAAGAATCCTAAACTAGTAAATAATTTCTAAAAGAATACCAAAATGGTCAAAAAAAAAAAAAACCAGCCGTGTCACCTATCATCTTCATGATGCTTCAACCAAAAAAAAAAACTGCGATGCTTCACCAAAAAAAAGATTGTGATAGCTGTTGGAATCCCTATACTCATTGAGCAGCTACGAATATATACTATCATTTACTATGACCTAAACAACAACGAGTTTTTAAATGATGTTTAGGTGAGCCACGATTTTAATAAAATAACTTGATGATGCTATATACTACTAACAATGATATTCTGAAGAAAAAAAAAAAAAAGTAAAAAACTAAACAATGATAGTTTTGAAATAATGCGACCTTAAATGCAACAACAATTAGGAGCCGTGAGTCATTACTGCTACAGGTAATTATCATTCAAATGTCAATATCTATCGCATGCCTATTATGTTCCCAAATTAAGTCTGACCAATTAAACTTAAACAACGTCATCAAATATGATGTAAATACAATTAATAAAAAGATCATAGCGAAATTCACATTGGTCACTAAAGATAAATAATATATCCAAAATAAACTACAGTGGTAACATATAACTTGCTTCAATCATTCCAACTAAACATCATTTTTTTTCCCCCAAAAAAGGTACTTAAACATAAGCCAACATAAGGTACTTAGTTCATTTTGCTTAAATCTAATCCATCGATTATGCATTTTTTATTTTTTTTATTTAAAAAAATAAGAAGAAAGCCCTAAGGTTTGTTAGTTGGAGGATTGATTTAAGTAATAACTGGAGTTTAAGGATTAATTGAGACAAAAATTAGTTGAATGTTTAATTTTACTAATAGTATAAATTTAAGGACTAATTGAAAAGAAAAAAATAGTTAAAGGTGCCTTACAAATATGCTCAAGTTTAGGGGGTTTGTATCTACTTTTCCAAAAAAAAAACAAAAATGATGAATAAAGTATTCTAAGGTTGTCTATCCTATTTTATTTAGTGCCCTCCCTCACAGTGCAAGAAACATGTTAAGATGAAAAAAGTAATACAATTCTTTTGGTTGCTACTTACTAATCAAAATCCATTAGAAGTTCCATGACATTTGTCGACTTCTCTAAAGATTTAACCTATCTATGGCCATAATTCCTAGATTCAAGTCTCCAATGAATCTACAAATCTTTTATTTATGACCTAAAATAAAATTATAAAGAATATTATGAGAAGAAACAAGATAATGATTTTGGATTTCCCGCATTTTAAAAAAATGTATTTACGCATTCAAGCGCATTAATGCATCTTTTGATCCATCAATAAAAATGTTTGTAAAAACATTAATACGTATGGTTTTTTTAATATAAAATATCTATTTTTTATTTTTTTTACAATTTGTTCTGATCAACCACGGGTTAGTCAATAACAGGTTTATTCAAGTTGACTAAATTATGTTATCTAGATTGGAAAACAACCTGCCCTATTTTCTAGTGGGTTAGTAGATTCATGAGCTCAACATGAATAAAAAATATAAAACTTCAGAGAGAAAAAAAAAAATTGGTCGGTTGGCCTGTTTAGCTACGTGGAATAGCAAAAGTTGGGAAAAAAATGTTAAGTCAGGCAAGTCAATGCATCAAAAATTGTAAAGAAAAGTGGGTTGATCGGCTATAATTCTCGATAGGTGTGTTCATATTCAAAGCGATCCAAAAAATAATCGAAAATTTATCCAAAAAAATCGAAAACCGAACAAAATCGATGTCTTTTGAATTTTTTTGGATATTGTTAGGGGTGTAATCGGGTCATTTCGGATCGGATTTGAGGGGTTTCATCACCCGAACCGATCAAATTTGGTCGGTTCAGATTTTTCCAATTTTCAACTATGGATCCGAACCGATCACAATCGGATCGGATCGGTTCGGACCATCGGGTTAGCTATTAATTTTTTATTTACACTTAAAAGATTAATACAAAATTGGAAAAATAAAATAAAATATACATATTTAATTATTAATTATATTAAATATCTATATAATAATATATTAACATTATATAAATTAAGGTAAGAATAAATTTTTATAGGGTTCGGCTCGGATGGATCGGATTAGATTTCTCGGATCCGAGATCCGAACCGATCTTGTTCGAGTTGGCGTTTTGGAATCTGATCCGATCCGATGATCCGAACCAATCCATCAAAATCGGTTCGGATCCGCCGGGTTCACAGATCGGATCAGATCCGCTTACACCCCTAGATATTGTTTTGTGAAAACCGATCGGGTCGGATTTTGGATCCCTTTTTCAAAACCGAACCAATCCAAACCAAACCACATATATAAAATTTAATATATATTTATTCTATTTTTTGCACTATTAATTTTTTATTTGTTGTTTTTTCCTAATAATGATTACTAGTTTGATTTGATGTAATTTTTATTTATTTATAATATTCTAAACATAAATAAAGGATGTTTTGAAATTAGATGATGATGATATTTTTTTATTTTATACATATTTTATGAAATGTTATTACATGAATGTATCAACGAGCATATAAATGTTTAAGATTTTGTTCAATTTAGCTTGTAATCTTGATTCTTTGATGTAATATAAATATGTAACGATGTATCGATATAAACCGAATCAATCGATCCAATCCAAACCGCATTTAATCGGATTTGTTCGGATCGGATTTTTTTTAAGGGAGCAATCCAAACCGAACTGGGCCGCATGTCTATTTAATCTTTGGATCGGATGATTTTTTGACTCAAAACCGATCCAAACCGATCCGCGAACATCCCTAATTCCCAATGGATTGTGACCATTTTTTTCCCGTCAAGGGTATCCTCTAGCAGGATTCGAACCTCTCATAATATATTTAAAGAACCCAATTATCTATCAAGTCGTGGAGCATAAATGGTGGTTGATAAGAGAGGAAGCATGGTAAACCAAGGAGTCAAGTTATTTGAATATCAAATTCTAAACATAGTATTCTAGGTATATTTATTTCTATCTCTCACCTTTTTTTTAATCTTTTTGTATACATGTATTTCAAAAATACATAGAAAAGTAAAGAAATATCATATAGTATCCCTATTTTAATGTTTAAGAAATATAAGAGTTCCTTTAAAAAAAAAAAATGGAATATAAGAGTTTCGCTAAGAATACTGGTTAATAAATCAAAAAATGATATGTTTTTATTATGAATCTAAGTATATCACTTCTAGATATATTAAGTAATTATTTTATTATAAAAAAAATTGTATAACTTAAGACAGTGATTATCATTGGTCGAAATATAATTCTAAAACGAAATGGTGATTATATTATTTGTTTAGAGGAAAGCGATGCTCTTTTTGCCTAACTAACACTAATGCTTTTCTTAGTGGAGTTGCCACATGATTGCTCAAGCTTTGGCAAGGAGCTTTTACTAAAGAACTGTGTCGCCTTCCACAATGACATTTTATGGTGGGAACTGGCTTGCTTTTGTCCTTCGGCACACTTGGGATTGGCAACAAAGAGAAATCATTTGCTTTTTCTATCAAAAAGATTACAAGTCATTATATATGAAATTATTTATCAGGCACTTCTGTTACCTGTATCTTTGATTGGCAACTGTGTTTTAAACTTGTTGGTGCCATTAATAACTTTTCTTTCTTTTTGGTTACCCAAGACCTTTTGGACACCTGACCTAATTACCAATTCGTAAAATTTAGTTCAGCATTTTTTTCTATACATAAAGTTGTTAGTAACGAGAGGCATTCATTTTAGGATTTAATTGATATGCATGATGATTTTTTACATTGTTAACCAATAAGAAGTTGACAAATCATCAACAATTTTTGACTCTTATCCTAACCACTTTAAAAATATTTATATCATGATTTCTAATTGATTGTTAAGACAAGCTGCCTGTTGTTTTTATACAAGGTTGCTTCACTAGTCATCGGAAGCCAGAGGATATCCTAGGGAGATTTATCCACTAACATGGGATTTAAATTTGTTCAGTCAACACTAGTCTACTATATTATCTTTTCAAATTATGGAATGGATCATCTTCACTAGACCTCAAAGACAACATAAAAGTTTTCAATAAGGCTGATATGAGCTTTGGACCTCAATTTTTAAAGGTAAGGCTAGACTATAACTAAATATATAGTTAGTATTCTGTATCAGACCCAACCTTCCTTTGACATCCTCAACCCTACCAGCTATTCTGCATGGAGAATCATTATCACTATTATCCGAAGTCTTTAGGCTGATGAAATGAGCTGAGCTTATATTCCACACTTCTATCGACTGCAGAGCACATGCTACCATCATTGATCAAAAGGAAATACCACATGATACCCCAATACCAAGAGTCTAGTTCGTAGACTTTTTTCATTTAATTTTTAAGTTTGAAAGATTATCTGTCCTAAAAATAAAGTTTAAAAGAAAAGATAAGAAAGTAAGAAACCCACTTATAAAACGGCTCAAAATAATTATGAAGCATGCGAATTAAGAATTTAAGGACCCTACGGCTTGAATAAGATTCCAATCATGAAAGGTATTATTACGCTTGGGACCTAAACAGAGCTCAGAAATCCTTATGATAGAAGTATTAAATGATAAAGATATGTCATTTGAACCTTTTTTTGCTGATCTTGCAGCTTTTGCATCTTTATAAAACAACGAAAATTATTAAAACTGTGTTGCTGAAATTGTTCGAATGATTAGAGATGTTTTGAATAAATTATTAGAATTTCAAACAATTTGTACACTCAATTACAATTTGGTATGTGACGGGGAAATTCATTTCGGATTTAGATCTCTCAAGTTGTCACATTAAACACTGCAACCCTCCCTTCCAACTAGGCATCGGTCCCATGCACTAGAAAATCCATTCACAAATCCTATCCACTTGTGCACAAGACAAAATTCAAAGGAAAACTCAACCTTTCCTCACTTGACCTCAATAAAAATATCCACCTACCCACTTTTATGACACATCACCGAGCAGGGTTGCCATTCCATCAAGCAACATGATTAATCCCCTTCCCGGATCTTTAATTATTATTATTTTTCAAACAAAGCAACGGAACAAAAGTTACCCCTCCATTTGTGTTAAAGTTGGCAGGACGGTTAAGGTAGTTATTCGATTATAAAGGTAGTTATTCGGTTACATTTTTGGTTAGTTGCTAGTTAAGTTAGTTAAACTCTTAGATTCTCAACTCATTAGATTTCAGATGTATATACATATCTACTTGTATAGTTCATTTTATCTCAATCAATGAGAATTCACCATTCTAAACAATAATCTTCATTACTTGTTTAGCAAGAAAGTGTGTGAGTTCCATTTGGTTCCATGAAGTTTGTCATCACTCAGTTCTTCACTTTCTACATGGTATCATTCGCTTCTTCGCTTCCGCAGATTCCTCAGTGAGTGATTTCTAAGCTTGTTGATCATTTCTCGATTCTTTGTTGATCCTTTGCTGATTTCTTCTCGCTTATTTGGTGGTTCTTCAATTATATCTATCTTCTTTCCAATTTCATTCTCTTGATTCTTTGTGAAAATGGCGAATCTCAACATCATTACTGATCCTACAAATCCTCTTTACATGCATCCAACGAAAACCCTGGCTCTGTCTTGGTTTCAGCTCCTTTGATTGGTAGCAATTATCACTCTTGGTCTCGCGCCATGTTCTTGGCTCTGAAAGCAAAGAACAAGCTTCGTTTCATTAATGGCTCCATGCTTAAGCCTGATGAGGACAACCCTATCTTCCCAGCATGGGATCGCTGCCACACTTATGTGCTTTCTTGGATTCATCACACTTTGCATCCAGAGGTGTTGCCTAGCATTCTATGGATGGATACTGCTGCAGAAGTGTGGAAAGATCTCAGAATTCGATTTTACCAAGGGGATGTGTTTCGTATTGCTGATTTACAAGAGGAGATTTTTATGTGTAAGCAAGGTGGTATGTCGATCTCTGCTTGTTTCACACAACTGAAAGGTTTATGGCAAGAACTTGATAATTTTAGGCACATTCCCCTTTGTTTTTGTGCAACTCGATGTACTTGCACTTTGGTTCCAACTATTCAGACCTATAGGGACAATGATCATGTCATTCGGTATCTTAGAGGGCTCAATGAGCAATATTCCCATGTTAAGTCTCAAATTATGTTGATGAAGCCCCTACCTGACATCAATGAGGCATTTTCTCTCTTATCTCAACAAGAAAGAGAGCTTGGTGGACCTATTACAGAACCACAAATCTTGTTCAACTCCACTGAAGATAGAAATCTGAATTGGAATAGAAACAATCGAGGTAAAGGGGGCACGAATGGATCTGGTAGTCGTGGCAATTCAGGAAGAAACTCCAAGATGTGTACTTACTGCAATAGAAGTGGTCACACTGTAGATACATGCTATAAGAAGCATCGCTTTCCTCCCAACTACAAAAGAAACAGTGCAGTAAACAATTGCACAGCCCCGGGAGACTCCTTTTCAGATGATGTGCACACTGTTGTCTCTCACAGGTCTCATAGGGAAGAACCTGAGAGTTCGCCCTGGTTTCACTCCCCGAGCAGCACAAGGCCTTACTAGCACTACTTCAAGGATCTCGAGAATCACAACACTAATCGGATCACTACCTACCCTACCATACCAAAGCTTTCGGGTATAATTTCCAGCCTATCTAGTCTTTCCAAACCTCATTTTTGGATCTTGGACACTGATGCCACGGATCATGTTTGCTTCTCTTTAGACCTTTTTCAAAGTTTCAGGAAGATAACTCTCATTCCAGTCAAACTACCAAATGGTAGTCATGTCACCTCCAACATATCAGGAACCATTTTTTCTCAGCTGATCATTACCTTAGTGATGTTCTCTATATTCCTGAATTTAGTTTTAACCTTGTTTCTATCTCTAAGCTCACCAAATCCCCTAATTGCAACCTAACTTTTTCTGCTTCTCAATGTCATATACAGGACATGACAACTTTGAAGATGATTGGTGCAGCTGAACTGAATCAAGGCTTATATGCAATAAATTCTCCAAGTATGCTGGCTTTCAAGTCACATTCTATCAATGTAGTTCAAAACTCCTCTTGTAACCTCTGCCATAGGAGACTAGGCCATCCCTCTTTTGATAAGATTGTTGTTTTACACAAATACTTTCCTTTTATTGACTGTAATAAATCACAAGCTCCTTGTGATGCTTGCCACATGGGAAAACATAAGAGACTACCTTTCTGTCATAGCTCTTCTCAATCTGAATCCATTTTTTGTATAATACATGTTGATATATGGGGCCCTCTTTCTGTGCCGTCTATGTTTGGTCATAAATACTTCCTAACAATTGTTGATGATAAAAGTAGATACACTTGGTTATTCTTAATGAAGAACAAATCAGAAGTGCCTTCTCTCATTCAGAACTTCACACAACTTGTAGAAACACAATTCAACAAAAGAATAAATTGTGTTAGATCTGATAATGGAAAAGAGTTCATCTTAACTCAATTCTACAACTCCAAAGGGATTGTGCATCATACAACCTGTGTGGAGACTCCACAGCAAAATGGCATTATGGAAAGAAAGCACCAACATATTCTCAACATTGTTAGAGCCATTTTATTTCAAGTAAATCTTCCTAAGTTCTTCTGGAATTTTGCTGTGGCACATGCCACTCACCTCATTAACAGACAACCTTCATCCTACTTGAAAAACATAACTCCTTATGAAGTCCTACATGGCAAATTTCCTGACTTGTCAAATCTCAAAATTGTTGGCTGCTTGTGCTATGCAAGCACCATTTCTTCTCACAGAAAGAAGCTAGACCCAAGGGCTAGGAAATGCTTGTTTCTTCGCTACAGGATTGGCACCAAAGGTCATATCCTCTTTGACCTTAAAAGTAGAGAAACATTTCTCTCAAGAGATGTTGTCTTCTATGAAGACAAATTTCCTTACCTAACAAATACAAGTGATTCTATGCATCACACCGAGTTTTCAATGCAACAGTTTTCTGCAGACACATTTTATGACACTGCACACACTCACCATGTACAAAATCCTGATCCTAATCACGATCATGAACCTAATCATGAACTTCCCGATGAACCTATTCACATCCCTCCACCTATGCCTAATATTCCAGCTACAAGGCAATCGACTAGAGTGAGGAGACAGCCCACATACTTGCAGGAATATCATTGTTCTCTAGTCAATTCAGCAGCCACATCATCATCTCCTAGGTTGCAAGTCAGGTATACACTTTCTCAATACATTCCTTACGATAACCTGTCTAGAGCACACAAACACTTTTCCCTAGCCATTTCCTCTTCCCTTGAGCCTAACAGTTATGCAGAAGCTGTGACTGATGATAATCGGAATAATGCTATTAAGACTGAGTTGCTGGCACTTGAGAAAAATCATACTTGGACTCTCACTTCTCTCCCACCGGGCAAACAAACAATTGGATGTAAGTGGGTCTTCAAACTAAAACACAAAGCAGATGGAACCATGGAGAGATACAAGGCTAGACTAGTAGCCAAGGGTTGTACCCAAACATGTGGCATAGACTATCTAGAGACTTTCATCCCTGTGGTTAAAATGACCGAAGTTAGGGTGTTGCTATCACTTGCTTCCACACACACAAGTGGCACCTACATCAGCTAGATGTCAATACAGCTTTCCTCCATGGAGATCTCAATGAGGAAGTGTATATGGTTCCCCCATCTGTGCTGCAACTAACTGATTCATCACTGGTCTGTAGGCTCCAAAAATCCCTATATGGCCTCAAGCAAGCAAGTAGGTAATGGAATGCCAAATTGTCCCAAGTTCTCGCTGCTTCTCGGTTACTCTAAATCCAAGGCAGATTACTCACTCTTTGTCAAAGCCAATGGTCCCAATTTCACAGCCATTCTTATATATGTTGATGATCTAGTCCTGGCAGGGGAATGACATCACCGAAATCAACACCATGAAAAGCTTACTTGATGAAAGGTTCGGTGAACAAGGACCTAGGCAACTTGAAATTCTTCCTCGAGTTCGAAATTGCTAGAACACAAAAAGGAATCAGTTTCTACCAAAGAAAATATGCATTGGACCTGTTGCAAGATATAGGGTTGCTTCTTCGCAAAACCTTGCACCACACCAATGGACTACAAAGTAAATTTGCACAGTTAGTCTGGAGAATCAATGCAGGATCCTAGCAGCTATAGACAATTGGTTGGTCGACTGCTCTACCTTACTCATTCTAGACCAGATATCAATTATGCAGTGAGCCGTTAAAGCCAGTTTCTGCAAGCTCCAACCTCAACGCATGATGAGTCACCGACAAGTGTACCGGGTCGTCGCAAGTAATAAAATAACACGGTAAGAATTTACCGAGGTCGAACACAAGGATTGGGGTACCAATTCTACCAATTCGCGGGAAATCCGATACGTTGGTCAAGTGAGGAAAGTGGTTGAGAGAGAGAGATTAAGATCGCAATTCAAATAACAAATCAAATAAAGCTAATTAACTAAAAATCAGGAATTAAAATATCTAGGGTCTCAAATCCACCTACCCCAATCATGCATAGTACCCAAGTGATGATGAATTCCTCCTAAGTTCAATTACAATGTCAACTGGGACCCCCAAATTCTCCTATATCCACTGTCGTGCTCAATAGGACGTATTCGAAGATTGGATTAATTACTTACTAGGTCTCATAATCCTAATCATCAAACTCTATTAATTCTTGTTCCCTATAAGGTTGCACCGATCTCCTACTCACTCTCGTGCAATATTCTATCGATGATCCCAATTCAAGTTCTAAAACGCGAATCGTCGATCAGCCTCAACACGTTTAACTAGTTAATCACGCAAGCATATGATCAACACAATCAAATCAGAATTGGAAAACATTAATTGAGAAAAGGGGAGAAAAACATACATCACATGAACACTATACCGCCATGGGTGGCTTCATTGATTCCCTAGACGAGGGGATTAGTTCCTCATGCCCGTGACGACACACAAACAATCCGACATAACCTCCATAGCAAAATAAGAAAAAGAAAAAGGGAGACGCAGCTCCAAAGAGACAAGAAACTAGCCTAAACGCTACTCTAAAACAAGTGGAAAAACTAGGATTCGGATCTAATGAGAGAGCTACCTTTTCTGATTCTGAAACAACAATATATAGGATTCCTGATCTGCGCTCGCTCGCGAGGCGAGCGAGCTTTCGCGAGGCGAACATTAAAATTGGGGCGCATTCAATTTGGACTTTCGCGAGGCGAGAGTATGTTCGCGGGGCGAATTTTAGTTTTGGCTCCATCCTGAGTTTGAATGCTCGCGAGGTGAACTGTGATTGGCGAGGCGATCCCGAAAGGATGACTTCTCTGGCACAGTCAGGTCTTCAGGTTCGCGAGGCGAGACTGTTACTCGCGAGGCGAGACAGAATTAATGACTGTTGCTGATCTTTCAGGCTCGCGGGGCGAGAATCCACTCGCGGGGCGAGTATCTCCAGAATGGAAATTTCCACTGTTTCTTGACTTTCCTTGACTCTCGGAGCTTCACTTCTAACCTGAAACAATAAAAAGAAACAAAAGGCGTAATTCTATTCAAAATAGACTAAAAACTACTAAAAATGCCTAGAACGAGTCAAAGTCTACTTCGGAACAAAACAAAGCCAAATTTGGGCGAAAACGAGATTGAACTCGAATAAATTGCACAAAAACCACAGTCCATCTAGTTATAAAACTAGATAAGCCAGAAGCTTATCAACGCACCATCAAGCAGCACTTAGAATTCTCAGATACATCAAAGGAGCATCCGGGAAAGGACTATTCTTTCCAGCAGATTCCACTACTCAGATTAAAGGATTTAGTGACTCGAATTGGGCAGCATGTCAAGACACTAGGAGATCTATTACTGGTTTTTGCTTCTTCTTAGGCTCTTCACTGGTATATTGGAGAAGCAAGAAGCAAACCGCGGTGTCTAGATCTTCATCCGAGGCTGAATACAGGACCTTAGCACAAGCCACATGTGAGGCACAATGGCTGCAGTACCTACTACATGATTTTGACATTCCTTCTCAGCAAGCAATCATCTATTGTGATAATCAATCTGCTCTTCACATAGCTGCGAATCCCGTGTTTCATGAAAGAACAAAACACATTAAGATAGATTGTCACATTGTCAGGGAGAAACTGCAAACTGGAGTGATTCACTTGCTACCTATTTCCACTACCTTGCAAGTTGCTGACATTCTCACAAAGCCTTTGGCACCCGATCTATTTCAGTTCCTTATTTCCAAGCTTGGCATGTTCGACATACACATTCCAGCTTGAAGGGGGTGTTAAAGTAGCCAATACGGTTAAGTTAGTTATTCGATTACAAAGTTAGTTCTTCGGTTACATTTTTGGTTAGTTGCTAGTTAAGTTAGTTAAACTCTTAGCTCCTCAACTCATTAGATTTCAGATGTATATATATATCTACTTGTATAGTTCATTTTATCTTAATCAATGAGGATTCACCATTCTAAACACTGATCTTCATTACTTGTTTAGCAAGAAAGTGTGTGAGTTGCATTTCGTTCCATGAAGCTTGTCATCACTCGGTTCTTCACTTTGTGCATGTTTGGTTCACTGGTTTTCTCCCCCAAAAGTGCTTCTGCTATGGTCAAACCACTGTTGACTGAAAAAGTTTGATATTTGGCTTCCAAGTCCGAAAATTGCTTTTGGTCCCAAACTCACGTCCATACAAAAACTGGATTTTGTAGCTTCTACGGTAAACTTAAATCACGTCCATAGTTTTAGTGCACTGTTTTTGAATGATTACACACTTAAAAGCAATTTTGATCTAAACTATCCAAACAATATGAATTGATAAGAATCACTTTTTCATGAAGACATCCAAACACAAATCACTTCACTATCAACTCACTTTTAATCACAATCAATTCTACAAAATCAATTCTTTCTGAAATCACGTTTGTCAAAAGCTAATCCAAACACACTTTCTACAATTTGTTTCACGATTCAGAATAGAATCTTGTTAAGAAAGAATGAAAGAATCCAGAACCGACCACAATAAGATAAGCACTTCCAGTGATTTGTATAATTTTACAAGTAGTTCTAAAGAATAAGCTAGTAAGTAGATACAAAGATAAAAATGCATTTCAATTTGAAAATGACATGATAATAATCAGTACAATTCACGTTACACCATAGGAACATAATAAACTTCTCTATATCTTAGGATCTGCAGTGAATACTCAACAGTGCAGAAGACACCTGTAATTGCTTCAATAAGATAAGCATTTCCACCTTTCTATAGGGGCAACAGCAGACTACTGACTTGCTCACTACGTAAACCAGAAGGAACTTGAAAATAAACGACCATCGTTTTGTTGCTATATAAACCATCTAGCATTTCTCCAAAGGGAATTGGAGTGAAATGGAAGGGGGGAAAAAGCAGAATCCTGATTCGGGGCGTTCTGGATGAAAAATGTAAAACCTCGACAGGATTTTATCTTCTATTGAATATCACAGCCTAAAGAGAGGTTCTTCACCTCTCCTAAAGCTCTGTAGTAAAATAATGAATTACAAATATTCAAAATACAAAATAGAATATCCATCAACAACTTTCCAGACAACACTCCTTGCTTGGCCACATTTCTTCCTTGCGGTCCACCCAAAAAATTCACCAAAAGAATATGTATCTTATGAAATTAAATACCTATCTCAACAAGATGTAAAGGGTCAATTTGACTAGACTACAAGCTGATCCAGTTGCATTTGCTCAAGCCAAGCTCCTAAAACAGAATGATCAATGGATTCAATTTGGGAATTGGAATTCGGTCCATCAGCAGATGCAGTAGGGCCAGAAGCTGCCAACTTTTCTTTTATCACCTCAGGTGGAGATTCCTTCACCAGGGACTGGACCCAGGATAGATCAGGCTCTTCCCCGTTGTTTTTAAGCTCAAATGACGTTGATCTTTTCATATGAAGTCCTAGCTCATCTCCATTTACTGACCAATCAACCTTGCCATTAGGAGAACCCCACTTAGACCAAGTGTTTACAGGGGAGCCAACAACTGAAGCAGGATTGTTGGGGCCAAGGTCCCTTGAACTAAAGCTCCGCAGCTGTTTCTCACGCTGAGCAAATGCAGGTATATGAGAGCTCCTGGGAGAGATGGGTTCCACACTTCTTGGTGACTTCCTTCCGGGAGAAGAAACACCAAATGAAGCATGTAATAGAGGATGCTCAACATTCTTCGGAGACAGCATGTTGGTATTTATGGGTGATAACATATTCTGAAGCTGCTGAAACTGATTAACAACAGCAGATTTGTGTGTAGGGGAAAAAACTGAAGCTACAGCTGGATCAGAGTATCGGGGGGATGAAGAAATTTCAGCTGAAAAGAGCTCTTCAAGATTTGATGGAGTTAGTGTCTTGGACCGACCAGATCGACTCACTGAAACAGCACCAGGACGAGGCTGTGAGAAACAACTCAAGTCATCAAAAAAGTGCTGCTGGCCATCAAAATCAGACAACAAACTCAAGTTTTCAGGTGGAATGTCACGAGCATTAAGAGAAGACTTCAGGCGATGAAAATTGCTTCCAGGTAAATGAAGGGTTGGTACATTTGGTTGTGACCAAGTAGCAGATGAGAGTGAGATGCCATTTGCAGATGGGGACCTTGGCTGGGCAAAGTGGGATGGAGACAACAAAGAGACAGAGGAAGGTGAACCAGGCAAAAGGCTCAATGCAGCAGCCATGTCCATGACATTAGGACCAGATGCAGAAGAGCGCGGTGAAGGGACAGCAGATCCAGTGGATACATACAGCGGACGCAGCTCCTCTGCAGTGTGAGCAAAAAAACACACCCTCCTATTGCAACTAGTGCCATCTTTGCAGAGACGTGTCCGATACTGAGCTGGGTGTAGCCAGCACTCAAATACACCATGAGCGTACTCACACATATCCCCACGTCTACAAGCCCCTTTCCTAAAATCAGGGCACGGCACACAGCTGTAATGGAACTTCCTGGGGTCTCTCCTACGAGCATTCTCTCCAGGATGAACAAAAGGGCACTCAGTCCAATCATGAGAATATGCACGAGAACAAGGACGAACCTTGAATGAAAACATCCGGAACTCATCAGTAGCATATATGCTGTTTTTTATATCAGGAAGAGATGGATCAATTGGGTATTCTTTCTTCTCTGATACAGAACCAACAGCTGCATCATTAAACTTCGAAGCCCCAGGTGATGATGGTGAGCCCGAAGGAGAGTATAGAATCCCAATTTCAGGCGATGATAAACGAGCAGGCGAACCGGGGCTTGAAGAATTAACAGACACCGGAACAGAGAAATCACCAACAGAACCATCAGAAGCACTGTCCAAAAGAAGTTCCTCAAGAATTGCTTTCACACCTTGCAGCTTAGGATGAACAACAATAACATCAACTGGACGATTTCCATTACTATCCATGCAATTGGGATCGGCACCAGCCGATAAAAGAAACTTCACAGCATCAACTGCATTAACAGACCCGCCAGAAGCAGCACAGTGAAGGGCAGTGCTTTTATTCACCCCACAGGCAAAATTTACATCAGCCTCTGGACGCGAGAGTATAATCTTCAGAACATCGATGCTACCATAGGTAGCAGCAACCATCAAAGGAGTCCTATGATCAAGAACAATTTGTTTCGATCCATTTTGACGGACATACCAGAGCCCAACTTCATTTATTAAAGAAACATCCTTTTCTAAAAGCAGCTTAAAACTGTCAATATCATTGTTAGAAGCAAATTCCAACAAGCTGGAAAAAGAATCTTCAGTATGAACAGATAGCGTTTTCATGTCTTTAACGTTAGTTCAAACTTCTAAAGCTGATTAAGAAGATTTCGATTCCCGTGGAGCACCTTACATGCTTCAAATAACTGGAGCATAATAACAAACATGAAAATTTAATCCATTAATTTTCACAAATAAACTATAAACTAATTATTCAAAAAAAAAAAGTTATCAAAATTTGCCTAAACAAAAAGACACGATTATGCAAATGAGAAAAACTATAAAGTAATAACCCGTAATTCCGTAAACAGAACTATCGATTTTAGCTATAGATTAAGCAAATAAGCTTAAAAAATTATAAACTAAAAAAAGAAGCAAACAAGCTAAAAGTAATTATAACAATTATAACAACTACCAATTATCACAATTATATTATTTAACTTAATATTAAAAAATAGCAATAATAACAAGGAAGATTGCTTCACCCTTAAGTTAATGACACAACCATGTAGCAGATCTGAGGAAAATCTAGAATCATCTTAAACATAACAGTTAAAAGTTAAACCCTAACAACAAAAGTAAAAAGGAAAAAATGGGATAAATATAACAGAATGAATCTTTTATAACATAAAAGGAAGTAAATAAATAAATAAATATAGCCACAACTCTTGTGCATAACAGGAACATTTTTCAACAAATATATCAATTAAAAAAGTAAAAACAGTTCTGCAAGCTTCGTCAGAGAGAGAGAGGGACCGGTTACCGGTGTAGGAGGTGACGATGATCTTCAGAAACCGGAAGAGTCAGCGACGAAGAATCAGAATGTGAAATGAGAAAAGGTGAAGAGTTTTAAAACTGTATTGGCGAAGAAGAAGAAGATCGAGAAGATGGAAGAGTTAAGGCTTCACTCTCCATCGATGATACCGAGGAAACATGGACGGAGGGAGAAAGAATGAGAGAGAGAGAGAAAGTAACGTCGCGAAATTGAAATTGAAATTGAAATGGAAATTGAATGGAATGAAAGGAAATTTAGGGCGAATTTAAGAAGGAGCGAGTTTGAACAAGGATGTGAAATGGGAGTGAAATGATACTGAAATGCACGCCAAATGAAGTCCAAGTAAAGTGGAAGTTTGTGGACTCGGTCCAGTGGAACCGGATGGTCCGGTCCGAGGGAAAGAAGGGATAGGGACGGATTGCTAGAGGGAGAAATAGGTCATGTCACACATCGGGGGCCTATTGGCCTAATCAATTTAAGCTCTAGCTCGGTCTAAATAGCTTATTTAGTAAAAAGGTTGATTCAAGATTTTTCAATTAAAGAGGCCAGGCCTAAAAATTTTAAAAAAAAACTATTAGAACTATCAGGCTGGCTTATTTAACAAACATACACATAAATATTTATTTATAATATAATATAATATATCATAATACTATAATATATATTATAAAAAATGCTAACAAGTGTTTTTAGAGCATTGTTTAAGAAATCAAGAAAGGAAAATTTGTATAGAATATTTGTATTTAGCATTTTGAAAAGTATAATACTTAATTTTTCAATACAAATTTTTCTTTTATGGATATTTTAACCAATGTCTTTAGGACACACGCTACCAAAACTCATATATTATATTATTTATAATATTTGAAAGTAAAAGCCTATTTGTCCATTTAAATGTAGTGTCTTATTTCAACTTGTTTATTTATTTGTGAAGGCCTAGTGATTTATTCATCGGTAAGGGTCTACCGATCTTTTTATCATTATAGACCTACGAGTCTATTTACAAATGATGGACTATAAGCTATTTATAGGTGGGGGCATATTTAAATGTATTGTTGATAACTATATTTTTAAATAGGCTTTTGGATCATGTCAGGATGTGCTTTGAAATAGGGTCAGGTTCAAACCTTAAAATTTAACATGTATCAAATTAATAGGTCAAGCTCAGACCTCAAATTTAAAATACATGTCAAACTTAGGTGTGTCAAGATCTAACTCGACCTAGCCTACTCTCACTTTTCTGGTTTGTTGACTTACTTGAGCGGGGTGGGGAGGATTTATTTATTATTTATTATTTATTATTTAGAGATTAAAGGGGAATGGAATGAGGGTTTGGGTTCCGCAAATGAGAGAGTGAAATGTGTGCCGATGAGCGGAGAGTAAGGACAGTAGTCAATTGTGTGAATTGTTGAGTCAAATCGAAGTAGCACGGGGAAGAATATCTTCACTGCTTTAAAGCCCGAATTCAATCGTGAGTTTGGATTAGTCCAAAAAAAATTTAATTATTTTTATAGTTGAATGTTATTAAAATTGATTATAATAAAATAATTTTTATATTTAGATGTATTTATTGTAATATCACTAATGTGATTTTAAGATAATAATTTAATTGTTGTACACTGTCAGTTTAAGATTTTTTGCACTATCAACCAATCACAAATCATGATATTAATTATTTTTAAGATGGTTAGAATAAAAATCAAAGATTTTTAATGATGTGACAACTTATGATTGATTGATACTGTAAAAAATATTTAAACTAACCGTATATATCAATTAAACTCTTAAGATAATCTATTTATTTTAGTTGTGAGAAAATATTTTTATATAATAATTTAAAAAAATGTATAAAATTATTTATATAATTTAATAATATTTATTTCACGGTTAATTTTGCAAAGATGAAATGGAACCAATATTATTTGTTTCAAAGTAATCTAACAATTTTTTAAATAAACTCCAAATTTTTAGATTCTCTAAGAATAGCTTTTTTCAATTTGTTATTTTCCAATTTAATTAATTTATCCAAATGTATCGGCTTATACTGAAAAACAATTTTTACCATAAAAACAGCTGACATGATTAGATCAAAAAAAAAAAAAAAGATTTACGATTGATATACACAGAATTTATAATGTAGATTATTATTGGAGTAAATTTTGATGTGTTAGGTAAAGTTTTGCGGTGTACACCAATCACAAAGTCATCTTATAGGTAAGTTATAAATAAGTTAGTTGTGCTGAGAATCAAACATTTGTAAAGATATTTTAATTTACGATTTGTTGGTAGTATAAAAAACTTTACATTGATAAAATATATAGGTTAGATTTTTTTTGTTTAAAATTTTTATTTTTAATCATGTTATAGGTACGAAGTATCAACTATCGTTGATAGTGTTTAATCTCCCTAGTGGAACCTATTGGACACACAATGTGAGTTGTCCCCTCACAACCAAGTTTACTTCATACACAAGAATTAGGATTCGAACTCATGATCACTTACTTAAGGTGTCCAAATTCATTATCATTTGAACCAACTACATGTTCGTAATTTTAATACTTATTTAATTACAATTTGTAAAATAAATATTTTAATATTTGCATAAAAATAATTTACCACAGTTCAGCACTGAAATGCGTACAAATGCCTGGATGGCAGACAAAACAAAAACTCAGGACCGGATATCATACAAAATCAAAGAATTAAGCAATTTTAGGGGGAAATAGGTGGGAAAATCATACATCAGGCCATAAAGTTAAAATTGACAATTTTTTTCTTCCCTTATGATTTTTAAGCAAGTAGATGTACCTTAAGGATTATTTACAATTTTTTTAAAATTATAGACGAGGAAATCCTAAGAAATTCTTTTACAGGAATTAAGATCAAAATTAATGAACTTTGCAGGAACTAAAAGCTATTTAAAACATAATTTTAATTACTATAATTTCATCAATTAATTGATATAATTATCAAATTCGCTTATTTATCATTTATTTCTTTTTTTTAAAAGACCAATTCTTCTAATTATTATGCATACTAATTTCATGATTGTTTACTAATTATCTTATACTTTTATTTGAATTTCTTACTACTAATTGTTTACTACCAATCAACCGTATGTTTCAAATTTTTTCCATTATAAATTTTAACAATACTAAAGGGCCCTTTTAAATATTAAATTATATGATATAATTGATATTAGGTTTTCCTAATTTCAGTTTACTTAGATAATAAACTTAGATAATTGTAGACCAATTTTATAATTTTGAAATTATAAGAGCTTTTCTAAATATTTAGGACTAATAGTTAAAGTTGAAATTGGAGTCAAATGATAGCAGAATAAATGACTATATATGTTTTTTTTTTTTTGTAAAAGTATAATTCTTCTTCTTCATTTTTATGCACTCATTTTTTTTTAATAATCTCATTTATGTCTAAAAAAAATCTCATTTATGTCTTTAGAAGGCTTAGAAAAAGTTACGCTATTCTATAACTTTGTATATATTAGAAAAATAAATTATAAATATATAATCTCCTTTTGTTTCAGATACATTTTAACTTTTATACATACTTCGTTTTATAAGATACAACAACTTCTTACAGCTTTGTTAGAGTAAAAAAATGTTATATTTCTGTTTATTTTAATGTTTCATAAGTCTGATACATAAGTTCGTGCCTTAAAAAAAAAAAAGAACAAATTGGCAAATTAAAGCTATGGGTAATATAAAATTCAATTGTGGAAAAATTTAGAGAATAAAAAATAGTTCCTCAGGGCCTGCATGCAGATGATGACTGATGCGGTTGTCTTGAAGCATATATTGCTTCCCTTTTTTTATGAAAATTGTCTTCAAAGAATCCGCATAGATTAAAAGTCAAAACCAAGGTAAAGGAAGATGATATTAAAAGCCATTTATACTTATAATAACAACTTGATTAACCTTGTCTTGCTTATGCTATAGCACAACCATAACTTTGATAAAGAAAGATTTATAACTGGAGAGACAATCTTGTTTTCCACTTCATGTTTTGTCTATCTAGCATTTGGCCCTTATTAACCAATAATAACTCCTAGCTTAATCTTAAACCACATATATATGGTTTGAGAACCACGGATATTGAAATTCATCACTGAGTGCTCATCCCAGAATTGAACAAGACCTAATTCCTTACTCGATAAATCAAATTGGGCCCATTTGCTCCCCAAGAAGGATGTACTCCTTCCTTTCCTTATCCTTGGTATTTTTAGCTATTTATTTTTGTTTCAAAATAATTGGTATTTTATTAATCCAAGGTATAATTGACCAATTTTTTCCATGTATACCCTTATATAGAACTAAGTTGATTTGCCTTGGATATACACAAAACTATTCATATTTAAATTCAGTCATAAATGTTGATTTGTTTTGATTGGCCTAGTGGAGTATGGAGTATTTATTTAGATTGGTAAATGTAGTTGGAATTCGTAAGCAATTAATGATAGAAACAAGGGTATTTTGATACAAATATATACAAACTAATGATTTCTTAATTATGCGTAGAAACCTTAAAACACCAAAGATAAAGGACGGAGGGAGTATAAGAGGACCTCTACCTCCTCATAAAAAGGGGGACTCGTTCTCTCGGACACACTTACTCCAGGGTATTCTTCCATGTATTATAGACTAGGGGTGTGCAAAACTCGGCCCGACCCTAGAACCCGTCCCAGCTCGTGGTGTTTGGGCTGGGTCTGACCCTAACCCGCAAAAGAGAAAGGACGAACTCACGTCCCACTTTGTGACCCGGCACTAGGTTAGGGATGGATCCAGGTTGACCTTCGGGTTACCCAACCAGTCCCATATAATAAAATATAATTTTATCCTTCCCTATAATATGTTTCATGCGCTGTCACTAATAAATAAGTATGGAGTGAATTACTAAAACTTTTACTCTCACATCTCACGTCTCACACTAGCCCAATTGGTAGCTTTTAAGAAGCATTTTATAGCTTTTATGACATTGAAAGAATCTTGTTTGCTGGGAGTATTTTGTTTTTAACAATGCAGCTCTGGTAAGAGAATCAAGGAAGCATCTAGCAAAATGATTTATTTGTTGATATTTTGTAACATCTTGTTTTGGATCAATTGGTGACTCTTAGGTAACATCTTTTGTTGATATTTTGCCTGATAAAAAAAATAACATTTCACACTCATAAAAATTTTGTTTACAAAGAATCTATTTAAATTCGGGTCAACTCGGTCTCGTCCCATTTAAATCCGATCTTAAATCAACCCGCATATGACCGGGTTCCTTCGAGTCTATGAACGGGTTTGGATTCAAAAATTTAACCATATCGATATTTAAGACCGGATAAGGGATAAGCATAATCCATCCGACTCATAGTATGCTTACACCGGTTCTATGACATTAACAAAAGGTATATGAACAACTGATATTTGCTCGGAAAATGCTATTGGAACAAGGAAGCATGCTAACTCATATTATCTGCAACGCATTGAACTGGAACAGGCCAGCATGATAAGAACAATCATGAAATAAATTGAAGCATCATCCAAAAAGAACACTACAGAGTATAGATAGTAATATTAAGATCAAATTAATATTACCGTTAGAAGTTTTATGATACTATTATTTGCTGACACGATAATTAGATATAATAAAATTAGATGAATATATCTAAACAATGTCTTTTCATTATTTTTTACTTGTTATTTAAAGAAAGAAATTATCTCGCATTTCAAATGGCAAATAAAGACTGATCAAAAGAAGGGGAAAAAAAAGGCAAATAAAGAACGAAACGACGTAGTACATTCATTCAATTATCTTCTATTTTCCTAACAGTCTGTCTCGCTAACAAATTACAAATATAACAATATCAAACCATCTCTAACAGTAACACCCCAAACATTTTCATTTACTAAATAATTAATATATAGACATGTGAACTAAATTGAAGTAAATTTATAAATGTCAGAAGTTAAAGTGAGGGAAAATGAAATATCAACCAATCAAATAGTTAACATTCATAATAATATATATGCATATCATATTAAATTGTAATTTAAACAAAAAATTAAAATATTTATTTAATAAGAAATAAGTAACTAAATTTTAAATTTATAAAACTTGAATAGAATTTTTACTAATTTATCACATGTTTTGACATTTTAAGCACCAGCTACCCTAATAGGCAACAATTGGTTTGAATTAGGGTATAAGTGTTAAGGAGCTGGAAGTCGAGAGTTCAAAACCTGTGTAACTTTGTTCCGGTTAACAAATCAAAAAATAGAAATGTTGTATTAGAAAGAGTAACTTTTAAATTTTTAAAAAATTAAATACATAACTTTCAACACAATATTTTTATTTTTGATTTTTAACATGTGCAAGGTTGCACGGATTAAAAAAATCGTATTAATAATATGTTTATCTCACTGTGTAGCTTTTTAATGGTTCAAGTTATGTTGATACTTCACATAATTTATACAAATCTCTCCAGGTTGTATTCAAGTTTTCCTTTTTTTTTTCCCTCTCAATGGATAAAACTTAGATGTGATCCTATATAAGTATACTTTTATATTTGAAAAAAATTGCATCACAATTAACTAAAGAATTGAACCAGGTCTTCTCCTTTTCTCAATTGAATGAAAAAGACGCATGGGCTTGGTTTTGCATTGGTATCCATATGACGCCAAAAGGAAAAGCAAATATCTGAGTTGGTGTAAGGCCATGGAGAAGCAGGTGGAGAGGTTCCCCACCTAAACAACCTTCGATTTCGAAAACTGGAAACCCGAAACCGATACCACACAGCGGTTTGGTTAGGTACATTAACACCTGTGTTATTTGTACATCCGAATGGGATATCTGGTTTTGATATATTGGTTAATCACGTATAAATATTTGGTCAATTCAGTTTATTATATAGTTAATGGACCATTTGAAGCTCATATTCCCTAACTATGTAAATATTTGGTTAATCACATATAAATATTTGATTAATTATATTCTTTATATGATTAATGAGTCGTCGTGAATTAACCAAATATTTACACATGATTAATCATATAATGATCTGAATTAACCAAATATTTACACATGATTAATCAATGTGTCGCTGGAGGTATCTCAAATGAGTGTTCAAAAAACATTTCTCGCACATTAATTAGGTTAATGCTTAGCAAATCGACAACACCTAATCTAACCTACTGGGACCTATCTTTATTCTCCCCTGAAAATGAAAGCTACTTGTATCCAATTTCAATTGAAAACGATCTCTCTTATTTCGGAGTGTTTCATTTTAGCTCCCGCCAAGGGGTACCATTACCATGCCAATGTGGGCTCCTTATAGCCCGTTTATGGTTTCTTTAGGCCTTCCTTACCCCCATTTCTGCCCCTTATATTCTATTTTTTTTATTTTCACATTTATGTTACTTTTAATTATTCTTTCTCTTCAATGAATTTTGTAAGTTTAAGTCATTAGATCAAATCAAAATTGATGGTTAAAATTTGGTGTAAGAAAAAAATTTGACACCAGATATCAACAGATCATATCTCATATATATAATTCATAGTTTTATCCCTTTCTCGAAAATGAAAATGATTGCTATGATGGTCCTTTTGGTCAACAATAATTAAATGAAGTTTGTCGTGTTCTACACACAAGATAAAATGGCACGAAAATAATGGAAGATAATAATTGTAGACAAAGACTAAAAGACTACTACAATTATAGAAGACCAAGACTTGAAGACCATAATAATTCAAGCAAAAACACAAGTATCTACCGGATTTGAAGGGTTCCAATGCTTTCTCTATTTAAGGAAGTTGGATCTTGTATACAAAACACTTCAATCTTCAACTCTCATTTAGCATACAAAAACCTTACTTGTACTTCCCTTTGTAATTTTAATTTTCTCTTAAGCACGTTTTAGTTTACGATATATTATATTATTAACTTTTTGTCATTTTTTATAGTCAAATGTTAATATGTTAGATATATGTTAATTTTTCTCCATTTACCCTCCCAACTTCTTATATTTTTAGGTCAAATCAGTGAGTTATCTCACCCCCCATTAATTTTTTGTCATTTAGATTTTTGTTTTGAGATTTGGTTTTGCTGAAATTTATTGTATAAATTTTTTGGCTTAATTGCTCTTTTGATCCCCTATTATTGACTATGTGCGATTTTGGTCCCTATAATTTTTTTTGTGCACAATCCCCATTTTTTTAATATTGCAAATTCAATCATTATGTTCAATGTCTGTCAAATTTTTCAAAGACCATAGAGGAATCACTCATCTAAGCGTACAAAACCTCTGGTTGAGGTTCTCTTTCCTTTGTCTCTTTGAATCAACACAATTCAATGGTTCCTCTATACTATTTACTGGTTTTGTCCCTATTACTCGGGACCTTTTTTTTGGTTCCACCACATATGGTCCTTTACCATAAAAGCACAACCAGATGTTCTATGAGCCTAGAGTAGTGGTTCATTTCTGATAATTATTGAAAAATATACAGACATTGGATAGAATGACTAAATTTGCAACAATTAAAAATAAGGGGACCAAATGTGCACGGAAAAAACTTTATGGACCAAACATGACCAATAGTAGGGAGACCGATTCGTCAAAAAAAAAAAAGTAGAGAGACCAAAAGTACAATTAAATGAATTTTTTTTTGTTGCTTATATTGTAATATTTGAATTTTTTGATTTTTAGTTGCATATCTTATTAATAGTTTTTTCAATACAATTTCATTTAACTTTTTTTTCATGAAAATTTTCTTTCAAATTTATTTACCTTTCAATACTTGTAATTTTAAATTTCTAATTACATACTAAATTAGAGTTATATTTTTCATAAAATAAATGTAAATTTTTTGTTTATTATTTTAAAATTATTTTATTAATAAAATTTGATTTGGCCCCTATTCAAAATTTATTCATTTTTAGTCTTTACATAAAAGTAATGTATTTTTAGTTCCTTACAAGTGATTCCCTGCATTGACGCATTCATGAAATCATATGATACATCATTGAATCAATCTTTTTTATTATTTTTAAATTTTTCTCTTGTAAATGTTTAAATAAAAGACTTGGGTAATGGTATCATTATCAAGTGATGAAGAGTAGACAATAATCTGTGTCACATCGGATACACTGTCAATAATAGACAATGCCTATGTCGAAATCACCATGGAAGAGAGATTGTGTTCATTCAAGGAACGAAGCATTTCCACAATTTCATCATCTATTATTTGTTTATGTATTGATCAATGTCCTAATCACCGTAGACTTGGCAGTTTCAAGATGACAATAGACCTTTAATTTCCAGTGGGGAACAGCATTAGGGTGTGGGAGGAAAACGATAGACACAATTCTTGGTTTCTCTTGTTGTGGAAATAGATGATACATGATTAACAATTCAGTGGCTGAGAGACGGTGGTGTATATTGATATGGTGGGGTCGCACTTATCAGGAACGATTCAGCTAAAGTGGATAGGACATCGAATGTGGGCCGTCTGATTCAAAATCAACAAATTGTGTTAGGCAAAGTACGGTGAATCATTGTACTCTTTTAAGAAAATTTAGAATTGTTGCGATTAAGCATGAGACCCATTTATGGCTTTAATGAATGGTCAAGCTTGCATTTGCAGGATTCAATGAATACTGCAAGTCTGCAACCACGTACTACCCACTAGTCATATTATTGGTGTGTTTAGATAAGCGATTTTGAATGAAATTGATTTTATAAAATTGATATGGTTAGAATTGAGTTTGAGATGAATTGATTTATGTTTGGATGATTTTTATTTAAAAGCAGGTTTTTTTTTTTGACGGTAAAACACAAATTTCATTAGATAAAGCAAATAACAAGATACATATGTTGATCAGAAGTCAAAGAGGCATTTCCAAACCACAAACCAGAAACCAGATCCTAACAGACCATCTATCAACTTGTTCTACACATGGTCCATGACAAAGAAAAGAAGAGGAGCCACAGTCTTTATACCTATCCAGTTACAAGTCATTTTTTTGACTTCTGCAAGCTCATTTCGACTATAGGTGGTCTCGAGTTTATCCAAATAAACCACTTGTCTGGAGGCCAAATGATACGTGGAAATGATGCTGAGATTGGTGTCACTCACATTTGTATCTTCACAATCTATGTTATTCCAAAACGCCAGACTCTTATGGGACATTTCATCGAGCACCCATAGTGCATTCCTAAGACAAACTACCCATAAAAACACCCCATACAAAAGAAAGCCCGCATGAACACCAACAACAACACTAAAAAAATGGAAATTTTTACCTACATCTGGTGGCTCTGGGGGAGGGTGAACAGGGACCCAATCTGAAGGTGGGGGAGCAGCGCCAGAAGTAGGTAGCCTCAGAGCTTTCTTCTTGTCCAACGGTGGTGGCTCCGGTGGGGGGTCGTTCCTTAAGGATGCAGAGATGCGATCAGTGGGTTGGAGGAGACGGGTTGAAGTCCGGGACCCCGACGGGAGGCGTGGTCTGGGCGAGGAAGCCATGGTGGTTGTTGGTGGATGGAAGGTGGATGGTGGTGATGGCACAAGTGAGAGAGACAATAGATGGTTTGTGGTGAAGAGAAGGGAGGAAGCCCCAAAAGATGGGGAAAAATACCTCCACAGGGGAGGAGAGCACTCCAAGCAGCGTTGGAGGGTTAAAAACCCTAATAGAGCAAAAGCTCGTAGGGAGAAGTGATTAAAAAGCAAGTTTGATGTAAAAATTAGTGTAAAATTTTCAATTCAATGCAAAAGCTACATTTTGTAGCTTCTAGTCAGAATCGCTTCTGGAAGCAAAATCAATTTTACCTGACAGTAACCAAACACTCAATTTTTACTAAAGTCTTATTTGACAAGGGGCAGAATCAATTCTAGAGGTTTCCAACGTGAAACCAAACACATGCTTAGTGTAATTTTTCAATCCAAAAGCAAAAGCTACTCCAAACTGCTTCTGGTAGAATAAATTTTGAATGCAAAATTACTTCCACAAACATGTAACCAAACACCTCATTTTTTACCAAAATCACGTTTGACAGGTGCAAAATCACTTCTGGTGCCTCCAGAAGTGGAACCGAACACACATTATATTTATGAATTATTCAGATGTAGGATGATGTGAATTATGACATTATACATCAAACACTTTCCATTATGGGTCAAGTATTTGGGCTAAAAAATAACAATAAAAGAAATCTCATGGGCTAATATAGGACCCATGCTAAGTTAGTAGGTGTGACAATATGTTGACATAGGTTTTTTTTTTGTGTGTTTGAATAATATGTTTATTTTATTTTTTGTCAAAATAGCATACAAAAAACATACCATAATTTATTGATAAAAAGAAGAAAAATAAAAACAAAAAATACAAAGGAGCAAAATCATGGGGGAAATAAACCAAAACCCATGTTAAACAAATTTGTGACCACCCTTGAATTGGATGTTGTACTGCCAACTCTCAAAGTAAGTTTTCAGTTCTTCCTCGGTTTATATCTCTGAGATTTAGACACCACCTTTGTAAAACCATCCTCAACAACATTATCCTGCTCTACCGAGAGAGAGTCATTCTCTATATCATCTAATTATCCCCATCTCCCCAAAGCTTGGTAAGTATTTCCATATCATGAATAACATTAGGATTTGAATTAATCACAGGAGTCTCAAAGTTCTTACCACTAACTGTTATGTCACAAGAAGCCATGAAATGCTCTTCGATGGAGTTTGAGACATGATCGGTTGTGTTGACAATTTCATTAGCTGTGTTGTGAACCACCTCCGGAATTGAGGTTGAGGCATCATTTTTGTTTTTAGTGCTACGGTCAACTTTGTGATCTTAAGGCTAGAACCGTGCATCCCATTACCACTAGCAGTTAAATCCTTGGTTGCATAATGAGACACGACATTATCCTCCGGTGAATCCAAATGCAAGGACTCAATATCAGTTTCATAGACTGATTTAACAGAACTAGCGTCTGCATCAATCTTAGCATCAACATTATTGCCTATATTGTCATGATCCATTGATTTAAAATTAGAAGACTAGCCATTGTTCCCCACTTTATCAATATGAACAACTTTAGGGAAATATGTAGGGGCAGATATTACCTTATCTTTTTTGACAACATCTTTATGAAGCTTTGAAGGGGCGTTGCCATAATTCTTTTTACAGTGCGAAAGTGAACGACCAATAGCTTGGCAATGAGGATAGAAATATGGAAGATTCTCATATTCAATACCAACATAAAAGGCAAAACTTTTTCTTCCAACCATTATTTCCTCATAAAATCTACCCGTGAGATCAAGATCAACAAGAATCCGAGCAAAGTCGGCAAATGTTCTATTGCGAATGGCATCACCCTGTACCTATTCCACCCCCAATTTCAATAGTCTTGAATTTTGAATTTCACATATCACATATTAAGCACATATTTGTATTTATAAATTATAATATAATATTAAACTCTTTATTAAATACTAAATTTATAAAGTTTCAAAATATTTTAATAAAATTTTTCATAAATGTAAAAAAAAAAAAGTTATAATTTATAAGGTTTGGGCTAAGGTGCACCCCCCACTACACCTCCCGTGTGGCTAGTTTTGGACCAATGAATACATTTTATGCAATTGCAAATATTTAACTTACTTTCAAGTTGAAAAGTCAAATGGCCACACGTACAAAGAATTGGTGGAGCTCTTCACATGTGGGTAGTGTAATAAGTGGTGCACCAATTGGGTGGTACAACACAACCTTTACCAATTTATAAATGAGTTAAACAAGCAAATTTCAAGCTTCATCCTTTTTTAACAAGTAAAACTCAAATTTTTAGTTAGACTCGTTTAAATAAATTAGCCAAACTTGAGCAATCAATTTTTTTACAAATTAAGCTCAAACCTCAAATACTCGAATTTTTTACACCCTTGTTCACACCTATGCCGGCCTTATTGTGTGCATGTTGGTTATTGGAGAATGTGCTCCGAGCCGACCACAGTCGACAACAATGTAATACCACTTATAGCTAATTGTTTTATCTTTTTAGATTTTGGGCTTTGAATCACGATTTGTTCAAGAAAAGAAAATGCTATTATCTATTACAGGATTTAGGATCATCTTCTAATTTCGAAAAGGACCTTGTTTAACTAAGTGAAGGAAAAGTCACAAGATGTAGCTAGACAGCTCGTACGTGTAAATAATAAAGCTCTACTATTCATTTCTTTTGACCTTTTGGCAACGAACTAAGTCTAAAGAAGGGCTTTTTCTACTGTGAGCAACTTTAGAAATCTCTCACGGTGAGGAGACCAAAATTTACTGGGTACAGCAGGTTCCAATATTTTTTTCCCCGGTAAAATATTTTCCTAGACTTAACAACCTCTGTGTCACCAAAAATCTTTCTTCTTTGCTTGGTGACCGTTTTGAAAAGGAAACGAAGGATTTCAACAAGCAGGGAAATAATAATAGTTACCCACCAATTATCTGGACATGATGCCGAGGGATTTAGAGTCTTGGCCACCAATTATTTGAACATTCGAGACAACCATCCACCCTTTGAAGAAGTTGTTGAATAAAACAGAGTGTCGGGCACAATGGAATTAAACTATGCGGAAGCTCAATCAAATGGAGTGAATGCCTTGAACACTTTTATTGAAATACAAACTTGGCCTTAAAAGTTCACCACTACAGAAATGGCAGAATAGCTAATAAGGAAATTGTTTCTGTTCCTCCTCGTATGCTCCTTCTCAAGCCTTCAATACCCCCTCCCTCATCACATCGGCCTAAGCCCTTACCTAAGGGTCTAGCATCTTCTCAGCGGCGGCGAAAGGATCGTGCGGGTTCGATGAGATGACTTGATTCAACCTCTATTAGAATATAGGATAAGATAGTTTGAATTTAAATAGATAAAACCAACTTGTTGATATGTTGTTGAGAATGAGTTGGTTACGTAAATCTCTGCATATGGTTAGTCTTGATATGCAGCTGTATTAGATAAGCTATGATAAGCTTTAGAGATATCTGTCAGTCTTTCTTATCTTGTTCTATCTCTTATACGTGTATATATAATTGTATTTAGCTGTAATTTATGAATCAATGAGAAAAACTTGTTGAGCCTCCATAATTTATTATGGCATCAGAGAGTGAGATCCTGAAAATAAAATCAGAGATGGAGTCACCAAAGAAGAAACCCGATACCTCTGGCAAGACAACCATCAACCCATCTTCACCCTATTACCTAGGGTCATCTGACAATCCCGGAACACCACTCGTTGCAGTGGCTCTTACTGAGGACAACTATCGAAATTGGGCTCGGTCGATAAAGATGGTGTTGCGAGCAAAAACCAAGCTTGGTTTTGTCGATGGAGCAGTCATGAAACCATCCACCGAGTCATCAGAATTTCATGATTGGGACAAGGCCGATTCAATGGTAACTGCGTGGATAATCAATTCAGTAAATCTTATGTTACACAGCAGCATTGCTCATGCGTCAACAGTCAGAGACATTGGGCTGGATTAGGAGGAGCGTTTTGCATAGACAAATGCCCCACCTATTCATCAATTATGGCGTGATCTCTGTTTAATTCAACAGGAGCCAAGCATGAACGTGACTGAATACTACACTAAGTTCAAGGGAGTTGTTGATGAGATTAGTGAACTACAGCCCTTGCCGCAGTGCACTTGTGGTGCATCAAAGGAGCTGACACAGAGGGATGAAGAACTCCGGGTTCACTTGTTCCTTGGTGGACTCGACAGTGATTGATATGCACAGGAAAAGGGAACCATTCTGAATGATGATACTCAGCCATCTCTTCGCAAGGTTTTCAATCACATTCTGTGTGAAGAGGGGCGCATGGCAGCAGGGAAGAGCAAAGATCGAAAGCCAGGACTTGGAGCTGCGTTTCATTCAAACAGTGGCAACAGACAGAGATCACATGATGGCCCAAGACCAAAATGTGAACATTGTGACAAACTAGGGCACAAGAAAGCAAAGTGTTTTGAGCTGGTAGGTTACCCACCCAACTGGGATGTGAGAAGAACAAATCGCAACAACAAAACAGGTGGGAATTCAGGAGGTGCACGCTTAGCCTGGGCAGATAGCAATCAAGGACCACCAGTCAGCATTGAGGGAAGCCATGCTTTCCACAGTTCCTATGCAAACAATAGCAATGGGCAAGAAGAGCACATGTCTGGTAACAGCTTAACTTGCAATGCACAAAGTTGGGTTTTATATAGTGGTGCATCTCACCACATGACACCTATGAGCTCCATTCTTGAAAACATGTGTGATCTTAAGGAGCCACTTAACATCACAGTGCCCACTGGAGATACAGTTACAGTGCAAAAAATGGGAACTGTTAGTTTAATTGAAATAATAAGGCTGCATGGTGTACTTTATATTCCAGAGTTTAGCTGTAATGTAATTTCAATTCATAAATTGACCAGTGATTTAAAATGCACGGTAACTTATTTTGATGATGGTTGTGTGATACAGGACCGAGCCAAGAAGAAGCTGATTGGATCCAGTGAACTGCATGATGGGGTTTATATCTTCAAGAAAGTTGCATGTGGATTTTCTCAGGTGGCTGTTTCAACTGATGAAGGAAATTTGTGGCATGCACGGATGGGTCATCCTTCTACACAGACAATGTTGAAGCTTTCAAAAAATTTTAGTTTTCCTTTTATTGCAAATAAAGAGGAGTGTTGTGATGTTTGTCATCGCTCCAAACAATGTAGACTTCCTTTTTCATTGAGTAATAATAAAGCTAGTGCTATTTTTGATTTGATACACTGTGACTTGTGGGGGAAATATCATACTAAATCACACAATGGCTCACACTACTTTCTTACAATTGTTGATGATTTTTCACGAGGTTTTGTGGGTTTATTTGTTGAAGGACAAAGGAGAAGTACCAATCCAACTTCTCAATTTTTGCAAAATGGTCCAAACCCAATTTAACTGCAAAGTGAAAAGAGTTCGTAGTGACAATGGAACCAAATTTATCAACTCCACACTACAATCTTTCTTCCTTTAAGAAGGTGGGCTTCATGAAACTTCATGTGTAGAGACCCCACAGCAAAATGGTTGAGTCGAACGTAAGCATCGACACATTCTCAACGTGGCACGAGCTCTTAGGTTCGAAGCAAACTTACGACTTTATTTTTGGGGAGAATGCATCTTAACAGCTGCTCACTCATCAACCGAACTCCAACTGTGGCAAATAATGGAGCAACACCATATGAAATGCTTTATGGAAAAACTCCATCATATGCTCACATTAGGACTTTTGGGTGTCTCTGTTATGTGCAGAATTCTTCCAAATCTCGTGATAAGTTTGCTGAAAGGGCTCGCAAGTGCATCTTTATTGGGTATCCACAAAGTCAAAAGGGCTGGAGAATTTATGATCTCCACACACGCCATTTTTCAGTCTCAAGGGATGTAGTATTTTATGAGACCACCTTTCCTTTTGCCGTGAAGGAAGATCATCATGAATCCAAATTATTATTCCCAAATACTGCGCCTTTCCCAGATGATGAAAACATAGCTCGCATGCAGGTTGAAACCACGACAACGCTTCGGGACTCTCCTAATGTGGTTGAGGTTATGCCAGAACCCGAACCACAACCTATGCACGAGATGGAGAGTGATGATACTGTACAAGATTTTAATGACCAGGAACATGCTAGAGCTACAATTCTGGATACATGTACACGCCAGCCACCCGGCTACTTGAAAGATTATTATTGTTACACTACAGCTAATGAACCCTCATGCACATCACTTGATTCATCAGTCTCTTCTGGTAAGGCCTATCCTCTATCAAACTATATAAGTTGTCATCATTTTTCACCTTCACATCAGGCATTTCTTGCGGCCATCCAATCACAGGATGAGCCTAAATATTATTCACAGGCAGTTAAACACCCACAATGGCGCACTGCCATGGCTGAGGAAATCAAAGCTCTTGAGGATAATAAAACTTGGACACTTGAGCCCCTTCCTGAAGGCAAAAAGTTGGTTGGTTGCAAGTGGATTTATAAAGTTAAATATAAATCCACTGGAGAGATTGACAAACATAAAGCTCGACTAGTTGCGAAAGGTTACACGCAAGTAGAAGGTGAAGACTTCACCGAGGCCTTCGCACCGGTAGCCAAAATGACCACGATTCGTTGCTTATTAATAGTGGCAGCTGCAAAGGGTTGGGGACTACACCAAATGGATGTGCGTAATGCTTTTCTTCATGGCGATCTCGATGAAGAGGTGTACTCCACCTCCAGGTTATGTAGTTCCAAATACAAGGCTTGTATGTCAATCGCAAAAATCTTTATATGGTCTCCGTCAAGCCTCTCGAAACTGGTATGCGAAGCTGTCCAAGCCATTGATCGCGTATGGCTTTGTTCAAAGTCCAGCTGATCACACTTTGTTCACTTATTCAAATGAATCCACATTCTTAGCAGTTCTTATTTATGTGGATGATCTTATTATAGCTACAAATGATTCTGTCTCTTGCCAGGCATTCAAAACTTATCTTCACACATGCTTTCACATGAAAGATCTCGGTAAGCTAAGGTATTTCCTTGGACTGGAGCTTGCACAAGGACCAGTTGGTTTATTTCTTTCACAGTGCAAATATACACTTGATATACTTCATGAATGTGGGATGACAAATTGCAAACCGTGTGGGTTTCCAATGGAGCAACATCATAATCTATCCACAGATGAAGGTGACTTGTATTTAGACCCAGCTCAATATCGGAGGCTCATTGGGCGTCTTATTTACCTCACTATCACTCGTCCGGAGATAGTATATTCTGTACACACTCTAAGTCAGTTTATGCAAGCTCCACAACAGAAGCATTGGCAGGCTGCTTTGCGCATATTACGATACTTAAAATCTTGTCCATGCCAAGGAATAATAATGCCAAAGGATAATGATCATCGTCTCACTAGTTATTGTGGCTCCGATTGGGCTGCTTGTCCCACAACAAGGCGTTCAGTCAGTGGTTATCTCATAAAGATTGGGAATTCACCAGTATCATGGAAAACTAAAAAGCAAATGACAGTAGCACGATCATCTTGTGAAGTTGAATACCGAGCAATGGCTCATGCCACGAGTGAAATTATCTGGCTGCGCAATCTGTTAACTTCACTCCAAGTTTCTTTTTATGAGCCTACTACACTTTTTTGTGATAATCGAGCTGCCCTTCATATTGCAGCAAACCCAGTCTTTCATGAGCGCACTAAACACATAGAAGTGGATTGTCATTTCATCCGTGAACATCTTCAAAGAGGCACACTTGCAACAAGCTACATTCCAACAAAGAGACAACAAGCTTACGTATTCACTAAGGCCTTGGGTCTACGACAGTTTCAAGATATATTGTCCAAGTCAGGCATTCACGATGCTCATGCTCCACCTTGAGGGGGGAGTATTAGAATATAGGATAAGATAGTTTGAATTTAAGTAGATAAAACCAACTTGATGATATGTTGTTGAGAATGAGTTGGTTACGTAAATCTCTGCATGTGGTTAGTCTTGATATGCATCTGTATTAGATAAGCTATGATAAGCTTTAGAGATATCTATCAGTCTTTATTATCTTGTTCTATCTCTTATACGTGTATATATGATTGTATTCAGCTGTAATTTATGAATCAATGAGAAAAGCTTGTTGAGAATCCATAATTTATTAACCTCCACTGACGATAATCATCTTCCCGGTCAATATTCCTCTGCAGCTTCTGAAACCCCGGCCCATGTCGGCATCTCCATCTCCTTAAAGAGCGATTTGGGGGCAGTACATGAGACAAGCTTGCGAGCAACCTCGTTGTCGATGGCATTGAGATTCTCCTCGTCCTCGTTGCTTTCACCATAGAGACCTCTGCCACGGTGGTGAGGGAGGCGAATTCTTGCTCTCCCCATCTCTAGATCCACCGACTCCATATTCTCTCTCATGTTTCACTCAACTGTGCCATATTGCCATTTCAAGTAAAACCCAGACAACAAGTTCCCTTTATTCATCACTATCATTCAATTTTTTTTACAAGATCAAACGCTTATGACTTTCCCGAGCACCGTGAGCGCCTTCCTTAAGTCGTGCATGCTAGAAGCCGCCTATAAAGAAGAAGCAAGTAGAGAATATCCTTCACTAAAATTGGGTGATGGTACATTTACAACACAATATGACAGTGTCCTATGTTTCCCCTCAATATTTTTGAAACTGGATCGATTATTGAATCGGTGAATGCATTGATTAAAGGTTTAACGGTTTAATTGTTAATTGAATCGATAATAATTAAATAATATATTTTAGATTTTTAATAAAATAGATTAAATAATAGTAAAATAAATTTTAAATTGTCATGAATTTAAAATACTTTTTGCATTTTATGTAAATAAATGTGCAAGAATATTTTATATTTGTTTTCAAAAGTGTAGAAAAAACAATTTCAAGTACCCATCAGACCATTAGCTCAAAGCTCCCTTATATGGTTTTTGGCTAGCTATATAAAAGAAAAAACCGAACTTAAGTTTATTTAGACCTATTTTACATTAAAAACAAAAAATAAATATGAATTGGACCAGGTTGGGCTCAAACCTGTTTCTACAAAAACAAAAGGGAGTTTCTTTTTACACCACCAATATCTTTGATGCATCACAAAAAATTAAAAAAAATGTTTTCATATGCCAAAGTACCCCCATTATCTACTTCTCTCTCCATATTATTTCGAGTAATGATAGGTGAACACCCAAATGTGACACCAATTTGGGACATCTGGTTAATCATGTATAAATATTTGGTTAATTCAGTTCATTATATGGTTAATGTTGAATTAAAAGGAACCTCAAGAGGGGGATGAATTGAGGTTTTGCAAAACTCTTAGAAAATCTTAATTTCTTACAAAAACTTTTGGCCTCTCTTTTAATGATGCACCGAATATATCAAATAAAAGAGAGAATATTAAGAAACAAGAACAATATGGAATCTTGCAAGAATATGGCCACAATTCAAGAATTTAACACAACATGAACAATGTGCAATATATCATCAATATCATAAAGCATATAACAAATTTCAATGTTACTAGCAAAAATTCAAGAGATAAAGGGAATAAGAATCACACCAAAGATTTATACTGGTTCGAACACAACCTGAGTGTTCTACATCCAGTCCTTAAGCATACACTTGAGTATCATCACTATACTTCAAAAATTACACAATTTTTACAAGTATACAAACATAAAAGATTCCCCACCTTTATCCTAACTTGAGATTCCCCACTCAAGAAACTAGTCACCTAAGGATACCCCACCTTAGATACAAATTGGGATACCCCACCCAATTCTAAAAAGAGCAAATACAATTCAATTAATGCTATCAAAACTATTACACTTTAAAGATGCATCACTTCTAAAAAGCATCAATGATAAAAAAATTAGAAAGTAGAAGAAGAAGGCTCAAGTAATCAATTTGACAGCACAACAATACAGAAAACATCAAAAATTTCGTTCTTTATTATTTCTGAAAAGTCCCTTTATATAGAGAGTCAAATGGAAAATTCTGTTTTTCTGTTACACTAAAAGTAATTGATTACTTTCAAAAGCAATCGATTACTTTTCTGTAACAACCCAAAAGTAGTCGATTACTTTCAAAAGTAATCGATTACTTTTGGCCAGAAAAGCAAGATTGCAAAGAAACACGTGATAATCGATTACTTTTCTACAACAACCCAAAAATAGTCGATTACTTTCAAAAGTAATCGATTACTTTTTGCTAGAAAAGCAAGATTGCAAAGAAAGCACGTGGTAATCGATTACTTTACTAAAAAATTATGTTTTTGCTTCAAAACTATTTACAAAACATGTTCCATTTAATTTTAAACATTCTATATATATTTTTAAATCATTTTGATGTTTTAAAACCTTTTAAAAATATTTTACTTGAGCCAACTATTAAAACATCTAATTTTTAGATCATGCATCAAAATCCTAAAATTATTACAAGTCTTCATAAGTTGGAAATGTGTCTTTGGTGCTCATCATCAAAACTCTTTGTTGAATAGCTTTGGAAGCACGTTTGGAAGATCAACATCTACAATCTCCCCCTTTTTGATGATGACAAAACTATTCTTTAAAGCATTTCCTTCATAATTTTGTAGTGCAAGACAAGTATGTATTTTGATATAAAATTTGTGAATGATCAAGATTGGTTTGATTTGAGGAAAGTTCTCTCCTCCTCCCCCCCCCCCCCCCGAATATATTTCTCCCCCTCAATATGTGAATTTCCCGCATAAACAAAACAACCAACCAACCTTTCTCCCCCTTTGGCGTTATCAAAAAGCCATAAAAATAATAATGTTTATACAAAGGAAAGATGTCATCCACATAGTATAACAGGCATACACATATAGGACCAAATAGTAAAGCATGATAATAAGCATAGGTCCATAAAACATGCATAATGAAAGTAAAAGACGTGTAGCTTCCAACCTAGCAACCGAGGCATAGGTTTCGTCATAGTCAATTCCTTCTTCTTGATTGTAGCCTTTAGCCACTAACCTAGCTTTGTTTCTAACTATTATGCCATTTTCATCAAGTTTATTGCGAAAGACCCATTTAGTTCCTATTATTTGTTTATCATTGGGTCTATGGACTAATTCCCAAACTTGATTTCTAGTGAATTGGTTTAGTTCTTCATTCATAGATATTAGCCAATGCTCACATCTAGAATGGCATCGTCTATGGATTTTGGCTCACATTGAGAAACAAAAGACATACAATTACATAAATCCCTTAAAGACGACATTGTAGAAACTCCCTTTGATATATCTCCAATTATATTTTCAGTTGGATGGGCTTTGCCAAATCTCCAATCTTTGGGAAGTCCTTGATTTGTGTCTTCAATTGTTGATTCTTGGTTTGGTACTTCATCATCATCTGATTGTTTCCCTCCATAAAGATTATGAGGAATATCTACAAAATCATCAATAATACCTTTCCCATCCTTTTGGGGTTAGTCTCATCAAAGGTAACATGAATAGACTCTTCAACAATCATAGTTCTTTTATGAAAGACTCTAAATGATTTACTTGAAAATGCACCGCCTAATGAAATTCCTTCATCCGCCTTGGCATCAAACTTGTCAAGATTGTCTTTACCATTATTCAAAATAAAGCATTTGCATCCAAAAACATGTAAGTGAGCTATGTTGGGTTTTCTTCCTTTATATAACTCATATGGAGTCTTTTTAATTATTTGTCTAATTAGAACCCTATTAGTTATATAGCAAGCGGTGTTAACAGCATCGGCCCAAAAATACTTTGGTAAATTTGATTCATTTAACATGGTTCTTGCTAATTCTTCTAGTGACCTATTTTTCCTCTCAACAACACCATTTTGTTGAGGGGTCCTAGGGGCCGAAAAATTATGTGTAATACCATGCGTATCACAAAAATTTTCAAAATCATGATTTTCAAACTCACCTCCATGGTCATTTCTAATACATGCAATTTTTAGATCCTTTTCATTTTGAATTTGCTTAGCCAGTTTTCTAAAGGCATGAAAAACATTATTTTATGTGCAAGAAAAAGTGCCCATATAAACCTTGAAAAATCAACAACAATCACAAGTGCATAATAATTTCCACCTAAACTCATTGTTCTAGATGGTCCAAATAAGTCCATGTGCAAAAGTTGTAGTGGTCTATTAGTAGAGACTATATTCTTGGATATAAAGCTAGTTTTAACTTGCTTACCCTTTTGGAAAGCATCACATAAGCCTTCTTTTTGAAACTTGATTTTAGGGAGACCTATAACTAAGTCTTTAGAAATTAGTTTGTTAAGATGTTCCATGTGAATGTGTGCTACCCTTTTATACCATAACCAAGCCTCATCATTTTTACTCAACAACCATTGAATATTATTATTGATGTCACCAAGGTCTAACATATAAATGTTGTTGATTCTTTTTCCAACAAATTTAATTTGTTTATCATGCAAACATTCAATCATGCAACATTTACTATCAAACACAACCCTATAACCCTTATCACAAAGTTGGCATATGCTAAGTAAATTATGCTTTAAACCATCTACTTAAAGAACATGATCAATGCTAGTAGACTCATTTCCTATTTTACCAATACCAAGAATTCTACCTCTATTGTTATCACCATAGGTTACGTGACCTCTTTGCTTTGGGGAGAGATGAATGAACTTTGAGATGTCTCCCGTCATATGCTTGGAAAACCCACTATCAAGATACCATTCTTTTCCTTGGGTCTTCAAGCAATCCTACAAAACAGGTTTAGTTTTTAGGTACCCAATCTTGTTTGGGTCCTTGAATATTAGTCTTGGGAACCATATATTTAGGAACCCACATCATCTTGGCTTTCACATTACCAATTCTTTTAATATAGCATCTAGGAGAAATATGACCATGTTTACAACAATAATGACATATTACTTTATTTCTTGCATTTTCACTGGATGGAACAAATATTGTTGATTGTATTTCTTTCTTAGCATAGGAATTATAGCCTAGACCGGTTTTTACTAAAGGTGATTGTTGATTACCAAGCAAGGTATTTAAATTTCTTTTTCCATTAGTAAACCTAGCAAGAGTATTTCTTAGGTCCTTATTCTCTTTTTCAAGATGCATACATTGATCACATTTTTAGAAACTAGGTTTATCATTTCTAGAACTAGCATGCATCAAGGTCATAGAATTAATTTCTAATTTCAAGTCAATTTTCTCTTTAGCCAATTTTATTTTAGCATTTTCATGCATAGAGATTATTGACTTTTTTTTGGTTACCTTTCTAGCAAGTTCTATAGATTCCTCATGCAATTCTTCAAAGACTAATTGCAATTCATCATAATTGAAAGATAATGCATATTCTGTTGGAACCAAAGTGGTTTTGGATTTAATAATCTCTAAGTTTTGATGCTAACAAAAGGATTAAATTTGCTTGGCAAAGTGTTAGTTGAGATCTAACAAGTGAGTTCAGTTTATGCAGGAATATTCAAAATAATATAAGGTATACAATGCTTGGACTCGTGCAAAGAATTACCCGTCCAAAGGTTATTTAAACTGTTTATATTTTAATCAATGGGTAGACTGGTTATCCTTAGTAGACGAGGCTATAAATGAATACCTAAATAACTTGTTAAGAACAGCAAGTCCAAAGACTTGAAAATAAGCGCGTCCATCTTGCCACGTCAGCAGACGAGTGCTATCCTTGAAACTCAAGTATACATCCATAGTGCCTAAACTAAAATTCAGTAGAAGTCCATAGTGCCACGTCACTAGACGGAGCTTCACTAAGGACTTAGCAAGTCCAAAGACTTGTGTGGACAAGCGCTTCTACCACATTTGTAGACGAGCGCTTCTACCACATTAGTGGACGGGCGCTTCTGCCACATCAGTGGACGAGCATAATTAAAATCTTGTATAGATGCGTTCTTATATCTAAGTAGACGGTTCTATATGTTTACTACCTTGAATATGATTTAATGCAATATGGTCCACAATGAATTTATTTCAAATGATTGATATTTATTTCAAATGAATATTTGTTCTTTCCATTTGTTTTTATCCAATTTAATGTCTTGTTTCCTTTGAGAAAATTCATAGTACTATCAAGGTAATACAAAAAGCAATATAGTACAATTGGAATTGTAAAACAATCTGTACGATGACATTTTTATTGCTGAACAAAAGCTGGGTTATACACAAAGGAGGAAAGGAAGTTTGTAAGGTACAATTGCTCAGAAAAGTGAGCCTCCATTTTATGATTTTCTGATAACCAAGGATACTTTTCAACATGGCCAAAATCAAGCTATCATTCACAACGGATATCATGTATTTAATGCTATCTCTAAACAGGATTATTTAAAGTAACCATTGAAGAATTACAAGAGAAGAAGAATGTCACTATAAATTGAAGACCTCGGATATTGAAGAAAAAAAGAACTCTTGCCTGCACAATCTTTCTAGCTGAACTTTTGCCATTATCATTTATTCTATTATTCTTTCAAGAGCAATAGTCTGTATTCATTAGTTTGAATATTGTTAGAATATTCAACTGATCTTAAACTGTCATACTCTCACACTTAATGAGTTAAGAAGATCAACTTTTAAATCTCCGTGATAGAGTTAGAGCCTGAAGAGGCTTGGCAAGAAAGGAATACTTGTAGTCTGAAGAGGTGTTGAATAATTGTTTGTAATCTATTTGGATAAATAGTGGAAAAATCCTTCAAGTCGAAGGGACTGGACTTAGCTCTTGGTTGGAAGAGAGTGAACCAGGATAAAATCTCTTGCGTGAATTTTCCATCACTAAACTCTTCAGTTTTATTTGCTTATACTAACTGTGGGGTTTTGATATTGCTTTTGTTGATCTTTTAAAAGGGATTTCTTGTGTGCTTAATCTTTTTATCTTCTGCTTGTGAAAAAGTTTTTCAAAAGGGTTTTTGCGAAAATAATTAACAAACACAATTCAACCCCCCTTCTTGTGTTTGCCCGTGCCAACTTCAGTTGGTATCAGAGCTCAGCCTTGACAGGGTTGAGCATCTAACAAGTGCTTAGGCAGTACGATCCTACAATCATGGATGCAGAAGGACAAGCTATCAATAGACCTCCTCACTTTGATGGAACTGATTATGATTATTGGAAAAAGAGGATGATGGCATTCTTGGATGCACAGAATGCTGACATATGGGAATTGATAGAAAATGGCTACACTGAGCCAAGGAGTGAAGCTGGAACTGCAGTGCCTAGAGCTGAATGGACTCAAGAGCAGAAAAGCAAACATCAACTAAACTTGAAAGCTAAACACTATCTCATGTGTGCTATCACCATATCTAAGCATGACAAGGTTCATAGTTGCAACACAGCTAAAGAAATCTGGGATACTCTTGCACTAGCTCATGAAGGTTCCTCACAAGTGAAGGAATCAAAGATAAGCATGCTGGTTCACCAATATGAGCTATTCAAGATGGCTGGTCATGAAACTATAGACCAGATGTTTGGAATATTCCAAAAAATCACCAATAGTCTCAGATCTCTTGGAAAGGTCTATGAGAAAAGAGATCATGTGAGAAAATTTTTGAGAAGTCTCTCAAAGCAGTGGAGACCTAAGGTAACTATTATCCAGGAAGCAAAGAATTTGAATACTCTTTCTCTGGAAGAGCTTTTGGGTTCATTAAAAGTTCATGAACTTGAACTTAATGAAGAGGAAAACTCTAGAAAAGGAAATTCCATTGCCTTAAAGGCCAAGAAAGATGGTTCCTCAAAGGCGCTTAAAGTTGTCGAGTCCTCAGATGAAGCCGATTCATCAAATAATGAAGATGACTCAGATGAGGATGAACTATCTTTCATCTCCAGAAAAATCCAACACATGTGGAGAAAGAAAGGTGGATTCAGAAGGAAGCATTTCAACAAAAAATTCTCCAAGGAGAAGTCAAATTCCATGGAGAAAGGTTCACCCTTGTGCTTTGAATGTAAGAAACCAAGACATTTCAAAGCTGACTGCCCAGAGTTGAAGGAGAAAATGAAGTTCTTCAAAAAGAAGAAAGGCTTGATGGCTACATGGGAGGATCTTGACCTATCTTCTTCAAATGAAGAAGATGAAGCAGGAGAAGAAGCAAACGTTTGGTTGACGTTGCATCAGAAAGTGAATTCACTGATGCTGAGGTAATAGAATCTGATCCATCTACTCTTCAAACTGTTTTTGATGAATTGCTGCATGAATCATGCATACTGTCTAAAGAATATAAGAGTCTCGAAAAGAAGTTATTAAACTTTCTAGAGATTATGATAAGGTCTGCACAGTAAATCAAAACCTTAGGGATGAGAATGAAACATTAAAATCAAACAGTGTTAGTCTTACTGACAAGACTAAGTGTAAGTCTAATAACTCTTGTGAAGTTGAACAACTGAAACAAGATGTGACATACTTGACAGACTCTCTGTCAAAATTGGTTGGTAGCTCAAATAAATTAAATCCTATATTAAGATATTCTAGATCACTGATAAGCCTCTGGCTTATCTAGTTTTATGACTAGATGAACCAGGGTTTATGTGCCAATTTATTCGAGTTCACTCTCGTTTTCGCCCAAATTTGCCTTGTTTTGTTCCTAACTTGGACTTTGACTCATTTTGCGTCTTTTGTGTAGTTTTTTTAGCTTCTTTTGGATAGAATTACGCTTGTGGTTGCTTGTGTTGTTTTCAGGTCCATAAGTGAAGCTCTAAGAATTAAGGAAAGTCAAGAAATAGTGGAGATTGCTATTCTGGAGATTCTCGCCCCGCGAGAGTTTGAAGACCCGGGAAGACAGAGACCATCACGGCCTAGCCGTGATTCACATCACGGGGCGTGAAAGGAAGGTTCGCGTCGCGAGACGTCCTTCGCGTCGCGATTGTGTGAACTCCAGAAAAGTACCAAAATCAGAGACCATCACGGCCTAGACCTAAAAGCCACACAAGTCAGAGACCATCACGGCCTAGCCGTGATGTGTATCACGGCCGTGACCCAAAATCCACACAAGGCAGAGAACATCACAGCTTGGCCGTGATTCACATCACGGGCCGTGACAAGAAGACTCGCGTCGCGAGACATCATTCGCGTCGCGAAAGTTCAAATTCCAGAAGTGCGCCAGAAACAAAAGCCGTCACGGCCTGGCCGTGATGGCTATCACGGCCGTGACGCGTGGCCTCCTTATAAATAGAGCAGATCAGAACAGAAAAAGAGGACTTTTTGGAGCAGAATTTTCAGAGATCTTTTGTAATCCTTATTCTGGGGCTGCGTCTCCCTCTTCTCCTCTCTTAATTCTTAGGCTTAGGATGAATTCCGATTGTACGTGCGTTGTTGTTACGGACATGAGGAACTAATCCTCTTGTCTAAGGGATCGATGAAGCCACCTATGGCGGCATAGTACTCACGTGATGTAATTCTCTCTCTCTTAATTCAATTATTGTTTTTCAATTCTGATTTCATTGTGTTGGTTATATGCTTGCGTGATCAACTTGTTAAACGTGTATGAGGCCGAGAGGCGATTCGCGTTTCAGAACTTGAATTGGGAACATCGATCGAGTGTTGCACGAGAGTGAATAGGAGATCGATGCAACTCTTAGGGAACAAGAATTAATAGAATTCGAGATTAGGGTTAAGAGACCTAGGAAGTAATTAACTCAAATCATCGAATACGTCCTATTGAGCACGACAGTGGATATAGGAGAATTTAGGGGTCCCGTTGACATTAAAATTGAACCTAGGGAGGAGAGCAATATCACTTGGGTACGTTGCATGATTGGGTAGGTGGATTCGAAACCTTAGATGCTTTTAATTCCAGATTTCATCACCATATCTTTGACTGTTTCGATTTGTTAATTTAAATTGTGATCCTAATTTCTTTCCAACCACTTTCTCCACTTAACCAACTTATCGGATTTCTCACGAAATTAGTCGAATTGGTAACCCAATCCTTGTGTTCGACCTCGGTAATATCTTACCGTGTTTTTATTACTTGCGACGACCCGGTACACTTGCCGGTGTCACAACAAGTTTTTGGCGCCGTTGCCGGGGATTGGCACAGCCAATTTTCCTAATTTTTAGGAAATTTGATTGATTGGTTAAGTTGATTTTTCATTTTATTTTTCTGTTATTTCTTTGTTATTATTTCTCTACTTCTTTGATTCCACTTGGTCTTGCCGTGTTGTTGTATGCGAGGTACCCTTCTACAAGAGGACTTGCTATTCGATTCAGAGATCACCAGGACCGAGAGGCAATTAAGAAAAGAGGCCAGAGAAAGGAAGAGGTTGGAAGCAATTAAAATAGAGGGCATGGCTGAAGAAAATCCTCCTCCTCCTCCTCCTCGTTACAAGCCTCTCTTTGAGTACGATCTACCAAGCTTGGGAGATTGTGACTCTTCTATTGTGAGGGGCAACCTGAACACAGACTCCTTCGAGTTGAAGCATGTGTCACATTCCAGCTCAGGAGAATCATTTTGATGGGAGTGGCAAACAGGACCCTCATAGACACATCACTCGCTTCCTAGAAGCCTGTGACTTACAGAAGACAAGGGGAGTCTCTCAGGATGAGTTTCGCTTGCGACTTTTCCCTCTCTCTCTTAGGGATGTCGCTCGCGATTGGGTTGATAGCTTGGATAGGAACAAGATCGAACTTGGGAGCAAATGGCACGAAGTTCCTAACCAAATATTTTCCTCCTCGGAAAGGCGGTACAAGCAAGAATAGCGATCACATCATTCAGGCAGACGGAGGATGAAACTTACAATGAAGCGTGGGAGAGGTACAATGGTTTGTTGAGAAGATGTCCCCTCTGCGTTCTTTGACCCGGTTTCCAAAGTGCAGCACTTCTTTAATGGGTTGAGGGACGCTATCGGATGAAGCGTGATGCCGCGGTGGCGGTTCTTTCTCTTATTTATCGGCGGAGGATGGATGGACATTGTTAGAGAAGATGTCATATAATGATTACAACCGTGGTAGGGAGACCTCGAGTGGAATCAGTTCTGGGACAATGGAAGCCATTTTAGAGCAAAACAGACTTTTGAAGATGCAAAATGAGGCTTTGTCTGGGAACAAAAGGGTTAATGCGATACACGAGGGAATGCCTCCGGGTTGTACAAATTGTAATGGAGATCATGACACTCAGATTTGCCCGCTAAATTTCTCTCGGGAACATGTGGACTCATGCCACAACTTCTATGACACTGTGCCCCAGAACAACTATCAGAGGAACAATCAGAATCAGAATAGGGGCTACATGAGAAGAGACCATCCGGGATTTGCTTGGAGTGATGTTAATGGTGGTCTAGCTAGGTCAACAACACCTCAACAGAATTGGCAACAACCTCAGCGAGTGCGAGACCGAACATCGGAATTCAGCAGCGCAATACTCAGCAGGCTCCTCCGGGGCGTAATCAGTTGCAAATATCAGATGGTGGAAGACAACAGTGGGAGCTGGCCTTTGAGAAGATGACCGCGACAGTTGAGAAGTTGTCAACCTATACATACACAGCTTTAGAGAAAGTGAATGCGTCAGTTGACAAGTTGGCAACTCATACAGGGTCAGCAATTCACAATCTAGAGACGTGAGTTGCTCGGCTCGCAAGGCAACTTAATGAGCGTCTCCCGGGCACTCTCCCGAGGTGACACCGAGAACAACCCGAAGAACCAATGCAATGCCATCACAACTAGAAGCGGAAGGGTGTTGGGACCTAGCAGGGGTACCACTAGTTCTCAGGATGACAAGGGCCCGGAACAACTACCCGTTGAGGAAGAGCAACCAGAGAAAGAAGGGTTGGCAAGTGACAAGGGGCCGGAGCAAGGGGGAAGGCTGAAACTTGTGGATGAAGAGTTAGAAAGAAGAAGTGGGTTGAACCCCAAGACCTCCCGCCCTACATGAAGGTTCCGTATCCTGAAAGATTGAAGAAGCCTCAACAGGATAAGCAATTCAATAAGTTCCTTGATGTCTTCCGAAAACTTCAGATTAACATTCCATTTGCGGAAGCCTTGGAACAAATGCCATCATATGCTCGGTTTATGAAGGAACTTCTCACTAAGAAGAGGAGGATTGTGGATGAAGAAACGGTTGCTTTGAACGAGGAGTGTAGTGCCATTCTTCAACGGAAGCGCCTCCGAAGTTGAAGGATCCCGGTTCCTTCTCGATACCATGCACCATTGGGGGAATGACCTTCGGAAAGGCATTATGTGATCTAGGGGCAAGCATCAACTTGATGCCCTCTCGATGATGAAGAGGCTAGGGATCAAAGAAGTAAAGGATACGCGAATGTCACTCCAAGCGGCCGATCGTTCTATCAAATATCCCTATGGAGTAGTCGAAGACTTGCTCGTGAAAGTTGACAAGTTCATATTCCCAGTGGACATTGTGGTGCTCGATATGGATGAAGACGCTGAGATCCCTCTCATATTGGGTAGGCCCTTCTTGGCACCGGGGTGCCTTGATAGATGTGCGGAAAGGGAAACTCACTTTAAGGGTGAATGATGATGAGGTGGTCTTCAATGTCTTTGAAGCGATTAAGCACCCGGAAGAGAAGTCAGCTGTGTATCGAGTGGATGTGGTGGACCCAACTGAAAAGGTAAAGGCAACTCGAGAAGACCATGATCCTTCACTTGCAACAGTATCGATAGAATCTCATGAGGAAGACAGTGAGGAAAAAGGCCCTTCGGGGGATGAAGTCTACCTTGAGTGGCTACGAGACATGGAACCCATACCGAGTCTCCCAAGGGAAGAATGTGCAAGGAAAGAACTCAGCAGCAAAGGAATGAAAAAGAAGGGTAAAGCACCAAGGTTGAAAGGTAGTACAATCGTGGTGGTCAATAAAGACAACAAGTTGATCCCAAAAAGGATCACCACGGAGTGGAGAGTTCGTGCTGATTATAGAAGGGTCCTGAACTTAAATGAGCTGTCCGGGAACCGCATGCGAGCTTATGAAAGGGCAAGAGCCTACAGAATACGGACTGAGGCAGGGAATGGCAAGCAAGATCTACGTCCGGATTAACCCTCTGGGGTGACTTGAGTCAGGCTCGGGACGTTAAACAAGCGCTACTTGGGAGGCAACCCAAGCTAGGTATCCCTCTCTTCTCCTAACTTTTGTTTTGTTTTTTATTTTTGTTTTGTTTTTGTTTGTCGCTCTTGAATAATTTGAGAAGATCAAGAGTTGTTGTATGAAATGTCGTGTCGGCAAGCTTGTTGGATTTTAATTATATTGAGCATAGATGGATTGCATGAATTATATTGACCATTGATTATTTCCCCTAGGTTCTAGTAATAGAAAAGTTGATCCCCACTAAAAATTGAAAATTGAACTTTGAGATTTATTATGATTGCTTGATTTATGATAAGTTTGGGGTGAGGGGGTGCACACACTAGGAATCGTATCTCGGTCAAACAGTTGCAAAATGTCCAGGTGAGGATTTGAGCCTCCAACTCTGTTTTTGAATGTGTGAATCACTGTAAGTTGCACTTTCCCGAATTTGCTTGAATCTCTATATGGTTTGCATGTTTATATGTTGCATCAAATGATTTAGACAATTTTCTTTGAATTAACTACTTGGCCATAAATTGAACCAACCTTGATGAATGATCCCTAGTCAGCCACATTGAGCCTTGAAGCCTATTGTTCTTCATGACCTTACATTACAAGCCATTAACTCAGAAAAACCATGATTTTCCCCTATCCTAGGATTTAGGAGAGTATGAAATTTTAGCTTTGTAAGTGTTGTTGTGGAACTAAGTTTGGGGTGGCTACAAGTTCATGAATCATAGTTGAGAAAAAGAAAAACGGAAGTAAGGGCCGAAGGCTTGAAAAAAAAAAAAAGGGTGATAAAAAGCATTGAATATGTGCCAAAAAGGGCAAAGAAAAATAGATATAAAAAGGAAGAGGTATGTAGCCACCAACTGCAAAGAAGAGAATAATATGAGAGTGAATTCAATTGTTGTGATATTAGTTTCATGCTCTCATTGATCCTAGGGACTTAGCTTATATCCTTTGATTATCCTACCCTTAGCCAGGCCCCATTACAACCTTTGAAAGACCTATTGATGATGCATGCATGTTTTCGTGGGAACTATGTTTGAGATGAAAATCAAATTCATGGGAAGTGCTCTTAGAATGTGAAAGTGAGTGAAAAGTTGATAGCCTAGATAAACTTGAGCTAATGAGTGAAATACTAAATGCCCTTGAGAGGAAGGCAATTGTTTGAAATAGGTGATCTTCCTTTGTGTGTATCTTTGAGCCTCAACTTAGAGTAATGATGGCATGAATGATAACTTCTCAATTGTTTAAAGTAGATGAATGTGGGGATTACATTGATGAAAAAGGGGGGATCAAAGAAGAAAAACTGCTTTGTAAAGTCGCATGAAATTTGTGCGAAATCGATTGAATCCCTTAAGCTTGCCAAGTCTTGAGTCGTTTTTGAGTTTTAAGCTTGCTTGGGGACAAGCAAGGTTTAAGTTTGGGGTATTTTGATAAGCCTCTGGCTTATCTAGTTTTATGACTAGATGAACCAGGGTTTATGTGCCAATTTATTCGAGTTCACTCTCGTTTTCGCCCAAATTTGCCTTGTTTTGTTCCTAAGTTGGACTTTGACTCGTTTTGCGTCTTTTGTGTAGTTTTTTTAGCTTCTTTTGGATAGAATTACGCTTGTGGTTGCTTGTGTTGTTTTCAGGTCCATAAGTGAAGCTCTAAGAATTAAGGAAAGTTAAGAAATAGTGGAGATTGCTATTCTGGAGATTCTCGCCCCGCGAGAGTTTGAAGACCCGGGAAGACAGAGACCATCACGGCCTAGCCGTGATTCACATCACGGGGCGTGAAAGGAAGGTTCGCGTCGCGAGACGTCCTTCGCGTCGTGATTGTGTGAACTCCAGAAAAGTACCAAAATCAGAGACCATCACGGCCTAGCCGTGATGTATATCACGGCCGTGACCTAAAAGCCACACAAGTCAGAGACCATCACGGCCTAGCCGTGATGTGTATCACGGCCGTGACCCAAAATCCACACAAGGCAGAGAACATAATGGCTTGGCCGTGATTCACATCACGGGCCGTGACAAGAAGACTCGCGTCGTGAGACATCATTCGCGTCACGAAAGTTCAAATTCCAGAAGTGCGCCAGAAACAGAAGCCGTCACGGCCTGGCCGTGATGGCTATCACGGCCGTGACGCGTGGCCTCCTTATAAATAGAGCAGATCAGAACAGAAAAAGAGGACTTTTTGGAGCAGAATTTTCAGAGATCTTTTGTAATCCTTATTCTGGGGCTGCGTCTCCCTCTTCTCCTCTCTTAATTCTTAGGCTTAGGATGAATTCCGATTGTACGTGCGTTGTTGTTACGGACATGAGGAACTAATCCTCTTGTCTAAGGGATCGATGAAGCCACCTATGGCGGCATAGTACTCACGTGATGTAATTCTCTCTCTCTTAATTCAATTATTGTTTTTCAATTCTGATTTCATTGTGTTGGTTATATGCTTGCGTGATCAACTTGTTAAACGTGTATGAGGCCGAGAGGCGATTCGCGTTTCAGAACTTGAATTGGGAACATCGATCGAGTGTTGCACGAGAGTGAATAGGAGATCGATGCAACTCTTAGGGAACAAGAATTAATAGAATTCGAGATTAGGGTTAAGAGACCTAGGAAGTAATTAACTCAAATCATCGAATACGTCCTATTGAGCACGACAGTGGATATAGGAGAATTTAGGGGTCCCGTTGACATTAAAATTGAACCTAGGGAGGAGAGCAATATCACTTGGGTACGTTGCATGATTGGGTAGGTGGATTCGAAACCTTAGATGCTTTTAATTCCAGATTTCATCACCATATCTTTGACTGTTTCGATTTGTTAATTTAAATTGTGATCCTAATTTCTTTCCAACCACTTTCTCCACTTAACCAACTTATCGGATTTCTCGCGAAATTAGTCGAATTGGTAACCCAATCCTTGTGTTCGACCTCGGTAATATCTTACCGTGTTTTTATTACTTGCGACGACCCGGTACACTTGCCGGTGTCACAACAATCACCACATGACAAATCTGGTATTGGTTATGATAAAGAGAAGCAGGATGCATCTGTGAATAAACCAAAAGTTCATACACAATATAAGGCTTTTAAATCCGTCCACAACATACTAAGTCAAAACCAAGCCCTTCCAATACTTACTGCAAAGTATGTGGAAAAAGTGGGCATGTGTCATCTAAATGCATACATAACAAGCATGCAAAGCATTCACGACCTATGATCACTAACAAGAAAGGACCCAAGTCAATTTGGGTACCTAAAGATAAGATAATCCCTGTTGCAAATCTTCTTAACAACAGGAAAGAAACAAAAGTCCTGATACTTGAACAGTGGATGCTCACGACACATGACAGGAGAAAGGTATATGTTCCAAGACCTTAGATCCAAAGATGGTGGCTGGGTCACCATTGGAGGAAACCAAAAGGGAAAGATCATTGGTATAGGTAAAATTGGTAAACATCCTTTTCCCTCCATTGATAATGTTCTGTTAGTAAATGGTCTTAAACACAATCTGCTTAGCATTAGTCAATTATGTGATAGTGGGTTTACTGTTTCATTTAATAAGAATATGTATTCTGTCAAGAAAGCTAATGGATCACTCTTATTCATTGCCCAGAGGCAAAATAATATGTATAAGATTGACTTAGATGACCTCTCAAATCAAAGTGTGTAATGTCTAGTGTCCATTGAGGATGAACGATGGATTTGGCACAAAAGGTTGGGTCATGCAAGTTTGAGATTAATCTCAAAACTGAAAAAGCATAACCTTGTAAGAGGACTACCAAACCTTAGTTTCAAATTTGATGCTCTCTGTGATGCATGCAGAAGGGAAAACTTGTCAATGGTTCCTTTGAATCTAAGAATGTTGTTAGTACCAATATACCACTAGAATTGCTACACCTTGATCTCTTTGGTCCAACAAGGACTGCTTCTATCAGTGGAAAGAAATATGGTCTTTTCATAGTAGACGACTACACTAGATGGACATGGGTTATGTTCCTTGCTCACAAGGATGAGTCATTCAAGGTCTTTTCTGTATTCTGCAAACGTGTACAGAATGAAAAAGGCATGTGTATAGCTTCAATTAGAAGTGACCATGGGGGAGAATTTGTCAATGAGCTATTCCATGAGTTTTGTGAAGAAAGTGGTACTACTCAATACCAAGAACACCACTGCAAAATGGTGTGGTAGAGAGAAATAAAAGATCTCTTCAAGAGATGGCTAGGACTATGCTCAATGACAATTATGTCCCTAAGCACTTTTGGGCTGATACTGTGAACACTGCCTGCTACATTCAGAACAGAATATACATTAGACCCATTCTGAATAAGACTTCTTATGAATTGTGGAAAGGTAGAAAACCCAACATTTCATACTTTCACCCTTTCAGATGTAAATGTTATATTTTGAATACAAAAGATCGACTTGGTAAATTTGATGCTAAAGAAGATAATGGAATCCTTCTAGGATTTTCTAAAACTTCAAAAGACTTTAGAGTTTATAATTCTAGAACTTTAGTTGTAGAATAATGTATTCATGTAAAATTTTATGACCAACAGCCTGATAAGAGACTATCAGAGCTAGTTGAAGCTTTTGCAGATCTTGATCTAAACATTTCACGAGAGAAACCAGAAATCAAGTATGATATCCAAGTAGACGATACTTCTCAACAACAACCTGAAACATCTACCTCTCAACAAGAAAATACTCAGAAATCTTGGTATTTCAGAAACTACCATCCTCAAGATCAAATCATTGGTGACCCCAATGACAAGCTAAGAACTAGGTCAACCTTCAGAGAACAAAATGATTCTGCTCTTATCTCTGAATGTGAACCGAAGACAGTGGATGAAGCTCTACTGGACGATGGATGGATTCTTGCTATGAAAGAAGATCTAAATCAGTTTGAAAGAAGTGAAGTTTGGATACTTGTACCCCTGCCTGAAGACAAGTCAGTCATTGGACCAAAGTGGGTCTACAGAAACAAGCTTGATGAAGATGGTAAGGTTGTGAGAAACAAGGCAAGACTTGTTGCTCAAGGCCACTCTCAAGAAGAACTTATAGACTACACTAAAACTTTTGCACCGGTTGCTAGACTAGAAGCTATAAGAATTTTAATATCATTTGCTGCACATTATAGCTATATGCTTTTTCAAAAGGATGTTTGATAGGCTCCGGCAAGCGTACCGGATCGAAGCAAGTAATAATAAAATGGTGAGAAACCGAGTATCGAACTCACGTATTGGGAAACCAAGTACAACTTCACAAATAAAACAACTATTTAAACTAAGAAATAAATGTGAATAGATTTCAAGAAAATAAAATAAACAATAAAAGAAATCAAATATTTTTGGGTTTTTAAATATTAGAAGAGATTTCCAAGATTGAGACTACCACAATGACCAATTATGAATCCTAATTGACTACCCTTTATTAATATCTAACTCAATTTAAGGTGAATCATCCTAACTTAGTTAATGTTCCCTTTCGAGATAGAAGAATCGTGCCCAATTAAACCAACCCCTACTCTCGTGTGGTAATTGTATTTAAATTGAACCCATTACGATTTATGATAATTCAATGGTACCCTCGAAGGACCGCTTCTAACTCTCTTGATTTAAGACCTAAGTTCAATTCCTATGGATCCAATACCTAGGTTCACTGCTAAGTTCATCCCTAGAATATCTAAGACATGTAAAAAGGTGATCAATCAATTCACATGGATAAAGCACAATAAGAACCAAATAAATGAATCAAACATTAACAAAAGAGAAAAATCAAATAGTCATCATAATAATGTCAAAGGGCATTGCCCAATCCTAGAACCAAAACAACTACTCAGCCATAAAATAAAGAACAAGAAGAAAAGAAAGAAACTCCATTGAAACTTGCATTGTCTAGCCTATGCCCGGTAGTGCTCGCGGTACTGGGACTCCTCCCTGGTTGCTGCTACGTCTCCCCTCCAAACGGTGCTACTGTTCCTCGCGTAAACCCCCCTTTTTTCTAATGCTATTGTGCCTGCCTTTTATATCACAACAATTCTAATTTTAATTGGATTGTAATTAGCCACCAAATCTTAAGTGATAAAATCAACCTCAGTCATGGGACCCGCTTGACTTTTTGGCAATTCATCCAATATTGTAGGCAATTACCATTTAATATAATATCAATATTGATAGTGTGATTTCACATCATATTTCATGCACATTTCTGCATGCATTTTAATTTAGTTTAGGCATATTTAAATTGATTTTTATTAGTTTTTACCTTGGAATGGGTAAGGCAGTTTTGTGGTGTTGTTTTGCAGAAATTAAAGGAAAAATGCTCAGGATCAGCCATGATGGAGCTTGGATGAAGATAGAGCTTGAAAAGTGAAGAAAATGAGCCAATCAGAGCCCATCACAGCCTAGCCGTGATGACCATCACGGCCATGATCGAACAAAACTGAAGAAGAAAGAAGGCTAAAGTCAGAAGCTGTCACGGCCTAGCCGTGATGCCCATCACGGTCGTGACATGTTAATTGAGTCAGACCCCTTCTAGGCAGAATCTATCACGACCAGTCCGTGATACCTATCACGACCGTGACAGACCAATTGGTAAAGGCAGAGGCGATCACGGTCTGGCCGTGATGGTCATCAAGGTCGTGACGCGCGCCTGATTTATAAAAAGGCATCAGGGGCATAAAGAAAAGAGAACTTTTACACCAGATTTTTACCCTAAAACAGACTTAGACCTAAAACGTGTTCTCTACACCAGGGGGCTGCTGCGACGGCTGTGGAAAGCTTCAATGGAGCTTCTTCCCTCCTCTGTTTGTATTGTTTTGATTTTGGCTTTCTATGTTATCATGAGTAGCTAAAACCCTTTTTGTGGGGATTAGATGTAGCTAAACCGAATTTTCATGTAATTGCTTTGATTTATCAATCTGTGTTTATGCCTCTCTATTAGTGTTTAATTCCTACGCGTAATGCTTTTTGTGGTCTCATCATCCATGAACTGTTCATTAGATTTGATTTGCAATGGGGACGTTCTTATCGATTCTTGATCTGAATTAATCACCTAGTAAACCTTGCATCTAGGAATGGATTTTGGTTTATTAGTAATCGTGTAATCCCTACTCTTAATGCAAATTCACTAATTAGGCCACCTAAGGAATTAGGGTCTATTAGGGGATTTAGGCTCTTATCATCTGAGGAATCAGGACTTGAGTAATCTAGTGGGCTGATTTTAATATCTGAAGTATAAACTGGATTGGTAGTCTTAGTATTGCATGAGGGGAAGGTTTAGTGAAATTTAATCCCAACATCTTTATCATATTTGAAAATCACCTTTTTCTGCACTCCAAGTATTTGATAAAAAATCGAAAAGAGTTTGTTCCTTTTCTTTTGTTTGTTTTGGGCTTGGTATTTTATATTGAGCTCCCTTCCATCCAAAGGCTCGCTTAGATAGTAATTGGTTTGGTACGTGCTAGTACTTGTCTCAGTCCTCGTGGGAACGATATCGGTCTCACCACCGTATTACTTGTACGACTAGGTATACTTGCCTAGAATTCGTCTCAACAAGTTTTTGGTGCCGTTGCCGGGGACCGAGTTTCAATATTAGCATACCCATTTCAATTACTAATTTAAGCACAATTTTATTTTTCTGTTTTACTGATCTGTTTTTCTTTGCTGTCCTTGAGTGCTAACAGTCTTGGTCTCTAGACTTTTGTGTATGCGAGGTACTGTCCCAGCTGACCAACTTCTCTACGATCCTGAAATAGAGAAAACAGCTAGGGAGAATCAGAAGGAAGCAAGGCAGAAGAAGTTAGTAGAGCAACAAGAAAGAGAACAAGAGACTTCCACTTCTCAAGTTCATCAAGAAGAACTCAAGATGGCAGGTAATGGTGAAGGTGCTCCATGGAGGACACTTGGAGATTATGCCAATACAAATGTCAACCATCATGTCACTAGTATAGTGAGGCCTCCAGTGAATTGCAACAATTTTGAAATCAAGCCAGGTTTCTTGAATATGGTTGCACAAAATCAATTTGCCGGGTTGGAGCAAGAGGATCCTAATAATCATGTCTCCAACTTCCTGGAGTTATGTGATACGATGAAGATAAATGGTGCTTCCGATGATGCACTTCGCCTAAGGTTGTTTCCTTTCTCTCTAAGAGATAGATCCAAGTCTTGGCTCCAATCTCAACCAAGGGGGAGCATCACTACTTGGGATGACTTAGAGGCAAAATTTCTTGCAAGGTTCTTTCCCTCCTCAAGATTTGTGAAGACAAGGGGTGATATCATAAGCTTTGCTCAACAAGAGGGTGAGACTCTTCATGACACATGGGAAAGATTCAAAGATCTGCTCCGAAGATGTCCAAATCATGAGTTTGATGATCTTACCCAAATGCAAACATTTTGCAATGGATTGAGGCCGTCAACCAGGTATATGTTGGATGCCTCAGCTGAAGGTTCCATGAACACAAAGACACCGAAGGAAGCATTGATTTTGATAGAAGCTATGGCATCTAATGACTATTTGATGCATCATGACCGAGGTACCACATCAAGAAGGGAGTGTTGGAATTAGACTCACAAACTGCACTTTTGGCTCAAAATAAGCTTATGACACAACAACTTGAGTCCATCACCAAGCAACTGGCTCAACTCCCACAACAACTTCAAACCATTCAAGGGACAACCATGCCACCTCAACAGGTAATGAGATGTGATTTTTGTGGAGGAGATCATGACAATGGAAATTGTGAGGCCACTCCTAGTTCCCATGAGGAAGCTAATTATATGGGGAACTATGGGCAGCAAGGTAACAACCAATACTCCAACAATTACAACCAAGGGTGTGAGGAGTTTTCTTGGGCACGCAGGCTTTTACCGGCGGTTCATCCAAGACTTCTCAAAGATAGCCAAGCCGTTGTGTAGCCTTTTGAACAAGGACACACCATTTGTTTTTGATACTGCTTTCCTTACTTCTTTTCAGATTTTGAAAGAAATATTGATCACCGCTCCCATTCTTGTTGCACCCAACTGGGAGTCACCATTTGAATTAATGTGTGATGTCAGTGACTACGCAGTTGGGGCAGTTTTGGGACAGCGGAGGGAAAAGTTTTTTCATGCCATTCACTATGCTAGCAAGGTTCTCAATGAGAACCAAATAAATTATGCAACAACTGAAAAAGAGTTGCTAGCCATAGTGTTTGCATTGGAAAAATTTTGTTCATACTTGATTGGTTCACAAGTCACTGTTTTTACTGATCATGCTGCAATTAAATATTTGTTGACTAAGTTAGATTCAAAACCAAGACTCATAAGGTGGATTCTATTGTTGCAGGAATTTGACTTAGTCATTAAGGACAAAAAGGGCAGCGAAAATGTGGTGGCTGACCACTTATCTCGGCTAGTGAATGAAGAGGTTGCTGCAAAAGAAAAGGATATTCGGGATGAGTTCCCGGATAAGGCTTTATTTCTGGTGCATGAAAGACCATGGTTTGCCGACATGGTAAATTTCAAGGCAGCCAATATTGTTCCAGAGCACCTCACTTGGAAACAAAGGAAGAAATTCTTCCGGGATGCCAACCATTTCATGTGGGATGACCCATTTCTGTTCAAGGTTGGACCGGATGGCTTATGAAGGAGGTGTGTTAGTCAAGAGGAAGCAAGGAATATTTTGTGGCATTTCCATAACTCTCCATATGGTGGACATTACGATGGGGATAGGACAGCTGCAAAGGTCCTCCAATCTGGGCTCTTTTGGCCCTCAATCTTCAAGGACTCTTACAATCATGTGAAGAGTTGTGACAAGTGCCAAAGGACCGGGAACATTTGAAAAAGGGATGAGATGCCACTGCAAAACATATTGGAGGTTGAGGTATTTGATTGTTGGGTCAAAGACTTTATGGGTCCACTTCCACCTTCATTCTCCAATCAATATATCTTGGTGGCGGTGGACTATGTTTCTAAATGGGTGGAGGCCATTGCAACACTGAAGAATGATGCACAAGCAGTGTTTAAGTTCATCAAGAAAAACATTTTTGCCCGGTTCGGTGTCCCAAGGGTCCTTATAAGTGATGGGGGATCTCACTTCTGCAACTCACAACTGAAAAATGTGTTGACCAAGTATGATGTGAGGCATAAGGTGGCATCTCCATATCATCCGCAAACAAATGGGCAAGCAAAAGTCTCTAACCGGGAGATTAAGCGGATTCTGGAAAAAACTGTGGCCACTTCAAGAAAAGATTGGGCAAAGAAGCTTGACGATGCCTTGTGGGCTTACTGGACTGCATTGAAAACTTCTGTGGGGTTATCTCCGTTTCAGATGGTCTATGGGAAGGCATGTCATCTACCCGTAGAGTTGGAGCATCGAGCCTTCTGAGCATCGAGCCTTTTGGCGGGTGAGAAAAGAGTCAATCAACTGCATGAATTAGAGGAGATGCGCCTTAATGCATATGAGAATGCAGCTATTTACAAGCAGCGAGTCAAGACCTACCATGACAAGAAGATCGTGATGAAAACATTTCAGTCGGGACAACAAGTTTTATTATTCAATTCCCGGCTGAGATTGTTTCCGGGCAAGTTGAAGTCTAAGTGGTTGGGACCGTTCATTGTCAAAGAAGTCTCACCTCATGGAGCTATAGAAGTGGAGGATCCTACTTCAAAAAGAACCTTCAAAGTCAATGGCCAAAGGCTCAAGACCTATTTGGGTGGTGAAATTGAGAGATTGACCACAGCGGTGCACCTTCGTGATCCTTGAGATCACCAATTCGTCAAGCTAGTGACGTTAAAGAAGCACTTATTGGGAGGCAACCCAAGTTTCTTTTCCTTTTTCACTTGTTTTTGAAATTTTGCTCTTGAATAATTTGAGAAGCTCAAGAGGAAAAAGATCATAAACTAATAGATTTGTAAAGTGTTTTCAGGGCAAGAAGGAAGGATAAGCAAAAAGGGCAAGGACAAATAAGGTTAGCAGCCATCACGCCCAGGCCGTGACTCTGGTCACGGCCGTGATGAGCTTAGTGAGAAGATCAGAAAGGATCACAGCCCAGCCGTGATACCCATCACGGGCGTGATGAGAGAACCGTGAAGATCAGAGAGCATCACGGCCTAACCGTGATGGAGTTCACGGCCATGATAGGCCAGCTCCTATGGACAGAATTGATCACGGCCTGCCCGTGATGAGCATCACGGCCGTAACACATTTTTTTCATGCAATCCCTCTGACTAGGCATGTGAGCCAGCACCCGCTACTGCCTTGGTAAGTTGTTCCATTTTTTTCACCTCTCTCCGACTTGATTATTTACATTGGGGACAATGTAAGTATTTAAGCTTGAGGTAGGGGTATTTTTGCAAATTTTTGAATTTTTGCATCTTTCATGTTGTATTCATATAGGCATAATTTTGCATGATAGTTTCGCATGATCACATGATTCGGTTGCCCCCTTGCCTAGATTATGCATCCAATTGTGAGAACTGAGTGCCAAATAAATTGAGATAGTGAACTTTTGAACCCAAATTTTTTTATTCTTGTGATAAGGCTACAAATAAAAATGTTTGAGATAATCCTTTGATAGTTGATAATTATCATGTGGTTCCGTAGATTCGTGTTTATCACTGATTTTTGAACTACTAAAATGTGAGATCTTGAGGTAATCCTTTGATAGTTGATAATTATCATGTGGTTCTGAGCTTTGAATGACTAAATGTTACCCCTTAGTTGCCCAATTTTGAGCCTAAAAGAATAAAATACTTTTCTTGGTACCTTAAATTACTTTGATGAATGATGCTTGATAGGAGACCTTCTAAAGTATTGCACAAAAGGGTAAAAAGGTAGTTGAAAAAGTATGGGATGAGAAAGTTGGAAAAATATTTCTCTTGAATTGAAAATCTCCCCTTCTTCAAAGAAAAAAAGAAAAGAAAAAAAGAGAAAATATATATAGAGAATGGGATGACAAAAGGAAGTGAGAAATAAAAGAAAATAAAAAGAAAGAAAGGTGGAAAGATGAATCAAAACCCAAAAAGGTATTTTAGAAGGTGTCATGCTTTGCAATGCTTGATATTTTGTTTAGCCTTCTTGAAATTTCCTTTTCTTGATTTCCCCACCTAACGATTAATCCCATGGCCCCGTTACAACCAAAGTAAAAGACCTCTTGATTCTTAGGTGTTTTCATTAATAAAGTATAGATCTGGTTGATAGTCAAGCTTATGGTAGAATTCATTCCTGGAGGAAATTGAGCGAATTGTCATATATCCTTAAAAACTTGAGTGAGGTGAGAAAGAGTGCCCGAATCAGTGAGAATATGAGTCTAGGAAACCTAAGCTTCTAATTGGGCTTGAAATTGATTGTCTCTTGCTGAATTATTTGAAATGCCTGTTACTTGGATTATTTACTCGGGTTCTTGGTTCACTATCCATGTTCTGATTATTTATATCTTCTGGCCTTAGTGATTGCTTGAGGACAAGCAAATGAATAAGCTTGGGGTGATTTGATAGTGTGATTTCACATCATATTTCATGCATATTTCTGCATGCATTTTCATTTAGTTTAGGCATATTTAAATTGATTTTTATTAGTTTTTACCTTGGAACGGGTAAGGCGGTTTTGTGGTGTTGTTTTGCAGAAATTAAAGGGAAAATGCTCAGGATCAGCCATGATGGAGCTTGGATGAAGATAAATCTTGAAAAGTGAAGAAAATGAGCCAATCAGAGCCCACCACGGCCTAGCCGTGATGACCACCACGGCCTAGCCGTGATGACCATCACGGCCATGATCGAGCACAACTGAAGAAGAAAGAAGGCAAAAGTCAGAAGCTGTCACGGCCTAGCTGTGATGCCCATCACAGCCGTGACATGTTAATTGAGCCAGACCCCTTCTAGGCAGAATCTGTCACGGCCAGGCCGTGATGCCCATCACGGCCGTGACAGACCAATTGGTAAAGGCAGAGGCGATCACGGCCTGGTCGTGATGGCCATCACGGTCGTGACGCGTGCCTGATTTATAAAAAGGCATTAGGGGCAGAAAGAAAAGAGAACTTTTACACCAGATTTTTACCCTAAAACAGACTTAGTCCTAAAACGTGTTCTCTGCACCAGGGGACTGCTGTGACGGCTGTGGAAAGCTTTAATGGAGCTTCTTCCCTCCTTTGTTTGTATTGTTTTGATTTTGGCTTTCTCTGTTATCATGAGAAGCTAAATCCCTTTTTGTTGGGATTAGATGTAGCTAAACCGAATTTTCATGTAATTGCTTTGATTTATCAATCTGTGTTTATGCCTCTCTATTAGTGTTTAATTCCTACGCGTAATGCTTTTTGTGGTCTCATCATCCATGAACTGTTCATTAGATTTGATTTGCAATGGGGACGTTCTTATCGATTCTTGATCTGGAATTAATCACCTAGTAAACCTTGCATCTAGGAATGGATTTTGGTTTATTAGTAATCGTGTAATCCCTACTCTTAATGCAAATTCACTAATTAGGCCACCTATGGAATTAGGGTCTATTAGGGGATTTAGGCTCTTGTCATTTGAGGAATCAGGACTTGAGTAATCTAGTGGGCTAATTTTAATATCTGAAGCATAAACTGGATTGGTAGTCTTAGTATTGCATGAGGGGATGGTTTAGTGAAATTTAATCCCAACATCTTTATCATATTTGAAAATCACCTTTTTCTATACTCCAAGTATTTGATAAAAACCAAAAAGAGTTTATTCCTTTTCTTTTGTTTGTTTTGGGCTTGGTATTTTATATTGATCTCCCTTCCATCCAAAGGCTCGCTTAGATAGTAATTGGTTTGATACGTGCTAGTACTTGTCTCAGTCCTCGTGGGAACGATATCGGTCTCACCATCGTATTACTTGTACGACTAGGTATACTTGCCTAGAAATCGTCCAACAAATATGTGGGCCCCCTTCTAATTTCTTGATTCACATTAGTAACTTATTTCACACTAATTTTGCAACTGACCACATCAATTCCATTCCTAATTGATCACGGGTCAACTTGCTTTTGAAAATAACAACTATCTTTTATTTAATTGAAATCAATTGCCAATAAGTATTCTTTTAGTTCTGTTGCGATTTAGCTTTTTCAATTCTATTGGAGAGAAATTCTTCTTGTAGCTTCCTTCTTCATTCTTGATATTTTCCTAAAAATCAAAATAAGAAAAATATCAGAAATTAACTAAAATCTAATTAAAATTAATTGAATGCACACATTGACTCTAAAATAACCAAAATTGGAAAACAAAGTCTGATTTGGGCTAAATCAAGCATTCAACTAAATTTAATTGATGAAATCCGCTCTAAAATAATAGATAAAACATGATAAGCCAACGAATTATCAAAATACCCCAAACTTAAACTTTGTTTGTCCTCAAGCAAACTAAAAAAAAAAGACTCCAAACTGGGTAAGCTCAAATGACTCAATTAATTTCACACAAATTTTATACAATTTTATCAATTCAAATATTTATTCAACGTTTCCCTCTTTTCATCAATGTAATCCCCACATTCATTTACTTCCAACAGAGAAAAATTCATCATTCATGCATTCATCAATCTAAGCAAAGGATCCAAATTCACACACAAAAGGGAGATCGCCAATTTCAAACAATTGCCTTCCTCACAAGGGTATTTAGTGTTTCACTTATTCGCTCAATTTGTCTAGGATATCAACTTTCACTCAATTTCACATTTTAAGAGTACTTTCCATGAATTTGGTTTTCCTCTCAAAAATAGTTCCCACAAAAACATGCATGCAACATCAAAAGGTCTTTTAAAGGATGTAATGGGCCTGGCTCAAGGTAGGATATGCAAAGGTGCTAGACTTAAGTTCCTAGGAATTTAAGAGAACATGAAACATTTTACACATTTATTTTCACTCTAATTCCTTTTTCCATATTTTTATTTTATACTTGGGTGGCTACAACATTTTCCTTTTAATTCCCTTTTTTACATTTTTGTACTTTCCTTCTTTTTTCGTTTAATTTGCCTTTGACTTTAACCTTTATTTTTCTTTTTCTCAACCCAAAATAACATATCGAACCCTTATAGCCACCCTAAACTTAGTTTCCTAGAACCCTTGTCTTGCTAAGCATCCATGCTCTCCTAAATCCTAAGATTAGGTTAACATGGTTTTTCCGGATTTTTGGCTTATAACATAAGGTCATCAAGAAATAATAGGCTATTTGGTTCAATGTGGCTAACTAGGGAACATGCATTAGGGATGGAACTTTTTAGGCCAAATAGCTATTTCAAAGAAAATTGCTTAAATAATTTGATGCAAACATATAAACATGCAAACCATGAAGAGATTCAAGCAAATCCGGGAAAGTGTAACTTAAAAGTGATTCACACAATTCAAAAACATTGTTGGAGGCTCAAATTCCTCACCTGGACATTTTTTGTAAATTGTTTGACCGAGATACAATCCCTAATGTGTGCATCCCTTCACCCTAAACTTATCATAAATTATGCAATCACAATAGAATTTCTCAAAGTTCAATTTTCAATTTTTCCCATGGGGATCAATTTTCAATTTTCAAATCATTAGAGAAAATCATCAAAAATCAATAATTTTTTTTATATGCAATCCATCTATGCTAAATTCAATAAAATCCCTTCAAGCTTACCAACACAAGACTCAAACACATATGACTCAAGTAAAGAAAAGTAAAATAATTAAAAATAGAAGGGTTTAGAAAAACTCATCGAAGACGCTTCCACTCGGATCCCATAGCCTGTGGTAACAAGACCAAGAGATGCCCAAGATGTAAGACCTTCCTCCCTGATCCCATGGCTTGTGAAGTGGAGATGGAAGAAGCAAGTGTGATGAGATTCCATTGACTTCTTTAAGTGATATGATGAGCTCACTTCCTCCTGGGTCAAATGGTAAGTCACCTACTCCAAGAATGGCCTTTATGTAATTAGTTTCTCCATGAAGCACTAGAACCATAACTTTTTGAGACGACCTTAGAGCCTTTACCGCTGTTGATGAAAACTCCCGATTCTCAGGCAATGACTTGAACTCCAAAGTTGGTATTTTCACAATGTAATCTTGTAGACAAATAGAAGGTACCAGCTTTGTTATATCCAAACATGCATGCAAACCAACATACTTATCCAACTCATAATTTTTAGGCTCCTCAATAGGAATGGTGAGAGAAGTATTTTCCACATGATTGGTCTCTTTTGTCCCTTGCAAAGGAACAATAGGAGATATTTCCTCCTTGCACCCCTCTTCATGATCCTCTCCTCTTGAATCATCTTCCACCACCACTTCATCTTCATTCACGTCCATGCAAACAAATAGATATTCTTCAATTTGAATTCCATGTTGCTTTTCTGCTAGCAATTTAGAAAATTCACTAGCTTGTTCTTCTAACTTCTGAAAGTTGTCACTTAGCGATGCCGCTATCTTACTAGCATTTTCCCCTGCTCGCATTTCAGCCCTCTGAATCATGGAACTAGCTTCCTCCTTGATACGCTATATGCTCAAGCTAAAAGGATAAGCATCTATATCCCAAAGAATCTCTAGCAAATCGGGATCCAGCTCGAAGTATGGTGGTGGTTGCAAAGATGACAAATAGGATTTCTATTCCTCTTTGGAGTATATCTTCACGTGCTTATCGGTGATACCATCAAACACGATCCAATCAAGTTGATATTTCCAAGTTGGGTAGTAACGATAATCCATGTGTTTCATCAACCTTGCACAAACAAAACTCAAAAGAAAAGGTCAAATATATACAAATGAATTAAAAAGTCTAAAGTAGTTACCTCCTTTGTTACTAATTATATTGGTAGTGCCAATCACCGGCAACGGCACCAAAAACTTGATAGGCTCTGGCAAGCGTACCGGATCGAAGCAAGTAATAATAAAACGGTGAAAAATCGAGTATCGAACTTAGGGATTGGGAAACCAAGTACAACTTCACAAATAAAACAACTATTTAAACTAAGAAATAAATGTGAATAGATTTCAAGAAAATAAAATAAACAATAAAAGAAATCAAATATTTTTGGGTTTTTAAATATGAGAAGAGATTTCCAGGATTGAGGCTACCACAATGACCAATTATGAATCCTAATTGACTACCTTTATTAATATCTAACTCAATTGAAGTTGAATCATCCTAACTTAGTTAATGTTCCCTCTCGAGATACAAGAACCGTGCCCAATTAAACCAACCCCTACTCTCGTGTGGTAATTGTATTTAAATTGGACCCATTACGATTTATGATAATTCAATGGTACCCTCGAAGGACTGCTTCTAACTCTCGTGATTTAAGACCTAAGTTCAATTCATATGGATCCAATACCTAGGTTCACTGTTAAGTTCATCCCTAGAATATCTAAGACATGCAAAAAGGTGATCAATCAATTCACAAGGATAAAGCACAATAAGAATCAAATCAATGAATCAAACATTAACAAAAGGGAAAAATCAAATATTCATCATAATAATGTCAAAGGGAATTGCCCAATCCTAGAAACAAAACAACTACTCGGCCATAAAATAAAGAATAAGAAGAAAAGAAAGAAACTCAATTGAAACTTGCACTGTCTAGCCTATGTCCGGTACTGCTCGCGGTACTGGGACTCCTCCCCGGTTGCTGCTACGTCTCCCCTCCAAACGGTGCTACTGCTCCTCGCATAAACCCCCCTTCTTTTCTAACGCTATTGTGCCTACCTTTTATATCACAACAATTCTAATTTTAATTGGATTGTAATTAGCCACCAAATCTTAAGTGATAAAATCACCCTTAGTCATGGGACCCACTTGACTTTTTGGCAATTCATCCAATATTATAGACAATTACCGTTTAATATAATTTCACTATGAGGGCCCCCTTCTAATTTCTTGATTCACATTATTAACTTATTTCACACTAATTTTGCAACTGACCACATCAATTCCATTCCTAATTGATCATGGGTCCCACTTGCTTTTGCAAATAACAACTATCTTTTATTTAATTGAAATAAATTGCCAATAAGTATTCTTTCAATTCTATTGTAATTTAGCTTTTTCAATTCAATTGGAGAGAAATTCTTCTTGTAGCTTCCTTCTTCATTCTTGATATTTTCCTAAAAATCACAATAAGAAAAATATAAGAAATTAACTAAAATCTAATTAATATTAATTAAATGCACACATTGACTCTAAAATAACCAAAATAGGAAAACAAAGTCTAATTTGAGCTAAATCAAGCATTCAACTAAATTTAATTGATGAAATCCGCTCTAAAATAATAGATAAAACATGATAAGTCAATGGATTATCAAAATACCCCAAACTTAAACTTTGTTTGTCCTCAAGCAAACTAAAAAAAAAAGACTCCAAACTGGGTAAGCTCAAATGACTCAATTAATTTCGCACAAATTTTATACAATTTTATCAATTCAAATTTTTATTCAACGTTTCCCTCTTTTCATCAATGTAATCCCCAAATTCATTTACTTCCAACAAAGAAAAAATCATCATTCATGCGATCATCACTCTAAGCAAAGGATCCAAATTCACACACAAAAGGTAGATCGCCAATTTCAAACAATTGCCTTCCTCACAAGCGTATTCAGTATTTCACTTATTCGCTCAATTTGTCTAGGAGATCAACTTTCAATCAATTTCACATTTTAAGAGCAATTTCCATGAATTTGATTTTCGTCTCAAAAATAGTTCCCACAAAAACATGCATGCAACATTAGGTTTTTTAAAGGATGTAATGGGTCTGGCTCAAGGTAAGATATGCAAAGGTACTAGGATTAAGTCCCTAGGAATTTAAGAGAACATGAAACGTTTTACACATTTATTTTCACTCTAATTCCTTTCTCCATATTTTTATTTGATTCTTGGGTGGATACAACATTTTCCTTTTAACTCCCTTTTTTACATTTTTATACTTTTCTTCTTTTTTCTTTTTGCCTTTGGCTTTAACCTTTATTTTTCTTTTTCTCAACCTAAAATAACATATCGAACCCTTATAGCCACCCCAAACTTAGTTTTCTATAACCATTGTCTTGCTAAGCATCCATGCTCTCCTAAATCCTAAGATTAGGTTAACATGGTTTTTCCGGATTTTTGGCTTATAACATAAGGTCATCAAGAAACAATAGGCTTTTAGGCTCAATGTGGCTAACTAGGGAACATGCATTAGGGATGATCCTTTTTAGGCCAAGTAGCTCCAAAAACTTGATAGGCTCCGACAAGCGTACCGGATCGAAGTAAGTAATAATAAAACGGTGAGAAACCGAGTATCGAACTCAGGGATTAGGAAACCAAGTACAACTTCACAAATAAAACAACTATTTAAACTAAGAAATAAATGTGAATAGATTTCAAGAAAATAAAATAAACAATAAAAGAAATCAAATATTTTTGGGTTTTTATGACCAATTATGAATCCTAATTAACTACCCTTTATTAATATCTAACTCAATTGAAGGTGAATCATCCTAACTTAGTTAATGTTCCCTCTCGAGATACAAGAATCGTTCCCAATTAAACCAACCCCTACTCTCGTGTGGTAATTGTATTTAAATTGAACCCATTATGATCTATGATAATTCAATGGTACTCTCGAAGGACCGCTTCTAACTCTTGTGATTTAAGACCTAAGTTCAATTCCTATGGATCCAATACCTAGGTTCACTGCTAAGTTCATCCTTAGAATATCTAAGACATGCAAAAAGGTGATCAATCAATTCACATGGATAAAGCACAATAAGAACCAAATAAATGAATCAAACATTAACAAAAGGGAAAAATGAAATATTCATCATAATAATGTCAAAGGGCGTTGCCCAATCCTAGAACCAAAACAACTACTCAGCCATAAAATTAAGAACAAGAAGAAAAGAAAGAAACTCCATTGAAACTTGCACCGTCTAGCCTATGCCCAGTAGTGCTCGCGGTACTGGGACTCCTCCCTGGTTGCTGCTACGTCTCCCCTCCAAACGGTGCTACTGTTCCTCGTGTAAACCCCCCTTCTCTTCTAACGCTATTGTGCCTGCCTTTTATATCACAACAATTCTAATTTTAATTGGATTGTAATTAGCCACCAAATCTTAAGTGATAAAATCACCCTTAGTCATGAGACCCGCTTGACTTTCTGGCAATTCATCCAATATTGTAGGTAATTACCATTTAATATAATATCAATATGTGGGCCCCTTTCTAATTTCTTGATTCACGTTACTAATTTTGCAACTGACCACATAAATTCCATTCCTAATTGATCATGGGTCCCACTTGCTTTTGCCAATAACAACTATCTTTTATTTAATTGAAATCAATTGCCAATAAGTATTCTTTCAATTCTATTGCAATTTAGCTTTTTCAATTCAATTGGAGAGAAATTTCTCTTGCAGCTTCCTTCTTCGTTCTTGATATCTTCCTAAAAATCAAAATAAGAAAAATATAAGAAATTAACTAAAATCTAATTAAAATTAATTGAATGCACACATTTACTCTAAAATAACCAAAATTGGAAAACAAAGTCTAATTTGGGCTAAATCAAGCATTCAACTAAATTTAATTGATGAAATCCGCTCTAAAATAATAGATAAAACATGATAAGCCAACGGATTATCAAAATACCCCAAACTTAAACTTTGTTTGTCCTCAAGCAAACTAAAAAAAAAAAAAAAAAGACTCCAAACTGGGTAAGCTCAAATGACTCAATTAATTTCGCACAAATTTTATGCAATTTTATCAATTCAAATTTTTATTCAACGTTTCCCTCTTTTCATCAATGTAATCCCCACATTCATTTACTTCCAACAAAAAAAAATTCATCATTCATGCATTAATCATCAATTTAAGCAAAGGATCGAAATTCACACACAAAAGGGAGATCGCCAATTTCAAACAATTACCTTCCTCATAAGGGTATTCAGTATTTCACTTATTCGCTCAATTTGTCTGGGGTATCAACTTTCACTCAATTTCACATTTTAAGAGCACTTTCCATGAATTTGATTTTCATCTCAAAAATAGTTCCCATGAAAACATGCATGCAACATTAGGCCTTTTAAATGATGTAATGGGTCTGGCTCAAGGTAGGATATGCAAAGGTACTAGGCTTAAGTCCCTAGGAATTTAAGAGAACATAAAATATTTTACACATTTATTTTCACTCTAATTTCTTTTTCCATATTTTTATTTTATACTTGGGTGGCTACAACATTTTCCTTTTAATTCCCTTTTTTATATTTTTGTACTTTTATTCTTTTTTCTTTTTGCCTTTGGCTTTAACCTTTGTTTCATATCGAATCCTTATAGCCACCCCAAACTTAGTTTCCTACAACCATTGTCTTGCTAAGCATCCATGCTCTCCTAAATCCTATTATTAGGTTGACAAGGTTTTTCCGGATTTTTGGCTTATAACATAAAGTCGTCAAGAAACAATAGGCTTTTAGGCTCAATGTGGCTAACTAGGGAACATGCATTAGGGATGGTCCTTTTTAGGCCAAGTAGCTCCAAAAACTTGATAGGCTCCGACAAGCATACCGGATCGAAGTAAGTAATAATAAAACGATGAGAAACCGAGTATCAAAATCAGGGATTGGGAAACCAAGTACAACTTCACAAATAAAACAACTATTTAAACTAAGAAATAAATGTGAATAGATTTCAAGAAAATAAAATAAACAATAAAAGAAATCAAATATTTTTGGGTTTTTAAATATGAGAAGAGATTTCCAGGATTGAGGCTACCACAATGACCAATTATGAATCCTAATTGACCGCCCTTTATTAATATCTAACTCAATTGAAAGTGAATCATCCTAACTTAGTTAATGTTCCCTCTCGAGATACAAGAATGGTGCCCAATTAAACCAACCCCTGCTCTCGTGTAGTAATTGTATTTAAATTGAATACATTAAGATTTATGATAATTCAATGGTACCCTCGAAGGACCACTTCTAACTCTCGTGATTTAAGACCTAAGTTCGATTCCTATGGATCCAATACCTAGGTTCACTGCTAAGTTCATCCCTAGAATATCTAAGACATGTAAAAAGATGATCAATCAATTCACATGGATAAAGCACAATAAGAACCAAATAAATGAATCAAACATTAACAAAAGAGAAAAATCAAATAGTCATCATAATAATGTCAAAGGACATTGCCCAATCCTAGAACCAAAACTACTCAGCCAAAAAATAAAGAACTAGAAGAAAAGAAAGAAACTCCATTGAAACTTGCATTGTCTAGCCTATGCCCGGTAGTGCTCGCAGTACTGGGACTCCTCCCTGGTTGCTGCTACGTCTCCCCTCCAAACGGTGCTACTGTTCCTCGTGTAAACCCCCCTTCTCTTCTAACGCTATTGTGCCTGCCTTTTATATCACAACAATTCTAATTTTAATTGGATTTTAATTAGCCACCAAATCTTAAGTGATAAAATCACCCTTAGTCATGGGACCCGCTTGACTTTTTGGCAATTCATCCAATATTGTAGGCAATTACCATTTAATATAATATCAATATGTGGGCCCCCTTCTAATTTCTTGATTCACGTTAGTAACTTATTTCACACTAATTTTGCAACTAACCACATAAATTCCATTCCTAATTGATCATGGGTCCCACTTGCTTTTGCAAATAACAACTATCTTTTATTTAATTGAAATCGATTGCCAATAAGTATTCTTTCAATTCTATTGCAATTTAGCTTTTTCAATTCAATTGGAGAGAAATTCTTCTTGTAATTTCCTTCTTCATTCTTGATGTCTTCCTAAAAATCAAAATAAGAAAAATTTAAGAAATTAACTAAAATCTAATTAAAATTAATTAAATGCACACATTGGCTCTAAAATAACCAAAATAGGAAAACAAAGTCTAATTTGGGCTAAATCAGGTATTAAACTAAATTTAATTGATGAAATCCGCTCTAAAATAATAGATAAAACATTATAAGCCAACGGATTATCAATGTTAAAAGTGCCTTTTTAAATGACTTTATTAATGAAGAAATATATGTCATGCAACCTCCTGGCTTTGAAAATACAAATCACCCTGAACATGTTTACAAGCTTAAGGAAGCATTGTATGGACTTAAGCAAGCTCCTAGAGCTTGGTACGATAGGTTAAGTTCGTTTATAATGGAAAATGGTTTTAACAGAGGAAAAGTAGACACAACTCTATTTAGAAAGTCTATTAAGTCAAATTTCATTATAGTACAGATTTATATTTATGATATCATTTTTGGTGCTACTAATGAATTTCTATGCAAGGAATTCTCTAAGCGAATGCAGAAAGAATTTGAAATGAGCATGATGGGAGAACTCAAGTTCTTTCTTGGACTTCAAGTTAAACAGTCTATGGACGAGGTGTACATCCATCAGACTAAGTATACAAAGGAACTTCTAAAGAGGTTTAAGATGGATGATTGCAAACCAATGAATACTCCTATGCATCCCACTTCAATACTGAACAAAGATGATAAAGATAAAAAGGTACACCAAAAGGTATATAGAGATATGATAGGATCTCTTTTATATCTGACTGCGTCTAGACCTGATATAATGTTCAGTGTTTGCTTATGTGCTCGTTTTCAATCTGATCCTAGAGAGTCTCATCTCTCAGCAGTTAAAAGAATATTTAGATATTTAAAAGGTACTACTAATCTGGGCTTGTGCTTCAAGAAAAATAATGATTACAAATTAGTTAGTTTTTGTGATGCTGACTATGCTGGAGATAGAATTGAAAGAAAAAGTACCAGTGGAGGATGTCACTTCATTGGAGCTAACCTAGTATCATGGTCAAGCAAAAGGTAAAGTACCATTGCTCTATCAACTGCTGAAGCAGAATACATATCAGCTGCAAGTTGCTGCTCACAACTTCTATAGATAAAACACCAATTGGAGGACTACAATGTATATGTAAGTAGTATTCCACTTATGTGTGATAATACTGCTGCAATCAATTTATCTAAGAATCTAATATTGCATTCTAGAGCTAAGCACATTGAGATTAAACATCATTTTATTAGAGATTATGTGCAAAAAAGGTGTGTTTGATGTTCAATTTGTAGATACTGACCACCAATGGGCAGATATATTCACTAAACCTCTTGCCGATGACAGATTTATCTTTATAAGAAAGCATTTGAATATGCTGTATGTGGATTGAGATAGTATATTTATTGTTAAATTGGTCGTCCATTGCATGTTCTCTCCGCACGTCCACTAGTCATGACGTCCAGAGCAAGTGGATTCTACGTGTCCACTACCTATGTTTTTGCACGTCCACTCTTAGTCTTGTGTGGACTCGTCTATGCACACATTTATTGCTTATATTAATTTGTTATTGAACACATTTATATAAAATGCTTCTCTTTCCTTGCTGAGTCAGCTACCCTCATCAATCCCATCGTAACTTTTTACGGTTCCAAGATTACCAACACCGTTTTACCCTTAATGACATGTCTTGTCATTATCTTTTTTTTTTTTGGAAACTGTTGGTTTTCAGAAATCTTTAAAAGTAACCTATTTCCCTCTGAAAATATTTTCGCATCTCTTCATCATCAACCTCTCTTTCTCTGAATCTTTCGAACTCTCTGTCTCCATTGTTCTTTCAAAACTCTTCTTACTCAATAATGGCTTCAACCACTGCTCCCATGCCTGCCTTTGCAACTGACACTATGTCCATATCCGTGGAACACCACTTCAACTTCGGAATTCTACAAGAATACAATTTGGATGTAAGTAAGTTCATTAACACTGCTGGTTGGGATGGAATCTTTTTGGAAAAGGTCTCGGTGTATCCAGACTTGATAAGGGAATTCTGGAGGATACCAAAGATCTCTGAAACAGAAGTTGTTGGATTCGTACTAGGAAGGAAAGTGATAGTATCAGAGAAAACCATCTCTGATGCGATTGCTTGTGCTCAAGAAGGATTAGTCTTCACTGAAAATTGGGAAGAAGACCTAGGTGGTCCAGAGACAATTGTTGTTACCCTTATGAGGCAAGACAGCGTGAGAAATCATTCTTGGAAATCATCTGAGATGAAAGATCACATCAGGATTCTTCACCAGATTCTGAACAAAGTGGTGCTGCATAAGATTGGCTCTAAGGACAACTTATCAGCTCTTAATAAGTTCTGCCTTTGCCATCTGGTTTTTGAAACCAAGATCAACCTTCCATGAATCCTATTTAATCACTTCAAGGATGCCATTATCAACAAAAAATTGGCTTCTCACATTACTTTCACTCATCTACTGTAAAAAAATTTCAAGCAGCAAGGCGTGTACGATATTCTGAGTGCAAAGCCTAAGGATGAACAAGAAAGACTCCTCCGTGAGAAAGGATTGGAAGCTGTTGACTTTGGCCGAGTAAATCTCAGTGGCATGCAACTCAGCACTTACAAGCAAGTGGAGTTGGCAAAGCTTGAAGAGAAAATGAAGATTAAGGAAGAATCAATTGAAGACAACGAAGCTGTAATTCTTGGTTTAAAGAAAGGAACCAAGAGAGAGACTATGGCTGTGAGGCAACCCATTCCCAAGAGGACTACTAGAGGATCTATCCCCTCTGTATCCTCTGGTGCTACTCTTCCACCTGCACCAAAAAGGATAAGGAAATTCATTATGTCTGAAGAAGAAGACGATGATGAACTCCCTATTGCTGCTATTCTTGAAAAACAAGCTGCTGTTGTTGCTGGTCCAATTGCTAAGAAGAAAAGGCAATCAGCAAAGAGGGCTAGAACAACCTTGACTTCTGAGGTAGTAATCTCTACTGATGACCCTGTTAGGTTAGCAGTAGATGAATTAGTATCTAATTTGACAACTCATGATGATAATATCTCTGCTCCACATGATGTGGGTGATGCTTATGTTCCTACCCTGCCACAATCACCACCCTCACCACTAACACATGTAGATAACAGCATTACCATTGGAGCCCCCTTTCCAAAACCCTTGAAAACTTTATTTCCACCCATAATTCCCTCTTCCACTCTCTATACCGGCAAATCTGAAAATTGGGCCAAAATACAAAGAGAATCGAAAATACTCTTCCACGCTATTCCACAAGAACCAGAACTCATTCTAATAAAATGGTATCCCCTGGCTGAGTATGAGTATGAACCCCTCAACATATATCCATACTGGGTCAACCCTGAACCCCACACTCCAACTGGCCCTTTCCCTTCTCAAATGTTCAATGAACATGGACCTATCCTCATTCACCTTCCCCAACAAAGTTTCCGTGCCAGAAAAATCTACCCCAACTTAGTGAAACTTCCACCTCTTAAACCTTTCACTGATGGAGTAGAAAGAGTTATCATATCTGATTGGCATACAGATCCAAGCAAGAAGAATCTTGGAAGTGTTTTCGATAAAAGAGCCAGATCCTTCAGGTAAATTCCCTTTGTCATGGATCAGACTACAAAATTAATGACTTTCAAACATCCAAGAATATATGGAGCTGCTGTCGACCAGTTTGTGGACACTCTGATGTACGAGATACTGAAATGGGAATTTAGCCACTTCAGAGCAGACATGGCTGCACGATTTGTCCCTCCAACCTAGTTAAGACACTCCAATTCAAATAATGTTGGAGTCAAGCCCAACAAGATCTGTCCTAGGTTGTCAATGATTGATCTAAACAAGGACAAGGACAAGAAGCATCCAAGGCACAAAGGAAAGATGCCAGTAGTTGAAGACATTATGCTGGATCTCAATTCTGAACCCTTTGACCACTCACAAATGGATTATATTCAGTCCTTGCCAATTGAGATGGTCACTGAGGCTAATTATGCAGGTGCTTTCTGGTAATCCCACTTGATTCACTGCACAAGAGAAGCCTCCACTTCTGGCCTGAATGTTGAAGATAAGAAGAAAACTCCAAAATTCAGAGGAAGATGTGGACTCTCTAGTGTCAGATATCTGATCTTCAAGGATCCGTGGGAGTCGCCAATAACCAGCCGTGATATGGAAATTCCAAATCCAATTCATCGGGCAAAGGATATCCCCGAGCCAATTATACAATATGCTTTTTCCTCGCCTTCAACCTCATCCCCCGAGCATACATCCGAAGAATTAATTGTAGAAGACCCCGAGTGAATGTTCAAATCCTTTCAAGACCCGCTTCCGAGCCTTCAACTCCTTACACGATCTTTGTTGCTCTTTGTTGAGCCAACTCTGACAGAGCAGTCTGATGAGATATGTGCTTCTAAGCAAGGTGCTGAGTCTGCTAAGACATCTTCTCAACCATTAGCTCTTGCTATGGTTCATCCTCCAGCCCAAGCTCAAGACACTATCTTAGACTCTGCTCAGAGCTCAAAACAATTATCCTTGCCACCAAATCTTGAGGACATCATTGGCAGAGTTGTTGATGATAAGAGTGGAAAGATAGTTGAAGAGAAAACTGAGCAGATGGCACAACAAATTGAGGAAAGAGTACAAAAGCAGGTACAAGATTCCTTGGCCCCTACAAATGCCATGGTGACTCAAATGCTAGCCTTGTTAATGGAATTTCAGAAAAATCAAAATCCAAACCAACCCCCTCCACCACCTCTTTTTTCTTAAATTCTCTTCTTTCTTATCTGTTTTGCTGACAATGATGGTCCACTCCTTTTTTACCATTTTGACTGATGACAAAACGGGGGAGAAAGGAAAAGAAAGAAAATTATATATAAAATCTTTTGTTGAAAAGCTCTTATGTGTTTGCATTTGCATATTCTTTTCTACTTGATATATTGCTCTGATATACTTGTGTTTATTCTAAGTATGATAAGTGTTTGTACCTATCTGTTAGTCTGCTTAAGTATATGAATGCTTTGTCTTAGGGGGAGCCTTGCAAGCTCTCTTAGACTTTGCTTTTCAAATTTAATTAGTTTTGTCATCATCAAAAATGGGAAGATTGTTGGAACCAAAGTGGTTTTGGATTTAATAATCTCTAAGTTTTGATGCTAACAAAATGATTAAATTTGCTTGGCAGAGTGTTAGTTGAGATCTAACAAGTGAGTTCAGTTTATGCAGGAATATTCAAAATAATATAAGGTATACAATGCTTGGACTCCTGCAAAGAATTACCCGTCCAAAGGTTATTTAAACTGTTTATATTTTAATCAATAGGTAGACTGGTTTTCCTTAGTAGACGAGACTATAAATGAATACCTAAATAACTTGTTAAGAACAGCAAGTCCAAAGACTTGAAAATAAACGCGTCCATCTTGCCACGTTAACAGACGAGTGCTATCCTTGAAACTCAAGTATACATCCATAGTGCCTAAACTAAAATTCAGTAGAAGTCCATAGTGCCACGTCACTGGACGGAGCTTCTCTAAGGACTTAGCAAGTCCAAAGACTTGTGTGGACGAGCGCTTCTACCACATTAGTGGACGAGCGCTTATGTCACATCAGTGGACGAGCATAATTAAAATCTTATGTAGATGCATTCTTATATCTAAGTAGACGGTTCTATATGTTTACTACCTTGAATATGATTTAATGCAATCTGGTCCACAATGGATTTATTTCAAATGATTGATATTTATTTCAAATGAATATTTGTTCTTTCCATTTGTTTTTATCCGATTTAATGTCTTGTTTCCTTTGAGAAAATTCATAGTACTATTAAGGTAATACAAAAAGCAATATAGTACAATTGGAATTGCAAAACGATCTGTACGATAACATCTTTATTGCTGAACAAAAGCTGGGTTATACACAAAGGAGGAAAGAAAGTTTTTAAGGTACAATTGCTTAGAACAGTGAGCCTCCATTTTATGATTTTCTGATAACCAAGGATACTTTTCAACATGGCCAAAATCAAGCTATCAGTCACAACGGATATCATGCATTTAATGCTATCTCTAAACGGGATTATTCAAAGTAACCGTTGAAGAATTACAAGAGAAGAAGAAGGTCATTATAAATTGAAGACCTCAGATATTGAAGAAAAAAAGAACTCTTGCCTGCACAATCTTTCTAGCTAAACTTTTGCCATTATCATTTATTCTATTATTCTTTCAAGAGCAATAGTCTGTATTCATTAGTTTGAATATTGTTGTAATATTCAACTGATCTTAAACTGTCATACTCTCATACTTAGTGAGTTAAGAAGATCAACTTTTAAATCTCTGTGATAGAGTTAGAGCCTGAAGAGGCTTGGCAAGAAATGAATACTTGTAGTTTGAAGAGGTGTTGAATACTTGTTTGTAATCTATTTGGAGAAATAGTGGAAAAATCCTTCAAGTCGAAGGGACTGGACGTAGCTCTTGGTTGGAAGAGAGTGAACCAGGATAAAATCTCTTGCGTGAATTTTCTATCCCTAAACTCTTCGGTTTTATTTTCTTATACTAATTGTGGGGTTTTGATATTGCTTTTGTTGATCTTTTAAAAAGGATTTCTTGTGTGCTTAATCTTTTTATCTTCTGCTTGTGAAAAAGTTGTTCAAAAGGGTTTTTGCGAAAATAATTAACAAACACAATTAAACCCCCTTCTTGTATTTGCCTGTGCCAACTTCATATTCATCATCACTTACCTCTTGGTCATCCTTTTGACTTGCCATCAATCAAAGATTTGAAACTTCATCATCCGTGCTCTCATCACTTGATGAACTAAGGTCGTTGTCCTCCCATGCAATGTATGCCCTTCTCCCTTTCTTTTCCTTCTTAGGTCTCTTATCACCTTTATCTTTCTTTTGGAGAGTTGGGCATTCGAATTTGATGTGCCCGGGCTTTCCACATTGATAGCATAGATGTGTTGATGATGGTGCATCTTTCTTGGCAGGTTTCTTGGAATTTTTGTACCTTTTCCAATTTCCTTTGTTTTTGAGGAACTTGCTAAATCTCCTTACTAGTAGGTTGATTTCATCATTCTCTTGGTCTTCATCATTGGTGTCAATGCTTTCTTTGTCACTTTCATCTCTCTTGGAGGAAGAAGCCACAAGTGATATTCCTTTGCTCTTTTTATCCACTTCTTCATTCTCCTTGAGCCTTGTTAGTTCCAATTCGTGCTCCTTGAGCTTTCCAAACAATGTTGCTAATGACATGGTTGAGAGGTCTCTTGACTCCATGATGACCGTTACCTTTGGTTGTCATTCTCTACTAAGACACCTAAGTACCTTAGTCACAAGATCTTCATTAGTAAAAGTTTTCTCAAAAGAAAGCAATTGATTAACAATAAGTTGAAAATGATTTTGCACATCATTTATGGATTCATCATGTTTCATTCTAAACAACTCATATTGATGCATCAAGGTGTTAATCTTTGATCTTTTAACCTCATTTGTTCCTTCATGGGTCACTTGTAAAGTGTCCTAAATCTCTTTTGCATTCTTGCAATTTCAGATTCGAAAGAACTCATCAATCGATAAAGCGGTGGTGAGAATATTCTTAGCTTCAAAGTCTAGTTGGACTTTTTGCTTCTCGTCTCTTGTCCATAGATTTTTGGGTTTGTCTTTCTCTTTACTTCCAACACCATGTTTGGAAATGAAGGGACCATTTTCAATAATTTCCCACAAATCCATGTCAATACCTTCAATGAAAATTTTCATTCTAGCTTTCCAATAAGGATAGCCCTCACCATCAAAAATTGGAGAGGTTGTAGAAATATGTTTATGTTTCTTACTTGAGTCATGTGCCATTTTCAAAAAAAAATCTTGAGAGCGATTAAGCCTTAATCAAGACCCTAGCTCTGATACCAATTGTTGAATTAAAAGGCACCTCAGGAGGGGGGTAAATTGAGGTTTTGCAAAACTCTTAGAAAATCTTAATTTCTTACAAAAAGTTTTTGCCTCTCTTTTAATGATGCACAAAATATATCAAATAAAAGAGAGAATATTAAGAAACAAGAACAATATGGAATCTTGCAAGAATATGGCCACAATTCAAGAATTTAACACAACATAAACAATGTACAATATATCATCAATATCATAAAGCATATAACAAATTTCAATGTTACTAGCAAAAATTCAAGAGATAAAGGAAAGAGGAATCACACCAAAGATTTATATTGGTTCGAACACAACCTGAGTGTTCTACATCCAGTCCTCAAGCATACACCTCAGTCTCATCACTATACTTCAAAAATTACACAATTTTTACAAGTATACAAACATAAAGGATTCCCCACCTTTATCCTAACTTGAGATTCCCCACTCAAGAAACTAGTCACCTAAGGATACCCCACCTTAGATACAAATTGGGATACCCCACCCATAGGGGTGGACAACGGTCGGGTTCGGTCGGTGTCAAGGCGAAAAATCCCAAACCGAGATAAACCGAGAACGTTAAAAGGCCACCCATTTCCGTCCGTTCACATGCACGGTTTGGTCGGTTGCTGGGTGGTTCGGGTGACGGGTGCATCGGGCAGATTTTCACGGGTAAGTGGCCGGAGAAAGAGATGGCGACGATGGAGAAGCTTCCAGAGACCAAAACAGAGAAGAACGTGGGCCATGAGAAAGCGAACGAGGGTGTAGAGAGGCGGTACATGCACTACCATTGACGCAGGTTGTCCGTTCCGCTGTGAAGATGAGTGATCGAAACCAGGGTGCAGAGCAGCGACACAATGCTGATGAAACCAGGGTTTGAAACAAATATTGATGTGGCGAAACTGGGTCTTGGCCGTGTGCATTTTGGGCTCAATATTTGTTACACGGGTTTGTAATAACCACAGTTAAGGAGCAGCTAGCAAATGAGACAGGCCATTTTAGTTTTGGGCTCAATGAGTCAGTACATAATTATTTGACCCATTTCAGTTTTGGCCCAAAAAACCCCAAAAACTATCTTTACCTCCCTTGTTTCTCTCTCAGATTAAGTCCTCACTTCTCATGACTGGTGGCGACGCCCTCATGACCTCCATTCTGTTTCTTTTTGCGGCCTCCCTCAGCCAGTCCTCCACCCTCTCAGTCTCCATCTCCATTGCTCGACACCGTCATGCGGCTCACGCCCACCGCAGCACTGCTCGTGCCGTCATCTCTTTCCCCATCTCCGGAAATCTCTCACCCCAAGCCACGACACAGTCACCTTCTTCCCCTCATTTCTCTCTCCTTTTCTCTTACGTCGGTCGGGTTCGGGTACCGATGGGTTATATTTTTCAGAACCGAAACCGACTGTGATAACCCATACTAAACTGACTCTCTTCACCCGAAAGCCCGAGGACCCGTAGTCATCCGCCCGTTTCTCCAGAAATTGCTACGGGTTGTGCGGGTTCGGTAGGCCCGTCGGGTCTTTCCACCGCTACCCACCCAATTCTAAAAACAGCAAATATAATTCAATTAATACTATCAAAACTATTACACTTTAAAGATGTATCACTTCTAAAAAGCATTAATGATCAAAAATTAGAAATTAGAAGAAGAAGGCTCAAATAATCAATCTGACATCTTAACAACACAGAAAACATCAAAATTTCGTTCTTTATTATTTCTGAAAAGTCCTTTTATATAGAGAGTGAAATGAAAAATTCTGTTTTTCTGTTACACTAAAAGTAATCGATTACTTTTCTGTAACAACCCAAAAGTAGTCGATTACCTTCAAAAGTAATCGATTACTTTTTACCAAAAAAGCACGATTGCAAAAAAACACGTGGTAATCGATCACTTTTCTGTAACAACCCAAAAGTAGTCGATTATTTTCAAAAGTAAACAATTACTTTTTGCCAGAAAAGTAAGATTGTAAAGAAAGCACGTGGTAATCGATTACTTCCAAAAGTAATCGATTACTTTACTAAAAAAATCATGTTTTTGCTTCAAAACTCTTTGCAAAACATATTCCATTTAATTTTAAACATTCTCTATATTTTTTTAAATCATTTTGATGTTTTAAAACATTTTAAAAATATTTTACTTGAGTCAACTATTAAAACATCTAATTTTTAGATCATGCATCAAAATCCTAAAATTATTACAAGTCTTCATAAGTTGGAAATGTGTCTTTGGTGCTCATCATCAAAACTCCTTGTTGAGTAGCTTTGGAAGCACGTTTGGAAGATCAACATTTATAGTTAATGGGCTTATTTACTATAATCATCTAAATATTTGGTTAGTCACATATAATTAATTCAATTCTTTATATGATTAATAGGTCATCATGAATTAACCAAATATTTACATGTGATTAACCATATAATGACAAACAGGTGTGTTGACATATCATTAGTCTATCATTTCCGGTTTCCTTTCTTCTTCTTCCGTCTCCGATACCTTTTTTCTCTTCACAGAACAATATGATCTGTCCTCTGCCTCCTCTATCATTTGGGTTCTCTTTCACATCTCCTCGTCATCCATTTGGATTCTCCTCCACCTTTTGTATGGGCGCCGTTCAAAATTACTGTGATTGAGTGAAACTCTGGACCAGTATGAGTGAAATATGGACCTTTTCTCCACACTAGAAACCTTCTTTCTTTTTCTATGCTTGCAGCGCTATCTCTCCCCTTTTTCTCATTCACGCATTGCCCATGTACGTCTCTTTCTTGACTATTCTTTCTTTCTTTTCATGATTGGACGTTGGCCTGCTTTTTGCCTTTTTCTATTTGCTTCCCCTGCCTTGCATGTGAAATACTGAACTTCAAGTTCAATCGTTAATTGGACTCCTTCTATTTGCTTACTCTATGTTGGTCGTGAATACCGGGTGTGTATTCCCGGTATTATAAACTACCGGGAGTGTAGTTCCGGTTAGAAACAAAATATATAAAATGTTGTCAGAGACACACCTGATCAATACGCAGAACGACAAAGGAACGACATTCATATTAAAAAAAAAAAAAAAAAAAAAGGGAAGAAGAGCAGTTTTTTGTGGGTACAATCGATGATGTGTTTGGGAAAACAACTTAATTAAAAGCTTATCACATAAGATCATATCGCATGAGAGCTTATGTCATAAGCGCTTAAAGAAAGAAAAAGAAAGAAAGGGGCATGAGAGGATTCAAATAGTGAAAAACACGGAGATGATGTTTAGTGCATAAGCTCTTATGATAATTCCATAAGCTTCTCACAGTGACTTATGAAAATAAGTCAAAAACTCCTTATGAGATGACATAAGTTATTTTTATAAACTCTGACAAACATACTGTATAAGAGCTTATGTCATCAGATAAGTCAAAAGGAGCTTAGATAAGTCAAAAGGAGCTTATATAAGCTCTTCCAAACGTCACCCGAATCGATAAGGTGAGAGGAAGAGGAAGAAGGGAAGGTTTATTTCTGAATATAGACTCAGGAGAGTATTAAAATAATTAGGGGTATTTTAGGAATATTAAAAAGTTTTCTAAAAATTTGTGGTGCATGAAAAGAACTTGTGGTGTAAAAAGCAGCACTCAAAACAAAAACAAAATGCAACCCAAGTTTTTCTGAAACTCATTGGTGGTTCCCTTTTACTCTTCTTTCTGCTTTTTTTATTGCTCCCTCATTTCTGTAACTCATCCCCTCTCAAGTTGAAAGAGGCAAAGATACTGAAGGTCAATTAAAAAACAAAATGCGTGGTTTATAGCTTGTCTTTTTTAATCATAAATATGATCATTTTAGTTTATCCACCATATAAATTACGGGGCTGGAGGATTGCCTTATCCACCATTGCCGATTTCGCAGATTGATGATTAGGGACTGAAAATTTAGTCATACATAGAAATATATACGGAATTGAACAGTGGAGTTTGGTCCATCCAGTGATGATTTTTCGGATTTGTGGTTTTTTTTTAACATTCTTTTTTTGGTAGAAGGAAAAGTTTAGATTGCGGGAATACTCAGACACGCCCTTGTAAGGTCAGACAATACCACCAACTTCAGCGACGATTCACATATTGCCTACCAACAGGGATATCTAGGTATCAAAACAATTAATATGAGCGAAAGACTTGATCAGAAGTACTAACTCTATTGATTTTTTTTAATATTCTAGATTAAAGACTTGGAATGTTCTGTAAAAAAAAAAGACTTTAATATGTTTGTGGTTGTTAAGTGAGGCAAATTCTATGGTGGACAAGTTTCATAGGTACTATCATGATACACAAGCCTTTTAAAAACATCGATCAGATGAAACAAAAAAATATCCGACGATTTAGATTGTTTCAATCTATGGTACACCACCCACACTGAATTTTTGTCCCCTCTTCCTCATTCTTCTTGTGGGTCGGTTTCATGGAGGTGCTTCATGGCGATGGGCATGGTGGCGGCGGGCTTGAGAGGACTCGGGGAGAAGCTCAGGAGCGACAGAGGGAGCGGAGGGAGGTTGTCCGCTTGAGAGGGCTCGGGGAAAAGCTCAGGAGTGTCGAAGGGAGGTTGTCCTCCATGGGTGGCAGCGGGCTTGAGAGGGCTCAGGGAGAAGCTCGGGAGCTGCAGAGGGATGGATTCAGAGACAAAGAGGAGGCATCAGGTGTGGGCAAATCGCGGCATCCAAGACTTGATAACTTGATTGGCTACTGCTGCGATGGAGATGAGAGGCTTCTTGTTGTGTCTTGTATTTTCTTTGTTCGGGGGATGGATTCGGAGACAGGGTTTCTTATTTGATGACGACGGCGATGGCGACAGAGATGGGATGGGTGGTGGTAGAGTGGGGGTGGACACAGAGGGGGATGAAAGGGTCATGAGAGGGGGTGGCGGCCGACCACCGAGGCGGCGGTGCGATGGTGGTAGGCGGAGGCGAGATGAGTGGCATTTTTCGGTTCAATGTGAGGGAGAAGGGAAGAATGAGGAAGAGGAAAAAAAATTAAATGTGGGAAGGTACACCATATTACTGTGATCCATATGAATCTTACAGCTAAAATTACTTGTGCATGGTGGTATCACCTATCATACTTGCTTGTTAAGTGATGCCAAGTTCTAGGATAGATGAAATGATTTTTTTTTGGACGATTACAATTTAAATAAATATCAATACATAATTAACCATTTATAAAAGATAGGCATGCACTACTTCTATATTGTAATCATTTGCCTTAGCATATGAATTTATCCACCTTTTAGCAAAAAATAAATAAAATTATCCACCAACCGATATTCATACAAAATCTGACAATGTATTTGAGCTAAGATTATCCGCAAATGTAGATAAGATAATCTATCATCCTTTTCTAGGATGGTTATGTTCATTTTTATCCATAAAAGTCAATCACAAATTTATCCCTTGAGAAGGAATTACAAAAAGTTTTCATCGAAAAAACTAAATTATCATTTAACAAAAAAAATGTATATATATATATAATTAATAAAAACTTAATATTGTTTGCACATATTCTCTTAATAAATAAAAAAAACGTGAAGAGATATTCCTTATATGAATATCTGATCTTAGGACAATTGACTTGAACCAAAAATAGATTAGTCAAAGTGCCTACAAATAACACAAACACCAGCAAAGATTAATAAGATAGCCACAAATTTATACATTAATATAAAAAAATTATGAAATGATAAATGATATAAAACATTGATTTTTATATGAAAATAATAAAAGTAATAATCATACTAAAAATTATAAATAGTCATAACATGATAATTTTTATAAAATGATAATGAAAATAACAAAAGCAATATTCACATGAAAAAAAATATATTCATAAAAGATAATATTCATAAAAGTAATATTCACAAAATAAAAAATATATATATAATGAATATTTTATATGAAAATATTAATACAAGTACTTTATAATGAAAAATACCAGGAATTCAACGTAAAGATATATTCTTCTAAAACTTGATAGAAATTTAAAAATAAATTAGGATATGTCAGATTCTGAGGTTGTTTTTTTTTTTTTGGTGAAATAGATTCTGCCATTTTAAGAAGTTTTATTTTCTCATTGAAGACTTCTTTAATATAAATTCATGAAGGATTTGGAACTAATGACAAAAAAATATCATTAAAAATATAATTTTAATACGTCATAACCAATTATAAATCACTATCTTGTTATATATTTTTTTTAATAAGCCAAATTTATATTTTAAAAAGTATAGGTAGTACCAACCAAGTACATAAACAAAAATTACAAGTAAATAAGAACAAACCAACACTTTCTTTCAAAAAAAATAACAAACCAACACTAAAGTGTACAACACCAGACCACTATACAGACACCAACAACATAAATTAAAAGTATAATGCCCAAAGTGATTCAATTCCAATGGACCGAACCGTGATCCCCCTAACAAATTCCACCAACCAGCTCTCCCTGTAACAAACCACACAGCAAAAGAGGTGCAGCTGAACCAAAAAGCAGACCAGTAATGTATAAGTTATCATTTATTTTTAAAAAATGAAATGGATCTCAATTAAAATAAAATATAAACCAAAATTTCAAAACCTCCTTCAATTGAGCACAAGGACGGAACCAGACTTATATGATAAACTTATATGATAGGAGGGACCAAGTATAAAAATTTAAGATTATTCAATACATATATACACACCTAGTTTTATATACAATATTCATAATTAGTTATTCAACAACTTTAATTATATTAGTAACCTATCAATATACATGATAATCTAGCAATCCAAAGTAGATCATCATTCCTCAACGCTTGCACCTAACACTAGGGTTTAATGTAACACCCCGATTTTTCCGCTTTCTAAGATCGGTATAAATATAAATAAATGTTTATATTTTTATCTGAAACTTAGAAAATGATTTTGGGAAAACCAAAGTCATATTCATATCATACTTATTTTTATAAGTATACAGTGAAATTTTGGGTCAAAAATTCAGACGAAACCCGGTCTGCGATTTATTGACAGTAAGATTTTACTGCTCAAATGACCTAATTTTGACTCGTGAACGAAACAATTAAGATTTTTATGAAGTTTCCAACTTCTTTGGCTATTTTAAAAATTTTTCACTTAAAAAGTGAATTAAAATATATTATGCGGGCGTTATACGAAATCGGGTAAACGATTTGAAACCAAAACGGATTTTCGCGACCCGCTAACGGATAAATAGGATGTCAAATCATGATGAGTCACAAGGGGTGAGTCATGGGATGACTCCTCATGGTCATGATTACTTTTTAGGGGAAATGCCCATTTTGCCCTTATGGTTGATTTTAATTACAAATTAACCTAAAGCAAGATTACACCTTTGTCCTTGGATTTTTGGCATATTGACCCTTTTGCCCTTGAAACCCACGTCCTCAAGGCTGCCAATAGGCCCAACTTCACACCTATTTAAGGAGCACTTCATCTTCTTCATCAACTTTGCCATTTTCCATTAAAACTCCTAAGTTACATAGCTTGATTTTGTGAAACAAGTCCTTGGATCTTCACTTGTTTTTTATCTTCAAGAGGTGAATCCTATTCTACTTCCCTAATCATGTCTATGTTCTTCAATAAGTTTCATGATTCAAAGTCTATTTCATCTATGTTCATCACTTTTAAGTTTCTAGATCTAGAACTTTGAAAAATCATAGTAAATCATAGAAAAATCCTAAAAATGTGAAACCAATTTCTATGATCCTATTATCCTCTATATATTCAAGATCCAAGAGTGTGCATAAAAATAAATTTTCGTGCCTAGTTAACCTAAAGAGGCCGAACCTATGTCTTGGTGGGGGAACGATTTTGTTCATTTTCTTTACATGATCCAATCTTATAAGTTATGTAGGTATTGGATCTATGTTGTTTGAAATGAATCAAGGTCTCTAAGATAATTTAGTTTTCATGGCTGAAATTTAATTGTTTGAGGATTGGAAGATTTAATTTCAATCTTTGTACAATGATCATTGATTTAGAGTTTTAAGTAACTAGGAATCATTAATCCAATAGTTTAGAAATTTTAGAGATTTTTAACCCCAAAGTCAGCCCTTGACCGAAACCAACATGTAGGATTTTAGGTTTGATTTAGTTGTTTGTTTGTTGATTGAGTATTATGTTTAATGAAGGATAAACTAGATTATCGTGTACGTGCGTTGACAGTTCCCAGATTCACGACAAAGTTTTAAATCGGAAGCTAAGTTCTTCGAGAGGTAAGGGGAGCTTACCTGAGGGATTTTTCTCAATAACTATTTGCTTGTGGTGTGGTTTATATGATTTATATGTGGTTGTGGTTATTGGCTTTGTTGTTTACGTGGTGTGGTTTATCTGTGTATCAGTGATTGATATGCTTTTAATTTATTTAATTATCTGCAGTTGTATATTATAGTGCTATGATGCATGACCTGCCTGGTGATATAATTATGATAATTGTTTTGGAATGTTGTTTGTGAGTGTTGTTTGAGAAGCCTGACAGTGGTCAGTGCACAACCGATTAATCAGATAAAAACTTTAATAAGCTGTGAAAAATATATTCAACGTTTTATGGGAAATGTTGGAATATAATAATAGTGGAAAATATTATTTTGGAAAAATAATGAGTTTTGAGAAATATTATTATTTTAATGATTTGATAGTGTAAAAGTAATTTATGAGTCACAATGAGAGCGAAACTGTGAAAATATTTTTGCACTGCTAATTTTTACGTAAGAAATTCCGGAATATTACAAAATATTCTTTTATGAAATTAATTGGTGAAAATAAGTTAATCATGATTTTAGAAAATTAATTAAGTGGAAAAAGTTAAGTTTTGGCTTAAAAAGCCTTAAAAATAATATTTGACGGCAAATTTGGAAAAGTGTAGAGAGCAAGTATTTTTGAAACGACAGTGCATATTTTGAGGAGAATAAACCTCAAGTGACTCATTGGTTTGTGAAAAACTAAGTTTTATAATTTAAGGATTTTATAATGAATTTCTACCTTGGAAAAAGAATTTCTGAAAGTCGAAAGTTGATTCAACCGTGTTGAAAGTACAGTTGGACTTAGTAACCGAGACGTCGGGGTACTAAGGTTCTGTGTTGTGATGGACTCGAGGTCATTTGGACTTGAGGGCCTATACCGTATACGTGAGGTATACCGTATTCAAACATTGAAGATGTTTTGTAGTACCACGAACCTAAGACTGGTGCATCGGTCGAGAGGTGTCGTGATTGAGCACTCGGACTGTGAGGTCCTGTGTTGTAATAAAAGTTTTAAGGGTGTTTTACAACTATGTGGGTCGTAAGCCATTTTGAGCTTTGGCAAAGAAAGATTGAACACAAAGAAAAGAATGAAACAAAAGTGTTTTGCATGCATTGGCAGACGTGCTTGTGTTCTGGCTGCGTGCCTGTGTTCTGGCTGCGTGCCTGGTGTTCTGGCTGCGTGCCTGGTATTTTGGCTGCGTGCCTGGTGTTCTGGCTGCGTGCCTGTATTCTGGCTGTGGGCCTGTATTCTGGCTGTGGGCCTGTATTCTGGTTGAGTTCCTGGAGTCTGATCAACTCATTACTTGTTGGGATATCTCATGAGATTAAGTGTGAATGTTTAGATGATGGATAGAAGTGTTCATGCATAGTTTTCCAATGTTGATGTTTGGGGTGTGAAACCCACTGATAAACTGTATGCTATAATTGAGATGTTTATGTGTATGTGCATGTGTCTTCTTTTGTGCTAGCATTTAGTTATTTTGTTAAATCCATATATTGGCGTCTCACCCTTACAAACATATCAGAGTCGCACAAGGGATGAGATCTCTACAAAAAGGAGAAGGTCAATAGTTCGAGGCATCTTTGTCTTGCTCCGAGTTAGCGGTAGTGTCTGTTAGTTACGACCAGCTTAGGTCCTATTTTGATATATTGTGTTTAGGAGAATAAAACTGATAATGATCTAGGTGTGAAGACATATGAGGCAGTATAGTTGTATGACTTATATACATTATGTATTTAAGTGTGATTTGATTACGTTGTTGTTGTTATAAGGTTAAAAAGAAAAAAAATTATCACCATATTTTGAAAAGATGAACGTTGAGAAAACATTATTTTCCGAAAGCAACCAGCAAATTAAGTTTTATTTCCGCAAACGGGTAACCATGTGATGACCAGAGTTAGGGTGTCACATTAGTGGTATCAGAGCTGGTCGAGTCTTTCGGGATCTTTGGGGAATAGGTCTGTTGTGTTGACGTTGTGTTTTCTGAGTTAAGTTTTGTTTGAATTGCTTCTTAGAAGTGATGTGTGTTAATACACCAATACATGTTTCATTTTCTGGTTGCGGTCTAACTGATTTTGTTTTAGAGGTCAGTTATGGAACTTGCACCAGAAGGTGGACGTGGACGAGGATGTGGACGCGGTCGAGGAAGAGGCCGTAGAGGTGGACGTGTTGATGGTCGTGGTAATATGAATGAGGAGTATGAAGAAGGAATGGATTATGCGGCTCAAGCAATGGAACATGTGGCAGCGGCGATTGCAAATCAAACTGCAGCTATGACTGCTCAGAATCTGCAAGCGGCGGAAGGCAAGGCTTTGATTGCGTTTCGAAGTCAAAATCCTTCACAGTTTGGTCCGAATGCAGATCATGAGAAGGCTGATTTGTGGATTCAAGAGCTGGAGAAAATCTTCGAGTTGGTAGTCACGCCGACAGAAGTTAGGGTTACTTATGCTGCTTTCCTACTGGTAGGAGATGCGGAGTATTGGTGAAAAGGTGCCAGGCTATCGTTGGAGACTGATCATCAAGACATTACTTGGAACGTTTTTCGAACTGCATTCATGGACAAGTATTTTCCGGAGAGCGTTAGGATCGAGAAAGAACAGGAATTTCTGGGATTACAACAACATCATTCGAATTTTGCTGTAACAGGGAGTAGTGGCCAAAATAATCAAAATCAAAGTCAAATTAGAAGGTGTTTCAGCTGTGGAGATACAAGACATATGTTGGATGCTTGCCCTGTGAGGGGAGCTAAGTGTTTCAACTGTGGCCAAATGGGACATTGGGCGAAGGATTGCAATGCACCAAAGCATGGACCGGCTGTCAATAATACCAGAGCGAATAAAGCGACGGCTGCGGGTAGAGTTTTTCATGCGTGAAACGCTGAGACTTCAAACCAGGACGGTAATCTCTTAACTATACTATTTTAATTCGGGTACAATTCATACTTGTTTCGATGGATTGTGTGTGGATATGTTGAAATTACTTGTTTCTATGATTATCATGAGATGATTATTTCAAATTTCAACTATTCAATTGGTCATTGTGAAATTTAGTATGTTTGGACTGTCCTATTTTGTTCGGGATAGACACTTCTTAACAAGTCTAGTTACTTCTACCATTGGGGAAAGTGACCCAGTCCGCATTTTATCGGATTGCTATCCTTTTAAAATTGTTATGTTCTTGTGAAAGGAGAAACTTTCTTAGATTCATGTTTGTAAAAGTGTACCGATCATACATTTTTACTTCCCTGAATTTGTTAAAGAATCTTTATGCACATAACATTCTTGTATTCTTAGCAGATTGATGAAATTTTTTTATATACTTTCTTGAGAAAGTAAGGCTTTGGGATCTTTCATTCCTGTCTAGCTTCGTGTCACGAAATTTCGAGGACGAAATTTTTTTAAGAGGGGTAGTCTGTAACACCCCGATTTTTCCGCTTTCTAAGATCGGTATAAATATAAATAAATGTTTATATTTTTATCTGAAACTTAGAAAATGATTTTGGGAAAAACAAAGTCATATTCATATCATACTTATTTTTATAAGTATACGGTGAAATTTTGGGTCAAAAATTCAGACGAAACCCGTCATGCGATTTATGTGATGAAGATTTTCTTGCTCAAATGACCTAATTTTGACTCGTGAACGAAATAATTAAGATTTTTATGAAGTTTCCAACTTCTTTGGCTATTTTAAAAATTTTTCACTTAAAAAGTGAATTAAAATATATTATGCGGGCGTTATACGAAATCGGGTAAACGACGGAGCTGAAAACGGGATTTTCGCGACCCGCTAACGGATAAAATCTTATTGACAGTAAGATTTTACTGCTCAAATGACCTAATTTTGACTCGTGAACGAAATAATTAAGATTTTTATGAAGTTTCCAACTTCTTTGGCTATTTTAAAAATTTTTCACTTAAAAAGTGAATTAAAATATATTATGCGGGCGTTATACGAAATCGGGTAAACGATTGAATTGAAAGCAGGATTTTCGCGACCCGCTAACGGATAAATAGGATGTCAAATCATGATGAGTCACAAGGGGTGAGTCATGGGATGACTCCTCATGGTCATGATTACTTTTTAGGGGAAATGCCCATTTTGCCCTTATGGTTGATTTTAATTACAAATTAACCTAAAGCAAGATTACACCTTTGTCCTTGGATTTTTGGCATATTGACCCTTTTGCCCTTGAAACCCACGTCCTCAAGGCTTCCAATAGGCCCAACTTCACACCTATTTAAGGAGCACTTCATCTTCTTCATCAACTTTGCCATTTTCCATTAAAACTCCTAAGTTACATAGCTTGATTTTGTGAAGCAAGTCCTTGGATCTTCACTTGTTTTTGATCTTCAAGAGGTGAATCCTATTCTACTTCCCTAATCATGTCTATGTTCTTCAATAAGTTTCATGATTCAAAGTCTATTTCATCTATGTTCATCACTTTTAAGTTTCTAGATCTAGAACTTTGAAAAATCATAGTAAATCATAGAAAAATCCTAAAAATGTGAAACCAATTTCTATGATCCTATTATCCTCTATATATTCAAGATCCAAGAGTGTGCATAAAAATAAATTTTCGTGCCTAGTTAACCTAAAGAGGCCGAACCTATGTCTTGGTGGGGGAACGATTTTGTTCATTTTCTTTACATGATCCAATCTTATAAGTTATGTAGGTATTGGATCTATGTTGTTTGAAATGAATCAAGGTCTCTAAGATAATTTAGTTTTCATGGCTGAAATTTAATTGTTTGAGGATTGGAAGATTTAATTTCAATCTTTGTACAATGATCATTGATTTAGAGTTTTAAGTAACTAGGAATCATTAATCCAATAGTTTAGAAATTTTAGAGATTTTTAACCCCAAAGTCAGCCCTTGGCCGAAACCAACATGTAGGATTTTAGGTTTGATTTAGTTGTTTGTTTGTTGATTGAGTATTATGTTTAATGAAGGATAAACTAGATTATCGTGTACGTGCGTTGACAGTTCCCAAATTCACGACAAAGTTTTAAATCGGAAGCTAAGTTCTTCGAGAGGTAAGGGGAGCTTACCTGAGGGATTTTTCTCAATAACTATTTGCTTGTGGTGTGGTTTATATGATTTATATGTGGTTGTGGTTATTGGCTTTGTTGTTTACGTGGTGTGGTTTATCTGTGTATCAGTGATTGATATGCTTTTAATTTATTTAATTATCTGCAGTTGTATATTATAGTGCTATGATGCATGACCTGCCTGGTGATATAATTATGATAATTGTTTTGGAATGTTGTTTGTGAGTGTTGTTTGAGAAGCCTGTGGTGGTCGGTCGCTGCACAACCGATTAATCGATAAAAACTTTAATAAGCTGTGAAAAATATATTCAACGTTTTATGGGAAATGTTGGAATATAATAATAGTGGAAAATATTATTTTGGAAAAATAATGAGTTTTGAGAAATATTATTATTTTAATGATTTGATAGTGTAAAAGTAATTTATGAGTCACAATGAGAGCTAAACCGTGAAAATATTTTTGCCTTCGCTAATTTTTACGTAAGAAATTCGGAATATTACAAAATATTCTTTTATGAAATTAATTGGTGAAAATAAGTTAATCATGATTTTAGAAAATTAATTAAGTGGAAAAAGTTAAGTTTTGGCTTAAAAAGCCTTAAAAATAATATTTTGACTAAATTTGGAAAAGTGTAGACAACAAGTATTTTTGAAACGACAGTGCATATTTTGAGGAGAATAAACCTCAAGTGACTCATTGGTTTGTGAAAAACTAAGTTTTATAATTTAAGGATTTTATAATGAATTTCTACCTTGGAAAAAGAATTTCTGAAAGTCGAAAGTTGATTCAACCATGTTGAAAGTACAGTTGGACTTAGTAACCAAGACGTCGGGGTACTAAGGTTCTGTGTTGTGATGGACTCGAGGTCATTTGGACTTGAGGGCCTATACCGTATACGTGAGGTATACCGTATTGAAACATTGAAGATGTTTTGTAGTACCACGAACCTAAGACTGGTGCATCGGTCGAGAGGTGTCGTGATTGAGCACTCGGACTGTGAGGTCCTGTGTTGTAATAAAAGTTTTAAGGGTGTTTTACAACTATGTGGGTCGTAAGCCATTTTGAGCTTTGGCAAAGAAAGATTAAACACAAAGAAAAGAATGAAACAAAAGTGTTTTGCATGCATTGGCAGACGTGCTTGTGTTCTGGCTGCGTGCCTGTGTTCTGGCTGCGTGCCTGGTGTTCTGGCTGCGTGCTTGTATTCTGGCTGTGGGCCTGTATTCTGGTTGAGTTCCTGGAGTCTGATCAACTCATTACTTGTTGGGATATCTCATGAGATTAAGTGTGAATGTTTAGATGATGGATAGAAGTGTTCATGCATAGTTTTCCAATGTTGATGTTTGGGGTGTGAAACCCACTGATAAACTGTATGCTATAATTGAGATGTTTATGTGTATGTGCATGTGTCTTCTTTTGTGCTAGCATTTAGTTATTTTGTTAAATCCATATATTGGCGTCTCACCCTTACAAACATATCAGAGTCGCACAAGGGATGAGATCTCTACAAAAAGGAGAAGGCTGTATAGTTCGAGGCATCTTTGTCTTTGCTCCAGTTGGCGGTAGTGTCTGTTAGTTTACGACCAGCTTAGGTCCTATTTTGATATATTGTGTTTAGGAGAATAAAACTGATAATGATCTAGGTGTGAAGACATATGAGGCAGTATAGTTGTATGACTTATATACATTATGTATTTAAGTGTGATTTGATTACGTTGTTGTTGTTATAAGGTTAAAAAGAAAAAAATTTATCACCATATTTTGAAAAGATGAACGTTGAGAAAACATTATTTTCCGAAAACAACCAGCAAATTAAGTTTTATTTCCGCAAACGGGTAACCATGTGATGACCCGAGTTAGGGTGTCACATTTAACATGCATTTTTTGGCATAATGAGTAACTGAAATATCAAACAATCAACAAATCTTTGAACGGTCATGACTTTTGATTAGGATAAATTTTTTGGATATATTATATATATACAGAAAGCTCTTTTCAAAACCGTCATCTTAACAACTAATTTTTTGACCGCAGGGACAAAGCCCCTTCCGAAATACATGTAGTTTCGTCCCTGCTTGAGCAATACCAACTACAAAAATACCATAACAAAATAAATGTACATGAGATTGAAGACATTGATTAGAAAAGTTTGAGCAGCTACACTGGTTTATGAGTCACTCCTGCTGCTTTTCATGTTTTGATGATCTTGCTTTCACACATTGCTTCACAAACTGTTTCAAGCCCTTTTTCTTTGGAAAATTCACCTTTTTCTCTTCTCTCTTCCTATCTGCATCCCACTCTTCCTCCATCTGCAAACAAAACTTTTATTCAATACATTGCACTCTTATCAGATTATCATACACCTCAATTCAATCAAAGATGAAACGGCCAATAAATTGCCACGTGGACATACCTTTAGCATCCGCTCTTCCACATGGTTGAGCCTCTCTATTAGCGTTCCTTTGACTCCTGTCTCCATCATCACGTTCTCGATCGGACGGCAGTGCTTCTCCAAGCTCTTTGGGGAGAAATCAACGGACGACATTAGACCATTACTTCCGCTTGTTGGAGTGGACGCACATGAGCTCTTTGGAGAACGACTGTATCCTCTAATTTCCTCCAATTGCCTTAACTGAAATTTTTAAAAAAATAAAATGAACCACTAATTTTTTTTTTATTTTAATAAAAGAGTTTATGACCTGATATTAATATGAGTTAGTTTTTCTCACATACTAGGCCAATACGTAGAAATTCTACGTTAAATCCTTGCTGGACCTATATATATTCTTCAGAACTAAGAATATATTAGGAAGTTCATAGTTTAAATCTTGATAAAAAATAAATTAACATAACATTTTACTTACCGACATTAACCTATAAAAGGAAAAAAAAAATTTAAGTATCTTTTTCACTCAGCTAAAGCTTAACAGAGACTCGTAGAGCTTTAACTTAAATTTGGCAACCAAATTCTTACAAGCTAATTCCATCTGAGTGACAGGATTTTAGAATTGCATAAGCTTCTTCTACGTACTTCTCAGTGTTTACACAATGAGAAATCACTATTTTTCTTAATTGAAGCCTTCTATTTCCTTTTTTTTTTTTTGTAATCCACCTTTTGACACCTTTGCTTGCTTAAAGCTACGTAGTTTGAAGTTTGAATTGGCTATAATTAAGAATTGGACAAAAATAAAATTAACTTTTTGAACTTCCATACAAGAATAATTCTAACATGCAAATAAATGTAATCAAAATATAAATGGGGCACTTACCATATTATCCAAACGGTCAATCCTAGAGAGAATTGGTTTGGTAACCATTTTATGTCTTTGCTCTCCCTTTCTATTTCCTCGAAAAAGAGTATTTTCAGTCTTGTGTGTAGTTGCCGATATATATGAATCAAGTTATGGCTTTAGTTTGGATTTGCATAAATCATTTATAAAGGAGGGTACGACCAATCTTCCATGGTGCCACGCGTTCAGCTGTTACTGTTGGCTGCTAGATGCAACTATGACACGTGTAATGATGACGTGTGACGGTTTAAGATTGGTAAGGTTTTTGATGTAATCGAGGATTCATTGGCTTCATTTTCTCTATTCAACGGAATTCATTGGCTTCATTCCGTGGACACGTAACGGTGGCGCATGCAATGCATTAAATTGGAGTAAGGCACGTGTCACCTACCTTGTCAACTTGTTAATGAAGAAGATAAAATCATGGAATAAAACTAAAATAAACTATGCAGCTTAATTTGTTTGTTTCGTTTTTGTTTTGTTGCTGAGGAAAGATAAGCTAGCTCTTATCTGATTATTAGACATTTTTGTTTTGCTTTTATCTGATGTGGGAAAAAAATCCAAATTCTCTTCACAACGTTACGGAAGACAAAAAGTGAATAATGCACAGAGAAGCTTTGTAAATCTTTGCAACAAAAATCCCAACCTATTTTAAATGTCATGTATTTGGTATCTAGTATAAAATTATTGATTCAGAAGTTATAAAATTGTAGTTGGGAAGCTCTCTTTGAAAAAGTTAGTTCTTTTTATCACACTCAAGCTATTCCCAATATGAGTGTTTCTTTCTCATAGTTCGTTCTCGCCATAACAAAGATGTTGTCACAGTTGAGCACCGCTACTGTATAGATATATTTACTATCGTGATAGATTATTAGTTGAAAGAGCTGAATAACAGATTCAATGAGCAAGCAACAGAGCTTCTTATACTGAGTACATCTTTAGATCCTAAAGATGCTTACACAAGTCATTTAATGTTGATAATATCTGTAGTCCTGTTGAGAAATTTCATTCTTCAAATTTTTCAGAGCAAGAGCACTGCTAAAAATATTGAAATTAGTGACAAAAATTAGCGACGGAAACACATCTCTCACAAACAACGACGAATTTAGCAACGAATTGCATTTTAATTTATGGAATTTGGTTGTTTATTATTTAGCGACAAAATCAACGACCAAATATGTTTGTCGTTGAAAGTCTGTCGCAAAATTCGTCGCAAAATGTTTCCTTTTAATTTAGCGACGAAGTCAGCAACAAAGGAATTCATCGTTAAACAATATGTCGCTAAATCCGTTGCTAATTTTTTTATTGGAACTTAACAACGAAATTACCGACAAACAAAGGACGTCATTAAATTTTTGTCACTAAATCTGTCATTAATTTCTTTATTTGAATTTAGCGACGAAATTACCGATGGATATACTTTCTAGCTAAAGAACCCGTCGCTTATTCCGTCGTAAACTTTTAAACAAATTTAACGACGAAATTAACAACAAAAAAATTGGAGCAAATTTGTCCTGAGTAAAATAATATTTCATATTGAGTAAAATAATACTTGTTAAACTTATATTTAATATTTAATGATTTTTATTTTAAGTTTAAATTAGTATACATAGGTCTCGTCAAAAAAAAATTAATATATATGCAATTATTATGACTTGCTTCCATTGCAATGTGTCAACCTCTGCTATAAGCTCAAAGATGATAGATCAATTATTTTAGAAATGTTTGTTTCTCTGATTCGGTTCGTGGAACTTTGTTTTTCAATTTTAGAAAGGAATTTTTTTTTGTTTTCATCTGGCCTCTCCCATGTTTGATAGAATGTCTGGACCATGATTCATACACTGATTGATAATTGACTTCACTCTTGCTTGGAGTTAATGAATGTTAGGTTTAAGCATTGGCAAAAACAACTTTTGCCTCAGGATGTATGAATGTTACAAGGTATGGGATCTTCCTTTGTATATAGTTTCTCCAAATTTGGAGCATCTTGATAATATCAATATCAATTGTAGCATCCTTCCAGATTAGTTCTAGCAGTAGTTCATAAGATTGAAGTAACCTTGACGACTTTGCTACTTTATATATGGAAGGGCATCCCAGAATGCTTCTCAATGGAACAAATTTGCATATTTCAGGCCCACTATCTGTAGGGACTTGCGTTGCTACAGAGGCAAGAATATGGCAAGGGAATCATAGAATTGGAGAAGGCTAGGTTTCATCATTGAAACCACCTCTTTTATTTGTTTGTTACATAATTGTTATATCTGTCACTAGCAACTACTTATGACTTCTTTCCAAGATTAAGTATTTCTGGTAATTAGGAGGATCCCTTATCCTTCAAATTGATAGCTATTGTCTTTTATTTTTTCAAGATACAAGATCCCTGCTTCATTATCAGAGTGAGGAGAGTGGATGTTAAGCATTACTAAGTCAAATGACCCTTTTAAAGCGGTTATGCAGATTGTTGCAGAAGCTTCAGGTCATAGAACATGAGGCCTGATTATGGGTGTATTGTTCCGGTGAAAGAACAAATACTAGGTATGCAATTGCTAGCTTGTGAAAACACATATTTTGTGTGACTGAATTAATATTTTCTACTTCAGAGTTGTTGATCAAAATATGGTTAGTTGTTCGGAGTCAACTGGTTAGTTGTTTAAGGTTTTTTCAAAGATAAGTTTAAGGATGAAATCTAAGTGTTAATGGTTTGTAGATAGTGAGCCTAGATCAATGAGAATGCTTGTTATTTGTTCATTATTTACTATTCAAAGTTCATTTGTCATGTGAAACGGTTTGGATATTTATGAATATATTTGCATTTTATATACACAGTTTTTGGCCAAATACTCATTTTTGCCTATATTTTTTTTTATGGGAATGTATCGAAGACCAAACTGATAAACTCAGTGAGAGTAACAAGATTTATTTACTTCAATTATTTCTTGTTTCTATTTCTTAATATGTATAGGCTTATTAGTTCTTCTTTCTTCTCTTCCCCCGATCCTTTTGATTCATTTCCTTTTTTAGACATTCATCACAAACTTATGTGCAGGGGATCTCTCTGGAACTTTTTCTCTAGCAATTGGAAATCTAACAAATCTTCCACAACTAGTAAAAGAGAACCCAAGGGAACAAATTTCAAGGGAGACAGGTAGCAAAAGAGCACCTTTCCCTATGTAGCTGCATGTTTTGTTGGCTGCACCTTTGCCTAGAGTTCTCAACTTGCTGGAAATGCTATATTGGGTTAAGCAGGTTGAAAGGAATTTGTGATCTATATATGTTGCTCTCTCCCTTGTTAATGTATGTAGCTAGCTGGATGGTTCGCTGCTTTGTGCTTCCTCTCAAAACTTGGTACACTTGATTTTATGTGGAAGAAAGCTTAGTTCGGGTATGGAGGCTTTTTCCTAAAGGTTATGTGAGGTTCATGGCCATCTAAATCTGGTGGTGTGGAAAGCAACTTTGTTTTTCTGCTCTTGTTGCTATCTCATTTTGGGTAACAGTTCTTGATGCTTTTATATTAAAGCATGCGGTCCCATCTTGCTAGTGGTGTGAACTTTCCACTGATATCACTATCATATTATTTTTGGTTCTTTGGTGGGTTGATTTTTAGTTAATTATTATTTAACCTGTAAGCTATACTACTTTTTTTTTCTTTGTTAGCCTAGATTTTGGTTGAATAGCTAGCTTGCTTTCAACTACATGGTTTGATTATACTTTTACTTGTAAAGTCCCTCTTGTATTCTTTATAAATATACACTTTTACTTATAGAAAAAAGATGTATTTATATTTATCATTACTTAATAAAGCTTAAATTTAAATCCTTATTTACCATGAATAACTTATTTACTGAAATAAGTTTCATACTAGAATTCATAATAACAATTAAAATAAAAATAAATTTTATTTGATACACATACACTAGTGTAATAAGTGTTTTTTACGTCAGTTAAAATTGATTTTTTACGTCAGATTACTGACTGACGTAAATACAGCTGACGTTAAAAGTTAAAATTTTAACGTCAGTTGAGAACTGACATTAAATATAAAACTATTAACGTCGGTTCTTTAACACAACTGACGTTAATTTTGTCAAAATTAACGTCAGTTGTTTAAACAACTGGCGTTAAACATAAAACTATTAACGTCAGTTCTTTAAGACAACGGACGTTAATTTTGTTAAACTAACGTCAGTTGTTATAAAGAAACTGACGTTAAAGGTTTTAATTTTAACGTCAGTTGTTTTACACAACTGACGTTAATAGTGTACTGTATATTTTATAAAATACTATTAACGCCGTTGTTTGATACAACCGACGTTAATAGATTTTTTTTTAAAATTCACTTTTAAAATATCACTCCCTCGACTATCCCTCGCATTCAAGTAAATATCCCAAGAATACGTAATGTCACATACATTACAGAATTGCAAAGGAAAAATGGAACAATGATCCATATGTATTCCTGTTCAGAAACAATATATATTTATTAACATAGGTTATAACTCAAAATAAATACATAAATATAAATAAAAATAAATGTATACTAAGTTTAAACTACTTATATCAATATCCCTTCGTGATGATCATCACGAGTGGCATGTACATCGTCCACCTGTGTCTCCTCGATTATAGTAGGGATGTTTGTTGAAAAAGAAGGAGTCTCAGGAATATCAAGATTTAAATCTTGATTTTCATCACTACCATTATACATGCTTTTTCCTTGGAGAACCATGGACAACCTTTTGTTAGAAGGATCAGTGATGTAGAACACTTGTTTTTCTTGGGAAGCCATTATGAAAGGCTCATTTATATGACCTAACTTGTTGAGGTCTACCAATGTGAACCCCAATTCGTCGGTTTGTACACCACCGTTACTATCAACCCACTTACATTTAAAAATCGGCATCGTAAGCTTAGTGTAATCGAGCACCCAAATATCTTCAATATATCCAAAGTAAGGTGTCGGTGCTTTAACGGGTTTTGTATCCTTTGCACTAGAGAAGTGTATTGCTTCGGCCATGATCATAACCCCACTATTTTGCATGGTACTCTTGTTATCTTGTTCCTTTGTATAAAAGGAAAAGTTATTTATGTCGTATCCGCTCCAACATATGACGTTGAAGCGAGGCCCACGTGCTAGCCATCTTACGTCATCGAGCAAGATTACCATCCTTAAGCATTTCTTCCTTGAACCATGGTAAGAAAGTCTTGTTATGCTTGTTCAACAACCACCTTTCGCTCATTCGAGGGTTTTCTTGATTGACTTTTCTTTTATGTTCAAATAAGAAAGGCTGAACACAATCGATGTTGTTCAATACATACAAATGTGCTTGAAGCACTTCCTCCCGATCCTTGCTATTAATTCTTAAGCCATGTGTACCCTTACCTTGACATCTGATCTCATCATGCCGAGGCTTAGGAACCTCTATAGGATCCGTGTTATGAAGGTAGTCCGAACAAAACTCAATAGCTTCTTCTGCAACATACCTTTGAACAATAGATGCTTCCGGACGATGAGGATTCTTCACGTACCCTTTCAAGATCTTCATGTAGCGCTCAACTGGGTACATCCATCTCAGAAAAACTGGCCCACATAATCTAATCTCCCTCACCAAATGAACAATTAAGTGAACCATTATGTCGAAAAAGGAAGGAGGAAAATACATCTCCAATTGGCACAAGATTGTAGCAGCCTCAACTTCCAAGTCATCCAACATACGGGGGTCAACGACTTTGCTACATATAGAATTGAAGAATGAGCACAACCGAGTAATGGCATGTCTCACATTTTTTGGAGCAATACCACGAATAGCAACGGGCAGAAGTTGTTGCATCAAGATGTGAAAATCATGAGACTTCAAGCCAACCAATTTAAGATCACTAGAGACAAGCCTCTTCATATTTTAAGAGTAACCATGTGGAACTTTGATGCCCTGAAGACACCCGCAGAAACTTTGTCTCTCTTTTTTTGACAAAGTATGACATGCTGGCGGCAAATAAGTCCGCTTACCATCCTCAACAACTGGAGCTAACTGCTCTAGTATACCCATAGCAACGAGGTCGATACGAGCATTCACACCATCCTTTGTCTTGCCCTGAATGTTGAGAAGCGTCCCGATCACACTATCACACACATTTTTCTCCACATGCATCACATCAATGCAATATGTTCGACATCAAGCTTGCGCCAGTATGGAAGATCAAAGAATATCGACCTCTTCTTCCATATGTTTTTCTCAGAAGCTTTACCTTTCTTTTTGGACTTGCCGAATATAACATCGATGCCCTTTACCCTCTGATAAACCTGCTCTCCAATTAAGGCCGCCGGCGCTTCTTCTGTCTCTTGGCATCCATTAAAAGCTTTTTTCATTTTACGATATGGGTGATCACGTCTAAGAAATCTTCGATGCCCAAGGTAAACCGTCTTCTTTCCATGATGCAACTGAGTGTAGCATGTGCCTTCTTCACATATAGGGCATGCTTTATGCCCCTTGACACTGTACCCGGACAAGTTACCGTATGCTGGAAAGTCGTTGATGGTGCAAAATAACATGGCACGAAGCTTGAAAGTCTCATGAGAATACCCATCAACTACATCAACACCTTCCACCCACAGCGTTTTCAAGTCTTCAATCAAGGGACGTAGATAAACATCTAAGTCATTTCCCGGTTGCTTTGGGCCCGAAATCATCATAGACAACATCATGTATTTGCGCTTCATGCACAACCAAGGGGGTATGTTGTAAATTACCAACAGAACAGGTCATGAACTATGAATACTACTCATGTTACCATAAGGATTCATTCCATCAGTAGCAAGTCCAACCCTTAGGTTTCTTGGCTCATCGGCGAAATCCGGAAACATAGTATCGATATTCTTCCATTGCATAGAATCAGCAGGATGACGAACCTTTCCATCACGTTTCCTCTCATCATTATGCCATCTAAGATTCTTCGCATCTTTCGCATTGGCAAACAATCGCTTGAACCTTGGAATTATTGGAAGATACCACAACACCTTCGCAGGAGGACCCTTTTTCTCACATCATCAAGATCATCATCATCATCACCACCCTTCACTTTGTATCGTGATAACCCACATTTGGGGCAATCGTGATTGTCTTCATGAACACCGGTGTACAATATGCAATCATTGGGGCATGCGTGTATCTTCTTATACTCCATACCCATAGGACACAATACCTTCTTGGCCTCATAGTTACGGTCAGGCAATATGTTGTCCTCCAGAAGCAAGTCTTTCAACACTTCAAGCAATTCCGTGAAGCTTTTATCGGTCCAACCATTTCTCGCCTTCACACAAACCAATTTTAGCACCGCCGACAACCGTGTATGAGTAGTACACCCTGGATATAAATGCTTATCCGCATCACCGCATAACCTATCATACACACGAGCTCGATGAAAAGATTCTTGTCCAATATCACAGATCATGTCCTTTACTCGATCATCCTCCATATCTACGTCAACGTCCTCACTTTGGGAGACACTTGCCGTACTACTCAACAACACATCACCATGCCATACCTATCTTGTATAACTCAAGCAAATCCCTTCACAAATCAAATGAGTACGTATATCCTTCACCGTACATTTCCTCGTATTCAAACACTTGACACAAGGATAACAGAAAATTCCATTACTATTAGGAACATTCCTTTGAGCAAATTCTATAAATTCTCCCACCCCCTTCAAATACTCAGCACTAGTGCGCTTACAAACCATCCAACTACGATCCATAACTAGATAGGTCCTGTAGATATTCAAAACATATATCCAATATAAGGACAATACGGGAGATTGAAAACTATAGGTTTTGAAGATTGCCAAGCACTGGTCACGGCCTGGCAGTGATGTCCATCACGGCCGTAACGTGGCAACTGAACCAGACCATCACAGGCAGAACTGATCACGGCCTAGCCTTGATGAGCATCACGGCCGTGACAGATCAACCAGCAAAGCAACATGCACTCGAAACAAAAAATAGAGACATTCCAAACAACTCAAACTCACGGTTTCAAGTTTCAACTACTGAGACTACAGTTTCAACATACACTCAAAACCAAAAATAAAAAAATGTGCCCTAAAGACTCACCAGAAATAGGTGCTCGCGTGGTGGTGGGGAGGGGAGCTCGAGTGGTGGCCAACGTTCGATGTGGTTACTGAGAGCAGAGGGACAAGGAGAGTTAGTGCGCGGGAAGGGGAAAGAGATGTCAAGTTATTGCAAAGAATGAATGGAAAGACAGAGTTAGGGCTAAGAGTGTACCTCACGATGGTGGCGAAGAAGCCCTCGCGGTGGTTGCGGTGGAGATGAGCTCGCGATTAGGGCAGAGTGAGAGTGAGAGTGAGGGTTGAGCGTGATGAAAAGAGAAAAGAGACGTACAGAGCGAAGTGCAGAAGGCGTGCGGGTGTAAACCAAAATAAAACAACATTTGACGTCAGTTGTTTGTAAAAACTGACGTTAAAGGTCATATATTTAACGTCAGTTGTCTTAAGAAACTGACATTAAAAGTGTATACGTTTATCCAAAAACATTAATTCCTTTGACTATTTATTTAATTGAAGTAAAAAATCAAACTTTTAATGTCAGTTGTATTAAAAAACCGACGCTAAAAATAAATATTTTTTATTTTAAAAGCACTTTTAACGTCAGTTGTTGAAGACAACTGACGTTAAAAGGGTACAAGTTTATGCGGAAAAAAAATCATTCCTTTAATTTGACTACTGTGCTAACCAATGCACCTTGTAACTTAATCATATTAATGAGCATTAAGTTTATAGATTAGTTTTCAATAAAATCAGAGAGACTCTATTCTCTATATAAAGTGTCATTCTTCTGTATCAGTCTGTAAATACACACTCTTCTTTTCCTCTATATTTCGTGTGTTTTCTATTCCTTCACAATATGGTTCTATCACATTTGAGACTTTTGTTATTTCTTCCTATACCTAGACTTAAAGGTCTGTCTTAATGGTCAAAAAACTTCTGAGGTTGAGTAAATCACATAATATGACTCCCTCACTTTATTCCATCTCCTCCCCAAGCGACTGTGGATAAAGCACAGATGGAGCATCAAGGACTTCAAATGAGGGAGGGGATCGATGCATCCATTAATGGAGTTTCTGAGGACAAAACTGAGAAGAAATTGATGTTGAAGCAGAAACTTTTTAATATTTTAGTGCTATGTTGCAGAAATTTTTTATCTTTTAATCATGTAATTGTAACTTATGAATCGCTTCAATGAGATACGATTTGATTATACATATAACACTTTTATGTTAAGTGTTTATTTATTTTAATTTTCAGAAGAATATGTTTACTAATTCAAGCTAATTAATGAAGATTAAAAATAAACTTGTTTAATATTTACACAAGTTCTTTACACAACTGACGCAAATATAGTTCTTTACACAACTTGTTTATGACTGCCAAGTTCCCGTATATTACATTGTTTCCAATATTCATTCTGCACGTTTATAATATGTAGGATTATTTACGTCAGCTATTTATTATACTGAAGTAAAAATCACACTTTTAACGTCAGTTGTATAAAAAACTGATGTTAAAAATAAATATTTTTTATTTTAAAAACACTTTTAACGTTAGTTGTATTAAACAACTGACATTAAAGGTGTATAAGTTTCTGCAACAACATTCATTCCTTTGACTACTGTGCTACTTACCCATGCACCTTGTAACTTAATCCACTTTTAACGTCAGTTGTATTAAACAACTGACGTTAAAGATGTATAAGTTTCTGCAACAACATTCATTCCTTTGACTACTGTGCTACTTACCCATGCACCTTGTAACTTAATCCTCTTAATGAGCATTAAGTTTATAGATAAGTTTTCAAGAAAATCAAAATAGCTTAGTAACTTCATCCCCTGCTCCTATAAATAGCTTCCATCCATCCTTTTAATTTTCTGCTTCACAATATGGCTCTGTCATGGAGATTAACTTCATCACTCTTTCTTCCTATTCCTAGACTCAAAGATCTTTGTCTTAATGGTCAAACAACTTCTGAGGTTGTGTAAATCACATAACATGGGTGATAAGGTTGTGTAAATCACATAGTGTGAGTTGCTCACCTTATCATCTTTCCGGAGAATCGACAGCTTTGGAAGCAAATGACTGTTCCAAGACCATTGCTGAAATAGATCGGGTGCACCCTTGCTCATCCGCTCTGGAAAACTCAATCGCTCGACTCTCCTCTCTTGCTCACCCATGAAGGGAACGAAGCCTCAACAAATGTTTAGGATTTTAAACCCTTTCAATGTAACTTTTTATAAGATTTTAAACCCTTTCAATCTTCTGTATCAGTCTGTATTACACTTCATGAATGAGATCCGGTTTGGGTTATTGATTTAACTTATACTTCGCACATATATTTTAGTTTTCAAAACAGAAACACAAAACATCCAAGCAATTGTGAAACTGAAACTTTGAGGAAGGCAATGCAGAAGGGTACGTATACTGGATAAAAAAAATTATTAAAATAACCATTAACGTATGTTGATGAAATAACAGAAGTTAAAAGTCAAGTGACTCACTTTTAACGTAAGTTCAATGAAGAACTGACGTTAAAAGGTTCACTTTTAACGTCAGTTGTTTATTAAACTGACGTTAAAAGTGAGTCACTTCACTTTTAACGTCAGTCCTTAAAACAACTGACGTTAAAATTGAATTAATGAACTCTGATATTTACAAAACGGTCACCTGACGTAAAACGTTCCCGTATATTACATTATTTCCACTAGTGATAGCTTTTAGTGACAGACAGTCCGTAGGTAGAAGTCAAATACTTTTACCTACAGCCGCCATGACTTCCAGTGCTGTCTTCTTTACCTACAGGCAATAAGTGTAGCTACAAATCAATGACTTACAGTGACGGTCAATGAGACTTTCACTGACGGATAAAAACCGTTGGTAGTCCACCCCACATAATGGACTATACTTTTGTCCGACGGTTAATGCATAATGGATATTTACCTACAAATAATTATCATCTAGTGACAGATTTTGTCCGTCACTAAAAATCAAGTTTCTGGTAGTGCAATTATAGAAGATTTTCCTGACATGTAGGAGAAAAGTTCTTTATTTTGATAGATTACTAATATAATAAACGTTTTGGAACATGTAGTTATAAATATTTGTATGAAATTTGACATGTATATATTTGTTGAATAAACTTAGAACTTTATAGTTAGCTCTCCCAATCATCTAAGGTCTCGTTTGAGTAAACAACTTATTTAAGCGTATATATAAGGATTTATGTAAAAAGTTTTTATGTCATAAGCTCCTTTTAAATTAAGTTATTTAGTGTTTGAATACAAACTGAAAAAGCGTTTTTAGAATTTATAAAATATACAAACAACTTCATGGATAAACTTTTTAAAAAAAAATAAAGCAAAAGATAATTATATTAACCGAAAACAAGCTCGAACCCGTATACAAACAACCAAACAAACGCAAAGGACCATAGTTTCAATAAGAAAAAAAATTGACTTATGATCAAAATAACCTAAAAATAGTTTTTTTTTTAGTTTATAAGTTACTTATTTATTAAGCTTATCCAAATACTATTTTTTCTATGTAAACACTTGTATGAACAGTAAAACTTTAATAAACTATAAGTTGTGCTATCCAAAAGAGGCCTAAGTTTGACTCTGTCTCTGCTGAAAGGAAGCTGCTCCCATATGGGTCACTCATCAATATTCTCTTCCCCGTTACTGTTCATGTCAGCCCATACCTACACAGTACACAAGTGTTGAAAAATCTAAATGTAAGTGAAGTATAAGAAAATTAATGTTAATTAAAAATTGATAAAGATGAATTTTATTTTTGAGAAAAGGCATAAGCTCCGTGTATGTGAAGGCTAGGTAAGGCAATGAAAGCCTAGGGAAATGTATGTGAAGACTCCCGATAAACCAACGTGTTTATCAGGGTCGGGGGTCTATCTCTCGTTCCTAATTTAGGACGCTTTTTTGTTGGAAGGTTCGGGGTCCATTTTAATCAATACTCTCATAGGTCACTTGCCCCTGCTTTACTTCTCCCGCGTTATTGTCTTTCCCCCTCCTCATGCTACACACACTAAAAAAAAGAACTGTTTAGCGACCGGCATATTCGGTTGCTAAAGATTCTAATCCGGTCGTTATTTAAGTTAGCGACTGAATTAGCGACCGATTTATGGTGGTGGCTGATAACCTGGTCGCTAAACTTTTAGCGATCGAATTATTATTTCGGTCGCTAAATGGCGACTGTAATTTCGGTCGCTAAATAATAAAAAACGGTCGCTACAAGGTTGGTCGCATTGTTTGGGTAACCATTTTTAGCGGCCGAAAATCGGTCGCTAGTTCGGTCGCCAATGTTGGTTGCTGTTAACCTATATTAGCAACGGATTTTCGGTCGCTAGACCACAATATGTAAATGTTAATTAAAGTTTAGCGACCGAATTATTGGTTTCTAATTCGGTCGCTAAACTGGTTTTTTTTTAATTTTTTAAAAATTTATTTTTTAAAATAATAAATTTTTTCTATTTTTCTTTAAAGTTTAGCAAAATTACTAATAAAACACACCAAATTATTAATGAAATATACAATCATAAGAAATAATGAATATATATATATATATATATATATATATATATATATATATAAATAATCCAAAGTGTCGTACAAGAATCGTTTAAAGTCAAAAATATGAAGAAAAAAAAAATCAGTCATGATGAGGGGGAGGTGGAGGAATCCAATCATCCTTAGCATCCATACCACTGACGTCTGCTATCTGATCATCCTCTGCAGTAGCAAGATCAGTAGCTGGCGACGGAACTGGAGGAGCGGCAGCAGGCGGCACAACCGTTAGAGCATCACCCTGAGCAACTGGAGTCTGGATCCTCATCTGCTCCAACACCAGTCGCGAAACCGCCCCCGCCGATGCTCGCCCGCGCACTGCCGTGTGTGTGCTCGAAGCCAATCAGGTAACTGGTTCACCATCTGCTGCTCTCTCTCGCTCTTCTCTCGAAGCTCCGCGTTCAGATGCGTGATGGTGTCCTGCATTTGGTTGAACTGCTCCTGAGGGACGGTATTGGCGTAGGAAGGAGCAGGCGTGCTAGATGATGAAGCAATAAACTCGCCTCCCAGGTGTCCGAGGCCATACACGTGCCCCTTCTTGTTCCTACCCCCGACGACCTCCAAATAAATGGCATTATCGTCGACAGAGATAGGAGAGTTGGGCCCATCACCAGTCAAGGCCTCATCTTGTGACTGTGAGGCACGTGACATGGCATCGTCCTTCTTCTGGTTGAAGCCCACCTACAAAGTATAGTTGAAGAGATTTAGTTAAAATTATAATCAATATTAACAAATCATTTGTAATAAATTACAAGTAAACACTAAATTATTTTTTTGCTTACAGCATAGTTACGGGCCTTGTCGTTGACCCGTTTCCCCGACTTCAACTTCTTCGTCCTCTCCACCAACTCCATAGCAGTGGCAGGCCTGCTTTCGTGCTTTCTGCACAGAAAAATATAATCTTAAATTCATAAGAATAATTAAAAATGAAAACTAATTAATTAAATAGTATAATAAATCAAAAGGTTAATGTATTACCAGCTCGTCATAGTGGGCGGCGGCTGATTTAGACCCGCCAGTCCAAGCACATGCGCCACCATCAGAAGCTCGATTACGCCGAACTGTGGCCTGAATCTCCTGGAACTTCTCAGTAGCTCAGTACTGGTCCAGCTGCCTCCTGATCTCATGATCCACCCACTTCCCCTTATTCTGACCCTTCCTCAGCTTGTTCGTCAGATTCTTCATGACCAGTGAGCCTTTATGCTCAAATATGTCCCTGACGAGACCCTCTAAAGCTACGTCCCACCTATACTCTTTCTGCAACGTACAGTTGTTAGGAAATTCGTGTGTGTGTATATATATATATATATAATGTAAATTTAATTTAAATAACTTAATAAATTGTTACCTTAAACTCTAGAAACAACTGATCCTTATGGCCCCCTGGGATGGCCTTCCATGTAGGCCATGGACCATCAAACTTGCGTCGCAGGATCTTCGATATCGAATCAGAAGGGCCCTTCGTGGGCAGAAAGTTGCAGCAAAATTAGAGCATTAATAAATGTTATAAATAAATTTAAAAAACAAGTAAATAGAAATTAACGATACTTTATATATATTAAAAAATTAAATTAGCTTACTCGTTATCCCCCCTAGGGATAAGAAGAATCCTCCTGTCGGATGGACCACGACTCTCCTGTCCCGATGATGATGATGGTCATGTCGTAGGTGTGGATGATGAGGGTGCAGCCTGTGTCCCGACCACATGAGGCTGGGTACGGGGTGCAACTCCATCACCCTGAGGTGTCCCGTCCACAGAGGTGCTGGTAGGGTGGTCTCGATATGAAGGCTGTGGGTCGGCCGACGATGGGACTCTCACAACACGACCTCTGCCACGACCTCCACGACGACCTCTACCTCTAGAGGAATCTGCCATTTGTGTAAAAAATGAAAAGATGATTACACAACAGTGTAAATAATACAAAAATAAATTACCTAAGTAGAATGACATTTACACAATGAATTATGACATAAATAAATTACCTAAGTAGAATCTCCGTCACTAAATTCACCCTCACTCTCATCAGTCTCACTTGATCGGAATGTGCCTTCTCTAGATGTGTCCAAATCGGATTGATCCAATAACTCTCTTTAAACTTCTTCCCCATTTCCGGAAATGTCCGCCAGAGAATTAAAAATAATGTCCGGTGTAATTTGCAACGGTACGTGGGGTCTTGAAAACTCATCATCTTGGTACGGGGCATCTTTTTTAGGCTGGTTGATTACATTATCAGTAATTATACTGTGGGCCTTTATCTTAATAACACCCAACCAACCTTGATGTCCTTCGGGATATGGCGAGTAATAAACCTAATCTGCCAGTTGTGAAAAAATGAATGGGTCGTACGCCTTATTATACCTTCGAGACAGCCTAACTTGAACAATACCATTTTTTTATCGATTTTTGTCCCTACGTCAAGAGTAGGATCAAACCAATCACACTTGAAGATAACTAACTTCATCACGGGGAAACCGGTATAATCGAGTTCAAGGATGTCAGTTAGAACCCCATAGAAATCATCCTTTACATTGCCATCAGTGGTTCGCACACAAACACCATAGTTACACGACTGCATTCCTTCATTCCATGTTTTTGTGTTAAATTTATATCCATTTACAATATAAGTATTCCAAGATGTAACCCATCTGTTAGGCCCCTATGCCAAATTTGTCAACAATGGATTTTGAACATTGTTTTCTAGATCTAGTACCTAAAAAATCAAATATTATATTATTCTTATACATGCTATATATTTAAGGAGATAAAATGTATTGCAACAAATGAAGATGCTTAACCTACATATTTACTGAACCACGTAGCAAAGTGAGAAGTAATTTCTCGATCAACCTGATCGTTTAAAATGTCAGGTTGGAGATCCCTTAGAAAATTGTCGTACATCCTACATATGGGAGATTAACAGCAGGACGATTAATAATCATAAATGTCAATTGAACTTATAAAAGACATTGTAGAAACTTACTCTAAATATGGCGCCACCTCTTCACAATTTTGAAGGATATACAGATGAGCAGCATTAATGTCACGCTGCTCCAAGAAATATCCTTTTGATTTGCCACTAAATATGCCCGGATAGTTGAATATTGATATAGGAGGACTAGTTGAACTTCCTTCGCCCGAATCAACGTTTCTTGGCATCCTTGTCCTTCTCGTGTTAACTTCGTCCGAATAGTAATAAGAGGCAAAAGTGGAAGTCTCCTCTACTAAGTATGCTTCACAAATGGAACCCTCCACTCGTGCCTTGTTCTTGACTTTGTGTTTAAGAGAGTGCAGGAACCTATTAAAGAGGGATACGTACAAATAATTACTAGTTTTAGGGAAAGCTAAACTACGATCTCGTGTTCGTGAATTTCATATGTATTAAGTAAAATAGTTGATGTTGTTTACCTCTCAAATGGATACATCCAGCGGTATTGGACTGGGCCACCAACTCTTGCTTCGTAAGGTAGATGAACTGGCAGGTGTTCCATGGAATCAAAGAAACTCGGCGGGAAGATTTGCTCCAGCTTACATAACAAAACGGGTATCTTGACTTCCATATCCTTTAATTGATTCACATTTAGTGTTGTCGATGTAAGCTCCCTGAAAAAGTGGCTAAACTCAATAAGTGGGTTCCAAATTTGCTTTGGCAATGCGTCGAACGCAATTCGAAGCAACCGTTGCATGAACACGTGGCAATCATGACTCTTCATTCCATGTAACTTTGCTTCCTTAATGTCAACACATCTACCCAGATTGGAAGCATACTCATCTGGTAACTTTAGTTCTTTAACCCACTTACAGACAGCCACTTTGTGTTTTTCTTAGTGTATAACTTGCCTTCGGTTTGATAAGTCTGCCACGACCACCGTCCTGCATCTCAAGCTCCTTCCGATTACAAATTTCAGTCAGATCCAATCGGGCTTTATTTGTATCCTTTGTCCTCCCCTTGATGTCCATCATAGTGTCAAACACATTCCTCTCAGTATGCATGACATCAATGTTGTGATGAAGTAGCTGCGTCCTCCAATACGGCAACCTCCAAAATATACTTTGTTTTATCCAATTATGGTTGACGCCATAATCAGGAATATGTTCTCCTTGGGATTCATGGACGAGCGGTAAGTACTGTACTCTGCGCCATACATTAGGACCAGTCAAACGTGGTGGAGGCGGTGTTGTCTCCGCACAACGCTTCTTGAATGCATTCTTGTTCCGTCTATAAGGATGATCTTCTGGAAGGAATTGACGACGACAATTAAAATATGAGATCTTTCGACTGTTTTTAAGCATGAATGCCTTCGATCGCTCCATACATATTGGGCATCCAAGCTTCCCCGCGGTCATCCAACCTGACATCATCCCATAGACGGGAAAGTCGTTGATCGTCCACATCAAAGCTGCTTTCATGATGAAATTTTGCCTCAAAGATATGTCATATGTCAACACACCATCATTCCACAGCATCGTCAACTCATCTATCAGCGGCTGCAAGTACACATCAATCTTACCTTTTAGATTAGACGGACCCGGAATTATGACTATTAGGAACATAAACTCCCGCTTTATGCACATCCCCGGGGGAAGATTGTATGGAGTCAGGATAATCGGCCAACAAGAGTATGCTTTTCCAGCCTGCCCAAAAGGATTAAATCCATCAGTAGATAACCCCAATCGGACATTCCGAGGGTCCTGCGAAAATGCCATATGAACCCTATCAAAATGCTTCCAAGCTTCTCCATCAGATGGATGACACAAGACATCTTGCTCCCTCTCATGATCACTATGCCACCTCATGTGAGCTGCAGTGGCCATCGAAGAGTACAATCTTGTAAGTCTTGGCATGAACGGAAAGTACCACATCTTTTTTAGCGACCTCTTCTTCTCAATGCCCATCCTAGTGGTTGTCTTATACCGATCCGCACCACAAAATCGACAACATGTTATGCTTTCCGCTGAATCATCCTTATAGTACAACATACATCCATTCGGGTAACAATCAATTTTCACACACCCCAGACCCAAATTTTCCACAGACTTCTTAGCATGATAAAAACTAGTAGGCATCCGATTGTCTTCCGGTAACACCTTGGACACTAACCCGGTGAGGCGATTAAAACAGTCTTCTTGCATATTGTAGTCAGATTTGATACTCAACCATTCCATCCACATCGACAACTCCGTGTACTCCCGACATCCTTCCCACAATGGAGATCATGCAGCACTCAGCATATCATAGAATCTTTGAGCTTCGGGATTCGGATTCTCCTCTATGTATTGGGAACCCATTCCACCATCTTCTCCCCCATCTTCTTCTAGTACAACACCAACCGATGGTCCAGCATGATCCATTATCATCATCTGCTCGTATGGATTCAATTCTTCCCTCCGGTCACCACTTCCATAGTACGAACCTTCAAACACAATCGGTTTTAAATCAGTCAACGTCTCACCATGGTTACTCCACCAATAGTAATCGGGCATGAAGCCCTTCTCATAAAGATCGGATACAACTCCATCCACGCTTTTGAAAGATTGACACTTGCATCTTTTGCAAGGACACCTCAAATGATCACCGCCCAGCCGTATAAATCTCTCATGGCTAACAACAAACTCTATAAACTCACCCACTCCAACTCTATACTCTTCCCTAAGACGTTTATTCCGATCCAACCTACGATACATCCATTTCCGATTATCCGGAATATCCATTTCTGGCAATTAAATAGCCTGACCAAAAAAACATTAACACTTATATATTACGGTGCATTCCAATAACTCCATCAATCTCGTTCTTTGGACAAGGTATGAACCTATCCCATTCGAGAAGAAACCTTTACCACACTCGGCTAATAATAGTTATTCCCTTATTCAAATACATTATGCTTAACAAAATTTCGACAGCATTTCCCATCAGTCTCCAAGTACACGACTCGAGCACGGTGAGCATCACCGCGATCAAGTATGCACCAGGAGAACAAAAGGAAATGCATCAGACCGAGATTTCAACAAGTATATATGTAAGGCATTTGAACATGAAAATGACTATTGTACGAGTGTGAAAAAGTTTTTTTCCAAACTGTTCCACTTGGACAATTCAATATTCAATACAATGAGCATGCATACCTTGATAAGTTACGCATGCTCATTAATATTGAATCTCAAATAGGAAACTAAGGCTTTCGTAAATTAATTATTAACTCTAACAGAAAATAAAACCATTAACCTATAAATATTGCAACATTGTTGAGCTTATATAAATTGCAGCGTAAATCAATACAAACTTAGATAAAATATTGTAGCAAACATCCTATTGAGCTCCGCTCTCCACTAACAAGTAGCAGTTAATTGTCAAACACATGCATAATTTCTAAATTATCAAGACACAACCAAGAGATCCCGCCTTTCGGACAGGATCACATCCTATTGAGCTCCGCTCTCCACTAACAAACAACACATATTGACAAACACATGCATAAACATTAAATTATCAGCATACAATCGGACAAGATCACATCCTATTGAGCTCGGCTCTCCACTACCAAACAATACGATAATTCACATAATACATTACACTCGAGTGTTCGGAGAACTTACCCCGAGAGAGAAAACACAACCGAGTAAGGATAAGGGGAGGAGCCGGAGCCAACAGAGAGTAGAAGAATATGACAACAAGGACCTATCGTGCATAAATGAAATTAGTCCTTTCAAGTCAAATCACTATTCTATATATACAGAATCCAGTACAACTATTTATAAGACTAGAAACACATAAATTAATATAAAATAGAATCAATAATATACGGTTACAAATTTAGAACAACTTGCAACTTGGTACAAGTGTTATCTATCAGAATCAAGTGATTCCTTTTTTTCTTAAGTAATCCCTTACTTCCCAAAATAAACGTAACATATAGAAATATCACCTCACCATGTTAGTTTAACTTTTTCCAAAGTACACATCTATACCCATCTATCCCCCTCCATAGGAATAGTTGCCCAATCTTATGTTTTTTTGTCTATGCTTTAATTAATAAATCATTATGACCTTAAGTCACTCACTTAACATTAAACAATCATGTGCCTCTGTTAACAAACATGGGGAAAAATCACAAATAAAGATATACCTAACTAAAGCACATAATCCAAAGCACCAAGCAGTAAGCATACTCAACTTACAACAACAAAAGACACACATGGTTAATTGATCCTCCTACCTAAGTCTCTAACTAAAGAGACAAGGAAGAGCACGTTGAAAATAATAATAGCAATAATATATATAAAAACATAATCTGTGCACCAAAAAGTTGAATTACTACTGACCTTTAACATCAGTTCATGAAGTTTGAAGAAGCTGAAGCTACTCAAAATATATAAATCTATCTATCTTTTTGGCGTATTCTTAACTTCTCATCTCAGTACTCAGTAAAATGGATTGCACAAAATTTCCGGACAAAGTAAGATGTTGTAAACATCAATGTACTGATGAACTTTGTTTAGATGTTCAAACATGACTGCAAACCCATTTTGAGTCCTAAACTCACTTATGGATAGAAGCAAAAAAATTGTTATTTATGTGTTTTGCCAAAAATCGGTTTGAGTTTTTCAACTCCTTTACTCTTACCACAGTAGCCTTAAAAATTAATCCCTTCTCATATTCGCTTAAATCAATACGAATGACACAATCAAAATCACATTAACTCTTTTGAACATTGTTTTAACATTACAATATTTAAAAACATAAATCAATTACTACAGTCTCATTTCTAATTAAATCCTCAAGTATAAAACTCAATTTTTCAAATGTGCAAACAGCCCAAATTCACATTGACACTGACTTATGTTTATATACATTACGCCTAACTGATAAATACTGACACAACATATAAACAAGTTGTTGCAAGCATGAATGTACTGATCAAAATCCACACAACAACAATTGAGTAATTTGACATAACAGAATATGATAGCAGGGCAGTGGAAGCAATAGAGAATTTAGGGTTTATGGTTTAGCAAATAAAGAGAAATGGAAGCTTACGCTTTGAAGAGAAATGGAGCCACAATCAGTCACCAATGCAAAGAGTCGGGGAGAGCTGAAAACACAAACCAGAGAAGTCAGAGAAGAGGAGAAAAACAGGGAGATGGGGAGGGGGTTGTACACGATGGGGAGAGAGAGAGGGAGAGGGGGAGAGGAAGAAGGGGGGTTTAACTTACCTTGATGGTGGCGTTGCGGTGGTGGCTTTGCCGACGCAAACAGTGGCCAGAGGAGGGAGGAGGGGTGGTGGCGGATATGGGGCAAAGGGAAAGAGGGAGGCCAAATGGGGAGAGGCGAATGGAAAGGGAGGAGGTGCGGAGTGGTGGTGGTGGTTGCGTTGCGGTGGTGGCGACAGAGGAGGTGGTGGCCGGCGAGGGGCTGCTGCGGCGCTGCGTGTGAAGAGAGGAAAAGAGGAAAAGAGAGAAATGGGGGAAGAGAGGAAGGAAATCGCGATTTAGGGATTTTAGTTTTAGCGACCGAATTATTCGGTCGCTAAATCGATTGCTAAAATGATTATTTTGAAATTTGAATTCATAATTTTAGCGACCAATTTAAAATTCGGTCGCTAACACGCTCTATTTTAATTTTTTACGCGCCGTTTAGCGAACGATTAAGATAACTTAATTTTAACCGTTTCATTTAACTCGGTCGCCATTTCGGTCGCTAAAAATTCATAAATTTATGAGTTTTACTTTCCTTTATTTTGCGATCGAAAATAGAGACTGATAACTCAACTACGCTCTATTTCGGTCGCTATTTCGGTCGCAATATCAACTCTAATTAGTGTTTGATTTAGATCCTACAATCGGTCGCCATTTCGGTCGCAAACAGCAACCAACAAATTCGGTCGCTATTTTCGGTCGCTAAATAACCTTTGTTTTGTAGTGACGACAAAGACCTACACAGTACAAGCGGTGTTAAAAAATTTAAGTGTGATTCTAACCCAAAAAGAAAAAAAGGTTTAAATAAGTTTTTAATCCCCGTAAAGTTCATCAATTTTAGTCCATGTAAAAATATTAAGATTTCATCCAGGTAATTTCAAAAAATTTGTAAACATTTCCTACCATTATCCCCGAGTACTAGAAATCATATCAGATGATTTTTTTTTTGTAAATTTTAACCCTGTAACCTTAATTTATATTTTCTAACCAAATTTTGGTCAAGTCGGACATAAACAATAAATTACGGTGGTACCTCTGAATACTAGATATCATATAAAATGAAGAAATTTAACAATTTTAACCATATGGTCCCTAATGTATGATTTTGCTTATAATTTCTGGTCAAATTTCATAGCAAGTCGGATAGTAAGATGAGATTACTTCGATACCCCTGAGTACTAGATAACACTTTAGAACATACGAGAAACGTTAGCCAAAGGAAGAAAAATCAACCGTTGGATTTGGCAAAGCTTCTTGCATAAAAATTTATAAAAAAGGTAAATTTTAAATAAAAATATATATTTTAATAAATATTATTATTGAAATTAAAAAGGCATCGTCTCAAATTTTGATTTAGGCCTAAAAATATCATGGGTCGGCCCTGTTAACATCGTTTCCTTAAATAAACATTATCTTTACCCAATACATTAAAAAAAAAAAAGCACGGTCCACCTCTTACAGTGCTTTGTCGAAGACGCGCTATTATACTTATAACTTAATAACGTTCTATCCAGTAAACGTTGTTAAAGGAATAATTATAATAACATTTGCTTGAGGAAACACTATCTTTCATTCGATTCAAAACAAAAAGTCAAAACCCTCTATGTGAGATGATCAACTCTCCCACATTTAGTTGAAACAGTCTATGAAGTTAATGAACAATAATATCTCTGCACACAAAACGGGATATTGAACGCACAATTTTCACAATTCATCAATTTTGTTGCTTCGTAACTCAATAATATATCTCCTATAAATAATTGTCCTATGTTTTGTTATCCTTAACACTCCAAATTTTATCAACTCTCGTTCTCAATCCGTCATGTTATTTATTGAGGGAGTTCCCTTTCTCGTGTGGGAAACATGAAAGAAACATGACTCAATAAAATCGAGAATGTGAGATGTAATAAAACCTAGAAGCTAGAGAGGATGTGAGTCGTAATAAAAACCAGAATGTATAGAAGAGGATTTTTCAAAGGCAGGGTTATCCTTTGTCAGGAACACTAATAAATAACTTTTAAATTAAACTGTCAATAATTGGAAGGTTGAAGCATATTTTATTGAATAGCAAATACAGAACATTACATAGAAACAAAGAACGTAAGCAAACTCCAATTACTGAATGGAAAACAAGAGAAAAAACATAAAATGCTCCAACACATATCCTTTCCATTTTATATATATATATATATGGAAAGGATAACCTTTCAGAGCATATGAGAAACGTTAGGCAAAGGAAGAAAAATATCGTGGGAGTGAATAACGTGGTGGTAGATGTCGCGTGGCTGAGAGATGCAGCCTTTTTTTTGTGGTCCATTCTAGTCAATGCTCTTATAGGTCACTTCTTCCTACGTTTCTTCTCCGGCATTACTGTTTTTTCTCCTCCTCATGCCACACGGTTCACACCTACACGGTACATGGGGTGTTAAAAATTTCAAATTTGAATGAAATGTTCGTGAAAAAAGTTTCACATCGATAAGAACTTGATTAATTAAAAATGATATAAAAAGACCTTTTTGTTATGAATTAAAAAAAAATGTTTTTAATATTCAATAATTTAGAGATTATTTATCGAAGATTTTAAAGAAAAGTTTGTTTTTATGTTTATTTACAGTCATACAAATATTTTTTTAAAAGTATTTAGTGATTATAAATTTTAAGTGGTTTTTTTTTAAAAGTTAATAAAAGTAATTTTTTATTTTAATCATCATAATAATTTTTTTAAGAAAACATTTTAATGAAAAACTTAAACAAGTACCATCAAACTCATAAAAAGTAATTTTTTATCAAATACTATGTAATAAACATACTTTAAAAGAAGAAGATCACTTATGAGTTTAATTTATATACATTAACAGTGTAAATATTTTTACACTGACAATCAATCAAAAATTATAAAATTAATGACTTAGAATAGGAATCAAACATTTAAAATGATATGTCAACCAATAATAAAAAAACTTTACACTATTAATATATACCAATTAAATCCTAAACTTGTAACTTTTAACATTCTGGGTCAAGAAAAACTTTGCTTAGTCAATCGCACTCCACACGCTTTTTTGCCTTTCACTCACTTTTTCCTAGTTTCTCTGTTCGTTTCCTACGTCTCTTCCTCCATTTCTTTTTGTTTTTATAATTTATCTCATTTGCTTTAGTTTTCTCTCATTTATTTTCACATGGCTGATGCTTGTATGTTATCTTGTGTTAGATTTAGGCTATATGTTATCATAATCAGCTTAATTAAAATTTATTCGATAAGTTTTTTTAAATAAACTAAAAACAATTTATTTTCATAATTTTTTTTGTTAAAATAGTTAAATTTTGGTTAGAGTTAGTTAGAATTAATTTTAGTTATCAGTTGGTTTGTTGGATTAGTTGACTATATAAGTCAAGATTACTCATTTTAATTTTTACTTTTACTACTTGATCAATATACATTTTTCATTCTCTCTCAACTTTCACTTCTCCCTTTACTTTGAAACCATGAAATTCAACATTTTTTTAACAAATTTATTGAAATAAGTTAAAATAAAAAACTTAGTTATAAACTATTTTTTCAAGTTGATTTCATAAGTTATTATCATAATACTAAATAAATTCTCTATAAGCTCTTCTAAACACATATTAGTCGATAGTTATTTAGTTGGAAGGATTATGTTTCTTTGGTATGTTTTTCTTTTTTATTTAGCACTGGGTTTTTGTTTTCAATTACTAATATTGGTTTGTTTTCTAGCCACCCCTCTTTTGCAAACTGTGTTCGTCTATCACTTTCGGAAAATAAAAGTGGCTAAGGAAGATTTTCTTGACATGCAGGGGAAAAGTTCTTTATTTCAATAGATTACTGATATTATTAACGTTTTGGAACATATAATTATAAATATTTGTATGAAATTTGACATGTTTATATTTGTTGAATAAACTTAGAACTTTATAGTTGACTCTTCCAATCATTTAAGATCTCATTTGAGTAAACAACTTATTTAAGCATATATATAAGGATTTATGTGAAAAGTTTTTATGTCATAAATTCCTTTTAAATTAAGTTATTTAATATTTGAATACAAACTGAAAAAACGTTGTTAGAATTTATAAAATATGCAAACAACTTCATGGATAAACTTTTTTTTTTTAAAGCAAAAGATAGTTATATTAACCGAGTACAGGCTCGAACCTGTATACAAACAACCAAACAAACGCAAAGGACCATAGTTTCAGTAAGAAAAAAAAAAATGACTTATGATCAAAGTAACCTAAATTTTTTTTTTTTTTTTGGAGTTTATAAGTTACTTATTTATTAAGCTTATCCAAATACTATTTTTTCTATGTAAAAACACTTGTATGAACAGAAATTTTTTTAATAAATTATAAGTTATGTTATCCAAACGAGACCTAAGTTTGACTCCGTCTCTACCGACTGGAAGTCGAGCTGGGTCACTCATCAATACTCCCTTCCCGTTACTGTTCATGTCAGCCCATACCTACACAGTACATAAGTGTTGAAAAATCTAAATGTAAGTGAAGTATAAGAAAATTAATGTTAATTAAAAATTGATAAAGATTAATTTTATTTTTAAGAAAAGGCATAACCTCCGTGTATGTGAAGGCTAGGTAAGGCAATGAAAGCCTAGGGAAATGTATGTGAAGGCACCCGATAAACCACCGTGTTTATCGGGGTTGGGGGTCTATCTCCTGTTCCTAATGTAGGACGCTTTTTTGTTGGAAGGTACGGGGTCCATTTTAATCAATACTCTCATAGGTCACTTGCCCCTGCTTTACTTCTCCCGCGTTATTGTTTTCCCCCTCCTCATGCCACACGGCAAACACCTACACAGTACATGCGGTGTTAAAAAATTTAAGTGTGATTCTAACCCAAAAAGAAAAAAAAGGTTTAAATGAGTTTTTAGTCCCCATAAAACTTATCAATATTAGTTCATGTAAAAAAACAATCTTAAGATTTCATTCTTGTAATTTCAAAAAATTTGTAAGCAATTCCTACCATTATCCTCGAGTACTAGAAATCATATCAGATGAATTTTTTTGTCAATTTTAACTCTATAACCTTAATTTATATTTTCTAACCAAATTTTGGTCAAGTCGGACATAAACAATAAATTACGGTGGTACCTCTGAGTACTAGATATCATATAAAATGAAGAAATTTAACAATTTTAACCATATGGTCCCTAATATATGATTTTGCTTCTAATTTCTGGCCAAATTTTATAGCAAGTCGGATAATAAGATGAGATTACTTCGGTACCCTTGAGTACTAGATAACCTTTCAGAACATACGAGAAACGTTAGCCAAAGGAAGAAAAATCAACCATTGGATTTGGCAAAGCTTCATGCATAAAAATTTATAATAAAGGTAAATTTTAAATAAAAATATATATTTTAATAATTATTATTATTGAAATTAAAAAGGCATCGTCTCAAATTTCGATTTAGACCTAAAAATATATATCATGGGTCGACCCTGTTAACATCGTTTCCTTAAATAAACATTATCTTTACCCAATACATTAAAAAAAAAAAGCATGGTCCACCTCTTACGGCGCTTTGTCGAAGACGCGCTATTATACTTATAACTTAATAACATTCTATCCAGTAAACGTTGTTAAAAGAATAACTATAATAGCATTTGCTTGAGGAAATACTTTCATTCGATTCAAAACAAAAAGTCAAAACCCTCTATGTGAGATGATCAACTCTCCCACGTTTAGTTGAAACAGTCTATGAAGTTAATGAACAATAATATCTCTGCACACAAAACGGGATATTGAACGCACAATTTTCATAATTCATCAATTTTGTTGCTTCGTAACTCAATAATATATCTCCTATAAATAATTGTCTTATGTTTTGTTATCTCTAACACTCCAAATTTTATCAACTCTCGTTCTCAATCCGTCATGTTATTTATTGAGAGAGCTCCCTTTCTCGTGTGGGAAACATGAAAGAAACCTGATTCAATAAAATCGAAAATATGAGATGTAATAAAACCTAGAAGCTAGAGAGGATGTGAGTCGTAATAAAAACCAGAATGTACAGAGGAGGATTTTTCAAAGGCATTTATCCTTTGTTAGGAACACTAATAAATAACTTTTAAATTAAACTGTCAATAATTGGAAGGTTGAAGCATATTTCATTGAATAGCAAATACAGAACATTACATAGAAACAAAGAACGTAAGCAAACTCCAATTACTGAATGGAAAACAAGAGAAAAAACATAAAATGCTCCAACACATATCGTTTCCATTTTATATATATATATATGGAAAGGATAACCTTTCAGAGCATATGAGAAACGTTAGGCAAAGGAAGAAAAATATCGTGGGAGTGAATAACGTGGTGGTAGATGTCGCGTGGCTGAGAGATGCAGCCTTTTTCCCCGTCGATGCGGCTCGGCCGGCTCCTTTTACAATCGGTACTAAGTCCGCTGGGTCTACGATCCTTTTAACGTCAGTCAAATCACCGGTTGGATTTGGCAAAGCTTCACGTACAGGTTTCTTCCCACCTGTGATCGTTTCATTCCCTACATAACACATGCAAGAGAATGAATGGAACATATAGAAATATTTATATATTTAACTGCCCAACACAACACAAGGGAACCCAATAAATAACTTGCTTATCCATAAACTTACGAGAACAATTTCAATTTTGTTGGGTAATATTAAATCTTGATTTGAACGTAAGAATGATGTGGTAAGAAGCTTATATGCATGTGCACATTTTGTACTTCAACTATAAAATTAATGTACGTATATGTAAGCGTTAAAATGAAGCAGGCAACAATCAACCTGGAAGTGCAGTTGGTGCTATAGTGGAATTAGCATAAGAGAAGGTACTGAGGAGAAGAAACAAGGTAAGCCAGATGCACACAAGTGCACATTGCAGAGTAGAAGGTTTCCCCATTGAGAAGAGAAATTAGGAGTAACACCTAGAGCCTAGAGGTATATATAAGTCATTGAAAGGTGTAAATGGAAATGTATGTGAATACCTCCTTATTTATCAAGGCCTATAGGAAGGTTAGTGGAAGGGAGGATGATTTATTATCTCATTTTGATTTTGATGTATCATATTATGTTTCAATCTATAAGATCTTTTTGTATATTCTATCTTTTAAAAATTATGAGGAATTTTAATTTATGTCTTGAAACATAATTTGATATATCAGAATGGGACATCCCAATCTCGTGGAAGCTGCTCAAGGTGGGTCACTCATCAATACTCTCATTAGTCATTATAGGTCATTCTCCAATGCATCACTTTTTCTCCCGTTATTATTGTTTTCTGTCCTCCTCATGCCACACGGTTCACACCTACACAGTACATGGTGTGTTAAAAATTTCAAATTTGAATGAAATGTTCGTGAAAAACGTTTCACATCGATAAGAACTTGATTAATTAAAAGTGATATAAGGACCTTTTTGTTATGGATTAAGAAAAGTGATTTTAATATTCAATAATTTAGAGAATATATGTTGAAGATTTTAAAGAAATTTTTTTTTTTAACGTTTATTTACAATCATACAAATATTTTTTTAAAAGTATTTAGTGATTATAATTTTTAAGTGTTTTTTTTAAAGCTAATGAAAGTAGTTTTTTATTTTAACCATAATAATAATCTTTTTAAGAAAACATTTTTATGAAAAGCATAAACAAGTACGATCAAATTCATAAAAAGTAATTTTTTTATCAAATACTATGTAATAAACATACTTTAAAAGAAGAAGACCACTTATGAGTTTAATTTATATATATTGTCAGTGTAAATATTTTTATACTGACAACCAATCAAAAATCGTAAAATTAATGACTTAGAATAAGAATCAAACATTTAAAATGATATATCAATTAATCATAAAAAAAACTTTACACTATTAATATATACCAATTAAATCATAAACTTATTACTTTTAACATTCTTGGGTCAAGAAAAACTTTGCTTCGTCAATCGTACTCCACACGCTTTTGCCTTTCACTCACTTTTTCCAAGTTTCTCTGTTCGTTTCCTACGTCTCTTCCTCCATTTCTTTTTGTTTTTATAATTTATCTCATTTGCTTTAGTTTTCTCTCATTTATTTTCACATGGCTGATGCTTGTATATTATCTTGTGTTAGATTTAGGCTCTATGTTATCATAATCAGTTTAATTAAACGTTTATTCGATAAGTTTTTTTAAATAAACTAAAAACAATTTATTTTCATAAGTTTTTTTTAAATAGTTAATTTTTAGTCAGAGTTAGTTAGAATTGTTAAGATATGTCAAATATTCTATTAGCTAATATTTGGCAATCAAATACTATGTTAAGATATGTCAAAATTTCTATTAGCTAATATTAGACAATCAAATATTATGTTAGCTGTAATTTAGGCATGATTATAGCTGTGGGGTAATTTGTGTAGCTGTCATTCATTTAATAGATGAGGAATTATAGTACCCTTGTACATATATATACTACACTATTCTTTGAATAATATACATCAGAATTATTCTTTAAACATTTCTATAAGAATTAGTTTTAGTTGTCAGTTGGTTGGTTGGATTAGTTGACTATATAAGTCAAGATTAGTCATTTTAATTTTTACTTTTACCACTTGATCAATATACATTTTTCATTCTCTCTCAACTTTCACTTCTCCCTTTACTTTGAAACCATGAAATTCAACATTTTTTTAACAAATTTATTGAAATAAGTTAAAATAAAAACTTAGTTATAAACTATTTTTACAAGTTGATTTCATAAGTTATTATCATAATACCAAATAAATTCTCTATAAGCTCTTCTAAACACATATTAGTTGATAGTTATTTAGTTGGAAGGATTATGTTTGTTTGGTATGTTTTTCTTTTTTATTTAGCACTGGGTTTTTTTTTCAATTACTAATATTGGTTTGTTACAATGGGGCCAAGCTTGATCAATGGGGTATCAGTTATGTTATTTGAACACAAAATTTTAACACTATATATTTATCTCTATCTCGTACTTATTTTTTATCTTTTTGTATATACGCATTCTAAAAATACACAGTAAAAACAATGGGACACCAGACCTCATTCTTACCTCCCTTCGTTTTTGTCACGGATATACATCCAGTTAGCAGTTAGATAGTTAGTCTATTCGGTTAGAAATAGTTAGTTTATTCGGTTAGAATTCAGTTAGTTTACCAATTGTTTTTCAGTTAAGTTTTTCAGTTAGTAATTGCACAAATATTTATGATTAGTCATTCAATGTATAAATAGCTAGTTCTGTAGTTTTTCCATTATTGAATTGAATGAAGAAGTATTGATCTTTCTTCTCAAGCAATCTTCCTCTCCTTCTCTGCTCTACTCTCTCTGTTTTGCAACTTTCTCTGTTTTCTACATGGTATCAGTTTTATGCTGCATATCACTCTGATTCTCATCTTCTTCTCGATTGGTTCCATTGCAAGTTCTCTTGCATAACTTCGTTTCACTTCTTCAATTTGTTGAAGATTCCTCGATTCGGTTAGAAGCAGATGGCTACACCAATCATGGATCCTTCAAACCCCTATTATCTCAATCCAAATGAGACCACTGGTTGCTCTCTAGTTTCAGCTCCTCTTCTTGGCTCGGGAAGCAATTACCATACCTGGTCAGATCGATGACCATTGCCCCCAAGAACAAGAACAAACTTTCATTTGTAGATGGCTCAATTGCGAAACCCGATGTCACAGATTTGATGTTCAAACCCTAGGATCGATGCAACACTCAAGTTCTCTCTTGGCTGCATAACTCAATTGAACCTTCCATTCTTGAAACAATCCTTTGGATTGATACTGGCTATGAGATCTGGAATGATCTCAAGAAAAGATACTTTCAAGGTGATATCTTTAGAATATCGGATTTACAAGAAGAAATCTACCTTTGCAAGCAAGGTGATCGTTCCATCACAACCTACTTCACCCATATGAAAGGTTTGTGGTAGGAATTGATCAATTTTAGGCCTATTCCCCAATGTTTGTGCGTTGTCAAATGTTCTTGTACCTTGATCCCCACTATTCAGGAATATAGGGAAGCTGATCATGTAATTCGATTTTTGAAAAACCTTAATGATCAATATAGTGCAGTCAGATCCTAGATCATGTTAATGAAACCCTTACCTGATGTTGATGAGGTATTCAATATGCTTATTCAGCAAGAAAAACAGTTTAATGGTGCTGGTTTTGATGAGCATAAAATACTTGCAAATGTGACTGATCATGGTGCTATGGATCGAGGCAGAAACAAAGGAAGAGGGGGCAAGACTTATTCTAATGGCAGAGGCAAAATTCGAAGCACTAAACTGTGCACATTCTTTCACAGGTCAGGTCATACAGTGGATGTATGCTATAAGAAGCATGGTTATCCACCAAACTATTTCAAGAATAGTGAAGTTAATCAATTTTCTGCAGATGATGAAGCAGCTTCCGATTATGATAATGATAGAAGTATTGCTTCTCACACTTCTCATAAGGAAAAGGTGGAGGCTTCAGGTGTTGGCTTTACTCCAGAACAACACAAGGCCTTACCGGTACTGCTACAACAGTCAAGTGCACAGCATCACACAAACCATTTAACCACTCATTCTTCTGACCAAAAGCCCTCAGGTACAATCTGTACATTTTCTAAATTGCCAAACATTCAAAGATGGATCCTTGATACAGGAGCCACAGACCATGTTTGTTTTTTACTTTCTGAATTCCAAACCTACAAGAAAATTAGACCTATCCTGGTTAAGCTTCTTGATGGAAGTCAAATTCATACCAACATTTCAGGGACGGTAATTTTCTCCCCTAGCCTTTACCTCAGTGATGTATTATACATTCCCTCTTTTAATTTCAATCTTGTGTCTATTTCCAAGCTCACTATTTCCCTACAATGTGAGTTCTTGTTTTCTAACACTAAGTGCATAATACAGGACAGTCATACTTTGAAGATGATTGGTGCAGCTGAGCTCCAATTTGGCTTGTATGCTTTGAAGTCTTCAAGTATGCTGGTTTCTCCTTCGGTTGCTGTGAATTCTATATCAGCCTTCAATTGCAACATTTGGCATCAAAGACTAGGCCATCTCTCTAATGAGAAACTTGTTAGTCTACAAAAGCATTATTCATTCATTGAGTCTGTAAACTCTAAAGGTCCCTGTGATGTGTGTCATCTAGCCAAACAGAAAAGACTTCCCTTTTGTAATAGTTTGAGTCATACAATATCTCCTTTTGAAATAATACACATTGATATTTGGGGACCTATTTCCATTCCCTCTATGTTTGGCCATAAATACTTTCTTACAATTGTAGATGATCACACACGATACACATGGATCCTTTTAATGAAAACAAAGAATGAGGTTGCTGCTCATATCAAATGCTTTTCAAACTTAGTTGAAACACAATTTGATTCAAAAATCAAATGCATAAGATCCGACAATGGCAAGGAATTTTACTTAACTGATTTTTATGCATCCAAAGGGATTCTCCACCAAACCACTTGTGTGGAGACTCCACAACAGAATGGAATTGTAGAAAGGAAGCATCAGCATATCTTGGCAGTAGCTAGAGCACTCCTTTTTCAAGCCAAACTGCCAAAACTCTTTTAGAATTATGCCATTGCACATGCTGTCTTTCTTATCAACAGACAACCTTCCTCTTTTCTATCAAATAAAACACCTAACTTCATGTTGCACAAACAACTTCCAGAACTTTCACACATCAGAATTTTTGGCTGTTTATGCTATGCCAATACACTACAAGCACATAGGAGGAAACTGGATCCTAGGTCAAGAAAATCTATCTTTTGGGGGTTCAAAAATGGTACAAAAGGATACATATTGTTTGACTTGAACAATAGAGAAACTTTTGTCTCTAGAAATGTCATTTTCTATGAGGATCATTTCCCATACCAATCTCAACAAGAGTCAATTCAAGATGTTTTCTCAAAACCAGTAGTGCCATCACATTCACCTAATTTTAGTCTCTCCGATTTTCCTCAACCAAGTGAAAACTTTCTTGACAATCAGAGACACAATTCTCAGCTTCCAACAGACACACCTATCATTCCCGAGACCAACCAAAATCCACAAGATAACACTGAACCAACAAACCACTTGTCTGTTGCTTTTGTCCCTATCAACAACACTCCTGCAAAAAACAATGAGTCTACCCTTGTTCCTAACATTCCTGCAGTGAGGCATTCTAACAGAACCAAGAAGGTACCAGCATACTTGGCTGACTATCACTGTACATTGCTGAATAACACAGCTTCTCAGTCATCATCAAAGGTAAGGTATCCAATTTCACACTACATGTCACTACAACACCTTTCCAATTTTTATAAACACTATATTTTGGCCATTTCTTCTGTTACTGAACCCAAAACATACAAAGATGCAATTGCTCATGACTGTTGGCAGCCGGCCATTAAGGCTGAGTTGGTGGCTTTAGAGAAAAACAACACTTGGACTCTCACTCCTCTTCCTCCTGGAAAGAAGACTATAGGCTGCAAGTGGGTGTTTAAGTTAAACACAGAGCAGACGGGTCAATAGAAAGGTATAAGGCAAGACTAGTAGCCAAGGGCTACACTCAAACAGCTGGGATGGATTACATGGAAACTTTCAGTCCAGTTGTTAAGATGACAACAATCAGGGTACTTATGTCTCTTGCATCTACTTTCAGCTGGCACTTATATCAGTTAGATGTCAATACAGCCTTCCTACATGGAGACCTTGAAGAAGAAGTGTACATGCAAGCTCCACAGGGCCTGTCCACTTCTGACCCGTCCCTTGTATGCAAGCTTGAGAAGTCTTTGTATGGACTCAAGCAAGCTAGCAGGCAGTGGAATGCTAAGCTTACTCAAGTCCTGTTGCAATCTGGTAATCTCCAATCTAAATCGGATTATTCTTTGTTCACCAAATCAAACATGACCACCTTTACTGCAATCCTTGTGTATGTGGATGATTTGGTCCTATCAGGGAATGATCTTAATGAAATCAACTATATGAAGGAACTGCTGGACAGAAAATTCAGTATAAAGGACCTTGGAGAACTCAGATACTTCTTGGGCTTTGAGATTGCTAGATCAAAGCAAGGCATTAGCTTATGTCAAAGGAAGTATGCCATGGACCTGCTTGAGGACACGGGCATGGTAGCTGCAAAGCCATGCTCAACTCCTATGGACTCAAAAATCCGGTTACATAAGAAAGCAGGTGAACCCTTAGCTGATCCCACTAGCTATAGAAAGCTCATTGGTAGACTCCTATACTTGACTCACACAAGACCAGATATTTCATTTGCTGTGAGTAATCTCAGCCAATTCTTGGAGTCTCCCACTCATGACCACAATCAAGCTGCAATGAGAATTGTGAGGTACATCAAGGGATCTCCAGGGCAAGAACTGTTCTTTCCCTCATCCTCTGACACAACTTTAAAAGGGTTTAGTGATTCAGATTGGGGTACTTGTCCGGATACCAGAAAGTCCATCACTGGTTTTTGTTTCTTCTTAGGCTCATCGCTTATCTCATGGAAATGTAAGAAACAAACCACAGTATCAAGGTCATCATCAGAGGCAGAATACCGAGCACTTGCTCAAGCAACTTGTGAAGCACAATGGCTCCTCTACTTGCTACATGATTTTGGAGTCAGTTCATGCTTGTCTGCCATCCTTTATTGTGACAACCAATCTGCCCTCCATATAGCTGCAAATACAGTGTTTCATGAGAGAACGAAACACATTGAGATTGATTGTCATATAGTTCGAAACAAAGTAGAAGAAGGAGTCCTACACTTATTGCCTATTCCAAGCTTGGCATGATTAACATCCATTCCAGCTTGAAGGGGGGTGTCACAGATATACATCCAGTTAGCAGTTAGATAGTTAGTCTATTCGGTTAGAAATAGTTAGTTTATTCGGTTAGAATTCAGTTAGTTTACCAACTTTTTTCAGTTAATTTTTTCAGTTAGTTATTGCACAAATATTTATGATCAGTCATTCAATGTATAAATAGTTATTTCTGTAGTTTTTCCATTATTGAATTGAATGAAGAAGCATTGATCTTTCTTCTCAAGCAATCTTCCTCTCCTTCTCTGCTCTACTCTCTCTGTTTTGCAACTTTCTCTGTTTTCTACAGTTTTCTTCTTTCTTTTTATGTATATAATGTAAACACGTTGAAGTAGTCAATGCGCGTGACTGATTGTCCTTTAGTTCCATTTCCAAATCTTGTTCCTTTTATATTGTTAGTCGTTTACCAGAAATCATAGAAGACGAGGCAGAAGGAAACAACTCGTTGAATTCGTCTGCAGCCAAAGTGAAGATTTGGAACCATCCTAGAAAGCAACCTTAGTTTGCGTGTCTTGTGGTTTGCTTCTTATTATATTTGATTAATTTCACTGGAAAGAAAAGATTCTGGTCATTATGGCTGGAGATGATAAACCCACTTCCTTAGCCACCCCTCTTGTGCAAACTGTGTTCGTCTATCACTTTCGGAAAATAAAAGTGGCTATAAAATTAACACTTACGGAAACACACTTTCCATGAGTGTTAATTTTATTGATACTTACGGAAAGTTGTATATTCGCAAGTGTTCTTTTTTTTGAAAAAAAAATTTACTGAAACCTTATTCGCCGTGTGCACCCTCGCTTCCTACACCAACCTCTTGATGGTGTAAAGGATGTTCTATTCCTTCAAGTATGGTGTGATGAAAGGTTGAAGGTGGGAAGAGAATAGATGGAGAAGAGGGAAAAAAAAACAGAGAACGAGGGAAGAGTAAAACGGATAAGGGGATAAAGGGTTGAGATTATGATGGTATTTAGGGAATAACAAAAAAATTAGAGGTGAATATAAGGTGTGAATAGTAATTTTTGGGTGGTAAAATTAAAATTCTCAATTTTACCGGAGAGCCTATAAAAAAATGGTTTGACCAGAATCTTTTAGGTTTTTTTTTTTAATAATGAATCTTTTAGGTTGGTTAGTATGGATTCTCTTATTTTGAATAATATATACTTGATTTCGTTGGAGAAAAACTAAGAGAAGAAAAAAAAGGAAATAATACAACATTTTTATAATTACTAATTAAAAAAAATTAGAAAAATGAAAACAAAACAAATGGACTCTGATTCATATTGATCATTATACATCAAGAATTCGTAGAGGTGTAAGCGGATCTGATCCGATCCGCGAACCCGACAGATCTGATCCGATCCGCGAATCCGACGGATCCGAACCGGTTTTGGTGGATTGGTTCGGATCGGATTCCAAAACGTCGATCCGAACAAGATCGATTCGGGTCTCGGATCCGAGAAATCTAATCTGATCCGATCCGAACTCTATAAAATATTTATTTTTAAATTCTTTTATATAATATTAATATATTATTATATAGATATTTAATATAATTAATAATTAAATATGTATATTTTATTTTATTTTTCTATTTTTTAATTAATATTTAAGTGTAAATAAAAAAAAATTAATAGATAACTCGATGATCCGAACCGAACCAATCTGATTGTGATCGGTTCGGATTCGTAGTTAAAAATTTGACAAATCCGAACCGATCAAATTTGATCGGTTCGGATGATGAAACCCCTCAAATCCGATCCAAACCGACCCGATTACACCCCTAAGAATTCGTGTACATAAATCATAACCTATAAATATAGTTTTTTTTTTTTTTTACGGCAACAAACTATTTCATTTTATTATGGATAAAATCAGAAATACAATTGGGAATAGCATCATAAACATAGAGATTAGTGATAAGCCTCTGGCTTATCTAGTTTTAAGACTAGATAAACTAGGGTTTATGTGCCAATTTATTCGAGTTTACTCTCGTTTTCGCCCAAATTTGCCTTGTTTTGTTCCTAAGTTGGACGTTGACTCGTTTTGCGTCTTTTGTGTAGTTTTTAGGTTATTTTGGAGAGAATTACGCTTGTGGTTGCTTGTGTTGTTTTCAGGTCCATAAGTGAGGCTCTAAGAATTAAGGAAAGTCAACAAATAGTGGAGATTGCCATTCAGGGATTCTCGCCCGCGAGAGGAGGCTCGCCCGCGATAATTTGAAGATCCGGGAAGACAGAGACCATCACGGCCTAGCCGTGATTGACATCACGGGCCGTGATGGGGAAAGTTCGCGTCGCGAGACGTCCTTCGCGTCGCGAGTGTGTGAACTCCAGGAAAGTACCAGAATCGAGAGACCATCACGGCCTAGCCGTGATGTATATCACGCCGTGACCTAAAAGCCATACAAGTCGGGAGACCATCACGGCCTAGCCGTGATGTATATCACTAGTGACCTAAAATCCACACAAGGCGGAGAACATCACGGCCTGGCCGTGATTGACATCACGGGCCGTGACAAGAAGACTCGCGTCGCGAGACATCCTTCGCGTCGCGAATGTTCAAATCTCGAAGTGCGCCGTAAGGTAAGCGGCCGTCACGGCCTGGCCGTGATGGCCATCACGGCCGTGACGCGCGTGGCCTCCTTATAAATAGAGCAGATCGTAACGGAATAGAGAACCTTTTGGATCGGAATTTGCGAGAGATCTTTTGTAACCCTTATTCGGGATTTCTTCTTCTCTTCTTTTCTCTTAATTCATAGGCTTAGGATGAATTCCGATTGTAAGTGAGTTTTTTTTACGGAAATGAGGAACTAATCCTCTAGTCTAGGGGATCGATGAAGCCACCCATGGCGGCATAGTGTTCATGTAATGTAACTCTCTCTCCTTTAATTCAATTATGATTTTTCCAATTCTGTTTTCATTGTGTCGATTATATGCTAGCGTGATCGACTAGTTAAGCGTGTTGAGGCCTAGCGGCGATTCTCGTTTTAGAACTTGAATTGGGAACATCGGTCGAGTATTGCACGAGAGTGAGTAGGAGATCGATGCAACCTATAGGGAACAAGAATTAATAGAATTCGAGATTAGGGTTAAGAGACCTAGCAAGTAATTAACTCAAATCATCGAATACGTCCTAATGAGCACGGAAGTGGATTTAGGAGAATTTAGGGGTCCCGGTTGACATTAAAATTGAATTTAGGGAGGAGAATATCATCACTTGGGTACTTTGCATGATTGGGTAGGTGGATTCGAAACCTTAGATGCTTTTAAATTTCTGAATTCATTCACCTTAGCTTTAATTGATTTCTTAATTGAATTGCAATCTTAATCTCTCTCACAACAATTTTCTTCGCTTAACTGAACCTATTGAATTTCTTACGAAATTAGTCGAATTGGTAACCCAATCCTTGTGTTCGACCTCGGTAGAATCTTACCGTGTTTTTATTACTTGCGACGACCCGGTACACTTGCCGGAGTCACAACAATTAGGTAGCAAAATATACGCCCTAACTAGAACGTGAACAACTACATTTTTTTGCCTCTTTAACAAAAACAACCTTAAAGTTGAGTTTAAAACTAAGTGGTCATTGCTGTGGGAAATGATAGCACCAAATTCCGAGACATCATCTTTGAGGGAGTAAATGTGGGGGTAGTACCGTTTTGCAATCCAATTCAAGTGTTACGTTGGAAAAACCCATCTCACAAGTCCACTGAGTGGCTTTTAACAGACAAAGAGCTTCACCAACCTGCACTTGTATCATGGGAGAAAACCATTCAGATTTTGCAGTCACGAAAGACCCCTGCCCGTCTCTAAACCACATGCCAACAGAATAGTTTATCACCAAAAAAATTGTATAACTATATATCGTAGTTTTTGTTTTGTTAAATTGATAATTTGGTAGAATTGGATATCAATTTCATGTGAGAGTAGGCACTTGGTGATGCAAGAATTTTTTTGTTTTTGTAGTTAATGTTTAGCTTTGTGTAGTGGTCAATGTTATCCGCATACATATTATACCCGTTTGGGACAGTCCGGAATTATTTTTGGGAGCAAAAATAACCCAATAAAATTGAAAGTTGTTGTTATTATGTTTGGGTGGCAAAATCGTGGTGGTTGAAATTGGTTTTTGTGAGTAGAATTGATTATGCGGAAGTTAGAATTTCTAACTTTTTCGTTGAATAAAATCAATTATGGGCGAGAGACCTGCAAAATTCTTTATACTTATATATCAAAAGTGATTTTATTTTTATTATCCAAACGAAATCAATTATTCTGAAGTCATTTTTAAAATATCATTACCGATCACAAATTAAAAAAAAAAATTCAATCCCAATTTTTTAAAAATAAATTATATATTTTTTGCCGGATAAAAATAAATTATATAAAAATCTAAAACAAACATTCTCATAGGTGTGCACAAAGTTGTTTTTAATAATATGTCATTCTTGTAATGCTATATAATAAAAAAAAACTATTACCGAAATTCTAGAAGATTTTTGTTTCGTTATTTTCCGGATCAAAATATATCATGAATAAGAAAAATCAAAGAGTTTAATATTAGTATATGTTCCGTCCAAATATCTCAAGTGAGAGATACTCGTCCGGAGGAATTCTCTGGGAGTGTTTATGGAATAGCTTGACTGAATTGTAATTCTGCTCCTACGTATCCAAGTGGGAATCAAAGCAAACGTAGTTCTAAGTGAGGGAGTTGGTCCCCTATTTATAGAGATGTTTTGGTATAACAGTTTGAGTTGAACTGTTATTGAGATCCTATCTGATAGGATCGTATTGTTATTATAACTAGATAAAGATAAGCATAAGGCTCCGAGTTATACGGAGGGATATTTGGACCAGCGAGATATTTGGCCCAGTCAGTGGATTGCACGGGACCGAGGTGTCTTCACCGGTGGTCTATTATGGGATAGATCCGAGTATTTATTCTCGGCCGATAAGTGTGTTAACGAGTCCTCGGCTTTGGAGGAGTTCAGGTCAAGTCCCATTTATAAGAGTAAGCTCGGTTAGTCCAGTTTATTAACAAGTCCTCGGCCTTATATTTTCGGTCAGTACACAAGTCCCCCCGAGCTCCGAGCTTAAATGAGTGAAAGAGTTGACAAGTATCAAACCAAGCTTATGCTTCGGCTGCTGGACTTTTTTCCTTCCGTGTCTCAATCCGTCATTTCAAACCGTCATTTCAACTGAATTTTCCTCCTGTCAGAGGAGGTTATCATTTCCCTTCAATCTTCTGCTGCACGTTATGGGTGAGTAGCCCTAGAGTTCCGCACTCATTTAATGAGGGGGAAAATTAAAATTCGCGCCACTTTTCCTTTTTTATTTGAAGGAATGCGGACCGTTGATCATATCTCATCATAAACCGTAGCAGCTATAAATATCTCCTCTAACTCCACCTTATTCCCCCTTGCCCACTACCTTCTTCCGCTCTTCATCTCTGTGTTTCAAGTTTCTGCAATCGTTTTTCTGCCTTTCGCTCTCCAAGTACGCCCAGCCTTCTTCCTTCTTTCATATTTCTAAGTTTATTTCTGGGTTCCGGTCATGAGTTCATCCGAGTCCACTGAGTCGAACACTTCACCTCTGGTGGAGCGCGAGGTTTCCCCCATTGGGGGTTCTCCTTCCACTTCTTATGTTCCTCCACAGGAACTAAACGTCGGTCAGGTAAGACCGTCCTCCTCCGGGTCATCTTCTTCTGAGTCTGGTTCTTCTGGGTCCAATCCTTCTAGGTCTGGTTCTCCCTCCCCCCAAATTTCCAAACCCACCGCTCGCAAACAACGCCAAAGGGTTCCAAAAGACCCTGTTCCCGATATTACCCTCCCTGGGTATATCTGGGTTAAAGGTGAAGTTGGGGTTTATTTTTCTAACTATCAGTCTTCAGATTCAATTGCTCGTCTTCGGTCCCAGATTACTATCTCGGCATCCAAAGACGAATCCGAGTTTATTTGTTCTCCATACTCGGGTACCGAGTATGTTTTCCTCAGGGCTCATCCTTCTGAGCCCCCTTTTACATATATGTATAAAACACTATTTTCTCAACTGCACGTGTCTCTTCCTTTTACTGAGTTTGAGTGTGACGTTCTGAGAACCATGAATGTCGCACCTACTCAGCTTCATCCCAACAGTTGGGCTTCTTTAAAAGCCTTTCAAGTTCTGTGTAAATACATCGGGATGGAGCCCACTACTCCTAAATTTCCGTACTTTTACCAAACCAGATTTGGTGATAAGACTGGGTGTATTTCCCTCAATGGGCTGAACCGAAGAGGGTTGATTAGTTTATACACATCATCGTATAAAGACTTCAAAGTCGGCTTCTTCCGAGTTCACCCCTCGGGCTCTCACCTTTCCTTCTTTTTTGATGAAGAGGGATATGCCAGGTTTCCTTTGTACTGGCAATCATCCCCTACCAAATTCATTGGTTTTGAATACGAGTCCCTTCCTGCCGAGGATAAACGGGATATAGATATCTTAGAAAAACTTCCTCGGCCTCTCCACTGTGGACGTCTTCTGAAACTCCCCTTTTCATCCACTCCGAGATCCGACTTTAAAAGCAAGTGTTCGACTTTTTAGTTTTTAAATCTTTTTTGTATGTGTTCTCGTACTAACAGCTTTTCTTTCCGGCAGTTATCATGGGGAAATTCGACTTCTCTAAGCTTTTGAAATCTGCCGCGAATGAGGGTCCCTCAGCGACCGAGAAGAAAAAGAAAAAAATTCCTTCGGCCGCTGCTAAGGGGGATTCATCATCCGCCCCTCACAAAAGGAAAAGGGTGGAAATAGCAATCGATGCCGAAGATTCTTCCCCTCCTCGCCCGAGTCCCAAACGTCCTACTACGCATGAGACGGGTGCTAAGGAATAAGAGGAGCAACTTCCTCCTTCAGCCGACGTGAAGTGGTATAACACTTCTTTGAAAGCAGGAACCTTGTCTCTCTGGGGCGAAGACTTCAACCCCTTCCCTTCTTTTGACTCGAATTTCCTGAAGCCTGCCGATCTTCGCTTGATTAAGCAGCATGGGGCTCGGTCTAGCATGGAGGCCCTCTCAGTCTACTGTCTCCGAGCTGCTGCTCTGGTGAGACGCACCGACGTCCCATTAAAGAAAACCCAAAATATTAAAACCTAATTTCGTTATTATCGTTAAGCGAATATATTAAAACATCGAAAATTTACAACTTAAAGTTATAAACGCATATGTAAATATACATATAGCATACAACTATAATTATATACATATTTGCTAGTACTGCTGTCAAGGGATTCCCCTCTGTAGGATCCCGATGTATACCCAAGCTAGTGACATCAACAAAATACTTCAAAAGCCTCACTGATGCACTCCACACCCCGTCCCCTCTCCAAAAATACAGTAAAACCTCACCCACACCTATACTGATGGCACTGGCCCTAGCCATCATACACTACCACCCTCGTCTACATCCTGAGGTCCGGCAGGTCCGGACACTCCTCCGCTATCACTGGAAGAACTCCTGGCCGGCTGCCCTTGAAACCTCTGCCTGTAGAGTCTGCTATCCCGAGGATGTAGTCGCCTAGAAGATACCCGCGAAGACTCAAACCGTAGCACGAACCTCTGGGGGTGCGGGTACCTCATGAAGGGGTGCCAGGCCCGGAGCGGGGGCAACTGGTAGGTCCTGAGCGGGAGCAACTGGGTCCTCCTTCGGAATAGGTACCAACTCAGGCTCCGGCGCTGGTGCAGGTACAAATCCGGGTACCAGGGCATCAAGAGGTACCATGAAGGGTATAGGGGCCATCCCGAACATAGGCGGCATCGGTGGTACGTGTCCATCAGACTGTCCTATTGGAAATGGGAAGGTCGTACAGAAACGAAACGTGCCAACAAATCCGATGGGCGCTCCCTGCCCAAGCCCCGTAGTGATGGACACAGGACCCGTATATACAGCGAAACGAGCGACCGGGTCCACAAGCCACCCGTGCGGCTCTAAGCATTCCACCTCACCGGTCCCTGAGAGGGGAAACCCTGGATCCTGGGTCATCCATGGGTGGTCCCAGTGCGCCATCTGCTCTGTCGAAGTCTGAAGTACAAAACGTATATGTACACGACACACAGCAAAAGAAAAGGGGATAAGAAGCCATATAACATCAATCGTGGAAAGGGTTTAGCCACATTTGATTAAATAACGGCACACTAAACATACGTCTCCAAAGTATGGGTGTATATATATATATATAACACAATCATCCTCAATCCACATCTAGGATTTTTCCTCTACCCTCCATCATGATGCAATGCAAATGCTGTAGGAATAATCTCCTCAGGTATCGGCCATATCCGGATATCACAACAATATGATCGACACGTCCCAGAGTCCCCGGCGCACACCCTCGTCCGCGAATGGAGGGTGCCCATGCAAAACAATGGCACTATAGCTACACAACCCGGTGCACACCTCTGGACCACAATCCAGGATGCTCATGCAATGCATGAACTATAGCTGCGACTAAAATGAAATCATCTCTGGACGGTCTGTCGTTAGTCTATCCCCGGGAATTTTCCCTCCGAGGCATAGACCCCAATCGACCATGTTTCAGGTCCACTCGACCATGTTTCAGATCCCTCATATCACAGACCATGTTTCAGGTCATCCCCTAGTGCCTTAACCAGTCATCCTAATCTCATAGATCACCTCAAATTAATCTCATCTCATTAATCTCAACCTCATTTCACGATAATTATCTCGGTTGGGCACTGCTATCACATATCGTATGCAATCCCCAAATACATCCTCGTGTCTCAACATAACTTACGATTTACTCAATCCTCTAAGCACAATCATTACACTCATCCTATTATCATAATCATCATCATGTTATCCAAAATCATCATCATATATCCTCATATCATAATATCCTTTCCGAACAATAAATACTGAAATATAATAATAATAATAATAATAATAATAATATTAATAATATTAATACTAATAACAATAAATGATAATAATAATGATGATGATGATAATAATAATAATAATAATAATAATCACAGTAGTAATAGTAATAAAATAATAATAATAATAATAATAATAATAGTAATAATCACCGTAGTAGTACAAATAATAATAATAATAAATATAATAATAATAAGTATAAACACTTCTAAAATAATTACCACACTCATGCTATCATCTATCAAATATCAAATTCACATCAACCAGTCAAACAAGCAATCATCACGTAATAAAATAATCTACGTAGCGTAACAACGATAAACGCACAATTTCTATATCATCATCAGTACCACTGAGTAGTTCCCAACGTGGTATAGACATTGTCCGTTACTCGCTCTCGTGTAGGGTTTGGGTCGCCCTACACCATTATCTAATTAAATGTAACCGCGTCGTTTCCGACGTTAAATAGTTTCTTTCCCCCGCCTGGAATGTCTTAGGCTAGCTCTGGGGCAACGAAACGGACACTCCCTATATTCCCTCAAATCTGCCACGCACAGTTCTACACCCTCCGGGGCTCCAAAAATTCACCTGAACACATCATTGTGAAGCACACGTTACGTATAGTCCAAATCTGAAGACGGAATTGGAAACCGATAAATGATTCGAAAGATAACCTCAATACCGTCGCCGACGGCATTTAGGCGTAAAAAGGACATAGGCTTACCTTAGCTTAATCAAGAAAAGAAAGATAGGATAATGAAGTAGACGTCGCGAAGATCACAACGGTATAATCAAAATTTTGATAGGACGAACGGATTGATCGAAAATCTCTCAAGAATTTTCTCTCACTGTCACGGTTTCTCTCTCTCTCTCTTTCTCACGTTTTTTTTTTCTTCACACTCTCTCTGACTTATTGCTATCTTTCATGTTAATTTAATTAGCTATTTTTCTTTCCTTTTATGCAAATGGATAAGTAAGAAACAATATTTTAAATTAAGTTGGATGAGTCACCTAAAGCTATACTCCATAGACCCCAAAGTTGGCGTGAAATGGAGAAATGAAGGCAAGAGGCATGGGTCAATATTAGTCAAAAGATGGCAAGCAGCTACATGGCTTAATTTTGCTCAAGGAATTTTCATGAAGGAAGAAAATATTAAGGAGGACGTGGCGTGAAACTTTGGCACAAAAGGAAGGCAAGCAGGAGGTGTTTCATTTTTAAGGTATGTCATGCTTTTCTTTCTTAATTATAATTTATTTACTTAATATACTCTATCTATAATTTATTTATATCTATTGACTGTCCAAAATAAGTTAAGAAAACCATTTATTTTAGTTACACTTTAACTAGGATTAAATAGGTTAGTTTGATCCTAAATTGGTAACTATACTTAAGTATTTGCTATTAAACTTAAATAACCTGAACTAGCTAATAAATTGAGATTAGTGTTAATTAATCAGGATTATCAAAACTTGAGTAAGTTAATCACAATTAGTCAGATATAATTAAGACATATGACTAATTGACTTGTAATTTTATTAATGACAAAACCACCTTAGTTAGAATTTAAATTGAGATGTTTGCCTATTGAAAATTGAGTTACTTGAATTTTTATTTTAAACTGGCATGTGTGTTTGGATTCTTAAATAATTTTTTAGATTTATCTAACCCTCACACTCATCTAATTAAAATATTTTATTTCCCGAAAAATAGGATGTTACATCTGGCCCGTTTCTGTAGCCGAGAATTGACAGAGACTGAGAGAAAGTCTCAGCACTTAGAGGCTGAGTTTGCTTTGATTGAGAAGCTGAAGGAGGATTTCGCCCGGATCTCCGCGGAGCGTGATGAGCTGGCCCAAGCCAATAATATCCTGAATACTACCATCGTCGAGCTTAACGGTCAGAATTCCGAGTTGAACTCCCAAGCAAAATCAGCTGAGGAGGATAAAGCTCGTGCTGAAGAGGAGCTCAAGGAGGCTCGAGTTGTAATTGAACAACTTAAAGCCGACTTGAATGCCAAGACTAAGGCCAAGCTGGAGATTCAGGAAGATTTGAAGGAGGCCACCGATTGCATCCTTGAAAAGCATCGGGCTGGTTTTGCCAAGGCCATCGCTCAAGTTCAAATTCTTGCCCCGGGGATTGATATCTCGGGTGCCGATGTGAATAAGGAGATGCAAAATGGGGAACTTGTTCCCATCATTCCCGAAGAGGAAGAAGAGGTGGAAGGGGGGAAGATTCTCCCGAGGATCACATCGACGCCGAAGATAGCCATAGGGACGAATAACTGTATTTTTGTTTTTCATACCCCTGTAATGGGTTTTCCCCTTGTAATCCCTGTTAATCTAATGAAAAACTCTTCTAGCATTTTGATAACTTCCTCTTACTTTTATAGCATTTGTTCGGCCGAGATATTCTTCGAATACTTTGAGTGAGACCGGAGTATTTTTATATTCCGACGTTGTTTGTATTGCATGCTCGGCTGTTTGAAGAAACTTCGACCAAGGCCGAGATATTTTGTTATTCGTATCTGAAACGGATAGTTGTTGTCAAATGTGAAATGCATGATTCACGTTTTATATACGTGTTCACACGTTATGTGCCTTGGAAATCCCAGTGGGCTCATGCAATTACTGCTTTTTGCTGAGTTTCGAGATTTATTTTTTCAATAAACCTTTTCCCAGAGCACATTTTCCCTTTTCCAATGCCTCTCCCCCCTTATAAATAGGGCTGTTTGTTTGCTTCACTTCTTCATTCTTCATGTTTTCGACCAGCAAAGTTCGTCCCCTTTTGACCCGAGTAGTTCTTTTCATAATATTGCTAGGGGTTTACGTTCCTCTCTCCCAGTTAACATCCTTTTTCGAGCTTTAAAGCTACCAAAAAGGGTGTAATTGGGAGATGGGATCCAGAATCTCTTTCGTGATGTAATCTCTTTCTAAAAAGGATGTTAGCTGGGAGAATAGCAGTTTCCGAGAGTGGAGAATGGGGTAACACCCATCTTCTCCCGAAGCTGGCCGAGTGCCTCACCATCCAGCTTTCTCAGGGGGGAAGTGATTACTTCGTCCACCGGGGCATCCGAGTGGGGGGACTACTAGCAATATCTGGGTTCCTACTCCTAGGCCCATAATGTTCTGGCCACTCGGTCTTGCTCCAGTTCCGAGGATTTTGAGGTCGACTCGGCCTTATTTTCAATTTCAGCACTGTACTCGGTTTCCTTAGTAAAATATGGCTCATATTTGGCCTTTAGATTCGAACTTTGTTCTTTTTTAATTGATGCTTGTATTCGATTTCTCTTAACAATTTCCAGGCTCGAACTCGGCCTTAATAATTTAATATCCCGTACTCGACCTTTAGGCTCAAACTTGGCCTTAAAACAATTTAAACGGCTCGAACTCGGCCTTTAGGCTCAAACTTGGCCTTAAAACAATTTAAACGGCTCGAACTCGGCCTTTAGGCTCAAACTTGGCCTTAACAAATTAACGGCTCGTACTCGGTCTTTAGGCTCAAACTTAGCCTTAAACAACTTAATGGCTCGAACTCGGCCTTTTGGCTCAAACTTGGCCTTAAATAATTTAATGGCTCGAACCCGGCCTTTTGGCTCAAACTCGGTCTTAAACAACTTAATGGCTCGACTCGGTCTTTTGGCTCAAACTTGGTCTTAAATAATAAATAATTTAATGGCTCGTACTCGGCCTTTAGGCTCAAACTTGGCCTTAACAATTAAATATTCGCAGGATAAATACATCGGCAAAATAAGAAAATAGACCAATGTTCATAATAACTTTTTTATTGGATAGAAAAGAAAGTCTGCGGTATGCCTCGTTAAAACCTTCTCGGTCAAAACCCTTTTTTGGGATAAAATACCGAGGTAGGAAAAAGAGTACATCACCTGACTATATATATCAGCTGTAATAAAATTTCAAATGGGAAGCATTCCAAGTTCTCGGGATAGGCTTTCCTGACAATTCTTCTAACCTGTATGCTCCATTTCCTAAGTTCTCTACCACTCGGAATAGTCCTCCCCAATTTGCTACTAGCTTGACCTCCGTATGATCTCTTCTTGCTTCTCCTTTCATTCTTAGTACCAAGTCTCCACATACGAAACTCCTCGGTTTCAGCTTTGAATTATACCTCCGAGTATCTCTTCGTTTGCAGGCTTCCTCCCTGATTTTAGCCTCCTCTCTGATCTCCTCCACCAAGTCAAGTTCGACCCTTAAGTTGCTTTCATTCTCATTCTGCTTATGTTGCATTCGCCGAAAAGACGGCTCACCAACCTCAACTGGGATCATGGCGTCTGTTCCGTATGTCAGCCTGAAGGGTGTTTCTTGAGTAGTGGATTGTGGCGTGAAGTGGTAGGCCCAAAGAATACTCGGCAACTCTTCTGCCCAAGCTCCTTTGACTTTTCCCACTCTCTTCTTCAGCTCTCCGAGAATGACTTTGTTGGTCGCCTCGGCTTGCCCATTGGTTTGGGGATGTTCCACCGATGTGACGTGGTGTTTAACACCAAGATTGACATAGAATTCTCGCAATGTCTTATCTATAAACTGCCTTCCGTTATCAGTGACAATTGTGAAGGGAATTCCGTGCCTGCAGATGAGGTTTTTCCACACAAACTTTTGTACCTTCTCGGCAGTAATTTTCGCCAAAGGTTCTGCTTCAATCCATTTTGTGAAGTAGTCCACCGCTACCAAGAGAAATTTGACTTGACCTTTGGCTATGGGGAATGGTCCAAGTATATCCATCCCCCACATAGCAAAGGGCCAAGGCGAGTTTAATGTGTGAAGTTCTTCGGGCGGGGTACGACTTACATTGGTAAATCTTTGACATTCATCACATTGTCTCGTCCACTCGATGCAATCTGCTCGGATGGTAGGCCAATAGTACCCTGCTCGGACTACCATGGAGGCCATTGATCTGCCCTCGCAGTGAAAACCACAGATTCCTCTGTGAACCTCTTCCATTACGTATTTTGACTGGGCTTTGGTCAAACACTTTAACATCGGTACCGAGAATCCCCTTTTATACAACTCTCCGGAAATAATAGCAAAATGACTTGCTCTGAGCCTGATCTTTCTGGTCTCGGCGTGATCTGGGGGCAGAATATCTGAGGATAAATATTCCCATATGGGTGTCATCCATTCTCGGTCAACCAGTTCGTTGGCCATCACCTCTCCAAGCGTGATACTCGGTTCATTGAGAGTTTCCTGAATAACTGTCCTATGCTGGCCTGGCCTCTTCGTGCTGGCCAATTTCGACAGTAGATCGGCCCGAGTATTTTCTTCTCTGGGAATGTGTTCAATAGGAAATTTCTCAAAGTTGGAAATTAACTGATTTACTTTACATAAATACCTGGTAAGTTGAGGCTCTTTTGTTTGGTATTCTCCAGAGATTTGTCCTGTGACTAGCTGTGAATCACTTCGGCATCTCACGGCTTTTGCTCCCATTTCCCTAGCCAGCATTAACCCTGCTATCAAGGCTTCGTACTCAGCTTGGTTGTTTGAGGTTTTGAACTCAAACTTTAATGATTTCTCTAGGATTAGCTCTCCCGAACCTTCCAGTATTACCCCAGCTCCACTGCCTTTGACATTCGAGGATCCATCCACATATAAATTCCACCATAAATCTTCGGTTATCGGCATCGGATTGAGCTCGGCTACGAAGTCAGAGATACATTGAGCTTTCAGAGGACCTCTCAACTCGTACTTGAGGCCAAACTCGGATAACTCCACCGACCAAGCAATCATGCGGCCTGCCAACTCGGGCTTTTTGAGAATCTGCTTAATGGGGTGATCGGTTTTGACGATAACCTGGTGACTCTGGAAATATGGGCGCAATCGCCGAGCTGCCGTTACAAGAGCTAAAGCTAGCTTTTCTATGACTTGATACCGGGTTTCGGTGTCATGAAGAACTCTGCTGATAAAATACACCGGCATTTGCGTTTTCTCTACTTCTTGCACAATGACCGCACTGATGGCGTACTCGGTGGCTGACAGGTATAAATATAACTCTTTCCCTGGGATAGGTTGAGTCAATATTGGCGGCGAAGACAGAAAGGTCTTGAAGTCGACAAAGGCCTTCTCGCATTCCTCAGTCCACGTGAAGGTTTGAGACCTCTTCAATAATTTAAAGAAAGGCCGAGCTTTCTCTGCAGATCTGGGGAGAAACCGAGATAATGATGCTAGTCGCCCTGCAAGCCGTTGCACTTCTTTAATGTTTTGTGGACTTCGCATCTCAATCACAGCTCGGCATTTGTCCAGATTGGCTTCAATTCCCCGGTGTGTCAACATAAAACCGAGGAATTTTCTACCTTGGACACCAAAAACACACTTTTCTGGATTCACTCTCATATTGTACTTTCTCAACTGCTGAAAAATTTCCTACAAATCCTTCGGGTGGTTGTTGTGGTCATCGGATTTTACGACCATATCATCCGCATAAACCTCCATATTCCTTCCGATCTGTTTTTCAAACACCTTGTCCATGAGCCTTTGGTAGGTTGCTCCAGCATTTTTTAATCCGAATGGCATTACCCGGTAACAATAGTTCGAGCCTTCAGTTATACAAGCTGTTTTCTCCTCGTCTGGGGGATACATTCGGATCTGATTGTACCCCGAATATGCATCCAAGAAGCTCAAAATTTTGTACCCGGAAGCACCATCCACCAACCTGTCAATACTCGGTAAAGGATAAGAATCCTTTGGACAAGCTTTGTTTAAGTCTGTATATCAGTGCACATGCGCCACTTGCCGTTTGCTTTTTTGACCAAAACCACGTTGGCCAGCCAAGTAGTGTATTCTATTTCTCGAATAAAGTTGGCTTTAACCAACTTTGTTGTTTCTTCTTCCACCACTTTTCTCCTTTCCTCACCAAGTCTCCTTTTCCTCTGAGCTACCGGTTTTGCCTCAGGACAGATTGCCAGTTTGTGGCACAAGAAATCGGGGTCAATCCCCGGCATGTCTGATGTTGTCCAGGCGAACAAATCGGCGTTGCTCCGGAGCACTCCCATTACTTTTTCTTTTAAATTCGGCTCAAGTTGACCGCCTAGTTTGGTGCACTGATCGGGCTGTGATCCAAGCTGGAACTTTTCCAACCCCTCAATGGGTTGTGGCCGTTGTTCTTGCATGTCAATCCTCGGGTCTAGTTCAACAGAACTAACTGAATTTACATACCTGTCTTTTCCTCTTAGTGTTTCTGTAGGTGTAGGTTTGAGTTTGCTTACACGCAAACTATCGGCATAGCATTGTCTGGCCATTTTTTGATCAGCCCGGATAGCAATTATGTCTCCCGAGTTGGAAGGGAACTTCATAGTGAGGTGGGGAGTAGAGACCACGGCTACCAACTCGTTCAAGGATGGTCTTCCGATCAAGATATTGTACGATGTTACTGCATTAACCAACACGTACCTGACCAGAATAGTTTTGGACGTTTTGCTATCTCCAAAAGTAGTTAGGAGGTCTATGTATCCTCGGGTATCCACCTGTTCCCCAGCAAAGCCGACGAGTTTACTGTCGTATGGCTGAATAGATTTTTCTGGGATCCCGAGCTTCTGAAATGTTGAATAATATAGGATATCAGCCGAGCTCCCCTGGTCGACGAGAGTTCTCTTGACCGAGAAGTTGGCCAATTGCACTGTGATTACCATTGGGTCGTCCTGATTAGGATCCACACCCAATAAGTCTTCGTCGGAGAAAATAATCGGTGGGGAAATCCTCGGGGGTTTGCCAGCTACCGAGTTTACAGTCCGAATAGCCCGCAGGTGTTTTCTCCGAGCTGAACTCGTTGTGCCTCCTTCCACAAATCCACCTGAAATAGTGTTTATTACACCTCGGACAGAATTATCCTCCTCCCTCCTTTCATTCTGATCTTCCCTATTTTCTGCTCTTTCATTATTTTGCCGACCGCCGCCCCTTCCCGGGCTTTGGCCACCTCCTATTCTTCTACCTCTGCCACGCCCTTCACCATTGTTGTGATTTCTCCGAACGAAATTATTCAGATGACCAGCTTGCACTAACTCTTCAATCTTGTCCCGCAGGACCCAGCACTCCTCGGTGGTATGCCCGTAGTTACGATGGTATCGACAATGCTTCTGTCGATCAGCATTATGGGGCGTGTGGCCACGTTTGGGGAGCTGCAAAAGTTCTGCGTTGTAGGCTTCCTCAAATACCCGAGCTCGATTGGTGTTGAGGGGGGTATAGTGCTCATACTTTGGCCCCCTATGTAAATGCTCAGATGTGTTCTTGAATTTCGGCTTGTCACCTCCAGCCCTCCTATTCTCTCTCCTTTCTCGTCTATCTGAATCATCGGTTCTTTCCCCTTTCTTAGACTCTTCTATTTCCTCCATATTAATGAATCCGACAGCTTTTCTCCTCAACTCATCCATACTGGATGGAGGCTTCCGAGCTAGGTGTCTGGCGAAAGGGCCGGGCCGTAATCCGGTCAAGATAGTATGTAGTGCGACATCGGCACTGAGATTCCGGATCAGGACAGTCTCTTTGCTGAACCTAGCCATAAAGTCACGCAGAGACTCATTTTTTTCTTGCTTAAAGTTTACCAACAAGGCCGAGGTTTTTTTATGAGCTCGGCTCGTGGCGAACTGAGCATTGAATTTAATCATAAACGTGTCAAAGGAGTCAACTGAGTCTGGCGGTAGCTGGGTATACCAGCTTAACGCAGCATCTTTCGGAGTAGTAGGGAAGACTTTACACATGACAGCATCATCATTGGTAAAGAGATATATTTGAGTAGTGAAAGCATCCATATGATGTTCCAGGTCCGTGGTGTCATCATACCTGTCAATGTTTATTGGTTTGTAGTTGGCTGGTAGAGGAACCTCCATGACGGCGTCGGTGAAGGGATGTCTCGGCCTCCGCGCCCTTTCATTAGGCATATTTGCCTGAAGTGAAAGTTCAGGGGCCTGCCTAGGAAATTCCTCCTCGCCTCTTCGGTCAACATGGTGAGAAACACGAGGTTGTGGGATTCCTTCTTCTCTGCGCGTGTTTCTGGATCCTTCATTCTCAGCTGTCTGGCGCTCTCTCTCATGAGGAGAAGAGGCAGATCTTTCTCTGCTTTGTTCTCATTCACGACGGCTGTTCTGCCGACGAATCTCCTCATTCTCCCTTCTCAGCATTGCCACTTATGTGAGAAGTTCTTGAATAATGGGGTTGTCGGTCGTCATCGCTGGGTTTATGGATCGTTCTCCATTGTCCCCATTGTTGGCATTCTCCAGCCCCTCTCTCCTGCAGTTCCCGCTCCTTGTCCTCACCATTGTTTGTGGTATGGGAAAATTTTGCTTAGATTCCCACAGACGGCGCCAATGTTTCGTCCAAATACCTCAAGTGAGTGATACTCGTCCGGAGGAATTCTCTGGGAGTATTTATGGAATAGCTTGACAGAATTGTAATTTTGCTCCTACGTATCCAAGTGGGAATCAAAGCAAACGTAGTTCTAAGTGAGGGGGTTGGTCCCCTATTTATTAAGATGTTTTGGTATAACAGTTTGAGTTGGACTGTTATTGAGATCCTATCTGATAGGATCGTATTGTTAGTATAACTAGATAAAGATAAGGATAAGGCTCCGAGTTATACGGAGGGATATTTGGACCAGCGAGATATTTGGCCCAGTCAGTTGTGACTGGATTGCACGGGACCGAGGTGTCTTCACCGGTGGTCTATTATGGGATAGATTCGAGTATTTATTCTCGGCTGATAAGTGTGTTAACGAGTCCTCGGCTTTGGAGGAGTTCAGGTCAAGGCCCATTTATAAGAGTAAGCTCGGTTAGTCCAGTTTATTAACAAGTCCTCGACCTTATATTTTCGATCAGTACAATATATTGTAAGCCTAACATTTGTATATTATCAATCAATCATTTTATGTGTGGTATTAAGGTAAATATGATAACAGTAAAATACTTTTATTGTTTGATTGATTGACAATAGAAGTGGCAATATTGGACAGGGCCAATAAAATCCGGAATCAATTCGACCTATAAAAATGGTGTCCAAACGGCCAAACCCAACCCTGTGCGCTTATTCGAACAGCCCACCATATTTTTAAAAACAACAAAATAATTTTTTTATAAACTAAAAAAAAAAGAAAAAAAGTATAAAAGAACTTAATGAGAAAATGTCCTAGAAACGTGAAAAATGGATTCGAATTTGGAAAACATAAAAATTTTAAGTGTGTTTGGATAAGTGTTTGATAAAAGTGATTTTAAATAAAATTGATTTTGTAAAAGTATTTGGTTATAATTGAGTTTGAAGTGAAATTATTCATGTTTGAATGTTTTTATTTTAAAATCAAGTTTGATATAAAAATTAGTGTAAATTTATCAACCCAATACAAAAACTACTTTTTGTAGCTTCTAGTCAAAATCGATGAGAGCAAAATCAATTGCAATAATCAAATGCCCCATTTTTTTACTAAAATCACGTTTGCACGTTGAACCGAACTGGACGTGCGTTTTCAAGGGTCAAACACGATTTGATCAGATAAAAAAGATGTTTGGATTATGGTTGAGAAAGTGATTTTTCCTCCTAAACTCGATTCTAGCTAAAGCAACTTTTTGTGGCTTTCATTTCCGGCTGAAATCAATTCTATGCAAGTAATAGGTAGTTTCTCAGCTTTGCCCCTTCACCTTCCATTCCTTCACCATGTTTCACCTTCCATTCATATGTTTCTTAAATGTCTAGTGTGTTCGACGTAGTAGTCCCTCTGTTTTTTAGGTTAGAGAAGAGGAGAGGATGGATTGGACTTTTAGAGGAATTGAGCTATTTTGCTTTAATATATTTTGGTGACGCATGAAAGCAATACTACAAAAGGAATATGACAATTACCAAATGGATGGTGGCATGGTGCAGCTAACACGTCGGACAAGAACAGATGAAGTTTAAAAAAAATTGTTATTTAATATATTTTTTAACTTTATAAAAAAAATCTATACAAATAAAAAACATTCATATATAAACAAACAAACCCATTTTAATAATTATACACCTAAAAACAATTATAATCAAAACTATCCAAACAATATTTTTATACAAAAATCACTTTTGTCACAAATCACAGCCCAACATAAATTCACTTCACTTTTAACTCACTTTCAACTAAAATCAATTTTATAAAATCAAATCATTTAAAATCTATTTTCATCTACGATACAACCAAACACATCCTAAATAATGGGTCAACATGAAAAATGGAAAGACGTGAACAGGACGGACGGGAAGTGAAAAAGAATGAGAAAGAAGAAAGAGGGAGGGAGGGAGGGAGGGAGGGAGGGGGGAGGCCAACGGGTCACTTTCATTTTTTAGGTAAAAAAATTATAAAATCAAGTGTTAAATTTTGGGGAAAGTAAATAAAAATAAAGGTAAAATATGTAGATTGCTATTATAAGTTTTTTTTTTTTTACTTTTCACATTGGTTTTATAAGTTTTTTTCTTTTTAAATTGGTCATACACGTTACGTTCCATTTTCACATTTGTCTTTTTCATCAATTTCAACCTAACGTTGTCAGTTTTGACCTGACGTGGCTATCACCTTAGTCTGACATATGACTTTTGATCTAACTTCGTAAGGTTGAAATTGACGGAAATGACTAACATGGAAACAGAATGTAATGTGTAGGACCAATTTGAAAAATAAAAAACTTATAGAACCTATATGAAAAAAAACTTATATGACCAATTTACATATTTTGCCAAAAATAAAACATAACCGGGCTACCCGAATTCGTTTAGATGTGAGTTTCATCGGATCCGACCAAAAGACTTGGGATTAATGCTTACGGCCCAGACCCTATATTTTATCGGGTATATATATTCGCGTTGACCCGGATTGACTGATCCGTTTTGCCACATCTAATTGACAATATAAAAAATCTTTAAACTTATAATGCATGTTAATTAAATACAAGATCAAAATACAAATAACTAATCTTATGAAAATAACTATTTTTCATTTGTTCAGTAGTAGTAGTAGTAATAATAATAATAATAATAATAATAATAATAATAATAATAATAATAATAGTAGTAGTAGTAGTAGTAATAATAATAATAATAATAATAAAGAACAATATTTAGATTTATTTTTAAGTATCTTCCTATTTGATAGATGATAGATTAATCTTCTGATACATCGTCATATGTTTAAGCGAGGACCCTCAATGTTGTGTTTTTTTCTTCTATCCATATACATGAATGAATTTAGAGATCAAATTCAACATGCTTAAGGACTCTAACCCTTTTCACTTAGCTTGTGTGCAAACTTAATTTAGATTTTGCTACAATAGACATAGTATTTTCATATTTACTCTTGCTTTCAGAAGATGGAGAATGTTTATAAGAAAATCAGAAAAAAAGATGCAAATGATTACCTTTTACTTAGCAGTTCACCATTCAGTAGTTGAATATCCAAACCTAGAAATTATCAGATTGTCCACCAAATCTTATAAACCCAATCAGGACAAACAATTGAAAAATATTTAAGGAATACTTTCATCTTTGAAACAATAGATTCGTTCAATTTTTCTCCCTAGGTTCTTGTTTTGATGAGAATATTGATATGTTATCCAGTGTCTGTATCAGCATACTATTAAAATAGAGACATTATGTGCCAACTGGGAGTTTGGGACGGCCTAATAGATACTTGATGAATTCAAATGATTCCAAACTTGATGAATAATTTTCATGGCGGCATGTACGTGAAGAGAGGAGAAACCCCGTCGGAAAAGAGGAAAACGGAGCACGCTACGCACGTATGGCAGTGATAACCAGAGGGAAAGTATGGGACGGTTCGCAATGGAGCAAAACACGCACAAAGGAGACGCACAATGGAGCAAAACACGTGCAAAGGAGACGCACGATGGAAGAGAGCAGTTACGACTTGTACAGTGATGCGCTGGTCGGAACAAAACGGCAACACGCGACAGTGATGACCAGGGGGCACCGCCAACTTTCAAAAATACACCAAAGGCACTACACTTGACTTCAGAGAAGAAGGGTGATTTGGGAGAAACTTCTACCAAATTGATGAAGTTGGATAAGGGTGATTTGGGAGAATTAGGGTTCAACAAGAGATGAAGAAGGATGATTTGTCCTTATTTATTAAAATTAAAATAATCAGAATTTTAGATTTTAAATTAAAAAAATATTTAATTAGGTAAGGACTCAACTGCAGTAAATAAAAGTTTCTATACTAAATAGAAAATGTGTGACCTAAATGTATTAAATGAAAGACCATTCATTTATTGATCCAAAACTAACTGTTTTAAAGCCCATTGAATTAGTGTGGGTACGGTAGAATTTGGCATTATAATATATATACCTTCCTAATAATAGCCTTATAACATATAACTTCTCCGGAGAACTGGAATGTATGTTCATTCAAAGTTAATACAATCAAAACAGTTATTACACAGTTCAGTTCTAATTTGATTTCTCCTGTATGTGCTATAAACTGCACATAATTTGAACATGCATAAACAAATATATAGCTAAAAGCTAAAACAAAAGTAATTACAATCCAAAACACAACACTCCCCCCAAGCAAGCAAGCTTGTTGTTTTTGGTCTAGCAGTTGATTCCACACTCCTCAACATTAGGACCAGTGACTCTGGTCGTAAAAGGATCAACTCGGACCCACAACAGAGAGAAAATGGATGCAAGCAGAATGGACCACACCACGACAATCGTCGGCGTTCGGTTCTGGCGTCCCATGAGACCTTTGAGGAAGGGGTACAGATGGATGATCACCCAAAATGCAAAGAAAAGCTTACCAAAGAGGGGACCCCATGATTGATAACCACTGTTGATGGCATAGGAGATTCCAGCAACAACCCCCACCAAGTTTATGATGAGAAGAGTTGTGGGTGGAATGAGAAGGGTTGTCCATTTGAACATGTAGAGTTCTGCAGAGTCTCCATCTTCATCTGATGCCTTGGAGGTGACAGTGAAGTTGGTGTCAATTCCAGCAAGCACTTTGAGTAAACCTTGGAACACGGCAAAAAGATGTGCCGAAACACCGCCGATAACCCAAAATTGTTCGTTTCTCCACCACTCGTCGATTCCAACACCACTCCACCTCATCTCGAGGATTCCCGTTGCAAAGATGGAAAGAAAGAGAGAGATAAACCATATACTTGCAATGTTACTAATCTGCAAGAAGCAAAATAAAATAAGAGTATGTTGTTACACAAGCCCACATGTTAAGAGAGTTATATGTTTCTATAAGAAGTTTCAATTACAAGGTCTTAAATGTCAGTTTCAAATCCAGCTCATGTTGGTTAAGAAAGTAATTTCTAGGAGGAAAACATGGGAGAATTACGGTTTAGGAGATCATATTAATAATATTCCCGATTTTGGATGAATGAACCAAAAGAATGATTGATCAATCAAGATATATCACATAACATTAACAACCATGTATGATAAATAAGAAGTATGTTCACTAGCATATCCTAAATAGTGATTCTCCCATAAATGAATCCCTTTTGAATTTTTTAAACATAATTTTTATAAACATTCAGTCCTCACAACACATTGATAACTGGAAACAACACAACATTGACAGGAACATGCTATGTAGTGAATTTTATTCATGACGAAAACACAAACCTGGGGAATAATGAACTTGTTAGTCAGCAGACATACAGCAGGCAAGGTACAATACATGAGAAGGGGAATGGCAGTGACAGGATAGATTGTGGTGTTCACATATGCGAACCTCTCGAGCCACTTTAGCCTTCCACCATAACCATACCAGATGGGACAATGCCGGCTTAGAAGAATTTCCACAGAACCTAAGGCCCACCGAAGCACTTGGTTCAGACGATCAGAAAGATTGATAGGAGCAGAACCTTTAAATGCCGGGCGCTTAGGCATGCAGTATATAGACCGCCAACCACGGGCATGCATCTTAAATCCAGTCAGAATATCTTCTGTTACAGAACCATATATCCATCCTATCTGTGGAACAGAAGACAAATAACATTTTATCTTTTGAAGAAAATAATTATATAAATGAACCCTGATTTTCTAATAACAAGTGGTCACAATGGGCACCGATACAATATTCAATACAGAAATGCTATTAAAACGATATAAATCCGCTTCTAACAAAATAAATTGTTTATGAAGGCAAAGTTCAACGTTACTAAGGATGGTAGGTTCAATGAGATGTACATGCTACATAGTACTCTCATGCCACAGCATAGCTTAATTTTAACCAAGACCAACTCATTCAACAACTGACTCGAATCATAAAAGATCCATGAGTATGCCTTCATGTAAAATGAGATTAGGAGAATTTTTTTAGTTATATGATCAGTTGTCTCTGAGTGCACTAATCTGCTGGAAATAATCTGCTCAACAGATAGAATGTGACTGAAAACAAAAACAAGCATCAAAGGGCATTAAGAAAAGAACACAATACCTCAGTTCCCCATTCGGTTTTATCCTCATAACCACAGCTGATAACATGAATAGCCTCCTTAAGAAGAGTTTCTGGAGTAGTAGGCTGAGGAACACCACCATTCTCCATAAGCGTAGAGGCAACAAAAACAGCAGACTGACCAAACCTTTTCTCAAGGCTCGTTTGTGACATAAGTAGTGACTTCTCATCATCAAATCCAGTACCTAAAATAAGTATCAAAGAAGGGAAGGTATAATTAATTGAAAGCAATTCAAAATCAATTGCAAAAAACTATTCTCTAAAGAATTTCTCGAAAAGCACTATAATTGTACAAGGTTGATTAGTTAAACCGTAAACACAATTTCAACATGGGTCACCCAATTGAGGATATCATAGTAAGCCAATTTGAAGCTCTCAATGGAAGTAGGAGAGCAAGCTAGGTTCTCTTCTTTTCAGTAATGGAATGAGGAGATATCACAATCTTGTTTAAACTAAATGGGTCAAAAATAGTTTGAATGGTAGGCCCCACCTATCAATGCAATGTACACTGAAGGCAATAAAAAAATTGATAGGCCTACCTTCGACTCCTTCTTCTATATCCTCTAGACTGAAGATGGGCACAGTTGGGTCAACATGCTTGTTAGATTTTTTCTTGTCCGATCCTTTCTTACTAGATTTTGAACTCTTCTTTCGATTTCCACCGCAGAGTGAAGATAGCAACCCGGGCTTTTTATGCTTGGGTTTAAGAGGAGGTTCATAACCATATAAAGCTGTCCTATTGAAGACACATCCAGTGCCCACATAAACAGGACCTTGAATGCCATCCAAACCTCTCAAGTTGATCTGATCAGAAAGTGCCAAGAAGGAAATAAAATAAGTATCAAAAAAAGTTAAATCACATATATGTAAAGAACAATGGATGACACAAGCAACAAGAATCAAATCCAGTAATATAAAGCATATAACATCAAAAATCTGACAAATAAGGTGTGAGATACTTACATCGAAGAAAACAGTATTACGATTTGCATATCGATCATTCTTATCAATACCATCAAACCTCTGTGGAAACTGGACATAGCAAACATGTTTCCCAAGGTTGGGATCCATCATGAAGCACATAGCTTCCCTCAAGGCTTTGCTGTTGTTTATGTAATGATCACAATCAAGATTCAATAAAAAAGGTCCATTAGTAAGGACAGCAGATACACGGACCTGCAAAAGTTATATAAGTAAACCACCAGTGAGATCATATGTACACGTGTGGAGATCAGTAACTTCCACATTTTCTATTGTAAATACCACTCACAAGAGCATTCATGGCACCAGCCTTCTTGTGATGTTGGAACCCTGGACGCTTTTCACGAGAAACATACACTAAACGCGGAAGTTCATTACCCTCAGAGTCAAGTCCTCCACTTTGGCCCAAGAAAACCTGCAGATATAGAATTCAATCGTAGTGAATGACATGCTTGAACTTCCTCAAGATCCCAACCAACATTCAACAAAGGCAAATCATAAGACTTGCTCATATGTAACTAGCTACATAAAGTTAGAAGTTTACACAATTAGAAACAATTGGTTGTACTCGTGATTTCATCACTCTAAAATTGTAACATATCCATCTGGGTAGATGAAAACTTGGAGAAATAATTCCAAATGTAATAAATGAATATCAACAAGTTGTAAGAAGTCATCTTCATCATAAGAATTCAACCAACCAATAAATAAATGAACAAGTGAACTACCTGGATCATTCCTGGATGGTCTCTGGTATTGTTTCCAGGCCATGGTGTACCATCTTGCATCACCCATCCTTCTTCAGGAACTTTCTGTGCCTTCGAAACGAATCCATTAATACGAACTTTAAATTCTTCATACTCTCTCTGTGAAACAAAACAGGGAAGCAAAATTAAAAGAGTCCATAAATCCAACACGCATGCAAGTAGCACACATGCACACCCAGACAGCAGAATAATCCAATATCCAAATGTAAGTCAATCTCTTACCTTCATTGCTCTACGATCCTTGACAAATGATGGTTGAACTTTATCTTTAAGGTAGTCAATCTTCTGTGCAAAGTACCACTCAGGTGCACGTGGTTCAATGTTATACTTCTTGCAGAAAGGAACCCATTTTCTTGCGAATTCTGATGTCTCGGCAAGTGCTTCAAATGTCAACATAGCAGCACCGTCATCAGAGACATAGCAGGAGACCTTATCCACTGGGTAATCAACAGCAAGAATAGATAGTACGGTATTGGCAGTTACAAGTGGAGGTTCCTTTAATGGGTCAACAGTACTGACAAAAATGTCAACAGCTGCTAGCTGTGATGCTTCTCCTTCCTGGTCATATCTGTAGCTCACATGGATTTTGTATGAAAAGAATATCAGATTGGAAAAGAAGAACTGCATGCAACATGTCAGCAATGATTTCCATGGACAGAAGAAAGGGTAAGTTTAGAAAGGCCCTACCTCAATGCAAGCCTGTCAAGATATGTTTCGCGGTTTACCGGAAGCCACTTAGGAAATTGATCCAATATCCAAGATATGGCAAACCAAATCTCACATATAACTGATACCAACCACAATGCATATGCATTGGGAACTGGATTTGTTATCCGATAATGCAAGAAAATGCAGAGGATAACCAGCCGCAGAACAATGACCATGCGATACGGATTTATCCTAGATGATGGAATAGAAACCTTCCTAGAAAGAGGTTGCCGAGCTTCATCATTCCTGCATAACAATGAAAATTATATACCTTCCTTTCTCACACTGAAATCTGGAGACAAAGGACAATCATTGAACTCACATGCAAGAGACTTGATTGAATGACTATGCTTATTCAACACTATATATATATATATATATATATATAGAGGAAGCGTATCATGTGAGAACTCTGGTTTATTATAAGAAATGAGAACTTTTAATATTAACCATTGGATTATATTTAACAGCTCAGATTACTCCATCTAAATTAAAAATCATGTGACCACTGCAATAGTTGCAGATTAGTGACCTCCTTGCCATGATATATCATAAAACAATAACTCTCCATCTAGAAAAGAACACTCCCCTGCTACAGACAACTACCACCTTCAGCCATGGAAAAAGAAGCCAAAGACATCTACCACCTTCAGCAATCAGCATGACCCTAAAACACAGTCCTACAGGAAAATGAACCAATAGCAAAGAAAATCAGCAATATGCGTTAACTGATATCCTCCACAAATCCACCTCACCACTCCCCATATGTTGTGACCACCATAAAACAACCAAGGAACCAGTAATCACAGTGCCTTTGCTCCACCTCATCGTGCCTGTACCCGATCTGCAATTATCGCAAGCCGGACCACCACGATCTCCACCGCGGACAGCCCAACCGCCACCGCGTCAGCACCGCGAACCAGGCATCGTCGGCATCGTCCCAATCACCACAAATCCACCTCGCCATCTGCCGCGCCTCAAGCCGCCGTGCGAACGCGTCACCGCTCCCTTGCGGTTTCCACACCCACGGCGGAGGACGGCGGAGATCTGAGCGACAGGAGAGAGAAGGCATTTGGTTGGGTGGTGGTGCGGGAAACAAAGGAAAGGTGTCAGGCGGAGATCTGAGTTCAGAACCGCAGCGGAGGATGGCGGAGGTCTGGGCAACGGGAGAGAGGTGGCACGGTGTCCATGGTGTTAATACAGGACTGCGACAGATAACAGAACAGAAGAGCCGAAGAGGAGGAGAAGTTAGGGCCCGTTTGTTATAGATTAAAAAATAAGTGATTCTGACAATGAATAACTTAGAGATTATTTTTAGAGATTTTAAAAAAAAGCAGAAACTGTTTTATGTTTGTTTACAATCATAAGAATCACTTTTTTAAAGATGTGTAGTGATAAAAAAATTGTTTTTTTCCAAAAGCTAATGACAGTAGTTTTTCATTTTAACCTTAAAAATGATTTTTTTTAAAATCATTTTTAAGAAAAGCTGAAACAAACACAACCAAACTCTTAAAAATGATTTTTTTACTTAAAAAATATGATTTTGTCATCAAATAATCTATAACAAACACCCTCTTGATGTGGAAAACAAAAAAAGGAGAAATTATTTCTCATAGGATGGGTCACGTGATTTTTAATTTGGATGGAGTAATCTGAGCTGTTAAATATAATCCAATGGTTAATATTAAAAGTTCTCATATAATCCAATGGTTTATTTGGTGCTATCTAAGGTGCACCACCCACCAAAGTGGTACATGGGTGCACCATCCAAGTGGCCAAATTTGGACCATCCAGATTTATTATTATTTTATTAGTGATGAAAAGTCAAACTGTCAAGTGGCAATTTGTATGGTCCAGATTTGACCACTTGGGTGGTGCACCATAGCCTTCACCAGTATGTGTATATATATATATAGATTACCATATCCTCCTGGTATCAGTCATGATATATTGCTATATGAGATTGGAAACCATTGAAAAGTAGAATGACAATAAGAGGATGTTTGGTTTAGATTATTTACATACAGATGAGTTGTTTTAAATGAAAAAAAATTGTTTCATGTTCCTTCACCATCTCATATTCTCAACATTATGATTTCAGATATAATAGATTATGAAATCCACTCTTGTGCTTTTTCCGTTTTCACCCAACCCATTCTTATTTTTAACTCATTGAGTGCGGCTACTTCGCCATGACTCACAACTGTGAAATGTGAATGAAGATTTGCAGTCTGCGGATTGTGTCACATCATGAATGAAGCTGTTAGATTTGTGGATATGAAGATAGATTTCACTCCAACTTTTCACACTTTAAAAAACATAAATTTTTTAATTAAAAAAAGAGATACTCTTCAACTTTTAATTTTTTTTAAATGCCAGTGGATTTGATAATTAATGTGAAAATAAAATATATTAAATAAAACATCAAATATTGTTAATCTAAACAGATAGTTTTACTTTGTGCATTTGTTAATCTAAACAGATATCTGTTTAGATTGACAATATTTGATACTCTATTTAATATATAAACTTTTCCTAATTTTTTCACATTAATTATCAAATCCATTTGCATTTAAAAAAAAAAACTTCAAGTTGACGAGTGTATCTGTTTTTTATTTAAAAATGTATGTATTCTAATTCTAAAGTGTACAAATTGGAGTGAAATCTATCTTCACATCCACAAATGTGATAACTTAATTCATGGTGTGACGCGAAATGCAAATCTTCACTCACTATTGTGAGTCATGGCGAAGCAGCCACACACAATGAGTTAAAAATAAGAGTGGATCTAGATAGTCAATTGCGTGCTATATCAGTGGAGTGGGACGGAGCGGCATCTGGCTGCTATGGTTAGTGGCAGCGTTGCGTTTTCATGTAGCGGCGATAGCGGCCGCTCCGTTTCCTTCTCTGCTGACTGCAGCCATGTTTCCTTCTCCATGATAGTTGACGATGGTTGTGCTTCTGAAAAATGGGAAAACCATAATTCTCTTCTCCCTCTTCTGAAAGATGAAACTAACTCTTCTGAAAGATGAAACTAAAGGACCTAACTAAGCCCAAAGAAAGAAAAAAATAACCTTCTAAAACAATCGGGCCCAACTGTAAGCCCAAAAAAAAAAATTAACCCTATCTTTAAAAAACCATATTTACCCTCACTTAAACAAAGTAATTATTCATTTTATCTTTATTTTTAGTGCCTCTTCCATCGAGACCACATTCTCCTTCCATTTTCTTATGTGTTTCTTTTACTTCTGCCTCTTCCACTCTTTTCCTTCCTTCCCCTCTTTTACTTCTTCTGCCTCTTCCACTTCTCACCCTCTTTTCCTTCCTCCCCTTTTTGCAATAGCGGTTTTCCCACTCCCGCTATCCCACTATAGCAGTTATGGGGGTCTGCTGCTATCCGGGATTGATAACTATGGAGTGGGTTAAGGGTGAAAATGGAAAAGCACAAAAGTGGATTACATATTACATATTACATAATCTATTACATTTGAAATCATAATGCTGAGAATAGGAGATGGTGAAAGAACAGTGTTTTTCAGGTGGAAATGACTTTTTTTCATTTTTCATCTAAGTTACCGAACGAAAAAGGTGGAATTATCTGTTTTTTCATTATTACTGAAATAATATATTTTTGCAGCTAATCCAAACACATTAATTTGGAAATTAATCATACATGACATTAAAAATAGGCTATGAACAGAGAGCAGCACACATTCTTATTCTTATGAATAAATAAAGAAAATACTCACAACAAGGAATCATCCACAAGCACATCAGTACTAGCATCAATATCCCCAGCTCCTCTTTCGGAAGCAGCTTGGCCTGTGCTCATCGGAACAACATTCTTTTCTTGCTTCATTTTCCAGCCGTCAACCCTTTCTTTCCATGCTACATTGCCCAATCCGGGATCCACAACCCTATTTGCTGCACAAGAATATAACCAAGCACCTCAAATCATAATCAGATAGCGAGATAAAGAAAAATAGCAATCATAATAGACTAAAATGGGTACGGCGAGAAGGAGCAGAGAGATACGGGATTGATTAATATCAGATGAATATGGAAGATTATGGACACGCTTCCTGCCACCAACTTCAGGAGATGCCATTGAGAGCCGCTCGGGTGAGGCTGCAGATAACTCTCCAGACACCTGAAATTGAAGATATACCTAAAATGAATTAATAATTATTAATTTCATTTGGAGACCTGTAATTGAAGGAGAAAGTGGACTTTTTTTGGGGGATGGGTGGGTGGGTATAGAACACTATCATGTAGGAAGTTAGCTGAATGACCTCTTGTCCACTGGTGAGCAGAGGAATGTGGTTGTGAGAAACTTCCTTATCGTAATTTGGAGCACCAACCTCGTCTGCTCGCCCGTATGTCATGTGCCAGCTCAACATGCGCTCTGAAATCTTCTGCTTTTGGCTCTGATTTTCTGAATCATAATTGAACTCATTGGCACCATCATCAGCACCAACATCCTCTTCCCTGTCTCCAAGAATTGCAGGACTTCCTGGAATCAATTACATAAGCAGTGTGATAACTAATTAGAGTCACAAAGTATTGGTTCTTTAAATATTTACAGGATATCGCAGATCAAAACAGAAGCCCCTGGCATCATGAATAATCAATAACATATATCTTGTAACTATGAAATCCTAATGACTAAAACAAAATAATCTTGTATCAAGGGGGCGCTGGAGTGGGAAAACAAAATTCTTATTCTAAGTATTTTATGATTTTCTATTGCAGTTTGTATTATATGTAGATGTAGAAGACAAGCCTAGAAGGTTAATCACAAAGAATCCAGTCCTTTGTGAAACTGATCCATTTTATTAACGGAAAACTCCAATGCAACTCTACTTGGTCAGGGAAGTACAGCCATAAAGATAACTAAATTATCCCAATTCTCTATCAAACATTTGGAAAAGGTCATAAACTGTAAAACAAAATCTTCAATAAATGATCTATACACTTAGTGTGTATTTGGAACCACGCTTGTTAGGCTCAGAATCACGTGTGTACCATCTAGAAAATGGACATTTGAGTGAAATTGGACATGTTTCCAAACACACTGTTAGCAGATTTGGCTTGAAGAAAAAGGGAATACCCTAGACTGGTAAAGTAGGGGTGTGGTGGACACATACCAAATTCTAGCTTCATTTACCTTTGTGCCTCTTGTACCGGGTTTTGCACTGGGGGCAACACTGATTCCCATGCTTCCTTTCATACTCATAGCAAGGCCTGCAGACAGGGAGAGCACAAACATCGCATGCCATGAATGTTTCGCCATTCACAGTCTTCCCAACATTGTCACCACATATCTGGCACTCTTGGCCATCGAATGCTGTCATTGGCTTTGCCTGAGTAATGGAACTGGTATTAAAGATTGTCATCAAGCATCAATCAACACTAACTAGATGCCAAAAATCAGCTAGAAATTTTTATATGATGGAGCATGAAAATTGAAAAAGTTCTTGATCTGTGCATTTACAGTACCACCTCGGTTATGTGGACTATCACCTTCTCTTACGCATTTACAGTACCACCTCGGGTATGTGGACTATCACCTTCTCTTACTTTAACAACAATTTTAATGTTACAACTTACAATTGAGGTATCACAAAAAAACGTTTCTTGCTTTGGGAACATATAATAATTTCTCAAAAACAACAACTTAAAAGAGTTACAATACTTGAAGGAATTGAATGGAAATTTTGTTTTACTCACCCCAGCTTCCCCTTCTGACTCCATAGGTGCCTCTTCTAAGCTCTTCCCTTAAGTCAATATGGGATCAATTGGTAGTTCAAGTTCGACAAGCCACACACATCAGTTAAAAGCTTTTCACAAACTTTTCCATATCTGAGAAGATCAATTTGGAAGATTCCTCTATTCTGAATTCTGATCCACTCCCACTTCAGAAGCAGCTCCTTTTTACCTGTAGAAATTGAAAGCTAGGATCAATCTAAGACACAAAAGGACAAGGCTGTGAATCAGAGAATTCTTTCTAACCTTCCGACTAGCATTTTCTACATTTTGCAAAGTGGGAAAACTTTACACCATCAAATTCTGAGAAATGGTTGGATGAAATGAAATTGTGTTTAGATTATAAACAGTGAAATCCCCTTTGTGTATGACTGAGATAACAAGGCAACTTTCCTCACCACAGGCAATTAAAAAAGAAAAGAAAAAGTTATTTTTCCTTGATATTCTCGCCTGATCAACAGTGAAATGTAATCTCAAATTGGATTATGTTGGAAATGGACCTGAATATCGTTTCTCAACTTTCCCAACAACCAAACACACTAAGCTAAAAAAAACAATATTTTCCACCATTTCCCTAGAAAACAGATAAATCACTCAGAATCTGAACAAACCCAGATGAATTCTTCCGCGATGAAGCCAAATCAAACAAAACCTCTCCACTGAAATGCTCACAAAAAACAGAGAATGTGACAAAAACAGAACCACCCCAGTTCAATAAATTCCCATCAACAGCCAAAAAAGGAAAAGGAAGAAGAGAGAATCAATAGAGAATGAATGGGATGTATCTATCTATCTATCTACCTACCCACAGAGCTTGAAGGTTTGTTTCTGGATGTTTGAGTGTATAGCTGTAGATGAATGGGATGGAGAGGAGAAAGGGTTGAAGAAGACGAAAGGGGCAATGCCTAGTGTGGGACAACAAAACCGACAGCTTTGTTTATAAACAAAGACACACTGAGAGGAGGCTGAAAGCAAACGCTGCACTCAAAAACATTTATCCTATCCCCAACATTTATTCTCAGCAAATCTTAACCTTAATAAAAACATTTGATATACTTAAAAAAAAAAATTGATAAAATATTGTGTGACAATAATATAAGGGAACAGTTTTTTTTTTGTTTTTGTTTTATATTTAAAAAAAAGGCTTTCTTTGTTTTCACAAACAAAAAGTTTTTTTTTATTAAAAGGCTTTCTTGGGTCCCCGTCCTGAAATATTTATAAGGAGAGTTTTTTTTTTTACTAAAAATAACATAAATTAAATATTGCTAAAAATAAAAAAGAATGAATCTGTGAAGAAACTCACAACACTCTGATTAATAACATAACGCAGCAAAATGCCTACAAATATGACAAAATCAAAGTGACCGGAATACCGATGTCTCCGGATCTGTAACGTTGACGCCCAGGTCTTGATTGAATCTGTAATGGATTGAAGCTGATCTTCCAATCTGAATCAAACGAACACCGCAACAAGACGTGAAACCAAACGACGCCGCAACAAGACGATGAACAAAACACCGCCACACGTAGACGACGAAAACACGAAAAAACATGAAAGAAAAATCAGATCTATGTGGAAAAACCATTTATTTAGATAAAAAAGAGGAGATAAAAAACGATGTAAAGGGTGATTACAGGACAAAAAAATGGCTCAAAACCAGCCCTTCCGATCGATGAGGAAGAGGGAAAAGATGAGTAGAGGGAAGGTTGAGAGAGAGAGGCTCTAGGTTTTTTTTTAATGTAATATAAGTTATTAATCAACTAGTGAAGGAGAAAAAAATATAAGTTATTATTGAAAAGTGATACATTCAAAAATTTAAAAAGTACTTAGTCTTCCTATAAAAAGGTAAGGTTTAGTCTTTTTAAAAAGCCTTTTTAATTAAAAATGCTAGGCTCAGGCCAATTGAAAAACCTTTCTGACCTGTTTATATATATATATATATATATATATATATATATATATATATATACACATTAAGAATATTAAAATAAAATTATTTTTACAATTTGACTATTTGTAAAAGCTTATTTAAAGCTAGAGACATGTTAGCCTATTTAATGTCCTATTAGCCTATTTAGAGATAAGTCAAACGGCCTACTTGAAGTCTTTAATACGAAGCAGACTTTTAAAAAGGCTAACAGGCTAGGCCAGACTTTTAAAAAGGTCAGGTCAGACTCAAAATAAAGTATTTAACAGGTAACAAGGCAGGCTTAAGTTTTTAAATTTTTAGACAAGCCAGGCCTATTTAAGTAAAGCCTGGTCTGGCCTGACCTATTCCTACCCCTGGTTCGGTGGATGGTTAATGAATATAATAAGGTATCACAACTCATTAATCATCCACTAAATGTAATTAACCGCGAATTTGAACTTCATTAATCATGTATATTTGAACACCTGGAAATCGTGGTAAACGACATTTAAATCCGCGGTTAATTATGTTCGGTGGATGATTAATGAGTTATGACATCTTTTTATATCGATTAACCATCTATCGAACGTAATTAATCGAGTATTTTAACTGATTTAACAATCTAAATTGGTGTTGAAAATTGACGTTACTTAGTGCCCGTTTGTTTTATAGTTGGGAGGTACCAAAATTCCGTCTGGGCTCTCAAACCCAGTTGTTACAGTAACTTCATGTGTTTGGGTACGAAATTCAGTTGAAAATAATTGATTCCTTATTGGTCAAAATTGAGTTTTGTGGAAGCAAAACCTTTTAGTTTTTCCATTGAAAATAATTGATTCTAGATGTAAGACCCACAAAATTCTACATATTTACACCTCAAAAGTGATTTTACATTATCATTCAAATAAAATCAATTTTTCTAAACCTACTTTTAAAATATTATTACCAAACATAAATCAAATTTTTTTAACTTAATTTTTTAAAATCAATTCTTTTAAAATCAATTTTATCAAAATATAAAACACTCAAGTCAGTGTTCAAATAACACAATTGTTACTAAAATAGAAAAACACGCTTTCTTATTCGTAGTTCAGAGTGGCGTGGGTGGACTCAGTGAGTGACTGACGACGTTAACTTACCTTTTACTGAGTGCGTGAAATAATGTGAAGTGTTGCAGTTTCCGAGTACTTCGATTTTGGACTGTGTTTGCTTGCCTAATAGAATCATGCCACGTCGTTTATATTAACTTAAGAATCACGTTCGCTACGAAAACGGTAAGAGAAAGTGAAAAGGACACTTTTGGGCTGGGGCCACACCTATCCACAATTGATAAAAAAAGGGCAAACTTGGGTTTGGCTTCGAATTTTTATTTTATTTTATTTTTATTAATAATTATAAGAAATTATCTTATATTTATTTTATTTCCAATTTTCGATAATCTATGCAGATTTTTTTTTTGATTGTGTATGCAGAAAAATCTTTAAAAATAAGAAATAAAATGAAAATAAAAAATATATTATTTTACAATTATTAATGAAAATTGAAAATAAAAACAGAAATGTTTTTTTTTCCTTTGACTTGAAAACAAAAATATTTGCTTATTACAGAAATCGTTTCAATTTTTTTAATGTTAGTTTCCTTTCTAGGATTTAAATATTTTAAAAAGAATAATTTATTTTATAAAAGAGTTTAATTGTTATATACTGTTAGTATAAAGTTTTTTACCCGAACAACCAATCACAATTTATGATATGGAAGGATGACTTTTAAGGTGATTAGGATAAGACTCAAAGATTTTTAATGTTCTAATAAATTATGTGACAGTATATAACAATTAAACTCTTTGGGTAACGTTTGATATCTAGAATGTTTTATTCTCAGGCAAACTATATTCTCAGGAATATGATTCTCGGGAATAAAGTTTTCCCACCTTCACTAGTGGGAATAGAGTTTTCCCAAGTTTATAACTATCATTCACTAATTTCATTTCCAGGAATCTTTTATGACTGGAAATAACTTTTTAAAACTTATATCAAATATGAAAAACTTTTATTCTCATATCTATATTTCCATGAATACTTTTATAAAACTTATATCAAACGCTACCTTGTAAAAATAGAAATGGTCGTTAATTATTAGTCAAAATGATTGAAACATGCGGATTTTTTATTTTTATTTTTGACAATTATGCGGATATTTTTTTATAAAAAACATGCGGATGTTTTCAAACTTAGAAAAAAATATATAATCAGTTACATTGAAAGGAAAAATATTTAAAATAATAAATTATATATACATAGTTAACCCAAGTAAAATCTAAAAAAAATTAAAAGAGATAAGAAAAATATTTAAATCAAAAAATTTATCAAAAATCTGAAATTTAAATACTAAAAAAGAAAAAAAAAAAAGGATTAAATCTATCATTAACCCCTATATATTAAATTAGAGTTCTCAACCTTGTACTTATAGTAATAAGAAATATTAACCCTCAATATGAAAAGAATTAATAGAAAAAATAAGCAACCAAACATGGAAATGCATTTTAAAAACCACACGAGCCCTTCGGAGGATGAGCGACGTTATAGAAAATGATCGACCTTCTAGAGTAGACATGACAACAAGACTCAAACCTGCAGATATCCACCCGAACTCGGCTGACTTTGACAGGGAAAACCCGCTTTGACTAGGGACGGGGTGTGTAACATCCCCGGCTGCTCTATGGATTGACGACTGTCCCCACAGACCAACACGGGTCTTTTCAGCGTGCTTTGTCCTCACTCACACACTTCCTGGGAAAACTTCCCAGGAGGTCACCCATCCCAAAATTGCTCCAAGTCAAGCACGCTTAACTGTGGAGTTCTTAAGTGATGGGCTCCCTAAAAGAAGATGCATCATGTTAGTATAGGTAGTACCAATCAATTCATATAAGCCTTCCTCAACTGTTTAGTCCCATACCTACACAGTCTCAGGATCCCTCTCATTCGGGCGTGTAATCGGTTCATTCATGTGTCCCTCCGCCTAGAAGCCTGCCCGGAGCCGCTCCTTGTCCGTGCCTTCTTGCACCGGCGACCACTCCCCGCCCTCGTCGGCACCCGGGTGTTACATGCCCACCAGCTTCTGCATGGTTCGTCCCCGAACCACGCCGTATTGGGAGAGGTGCCGCTCTGATACCATTTGTAACATCCCTAGCTGCTCTATGGATTGACGACTGTCCCCACAGACCAACACGGGTCTTTTCAGCGTGCTTTGTCCTCACTCACACACTTCCTGGGAAAACTTCCCAGGAGGTCACCCATCCCAAAATTGCTCCAAGTCAAGTACGCTTAACTGTGGAGTTCTTAAGTGATGGGCTCCCTAAAAGAAGATGCATCTTGTTAGTATAGGTAGTACTAATCAATTCATATAAGCCTTCCTCAACTGTCTAGTCCCATACCTACACGGTCTCAGGATCCCTCTCATTCGGGTGTGTAATCGGTTCATTCATGTGTCCCTCCGCCTAGAAGCCTGCCCGGAGCCGCTCCTTGTCCGTGCCTTCTTGCACCGGCGACCACTCCCCGCCCTCTTCGGCACCCGGGTGTTACAGGGTGGGGATGGGGATACTGATACCCAGGGGTGTAACGGGTCGGTTTGGTTCGATTTTTTACCCAAAAAAAAAACGGAACCAACCAAATTTGATTGGTTCGATTTGGTTCGGGTTCAAGAGATTTTTTTCACAAAACCCGAACCAAACCAAACCGACGAAGTACAAGTTGGTTCGGTTCATCGGGTTCACTATCAAAACATGAAGAAGAAAAAAAAATAAAAAATACAAAGTCACACCCCTTGCAAAATATGCTCACTAACCCTATTGATTTCTGCTAGCCCCACTCAGTCTCTACCCTTCTTTTTTCCTCATCTTCATCTCTAATCTCTTATCTTCATCTACGTTCTCTTGTTGCTTCATCTTCTTTCTTCTTGCCTTCTCCTCCTTCTTATTTTGTAACCACTAGAAACGTACAATTCATCATCTCCTCCTTGCGAAACATACAGTGCTCGACGAAGGATGGCGGTGCCTCGATGGAGTTGCTTGGACAGAGGACGGCACGACTTGGACAAGGATGAAGCACTATGGAGGAGCCTGGTCATGAAGCACGACTTTGTGGTGGTCTGGTCACCGACGGAGCTTGGAAATGGAAGAGGCGACGAGTCGACGACACCGATCTTCACACCAACGCGAAGCAATGAACCTAATGGTGGTGATGCAGAGAGTGTGCGCGCGGCTGAGGATGCCGATCTGGTCACGACCGGAGAGTGTGCGGCGACGAAGGAATATGTTTGTGGTGGTGTGGCGCAAGTGAGGGTGAGGCAGGGAGCGTGTGAAGAAGTAAGGACCGAGGAGATAGACATTAGGTCATGAAAATAAGTTAGAAATTGTGGATAATGTAATGCCATCGGGTCGGTCATCGGGTCATTGGATTTGAAAGCCAGAATCCAATACCCGAACCAAAAAGAGTCGGTTCCAATTGGTTTGGTTCGGGTTTTTGAAACCCGCATGCTTTTGAAACCCAATACCCCCGCATCTTTGGGTTAATAAATCTTGTCCCGAGATACCAAGTGATGTCCTTTGTGCTTCCCCAAATGAAATTCATATAGATTTTCTCAGCTTCATCACAAACAGAAAGAGGGATAAAGGCACCTTGCATAATGTAACCAGGAATTCTAGCCAACCATGACCGAGCAAGAGTGACTCTCCCTGAAAAAAATAATGAATTGACTTTCCACATTGCAAGCTTCTTCCTCATCCGATCCAAAAGGTAAAGGAATTTTTGGAGATTCTCTGATACAACATAGGTGCACCAAGGTACTGACCAAGATCCTTTGTTTCTGATACTCCCAGCAACTAACTAAGACCAGCAACAACACTCGAATCCATTTTGCAGGAAAAGACTTTAGACTTTGCTAAATTAACCTTTTGTCCTGAGCAGCAGCAGAATTCATCGATTATGTGTTTAATCAGCAATACTTGATCCTCATTAGTCTCAACAACCATAATCAGATCATCCACGAAACAAATGTGTGAGAGCAAAAGTCCCACACCTCTACCAAACTTCAAAGGCTTCCAAGCACCTGAATTGACGAGGTATTTGATTCCATGGCCCAGCCTTTCAACAGCAAGGATGAAAAGATAAGGGGAAATAGGATCCCCTTGCCTTAATCCTCTAAAAGAGTTGAAAGAATTTGATTGAGCTCCATTCCAGCTGACACTTAAAGAAGCATACGAAATGCAATGTTCAATAAGTGAGCAGATCTGTCGAGGAATATGCATCAGCCTAAGAGTATCCATAATGAACACCCACCCAAGCCTATCATAGGTTTTCTCAAGGTCCAACTTCAAAATCATATAACCCTTATTACCTTGAAACTGATTAAGAGAATGAATAACTTCCTGGAGGACAAGGGTATTATTATGAGTAGATCTCTCAAGAATGAAGCTACTTTGAGTGTAATCCACAACATAAGGCAAAATTGATCTCAACATCTGAGAGATGACCTTGGTTAGAATTTGTAACTAACATTGCATAAAGCAATCGACCTCAACTGATTGACTTGTGAAGAAGCATCACATTTAGGGATAAAGGTCAGCAAGGTTTGATTTACCTCACTAACCTTGTTAGGGGAACGAAAACAATCCATGACAAACTTATGAATGGAGGCACTAGTGAGATGCCATTGAGACTTAAAAGAAAAATGGGTGAAAACCATCAGACCCATGGGCCTTGTAGTTTTTCATACTGGACAGCGCTTGTTTAGTTTCCTCTAATGTCACGCCACTCTGAAGCATACACAAATCCTCTGGCTTGGTAGCGGGGAATGAACTCTGGTAAGAAATTGGTAATTTGCCAACTGTGAACTTGAATAGAGATTTCTATAAAACAGAAGCACGAGGCCTTGTAAGGTAGCATCATCATATATCCCATTACCATCTGGATCAGTGAGAGAATTGATACAATTCCTTCTTCTGCGCGTTAGAGTTGATTGGTGGGGAAAATGGGTATTTAAATCTCACATGTTGATCCATTTCCTATGGCTTGTTGGAACCAATAATTTTCTTGTTGACAGATAATAGAACAATATTCTTCCCATGACTCTTTGTGAAGTACAATTAATTGATCAAATTGAATTACTAAGCAACACTCTATTAGTGTCTTCTAGCCTTCTCAGAACTCTTTCCTTTCGTTTGAAAATATTACCAAAGACATCTCTATTCCATTATGTGTCACAGATATACACCAAAATTCATTCGGTTAGAATTTCAGTTAGTTTGCCAACTGCTTTTCAGTTAGTTATTGCATAGTTATTTATGATTAGTCATACTATGTATAAATAGATAGTTCTGTAATTTTTTTTGTATTGAATTGAATGAAGAAGTATTGGTCTTTCTTCTCAAGCAATCTTCCTCTCTTTCTCTACTCCACTTTCTCTGTTTTCTACATGGTATCAATTTTATGCTGCATATTCTCACTCTGATTCTCCCTCCTCTTATCTTCTTCTTCTCGATTGCTTCCATTGCAAGTTATCTTGTATAGCTTCGTTTCACTTCTTCAATTTGTTGAAGATTCCTCGATTCGGTTAGAAGCAGATGGCTACACCAATCATGGATCCTTCAAACCCCTATTATCTTAATCCAAATGAGACCACTGGTTGCTCTCTAGTTTCGGCTCCTCTTCTTGGCTCGGGAAGCAATTACCATACTTGGTCAAGATCGATGACCATTGCCCTCAAGATCAAGAACAAACTTCAATTTGTAGATGGCTCAATTGTGAAGCCCGATGTCACAGATTTGATGTTCAAACCCTGGGATCGATGCAACACTCAAGTTCTCTCTTGGCTGCATAAATCAATTGAGCCTTCCATTCTTGAAAAAATCCTTTGGATTGATACTGGCTATGAGATTTGGAATGATCTCAAGAAAAGATACTTTCAAGGTGATATCTTTAGAATATCGGATTTGCAAGACGAAATCTATCTTTGCAAGCAAGGCGATCGTTCCATCACAACCTACTTCACCCACATGAAAGGTTTGTGGCAGGAATTGATCAATTTTAGGCCTATTCCCCAATGTTTGTGTGTTGTTAAATGTTCTTGTACCTTGATCCCTATTATTCAAAAATATAGGGAAGTTGATCATGTAATTCGTTTTTTGAAAAACCTTAATGATCAATATAGTGCAGTCAGATCCCAGATCATGTTAATGAAACCCTTACCTGATGTTGATGAAGTATTCAATATGCTTATTCAGCAAGAAAGACAGTTTAATGGTGTTGGCTTTGATGAGCATAAAATACTTGCAAATATTATTGACCATGGTGTTATGGATCGAGGCAGAAACAAAGGAAGAGGGGGTAAGCCTTATTCTAATGGCAGAGGCAAAATTCGAAGCACTAAAATGTGCACATTCTGTCACAAGTCAGGTCATACAGTGGATGTATGCTATAAGAAGCATGGTTATCCACCAAACTATTTCGAGAATAGTGCAGTTAATCATTTTTCCATGAGATGATGAAGCGCACGATGTTGATGATGATAGAAGTATTGCTTCTCACATTCCTCATAAGGAAAAGGTGGAGGCTTCAAGTGTTGGTTTTACTCCAGAACAACACAAAGCCTTACTGGTACTACTACAACAGTCAAGTGCACAGCATCACACAAACCATTTAACCACTCATTCTTCTGACCAAAAGCCCTCAGGTACAATCTGCACATTTTCTAAATTGCAAAATATTCAAAGATGGATCCTTCATACAGGAGCCACAGACCATGTTTGTTTTTCACTTTATGAATTCCAAACCTACAAGAAAATTAGGCCTATCCTGGTTAAGCTTCCTGATGGAAGTCAAATTCATGCCAACATTTCAGGGACAGTAATCTTTTCCCCTAGTCTTTACCTTACTGATGTATTATACATTCCCTCTTTTAATTTCAATATTGTGTCTATTTCCAAGCTCACCATTTCCCTACATTGTCAATTCTTGTTTTCTAACACTGAGTGCATAATACAGGACAATCATACTTTGAAGATGATTGGTGCAGCTGAGCTCCAATTTGGCTTATATGCTTTGAAGTCTTCAAGTATGCTGGTTTCTCCTTCGGTTGCCGTGAACTCTATATCAGCCTCCAATTGCAACATTTAGCATCAAAGACTAGGCCATCTCTCTAACGAGAAACTTGTTAGCCTACAAAAGCATTATTCATTCATTGAGTTTGAAAAATCTAAAGGTACATGTGATGTGTGTCATCTAGCAAAACAGAAAAGACTTCCTTTTTGTAATAGTTTAAGTCATACAATATCTCCTTTTGAAATAATACACATTGATATTTGGGGACCTATTTCCATTCCCTCTATGTTTGGCCATAAATACTTTCTTACAGTTGTAGATGATTACACACGATACACATGCATCCTTTTAATGAAAACAAAAAATGAGGTTGTTGCTCATATCAAAAAATTTTCAAACTTAGTTGAAACACAATCTGATTCAAAAATAAAATGCATAAGATCCGATAATGGCAAGGAATTTTACTTAACTGATTTTTATGCATCCAAAGGGATTCTCCACCAAACCACTTGTGTGGAGACTCCACAACAAAATGGAATTGTGGAAAGAAAGCATCAGCATATCTTGGCAGTAGCTAGAGCACTCCTTTTTCAAGCCAAATTGCCAAAACTCTTTTGGAATTATGCCATTGCACATGCTGTTTTTCTTATCAACAGACAACCTTCCTCTTTTCTATCAAATAAAACACCTTGCTTCATGCTGCATAAACAACTTCCAGAACTTTCACACATCCGAATTTTTGGCTGTTTATGCTATGCCAATACACTACAAGCACATAGAAGGAAATTGGACCCTAGGTCAAGAAAATCTATTTTTTTGGGATTCAAAAATGTTACAAAAGGATACATATTGTTTGACTTGAACAACAGAGAAACCTTTGTCTCTAGAAATGTCATTTTCTATGAGGATCATTTTCCATACCAATCTCAACAAGAGCCAATTCAAAATGTTTTCTCAAAACCAGTTTCCAACAGACACGCCTATTATTCCTGAGCCCAACCAAAATCCACAAGGTGACACTGAACCAACAACCCACTTGTCTGCTGCTTTTGTCCCTATCAGCAACACTCCTGCAGAAAACAATGAGTCTACCCTTGTTCCCATCATTCCTACAATAAGGCATTCTAACATAACCAAGAAGGTACCAACATACTTGACTGATTATCACTGCACATTGCTAAATAGCACAGTTTCTCAGCCATCATCAACAGTAAGGTATCCAATTTCACACCACATGTCACTACAACACCTTTCCAGTTTTTATAAACACTGTATTTTAGCCATTTCTTCTGTTACTAAACCCAAAACGTACAAAGATGCAATTGCTCATGACTGTTGGCAGCAGGCCATTAAGACTGAGTTGGTGGCTTTAGAGAAAAACAACACTTGGACTCTCACTCCTCTTCCTCCTGGAAAGAAGACTATAGGTTGCAAGTGGGTGTTTAAAATTAAACACAGAGCAGATGGGTCTATAGAAAGGTATAAGGCAAGACTAGTAGCCAAGGGCTACACTCAAACAGCTGAGATAGACTATATGGAAACTTTCAGCCCAGTTGTTAAGATGACAACAATCAGGGTACTCATGGCTCTTGCATCTACTTTTAGCTGGCACTTACATTAGTTAGATGTCAATACAACCTTCCTACATGGAGACCTTGAAGAAGTGTACATGCAAGCTCCAAAGGGTCTGCCCACTTCTGATCCATCCCTTGTATGCAAGCTTGAGAAGTCTTTGTATGGACTCAAGCAAGCTAGCAGACAATGGAATGCTAAGCTTACTCAAGTCCTGTTGCAATCTGGTTATCTCCAATCTAAATCGGATTATTATTTGTTCACCAAATCAAACCTGACCAGCTTTACTGTAATCCTTGTGTATGTGGATGATTTGGTCCTATCAGGAAATGATCTTAATGAAATCAACTATATGAAGGAACTGTTGGACAGAAAGTTTAGTATAAAGGATATTAGAGAACTCAGATATTTCTTGGGCTTTGAAATTGCTAGATCAAAGCAAGGCATTAGTTTATGTCAAAGGAAGTATGCCATGGACCTGCTTGAGGACACGGGCATGGTAGCTGCAAAGCCATGCTCAACTCCTATGGACTCAAAAATCCGGTTACATAAGAAAGCAGGTGAACCCTTAGTTGATTCCACTAGCTATAGAAAGCTCATTGGTAGACTTCTATACTTAACTCACACAAGACCAGATATTTCATTTGTTGTGAGTAATCTCAGCCAATTTTTGGAGTCAACCACTCATGACCACAATCAAGCTGCAATGAGAATTGTGAGGTACATCAAGGGATCTCCAGGACAAGGATTGTTCTTTCCCTCATCCTCCTCGACACCACTTTAAAGGGGTTTAGTGATTCGATTTGGGGTACTTGTCCGGATACCGGAAAGTCCATCACCTGGTTTTTGTTTCTTCTTAGGCTCATCGCTTATTTCATGGAAATGTAAGAAGCAAACCACAGTGTCAAGGTCATCATCAGAGGCAGAATACCGAGCACTTGCTCAAGCAACTTGTGAAGCACAATGGCTCCTCTACTTGCTACATGATTTTGGAATCAGTTCATGCTTGCCTGCCATCCTTTATTGTGACAACCAATCTGCCCTCCATATAGCTGCAAATCCAGTGTTTCATGAGAGAACGAAACACATTGAGATTGATTGCCATATAGTTCGAAACAAAGTACAAGAAGGAGTCCTACACTTATTGCCTATTTCAACTTCACTGCAGGTTGCAGACATACTCACCAAACCTTTAGCCCCAGGTCCCTTCCATTCTATACATTCCAAGCTTGACATGATTAACATCCATTCCAGCTTGAAGGGGGTGTCACAGATATACACCAAAATTCATTCGGTTAGAATTTCAGTTAGTTTGCCAACTGTTTTTCAGTTAGTTTTCAGTTAGTTATTGCACATTTATTTATGATTAGTCATACTATGTATAAATAGATAGTTCTGTAATTTTTTTTTCTGTATTGAATTGAATGAAGAAGTATTGATCTTTCTTCTCAAGCAATCTTCCTCTCTCTCTGCTCCACTTTCTCTGTTTTCTACATTATGTGATAGTAAAAATAGTGCGATTAATGTTCTGGACCCAAGGAGAAGATTGGACCCAAGAACTCCTCACTTGGTTTGCGTAGTCGGGATGGTCAACCGAGGAGCCCAAAAACTTGAAATATCTCTGTTTGAGACTAGCATTGTCTTATTATATATTTATTTATTTATTTTGATAAATCATTGTAATTAAAGCCTTTAACTTCCCGATGACATCTAAGGGCTTCGACCCTTTGAATCGAGACTAATCTTCGTTGGACTTTTTAGAACCGTGAATTGACCCTTGATTTTCAACCTCCCCAATTATAATGTCTGCCACCTCCTATTAGTTATGAAAATTGGAAAATAAAAACATTACCAACATGTTGTTAATTTCCATGGGTGTGCGGGGCGGATGGAATCGAATCGGGTCGAGTAAAAATCCGTACCCGGCCGATTGAGAAACAATAAGCTGGTTCTCCCTCGTTCCCTGAAAACCCTTGCTTCTGATCTGAGAAGTGAGAAGCATGGCATCGTTTGGGTCTCTGAAATCGAGCATATTCGACAGAGAAGAGAGAAAACAGTGCGTCTTCATTTCATTTCATTTCATTTCATTTCCCTCTCTTTTTTGGATTTTCATTCCCTAACCTAAACCTTTATTCAATTTCAATTGCAATTGCAGGCAGTACCAGGCGCATATTCGAGGCCTCAATGCATACGACCGCCACAAAAAATTCATTAATGATTACGGTATCTTTCTACGAATGTGTATTTAGAAATTTAAGGGAGGTTGTTACTGATACTTTTGTTTCGGCTAAAATACGTTTTTGGTTCTTATCTTTCGGGTAAAATTAATTTTGGTCTTTTATTTTTAAAAAGATTCATTTTAGTCATTTATATTTTAAAAGTGATCCAAAATGGTCCTTTCATATAGACTACGATTAGCGGAGTAAGTAACAGAGCTTACGGGTCACCTTTGAAACATAAAGGACTAAAATGAACATTTTTAATGATCATTTTGGGTCACTTTTGAAGCATAAATGATTAAAATGAATCTTTTTAAAGATAAATGACCAAAATGAATTTTACCCAAAAGATAAAGTACAAAATGTATTTTAGCCCTTTTGTTTTCTATGGATGTATCCTCAGCAAAATTATTTTGTATTTTTTTAAGAAAAAGTTCGGTTAAAATATTTATAGTCATTTCAAGTTCGATTTTCTTTCTAGTTTATTTTGTTTTGTTTGTTTGGTACAGTGTCATTTGGTTTAGGAATGGACAATAAGGAACGAATCAAATTTTGAGCACTTGATTTGGTAATGGTTATATATGTCCTAGAGGAAATGGATGATGAACATTCTCCTCCACTTAGAAGGAAGGAGGCTACAATCATCCATAAATTCAAACTCCCCTTGTTAGTAACTATACTTGTGATTTTCTATTTTGTTGCTAGTTCAAATTCAAGAAAAAAGATGGTCTAGATAGTCTCTAGAGACAAGTTTACTATATTCTTCTCATGTCTTACTTGGGCTTAGTTATCAGAATTTGGTGTGGTTGAACCAATTTGATTTGTGAATCATGTTTATGGAGAAACTTCTAAAGTCTGTTTTTTTTAAAAAATAAAATTGTAATATAATTTTAACAGCTAGGAATTTGTTTCAGATGCCAGATTGCCCGGAGTGGACTATGGGAAATCAATCAAATTTTGAGCATTTGATTTGGTTGGTTCTCTGTGTCCTACAGGAAAAGGATGATGAACAGTCTCCTCCACTTAGAAGGAAGGAGGCTACAATCATCCTTAAATACTCCCATTTTTAGTAGCTATAGCAGTGAATCTTCTTCTGGTGCTAGTACCAATCCAAGGAAAAGATGGTATAAATGCAAGTTTGCTAATGTTCTTATGCCTTCCACTTGGTTGTGTGATCAGAATTTGTTACGGGTTTGTGATGACGAGGCTTATATTGTCTTGCTGTGGCCTGATAGTGGAAGCTTTCTTTTGTTTTTATTTTCCATGATCTGCTGGAAGTGTGATGGAGAGATCAGAAAACTAATGAAGAAATATAGATTTAGTGTTAGGGAAAGTAAAAGAGAGGATGATATCTAACAAAAGTAAATTGAGAATACTACTGATAGATGTAATATGTTGCAAAACACTAACTTAATACATTTTTTTATACTAAGTAAGGATCCTCTAAAATGAGCTCGTTTCGAAAGTAAGAAAGTAATGATGTGTTCATCCTTAATTTAATAAAGTGAATCAAGATTTCAACCTATTAGATGATCTAAGAGTATATACATTCTTACTTTCTCACTTTATAGACAACCTCACTGTAGAGGTGCTTTTTCCATTTATACTGATGGTTAGGTTAAGTACTAGTACTGTTACTAGGTGGGGTCAACTATATCGTTCAAATGACGTCATTTGTTTTTTTTTATAAACCATGTTTTCAAGAAGGTCATATAATTTTTTGTCAATTTTTCATGGTTTCACCTATATTTTTTCTGTCTCCTTCTTCCTTTATCTCCTTGGCCAGTGGATTAAGCAACTTTACCCCCATTGAGTCAGGAAGTGATTGTGGATTGTGCAGATCACTTGAATTGCCTATAGCCTATATAGGCCTAAAAGGAATAACTTTCTCATCCAATGCCCCCTCACTTTGGCCAAAAGGTTTTAGCTTTTCAACAATTGAACAGGGGAAAATTTCCCTTTCAGAACAAGCATTAATAAAGTGACCTTCTAGAGGCCCGTTCTTGTCCTCTATTGGATCTTGACAAGGGAGAATTCACTCTGTCCTTTCTGAAAATTTAGTTTTTTGATATAGCACAATGACATTGTTTGATCCATTTAGCCGACCTCACCTAGTGAGAAAATACTTCTGCTGTTGTTGTGGTTGCTGTTGTTTTGCTGGAAGTTTTTATAGCATTGTTGTTCACTGCAATCATTTTCAGTTATAAATGCTTCAAGTTGTTTTTACCATTTTGTTACTGCTGGAGGATATTTCAGTTTAGTATTTTTTTAGTTTCTCTGTATTATTTTCCAAACTGAAATTCTTCTAAGATTTATTTTGTGGGATTACAGTTAGTCTCTATGGGAAAGAAAAACCTTCAAACTTAAAGTTGCCTATTAAAACAGATCAGGACACGCTAAGAGAAGGCTACAGGTATGCTCGTTATCTTGCTCTATCTTAAGTTAAAACTTAAAACTGATGGCAATTTCTTTGACAATATTCTTGGAGGAGCTTCTCATAATGTCTCTTCTGCTATAACAAAATGGAATGAGCCTTCCCTCCCTTTTTCTCCTTTTAAATTTTATATTATTTTTCCTAACTCTCCATTTCTCATTTTATTTGCCATCTAGTGTAGCTTTTCGAGATTTTCCAATGAAATCACAATACATTCAAATGCATTCTTCAAAACTTACATGAGTGATTTGACCTAGATATAAGAGTGAAACCGTGATTAGTTGAGTGCTTATATTTGGCAGTTGGTACTCTTGTGAATTCAGCCTTTTCCCAGCTACAGCAAAATGGGCTTCTATCATTTGCTGCTTGTGCAACTATATTGAAACTACTGTGAATATGATTAAATTTTCCACCCTATTTAATATGCATTGGGAGCTCCCCTTATGATATCTTTTTATTAATGGGAAAAACGTTTTTCCTTCATCCCTTATCATTTTTTCTCTAAGCTGGTATTTTTGTTGGAATTTTAAATTGTTAATTCAAATGTATTGCAAGATTCATACGCTCTGAGGAAGATGACATGAATCCATCATGGGAACAAAGGCTGGTGAAGCGCTATTATGATAAGCTTTTTAAGGAGTATCCTTTCCAAACATATTCATTTATTGGAAAAAAAGAGTTATTTATGTGTTTTAATATGGTTAAAGAGAGTAACTTTATTAGCCAAATACACCACTAATTTTGCCCTGCTATTGAATTTAGTTGTACTTGTTGGCTTGTTACCTTGAATCTTTTTAAGATACTGCCTTGCTGACATGTCACAGTACAAGAGCGGTAAGGTAATTACTTGTTACTTATGACATACTTTTTGCTAGATTGAAAACTATTGCCACCATTTTATGCTTATTTTTATGACTAAAACTCTATTGGTCTTGAAGATTTAGGATCCATATCAATTGAGACCTTGACAAATTCTTTTTTTCTATCAGTTTACTTCCTGAGGGCTCATGTGCCTTCAATTGAGTCATTCTGTGGAACTTATCCACGTGAAGCAAACAAAATGTAAAGGACTCAATCTATTCAGGGCTCAATTGACTCTGACCCTATCACTTTGGATGATCAAAATAATGTTTTAATTCTTTTTTATTTTAGTTTTGGTGAATCATATTTACACCTAAGGGTCAGAAATTATTCTGTTCCTCTACCTTTCTGCCCAAATGGCAAGGTGGGTGCCACTAGACAGATCAAGGCTCCTGCTTTGGTTTATGTTAGCAATATCATATCTTGCAGGATAAGCTACATATCTCGGTATCAGATCTGCATTCTTTGAATCTTAGTTAAAAATCATGGTAAATTTTTGTTTGTTTGTTAATATCCATTTTTTAAAGATGACAATGGTTAATTTGTATTCTTGTATTGCAAATTATTTGAAATTCTTTTTGAGATAGAGAGGGTTTTTATCTTCATCTCATTAGGTGTTAAGAGGGTTTTTATTATCTCTAAAACTCATTTTAGTGATCTAGACTCTAGAGTACATCTTTAAAGATCATATTGCTAATAAATGGAACTTTTTTTGTAGATTGGTCTCAGGTGGAGGACAGAGAAGGAAGTCATGTCTGGCAAGGGTATTTATTTTTCTTTAAATGGATAGTTTTACTTAGTATTGATTCCCTTGCTCCCTTCCCCTGTCTCACAATTATATTTGAAATAAGTGCTTTCTGGTTTTTCTACAGGCTTCAATTAATTTTTATGCTAAGGAACTCGGCCATTGAAATTGTCTGCTAATCACCAAACAAATAAATGTCTGATTTAAAGTTTAATTGAGTTTGATGTACTTTGTATATTCCCAACATTTTTTTTTCATGTGATAGAACAATCATTTGATTAAGTAATCTTTTGAATATTCGAATGTTCTGTAACTGGTCCTTCAGGTAGAAATGTGCACAACTGCACATCTTTTTAGAAAAAATGAAATTTGAGTATATTTATTTGTTTTTAATGAAATGATGCTCTATCAGTGATATTACCTTCTTTGGGGACTTGTTGGTCGTGTTTCCACATATTTGATTTTTTATAGAAGAAATTTCTTTAAAAAAAAAATAGTGAAGTACATATGGGAAGAACATGTTGCCCCTTCATTCTTTGGTGTAACGGACCTTTCAACTAACAACATGATCTCCTCTCTGTTTGCCCACGACTGAACAAAGAAAGTCCCTCATGATTTTCTCTGTTGCTTGGGACACTTCCATGTCGTTAAAAAGAGCCTGAGATCTTAGTTGCGAACACTAGCCAAACAGGTTTGGACATGGGTAAATCCTAAAAAGATGATGCTTGAGATTTACCACCCTAAGTAACTCCCAAGTGAGATGCCATTTCAGAACCTAACAAGCAGCCATGGCTACATAGATAGAAAGAACCTGATTATCTATGTTAAAACCAGCAAAGCTGCTCTTAGCTAAGTAAGTTAACCTTCAGATCAGAGATAGCCAATAGAAAGAACCTTCAAAAAGGCATCACTATCCTCCTCTAGAAGAGCAGCAAATTGAATATGGGATTTTATGACATTCTCTGAACTTTAATAACCTAATATGACTCCCATCCTGTAGCTCTGGCGCGATGCATGCTTTAGCACTTTAAAAAGTTTTCCGTTCTTCCACCAGTAGCCACTGTGTGGAGTCTTGAGTTAGCATCTCCATCTTTTACATTTGAGCGTAGATATTTATTTCCAATTGATTTCCTCCGTAAGCAACAGCTCTTCAAACTCCTTCCCCAACCTTGATAATCTCATACCCCTTTGTTCCTAAGAAAGAGCTTCTTTCAATTCTAATTTGTGTGGACAGTCAAACTCTCATAGAATCTCTTATGAACCTCCGAAACATTTTGATTCCATTTTTTAAATTTCTTCGTAAGCGTTTGCGGAGATCATGCTAACACAAGCTGGAGTCCTTTACTTTCTCTTTGGCTTGTGCTATTCTGTTTGCATTGTTGTAGAAATAGTTGTCTTTAATTTGCTATATATTTTGAAAATATCTTTGATTAGAATCCTATTCGATTTTAGAATTAATTGATTACATAACTTTGCAGGCCAGTTCATATGTGGTAACAAGCATTGCAATGAGAAAAATGGATTAGCAAGCTATGAGGTAAATTCTTCTATTAGTATTAATCTATCAATTTCACTAGTCTGCCAAAGAAGGACATGACATGAAGATAGTCCAATCAAGAGGGGTAGGAGAAAACTGAAGAAATCATGAGAAAAAACCATTAAAAAGGACCTATTCTAATTTTTTTTACTGAAAATCTGGTTTTTGATAGAACCTAATGGCATCAATTGATCCAAGCAGCCAACCCAACCTAGTGGCATAAGACCTGGTTTTTGATGTTTTGTCTTGTTTCATGAATGAATTATGCTATTCTTCTTTAATCATTCTATCAGCAGCTTCTGCTTGAGGGCTGGGGAGTTGTTATTTGTGTATATCTCATTAGGTGTTCACACTCCTGTATGCTCTATGCTTCAAATTACAGGTGAACTTTTCTTACTTTGAAGCTGGAGAAAACAAACAAGCCCTAGTTAAACTGGTAACATGTGAGAGGTGAGTCAATATTAGGCACTGCTTGTTTTGTTACTTATGCCATTGTTCTCTTCATACTGGAAAAGTGGAAATTCACTTGTAGCTTTTATTTTGAAATTCTGCAAATGTCCTTCTGAATGGTGCTTACTTATCATATTTGTTAAATGCGTGCTCCCCTTCTTGTTATGGCTATGCACTTTGTCTTATTTTTGAAGCTTAAACAGTTTTACTTCATGAAGTTTACTTTGTTATGCCCCATGCAACTCATAAGTGTAATTTTGTTACTGTTTATAAATCCTGTTTTGGTATTTGGTATTTGGTATTTGGTAATTGCATGGGACTTCGATTGCATCACTTGGGAAATGTCAGTATAGATGGCTCTTTGAAGTACATGACTTTTATTAATCTGTCGGCAGTTGCATTGTTTCATGATATTAAGTTGGATCATCTGACCATGATTGAGAGTTTTCCACCTTTGGAAGTGATTGCTTGTTTGAGATTCTGTTGAAGATCTTTCTAAATATCTTCCTGGCTTCTAAAATTACCTTCAAGCATCAATGCAAATCAGCAAATGTGCTATGGCAATTTCATTGGATCTGATACAAAATCTGCTTAGGACTGATTGTCTTATCAAAATGTTTTGAAGCTTACGGATGTAATTGCCTTGTTAATATTATAAATTATTGAATTATCTTCTTATTATTCATTGAAAAAACTCCAAATTCATCAAGCACGTCTTGATAACAATTCCCAAACATAAGACTGATTCTTCCAAAAGCAATTCTTGCAAAAGTAATTCTCTTCAAAATTTTGAATTTTAAATTCCCGAGCATACCTAACTTTTAGTATGTAATGATGTGCATTTGTGGGTCACCTGCTTTTGACATATTTCCATTTAAAGCTTATTGTGTAGAATCCTTTTTTAAAATTGATTTGAAGTAGGGAAATGATCTGTCTGACACATTACTATGTAATTCTAGCTAGAAATTCAAATGTATGACATGTTTTCATATCTATGGGTGGAAGTGTCTCCTTTAAATGTACTTGTTGAATTTGAAGGTTTTTAGATAGGGAAAGAGGAAAAGAGAGAAACAAACTAAGAAATAATAAGACTGATATTGAATTGATGTAATGATGATGTGATTACAGAAAACAACCCAAGAGTCCTATTTATACTAAAAGTAGAATCCTAATCTTAATCAAATAGAGAATCAAATAATAAAATATAAATAAGAAATAAATCCTAAGAGATTATCTAGGATACTCTAAGATATGCTAAGATATGAAAAGATATTATCAGATATTTCTCTGATTTTCTAACACTCCCCCTCAAGCTAAAGCTTACTAAGCTTTAAGCTTGTAATATGAAAACAATGCATATTCCCCCTCAAATTAAAATTTAAAATAAAAAACCGAGCTCCACGAAAATAATGGTTGGAAAGCAACTCAACAATGTTGGAGAGGCCGGAGATAGTTGCTGGAAAGATAACTTAGCAAGATAGCTGGAATGATCATCAGCCTGACAAATTTTTTTGCAAGTAATCTAGCAGCAAGATCCGAACTTCTCAAAACCATATTCAGAAGCTTCAACAACAATATCGGAGACCCAAATTATTTCAAATTGAAATTAAGTTAGACAACTACTTCCGGGACTGAGACGAGGCCAATGCATCTAGGACAAGGGGCCAAGGCTAGTGCATCTGGGAGAAAGACGGGCCAGTGCATCTAGGAAAAGAGCCGGGCCAGTGCATCTGGGACAATGAGTTGGGCTAGTGTGAGTCATAGCCAACATAAGTCAATCATCGACGGAAATAGAAGTCACGACTAATATGATTCATATGTGGGAAAAGAGTCACCACCGAAATGATCGTCGGTGGAACAAAAGTCACCACTAATATGATTCATCCATGGGAAATGGGTTACAACCGGAATGATCGTCGGTGGGAAGAGATGCCACACTGGTATGATGGGGAGTCCTTAGGAGTATCTGAGGAGGTAGAACTAGCCATGGGTCAGAACACAAATGCAAATAATCGAAATCACAGGTACCTGAACCGTACAACACACAGGGACGTTGCTCAAAAGAGTTCCGATGAAGGAGTCGAGCATGGATCCAGAGAGAGCGGGGAATGGCGAGTTCAGCGCTGGAAACGGTGATCAGAGGACACATGTGGACAGATCGACGGCAGGCGAGTCCGTCAGTGGTGTCAGCGGCCGCAGACGACGGCGGACGGTAGCTGACAACGGCTAACGGGACAGGAACGCCGGTCGGAAAGAAGAAGGACGCCCCGGAAAAGAACACGATGGAGGAGAGAAAAGAATTCTTTTTTGTTCCATCTTTTTTTTTGTATAGCTAAGAAGATGATTAGAGTTCCTTCATACTTATCGGAACTCCGCAGTGGAATAGTGACGGTATAGGTCACGAAGGATGGTACCTTTGCCTGGCTCTAGATACCATGTTGAATTTGAAGGTTTTTAGATAAGGAAAGAGGAAAAGAGAGAAACAAACTAAGAAATAATAAGACTGATATTGAATTGATGTAATGATGATGTGATTACAAAAAACAAACCAATAGTCCTATTTATACTAAAAGTAGAACCCTAATCTTAATCAAATAGAGAATCAAATAATAAAATATAAATAAGAAATAAATCCTAAGAGATTATCTAGGATACTCTAAGATATGTTAAGATATGAAAAGATATTATCAGATATTTCTCGTACAAATGGTTTTGCTTGACATTTTTTGTTGAAGGTTTTGTGGCAAATCAAATTTGAAATTGTTTCATTTTTGCTCTCGATTTTTTTTGAATAGGTGTGCACGGAAACTTAATTACAAGAGGCAGAAAGAGAAGGAGCGATTAGAAAAAAGAGAACAAGAAGATGATAGAGGAAAGAGGTGAGAACATTGCTCCCGAATCCTTTCTTATTCTTTCACTTTGTTATTGACTACAAAATATGGAGATTGAATCCTTTCATTTTTAGGAAGCGGTCAAAGAGTGATGATGATATAGACGAGTTCCAAGAAAGCAAGGAGAGAAGGCGGAAAGGTTTGTAGTTGCTCTATTTTACTAGTGGATGGCCATTTATACATCATGATGTGCTAATCCGTATTTTTCAGTTTATCATTTGTTTATTTTGCAGGATTGTCCTGGTTATTTTGGCCCTTTAACCTTTTTTTTTCCAGAAAAATAATGATAATAAGCATTAGATGAACTTGACACCAATTGTTGTGCTTAATACAGTAATTAATTCATTTAACGGTTGCTTAATGGTGCATTGCACCACTTTTAGTAGGATATTTTTGGAAAAATTAATTTGTTTGTTACGGACACGGTTGAGTCTTGTCTTAGATAGGATAATTTGTGCACTGTACGGTGCTTCTGAGATGGCTGAAAAGGCTTCAAAATGTATGTGGATTGAGGTTATCGTACCTTCCTATGGAAGCACATTTGCTTTATATTTGGTTATTGATTTCGCCTCTTTAGTAAAAGGTTGTCAACTTGTCATCATTAATTTAATTCTGTCGTCACTCAAGATGTATGTCTAATGAGAAGCTTGGTTAAAAAACGATTAAAAGCCTTTACTGCAAGTGAAAAACCTTGGATACTAAAATGATGTGACACTTTTATTGATTGTGTAAATAAGTTTTACACTGTAATGGTCGGTTAAATTTCAAGTTAAAACTCAAATCTTAACCTATTTGATTTGACTGGTGAAATTTTGGGTTCATTTTTAAGCATGAAGATGGGGGGCACACATTGCCTGCTTGACTTGCTTCTTTGTAGTTGATTCAATGTTTTGAAATCCTTTGCCTAACATTCAGTTGTCTGCTATAAGCTTAAACTTTTTGTTTTTCAATCATGTATTTACAGGGAAAAGGACTTCAATTTCAGACAGTGATCATAAAATTGATGATGATGAAGACTTTGATGAGTTTCTTGAGGAGATGTTTCCCTGATCTTAGCCTGATTGATTACCATGCCTGTAAAAGTACATCCTGACACCAAACTCGGGCAAGATAGAAAAGGTTAGCCAGTTTATTTGTGAAGTCGGTGATCTGCATTCTGCAGTGCCTAAAATACAGGAATCATGTGACTATGATGCTTTGGACTACTTATTACCAGGGAATTTCTGTGATACTTTGGTGAATGTGGTACTCAAGATAAGTTGTCAACAAATAATCAATAGCCAATGAAATGTTTGACAACTCAACGTGAGTAAAGGGATGGATAGCGTAGCATTTCCCTTATTTCCGCTTACCTTGTAAAATCCAAAGAATATTGTGCACTGTAACTGTATATAATGTAATAGGCGAGTTTGTATTCTGTACAGCATGAAAATTGCAATGCGGAAGGATCTGGACTCGTTTTTCCACAAGTAGTGGTATACTTATCCCTAGACGGGGCGTAAAATATTGTAAAATTTATAATTATTAGGCGACCAAAAATCCATCTGGTGATATGAAAATTTGTAATATGGTTTTTGGAAAAAAAAAATAAGTCCACTCTTAAAATATTGGGCCTGGCCTTAATGAGTCAACTTTATTCTAGAGCTATTATTGAGTAAACTTATTTTATACAAATGGTGTAGATCATGATACAAAGCAATGTCTAAAAGATGAAAAGGAAGTTGTGTGGATATGGTTGCTTTAAATTAAATGACCAAGTATCTTCTCCAATTCTTTTATTTTTCTTCCACCATCTGTTCCCAAACTCGTATCCTCGCTATATCTGAGAGTCGCAATTCTTTCAATTTAGAAAGACATCTCAATTACCTTTTTTTTTTTTACAGTGACATCTCAATTACCTTAGATAAGTTAATTGAGTTAATTTAAACTATTTTCGATCAGAATCAAGGAAATCACGGGCAACTATGTAAAAAATTACACATAATGTGATGTAGTAAACCAAAAGTTTTTGGGCTACATGGTAATCTTGTCTTTACTTGGAAGCATTGTTTCTCTCTTGGATAACTTGCTAACTTCATTGATTTTTTGATATATTATCCCTGAATGTTATGGAGAAGATCAGTGTGCGTTTGTCGTTAGATTATTTGTCACACAACATAAAATGTGTAAGGATACAAAATTTATATGTTGAAAAATCACAATAATTTATAAAGTTATATATTTTTAAAGATATTACTAATTACTAATAAAAATTTGAACAATGTTACTTGTACATTTTATATTCAATTTTTTTATTATTATACGATAATATATGTTTATGTGTGTATTGAAACCTTCCAACATTTATATAGTTTTCTTTCACTGTGCTACACACACTCGACTGTAGGAAGTGTAACCTTTGTCATGTATTTTACTGTATGCTATTATCCCCATCACATCACATCAATATGATATATGCAATAGATCCTCTCGGTGTTGCTTACGTATTTCTGTGTGTGTTGTTTGCTAAGAAATAAGAATGCCTCTTATCTTATCTTCAAGATGCCTTAGCCTTACTGCATTGCTATCATTGACTGACTTGTTCGAAGACCAAAAACAGCCAAGCTTTCTTGGTAAAAAGATTCTCCCATAATGAAATGTACATCATTTTTTTAAGAAAATTAATCGATATTTATTTTGGTGCATTTGTAAGACACAAAGTGATTTGCAGCTGACAAATGAGTGTCTTTGGCAGGGTTGGGGCGTCGTGGTCTACTGACTCACCCGAAGGTACGAGTCTGACACCCTAACGAAAGTTTACAGTATCAAATCGATTAAATTAATATTTTGATCTCTACATGTAGCATGTATTTTTTATTTGATACTTATTTATAAAAAATTATTAAAATGATCCATGTATGTAAAAAAAAATCTTCATTTGGTTCCTATATATTATCCGTTTGGTCTTTATATGAGTAAAAAATTATTAAATCAGTTCTTAAAATTTTATACGACAGGAATAAAAGAAGAACTTTTTATACGTATAGAGACCATTTTAATAATTTTTTATATATAAAAATCAAATTAAAAATTCCTATCATATATAAGAAACAAAATATTATTTTAAGCTATAGAATTTTACAATTAGAGACACAGAGCAGCTGTCACCTTTATTCTTCAGTATTTCTCATTTCTCAGCCACTAGTTCGATTTGCGGCGCCAACACAAAATTATTTGGGGGATACATTAGTGTTTGGTTTCTTTTTTATTTGTATTTATTGCTGATATATTTTTATTTATAATTATAATTTTTTATGTTTTTTTAATTTTAAATGATAAATAAAAATATTTTTTTATTTTACTTTTATAAAATTTAAAATAAAAATTAATTAAATTTATTGTAATTATAAATAAAAATATATCAATTAAAAATAAATAAAACGAAGCAAACCTCTGATTGGTTTTCATTCGAGTAAATAGCCAAAATGGTCTCTGAAATTGTGAGGTCGTGTCAAGTTGGTCCCTCAAATTAACGAAATTTCAAAAAGGTCCCTGAAACTGTCAAACGTTGATCAAGTTAGTCCCTCCGTTAGTCAGGGTTCGTTGACGCCGTTAACGGCGCTTATGTGGCATGTTAAATGCCGATTTGGCTGCCAACTCATCCTGCCACGTAAGATGGGCACTATACACGCATATTTGAGGGACCAAATTGATACAGGAACCAAATTGACACTCAAATTTTTTTCAAAAACCCTAACGTTCATCTTCTTCTTCCCCAATGTCTCTGGTTCGTCTCTCTCACTCTCTTCCCACTCTCCGTGCTGCCTCCTTATCTGTTCTGTTGTCTCTGCATCACTCTCCTTATTGCTTGCAAGCCTGAACCGAAGACGAAGGAGATGAGGAAAGGGGGTAATGGGTCTTCCCTGCGAAGTGGGTAGTAATCCTTAGGGTTAATGGGTCTGAAACACATGTGTAAGCACATGTTGATGTGTTTTCATTACTGCTGCACTTTGATATTTGAATAAATTGCTAATTTGATGATGTGTTTTCTGAAGAACCACGACAAATTTAGGAACCAGGAAATGCTCAACAACCAGTTCAAGCTCAGCCTACACAGGAAGTGCAGGTGAATGCACCTCAGAGGGTATGTATGCAGGGACTAATTTGATACTAAGTTATTAATTTCAAGGACTAATATGATATTAAGTAGAACATTACAAGGATCATTTTGATACTAATTTTTCGAGTTCATCTGTGTAAGCAAGAAACACCAACAGCACCCACACAGAAGGACCAGAAATAGTAGAAAATGAGGTAAAAACCTTCTACCACATCACATTAGATTCAATATCATGTCATAGCTCTCTTGTCAATGCTGATTTGATGAAATGGATATGCTTTTGGAAACAAAATTCACTTTTTTTAAATAAATAAAAAATAACAGGATTCAGAATATAAGGCAGCAGGCAAATGAAATTGAAGAAGTTAGAACAATACCAATTACTGTAAGGCAATTGGAAGCTTTTATTAGGTAGAGTGAAGTACTTGCAAAGAAGTATTGCTATTGTTCTTGATCAGACTTCATACCTTTCGTTAAGAACTCTATCTAGTGAACTTAATATAAATATCAAAACATTTGGTGGTGCCTGTATAAGCACAGTGAGGTAGCAAGCAGTTTCATATACCATGATAAGGCTTAGCATCGTGTCATCCAAATTTGATCGGTAGGTTATTGTGCACGACTAGCAACCAGAATGCTTATTTTCCATTTAAGAAAAAAAAAAACTAGATGTATTCTATGTGCACTGAACCACTCCCACAATATTTGTTTATATGCTTTTAATTAATATCACTAACTATTTAAATCTCTTCCATGACAGGACATGGTGTTTGATCAAGTTTCCCTGACTTGCGGCCATATATTCTGCTATATTTGTGCTTGCTCGGCTGCAATAGTACCTATTGTTAATGGACTTAATGTAGCCTTGTATAGTGCTGCAATAGTACCTATTTGGCAATAGTACTTATTTGGCTTGGTGCTGCTTGTTTGTTTGGTTGGATCGTTTCCTTTTTTGCTCGGCTGCAATAGTACCTATTGTTAATGGACTTAATGTAGCCTTGTATAGTGTGGTGGCATAGGTACAGGCATTGGTGGAAAAGTGCTGGTGTTGGTGCCCTGACTGGTGTAGCCTTCTCCATGGGTGGTGTTCCTGCCGGGATCCGGTTTATCGGAACCCCGCCGTGAACGTTGAACCAAGGATGAATATTGGGGTTGTTTTAGGATTTGGCTTGACAGAATTCGGTGATTCCGGTCCTACGTATCCCGAAGGGAATCAAAGCCGGACGTAGTTCTTGATTCGACCATTGGCCATGGTGATCTCGATCTCTTAATTTTGTATCGGACGAATACTAGGGAGCAAGGACTCTCTGGTAGTCTCTTGGTCGGCACTAGTTTCTCTAATACGCTTAAGAGAGAGTCACCTCTGTTCAGTGAAAAGTGAGTCTCTTATGAGGGGTACTCCTCCTTTTATAATAGGATTCCCCTATCTCTTAGAGATCTGATATATCTCTTAATATCTTTTAGAGATTTGATTTGTCTCTTAATATCTTTTAGAGATCTGATTTGTCTCTTAATATCTTTTAGAGATTTGATTTATCTCTTAATATCTCTTTGAGATAATATTCTTTAATTTAAGGGATATTATCTCTTTTAACCAGATAAGGTTATTTTGGATAATATCAGGATTTAATGTTAATATCTTATTCATTTAATTAAGTGATCTTTGATTTATTATCCTTAATCTTCGGACTGGGCCGGGTACTTGAGCTCGGTGGCCGGGTTAGTAACCTCGGCCCGTACACAAGCCCCCCAAGCTTTGAGCTGATGAAGTGTAAAAGCTTTCATGATGCTAGCCGAGCTCAGGAACTCGGTTTCATTGTTTGTCTTTTAGGCGAGGTGAAGCCTTTGGCCGAGCGTCACATTTTGTCCATATATATGCATCCTCCATCTCGGTGAGCGGTTCGGGTGACCGAGCTTATGTCACTTTGCATCTCGGCTCATACACAAGCCCCCCCAAGCTCCGAGCCAATGGCGTGGGAGCTTTCTGTTGGAGCCGAGGTTAGTCGCGGTGGAAGTGATTGCTTTGTGCTGACGCCATGTTTTCTCGAGCCCCGAGATGGAGGAGAAACGTTACCCGTGTGACACGTGGCCCTCGTTGCACTGTTCTCGAGATTTTTTGATTATGGCGTGCTTCTAGTTTCTCGTGAGGGCGGTTTAGTACCCTGACATTACTGCCACATGTGGCTTTCCCATTCGGTTGGCGAATTTGGTCAGAGATACGAGGGGACGTTTCCCTGCCCTCGCCCAACTACCCTCATTAATGCGAGAGGGGGGTGTTGTCCTCGTCTTTCATAAATTAGGGCGAGGCCATGGGTAAAGGTGCTCCTGTGAACCCTAGACCCCTTTTCTCGTGTCATTTCTAACCCGAGCGTTCATACTTTCCTTCTACTGCAGGTACGCCCATTTCCTCTATTTCAAGTTCCCTGTCTTTTTATTTCTTGATTACTCCTCCATGGAATCTTCCTTTGAGGTATCCCAGGATGTCTCTTCTGGGATTCAGGTTGTTGAACCTGAAATCCTTCTAGTTGGGGGCTCTCCCCATTCTTCCCCATCCTCTTCTCATGGTGGCGGTGGTGCCGCTGGTGGTTATTCCTCCTCCGATGGGAGCAGCTCAGCCACTGTTGACGCGGCTCCCACCCCCAAACGCCGCAGGCGTACCACCAGAGCACCCAGGGTGCCATACCCTGATATCGTCATTCCTGGGTACTTCTGGGTGAAGCCCGATGTAGGGGCTTTTCACTCGAACTTTAGGAACTTTGAATCCCTCTTTCCCTTACAAAACAAAATCTCTTCCCTCGAGGGCGGGGTTCAGTGTCTCCCATGTACTGGGAATGAACATGTCTTCCTTCATCCCTCTCTAGGGGAGCCTTCTTTTACTTACGTATACAAGACCTTATATGCACAAATTGGAGTCCGTCTTCCTTTTTCCGAGTTTGAGTGCGATGTCTTGAAGATTATGAATGTTGCTCCTACCCAGCTTCACCCGAACAGTTGGGCCTTTCTAAAGGCCTTCCAGATCCTGTGTGAGCAGATAGGCATAGTGGCCACTGCTCCCATCTTTCTTTATTTTTATAAGGTTAGGTTTGGGGACCGGGTCGGCTGGATCTCCCTCAATGGGGCCGAGTCGGGAGGTATTATCGGACTCTACAAGAGTTCGTATAAGTCCTTCAAGTCGGACTTCTTCAAAGTCCGGCCCACTATCGGGCACGAGTCTTTATTTTATGACTCGGATGGAGTTTCCAGATTTCCCCTTTACTGGCAACCCCACCCCACCAAATTCAATAGTTATGATATCGGCTGCATGACAGCGCAGGAGAGAGCCGACGTTGAGTTCCTTAAACTCTATCCTCGACCATTGCCCTGTGGTAGACTTTTGTTGCTTCCTAAGTCATCAACCCGGCAAGCCGATTTTGAGTGTAAGTAGTAGCTGTTAGGTGCTTTACTTATTTAACCATGCATTCGTATCTAACCTGCTCATCTCTTTGCAGTGATAATGGGCAAGTTCAACTACAAAGCTTTGGTGAAGAAGTCATCTGCAGGCGGATTAGCTGCTGCTGCCGATATTAAGGGAAAAAAGAAGAAGTCTACCGAAGCTTCCGAGCTTAATACTCGTCCTTTGAAGAAGACAAGAGCTGATCCGGCACCCGAGGTGCCAACCGGAAACTCTCCCCCGCACCTGATGATAGGGGAGACTCCTCCTTCCGGAATCCGGCCGAGCAGTGCTCCCTTGGTGACCGACCTTACATCGGACACCAAGTGGTATAATGGTAATTGTAATCCGGGGATTAGCTCTCTCTGGGGCAACGAGTGCGATCCTGGTGGCCTGATTGACTGCCAGGTGCTAAAGCCATCTGATGCCCGGCTGCTGCTAGAACAGGGCCCCGAGGGAAGTATGGAGGCGGCTGGTGCTTATGCCCTCCGCATTGCTTCCATTACCCGCTTCTGGAGCCAGCACCTTGCTGAAAATGCGAAGAAGATAGAGGCGATGAGGGCGGATGCAGCCCGAGCCTTGAGGGTGAGAGATGAGATTACTCAGGCTATGGCCAAGTGCGAGGAACAAAGTCGGGTTATCGGGCAGCTGAAGGCCCAGAAGATGCAGCTGGAAGAAAGCCGTGCTACTCTTACAGCCGAGTTAGAAGTGGAAAGAGCTGACCGACTCAACCTTCAGAATATGGTGAAAGGGCTGGAAGCCGAGAAGGAAGCTATCCCGGAGTTGCGGAAGTTGCTGGAGGACGAGAGGGAGGCGAATCAGAGGCTCCGTGCTGATTTAGCTGAAGCTGAGACGTCAATCATGAGGGAGCATGTAAACGGTTTCTCTCGAGCCGTGAAGCAACTCCAGCACTTCAACCCTATTGCCGACTTCTCGAGCGCCGACGTGGATAAGGATTTCAACCAAGATGGGATACTTGTGCCATTGGCCGATCTTGAAGATGAGGATGAGGCCTCAACTCAGGGAGAAGAGGGTGAGGTCCAATTGGACGAGGAAGGTGAAATGGGCCGACCTGGCCAGGTAGACCTGATTGCTCCTGATGTCGATGTGGACCTCGAGTCATGATGTTGTATAAGTAGTTTTAAGGTTAACTCATGTATTATGTGTATTCGGGGACTTCCCCTTTTAACTTAGTGAAACTTCTTCAGATATTTTTGAATCTTATTTATATTTTGGCAATTTTTCCGATGTCTTATGGATTCGGTTTGTTATCCTTGATTGATTAATGCTACCTGATACATCTTTACAGGTTCGGCACTTTGATCTTAATCGGTCGAATGTGGTTCTTGCTTTTTTTTTTTTTAAGGAGTCAAGTGTAAGTAGTTTCTTCTCTTACTTAGGAGTCGAGCGTAAGTAGTTTCTTCTCTTACTTAGGAGCCGAGTAGTTTCTTCTCTTACTTAGGAGCCGAGTATAAGTAGTTTCTTCTCTTACTTAGGAGCCGAGTGTAAGTAGTTTCTTCTCTTACTTAGGAGCCGAGTATAAGTAGTTTCTTCTCTTACTTAGGAGCCGAGTGTAAGTAGTTTCTTCTCTTACTTAGGAGCCGAGTATAAGTAGTTTCTTCTCTTACTTAGGAGCCAAGTGATATAATAGCTCAATTGAAGAAAACTAGAATTTTGATTCATTAATTTTTCTTGTGTGCCTCATTAAAACCTTCTCGGCCAAAACCTCGTGGGAAAAAGACCGAGATAGGAAAAAGAGTGCATCACTTCTAACTTTAACTAAAATAAAATTTGAGATGGGAAGTGTTCCAAGTCCTAGGAATCAACTTTCCTGACAACTCTTCAAGCCTGTAGGCACCATTTCCTAGATTTTCTACTATCCTGAATGGTCCTGACCAATTTGCCGCGAGCTTACCCTCCCTGGAGTCTTTTCTCGCGTCGCTTTGCAGTCTTAGCACCAGGTCGCCCTGTACAAATTCCCTTGGGCGTAGCCTTGAGTTGTACTTCCGAGTTGCCTTTCGCTTGCACAGCTCTTCCCTTATCCTCGCTGCATCTCGGACTTCTTCGACCATGTCGAGCTCAACTCGGAGTTGTTCATTATTTTGGCTTTCATTGTAGTGCTGTCTTCGAAATGAGAGCTCACCGAGTTCCACTGGAACCATGGCATCGGTTCCATAGGTTAGTTTGAACGGTGTCTCTCCCGTTGAGGATTGTGGCGAACAATGGTAAGCCCACAGAATGCTTGGCAACTGCTCAACCCAAGCTCCTTTTGATTGTCCCAACCTTCTTTTGAGCTCGTGTAGAATAACCTTATTTGCTGCCTCTGCCTGGACATTTGTTTGCGGATACTCAACCGAGGTTACTTTGTGTTTAATTCCGAGGTTGGAATAGAACTCTCCGAGCTCCTTATCAGTGAATTGCTTCCCGTTATCTGTAACAACTGCATAGGGAAGGCCATGCCTGCATATAATATTTTTCCATACAAAATCCTGGACCTTCTTGGCGGTTATCATAGCCAATGGCTCTGCTTCAATCCACTTGGTGAAGTAATCTACTCCTACCAAGAGGAACTTGACTTGACCCTTAGCCACTGGGAAGGGACCAACTATGTCCATCCCCCACATGGTAAAGGGCCACGACGAGAACATGGAGTGGAGCTCCTCTCCTGGAGCACGGGCTATGTTGGCGAACTTCTGACAAGGGTCACACTTATTGGTCCAGTTCGAACAATCGAGTCTCATGGTTGGCCAATAGAACCCTGCTCGCAAGATCCGAGCTGCCAGAGATCGGCCGCCTGAATGCAGTCCGCAGATTCCTCGGTGCATCTCATCCATTACATACTCTGATTGCTCCTTTGTGAGGCATTTTAGCAACGGCCTGGAAAATCCCCTTTTGTACAGTTCTCCGTCGAGGATGGTGTAGTGACAAGATTTCAGACGGATCCTTCTCGCCTCCCTTTGGTCATTCGGTAGTTTGTCCGAGATAAGGTACTCCCAAATCGGAGTCATCCAGCCCCGGTCAAGGTGCTCGGTCACTGTCACTTCGGCACTTTTGATGCTCGGCTGGTGGATGCTTTCTTGAATGAAAGTCTTGAGTTGGCCAGCCTTCTTTGTGCTTGCTAATTTGGAAAGCAAATCTGCTCTGGAGTTTTCTTCTCGAGGTATGTGCTCAATGGAGAAATGCTCAAACTCGGAGATGAGACTATTGACCTTGCAGAGATATCTGGTTAATTGGGGGTCCTTTGTCTGATAATTGCCGGCAACTTGTCCTGTTACGAGCTGTGAGTCACTTCGGCACTTTAGTTCTCGAACCCCGACTTCTTTTGCTAACAATAGCCCAGCTATGAGGGCTTCATACTCTGCTTGGTTGTTTGAAGCAGTGAACCCAAACTTCAACGATTGCTCAAGGACTAGATCATCGGGCCCTTCAAGAATTATTCCAGCCCCGCTTCCTTTCTGGTTAGATGATCCATCAACGTACAGGAGCCAGAGAGAGGATTCCGACCTCGGTTCGGAAGAAAGCTCGGCAATAAAATCTGAGAGGCACTGGGCTTTCATTGGCCCCCTCGGTTCATACCGTAGGCCAAACTCTGACAGCTCCACTGACCAAGTTATCATTCGTCCGGCTAGGTCAGGTTTCCTGAGTACCTGCTTTATCGGGTGATCCGTCTTGACGATGACCTGATGAGATTGAAAGTAGGGTCGTAACTTCCGAGCTGCCATCACTAAGGCGAGAGACAGTTTTTCAATTACTTGGTATCTCGTTTCCGCGTCTTTCAAGATTCTACTGACATAGTATACCGGCATCTGTTGCTCTTCCTCTTCCTGGGTAATTACCGCACTGATTGCATAATCATTGACGGAGAGGTATAGGTAGAGATCCTTGCCGAGCTGAGGCCGAGTAAGAATTGGGGGAGAAGCCAAGAAAAGTTTCAGATCTTCGAATGCCTTCTCACATTCTTTAGTCCAAATGAAATCCTTTGGCTTCTTCAGGAGCTGGAAAAAAGGTCGTGCCTTTTCTGCGGACTTCGATAGAAAGCGGGATAGGGAGGCTAATCGGCCAGCCAGCCTTTGAATTTCCTTCACATTCCGAGGACTTCGCATTTCCATGACGGCCCTACATTTATCTGGATTGGCTTCGATGCCTCGATGGGTTAGCATATACCCTAAGAATTTCCCTCCCTGCACACCGAAAGAGCACTTCTCGGGATTCAGCCTCATATTGTACTTCCTGAGTTGCCCGAAGATTTCCTCGAGGTCGGCTGGGTGCTGACTCGGATCATCGGATTTTACTACCATGTCATCAACATACACTTCTAAGTTCTTTCCGATTTGATCTACGAAAACCTTGTCCATAAGCCTCTGATATGTTGCCCCAACATTTTTTAGGCCGAAAGGCATTACTCGGTAACAATAATTAGCCCCATCGGTCATGAACGCTGTTTTTTCCTCGTCGGGGGGGTACATCCTGATCTGGTTGTAACCGGAATATGCATCCAAGAAGGACAAAACCTTATAACCTGAGGCCCCATCCACTAGCCTGTCAATGTTGGGCAAGGGATAGGAATCCTTTGGGCACGCCTTGTTGAGGTCGGTATAGTCGGTGCACATGCACCATCTTCTATTGGCCTTTTTGACTAATACCACGTTGGCTAACCAAGTGGTGTATTTCACCTCGCGGATGAAATTAGCTTTGAGTAGTTTAAAGGTCTCCTCGGCCATAGCTCGGCGCCTTTCTTCACCTAGCTTCCTTTTTCTCCGAGTCACTGGTTTAGCTTCGGGACATACAGACAGCCTATGGCACATAAAGTTAGGGTCTATGCCCGGCATGTCCGATGTCTTCCAGGCGAACAGGTCAGCATTCTTTATTAGTACCATGTGAATCTTCTCTCTGAGTGAGGGGTCGAGCTGACTACCAACGTGGGTGCACTGTTCAGGATGGACTCCCAACTGGAACTTCTCTAAGGACTCCGTTGGTTCGGGTCTGGTCTCATACATCTCTGCCCTTGGGTCCAGCTCAAACATACTGACTGTACTTGCTGAATTTACCGAGCTGACCGAGCTTACCAGCTCTGCTTTACCTTCCTCTGTTTTCTCCGGGCCGTCCCGGTGACGGGAAACCTTCAAGCTGTCAACATAACACTGCCTTGCCAATTTTTGGTCAGCTCGGACTGAAACAATCTCCCCCGAGTCTGCTGGGAACTTCATTGTCAGGTGAGGAGTAGAGACAATTGCCCCGAGCTCATTCAACGTCGGTCTTCCGATTAGAATATTGTACGACGTGGTGGCATCTACGATGACATACCTGACAGATACAGACTTGGAGAGTCTGCCTTCTCCGAATGTTGTTAAGAGATCTATATATCCTCGAGTCTTGACTTGTTCCCCAGCAAATCCCACCAGCTTGTCCTCCTGTTCTTTAATTAGCTTTTCGGGGATGCCGAGCTTCTTAAAGGTCGCCAGGTAGAGGATGTCGGCCGAGCTTCCCTGATCAATAAGCGTTCGTCTGACCGAGAAGTTGGCCAGCTCGACCGTTATCACCATCGGGTCATCCTGGTTGGGGTCTACCCTTTGGAAGTCATCATCTGTGAATGTTATGGGGGGCCTTGCTCTTGGAGGTCTTCCAGACACTGTGCTAACAGATCGGAGAGCCTTGACATGCCGCTTCCGAGCTGAACTAGTTGCTCCTCCTCCTGCAAATCCCCCCGAGATTGTATTGATGACCCCCCTGATTCCTCCCTTCGATTCTTCTACCGGGGGCCTTTGGTTGTTCTGGCGATCTCCGCCTTGATGATTTCTTCGGTTGTTTGTATCTCGATCTCGGTCATCATTACCCTGTCTTCGTTGTCTCCGACCGTGTCGTCCCTCACCATTTCCATCTCGGCGGACGAATCGGTCAAGACGGCCTGCTCGCACTAACTCCTCAATCTTTTTCTGGAGTGTTGTGCATTCTTCAGTGGAGTGTCCATAGTTCTGATGCCACGCACATTCCTTGCTTCTGTCAGCATTGTTCCTTGTTTTGGACGGCTCAGGTAAGGTAAGCAATTCTGTTCTGCACACCTCCTGCAGGATGGCTGCCCGAGATCGGTTCAGTGGAGTGAAAGATGGATTCCTGGAATGCCTCTGCGGGGACTCTCTGGTCCTTCGTGAGTCCGACCCCCTGTTTCTGTCTTTGTTGGAGGCTGAGTTCTTGTCCCCGTAACCTCTTTCTTGCCTTTTAAATTCTAGCATCTCTTCTGAGTTCATGAACCCTGTAGCCTTTTCCTGTAGCTCCTCAAAATTTCTCGGTGGTTTCCGAGATAGGTACTCGAAGAATGGCCCTGGCTTGAGACCCGCCATAACGGTGTGAAGGCAGAGTTCCGAGCTCATATTCGGAATCAAGATCTGCTTTGCATTGAAGCGAGCCATGTAATCCCTGAGTGATTCATTTCTTTCCTGCCTGAAATTTACGAGTGAGACGGAGTGCCTCCTGTGTCTTCGGCTTGCCGCAAATTGTGCCGTGAACTTGGTTATGAGGGCATCAAAGGAGTCAATTGACTGAGGCGGCAGATTCGTTAACCAGGTCAGGGCTGGACCTTGCAGGGTAGTCGGGAAAACCTTGCACATGACGGCCTCTGAATCAGTCGCCAAGTAAATTGAGGATACAAAGGATTCTACATGCTCGGTTGGATCAGTAGTGCCATTGAATTTGTCTATGTTAAGGGGCTTAAAATGGGTTGGCACGTTTGTCTCATTAATGTCCTCGGTGAAGGGGAGCCTTGGACGTCGGTCTGATATTCTTTCTTTCTGGCTAGTCTTCTCTGCGTGGGACCTGACCTCCGATGCCCCAGGAGGAGGTCTGGTCTTGGATGCTCGGTTAGTGCCTCGAGGAGAGTGCGTCGGAGGCTCCTTGCTGGCCTCGGGTGAGGATTGTTCTCCGTCTGAAGGTGTCAGGGACCTTCCTCTCTTTTGGGCTTTTAAAAGCTTCTGATTTTGCGCCCGTATCTCCTCGTTCTCCTTGCGGAGCTGCTTGAGTTGCTCCATAATTTCCTCCAACCGAGGATTACCTTCACTGAGGGGAGGGAAAAGATGATTGTCATGGTTCTGGGCATCCGAAGTCTCCTGGCCCTCGTGATTCACGCTGCTTCCCCCTCCTCGCAATCCATTGCGTGTAGTCACCATCGAGCTCTTCTTGCGGAACCGGGGAAAGTTTCGCCTCGCCCCCACGGTGGGCGCCAAATGTTCCTGCCGGGATCCGGTTTATCGGAACCCCGCCGTGAACGTTGAACCAAGGATGAATATTGGGGTTGTTTTAGGATTTGGCTTGACAGAATTCGGTGATTCCGATCCTACGTATCCCGAAGGGAATCAAAGCCGGACGTAGTTCTTGATTCGACCCTTGGCCGTGGTGATCTCGATCTCTTAATTTTGTATCGGACGAATACTAGGGAGCAAGGACTCTCTGGTAGTCTCTTGGTCGGCACTAGTTTCTCTAATACGCTTAAGAGAGAGTCACCTCTGTTCAGTGAAAAGTGAGTCTCTTATGAGGGGTACTCCTCCTTTTATAATAGGATTCCCCTATCTCTTAGAGATCTGATTTATCTCTTAATATCTTTTAGAGATTTGATTTGTCTCTTAATATCTTTTAGAGATCTGATTTGTCTCTTAATATCTTTTAGAGATTTGATTTATCTCTTAATATCTCTTTGAGATAATATTCCTTAATTTAAGGGATATTATCTCTTTTAACCAGATAAGGTTATTTTGGATAATATCAGGATTTAATGTTAATATCTTATTCATTTAATTAAGTGATCTTTGATTTATTATCCTTAATCTTCGGACTGGGCCGGGTACTTGAGCTCGGTGGCCGGGTTAGTAACCTCGGCCCGTACAAGTGGTATAACTGGACCTCTCACACCATACCTTCTTGCTTGCACAGATGAACTCGAAAAATTAGTATCAAAATGGTCCTTGTAATGTTCTACTTAATATCATATTAGTCCTTGAAATTAATAACTTAGTATCAAATTAGTCCCTGCATACATACCCTCTGAGGTGCATTCACCTGCACTTCGTGTGTAGGCTGAGCTTGAACTGGTTGTTGAGCATTTCCTGGTTCACTACTACAGAAAAGGGCTTCAGTAGCGCTTTTTTTTGGCCTTTAGTAGCGCTTCGAAGCGCTATCTATTCACCCGCTACTGAAGGTGGGAGAGATTCAATAGCGCTTAAAAAAGCGCTACTGAAAGTAGGAATAGGTAGCGCTTCCTTGAGAAAGCGCTGTCTAAAGACAATCTATTACATACTTTAGACAGCGCTTCTCAAGAAAGCGCTGTCTATTTGTCACTTTAGGCAGCGTTTTTTCAAGAAAGCGCTACTGAAAGTAGGAATAGGTAGCACTTCCTTGAGAAAGCGCTGTCTAAAGACAATCTATTACATACTTTAGGTAGCGCTTCCTTGAGAAAGCGCTACCTATACCCCCTTTTTTTTCCTTCATTATTCACTGTTTTTCTACATTTCCCACCTGCACAACCATCCCTCATCAATTCACAGTAACACTACATTTAGGTACATCACACGCATACACATATATAATTAATGTACAAAGCTTACATATTGGTAAGCATATATATATATATATATATAAACCAAACCAAATATCAAAATCATGCATATATAACCAATTAATTAAGTAATATACTTTAACACAATTCACAGTAACAAATTGAATGAACCCCACCAAAAAAAAAGCAAGAGCTCTCTTTTTTCTATATTCTGCAGCTCTACAATACAATGACCAAGTCCAAGAATAATGCTAAGAAGCTAATACATTGGCTACATAATATTGCTGTCATTCCTCAAGTAGAGTTTTTGTCATTGCTGGAGAACGGTAGTTCTCATTGTTTCGGTTCATTGCCCGGACTGGCTCCGGGATGTTGACAGGCCCTGGAACAATGAGATGGTTTCTTCCGGGTCCATAAACATAATCCATCTTCACCTGCTTGAAATTTCAATCTCTGAGTTGAAGCTGTTCTTGCCTTTTCCCGTCAATGAATCACCTATATAAAATCAATTGTAAAGCAAGGTGTTAATAATTTTTTGAATCGTTGGTCACTAAAACAAAAAAACTTAAGCTGCGCGCATGAAAGTAAGTCATAACTTACTGTTTGGTGGACTCAGGTCTGTTTCATTTCTTTGTGTGTTTCCTGCCTTGTTTTCACTTTCGGGTAGGACTTTTGGTTGGCTATGTTATTATGGTTGTGCACTTTCTACTTGGTTCTCGCAACTAAGAACATGTTGGTCCTGCATTCATGTTGTTGGGGCTGCATTCATGTTGTTGTTTGGCAACTCACCCGAAAGCCCCAAACAAATGCCGAGTAGTATATTCTCCCAGTGCCTAAACCACATGTAACATCAACATCAACACCATTAAAGGTAGAAACTGATCCCTTCACACAATGTAACTGGAGTGTATTATTATGCCTCACATTACATATATACATGCAAAATGGTAGTACATATAAAGGGTATTGGACAGTAATGCATTATAAGATAGAACTTTGATAAGTGGAATAAAATGAATCCAAGTATGGCAACTCAATCCACACCTTTTATTTGACAAAGAGACTTAGTGTTAATCTAGCGTTCATTTCTGAATATGTCCTCACATGAAAATATATACTATTGGTTGAAGAGAGCTAGTAGAAAACGCCAACCAAAATAAGTATAGACCATATCAGATGAGAAGGTAGAACAACTTTCTGTGGCCAACTGATTCAATAATGCAAAAATAATAAACCAAGGATAGATACAGCCAAAGATGCAGCATACCTTCAATTTTTGACAAGAAATGCAAATGCAAAATAAATAAATGAATTTCAGTTTTAAGTTTGAAGTATAACACTGTCTTCAATCCAAAACATTCAGTTTTTGACAAGAAAAGGCATTTAACCTTCTCAAGGAACATAGGGTGATCCACAAAAACGCGATCAACTCCTCGCTTGTAGCAGTGATAGAAACGGACAGTTTCTACTCTGTCTCCAACTTTGATCTACCAAAAAAAAACAAGAAGAGGAAAACAGGACAATCAAAATCATTACTGAGAAATAATAGTTCTTAGTATACATTTGTAGACAACAAAAAAGTTACCTCCACCATCACACTAGTGTCCCAAGCATCCTGGTATTGGTCATAACGCGGTGACACTGTCATAACACGGTGCCCATTTCCCTAAATGAATTTGCATAAACCTATGTCAAGATATATAACAATGATGAAAGTAAAAATGTGTTTGGGTCTTTAGCATCTTAATTTTGGGTCCAAAATATTATTGAACTATTTATCCTAAACAGAATAAGCATATGGATCACTTATACCAATTAGTTACTTACAACCAATCATTGTGTTAACATTGCAAACTCTTACCCAACACCTGCATAAATAGAGCTTTAGAGAGCTTCTTAGGGTGAACAGTTCCATTGCTCAGTGTGTTTCCAGTTTCACTATCAAGACTTCAAGAGCCAGAACAGATGAGTCCTTTGTTCCGACTGCTAAAATGTTTTTCTCAAAACCATGCAAACTGAAGGTTTGGAACTATAGAGAGATGATACCAGCAGAAATTTCACTTGCAATATGTTTCTGATATATCAAAGTTGGGCCATCTATGTTAAAAACCGAAACCTGCAAAAAATGGATTTAACATACAAGGTATTAATAATTTTTGAATCGTTGGTCACTAAAACCAAAAAACTTAAGCTGCGCGCATGAAAGTAAGTCATAACTTACTGTTTGGTGGACTCAGGTCTGTTCTGTTTGCTGTGTGTTTCCTGCCTTGTTTTCACTTTCGGGTAGGACAAAGAAAAAAGAGACACTCGACCGCATCCACCACCCTCTAACAGACCAACAGAATTATGAATTAGCAATGAGAAAAATTAAGGTCAGAACAGCCTGAATGGATAGACTTGATAGATAATTATTACAGATGCAGCAACTTCAGCATTGACATTGTCATGAATCCATTTCCTCAAATCAGCATATACCTGGTCCAACACACATTGTCAATACAATGGAATAGGAAATTATTAAAGTAAATATTTTAATTTATTCAGATAAAATAAATAATTGACCATCAAGAAGATACTGAGTATAATGATAGTGATAACTCTACTGAAGCATCGGGTTAAGTAAAATACCTCCAATAGTGATTTCAATTCAGAGTCCTCCACATTATTGATGATGTTCCTCACCTTGATGGATGCTCTCCATAAGGATGCTCCCTAGCCACTGTTGCCATGCCATTTACGCTATTAAATTTTGATGTGATTAATTAAAATTTGAAGAAACAGACCCATCTTTATAACTCTGTCTCAATGCTTATATTTAGTTTTGAATCATCCATTGAAACATCAATCAAATTGTCAAGTTCGTCATTTTCCTTAGGTTGTTGGCTTGTAGCTTCCTAGCTCTCTTAACCTCTACAAGAATGTCACTGGTGCACAGCTTTTCCATCTTTTCCACTTTGCTACCAAGTTGACGCAATACTTAAGCTTCTTCAGCATTGATGACCTTCAAAGAAAACCATCCTAGATTTGAAAAACTAAGTCAACATATATACCAAGTGAATAGAAAAACCAAATTGTCTTGGCTAGTAACACTAAATATTATAATGGTTAGAATGCAAAGCTAACAACAACATTTAAAGCAAAGTTGGTAAGAACTAAATTAATAAATGGACATTCTAAGGGAACATCAACACACAAAATACGCAGAAGTAAAAATATTATGTACATACCCAAAAAAATCTAAGAGGAGATTGATAGTCATAACATGTAGCAGATTTGTATGTCATTGTTGAACTTCTATTAAAGCTTTTCTTCATGTAGCCTACTCCCAGGTTTCTTAACACAACAAAACCACTCCAAAAGGGTACTCAAAAAACAGATAAATATTTCAACTATTACCCAAAAGCATACACTTACTCACACACATAGAAAACAACAGTTTCTCAGCTGAAAACCAAAAGGGTATCCACAAAACTGAATCATGTTTCAAATGGGTCACTCTATACACAATTTCACATACATATATACCCACATACATGCATACCCAGAATACCCAGAAGAAATTAACATTGAATAATCACAAGAACAATGAAACAAAGTCGAGGAATGAACCTGCAAGGACGAAATCAGTGCAGTGTCCAGAATTTGTTCACATTCTTCTCAAACCAGAGGTGAAATCAGAGTTTATTCATGAACTTCTCCAAAACTGCGTAAGAAAACAAGGTGAAGAAGAGCATGAAATCGTAATGAAGAAATAAAAGAAGAAATAAGCATTGAATAATCACAAGAACAATGAAACAAGTTCAATAATCACAGAATGAACCTGGATGGAATAATGAGAAGAAGAAGAGAAGAGAGAACAACAAAAAATGTTCTGAGAGAAGAAGAGAGATACGCTATACAAAGGAGAAATTTCTGAATTAGAAGAACAAAGGGTTTGTTCCCAGCCCCAGCCGTCGCGTGCCGCCGCCGCGAGGCACCGTCTCACTCAGAACAAAACCGACTTCCCGAGCCACCACCGCCGTACTCCCCCCGCGACATCGCGAGAGAGACTGGCCGTCCCGAGCCAGCACCGCCGTGTGTTTGTAGTGGCTTACTCCGAAAGATAGATCCACGCGAGTTTAGATTCGCATCACAGATCCAGATCCGGTTTCCCCATCCGCCAGTACCTCCGTCGCTAGCAGCACTGCCGTTCTGAGCCAAGACCGCCGCGTCGAACTCGGACCGCCGCTGTCCCTACCCCTGGTCGACAACAACCTTCGTGCAAAAGTCGAAGAGGGAAGGAGCGAGGGAGTCACAGAGTGAGAGAAGAGGGAAGGGTCTGAGAAAGAGTCGCGCGAGGGTTTGAGTAGAGTCGCGCGAGAAGATGTGAGGGAAATATTTAGTAAAAGGGAATAGATAGCGCTTCTTTGAAAAAGCGCTATCTATTTACTTACATATAGTAGCGTTTTTTTTGAGGAAACGCTATCTATTCTCCTACTTATAGTAGCGTTTCCTCAAGAAAACGCTATCTATTCCTATCAATCTACATTCAATAGCGCTTCCTTAAAGAAGCGCTGTCTTAGAATAAGGAATAGATAGCGCTCTCTTAAGGAAGCGCTATTAAAAACCTTCCGCCTATTTTTCAGTAGCGTTTTTCATTGAAGCGCTACTGAAAGTGCGCTACTAAAACCCTTTTTTGTAGTAGTGGTTCCTAAATTTGTTGTGGTTCCTCAGCAAGCACATCATCAAATTAGCAATTTATTCAAATATCAAAGTGCAGCAGCAATGAAAACACATCAACATGTGCTTACACATGTGTTTCAGACCCATTAACCCTAAGGATTACTACCCACTTCACAGGGAAGACCCATTACCCCCTTTCCTCATCTCCTTCGTCTTCGATTCACGCTTGCAAGCAATAAGGAGAGTGATGCAGAGACAACATAACAGATAAGGAGGCAGCACGGAGAGTGGGAAGAGAGTGAGAGAGACGAACCAAAGACATTGGGGAAGAAGAAGATGAACGTTAGGGTTTTTGAAAAAAAAATCGAGTGTCAATTTGGTCCCTGTATCAATTTGGTCCCTCAAATATGCGTGTATAGTGCCCATCTTACGTGGCAGGATGAGTTGGCAGCCAAATCGGCACTTAACGTGCCACATAAGCGCCGTTAACGGCGTCAACGAACCCTGACTAACGGAGGGACTAACTTGATCAACGTTTGACAGTTTCAGGGACCTTTTTGAAATTTCGTTAATTTGAGGGACCAACTTGACACGACCTCACAGTTTCAGGGATCATTTTGGCTATTTACTCGTTTTCATTCCTTTATTATCAATTCACAAGGTCACTCGCTTTGCTTGATAAACACAACTAGTCTTGTAGCTTTCCAACTTTACAGCTTCTATTTGTGGTCTAATACAAGTCAAATAAATTTTTAAAAAGCATCTTTTAACCGATTTAATTAAGAGTTTAATTATTATACACCAATAGTGTCAAGTTTTTTATATCGTCAATTAACCAGAAATTATTTTATAAATAATTTTTATGGTGGTTATCATAAGAGTCAAAATATTTTAATGATTTGTCAATTTCTAATTAATTGATATTATAAAAAATCTTTATATTGTCAGTAGATATCAATTAAATCCTTTAATTAATATATATTGTTAGCATAAAGATTTTTTTGTAATGTTAGTCATTCTTAAATTATTACGTCATAAAAAAATATTTGATTCTTATCATAACTATTTTTAAAAGTACATTTGAATGATTTGTGATTGATTGATGATATAAAAAATTTTATACTGTCGTGTATCAAAATTAAAAGAATTGTTTTATTTAAGAAGCATCAACATTTTTTTGTGCTTCCATCAATGTTAATACTGATGTATAGGACATGACATTATTGTCGTTGATAATGTCATACAAGAAAATTGAAATAATTAGTTTTCTTTGTTGACGTGACAAATAATTAGGTTTTTCTTTTGTATGTATTGAAGAATTCGTGTGCTATTTGAAAAAGAGTATGAATGTCAATGGCCAATCAGGTTAGATTTAAAAACAAAAATAACGTGGTAAGATAAACTACCGGTATATTTATGGCTACACAAGCACAGGGATGATGTTACGTATAGCTACAAATAGGAATTGATTAAATAGTGATGTAGTTATAGTTGTTTTAGTATGTAAGAATTAAGATTGGCTTTACTCTGATTGTATCATTTTTTCCTAATATTAATTAACAAGTGTAAGCACCCGTGCGTACCATAAGATTTTTTTTCCCCAAAAGTGATATAATGCATATATATTTATCGAAATGTGATATAAAATATAATTCATATTATATCTACGAGAACCTTTCACTCTTTTATCTATCATATAATTTCAAAATCAATTATCAACGTTGATTATAATTTATTTATCTACTGTTTAGCACAAGAATTAAGAGGGATCATATCAATATAATGCTATCAGTTAAAAAACTTAAATACTACACTTACAAACTCACTATAAATAGTGGTAAAGATCAAGATATTTTTTTTCTTTTTAAAATCTATTCAAATTATCCATCCCAATATACTATATTAAATTAATATATGACTTAATCTTTATAAGTATAATAATATAAATAGATATTATTATATGTATAAGATTCTGATTCCAAAATGAGATACCTTACCTATATCATGTTAAACTTCATCAAAACTTTATACAAAATAACCAACTCATAATACCGAACATAACAACACTTTCGAATCTAAGGCGCACAGCTTTTTTTTTTAAAAATATTCCTGAACAGAGCCAAAATACATATACATGTACAAAATACATTATAACTCAAGCTCAATCTTTTTAAATGTTGATATACTTCTGGACCTTGCTCTTGGAAGTTGGAACCATAATTTCCAGCACCAACTTGCTTTCATAACCACAATTTTTAACACCAACTCTAGCTCCCCACGATTTTATTTTGACTATCTGATGAAAAGGAAAACCTAATAGCAATTAGGTGGTGTTTGCAAGAGCTTATTTAAGCTCCTTTTGACTTATCTGATGACATAAGCTCTTATGCAGTGTGTTTGGCAGAGCTTATAAAAATAACTTATGTCATCCCATAAGGAGTTTTTGACTTATTTTCATAAGTCACTGGGAGAAGCTTATGGAATTATCATAAGAGCTTATGCACTAAACACCCTCTCCGTGTTTTTCACTATTCGAATTATCTTATGCCCCTTTCTTTCTTTTTCTTTCTTTAAGCGCTTATGGCATAAGCTCTCATGCGATAAGACCTTATGTGATAAGCTCTTAATTAAGTTGTTTTCCCAAACGCACCCCTGATATCGGCCGACTATAATAAGTTGTTAATCTCGTGTTGAAAGTAGTAGCAGGTTTTGCTAACCCAGTTTTGTCAGTCTCCCTTGTAGACAGAAACGTGAGAAGGTAAAATAGCTATTGGAATAGTGGAAAGGTGGAAAAGTAAAAGGGTGAAAAGTGAAAAATGGGAGGCAATTTTTTTATAAGTAAAACTTGAAGTGAAAGTGAATATGTTGGCTAGATTTAAAAGCATATTCGTACTCATAGGTCATAGCAATTTTGAAACAACTCTTTAGAGTTTGTCTAAATAAAAATTAATTTTGTATGACAAAATTTTCTTAGTCTGACCACTACATTTACTTGATCAATGTCCCTTGTTAAGGTTAATTTCTTGTTCATGTGATCATGTCCACAAAAACTGACTCAAGCCCTGCAACAACTACAAACACAACTTCAGTATTTTGCTAAAAAAATCAATGAATCATTGATACTATATGATATGAGTTTTGTTGAAACAAATTAAAGCACAATAGCAATTAAGATAATTCACTGCAAAGTTAGGAATAAATAAATGTTATTTGTTTTTTTAATGTTTCATTATCTTTTTTATTCCTTTGTTTTTGTGTTTCATTATCTTTCTTTTTTTCTTTTTTTTTCTTCACCCAATTTCCTAAAGCATGTGAAACCATAGAGGCTAAGCAAAGGATTAAGAATAGAACCTATATTTCAATTTAATACCTGAAGGCCAAACACTATCTTCATAGTTTTTTGCCTGATTCCATCTTCATTTCTACCTTTAACACCACTTTTTGTTGGAGAAAAAATAAATCAAAGACATATTACTTGATTTATAGTTCTTGAATCAGATTATAATGATTTAAAAAATCCAACATTATGACAAATTTTCTGGATTGTAACTTTAGATTATACAAAGATAATCAAATATAAGAATGAATAAGAAAATTAAACAGATAAGACATTTAAAATCAATGGGTAAAACAAATGGACATTGCTATGGAACTGGGACAGATTGGTAAAGCATAAAAAATGACTTACCGTGCATCACTTGATTGCTAAAAACCTCTGAAGATGCAAGATCAATTCTTAGATGTAGGATAAGTTCTTATAAAACAATGCAAGATATTTGATCTTGGTGGTTTTTCTATGCAAGACACATAACAAATCAATAACAAATCACTACAAGAAAAGGGGTATTTTCCAGCGGACAATTACTGACGGACTTTAATTCCGTTGGTAATGAGGCAATTTCTGACGAAAAATATCGTCGATAATCATGAATATGAAAAGCCAATGATATTACCGACGAAATGACCGTCGGTAACCTTACCTACGGATATTCCGTCAGTAACTCCGTCGAAATTGGTGGCGCGAATCTGTAATATCTTGGCGCGTGAATGTACCGTGGCTTAGTTGTCGGTAATTACCAACGGTTGGTTCCGTCGGAAACTATCTTTTACAATACCGACGGAATAAGCCGTTGGTAGCAGTCGGAAATCGGTTCATTAAGTGCAACCGAAAACCTTTCTCCCTCACTTTCCCTTTCTTCCTCTCTTTTCCTCTCCCTCTCCCCCTCACTGATTCTGTCTTCTCCGCGCTCCACGACCTCCCTGCCACCGCGCACCGCCACCTTCACCTTGCACCGCCTCTCTTCTTCTCTTCTCTCTTTCTCTTTGTTCTCTCCTTCTCCTCCCGCATGCCCCCACCCTCGCCACTATCTTCTTCTCCTCTGCGAGCCCCACCACCACCGGTGCCACCACATTGTCCCACCACTTGCTCCCTCACTGCCAGACTCGCAGCCACTACCACCACCACCTTCCTCCCCCACTACCATCAGCAACACTACCTAGGTAGGTATTTAGTTTTTGAATTTTCATTTTCTTGAATTAAATGTTTAATGTTTAATGTTTAATTTGTTAATTAAGTATTTACTGTTTAATTAGTGATGATACTAATTTGTTTGTTACAGAGTTGCTATTATACAATCATCACCACCGCTGCAGAGGAGCCACCATTGTCTGTACTGCCAGGTGTCTATTTTATCGAATTTATATTTTTTTGAAATTTTTTATTTTGTCGAGTGTTTAATGATATGAAACAGTTATTTTGGTTTTTTTGGGGACTAATTGTACAATTATATTTTGTTGATTTGGAAGTGTAGGAATTTGTGATTTTGATTTATAATTAATGTAGGGTTTTAATTCTTATTGTAGCTAATATTTAGCTATCATATAAATTGATGCAATTAAATTTCAATCAATAAAATTAATTAATTGAAATAATGAATTAATTAAATAACTTAGGAATAATGAAATATCCATCAAATTAAGTAATGATTTGAAGCAATAAATTAAATGATCGAAGAAGTGTTTCCAATATCCAAAGTGTTAACGTGACAAATGGAATCGATGACTAGGTGTTAATAAGCTTGAGTATCAAACACAATTATTCGAATTAATTTTTGTGATAATTAATATAAATTACATATTAAATAAATATTAATCAAAGGTGAGACGATTGGGTACTCATTGCGCATCGGAGAGCATGGACGAGGCGGCGCTCGTGATTAAAATAGTGTAAAAAAAGCTGCATTATAGATTATATGTTGAGTTTGTTTTTATTTTAAATTAATTTTAATTTAATTGTTTTTTAAATTTTATTTGTAATTTCAATTTTCTTTTTTAATTAATAATATAATAATATTTAATTAAAATAAAATATAATAATAATAATAAAATTATAATTAATTAAAATAAAATATAATAATAATTAAATTATAACCAATTAAAATAAAATATAATAATAATTAATTAATAAAATAAAATAATTAATATTCAAAATATAAATTTTAGTAACAATAATTAATAATTAATTCTTAATATAAAACAAAATAAATAAATAAATCAATTTAAAAAAAACAAAAAAAAACTTGTTTCCGACGAGCATTTCCGTCGGTAATTGTTGGTTAGATTTTCCGACGGAAGGTTCCGTCGGTAACTTCCACAGACAGTTACCGACATCATTTTCGTCGGTAATTAGGGGTTCTGTGTGACAAGGTTTCCGACAGACAAAGCCGTCGAAAATTTCCGATGGACGACCCAGATCCGTCGGAAAGACTTTCCTACGTGCCTATTACCGACATAACTGAACCCGTCAGAAATTCCATCGATAATGTCGTTTTTCGACGGCTTTATTTCATTTCCAACGGATTTTGTCCATCGGAAATTCCTTTTTTTTTTTATGGTGAATTCACATAATGTTTAATATATAGGGATCTCAACTACCCTCATCCAATTCCCAATTCAATCCGTACATCAGAACAAAACATTGGAAAAAAAGATCGAGGAGAAAAAATTTGATCATTATTAAGTGGAAGCCACGGTAAACTCGCCAGTGCTGTAATAGTTGCCATATTTCCCTTGACTTTGGACCAATCAAGATTGAAATAACAAAAAAATAAGATCAAATTTAATTAATTCAGTTCAAATTTTTGGGCTCATCGAATTTTTGGTTCGGGTCTTATGCCCCTAATTTTTCCTGAAGAACACGGCGGCTTTGTTATATTTCCTAACTAAAAACATTTAAAAACAAAAAAAAATTATAAACTTTAAAAAATCAATAATAAAATAATATAAAAATTAAAACCAATCAAAATTAGTTTGATTCTATTTGGTTTGGTTTGGGCACGAAAATAATAAAATTATATATATATATATATAGTAATTGAATTGGTTCCAAAATCATTGAACCTGATAACCTAATCAATAACCATCATGTTTGATTTGATCCCGAATACAAAAAAATTCGAACCAATTAAATTGGTTCGATTCAAATTTTCGGATTCACCAAATTGTTGATTGCTAAAAACCTCTTGAAGATGCAATATCAATTCTTAGATGCAGGATAAGTTCTTATAAAACAATGCAAGATATTTGATCTTGGTGGTTTTTTTATGCAATACACATAACAGATCAATAACAAATTCACATAATGTTCAAATTCACATAATGTTGAATCTATAGGAATCTCAACTACCCTCATCCAATTCCCAATTCAATCCGTACATCAGAACAAAACGTTGGAAAAAAAGAGTGAGGAGAAAAAAATTGATCATTATTAAGTGGAAGCCACGATAAACTCGTCAGTGCTATAATGGTTGCCATATTTCCCTTGACTTTGGACCAATCAAGATTGAAATAACAAAAAAAATAAGATCAAATTTAATTAATTCGGTTTGAATTTTTGGGTTCATCGGATTATTGATTCGGATCTTGTGCCTTAAACTTTTTCGAAGAACATGACAGCTTTGCTACATTTCCTAACTAAATATTTTTAAACAAAAAAAATTATAAACTTAAAAAAATCAATAATAAAATAATATAAAAATCGAAACCAATCAAAATTAGTTTGGTTCTATTTGGTTTGATTTGTGCCCGAAAATAATAAAATTATATATATATATATATATATATATATATATATATATTAAAATATAGTAATTGAATCGGTTCCAAAATCATTGAACATGATAACCTAACCAATAACTATCATGTTTGGTTTGATCCCGAACACAAAAAAATTTGAACCAATTAAATTGGTTCGTTTCAAATTTTCGGATTCATTGAATTGTTGATTCGAGTTTACGCCCCTAAACTTTCTGGAAGAGCTTTGTAGCTTTGCTACCTTTTATGATGAATAACATATAAAAAAAATTATAAACTTTAAAAAGTCAATAATAAAATAATATATAAATATATATATATATATAAATATTTAACTATTAAATTATATACGAATATTAAAATATAATAAATATTACATATTAAAAAATATATATATATATATATATAAATATTAAATTATAAAATAGATGAATTAGATCAACCCAGTACAAGTGAGAGTCTTAATTCATCACTAATAAATGAACAACAAATAATTTTACTAGACATTGAACAAAAATTACATAACTGGAGTATTCAATCAATAATGTTTTTGAAATTTATAAAACAAAGTTAAGGGATAAGTTCAAATCTGATTTCACAATTAAAACTGCTGAATATACTATTAAAGTTGATAAAACTCAAGAGAGTTTAAACCTGCTAAATTTATCCATGTTAAAGGAACATAAACAAAAATATAAATTTTGGCATATTGGATTAATACAAGTTGCAATAAAACCTTTGTATAGATTAGGCATAGATACACCTGTGTGTGTATGCATAAGAGATACTCGGTCTGCTAGGTTCGAGGATCAAGTGCTCTCAATAATCGAGACCAATCTCCATGATGGTCCCACTTTTTTCAATAACTTTCCAAACTATACTATGTCTTTAGAAAGTTTGGGAAAGAATAAACATAACATCAAATTAGATATTAAAATTAAAGAAGGAATTTGGAACCCAAATTCCTATCCAATGGCAGTAATATACAAGATATACTACAAAGCCATGAAAACAAATATTTCTTCAAAAGCATTAAATATTTCTTCGAAAGAAGATACTTTGCTTCTTCAAGTAAACCTTGAAAAATCAAATGCAGTCACCCCCAAGAGACTCAATCATAATGAAGTCTCTAGAAATCTTGAATGAAATTTACAAGAGATTCTGCCTCCTGAAGAGCCAGAACCCTCTCGCATGATAATACAAGTTGAGTATGCATCTGGAAATGTCTCAATAAGTTTTGCACCATTTAGTAGAAGTAACTCTACTAGATCGTTTAGGACCCCAGAGGGATCGACACAAACAAATAATTCAAGAAAATCAGTTGATTCATTTCACTTTTTAAGATTAGCAGGAATAAGAGATCATCCTGTTATTTCTCAGCCCGAATATAGGGTAGAAACACCACAATCAGTTCAACCAGTAACTCAGAGAGAGTCACCGACTCAATCTGACATTAATCAAAGTTTTGAAACTCATAATCAATGTTTTGTTATTACAAAATTTTACATTGATAAACAAAAACTTCAAAAAGAGTTTTTAAAACCAGAAAATGAAAGTAAGAGAAAATGGTTTTTCTCCACTTTTTCCCAGTCAGAGATAAGACAATATAGGGAAACCTCTTATGCTTATCTCGAGGAGGTAGAGGATGACAACATTCCCTACTTCACTTGGTTTGAAAATCATTGTTTCCAAAATTTAGAAATAAAAACTTTGAATTCTTCAAAAAAGATTTGGAAAACGACGAAAGGTAAAGAGGTTATTTCTGTAATTCCTCCTTTAGAAGAAATAACTTTTCCAAACATAGATAATATAGAAATAACAGTATCTCCTTTCAAAACTATGAAAGAAGATACAAAAACCTTAACCATTCAAAATCCCACTCGAAACGATATCAAAAATATTCAGCAACAATTAAATTTTACAAATTAACTGTTATACCAAGTTGCTAATACTTCAGAAGATAACGAAATACCCCCAAAAGAAGAAACTTCAAAGAAATTAGGAAAATCATTAATAACTCCTTACAAACTATCAGATTCTGAAATAAAAGAAATCAAAATAGGAAAAGAATCTAGTAGCGATCTTTTAAATGAAATAAATAAAAGATTGGCTTCATTTAAAATATCCTCATCAAAAGTAAATATGATAAAAAATGAAGACATAATAGAAATAGAAAAACAATTTGATGATACAGAAATAGATAAGATCAATAAAATAAAAAATACTTCAAAAAGCTACCCAACTTCTCGAAATTACTATCATAGACCTACTTTGCCAGATATACAATTTGAAGATACTATGCTTGATTTAGCATCTCAATATAACGGAGAAGGCATTGTAGAATGGAATATAGATGGATGGTCGCGCTGTCGCCACGCACCAAAAAGAACGAGCGTTTACAAAATAATGTAGATAGGGGAGCGACAACTCGAGTATCGTCTCTCAAGGACTCTTAGGCGTTGTTGTTATTAACAGAAAATCAGTTTTGGGGGTTTTGGGTAATTAAAATAAAATAAAGAAAACAAAATAAAAACAGAGTAAGAAAACAAAGCAGTTAAAATATTATCAAATAAACTAAAGAACGATTAACCTACTGTTCTCGGTTTCCCACTATCATTGGTTCATATAAATCCGAGCCCTAAGCAGATTCTAATCCCCTTTCAGTTGTAACAACAATTAACAAACGAAATCGCTACTACGGATATATGTTCCTATTCCCGAATTAAACAAACGGGGTTAAGCTCTCATGAACTAAACGAACATGAATGAACACACGCGAATTAAACAAACGCGATTAAGTATAGGAACATAACATCACCGAAATAAATCAACACCACACTATACACTCCTGAATTAAACAAACAGAAATGTATAATATGGCATTGGAAAGAGAAAAGCAAATAAAACAGGAAATACACAACCTCAAGTGTGGTAACGGAAACCAATTGCAGTAGATTAATCTAGGAGACTAGCTCTCCATTACAGAAATAAACACAAAAGAAAAGAAGTAAACTACTGAACTACAACTACTGACTAACTAAAACTAGCTAGCCACCAGCCCTAAAGCTAGACAACCCTTCAGTTCTGTCTAAAACTGACTTATATACAACTTCTGGACTACGCGGACTCGCGAGGCGAGCACACATTCGCGAGGCGAATAATGCGAACAGTCTGCAACTTTTGATCTTCTCGCGAGGCGAGCATATCATTCACGAGGCGAGACTCTTCAGATTCCAAACTGCAACGCCCGTGACCTTTAACATGCATAAACCGTGCTGACTTTTGGTCTTCAGGGTTGGATTACTCGCGATGCGAGTCAAGTCTTCGCGGGGCGAGACAGAATGGATGGCAAATTTCTGGAACAGTCACCTTCTGGTTCGCGAGGCGAATTCCTACTCGCGGGGCGAAAGATTCCAGAATTATTTCTTTTTATTAACCTGAAAACAGAAAATAGCTTAAGTATTTTATTTAACTCTAAATCAACTAAATTAACCTAAAAACACTTTACAGACTCAAAATACTGCTTAAGGACAATCAAGTCTAATTTGGGCGAAAATGATATAAAATTAGCACAAAGCCAAGGTTTTTCTAGTTATAAAACTAGACTAGCCAGAGGCTCATCAAAATACCCCAAACTTAAACTTTGCTTGTCCCCAAGCAAACTAAAACTCAAAAACTTAAAAAGACTCAAGACATGGCAAGCTCAAGGATTTAATCAACTTTGCACAAATTTCAAGTAATTCATCAAAACAGTTTTTCTTCAATGTTCCCCCCTTTTCAAACAAAGTAATCCCCACAATCATTTATTCCAAACAATTGAGAATTTCATCATTCAAACAATCATTAATCTAAGCAGGGGGTCCAAGTTACACACAAGAGGGAGATCACCAAATTCAAACAACTGCCTTCCTCACAAGGGAAATTTGTGTTTCACTCAATCGCTCAGTTTGTGTCAGGTTATTAACATTGCACTCAAGTTCACTTTTAAGAACACTTCCCATAAATTTGTTTTTCATCTCAAAATGATTCCCACGGAAAACATGCATGCAACATCAAAAGGTCTTTTATGGGTTGTAATGGGGCCTGGCTAAGGGTAGGATATACAAAGGTACTAGGCTGAAGACCCTAGGAACTAAGAGAGCATGAGCATTTGATACATTGAATTTCCACTCAAGTTCCTTTTCTCATTTTTCTTTATTCTTCTGGGTGACTACGGCCTTGTTATTTCAACACTTTTTATTTTTATTGTTTTTCTTTTTTTTTTCTCTTTCCTTTTTTTTCTTTTTTTTCTCTTTGGAAACCCAACCAACACATCATATCCTTGTAGCCACCTGATAAGCCTCTGGCTCATCTAGTTTTATGGCTAGTATGACCAGGGTTTTGTGCAAATTATTTCCTATTTTCACCCAAATTAGATTAGATTGTCCTCAAGCAAGGTTTTGAGTCTCTAGAGTAGTTTTAGGTTAATTTAGCTAGTTTTAAGTCAAAATAATACACTTATGTTATTTCCTTGTTTTCAGTTTAAGTAGAAGTTGAGAGAATAAAGAACAGGGGATTCGCCCCGCGACTACCCTTCTCGCCTCGCGACCCCGAAGCCTGACTGTTCCAAGAAAATGCAAGGTCTCTGGTTCGCCCCGCGAAGTAGGCCTCGCCCTGCGAGTCTTGCAACCCTGAAAAGTCAGAGACGATCACGACTTGCCCGTGTTGAAGGTCACGGCCGTGGCAGTTTTGGAGTTGAAGAGTCTCGCCTCGCGAGCATCCATTCGCTTCGCGAGCCTGGAAGTCAGAAAGCAGCACGGTTGGCCCCTGATGTTCATAACGGGCGTGATAAGAAGACTCTTCAGTTCCTCGCCTCGCGAAGTATTGTTAGCCTCGCGAGAATACCAAAGGGTGCAGACTGTTCACAAGAATCGCGTCGCGAGAGAGGCTTCGCCTCGCGAATAAGCTTAATTTCTGACTAGTATAAATTGATGTTCTGAACAGTTTGTAGAGACTTTTGCTTCTCCATTTTTCTGTTTTACATTTTTCTCTGTGTGATTTCGTTTGTGTTATGGAGAACTAAGTTTCTAGGATTGATCTATTGTAATTGATTTCCATACACTTGAGGTTCTTGTATTTCCCTGTTTTGTATGCTTTTCCCTCTTCAATGCCATGCTTTATATTTCTGTTTGCTTAATTCAGGAGTATACTGTATTGTGTTGATTTATTTCCGGTGATATCATGTTCCTATAATTAATCGCATCTGCTTAATTTGCGTGTGTACATTTCGTGTTCGCTTAGTTCACGAAGGGCTTAACCCCGTTTGCTTAATTCGGGAATAGGGACATGTATCTGTAGTAGTGGTTTCGCTTGTAAATTGTTGCTACAACCGGGAGGGGATTAGAATCTGCTTAGAGCTTGGAAATTGCATGAACCGATGATAGTTAGGAAATTGAGAACAATAGATCAATCTGTTTTTGGCCATTTGATAACCTCTTTGAACTGCCTGTTTTTAATTGCTCTGTTTTTATTATTCTGTTCTCTTTGATTGCATCTCAATCCAAACCCCCCCCCCCCCCCCCCCCCCAAAAAAAAAACTTATTTTTTTGTGGAAAATAACACTTTAAGAGTCCTTGAGAACGACATCCGAGTTGTCGCCATAAACTACATTTTTTAAAACCCGCTCGTCCTTTTTGGCGCGTGCGCGACAGCGCGACCACCACCCCAAACTTAGTTTCTTGCAACCAAATTTCTTACTAAGATTCCATGCTCTCCTAATCCTAAGATCGGGTTAACATGGTTTTTCAGATTTTAGGCTTGTGACATAAGGTTATCAAGAATTAACAGGCTAATCAGGTTCAAAGGGGCTAACAAAGGAACATGCATTAGGAATGGTTATTTTTAGTCTAAGTAGCTATTTACAAAGAAAATGCCTAAATCATCTGAAGCAAACACATAATCATGCAAACCAAAAAGAGATTCAAGCAAATTCAGGAAAGTGCAACTTAAAAGTGATTTTCACACAGTCAAAAACATGTTGGAGGCTCAAAACCTCACCTGGACATTTATGCAAATTGTTTGACAGAGATTCTATCCCTAGTGTGTGTTTCCCTTCACCCCAAACTTATCATAAATCATGTTATCATAACAAAATCTCAAAGTTCAGTTTTCAATCACATGGGGATCATTTTTCAAATTTTTTTTTTTCAAATCCTAGGGGGAAAAAAGTCAACACATGCAATCCATCTATGAAAAATCAATAAAATCCAATAAACTTGCCAATACCAGACTTAACACACAAATACTCCTGAGCTTCTCAAATTATTCAGGAGCTTTATTGAAAACAAAAACAAAAACAGAAATAAAGCAAGGAAAAGAAAATTAAAAAGAAGCAAGGTTCGGAGAAACTCATTGAAGTGGTCCACCAGGATCCCACTGTCTGTGATACAGTGGCCACGGAATGCTCAAAGTACGAGATGATCCTCCCGGATCCCATGGCCTATAGCATAAAGATGAGAGTGGGCACATGATAATTATGGTATCTCCGCCAAGTGCGGCGGACTTCTCACTTCCTCTTGGGGCACAATTGACCTCTTTTTCATCCTTGGCAATAAAATCCTCCCAATAGAAGTGGGGTTCAACCTTTTGAAATGGCCACAGTGACAAATCCAAAGGTTTAAACTCCATTACTGGTGGCTCCTCAGGGGGAGGTGGCAGATAGGACACTGGTGTCTCCGATGCTGCTTCAACTTCTACAAGGTCTTCATCCACTGCACTACCGGATTCATCACTTGTTAAACCTGCAGAAATTGCAGGACACACCACAGAAAGGTTAGAGTTAGTACAATCAATAGATATATTACAAGAAACTGAGGAGGGTGGCTGCTCAATGGATGGTATATTTGGAACTTCGACCGAACAGGCAGCTTCACTCTCACTATCACCCTGCAAAATAGAGTCAAGAAACTCAACACAAACTGCACACGGGTTAGTGTCAGTACAGTCAGTACATGTAGTAAAAGAAACTGAATTAGTAACGGTCTGAATGTCTGGACTTTCAGCACTCAATTCATCCACCCCATTACTCTCAACACATGCATTTGATTTAATTGAATCATCTACTTCCAGAGGTTCTTCATCATCCTCAAGCACGGTGAAGCAGATGTCCTCCTGATCCTCCTGATCCTCATTTTCTATGTTTCCTGAACAGAATAAACCTGCATAACAGTCTATACACAAAGCAGTGCCATCACAATAACAATCAGCACATGAATTAGAATCAGGGGATTCAACACACAGTTCATCAACAGAAACATCATTATCAAAATCATCCTCAGATGGAGCATTGTCAAGAACAACTGTTGGTGACTCTGTATGTTCTTCAAGGGAATGTGGAGTTTGCAGTTTAGCCGAGTTGGCGACAATTTGGTCAATTAGAATGGACAACTTCCGAGATTCAGCTTCTCCCCTCTGGTATTCAGCCTCCATCCTCTGTTGGAATTCAAGATTTTGTTGTGCCAACCGCTGGTTGTTCTCTTCCATTTGTGCAATCATCTGTTTGAACAGGTCCTCTAAGGAAGGTTCGGAAGGTGCAGCTCTGAAGGCAGGATAGTATCTAAACAGGAAGGCTTCCTTCAAATCAAACCAAGTTGAGATGGAATTCTCATCAAGACAATACAACCAATCCCTTGCAGCGCCTTCAAGTGAGAACTGGAAAGCTTCCATCTTGATGTGGTCTTCTGTTATTCCTGCAGGTCTCAGCATTATAGAGCAAGCAATCTGGAATTCCCTCAGATGCTCTTGCGGATTTTCACCTGCAAGACCACTAAACCTTGGCAACCAGTATGATAAACCATAAAAATCAGGAAAATATATGCATGGTGGTTTATAATTAACATTAGGCATATAACCTTGCATATAATTATCCATGGGAAGGAACTAGGAATTGTAACCAGACAAAACAGCTAAAACTAATTCAGCAAAGATTTTTAATTTTTTATTTTTATTTTTTATTTTTTAATTTTTAATTTTTAATTTTTTTTTTAAATTTTATTTTCTGCTAATAACAACAAACAAGAGTCCCCGGCAACGGCGCCAATTTTTGGTCGCGCTGTCGCCACGCGCCAAAAAGAACGAGCGTTTACAAAATAATGTAGATAGGGGAGCGACAACTCGAGTATCGTCTCTCAAGGACTCTTAGGCGTTGTTGTTATTAACAGAAAATCAGTTTTGGGGGTTTTGGGTAATTAAAATAAAATAAAGAAAACAAAATAAAAACAGAGTAAGAAAACAAAAGCAGTTAAAATATTATCAAATAAACTAAAGAACGATTAACCTACTGTTCTCGGTTTCCCACTATCATTGGTTCATATAAATCCAAGCCCTAAGCAGATTCTAATCCCCTTTCAGTTGTAACAACAGTTAACAAACGAAATCGCTACTACGGATATATGTTCCTATTCCCGAATTAAACAAACGGGGTTAAGCTCTCATGAACTAAATGAACATGAATGAACACACGCGAATTAAACAAACGCGATTAAGTATAGGAACATAACATCACTGAAATAAATCAACACCACACTATACACTCCTGAATTAAACAAGCAGAAATGTATAATATGGCATTGGAAAGAGAAAAGCAAATAAAACAGGAAATACACAACCTCAAGTGTGGTAACGGAAACCAATTGCAGTAGATTAATCTAGGAGACTAGCTCTCCATTACAAAAATAAACACAAAAGAAAAGAAGTAAACTACTGAACTACAACTACTGACTAACTAAAACTAGCTAGCCACCAGCCCTAAAGCTAGACAACCCTTCAGTTCTGTCTAAAACTGACTTATATACAACTTCTGGACTACGCGGACTCGCGAGGCGAGCACACATTCGCGAGGCGAATAATGCGAACAGTCTGCAACTTTTGATCTTCTCGCGAGGCGAGCATATCATTCGCGAGGCGAGACTCTTCAGATTCAAAACTGCAACGCCCGTGACCTTTAACATGCATAAACCGTGCTGACTTTTGGTCTTCAGGGTTGGATTACTCGCGGCGCGAGTCAAGACTTCGCGGGGCGAGACAGAATGGATGGCAAATTTCTGGAACAGTCACCTTCTGGTTCGCGAGGCGAATTCCTACTCGCGGGGCGAAAGATTCCAGAATTATTTCTTTTTATTAACCTGAAAACAGAAAATAGCTTAAGTATTTTATTTAACTCTAAATCAACTAAATTAACCTAAAAACACTTTACAGACTCAAAATACTGCTTAAGGACAATCAAGTCTAATTTGGGCGAAAATGATATAAAATTAGCACAAAGCCAAGGTTTTTCTAGTTATAAAACTAGACTAGCCAGAGGCTCATCAATGGATTTTCAGAACATCAAATAATGAGAAAATTAGAAGAAATGCATATGGCAGCAACTGCCTATAGGGCAAAAAGAAATAATGCCTTAAGTACAGTTGAATTATTAATTCAAGGTTTCACAGGAAGCCTAAAGGGATGGTCGGATAATAATTTAAGAGAAGTAGATAGACAAATGATTCTTACGTTTGTAAAACAAGAAGTAAGAGATAATGAACAAGGCGAACCAGAAACAATTCAAATAGAACAACAAGTAGAAGCCTTAATTTTTTCAATTTCTCAAGCATTTATAGGGGAAGCAAATGTTTTTGCCGATAGGTCCCTTGAAATACTAAATAATCTTTATTGTCCAACCCTTGAAGAATTCAGATGGTATAAAGATAACCTTTTGGCAAAAATTTACACAAGAACAGATTGCAAGACAGTCCTATTGGAAAGACAGATTTATTTCTGCCCTTCCTAAGAATTTTGCACAAAAAGTAAGAACTCAAATAAAAAATGAATATCCAGGTACTCCTTTAGAAGATTTAACTTATGGAAGAATAATTTCAATAATAAACAAAACAGGTTTACAGTTTTGTACAGATATAAAAATGCATCGACAAGCGAAATTCGAAAGTAAAACAAATAATAAGGAATTAGGAAACTTTTGTGAACAATTTGGTTATGCGAAAATAACCCCTCCTTCTAAACAAAGAAGGGTTAAGCCACAAAAATTTAAGAGTTATAAAAGATTCAATAAAAGAACAAAAAATGAAAAACCCAATAAACCTTATAAGAAACCTCAAAATAAATTTTATAATAAACCATACAATAAAGGTTTCGGTAAAAACATTATTTGCTATAAATGCGGACGTGCAGGGAATATAGCAAGAAAATGTAGAGTCAAACAAAAAATGAAAGGAACTCAAAATGGATGAAGAAATTAAAGAACAAATTGCAAAAATTCTATTATATGAAACCGAATCTTCTGATAACTCATTCATTGATGATGAACAATAAATAATTTACCAGAATCAAGAAACTTCCTCTGATTCTGATGTTGACTGTTTAAGTTGTGAATGTCTTGGAGATAACTGTGATTGCAAATTCACTATTAACGTTATTTCCAAAGAAGCTAGAGTCTTACTAGACCTAGTTGGTCAAATAGAGGATCCACAAGTTAAATTAGCTATGTTAGAAAAATACAAAGAGTTAAAAAGTCAAGAAATAACAACTAAAGAATTTTCAGGATATAATTTAAGAGATATTTTAAATCCTGAATCATCCTTTATTCAGAAACCAATAACTCTTCCTCTGTTATAAAGAGAAGTAAAAGGTTTAAAAGCTGAAGTTGCCGAATTAAAATACAAAATTTTCAAAAATCCTTGGTGGGGGTGGTGGGGGGAGGCTAAGGCCACTGTTTCAAACTCTTCTTCCACACATTTTGACGAAGATAATCTTGAAAAGGAATTTGACGCTATTTATAATGAAGAAACAAATTTCTTTTTAAAAATAAAAACCTTGCAACCGAAATAGCATGTAAAAATAAATTAAAAAATTAAAAAATCTTTTCATCAGCCGTTCATTGCTTTAATAGACTCAGGAGCAGACCTCAATTGCATTCAAGAAGGTCTAATCCCCACACAATATTACCAGAAAACTCTCCAAAAATTATATACAGCTAATAACCAAAAACTTCAAGTAAGTTATAAACTGGAAAATGCCAGTATCTGTAATAATGGAATTTGCTTTAATAGCTCTTTCCTTTTAGTAAAAGATACTTCAGAGCAGATAATTTTAGGAATTCCTTTTTTAACTCATCTTTATCCAATTCAAATAACTGAAGATGGAATAAAAACAGTAAAAGATAATCAAGAAGTACTGTTTGAATTCATAAACCCAATAAAAACAAAGGAATTAAATAATCTAAACGATAATATAGGAGAAAAGAACTTCTTAACTATCATTCAAAGAAAAGAAAACCAAATAGGATTTCTACAAAAGGAAATCTTATATGCAAAAATAGAAAAGCAAATTCAAGATCCTTTAATACAAGAAAAAATAATTAAAATACAAAAGGATTTTGAGAAAGAAGTTTGTTCGGATGTTCCCAATGCTTTTTGGGAGAGAAAAACTCATATGGTATCCCTACCATATGAAGAAGATTTTCATGAAAGCAAAATACATACCAAAGCTCGACCAATTCAAATGAATAGTGAGACTTTGGAATATTGCAAAAAAGAAATAAAAGGATTTCTAGATAAAAAATTAATTAGGCCAAGCAAGTCTCCATGGAGCTGCACGACCTTTTATGTTTCTAATCAATTTGAAATAGAATGAGGAGAACCTCATATGGTAATCAATTATAAACCTTTAAATAAAGTTTTGAAATGGATAAGGTATCCAATTCCAAACAAAAGAGATTTAATAAGAAGATTACATGATGGAATAATCTTCTCAAAATTTGACATGAAATCAGGATTTTACCAAATAAAATTAGAAGAAAAAGATAAATACAAAACGACTTTCACGGTTCCTTTTGGACATTGTGAATGGAATGTAATACTCGTGGGACTAAAGAATGCACCCTCAGAATTCCAACATATAATGAATAACATTTTAAACCCTCGTTCCGAATTTACTATTGTTTATATTGATGATGTTTTAATATTCTCATAATCATTAGAACAACATTTTAAACATCTCAATATTTTCAAGGAAACAATAAAAAGAAATGGAATGGTTAAATCTGCTAAGAAGATAAAACTGTTTCAAACAAAAATAAGTTTTTTGGGTCATGAGATCCATCAAGGAACAATAACACCAATAAGCAGAAGTATTACTTTTGCTGACAAATTTCCTAATGAATTAACTGATAAAAAACAGTTACAAAGATTTTTAGGTTGTCTGAATTATGTCTGAGTTTATCCCCAATATTAGAATTAAGTGTAAACCTCTTTATTCTAGGTTTAGGAAAACTTCAAATACTAAACCTTGGTCAAAAGAATTATCTGACTTAGTCTTAGACATAAAAAAGGATGTCAAGTATCTTCCTTGTCTAGGAATTCCTCATCCCGATGCCAGTCTTATTGTTCAAACTGATACATCAGATAAAGGATATGGTGGTATCCTACTACAAATCCTTCCTCAATCAAAGGTCGAACAGGTCGTCCGCTTTCATTCAGGTCTTTGGATTCAATCCCAAGAAAAATATAGTACTATTAAAAAATAGATTTTATCCATAGTATTATGTATTTCAAAATTTCAAGATGATTTGATAAACAAAAGATTTTTACTCAGAATTGATTGCAAAGCTGCAAAAGGATGTTAAGAATTTAGTTTCAAAGCATATCTTCGCCAGATGGAAAAGTTTATTAAGCTGTTTTGATTTTGAAATCGAATATTTAAAAGGTGAAAATAACTTTATCCCTGATTTTTTAACCAGGGAATTTTTGCAAGGAACTAGTTCTCAATGACTTCCAAATCCCGAGGTGGATCAATTCGGGGAGGGGCTCCTCCTTCACCCAGCAAATCCAGAGAGTTAACCCCTGATTCCTTTGCCCCTTCTGCTTCCCAAATAACCCAAAAGAACCTTCCTCCAATAAGACCCACAAATAACCCTACCACAAGCTCAAATAAATTTGCACCATTGAGTGATAAACCACAAACCGAATTAATCACCCAAAGAGAACCATTAACATTCAAAATAAAACTAGCCTGTACTAGGCATGCTCTTATTGAGCAAGAATTTGGTAACCCCACTACTGATAATCCTTGGGACATGCTCCATCAATTAATCCCCAATGGATTCGGCTGGGTCCCTACCAGCGATATTACAAAAACTCTGCAATTTTACCAATACTCATTGATACTCAATCAGTCAAGATTGAGCAAGAAGTAAATGCCAATGCTCCAAAAATAATTGCTTACTCCAAATGCAAAATAATGAAAGTACTCACTCTTTCGGACTGCGGTCAAGGCCCAAGCATGCCAAAAAGATTCTCAAGGATCTTTGACCCTCCTGTCTATAATTACTGGGACTATTAAAAGGTCTGGGAGTTGGTCCTCTATCAACCAAACCCTCGCCACTCCTGGTACTTCAATTTCTTAAATAACCAAACCAGGTATCCAAATTGGTTTATGGAATGGTTTTGGCAAAATGGTTTATCCGCAGATATTCTTCCCAATTCCCTTTTTGAAATATACAATGAATACAAAAATTTAACCCCATCAATACCAGTTTTTGGAAAATTACTTCACTTATGTGCACAGTTCGGAATAGCCTGGTTACTCAAATTTAATTATGAGTATCATTCACATCTACCAGAACCATTTCCGAAATTCATCTGTTCAGTTAACACAGTCTCATGGTGGAGAAAGTTTAATGAGCAAGTAGTTGAAACAAAGTTCGCTTCTTGGAAGAATAAAGTTCGAGCAAAAAGGTTCCCTCCAGCCTTCGAACCCCCCAAGACTCCTCCTACAAAGAATAAAGGAATTTGCAGTTCAGAGCAAGTAGTAACCCCATATACAATTAACCTTAGTGCCTCAACTCCCGAAGAATACAAGAAATTGTTAAAAGAGGCCCTCTCATCAATAGATTCTGAAGAAGAAGATGATTCAGTTACTGCAGGATTAGACAATAATCCTTACCTGGAAAATAACGATCCAGATATTGGGTTTTTTGATCAATAAGTCAGAAGAAGTCACTTGTCGCATCTCCCTGATTTAAGATGGCGGACAGGATTCTTTTCAATAACCGCCCCTCATTAAAGCAGAAAGTAAAGTTGTTTGTCCGGTTGTGCCGACGAAAAATTATTGGCCAACAAGATTCACATGGCTACAGTAAATAAAGCATCAAAGTCAAAAGTTACACAGTACCTGCTTTTGAGGATTTCAACTGCATTCAAATCCGCCCATTCAGAAGCCCTTCTCCCCTCTATTTAAGAAGGCAGACTTAGTTTTGATACAATTTACTAAACAAGTTCTCTTTTGTAATATTGTAGCGTTAAAGCTTTCAAAGCAAGTTTACAGAAGTTCTCAGTTATTTGTAAGTTATCTAATAAAAGTTTTCTTTGACAACCCTTTGTAATTTTGTACAATAAGTTTGATGAAATAAACCAGTAGTTTGAATAACACTATTTCGAATTATTATCTTTCACTTATACTCTGATATTCCTATTTCACTCTACTTTTTTTTGGAAATAACATTAATAGTGAATTTGCAATCACAGTTATCTCCAAGACATCCACAACTTAAACAGCCAACATCAAAATCAGAGGAATTTTCTTGATTCTGGTAAACTATTTCTTGTTCATCATCAGTGAATGAGTTATCAGAAGATTCGGTTTCATATAATAAAATTTTCGCAATTTGTCCTTTAATTTCTTCATCCATTTTGAGTTCCTTTATTTTTTGTTTGACTCTACATTTTTTTGCTATATGCCCTGCACGTCCGTATTTATAGCAAATAATGTTTTTGTCGAAACCTTTATTGTATGGTTTATTATAAAATTTATTTTGAGGTTTCTTATAGGGTTTATTGGGTTTTTCATTTTGTGTTATTTTATTGAATCTTTTATAACTCTTAAATTTTTGTGGCTTAACCCTTATATATATATATATATATATATATATATATATATATATATATGTATGTATGTATGTATGTATGTATGTATGTATGTGTGAGACATATCAAGTGAGATGATCTTTTTTATGTGAGAGTAAAAGGATTAAATGATAGTCAGTGGATCAAACTTTAAACGGTTAAGATTAATATTGATACTAAAATAATATGAAAAACTTCCGGAATTGACACCTCATTTTACTGTTCTATGAACAGTAAAAGAAAGGGTCACAATTATTAAAGTGTATTGATATATAAAATTTCAAATTTCTCTCTTTCTCTTCTTTTCGTTTTGGCTCAGCCACGTTTTTTAAAAGAAAGTTGAAGACTTCTAAGAACTATACACCATTGCCAATATACTATTCTCATTGCTTGATTGTCGATGTGATTGTAGCTTATTTCATTGTATATTGTTGATTTTCTATTCCTTAATTGCATTGTTATTTTTGTTCAAAAAAAAATTTGCATTGCTATTTCTTTTGCTTAGATGTATCCTCCCAAATTGGAAATGCGCACAACTTCCTGCTTGTGGTGGTGTTATATATAGATAGTTACATATAGGAGTTGGTTACAAAATTAATTAGATGGTAAGTACATTTTATTTTAATATACAGGAGAAAGTTCCTCTAAAGTGAGCCTACATCTAAAGTGAAAACATAAAGATATATCTACTATTGATTTGATAAAGTGTATTGAAATTCAACCCACTAAATGATCTAGGAATGAATATACATTTACTTTTTTACTTTAAATTAAGAAAAACTCACTTTAGAAAAATCATATCTAGCTAATATATAAGCTAGACTTTAATCTAATTGTATCACTTTTTCTCATTTTAATCAACATAAAATCTCATATTTCCCCTTTCTCACCATTTTATTGTGCTCTCATAGTTATGCACCTCAAACGTTGTCAATATCAATCTCAGATTTCGCTTGATTTGCCAATGTGTTTGTGGTTTTTTTTTCATCATATAATTTTGTTGATTTTCATTTTCTTAGTTGCATTTTTAGTTCTTTTGCTTGGATGTATTTTACTGTTGATCATCTCTTGTATGATTTTTAAAATAGTTATTATAACAATTAAACATTTTTAATAATATAATAATATAATAATATATAATTGATTGTCAGTATTAAAATTCATAATCTATTTATATGCTGTACTAAAATTCAACTTTTATTTTGTAACTTGCATTTCGCCATGACCGACTATATATTCAAATAGTAAATGTATTGAACAATATAAGATACTTTTTCCTACCAAACTCTCCCAACCTCCAAAATCTACATTTTAAAATATGCTTGAAATTGAAGAGATCCTGTACCAGTTCTGTAAAATGACAGTGAGGATTATTATTTTCTTGGAATATTATTAGAGGAACAAACTAACTATTAGAGGGGGGAGAATTCTCCGGCTGGAATTGGGAAAATTAAATTACCAAATGATAGAAGAACTTTCTTCATTTACTATAAGAGATTAGCAAAGAGGTTTCTGATTTATACTTTCTAATTTTCTGAAGAACAAATTTTTTTTTTTTTTCAGGATATCCTCCACGCGCAACTGTGGAGACTAATCCCTCGAGCTGGGTAGGACCATAAAGGCGGCAAAGTTCTCCCTCAAGAATTTTAACTCTGCTACATTCACGGGGTCAAGATTCGAACTCGAGACCTCTGGTTAAGTTGGAAGAGACTCGTGCCATCTCATCCAAGCACTTGATATGCTCCGGCAAGCGTATCGGATCGAAGCAAGTAATAATAAAACGGTGAGAAACCGAGTATCGAACTTAGGGATTGGGAAACCAAGTATCACTTCACAAACAACTATTTAGACTGGGAAATAGGTGTGAAAAGATTTCAAGAAAATAAAAGAAACAATAAAATCAAATCAAATATTTTTGGGATTTTAAATTAAAAGAGATTTCCAGGAATTGGGTTACCAACAAGACTGCTCATGCTACTAAATTGACTACCCCTCTTGTTAATTAACAAAATTGCTTTGAAGATGAATTTATCCTAAATAAGTTAATGTTCCCTCTCGAGATACAAGAACCGTGCCCAATTAAACCAACCCCTACTCTCGTGGTAATTGTATTTAAATTGAACCCATTAAGATTCGTGACAATTCAATGAACCCTCGAAGGACCGCTTCTAACTCTCATGATTTAAGTCCTAAGTTCAATCCCTATAGATCCAATACCTAAGTTCACCGCTAGGTTCATCCTTAGAGTATCTATGACATGCAAATAAATGCGCACCAAACTCACAAGTAATTCATGCAATAGGAATTAAATCGAAAGCAAAATTAAAATTAACAAGAAGCAAAACGTCAATTCATCACATAAAACGAGTCTTGGGCATAGCCCCAATTCCTAGAAATAAAAAGACTACTCAAGCATTGCCATGGTCATGGCAACCTTGAATAATAAAAACATAAAAATCCTAAGAGAAGAAATTGAGAAGAAGAGAAATCCTAATTCTTGCATGAGGTAGCAGCCCCAGGGATCCCTATTTTCGAGCCTTAGAGTCCAATTTATAATGTAGGGTCACTTGAATTCAAAGCTGTTACAAAATCAGATCAAATCAGCAATTAAATTTTCAGATATTGCGCGTCACGGCCGTGATGCCTGTCATGGCCAGGCCGTGACAGATTCTGTCTTGGAAAACTTGGCATTGGTTGGCCTGTCACGACCATGATGGCCACACGACCTGGCCGTGACAGGTTCTGACCTCATGTTCTTCTTTCTTTTTCAGTCCTACTCGATCATGGCCGTGATGCCCTCTGTTTGGCTCATTTTCCTTGTATTTCAAGCTCCGCCTTTATGCAAACTCCAACATAACTGATCCTGAGCATTTTAATCTTTGTTTCCAAATCAATATCTCCAAATTAATTGTCAAATCTTATCATATCATTTATTGTTGTGATAGGCAATTATTATCCAAATCCAAATTGATTTGGATCCAATCTTTTATCTCAATGCCAATTGAATTATCTTTTAATCATAATAATTCAAATCCAACTTGATTTGAATTCAAATCCATCATGTGGGTCCCTTGCAATTTACTTGGCAATCTTCAATTTAATTGATTTCCATTCTTTTTTTCTTGATACTTTCCTAAAAATCAAAAATAAGAATAATATCAGAAAATTAATAAAAATCTAATTAAAATTAATTAAATACACACATTGACTCTAAAAATCAAAATAGGAAAACAAAGTCTAATTTGGACTAAATCAAGCATCCAACAAAATTTAATTGATGAAATCCGCTCTAAAATAATAGATAAAACATGACAGTGGATTATCAGCACTCTTGGTTTCTGAAGAGCAATATTATTTACACAATTTTTGTAACCACAAATATGCAAAAGTGGCTTTTCTGGTCAATTTTATTGATTTTATAATTATTGTAATGTAAATTTTGTTTCCTTTTCCCCTCACTTTCCCTTACAGTCTATTCTTGCTTTCACTTGGTTTACTATCTTGCATAATACACCAGTACATAAATATTTATAAATGTTCTAAATAACTTATAATAATGAATATAATACAATGAACTTAACTATATAAGTTGAAACTACAACTTCCATTAACTATAATTGATTATTGTGATAATCGATTATAATTCGAATCTGTTTTTATTTGGGTATGTTTGCTGAAAAGCGATTTTAAGATAATCTATTTTGTTTGGGTGCTGCAAAAATAATCACTTTCATATAATAAATCACGAAAAATGGTTTGAAGGTATTTGTTATAATATTTGGTAGAAAAGAAAATAATATTTGGTTTTTTTTAACATTAGAATTTTTTTTTATAACTTGTCACCAAATTTTTTTCTACAGTATATACATCTCAAATCCACGCACAAATGGAATCTCAGATTCACGCACAATTTTTTTCTCCAGGATCGACACCATAGATCCTCTCCTTCCATATTCCATTGACTTGGATCCAAGTCACGAAGGCCACACACAAATGGCAGCTAAGGAAGGCCACGCACAAATGGCAGCACTTACTGTAACACCCCCTTAGAGCTACATATTGAAACTAAAAGACTGAAAATAATTACGCTGGTTGCTTTCGGAAAATATAATTTTCTCTAGTTCTTGACTTCCTTGAAATTAGTTGTAATTTTTTTTTCTTTTTCTTTTCCTCTACCGAGACAAACCAAACCTTTATAATTACACCCGAACACATACAGATATATATGCATCAATACAGTTTTACATAAGGACCTTTATATTACAGATTATTTATTATGACCGTAACACAAGAAAACTCACATAAACTAAACCTATATAGTAACGGTATTACTTCTCAAAAGTTAACCCAAATCAGATCCTACAGCTGGTCGCACTTAAGAAAAACCATTGGGAAGTCCTCCATAGAACTCCCCGACCGTAGAAGTATCCAGGTTAGTCTTCCACACACTTCCATCATCAGCCTCGTTAAAGTACAGGGAATGTATTCCCGTGTACGATATCAGACTCATTTAGTTCATCCGTACTTGAATATATATATAGAAACATAGTAGAAACCCAACATGAAAAGAAATAAAGCAGGGGTGAGATACCAATATTGAGTTTCATTATGATAACTACATGTACGACCCTCAAACAAACATCATGTACACATACTATAAATATTTCCTACCAATGGGATTCATACCCGATCATCCAATCGTGATTTTTTTCAAAAATGCATGGCACTTCAATATCCATCCTATGAGTCTTGACCTTTATTCTCCAGAGATTCCTAACTTCCCTTCTTCGAGCAATGATTAGGCTGTGATACCCTTAACACAATTGTCTCATGAGATCGGCCTCTAAATTTAGGTTCGACTCCAATTGTTCAAGGAATATCATGATGGAGCACCTAAAATAATATTGGAATAGTTCCCTACTGAGTACATTCGTGCCGGGTAACTGAATTCCACGACCCGAGGTTGCAAGGCCCCAAATATTCACTGGATTTTCGAAGCCCGAATTGAAATAGACAACTATAAACACGAGAAGTGGGGTTGAATTGTTTTTATCAAAATTTAAACAAAGTTGAAAACTTTTCACATATAGAAGCTTGGTTCGGACGAGTGGAAAGATACAGGACAGACAGGTGACCTGTCTGATGAAATTTTAACAATGACTTAGGCAAACACGCCACTTGATAAACGGAAAAGAAAACTAAAGCAACTAAAGAGTTTATAAGGAGAGAGAGATTGACACAGTTATTTATCTTGGTTCACTCTTCAAAGCAAAGAGCTGCGTCCAGTCCTTGGCAGCACCAAGTTTTATCCACTATAACTGATCAAGTTACAGACTCCAAGTATTGTTTGCACACCTAGCCTCATCAGGCTCCAAGGCAAGTATTATTTGCACACCTAGTCTCTTCAGGCTCCAAGACAGGTATTATTTGCACACCTAGCCTCTTCAGGCTCACTCAGATTTGTTTGAGAAATTTGGTTTGTAATAAATACAACTTCAGACAGACAGATCTTTCACTAACACTTAGAGGGTGGTTTAAATGTAAAGCTTAGGAAAGTCTGCGTAATAACTTCAAATGATTGAAGAATACAGAATGAAAGAATGAAGAAATTAATGCTCATAATAATGGCTCTTTAATGCTATATGTATTCTGTATCTTCATCTTCAATGACTTCTGTATTTATAGTCTTCGAGCATTTAAGATCCGTTAGAGACATTCCCTCAGATGTTGGCTTCAAGCAGAACTTCATTAAATACAATAGAGTCGTTCTGGTCAACCATTAATGCAATAGGAATGTTGGTCGTACTCTAACTTGAAGGATCGTGGCTTTATGCATCGTGAAATAGCCATATCAGAGTTGTGCAGAGAGCTTTTTGTACTTTGCTGAGTACAATTCCCCTTTCGTGTAAAGGCCAGAGGTACTAGGGAATAAAGCACGTTGGAAGCATTCTTTAACTGGTCTTTGGTTCTGATATCCGAGGTTGCTTGAGAGAGTAACTTCTGACTTTTCTTGATAAGCATGAGACAAAGTAGGAGAGAAGGCTTTAAGTCTCTTTCTGATAGGACAACTCACAAAAGCTTTTTAGGTCCTTGGTTCTTCAACTAGTAACCTCAGATAAGTGTAGGAACTCGTGGGGAGACAAGTTGAAGACGTATCTTGAAAGAAGTCAATAATCCTAGTCAGCAGACAGGTTGACTTTCCCTTATCCAGACAGGTAGTCACCTATATGAGTAGACAGATGATTCTTACTGTTTTAATCTACACACTAGATAGACAGGTTACCAACTGACACGGACTCGGCAAGTGTACCGGTTCGTTGCAAGTAATAAAACGGTAAGACCGGTTATCGTCCTCAGGGATCGTGGACAATTACCACTTCGCAAATTAGACTACTATCTAGGCGATCAACTTTTGGAGTGAAGGTAGCTCTATCATCTAACAAGCAAACAAGAATAAAATATTTTTGTTCTTTTTGGAATTTTAAAAAACTTGACACGGACTCGGCAAGTGTACCGGTTCGTTGCAAGTAATAAAACAGTAAGACCGGTTATCGTCCTCAGGGATCGTGGACAATTACCACTTCGCAAATTAGACTACTATCTAGGCGATCAACTTTTGGAGTGAAGGTAGCTCTATCATCTAACAAGCAAACAAGAATAAAATATTTTTGTTCTTTTTGGAATTTTATCAAACAGTTAAAATGCAGACAGAAATGTGAATAACAATTAGATAGAATTTTTAGGGTTAGACTAAGCTAATCCTCCCTTGATTGTTATGAAATGATAACTAACACAGTTCCTACTTCACTTATGACAATCGAATCTTTTATAATATACTCAAGCCCTAATGTCTTAGGTGGAATGAGCCTAAAATCCCAAATTAAACCCTAATGTCTTAGGTGGATTAATCAGAGAAATTGCATTAAGAATAAAGATTCATAAGATTGCAAGCAGCCAACACCTATGTCTAGATTCTTGGACTACTTGGCATATGATTCATGAGCATGCTTTAACATCAACCTTTCAATTGTCTATCAAAGCAACTAATCATTCCTAAGATGATCAAGCCTAGGAAAGCATTAAGCATAGAATCATACACTCATAAAGAAGAAGGAAACTGTATTATAATCAAGTCATTTTACAACCAAGTTCAGATAAGCAATAATCTAACCCCAACAAAGGGGAGTTTAGCTACACATAATTGAAGATAAAACAAAAGAAAGAGTTACAGAGATGAACAAAGGAGAGAGCTCCATAGAATGTTGCACAGCAGCCACAGCAACAGAGGATCTGTTTTTAGGGTTTTCTGGATGTCCCTTCTGTTCTGCTCAGAGGTTCTTTTATAACTCGTGGCCCGTCACGGCCGTGATAGCCATCACGGCCAGGCCGTGACGGGTTCTGTCTCTTGCAGTTCTGGCAAAATTACTCTCTCGCGAGGCGAGCCTTTCTTCGTGACGCGAGCCAACTTTTTCATGCCCGTGATCTACATCACGGCCAAGCCGTGATGGATTCTGACTTGTGGTGGTTTTTTGGGTCACGGCCGTGATGTACATCACGGCTAAGCCGTGATCGATTCTGACTTTTGGTGGTTTTGGGGTCACGGCCGTGATAGCCATCACGGCCAGGCCGTGACAGCTTCTGACTTTTGGCCCCCTTTTTCTTCCTTCTCTTCATCTCAGCTTCCTCATGGCTAAATCTTGGGCATTTAATCATAAATCCCTGCAAAACAACACACAATACCACCTTATCCGTTCCAAAGGAAAAACTAAACAAAATCCAACTAAAATAGCCTAACTAAATGCAAATGCATGCAGAAATGTACATGGAAAATGAGGTGAAATCACACTCATCAAATCACCCCAAGCTTAAGACTTTGCTTGTCCTCAAGCAAAAACCAAGGCCATAAGACCAAAATAAACAAAGCATGGATAGTGAATCAAGAACCCGAGTAACATGATCCAAGTAACAGGCATTCAATTATTTCAGCAAGAGACAATCAATTCAAGTCTAATTAGGGGTTTAGGTTTCCTAGACTCACATTCTCACTGATTCGGGCACTCTATCTCACTTGAAGCTCACCCCAAGCTTGTTCATTTGCTTGGCTCTCATTCTTGCCTCACTCACTCAAGTGTTCAAGTATATATAACAATTCACTCCATTTTCCTCAAGGAATGATTCCTACCATATGCTTGACTATCAACCAAATCTTTACTTTATTAATGAAAACATCTAAGAATCAAGAGGTCTTATTCTTTGGTTGTAATGGGGCCATGGGATCAATTTTCAGGTGGGAATTTCAAGAACAGGAAATTTCAAAAGGCTATACAAACAATCAAGCATTGCAAGGCACGACCTTCTAAACTACCTTTCTTTGGGTTTTGATTTCATTTTTCCACCATTATTTTCTTTCTTCTCTGTTATTTCTCACTTCTCTTGTTTTTGTCATCCCCTTCTCTATATATCTTTCTTTTTCTCTTTTTCTTTTCATTTTTCTTTTGCTTGGAGAAGGGGAAATTTTTTTTTTCGTCCCAAACTTTCAACTACATTTTTCACCCTTTTTTCAATACTTTAGAAGGTCCCTCATAAGCTTAATTAACAAAACATTTCAGGGTACCAAGAAAATCATGTTATTCATTCAGGCTCAAAATGGGGCAACTAAGGGTAGCATTATTCATTCAAAGCTCAAAAGGCCAGAAAAAGATACCTATTGCCTCAATCCTTTTCAAAAATTTTCACGCTTTGAAATGGTTTCAAGTCAAGTTCTAGAGAAAAACAATCCAAGAGGAACAACACTCTAACACAAAGAACGGGGGCAGATTTAGTGAGTACCCCCTAATGGCTCAAAAGCTCACATTTATCAGTTCAAGAACTAGTGAGAAACACAAATCTATAGAAACACATGCTAATCATCAACTATCCAAGACCATCTCAAGAATATTTAATGAAGCCATATTACAAGAATAGAAAATCAGGGTCCAAAAATTCACTATCACAAAAAAAAATTGGCACTTAGCTCTCACAATCATAAGCTCAATCTAAGCAGGTGTAACCGAATCATGCGATCATGCAAACTTAAGCCTATATGAATGCAATATTTACAATGCAAGCAAAAAGATTACCCCTACCCCAAGCTTAAAGACTTACATTGTCCTCAATGTAAATAATGAAGCTTAGAGAGGGGAGAAAACTGGAACAACTCACCCAGGTGGTAGTGGTGCTACATCACATGCTTTCTGGTTTTGTTTCCTCCTGCCCTTCTTCTCCTCCTTCCTTCAAAATCTGAAAGCACTCAACAAACTATTAACAAACCTCTTGAGCTTCTCAAATTATTCAAGAGGAGAAATCAAAAACAAAAGAGAAGATGAAAATAAAATTTGGGTTGCCTCCCAATAAGCGCTTCTTTAACGTCACTAGCTTGACGGATGATTTTTTTTTTTTCATTTTTTTTTAAGATGGTGCCTGAAGAGTGACGGAGACCGCCTGACGATCAAAGTTGCCTCCAAGGTAGTGCTTTAGCCTTTGTCCATTAACAGTGAAGGTATCACCGGATGATGGATCTTCCAATTTAACTGAACCAAATGGAGAGACAGACTTGACATAGAATGGGCCTGACCATCTTGATCTCAATTTGCCCGGAAAGAGCTTGAGTCTTGAGTTAAACAGCAAAACTGACTGGCCTTCTTCAAATTTCTTGGGAAGAATGTACTTATCATGCCAGAACTTTGTTCTTTCCTTGTATATCCTAGCACTCTCATAAGCCAAGAGTCGGAACTCATCCAACTCATTCAATTGAAGCATCCTCTTGTCCATGGCCAGCCTTGTATCAAAGTTCAGGGCCTTCACTGCCCAAAAAGCACGGTGTTGTAGCTCTACCGGAAGGTGACATGATTTCCTGAACACTAACTGGTAAGGTGACATACCAATAGGTGTCTTATAAGCAGTCCGATAGGCCCAAAGTGCATCATCCAATTTCTTCGCCCAATCCTTCCTTGCATTGTTCACAGTTTTTTCCAAAATTTTCTTCAACTCCCGGTTGGACAATTCCACTTGCCCACTGGTTTGGGGATGGTATGGTGTGGTAACTTTGTGGTTCACCCCAAACTTGGCAAGCACTGCATTGAACTCGTTATTGCAAAAGTGAGTACCCCCATCACTAATGATAGCTCTAGGGGTCCCAAACCGAGTAAAAATATTCTTCCTCACAAAACTGATCACAGTTTTTGCATCATCCTTCAGAGTTGGTACGACTTCCACCCATTTGCTCACATAATCAACTGCCACAAGAATGTAATTGTTGTTGTAAGATGACGGGAAAGGACCCATGAAGTCGATCCCCCACACATCAAAGAGCTCCACCTCTAGTATACCCTTCAAGGGCATCTCATTTCTCTTGGAAATACTGCCGGTCCTCTGACATTTATCACATTTCATCACCCAAGCTCTGGAGTCCTTGAAAATAGTGGGCCAAAATAACCCGCATTGCAAAATCTTCATGGCGGTCCTCTCACCACCAAAGTGTCCTCCATAGGGTGAGTTGTGGCAGTGGGTCAACACCCCATTAATCTCTTCTTCCGGTATGCACCTTCTCAGAATTCCATCCGAACCTCTTTTGAAAAGATACGGCTCATCCCATATATAGAATTTGGCATCATGAATGAGCTTCTTCCTCTGTTGTGCATTGAAGTCCTTCGGAATCTTATTGGCGGCTTTGTAATTTGCAATATCCGCAAACCAAGGTGCCACTTGCACCACAAACAACTGTTCATCTGGGAATTCCTCTTGAATTGGCAATTTTGCTTCTGCTTGAACATCTGCTTGTGGAAGCCTAGACAAATGGTCGGCTACCACATTCTCCACTCCTTTCTTGTCCTTTATTTCCAAATCAAACTCTTGGAGTAGTAGTATCCACCTAATAAGCCTTGGCTTGGCATCCTGTTTAGTCATAAGATATCTCAAAGCAGAATGATCAGTGTAGACAGTAGTTTTACAGCCAATCAAGTAGGATCTAAATTTATCAAAAGCAAATACCACAGCAAGCAATTCTTTTTCAGTCGTGGTGTAATTCAATTGGGCATCATTAAGCACACGACTGGCATAGTAAATGACATGCAACACTTTATTTTTTCTTTGGCCCAAAATGGCTCCCACCGCATAGTCACTTGCATCACACATTAGCTCAAATGGTAAACTCCAATCTGGAGGTGCAATGACCGGTGCGGTGGTGAGCTTTTCTTTCAAAACTTGGAAGGCATGCATGCAATCATCATCAAATATAAAAGGAGTATCAGCTACCAAAAGCTTGCATAGGGGTTTCACAATCTTTGAAAAATCTTTTATAAACCTTCTATAAAAACCCGCATGCCCTAGGAAGCTTCTAACACCTTTCACATTTAAGGGAGGAGGAAGTTTTTCAATCACTTCAATTTTGGCTCTATCAACCTCCATCCCCGTGATGAAATTTTATGCCCAAGAACTATACCTTCCCTAACCATGAAATGACATTTTTCCCAATTTAAAACAAGGTTAGTTTCTTGGCATCTTTTTAGAACACAGGCAAGATTATTCAAACAGTTATCAAAAGAATCACCAAACACAGAAAAATTGTCCATAAATACCTCAATAAATTTTTCATTCATATCAGAAAATATGGATAGCATGCACCTTTGAAAAGTGGCGGGTGCATTACACAACCCGAATGGCATTCTCCTGTATGCATAGACTCCATAAGGACAGGTGAAAGCGGTCTTCTCTTGGTCCTCTGGGTCAACCACAATCTGGTTATACCCGGAGTACCCATCAAGGAAACAATAGAAAGCATGGCCCGCCAACCTCTCTAACATCTGATCAATGAAGGGCAATGGAAAGTGATCTTTTCTGGTGGCCTCATTCAGTCTTCTGTAATCAATGCATACCCTCCATCCAGACACGGTCCTAGAGGGAATAAGTTCATTCTTTTCATTTGCTACCACTGTCATCCCCCTTTCTTCGGCACAACTTGGACCGGACTCACCCATGGACTATCGGAGATGGGATAGATAATGCCCGCATCCAACAACTTCACAATCTCCTTCCTCACAACTTCTTTCATATTCGGGTTGAGTCTTCTTTGGGGTTGTCTAACCGGCTTGAAATTTTCCTCCACACGGATTTTGTGCATGCAAAAGGAGGGGCTTATCCCTTTCAAATCGGACATAGACCACCCGATTGCAGATTTGTGCTCCCTAAGCACCCTCAACAGCTTCTCTTCTTCCAAGGAATTCAACCCACTACTGATGATAACTGGGAATGAAGAGTTCATCCCAAGGAAAGCATAACGGAGATGGGATGGCAATTCTTTCAACTCTAGCACCGGTGGGTCACCCTTGTCTTCAATTCTCACATCTTCCACCACTTTGTCTTCATCAGTATTCACAACCAGACAAGCCTCCAGAGATTTAATCATGAGATCAACTTCTTCTGCACATACTTCTTCTTCTACATCCTCTACCATTAGAGCTGCTTCTAACGAATCTTCAAACTTCTGGTGCAAACTCTTGTCAGATAATGAATCAATGAGGTCCACTATCATGCATGTGTCCTTGTCGCTTGGGTGTTTCATTGCCTCAAACACATTAAAGGTGACCTTTTCGTCTTGTACCCGAAGCACCAATTCCCCTTGATTGACATCGATCAAGGCTCTACCTGTTGCTAGGAATGGTCTCCCAAGAATCAGAGGAGTATCACCATCTCAGCCATATCTAACACCACAAAATCTGCTGGAAAAATGAATTTATCTACCTTCACCAACAAATCCTCCACAACACCATAGGGATATGTAATGGAGCGGTCTGCCAGTTGAAGAGAAATCCCTGTTGGTTTTACCTCACCAATCCCAAGCTTCTTGAAAATGGAGAGCGGCATCAGATTAATACTTGCCCCTAAATCGCACAATGCTCTCCCTATGTTCAGATGACCAATCGTGCATGGGATAGTGAAGCTGCCCGGGTCCTTCATCTTTCTTGGCGACTTCCTTTGAAGTATAACACTTGCACTCTTGAATAAGCATCACTGTCTCCTCCTTCCACCTTCTTTTGTTTGTAAGAATCTCTTTCATGAATTTTGCGTAGGAAGGCATCTGCTGTAGAGCTTCAGCAAACGGGATGTTGATTTGTAGCTTTTTGAATACATCCAGAAACTTAGAAAACTGCTGATCTTTTGCCTCCTTCTTCAACCGTTGGGGGTACAGGATTCTGAAATATGGGGGCAGCTCTTTGGGATTATCAACCTCTTCCAGAATCTGTCTTTTAGTCTTCTTCTTCGCAAATTCTTCATCAACCAATTTCTCCCTCTGCGGTTTTTCAGCTTCTGCACCAGTAGGAATAGAGGCAGTATCTTGGGAAGTTTCGGGTTCTTCATTGTTTACCTCTTCAAACTGCACCTTATCAATTCCAGCATCACTTATCTTTTCTTCCCTCTCTTTTTCTTGTGGATTTAACACTCTCCCACTTCTTGTTATAATGGCCTTACAATCTTCCTTTGGGTTCTTCTCAGTATCCCCAGGCAATTGTCCTTGAGGTCTCTCTGCCATCTGCCTTGCTAGTTGGCCTATTTGATGCTCCAAGTTCTTGATTGAGGCATTCTGATTCTTCATAGTCTCTTGAGTCGCTTGCATGAACTGGCCTAGAATGTTCTCCAATTTGCTTGAACTCTCTTGAGGAGGCTTTGCTTGAGAACTTGAACTTTGCCCTTGTCTCCAACCAAAGTTAGGATGGCTGCGCTACCCCGGATTGTAGGTGTTGGAGTAAGGATCATTTCTAGGCCCTTGGTTGCCCATATAATTTACCTCTTCTTGTCCAGAACTTCCAACCACATTGATCTCACAATTTCCATTTGCATGGTTGCCTCCACAGAAATCACACACTGAAGTACCTTGAACTTGGACAGCTTGTAGTTGAGAATTCTGCAGTTGAACCGACCCCAGTTGCTTGGTAAGAATAGCCATTTGTGCCTTGAGAGCGCCAATTTCATCCAGCTCTAGAACACCTCTCTTGACCATTGATCGAGAACTAGGCATTTGATAGTCATTGTTAGCCATGTTCTCAATCAAGTCCCTTGCTTCTTCGGGCGTCTTCTGACTCAATGTCCCTCCTGCAGCCGCTTCAATCATACTTCTTGAATTCCTGTTGAGCCCATTAACAAATGTTGCAACCTGCTGCCATGTCTCTAGTTCATGATTTGGACAAGCTGTGAGTAAGGACTTGAATCTCTCCCAGGCTTCATAGAGTGACTCACCATCCCTCTGTGCAAAGGCATTGATCTCTGATCTCAGCTTAATCATTCTTGACGGAGGAAAGAATCGAGACAGAAACTTGCTCACCAAATCATTCCAAGTGATGATGCTTCCATGAGGATGAGATTGAAGCCATGACTTAGCTCTATCCCTCAAAGAGAAAGGGAAAAGCCTTAACCTAATGGTCTCATCAGAAGCTCCGTTTAACTTGATGGTGTCACACAGCTCAATGAAAGTACCAATGTGAGCATGAGGGTCTTCACTCTCCAAACCTCCAAACTGGTTTTGCTGCACAAGGTGGAGAAGTGATGCCTTGATTTCGAAATTATTGCAAGCCACTGCGGGTCTCACAATCGGAGTTCCACATCTATCAACTCTAGGGGAAGTGTAGTCCCCCATTGTCCTTCTTGGTACATTATCTTCAGCCATGGTGACAGCTGGTAATTCAACTAACAGTTCTTGCACTGCAGAGGATGTTCCTTCTCTGTTCTGTCTTGCCTTGGCTTTCTTCCTATTCCTTCTACAGAGTCTCTCGATCTCGGGGTTGAATTGAAGTTCACCTGGGTCGATTGTACCTCGCATACAAGGAACAAACAGAGTAGCGCCGCAAAAACAGAGAAAACAGAAAAACAGCACAAAACAGAAAATTACAGTAGAGAAACAGAAAACAGGAAAGAAAAACAGTAAAAATGCCTAAATTAGGAGTCCCCTTTGGTACTCGTGATATTGGCACACCGATCCCCGGCAACGGCGCCAAAAACTTGACACGGACTCGGCAAGTGTACCGGTTCGTTGCAAGTAATAAAACGGTAAGACCGGTTATCGTCCTCAAGGATCGTGGACAATTACCACTTCGCAAATTAGACTACTATCTAGGCGATCAACTTTTGGAGTGAAGGTAGCTCTATCATCTAACAAGCAAACAAGAATAAAATATTTTTGTTCTTTTTGGAATTTTAAAAAACTTGACACGGACTCGGCAAGTGTACCGGTTCGTTGCAAGTAATAAAATGGTAAGACCGGTTATCGTCCTCAGGGATCGTGGACAATTACCACTTCGCAAATTAGACTACTATCTAGGCGATCAACTTTTGGAGTGAAGGTAGCTCTATCATCTAACAAGCAAACAAGAATAAAATATTTTTGTTCTTTTTGGAATTTTATCAAACAGTTAAAATGCAGACAGAAATGTGAATAACAATTAGATAGAATTGTTAGGGTTAGACTAAGCTAATCCTCCCTTGATTGTTATGAAATGATAACTAACACAGTTCCTACTTCACTTATGACAATCGAATCTTTTCTAATATACTCAAGCCCTAATGTCTTAGGTGGAATGAGCCTAAAATCCCAAATTAAACCCTAATGTCTTAGGTGGATTAATCAGAGAAATTGCATTAAGAATAAAGATTCATAAGATTGCAAGCAGCCAACACCTATGTCTAGATTCTTGGACTACTTGGCATATGATTCATGAGCATGCTTTAACATCAACCTTTCAATTGTCTATCAAAGCAACTAATCATTCCTAAGATGATCAAGCCTAGGAAAGCATTAAGCATAGAATCATACACTCATAAAGAAGAAGGAAACTGTATTATAATCAAGTCATTTTACAACCAAGTTCAGATAAGCAATAATCTAACCCCAACAAAGGGGAGTTTAGCTACACATAATTGAAGATAAAACAAAAGAAAGAGTTACAGAGATGAACAAAGGAGAGAGCTCCATAGAATGTTGCACAGCAGCCACAGCAGCAGATGATCTGTTTTTAGGGTTTTCTGGATGTCCCTTCTTTTCTGCTCAGAGGTTCTTTTATAACTCGTGGCCCGTCACGGCCGTGATAGCCATCACGGCCAGGCCGTGACGGGTTCTGTCTCTTGCAGTTCTGGCAAAATTACTCTCTCGCGAGGCGAGCCTTTCTTCGCGACGCGAGCCAACTTTTTCATGCCCGTGATCTACATCACGGCCAAGCCGTGATGGATTCTGACTTGTGGTGGTTTTTTGGGTCACGGCCGTGATCGATTCTGACTTTTGGAGGTCTGGCACAATCAGTCTCTCGCGTGGCGAGCTAACATTCGCGTCCCGTGATCGATTCTGACTTTTGGTGGTTTTGGGGTCACGGTCGTGATAGCCATCACGGCCAGGCCGTGACAGCTTCTGACTTTTGGCCCCCTTTTTCTTCTTTCTCTTCATCTCAGCTTCCTCATGGCTAAATCTTGGGCCTTTAATCATAAATCCCTGCAAAACAACACACAATACCACCTTATCCGTTCCAAAGGAAAAACTAAACAAAATCCAACTAAAATGGCCTAACTAAATGCAAATGCATGCAGAAATGTACATGGAAAATGAGGTGAAATCACACTCATCACCAACCAATATGAAGGTTAATTAAATCATTAACCAATGTTTAGTTCTCATCAAAACTTAGGGAAATGCACATCAGACATTTTATAGATTTAATAATATCCCTCTTTTTGATGATGACAAACATTGAGATGATTTAATGAACCTCAAAAAATATCAACAAAGAAAATAGCATATATCATACAGGTTGAAATTTTCTTAAGCGGACAGGTTATGCAGATGCTTGATCAAACATTAAGATTAATCATATAATCCGGTTAACTTAGTCACACATAAATTTGAATTGTCTTACTTAGAACATACTCATGTCCATATATTACTTTCTCATTAAGATCATATCACATTCATTCTCCCCCTTTTGTCAACAACAAAAAGGAGTAATCATAGTAAAAAAGTAAAGAAATAAGAAAAGTAAGGAAGAAATATATTTTGTTCATCATGAGCTTTGATAAGTACAGGGAAGTTTACAACAGATAAACAAAACTACCTAGATTGACTAAGTAACAAATATAAGGCAGCAACCCTTTGCTCTAAGAGTAGCCTAGCTGGCCTTTCTTCATCCAACTGTCTTCTTAAGTCTTCTACTTGTGTTTGAAGCAAATGAAAGTCTTGTAAGGTCACTGTCTGAGAAGTGGAGGCTTCTGTGGACAGGCTTGAGGAAGAGACAGACAAAGAAAAGTGTCAGGGTAAGGCTAAAACTGGGGGTGCCTTAGGTAGAGATAGGGGAGAGGTGATGGAAGGGAAGAAAAGTTCATGGAGATTTTGAAGGGCATAGAAAGGAATAAAGACGAATTTGAAGATAAGACTGATTCTGACAAAGTCAGTATCAGGTGAAGGAAACACACAGGAAAGTCTCTTGGATAAAGACAGACCGGTGATGATTATTTGGATAGGTGGGGGAAGAGGTGTTTGAGCTGATACATATGGAGGGATAGGTAATAAGGAATCAATATGACAAAAGAAAGAATTTGATCCAGTAACTAACATAAAGAAATACCTAGACCTACGAGGTAGCATTACAACAGAAGCAGGATAGTGACTTCCAGCTAATGTTCTAATGAAGACAATAATAGGTTAGTAAAAGAAAAGTTCTCTACATGGGTTAAAAATATGAGGTGGAGGAGAAGGAATGAAAGAGACATGTGAGATACTTGCAAATAAAAGAGATTGTAAATAAGACACAAAGAGTCTCGATGATATGCCAGTTTGTTTGGGAGCAGAGTCCCTGTGAACAACTGTGTACTGACATTCATCAGGTACGACAGTGAAAGTCAATTTTTGAGTTTGTAAAGAGGAGACGGGTGAGGGAAGAGGAGATGCAACAGAGAGAGGTTGAACAAAAAGGGCAGATGGAGAAGTGACAGATGGGGTGATAATACCTTGATGAAAAGGGGAAGAAGGAGTTATCTGGTTTTCAGATAGCTTCAACTTCTTGTGAGATGGAGACACTTGGTCATCCTTGGGTACAACTGTCTGAGCTCCTCCAGACAGGTCTTCTACATTGTTAGCTTTTGCAGGCACTTCAGTCTTTGCAGGTACTGGGTAACCAGATTTTCTCTTTTTGGGAATAATTCCCAAAATGAAAGTTTTCTTTGGTTCTTCCAGAACTTGCTCTGTCTGCTCCCCCTGAGCAGATGATTCCTCTTTGCTAGGCTCAGACTCAACTTGTCTGACCTTGGGAAAGGTCTTTACCAGCTTCCTCTTCTTGATGGGATGAGCAGGAACATCCACTAATTCCTCAGATTCACTAGTCTTCCTCTTGGGAGAGGGTTTCTTCAGCTTGAACCTCAAGGGATCAACTGTCTCAGCAGAATCTTCAGACACTGAAGGTTGCAGCTCTGGAATATGATCTTGTTTGGCCACCTTTCCAGACGATTTGAACAGTCTCTCAGAAATGGGGACTTCTGACTCATCAGTGGAAACCACTGGTTCTTCCGCCTTCTGCTCAACCCTTGTCAGCAATATCCCATAAGGATAGGTCTGCATGTTGGTTCTATTGATTAGAATCTCAAGGTACATGTAGATAAGATCGTTGATGTCAACCTTGATTTTGTGGATCAAGTGGTACAGAGCAAATCTGTCCTTCTTGGTCACACTATCTCGTGAGCCTTTCCTTGGCATCACGCACTCCAACATCAATTTATGCAGGAATCTGCACTTGACCACCATGTTGACAGGCTTAGGGTTCACAGGTTTGGGAACACCATAGATAGCAATGTTGACATTGTCAACTCCCACTTCATCTTCCCAGTTGGGTGTGAAGCCAGCTCCGATTCTCGAACATTTTGTGACAAGCTCCAGAGAGCTGATGGGGAAGAGAAGGGTTCTAACCCCCATTTCAGCCTTAAAGCTCTTGGTTCCGTTGAGTCGGTTGGTGACAACCACAACATTTCTCCAGAACGTTTGAATGAGTTTAGGGTGAACAAGCTCCTAGATGTCGAAGAAAGGAGTCCATTTGGAATACTCCAACTTTTCAGTGACATCCATACCTAGCTTCTTCATCTGTTGAAGATCAACAGTCTTTCCCGGAATGATCTTCTCGATCTCAGTAACTTTGAGATTGTATTTCTCAGTGATTTCTTTTACAGAGAGACGCTTGGATGATGTCATTTTTGAGAGAAAACGGTTCTAGGGTTTCAAGAGAGAAGGGGGTTTGAAAGATGATAAGACAAAGAGATTTTGGAATTTTGAAAACATAAAGGTTCAACCTTTCTGATCTATTGTCTTTTATAGTCATAAAGGTAGGAGAGAGAAAAAATAATTTTTAAATCAAAACGGCATGATTCGTATGGGGAACAACAACGCCTACTTAAGACATAATGAAAACATGGTTTCGAGATACATAAACTATTGTGCACATGATTAGCTTCAGATAAAGGAATGGTATTAAATACTTAATAGCCATTTCAACAAAACAGTTGAGTTCTAGCATAGTGACTCAGCAGAGTCAGACAAGTAAGCATAGACAGGTGATAAAGCACAGACAGGTTAACATTCAGACATGTCATTCAACAATGCAATGCATGTTTATATTATCTCTAATAAATAAAAACCTTTCTTCTTCTAGGGGTTTGGTGAAAATATCAGCCCATTGATTTTCAGTTTTAACCAACTTAATATCAAAGATGCATTTCTGAACATAATCCCTAATAAAATGATGTTTGATTTCAATATGATTAGCCTTGGAATGCTAAATTGGATTTTTAGTTAAGCATATAACACTGAAATTATCACACCATACAGATTATGCTCATAAATAGAGTAATCCTCAAGTTGATGTTTTACCCATAAGAGTTGAGAGCAGCAACTAGCAGCAGAGATGTATTCTGCTTCAGCAGTAGACAGGGCAATAGTTGTCTGCCTCTTGTTTGACCATGAGACTAAGCTTGCTCCAATGAAGTGACATCCTCCACTGATGCTTTTTCTTTCTATTCTGTCTCCAGCAAAATCAGCATCACAATATCCCACTAATCTGTATTCTTCTGATCTTAAATAAAGCAAACCAATATTAGTAGTTCCAAGTAAATATCTAAATATTCTTTTAACAGCCTTAAGATGAGATTCTCAATGATCAGATTGGAATCTAGCACACATACAGACACTAAATTGAATGTCAGGTCTGCTTGAAGTTAAGTACAGTATAGAGTCAATCATACCTCTATAGACAGTTTGATCTACCTTTTTACCTTCATCATCTTTGCTTAGTTTTGCATTAGGTTGCATAGGGGTTTTCATGAGCTTAGCATTTTCCATTTTGTATTTCTTGAGTATCTTCTTGGTATACTTTTGTTGATGGATGTAAATTCCATCACCTGTCTGCTTGATTTGTAATCCAAGGAAGAACTTCAATTCTCCCATCATGCTCATCTCAAATTCAGCTTGCATTAGATTTGAAAATTCCTTGCACAACTTTTCATTAGTTGCTCCAAAAATAATATCATCAACATATATTTGAACTATAATAAAGTTCTCTTTAGAGCATTTCTTGAACAGAGTAGTGTCTACTTGTCCTCTAGTAAAACCATTATGCATGAGAAAAGAACTAAGTCTATCATACCATGCTCTAGGTGCTTGTTTCAAACCATATAATGCATTCTTAAGTTTAAAGACGTGATGTGGTTTATCAATATCCTCAAAACCAGGGGGTTGTTTAACATACACTTCTTCTTCAATTATACCATTTAGAAAAGCACTTTTTACATCTATTTGAAACGGGGTAATTTGGTGTTGTGCGACATAGAACATTAAAATGTGTATGGCTTTTATTCTAGCTACAGATGCAAAAGTTTCAGTATAGTCAATACCTTCTTGTTGGTTATAGCCTTGAGCTACTAACCTTGCCTTATTTCTGACAACTTTACATTCTTCATCCAATTTGTTTCTGAAGACTCATCTTGTTCCAATAACAGACTTGTTTTTAGGCTTAGAGACAAGAGCCAAGAAATCATTTCTGGTGAACTGGTTGAGTTTTTTTTGCATAGCAAGAATCCAGCTTTCATCCTTAAGAGCTTGTTCAATGCGTTTTGGCTCCAATTCTGATATAAAAGCCACATTGCTTGATTACCTTAACGTGGATCTAGTTCTTAATCCTTCAAAAGGATTTCCAATAATAAGATCCTTAGGATAATGAGTGTTGAACTTCCAATCCCTTTTGATATCATCATGAAGATCTTGACTTGTCTGCTGACTCGTCTGCTGACTTGTCTGCTCCACCTATCTGACATCCTCAAGCACAGGTCATGTTTTGGTTAGATCGGGTTGTTGACTTTCTGGCTTGTTTATATCAAGACCTGTAAGATCATCTTCTAGATCTGATAGTTCTTTATCAGTCTTTAATCCATCATTGAATTTAACATGAACAGATTCTTCAATAATACAAGTTCTTGAATTGTAAACTCTAAAAGCCTTAGACATTTCAGAATATCCTACGAAAATATATTTATCTACCTTAGAATCAAAATTTCCAAGATTATCTCTGGTATTCATAATAAAACATTCACATCCAAAAGCATGAAAATAAGATATGTTGGGCCTTTTTCTTTTCCACAATTCATAAGGAGTCCTTTTTAGAAAAGGCCTAATAAGTATTCTATTTTGTACATAACAAGCAGTGTTTACAGTTTCTGCCCTGAAGTACTTAGGGAGATTATTTTCATTGAGCATAGATCTTGCCATCTCTTGCAGAGATCTGTTCTTTCTCTCAACCACTCCATTTTGCTGTGGAGTTCTAGGTGCAAAGAAATTGGGAGAGATTCCATTCTCCTCACAGAACTGCCTAAACTGCTCATTTTCAAATTCTCCCCCATGATCACTTCTAAGGGTAGAAATACAGAAACCCTGCTCATTTTGTACTATTTTCCTGAATACTGAGAAAGCCTTAAAAGCTCATCATTGTGTGTTAGAAAGAGTACCCATGTGAATTTAGAATAGTCATCAACTATGACAAATCCATATTTTCTTCTAGCCAAGCTAGCAACACTAACTGGTCCAAACAGATCCATGTGTAACGACTGAAGAAGTCGAGAAGTTGACACTTGGTGTTTAGATTTGAAACTTGATTTTATCTGTTTACCTCTTTGACATGCATCACATAAGACATCTTTCTTAAAACTAATATCAGGCAATCCTCTCACAAGGTTGTTCCTTTTTAATTTAGAAATTAGTTTCATACTAGCATGTCCTAGTTTCTTATGACATAACCATCTCTCATCCTCTTTAGACATCAGACAAGTTACACTTTGATCTGAGAGATCAGACAGTTCAATCTTATAAAGATTTTGTTGCCTTTTAGCTGAAAAGAGGGTTTTGCCACAACAATCTTTAACTATGCATACATCCTTGATAAAGGAAACATCAAATCCACTATCACATAATTGACTTCTGCTAAGAAAATTGAGTCTTAATCCTTTAACCACAAGAACATTATATATAGAGGGAAGAGGGGGTTTACCACCAACAGTACCAATTCCTATAACTTTTCCTTTTTGATTCCCTCCAAAGGAAACGTGTCCTCCTTTCTTAAGTTGGAGGTCTAGGAATATAGACCTTTCTCCTATCATATGACGCGAGCAACCACTGTCCAGGAATCAGCAGTGGTGTTTTCTTTGTCCTGTTGAGGACATCTACAACCAAAGTTATTTGATCTTTAGGTACCCATATTTTTCTGGGTCCTTTTCTGTTAGTTCTAGGAGTCTGTGAAGATTTCCTTCTCTTCCTGTGAATACATTTGGACATAACATGTCCAGTTTTACGACAGAAGTTACAAACAGATGTAGATTTGGTTACAGTTGACTTAACAGATACTATAGAAGCTTTAGTTGATACTTTATGATGTGTCTGATGGACATATCCAATACCTTCTTTGTTAAGAGAGTGCCTCCGACAGCCAAGTAGCTTAGTCAGATTATCTCTACCATTAACAAATTTGGCAAGATCAGAAGTGAGCTCTTCCACTTTCTGTTGAAGTTTTTCAACTTCTTCAGATGGTGATGTTTCACTCGAGATCTTAGCTTCATTAGACTTTTCAGTCTTCAGCTCACTGTTCTCTTTAGCCAGCTTCTCACACTCTTGAGATTTCTGTTTATGCTCACTGGTGAGCTTTACATAATCTCTCTTGAGGGATTTGAAGGCCTTAGATAAGCAGTTGGATTCCTTCAGCAACTCCTCATAGGCATCAAGTAATTCCTCATAGTCAGGATGTACCTCATCGTCTGAGTCTGAGTCAGTGTTGGCCATCAAACAAAGATTGGCTTCTTCCTCTATTCTTCATCAGAAGATGTCGACTCCAGATCCTCCCAAGTAGCCACCATTCCTTTCTTCTTCTTCTTGAAGAATTTCTTAAATGGGGCCTTCTTGAGTTGAGGACATTCAGCCTTGATGTGACCAGGCTTCTTGTACTCATAGCAGACAATTGGAATTTTGTCTGTTGGAGTGAATTCTTTGAAGTTCTTGTCCTTGTTGAACCTTCTGAATGGCTTATCCCTCTTGAACTTCTTTTTCTGTAGGAAAAGCTTTATCTTCCTGGTCATGAGAGATGATTCTTCATCACTCTCAGAATCCTCGTGTTCAGACAGGTCAGCATTACTGGATGACTCGTCTGCCTTTAGAGCCTTGGAAGCTTTTGCTAACTTTTGATTAGATTTCTGAGCAATTGACTTGCCCTTCTTTGGTGCAACTTTATCTCCAAGTTCTTGCTCTTGAACAGTGAGTGTTCCAAGAAGTTCATTCATAGTCAAGGTAGTGAGATCCTTGGCTTGAGAGATAGCAGTGACCAAAGGTCTCCAATGTTTAGGTAGACTTCTCTGAATCTTTCCGACCTTCTCAGCATTGGTGTAGACTTTGCCAAGAGATTTTAAACTATTGACTATATTTTGAAATCTTCCTATCATTTGAGCAACAGATTCTCCTTCCTCCATGACAAACAGTTCATACTCTCCGACAAGTATGGCAATCTTTGACTCTTTGACTTTGGATTTTCCTTCATGTGTGACAGCTAAAGTATCCATATTTCTTTGGCAGAGTCACAAGCACATACCTTCTCAAACTCCTTAGGACTGAGAGCACAAATGATGTTATATCTAGCTTTGTGGTTCAACTCCCATTTTGTCTTTTCTGCGGTAGTCCACTGAGCTTTTGGCTTGTCAGTGTCATCATCATTCTTGGGAATGAATGGACCATCTGTAATGACATCCCAGATATAAGAGTTTGTAGATAGAATGAACCATTGAAATCTATCTTTTCAATAGTTGTAGTTTTCTCCTTTGAAATAGGGAGGTCTAGTTAGGGAAGCTCCTTCAGCCTGGTGACTTCCACTTGAACTAGCTCCAGCAGTCATGTCTATTCTTCAAGACCTTTTACCTCTACACTGTTAGATCATCAACCCAGAGGCTGAGCTCTGATACCAACTGAAATAGACAACTATAAACACGAGAAGGGGGGTTGAATTGTGTTTATCAAAATTTAAACGAAGTTGAAAACTTTTCGCATACAGAAGCTTGGTTCAGACGAGTGGAAAGATACAGGACAGACGGGTGACGTGTCTGATGAAATTTTAACAGTGACTTAGGCAAACACACCACTTGATAAACGGATAAGAAAACTAAAGAAACTAAATAGTTTATAAGGAATAAGAGATTGACACAGTTATTTATCCTGGTTCACTCTTCAAAGCAAAGAGCTACGTCCAGTCCTTGGCAGCACCATGTTTTATCCACTATAACTGACTAGGTTACAAACTCCAAGACAAGTATTATTTGCACACCTAGCCTCTTCAGGCTCCAAGACAAGTATTATTTGCACACCTAGCCTCTTCAGGCTCACTCAGATTTGTTTGAGAAATTTGGTTTGTAATAAATACAACTTCAGACAGACAGATCTTTCACTAACACTCAGAGAGTGGTTTAAATGTAAAGCTTAGGAAAGTCTGCGTAATAACTTCAAATGATTGAAGAATACAAAATACAGAATGAAAGAATGAAGAAATTAATGCGCAAAGTAATGGCTCTTTAATGCTATATGTATTATGTGTCTTCATATTCAATGACTTCTGTATTTATAGTCTTCAAGCATTTAAGATCCATTAGAGACATTCCCTCAGATGTTGGCTTCAAGCAGAACTTCATTAAATACAATAGAGTCATTCTGGGTAGCCATTAATGCAATAGGAATGTTGGTTGTACTCTAAGAAGGATCATGGCTTTATGCATCATGAAATAGCCATATCAGAGTTGTGCAGAGAGCTTTTTGTACTTTGCTAAGTACAATTCCCTTTTCGTGTAAATGCCAGAGGTACTAGGGAATAAAGCACGTTAGAAGCATTCTTTAACTGGTCTTTGGTTCTGATATCCGAGGTTGCTTAAGAGAGTAACTTCTGACTTTTCTTGATAAGCGTGAGACAAAGTAGGAGAGAAGGCTTCGAGTCTCTTTCTGATAGGACAGCTCACAAAAGCTTGTTAGGTCCTTGGTTCTTCAATGAGTAACCTCAGACGAGTGTAGGAACTCGTGGGGAGACAGGTTGAAGACGTATCTTGAAAGAAGTCAATAATCCAAGTCAGCAGACAGGTTGATTTTCGCTTATCCAGACAGGTAGGCACCTATATGAGCAGACAGATGATTCTTACTGTTTTAATCTGCACACTAGATAGACAGGTTAACACCCAATATGAAGGTTAATTAAATCATTAACCAATGTTTAGTTCTCATCAAAACTTAGGGAAATGCACATCAGACATTTTAGAGACTTAACGCGAATGTCCCTAAGACCCAAAGACCCTATAATTTATCTTTGGTCCGTAACTAACCAATTTACCCAATTCACCCTTTGTGAAATTGTAGCTCGATACGCAAGGCATGTCTGCCCAAAATGGCATGTTTGCCAGACTATGCATGTAAAACCCTTTGTTATCGTAAATGTTCTTTGTCGTTTGTTTTTCCTCTGTCGAGGCTTAAAGCTCCTGACTACCCTTCCTTAGGTATTCCAATTCCTTTCCCTTCCAAGTGCAATTTCCTTTTAGGAACACTAGCCCGACATCTCGACAATCTAGGTCCTTATCCTTTCCTTTATTTTTCCCAAAGAATTTTTGTTCAGTGAAACATAAACTCCGAAAACTTATCCAAGTTTGTCGGAAAATTTCCGCTGTTCTTAAATTCTTTTCCAAAAATCCTTTTCTGATGAAATTCGTTTTAAAATGTAACGAAAATCATTTTTCCTCAAATCCTATATTTTTATTTTCTAAAAATCCATTAACACTTTGAAAATTATTTCTGGCAAATAAAATTATTTTTCTCACTTAAAAAAATCGTTTTTCCTCATGCTGTCGTTGGGCAAGTAAAAACCTTTATTTATTGAAAAAAAAATTATTTATCAACAACTTTAAAACAATTTTTAAAATAAATTTTCTTAACATTAAGATTTTTTTTCCATTTTTTTCCCGTCGTTTTCGAAAAAAATGCGAAAGTGAAATTTTTTCACGGTTACGTACTCGCAGTCATTTATTAACTTATTCTTTCATTAAAACTCATTAAAATATTATTATTTTTACCTTAAAATTATATCCACTAATTTTCAAAAACATTCGGTTTCCATTCAATTTTCTTAACGTTTTATCCTTAATTTTCAATAAGTACTAACTGATGTCAGGCTTCCACCCAATCACAAAATCAATAGAAAATTTCATACAACACAATTTATCACATGCTTTCACAACCAATAATAAATTCACACATCACAATTTATAGCATGATTTCACAGATAAACCATGCATCACAAAACATTACGCAATAATTTTAAAACAAACACCACAAACTACAACAATTAATTACAGACACACCAAACAATTTATACACATAGTTATCGAAGCTCCTCAGGCAAACTCCCCTTACCTTTTGAAGATTCAAGTTCCGATTCAACGAAGTCTCAGTTTCAAATCCGATTTCCTCCACGAACTCCAAACACAATTACTCAACTAATCCTTCACATACAAGTAAAGAATAAGTTACAAAATGAACTAAAATCTCCTAAAACCTAAAGGTCTAGGTTCGGCCTTCATTGAAAAAATGGGCTAGGGATCTCAAAATTTTACATACTCTTAGATCCATGACATTAGAGTGGTATAGAGCTAAGGAAAATTTTTATAACTTTAAAATGAAGCAAAATCATCAAACCCATTTTATGGGTAGGATTCGGCCCTCAATAGAAAAAAATAGCCAAGGGTGTCAAAATTTTGCATACTCTTGGATTAGTGATCCTTAAGCATTAGAGATTACATGCTCAATGATCATGATATAAAATTGAAACAAAATATCCTTCTCCCTCACAAGTGAGGTTTCGGCCTCATAGAGAAAATTGGGAAGGAAATTTTATTTTTACACATGCTCATGAATGAAGATACTAGGGATCATAACTAGTTCATAGCAATTAGAATCATATGAACATGATTTTTCTATGATTTTCTAGGAATTTTCAAAGTTCTAGATCTAAGAACATAAACTTGATAATCATGGCAAAATAAATGGAATAAATGGAAATCTAAGACAAGAATGATCAGGAGTTAGGAGATTACCTCTTGAAGATGAAGAAAAGATGAATAGTTTGATCTAATTTGCCAACAAAACACTTAAGAACTTAGGTTTTTGTTAGGTTTTCTCTAAGTATAGATGATGAACAAAATGAGAAAGTGTGGGGGTGGGGATGCCGTGAGTAGAAGAGAATGAGGGAGAGAGTGAGTGAGTCATTAAGGGTAATTTGGGGTTTCTAATCACACTTAGGGGCATTTTAGTCTTTTACTTCACAAAATATCTAAGATATTTTGAAAAATAATGATGACAAAGGTGAGTCATTAGTGGTGACTCACCACACTCACCATAACCTTGTGACATGTGTCCCTCCTTGGTCTGGTGTCCGATTCAGTCTCCGTAGTTCTGATTCTGACTCCGCTATTCTCCCGATTTAAGTTTTCCGCACCCGATTTAATTCAAAACTTCGCCCGAACAAAATTATAATATTTTATTTTAGAGCGAAAATTTTGAAAAGTTCCACATCACTTAAAAAGTGATAAGAAAAAATTATAGTTTCGTTATCGGGACAAAAATAGGTTTTCTGACCAGTAAAATCTTACTGTCAGTGAAAACGCAGACTGGGTTTCATTTGAATTTTCAACCTAAAATTTAACCGTAGGCTTTCGCCATGAAATCGAGTCTAAATATGATTTTGTTCAACCAAAATCATTTTCTAGATCTCAGGTAAAAATATAGACGGATATTTGTTTATCGATACAGAAAACAGCTGAAATCGGCGTGTTACATTACTACCCCACTTAAAAAAAATTCATCCTCAAAATTTCGTGACTCGAACTAAACTGTATCTTTAAATCCCAATATCCTACATTGTGTATCTCGTATTTAATTTCCCTTAGGTGACACTTGTAACTTAATAACAAAATTCATACTTATTATTCATTCTATTTCTCCTCAAAATTCACCCATTTATCCACAATTCATACTCCCTTGCCTTTATATGTTAGCCTGTCACACATGAAAGATATACCTAAAACTTTGACCACTTTTCTTTTCAGTACTATTCCAAAAAACTCCCTTCGACATCTTTAACTCTTATTGTTAACACCGAGATTGAAACTAAGATTCACATTTCCTTTACGGCACACACCTCAGTTCCTATCTAAGATATCCAATTGTAGTCTTAGTTCCTTTTAATTGTAATTCACCACTCCGAGTTATATTAGGATCATATGTCTCAACCTCAAAGGAACATTATTGCACCTTTTAATGCAACTATAACCAAAAGAAATCACACCGGGTAGGGTCATCTAACTCATAATTTTTGAACTTTTCCCACAACTTAGTTTTACTCAAGAACTCCTCTTTTCCACTCACATTCAGCTTAGGTAAAATTACTACAGACATTTTCCTGTAATTATTCAAAATCATACTATCAATCTTAACTACAGACATTGATCATTAACCTAGATTTCCTTAACTATACTCTGCCTCTATCAACATTTGATTTATAAAATTGTCTCACTTACTGATCTTGATCTTAAGGGTTCACATCTTGCCAGTCATAAATATACCTCAATATAACTCCCACCACTTCTGGTTTATCCTTCTAAAGGGATAATTGTACTTAGGTACCATACTTACCCCCAACCAACTTCCTAAGATAAAATCTAAACTCGGCCTCGACTTGGTCCTCAATACTTGATGCAGAGTTTGCCAAAAATGGTGGTGAACTTCGGATCTTCGTCTGAAATGATGTTGGGAGATACTCCACGAAACCTAATCAGTCCTCTGATACCATACTTTGGTTAGCTTCTCCACGATCACTCGAAACAAATTAAAATTTCTCAGAGGTCTTCAGTAAACTCATAATGAAAATTCATTGTGACGCCATCATCTTAACAAGAAAGGTCTCAAACCTCAAGTTATCTCTTTTTCACTGTACTCGACTAACTCTGACATCCGGATATGGATTCAGGTAAACTTTCTCATGATTCATGAGATAAATCACACGTCAATGACGTTTTTGAAAAGAATACATGATAAAATTGATCAAAAGTGATAAGTTTTACCGAACTACGATAAGACAAGCTCTTAAGGATTAAGAGGATGAATTTTCAAGAAAGAAATTATTCTAAACTCTATTTTCACTAGAAAATAGAAAGAGGAAATTTTACCAAATAGAAAATAAAGAAGTATTCGACATGAAAAAAAGATGTCTTTACTAGGTTCGTGAGTATAAAAATGCAGGGCCATTACATGTTTACAATCATGACTCTAATAAAGTTCCTTCTTTCACAATAACTTCCACCGGATTAGGAAATCAAAAGATGGACAGTTCCTAACCCCAAGAGTATTCAGTCTTAATACAGGGAATTTACAAAACAACGATTTTAAAAAGGAAAATAGTCTGGCCAAAAATCAAAATGGTCACCTCTACCAAAAGTATAAGAGATTAGACTAAGTCTCATCAAGAAACTTTTGTTATCATGAAGTTATCGGTGTTACAACTCAAGAAATAGTCATAACAATTTCTTTCAACGAAATATGACAATTCCATACCAATAGATAATAAAAATCAATCTACTCCAATGTCTAATACACTGAGGGTTATTTAGAAGTGTGAGTACAACTCCTTACAAACAAGGAAATCAATTGGAATAACTTGAAATTTATGAACTAGCATAATTAATTCATGATACAGTCACCCAAGGTTGAAGATCCAAAACATCTTGCCTTGCTTCCAACAAGTAAACAGGTCTTTCCAGACACGCTTAGTATGGTCACTTTGAATCGGGCACGCCCACGAACAACTTAGTCAGTCTCTCAAACATGTGAAGAGTTGATCTTTCCTCGTAAGCTGGGTCAACGACGCAAAAATCTAAGATAGGTCCTCACTCAAATCTGGTGATAACTCGTCCTCAAGTCGATCCTTGCATAGACGACGACTCCTCGCAATTGATTTATCAAATCAACTACGCACAACAGAGAATACTTGTTCTTAATCATTACTTTGTTGAGTTGTCAGAAATCCACGCGGAGTCTCGAACCTCCGCACAACATTAGTGTTTTCCTACGAGAATACACTCGGTCTAACAAACTGTTTAGACCACAGATTTTCCAGTTGAATCGAGTCGTCTAACTCGATTAATATTGTAGGCGACATCCTACAAAAGGAGGTAGAAATCGGGTCAAATCTAGAAACTAGATCGATCGAACACTCAATATCCCTTCGCAAACGATAAACCTGGAACATTCTTAGTGAACATTCCTAGTAAATCTACCTTAACAAGCATACTATTCGAATGTCTGACACAATCCAAAAAGGATAACTGAATGTGTCACACATGAACCAAATCACAAAATTACTAGCCATGGGTTCCTACAAGTCAAAACTCGTATAACCCATCAAGATAAAAACAGATACTTATAATCCAACACACATTGCTTCGACAAGGAAACAATTCAAACAAGATCCAACCAGAGATCACACAACAAAAACATAACAGACCAATTCCTCAAGGTTCCCGAAAGACTCGACCAGCTCTGATACCATTAATGTAACACCCCCTTGGCGCTACATGTTGAAACTAAAAGACTGAAAATAATTACGCTGGTTGCTTTCGGAAAATATAATTTTCTGTAGTTCTTAACTTCCTTGAAATTAGTCGTAAATTTTCCTTTTCTTTTTCTTTTCCTCTACCGATACAAACCAAACCTTTATAATTAACAACCGAGTACATACAGATATGTATGCATTAATACAGTTTTACATAAGGACCTTTATATTACAGATTATTTATTAAGACCATAACACAATAAAACACACATAAACTGAACCTATATAGTAGCGGTATTACTTCCCAAAAGTAAACCCAAATCAGATCCTACAGCTGGTCGCACTTAAGAAAAACCATTGGTAAGTCCTCCCTAGAACTCCCCGACCGCAGAAGTATCCAGGTTAGTCTTCCACACACTTCCATCATCAGCCTCGTCAAAGTGCAGGGAACGTATTCCCGTATATGATAGCGGACTCATTTAGTTCATATGTACTCGAATATATATATATATATATATATATATATATATATATATATATATAGAGAGAGAGAGAGAGAGAGAGAGAGAGAGAGGGAAACATAGTAGAAACCCAACATGAAAAGAAATAAAGCAAGGGTGAGATACCAATATTGAGTTTCATTAAGATAACTACATGTATGACCCTCAAACAAACATCATGTACACATACTATAAATATTTCCTACCAATGAGATTCATACTCAATCACCCAATCGTGATTTTTTTCAAAAATGCATGGCACTTCAATATCCATCCTATGAGTCTTGACCTTTATTCTCCGGAGATTCCTAACTTCCCTTCTTCGAGCAATGATTAGGCTGCGATACCTTTAACACAATTGTCTCATGAGATCGTCCTCTAAATTTAGGTCCGGCTCCAATTGTTCAGGGAATATCATGATGGAGCACCTAAAGTAATATTGGAATAGTTCCCTATTGAGTACATTCGTGTCGGGTAACCGAATTCCACGACTCGAGGTTCCAAGGCCCCAAGTATTCACAGGATTTTCGAAGCCCGAATGTCCCTAAGACCCAAAGACCCTAGAATTTATCTTTGGTCCGTAACTAACCAATTTACCCAATTCACCATTTGTGAAATTGTAGCTCGATACCCAAGGCATGTTTGCCAGACTATGCATGTAAAACCCTTTGTTATCGTAATTGTTCTTTGTCGTTTGTTTTTCCTCTGTCGAGGTTTAAAGCTCCCGACTACCCTTCCTCGGGTATTCCAATTCTTTCCCTTCCAAGTGCAATTTCCTTTTAGGAACACTAGCCCGACATCTCGGCAATATAGGTCCTTATCATTTCCTGTACTTTTCCCAAAGAATTTTCGTTCAGTGAAACACAAATACCAAAACAAAAACTCCGAAAACTTATCCAAGTTTGTCGAAAAATTTTCGCTATTCTTAAATTCTTTTCCAAAAATCATTTTCTGATAAAATTCGTTTTAAAACGTAACGAAAATCATTTTTCCTCAAATCCAATATTTTTATTTCCTAAAAATCCATTAACACTTTGAAAATTATTTCTGGCAAATAAATTTATTCTTCTCACTTAAAACGGTCGTTTTTCCTCATACAGACATTAGGCAAGTAAAAACCCTTATTTCTTGAAAAAATTATTTATCAACAACCTTAAAACAATTTTTAAAATACATTTTATTAACATTAATATTTATTTCCATTTTTTCCCGTCGTTTTCGAAAAAAGGCGAAAGTGAAATTTTTTCACGGTTACGTACTCGCTGTCATTTATTAACTTATTCTTTCATTAAAACTCATTAAAATATTATTATTTTTACCTTAAAATTAAATCCACTAATTTTCAAAAACATACAGTTTCCCTTAAATTTTCTTAACGTTTTATCCTTAATTTTCAATAAGCACTGACTGATGTCAGGCTTCCAGTCAATCACAAAATCAACAGAAAATTTCATACAACACAATTTATAATATGCTTTCACAATCAACAATAAATTCACACATCGCAATTTATAGCATGCTTTCACAGATAAATCATGCATCACAAAATATTACACAATAATTTTAAAACAAACACCACAAACTACAACAATTAATTACAGACACACCAAACAATTTATACACATAGTTATCGAAGCTCATCAGGTAAACTCCCCTTACTTCTTGAAGATTCAAGTTCTGATTCAACGAAGTCTCAGTTTCAAATCCGATTTCCTTCACGAACTCCAAACACAATTACTCAACTAATCCTTCACAAACAAGTAAAGAACAAGTTACAAAATGAACTAAAATCTCCTAAAACCTAAAGGTCTAGGTTCGGCCTTCATTGGAAAAATTGGCTAGGGATCTCAAAATTTTACATACTCTTAATCCATGACCTTAGAGTAGTATAGAGCTAAGGAAAATTGTTATAACTTTAAAATGAAGCAAAATCATCAAACCCATGGTATGGGTAGGATTCGACCCTCAATAGAAAAAAATAGCTAGGGGTTTCAAAATTTTGCATGCTCTTGGATTAGTGATCCTTAAGCATTAGAGATTACATACTCAATGATCATGATCTAAAATTGAAACAAAATATACTTCTCCCTCACAAGTGAGGTTTCGGTCTCATAGAGAAAATTGGGAAGGAAATTTTATTTTTACACATGCTCATGAATGAAGGTACTAGGGATCATAACTAGTTCATAGCAATTGGAATCATATGAAAATGATTTTTCTATGATTTTATAGGAATTTTCAAAGTTCCATATCTAAGAACATAAACTTGATGATCATGGCAAACTAAATGGAACAAATGGAGATCTAAGACAAGAATGATCAAGAGTTAGGAGATTACCTCTTGAAGATGAAGAAAAGATGAATAGTTTGATCTAATTTGCCAACAAAAAACTTAAGAACTTAGGTTTTTCTTAGGTTTTCTCTCTAAGTATAGATGATGAACAAAATGAGAGAGTGTGGGGGTGGGGCTGCCGTGAGTAGAAGAGAATGAGGGAGAGAGTGAGTGAGTCATTAAGGGTAATTTGGGGTTTCTAATCACACTTAGGGGCATTTTAGTCTTTTACTTAACAAAATATCTAAGATATTTTACAAAATAATGATGACAAAGGTGAGTCATTAGTGGTGACTCACCACACTAACCATAACCTTGTGACATGTGTCCCTCCTTGGTCCGATGTCCGGTTCAGTCTCCGTAGTTCCGATTCTGACTCCGTTGTTCTCCCGATTTAAGTTTTCCACACCCGATTTAATTCAAAACTTCGCCCGAACAAAATTATAATATTTTATTTTAGAGTAAAAATTTTGAAAAGGCCCACATCACTTAAAAAGTGATAAGAAAAATTATAGTTTTGTTATCGGGTCAAAATTAGGTTTTCTGACCAGTAAATTCTTACTGCCAGTGAAAACGCAGACCGAGTTTCGTCTGAATTTTCAACCCAAAATTTAACCATTGGCTTTCGCCATGAAATTGAGTATAAATATGATTTTGGTTCAGCCAAAATCATTTTATAGATCTCAGATAAAAATATAAACATATATTTGTTTATCGATACAGAAAACAGCAGAAATTGGGGTGTTACACTTACAGGGAATGTGATACAGGGGAGAAAAAATATACAGATCTAGCACGTACTGATCCACTCACAGATCTAGCATACATGGAGAATAAAAAGACTAATGAAAAGAACAAGAAGAACAAGACAGATCTGGTCATATACTACCTGGTGGAGGGGTGGGAAAAGGAAGAAAGTGTCGAGGATAATCCAAAAAATTTCAGTCAACAGTCCTTGGAGATAGATAGTTGTAAATCAGCTTATTTTGGTTAAAAAAACTTTTCTAAAACAAAATCTCATTGTCCAAACATAAAAATTTATTCACAAAACAGCTGATTGGGAAAGAAATAATCTTTCCCAAACATGCTCTATCACTAGTGGAAATAATGTAATATACTGGAACGTTTTACGTCAGTTGACCATATGTTTGACGTTAAAAATGAGGTGGTGGCAGTTTTGTAAATATTAAATCACTATTTGCGTCAGTTGTGTAATGAACTCACGTTAAAAGTAATTTGTAAGAATTATTAACACTTTTAACGTCAGTTGTTTATACAACTGACGTTAAAAGTGTGATTTTTACGTCAGTTAAATAAATAACTGACGTAAATAATTATATTCCTCTCTGAAACTCATTCCTATCTTTCTTTCGTTGTCATCCCCCTGTTGTCACTCTTAACACAGGTCACTCTATATAGTGCAGTTTATTTCTAAACTTTTTTTTTAAACAAGTTTATTTTTAATCTTAATTAATTAGCTTGAATTAGTAAACAAATTCTTGTGCAAATTAAAATAAATAAACACTTAACATAAAACAAGTTATATATGTATAATCAAATCGTATCTCATTGAAGCGATTCATAGGTTACAATTACATGATTATAAGATAAAAAAATTCTGCAACATAGTCCTAAAATATAAAAAAGTTTCTGCTTCAACATCATTTTTTCTTCTCAGTCATGTCCTCAGAAATTCCAATGGATGCATCTCCTCCCTCACTTGAATTCCTTGATGCTCCATCTGAATCCACAGTCACTTGCAGCGAAAGCAGGGTGAAGGGGACGAATGGGATGAAATAAGGTGAGCGAATCACATTACGTGATTCACCCAACCTTACCATCCATGTTACGTGATTTACTCAACCTCGGAAGTTTTTTGACCATTAAGACAGAGACCTTTAAGTCTAGGTATAGGAAGAAATAACAAAACTCTCAAATATGATAGAGCCATATTGTGAAGGAATAGAAAACGCACGAAATATAGAGGAAAAGAGAAGAGGCTGTATTACAGAGTGATACAGAAGAATGGTACTTTATATAGAGAAGAGAGACTAGCTGATTTTCTTGAAAACTGATCTATAAACTTAATGCTCATTAAGAGGATTAAGTTACAAGGTGCATGGGTAAGTAGCACAGTAGTCTAAGGAATGAATGTTTTTGCATAAACTTATACACTTTTAACGTCAAGACAACTGACGTTAAAATTGTTTTTAAAATAAAAAATATTTATTTTTAACGTCAGTTGTTTATACAATTGACGTTAAAAGTGTGATTTTTACTTCAGTTAAATAAATAGTTGACGACTGACGTAAATAATCCTATATACCTATATGAAATGTCCTGTTGTCACTCTTAACGCAGGTCACTCCATATAGTGCAGTTTATTTCTAAACTTTTTTTTAAAAAAGTTTATTTTTAATCTTAATTAATTAGCTTGAATTAGTAAACAAATTCTTGTGCAAATTAAATTAAATAAACACTTAACATAAAACAAGTTATATATGTATAATCAAATCGTATCTCATTGAAGCGATTCATAAGTTACAATTACATGATTAAAAGATAAAAAATTTCTGCAACATAGCCCTAAAATATAAAAACGTTTCTGCTTCAACATCATTTTTTCTTCTCACTCCTGTCCTCAGAAACTCCAATGGATGCATCTCCTCCCTCACTTGAATTCCTTGATGCATCATCTTGAATCCACAGTCACTTGCTGCCAAAGTGGAGTGAAAGGGATGACTGGGATGAAATAAAGTGAGGGAATCACATTACGTGATTCACCCAACCTTACCATCCATGTTACGTGATTTACTCAACCTCAAGTTTTTTGACCATTAAGACAGAGACCTTTAAGTCTAGGTATAGGAAGAAATAACAAAATCTCAAATATGATAGAGCCATATTATGAAGGAATAGAAAACGCACGAAATATAGAGGAAAAGAAGAGGGGGTGTAATACAGACTGATACAGAAGAATGGTTCTTTATATAGAGAAGAGAGACTACCTGATTTTCTTGAAAACTGATCTATAAACTTAATGCTCATTAAGAGGATTAAGTTACAATGTGCATGGGTAAGTAGCACAGTAGTCATAGGTTACTAGCACAGTAGTCAAAGAAATGAATGTTTTTGCAGAAACTTATACACTTTTAACGTCAGTTGTCATCAACAACTGACGTTAAAAGTGTTTTTAAATAAAAAATATTTATTTTTAACGTCAGTTGTTTAATACAACTGACGTTAAATAAATGACCTTTAACGTCAGTTGTTACAAACAACTGACGTAAAATGTTTTTTATTTTTGGTTTTTGATTATAACGTTTACACCCGCGCGCCTTCTTCACTTCGCTCTGTACGTCTCTGTTCTTCTCTTTTCATCACGCTCACTCTCACTCTCACTCTCACTCTCAACTCTCAACTCTCAACTCTCACTCTCACTCTGCCCTAATCGCGAGCTCATCTCCACCGCAACCACCGCGAGGGCTTCTTCACCACCACCGTGAGGTACAGTCTTAACCCTAACTCTGTCTTTCCCGCTCATTCTTTGCAATAACTTGACATCTCTCTTTACCCTTCCCACGCACTAACTCTCCTTGTCCCTCTACTCTCAGTAACCACATCGAACGTTGGCCACCACTCAAGCTCCCCTCCCCACCACCACGCGAGTACCTATTTCTGGTGAGTCTTTAGGGCACATTTTTTAATTTTTGGTTTTGAGCGTATGTTGAAACTGTAGTCTCTGTAGTTGAAACTTGAAACTGTGAGTTTGAGTTGTTTGGAATGTCTCTATTTCTGGTCGTGGGTTTTGTGTTTTCTCTTGTTTTTCTTCTGCTATCATGACCTATTTCAAAATGGGAAGAAATTTAGAGTTGCTTGTAGCATGTGACATCAACAATATATTGCTCATTGGAATTCTGTTTTGTTAATTTATCTTCATCTGCTTATTTCTTTTGTCTTAAGAAACCTGAAAATGGTGTAAATTTGAAATAATTTTTAAACGCCTTGGATATATGTTTTGTATATCTACAGAACCTATCTAGTTATGGATCGTATTTGGATGGTTTGTAAGCGCACTAGTGCTGAGTATTTGAAGGGGGTGGGAGAATTTATAGAATTTGCTCAAAGGAATGTTTCTAATAGTAATGGAATGTTCTGTTGTCCTTGAGTCAAGTGTTTGAATACAAGGAAATGTACGGTGAAGGATATACGTACTCATTTGATTTGTGAAGGGATTTGCTTGAGTTATACAAGATGGATATGGCATTGTGATATGTTGTTGAGTAGTACGGCAAGTGTCTCCCAAAGTGAGGACGTTGATGTAGATATGGAGGATGATCGAGTAGAGGACATGATCCGTGATATTGGACAAGAATCTTTTCATCAAGCTCATGTGTATGATAGGTTGTGCGGTGATGCGTATAAGCCTTTATATCCAGGGTGTACTACTCATACACGGTTGTCGGCGGTGCTAAAATTGGTTTGTGTGAAGGCGAGAAATGGTTGGACCGATAAAAGCTTCACGGAATTGCTTGAAGTGTTGAAAGACTTGCTTCCGGAGGACAACACATTGCCTGACCGTAACTATGAGGCCAAGAAGGTATTGTGTCCGATGGGTATGGAGTATAAGAAGATACACGCATGTCCCAATGATTGCATATTGTACACCGGTGTTCATGAAGACAATTACGATTGCCCCAAATGTGGGTTATCACGATACAAAATGAAGGGTGGTGATGATGATGATGATCTTGATGATGTGAGAAAAAAGGGTCCTCCTGCGAAGGTGTTGTGGTATCTTCCAATAATTTCAAGGTTCAAGTGATTGTTTGCCAATGCAAAAGATGCGAAGAATCTTAGATGGCATAATGATGAGAGGAAACGTGATGGAAAGGTTCGTCAGCCTGCTGATTCTATGCAATGGAAGAATATTGATACTATGTTTCCGGATTTCGCCGATGAGTCAAGAAACCTAAGGCTTGGACTTGCTACAGATGGAATGAATCCTTATGGTAACATGAGTAGTATTCATAGTTCATGGCCTGTTCTGTTGATAATTTACAACCTGCCCCCTTGGTTGTGCATGAAGCGCAAATACATGATGTTGTCTATGATGATTTCGGGCCCAAAGCAACCGGGAAATGACTTAGACGTTTATCTAAGTCCCTTGATTGAAGACTTGAAAACGCTGTGGGTGGAAGGTGTTGATGTAGTTGATGGGTATTCTCATGAGACTTTCAAGCTTCGTCCCATGTTATTTTGGACCATCAACGACTTTCCAGCATACGGTAACTTGTCCGGGTACAGTGTCAAGGGGCATAAAGCATGCCCTATATGTGAAGAAGGCACATGCTACATTCAGTTGCATCATGGAAAAAAGACGGTTTACCTTGGGCATCAGAGATTTCTTAGATGTGATCACCCATATCTTAAGATGAAAAAAGCTTTTAATGGATGCCAAGAGACAAAAGAAGCTCCGGCGGCCTTAATTGGAGAGCAGGTTTATCAGAGGGTAAAGGGCGTCGATGTTATATTCGGCAAGTCCAAAAAGAAAGGTAAAGCTGCTGAGAAAAACATATGGAAGAAGAGGTCGATATTCTTTGATCTTCCATACTGGCGCAAGCTTGATGTCAGACACTGCATTGATGTGATGCATGTGGAGAAAAATGCGTGTGATAGTGTGATCGGGACGCTTCTCAACATTCAGGGCAAGACAAAGGATGGTGTCAATGCTCGTCTCGACCTCGTTTCTATGGGTATACGAGAGCAGTTAGCTCCAGTTGTTGAGGATGGTAAGCGGACTTATTTGCCGCCAGCATGTCATACTTCGTCAAAAAAAGAGAGACAAAGTTTCTGCGGGTGTCTTCAGGGCATCAAAGTTCCACATGGTTACTCCTCAAATATGAAGAGGCTTGTCTCTAGTGATCTTAAATTAGTTGGCTTAAAGTCTCATGATTCTCACATCTTGATGCAACAACTTCTGTCCGTTGCTATTCGTGGTATTGCTCCAAAAAATGTGAGACATGCCATTACTCGGTTGTGATCATTCTTCAATTCTATATGTAGCAAAGTCGTTGACCCCCGTATGTTGGATGACTTGGAAGTTGAGGCTGCTACAATCTTGTGCCATTTGGAGATGAAGAATCCTCATCGTCCGGAATGTTGAAGAATCCTCATGTTGGAGATGTATTTTCCTCCTTCCTTTTTCGACATAATGGTTCACTTAATTGTTCATTTGGTGAGGGAGATTAGATTATGTGGCCCAGTTTTTCTGAGATGGATGTACCCAGTTGAGCGCTACATGAAGATCTTGAAAGGGTACGTGAAGAATCCTCATCGTCCGGAAGCATCTATTGTTCAAAGGTATGTTGCAGAAGAAGCTATTGAGTTTTGTTCGGACTACCTTCATAACACGGATCCTATAGGGGTTCCCAAGCCTCGGCATGATGAGATAAGATGTCAAGGTAAGGGTACGCATGGCTTAAGAATTAATAGCAAGGGTCGGGATGAAGTGCTTCAAGCACATTTGTATGTATTGAACAACATCGATTCTGTTCAACCTTTCTTATTTGAACATAAAAGAAAAGTCAATCAAGAAAATCCTCGAATGAGCAAAAGGTGGTTGTTGAACAAGCATAACAATACTTTCTTACCATGGTTCAAGGAAGAAATGCTTAAGGATGGTAGTACTGCTTCTGATGATGTAAGATGGCTAGCACGTGGGCCTAGCTTCAACGTCATATATTGGAGCGGATACGACATCAATAACTTTTCCTTTTATAGAAAGGAACAAGATAACAAGAGTACCATGCAAAATAGTGGGTTTATGATCGTGGCTGAAGCAATGCACTTCTCTAGTGCAAAGGACACAAAACCCGTTATAGCACCGACACCTTACTTTGGATATATTGAAGATATTTAGGTGCTCGATTACACTAAGTTTACAGTGCCGGTTTTTAAATTTAAGTGGGTTGATAGTAACGGTGGTGTACAAACCGACGAATTGGGGTTCACATTGGTAGACCTCAACAAGTTAGGTCATATAAATGAGCCTTTCATAATGGCTTCCCAAGCAAAACAAGTGTTCTACATCACTGATCCTTCTAACAAAAGGTTGTTTGTGGTTCTCCAAGGAAAAAGCATGTATAATGGTAGTGATGAAAATCAAGATTCAAATCTTGATATTCCTGAGACTCCTTCTTTTTCAACAAACATGCCTACTATAATCGAGGAGACACGGGTGGATGATGTAAAGGGATATTGATATAGGTAGTTTAAACTTAATATACATTTATTTTTATTTATACTTCTGTATTTATTTTTAGTTATAACCTATGTTAATAAATATATATTGTTTCTGAACAGGCATACATATGGATTAGTCGGATGGCCCACATGCACGGGAGGACACTGTGGGCCCTATGCAGGACCCGATCACGCCTACGCCTGATTCTAGTGTAAGTTTACATGTTATATACTATCTTTAGCCTTTCTTTTTAATGTAATTTTATAATGTTACAACCCTCTATTTTATCATTTTTTTTTGTCCATACAGACATCACAGGCTCATAGGAAACGGGGTAGAGGAGCCACGACTTTGAAGAAACTAGAGAAGGCCAGGCAAAGCGGACAGAAGCTTGAGGTGTCATTCGATGCTAATCTAAATCCCCAGGGACCCCGTGCTAAAGAATTTAAAAAGTGGGTGTTTCTACAAGCGAAGCATCACGTTAGCATCAACTACAACCACTGGAACGACGTTCCACAGAACGTTAAGGATCAGATTTGGGAGGCTATCACGGTATTTTACCTTTACATTCTTTTGATTTACATTATTAGATAATTACCCGAGTTATAATCCATCCAGTTGTTATGTATTTAATGTGTAGGTAGCTTGGACTGTGCCAAATGACGAGGATCATCGTAAGAAATGTATGAAAATGGCATCAAAGCGTTGGAATGGGTTCGAGCATGATCTTACCAGGTACTGTGTATCTGGGAAGAAGCGGCTTGATAAGATGTTCTCGGATTATCCCTGGATTGATCAGGATACTTGGGATATGTTTGCTAGGAGTCGACAGGATGGAGAATTTCAGGTTTGTTGATTAAGTTAATTTTGTATGCTTCTATGGATCATTTAATTGTATTTAATTATGTGTTTTTGTTTGAATAGGCTAAGGCAGAGAAGGGTCGGCATAATCAGGCGAAGAACGTCCACCGCCACACCATGTCTCAAGGTGGGTACGAGACTCAAATCGAGGAGATGACGGCGGATAGACTGAGGTTGAAGCAGGAAGAGCACTCTGCTAGGATAGAAAGAGGAGAGGTGCCTGAGGGCACACCATCAAGTCCTCCGTCGGACATCTACCGCGAGGATGTCTGGTTAGCCGGCCGCATGACAAAGACGGGATCTTTTAAAGTAGATGTCACTCGCGAAGTGGCAGATAAGATTGTAAGTAAATAATTAACTTCATTTCAATTGATATTTGTATAGATATTTTTATCACTTTTCACTTGCACGTTTTTTCATTTGTTCATTGTAGATGGATCTTAAAGCACAATCCTCCCAGGTCTCATCCTGGTTGGGTTATCGGTGTTCCTAGGAACGTGACCATCAAAGAATATTATGGCAAGTCTGCTTCACGAAAGCGGGTGGTCGATGAAGCATCAATTTTGGATGACATGACTTAGCAGCTCATCTCCAACCCTGCTATTACAACGCATCTGATGCAAAGCTTACTATCCAACCTAGAATTCAAGCAGGCGCTTGCTAGAGAGCTTTCCTCCGTCAGTTCATCCCAGGACACCGCAGGGCATGCCAACCCTTCACATGTGAGCACAAAAGAGAGTTATAGTAGGGCACATGTGGAGGACGATGAGTTGGCAGCTAGGGAGCGGAAGTTGGAAGTCTAACGCCATGAGCTTGAGTTGGAAATGAAAAGACGTGAGCTTGAGTTGGACTTCAAACGACGTGAGCTCGAAATGTTAACAAATGTATGTATTCATTATTAATGTCCAAATTAGTCAAATAATTATTTGTGTTTTTTTAATTATCAACAACTTATCTATTTTATTTTTTCTAAATTGAAGGCTAAGTCGACGTCGGTGTCGCTGTCCCCTGTCACTCGTTTGTTCCCACTTGGTGAGGATTATGCGTTTGAGATTTTTGAATGTCCATTGGAGCACGATGGATGGGTGGCACGCCCAAATCAACAGAGGATATTTTCCTTCTGTGGTGAAGATCTCGGGCACGCCTGCAGAGATAACGTCTGGATGGCCAGCACGATTTTGAGTCTCTGGTGCACGTAAGTTAATTTTAATTTTATAACTTATTTATTTTTGGTATTTTTCCATTTAATAATTTATTTTAATTTCAATATATATATTATGTAATTAACATTCACACCTTTTCATATCTTAGGTATCTCCATCGTCTTCAGCTTGATAAGGGCGTTGCATCAGTTTACGGCTTCTTAGATCCGTCAATCCTTGTGCCCCAATTCTTTGCTGGCGATGCATTTAGTAAATACATAGGGAACTTGTTGGGAGACAATCGAAAAGAATTATATCTGGCTCCCTACTGTATGAATAACCATTGGCAGTTGTTCGTACTTCACCCGTCTAGGCATACTGTCATATTCTTATGCTCTCTCCACCAAAAACCGCCACAGGAGGTGGTGGAAGCTGTAAATACGTAAGTAACTAATCTTAAATTTAATTTAAGTTTTAATATCGGTTGTTTTTAGTTTATTACACACATGATATATGAATTTGTTAATTGACATGATTATTTGTTTATGATAGCGCGCTGAAGGCGAGTGACATAAGTTGCGCCAACGGGAGAAGTAGGACTTCTAAGGCTAAAGCAAATCCTGAATGGACCATCCTCAAGGTTTGGTAGTTTATTTATCAAATAATTAATATTATAATTACTAATTTATATGTATATTTAACTGACATTGAAATTAATTTTGTTTGTAGTCTCGATTTCAACATGGCGGGTGGTCGTGCGGCTATTATGTGATGCTTCATATGCTGAACATAGTCTCCGCATCTATTACGGATGGATGGAGGAAGGTAATATTTAAAGAACTTGTTAAATTATATATTATAGTTTTGGTGATGACTTGCGTTAATGTTATTGTTATTATTTGAACGTGTGTAGGCATTTAACGACCAATCGCCTCTTCAAAAAGATGAGTTTAGAGACTTGAGGATGCGCTTAGCAGAACTCTTCTTCAAGTATGCGGCTGAAAAAGGAATTGACAAGATACCTCCGCAATACTTAGATGAATAGTTTTTTTGTTAGACTTTAGAAACTAATTAATAACATGTATATATATATACTTAGATTGGTAGTTTTGTTTTTAGACATTAGAGACTAATATATATATATATATATATATATATATATATATATATATATATATACTTGTAGATAGTTATGTTTTTCCTATACATGGGTTTTGGTTTTAAGTCCCCCCATTGTTCCTTTGTATATTTCTTTTCTTTTTGTTAATATTGAAATTTAAGGGTAGTGTTTGCAATTCTGTAATGTGTGTGATATTGTGTTACTGGGATATTTACTGAATGCAGGTATAGCTGAGGGGAGTGATATTTTAAAACTGAATTTTAAAAAAAATCTATTAACGTCAGTTGTATCAAATAATTGATGTTAATATTATTTTATAAAATATACAGTACACTGTTAACGTCAATTGTATTAGAAAACTGACGTTAAAAATAAAACATTTAACGTCAGTTCTTTAACACAACTGACGTTAGGTTGAACAACATTAACGTCAGTTTTTTTAAAGAACTGACGTTAATAGTTTTATATTTAACGTCAGTTGTTTAAACAATTGACGTTAAAATATTAACTATTAACGTCAACTGTATTTACGTCAGACAATATTCTGACGTATAAAATCAATTTTAACTGACGCAAAAAGTACTTACTACACTAGTGTATGTATAAAAAAAAATGCTTTGTATTTGGGTGAGAGGGAGAATGGATGAGGTAGGGTGAGAGTTAAAATTAAACATGACTTATATATGGAATAAAAATATAAATATGCTAAAATAGGGTTTAACTTGACAAGGACCGTAATTTAAAAGATGCACAGATGCACCTTAGCTCACCGAAGTGTAACATAGCACTCACCCTTCAAATAATCAAAAATGCTAATTTGACACACTTTCGCCGATATCAATAGGGCAATATCGTATGTGTCGTACTGTACGGTACTGTAGCTGCACTATGTGACATTGTAGCGGGTCTTTTCTTAAAAAAATTTATTTTTTTAAAATTTTTTTTGGTTAAGTATGTGTAAATATCTGGTGAATCGGATACAAATATCCGGTGAATGAGTTTTTTTGAGAAATAATTTTTTTGGTTAAATATGTGCAAATATCTGGTAAATCAGGTATAAATATCTGCTGAATTCAGTTCATTATCTGGTGAATAGTTTTTTTTGAGAAATAATTTTTTTGGTTAAGTATATGCAAATATATGGTGAATCAAGTACAAATATCTAGTGAGTTCAGTTCATTATCTGGTGAATGTGTTTTTTTTATAAATAATTTTTTTGTTTAAGTATGTGTAAATATCTTGTGAATGAGTTTTTTGAGAAATAAATTTTTGGTTAAGTATGTGCAAATATCTGGTGAATCATGTATAAATATCTGGTGAATTCAGTTCATTATCTGGTGAATGGGTTTTTTTGAGAAACAAAATTTTTATTTTTTAAAAAAAGTCAAAATTAAAAAAAAAAAAGTGACACTACAATCACGCTATAGTGTGCTACTATAACATGATGTCACGTATTGATGCCCGAACCATGTGTTCAATGAGCACGGCTCCAAATAACATATAGACAATACAAATAAGTAAGTTCAATACCCAATATTTAAAGAAAGGACAACTCTAAGTAATTTTTTAAAATACTTATAATAATAGAATTAGTGGCTCAAATTGGTTGGGAAAAAAACACAAACATATTTGATCCTTGAAAATTAAAAAGTCTCCATTTAAATTTTAAAAATCTCAAATATCGCTTAAATTAATCTATTTTACTATAAATTTTAGAAATGAGTGAGGATCAAGTTACTTCAAGAGTAACTTTAAGAGAATTGTTCCAAATTTTCATATATCATTTTTTTTTTCCAATCCATCGACCAACATTAATTCATTAAAGAAGTTATGTAAAGTTTCATTGAATTACAATAAAATGAAAGATGATGATTTAGAGTAACTCTTCAAGTTACTTGATCCCACGTTCCCACCGTTTATAAATACTTCAAGGGTTTTGTTAACGAGTGTCCTAGGAGAATTGGTTAATGAATCCATTAAAGAAAAGTTTGTTAATAGAAAACTAAATGTAAAATTTTTCAAAATGTAAAAATACATAATTTTTCATACAAAACTTTCATTTTTGATTTCTTTAAATAATGTCTCAAGAGCATTCGTTATCATTTTCTAATTAAATTCTTATGGAGAATTATTTTAATGTTTTAAGGACAAAACGTAATAATCTTCAGGAACCAATTTAAATCTTTATAGAAACATAACAGCACTACAAACAGTTACAGTTAGGTTTTATCTTTAAAAACGTTAAACAAATCCAAGATTAGCAACAAAAGGCACATAAAAAAGAGGGCTAGTTTAATGCGCATGCTTCAATTTTGATACATACAACATCCGACACAAAATCTTGTTTGACAGCGCAAACTGAACATTGACTCAGCTAAGTGTTGCCGCGTGTTATTTCCAGCTTACTCAACACTCACCACTTAAGATTGGGGCGTGCAGCTAACACGTGCCTGATGCACGTGTCTTCCTCGTTTCACTGCTTTTGCTCACTAAACGACAAAATGCCAACAAACAAGCCCTTATGCTGCAAACAGCGGAGACGGCGTCAATACGCCAACAGTGGTTAGTTGGCAAGTTGCTGACAAATAATTAAACGGAGCGCTGAGAAGGACACGTAGCAAGGTTTTCGTGGTAGGGCCCACGTCTGTCGTTTGTTTCTTTGACACGTGAATCCTAGACAGGTGTCCCACTTAAGCAAGACTTTTTTTCTCTGTATATTTTTTAATTGTTTAATCTAGTAATTCTAATAGTCAAATCATTTGAAGCTGGCAATTTCGACTCCAGACCGGATATGGGTAATTATAAGGGTGGCAAATGGATGGATCGGATAAATTTTTATTCGGATCTTAACGGATGGATTAAAAACAATCCATTAATCCATTATAATCCATTAAGAATTCATTAAAAAAAATCTAATACATCCATGATCCGTTAAATAAAATCCATCCGATCCATCCATTAACAATTTTTCATGGATGGATATCCAATCCATCCACTAAAATTTATTTTAAGAAATTAAATAATTTTATATCTCTTGTATCCATCCATAAAATATTTTTAAAAATAAAATAATTTGTAAAAAAAATTAAAATATTATCTCTATTTCACCCTCGCTCTCCTCTTTCTTCCTCTCTCTACCCTTTTTCTCTATCCATTTTTTTCCTTCTCTCTATCTTTACTCTCTTTCCACTCTATCTCACGGCCATTTTGTATCACGGCCATTTTTCTATTATTATATGAGAGTTATTGATTATGTGTATCTACAGAGGTTGTTTTGCCACAACATTCCATGATATTGTTTTACCAAACTTGTTACGACTTTCTGTGCTTTCAATTAGTTAATACTCTTTTTTTAAGTTTCTCAACAAAAAAAAAGGCAACGAAAAAAGAAAACGTACGTGATAACGTGGACTACAACTGGTGCTTGAGAACAATTAATTAGTTAAACAAAAAAGAATAAAAAAACAGATAAATAAAATAAAAAACAGTGAAGAAAAAATAATAGGGAACGAAAGAGAAAATTAGGTGGAATGTTTTTTTTTTGTTACAAATGGAGGCTTTTTTTTGTATTTGGTGAAAAATAATATGAAAAAAATAAATTGGTTTTGGAATGGATAAAAGTTGATCCATTACATTTTTGATTGTTGGTCCAATGGATTTTAAGAAATATTGGATGGATCAAAAACCATCCACTAAAAAAATAATACAATCCATCCAATCCATTTATATTATTTTTTTATAAATGGATGGATTGGATGGATTTTCTCATGGATGGACTGGATGGATGATGGACAAATGGATCATTTTGCCACTCCTAGGTAATTATTCAGGAATAAGAGAGAGTATGAATGTGGGTATGAATATTTTAGTAATTATCTTGTCTCGCACTCGTATATATATTTATATGTTTATCTATTTATATTAGTATATATAATTATAATTATATATCAATTTTTAATAATAAAATTAAAATAAAAGTTATAGACATAGGGCTTATTAGTGTCTTTCCTTTTCTAAACTTACATGTCCACGAATTTATTGTTTTGAATGTTTTAGATATTTTTTATTTAGTTTAATACTTTGTTTTGTAATGTTACATGAATAGATTTGAAAGATCTTTAGATGGTTCTTTTTAATTGAGTTATAATGTTCTTTATCTTATTTATTGATTTTTCTTAGTTAAAATGCGGGTAATGGACGTGGGTGTGGGTACTTAGGTATCCAGAGGATACGGGTAAGGATACTAAAGTTGCTACCCACATGGGTATGGGTCCGGGTACGAGTATTTTTCTCAACCGCGGGTATGGGAACGGGTTCTATAGTACCCTACCCAAACCCTACCCATCGACATCCCTAATTTGAACCGTTTATTAAATTAATTTTAATTCAATTGTAAGAGCGTGTTTGGAAAAGCTGAAAAAAAAATATTATGCTGATAATCTGTTTTCAAATAATCGATTATAATCATAATCGATTTTTGTTTGGATATGTTTGCTGAAAAGTAATTTTAAGATAATATATTTCGTTTAGGTGGTGCAAAAATAATCATTTTTACTTAATAAATTAAGAAAAAGGGTATAAAAATATTTATTCATACTATTTGTTTTTCTTTTAACATTAGATTTTTTTATATATCTTGTGCCAATTTTTTTCCATTTATAAAAAAAATAATAAATTTTCTAAATTTTTTCGATATTATGGAAACCAGGTGAAATATACAATATATATTATTTTTTACAATAGTTAAATAAAAACAATATATATTCCAGTTTAATAATAAAGAAAATGTGAGAATTGCTATTTTTAATTTTTATCACACATGCCCAATTTGTTTTTCTCCCTTTTTTGGTATTTAAAAAAACCAAAGATAACCCCACATAATTAAGTTTCCCAATCATGTTATGTGTTTCATAAGGTTGCATGAGTTTTGCATTACCTCACCTGACACAATACGGAATTATGGAGGTTACTATGGGAATTGCGTGTGAATAATCTAAAACCAAACGATCAAACTGTTCAGCAATATTGATGCTCTAAAACAGCTTAAATTTGGATTAAAAAGCTTTTTTAAAAAATAAGCTATGTATCCAAACATAACAAATTATTTCCAAAATCATTTATTACTCCCAAAACAGCTGAAACTCGATAATTTCATATTTCCTTAAAAAGCTCTAAGTGTACAAAAGCTGTATAATATCCTAAATTCGTGAGATTTGTTTTAGGCCCGATATGAAACTCGGGGTATCCCTACAGTAAAAAATTATAAGACTAATCCCCTATGGATGTATAGTATCAGTTAAGGGACAACTCCTCTACCCACATATACAGCTCTATTTCCATCACCAAGATTCGAATCTTGGACATATTATTAAAGGGCTCAAGCTATATAAGCCACTCAAACCACACCTTTGGGTTAATTTTCTGAGATTTAAACTTATGTTTTCATGTCACAAAATGGATGTTGTTTATTAACTAAAATCACCATTTTATGAGTAAAAGCCGCTCTTTATGTTTATTAAATAGCTAAGTATTAAAATAACAGTCCTTAATTTTATTCTTTTGCAGTATTATAGATGTTAGAGTGTCAAGTGTGAGTAAGAAGTCCTATATTGAATGTAAATGGATATGATGAGTAACATATAAGTGAGGAGACTCATACACCCAATACTTTAAGGTTTTGGGTAAAAGATGTGGTGTCTAAATCATTTGTATGATTTGATCCTAGGCTCTTAGCCCAATGTGGAGACCTCCTCGGTGTTTTAGGTCCCCCTCATGACCCAACAATGGTATCTTGATAAGAAAAAAAAGCTTTCTCTTTGAGGGGGAGCATAGACGAATAAATGGACTCACATTTGAGGGGAAGATTGTTAGAGTGTCAAGTATGAGTAAAAAGTCCCCCATTGGATGGAAATGGACATGATGAGCAACATATAAGTGAGGGGACTCATACACCTAATGCCTTAGTAGTATTTTTTTTTTGGTTTCCCAGGGTATCCTCCACGGACCACGCGCAACTGCGGAGACTAATCCCTCGAGGTCGTGGACGACATTTAAGGGCCGACCTCTCCCAACCAGATTGTCTCCATACGTAAGAGCCATGGATCGAACCCCTGACCACTTGCTTAAGGGGCCCAAGCTCGTTACTACTTGGACCAACCGCATGTTAGTACATATAGGATAATTTGTGATTGATTGACAGTGTAAAAAAATTTATTCTAACAACGTATCAAAATTAAACTCTTAAATATATATATATATATATATATATATATATATATATATATATATATATATATATATATATATATGGGGACGGATCGATTGACACAGGTGTCAAATGTAACACCTCGTTTTTCGTAAATAAGTTTAATACATTTATATATATTATATATATGTTCGTATATGCTTTTTATGTTTTTTTATGCCTAAGTTCATGTTTGGGGAAGTTTAGCCTTAGAAAGGTTCAACCCTTTTAGAGTCCTTATAACATGTTTCACTATTTTGACCATCTCTTGAGTTCTAGATGTCCAATCGAGGTGATCTTTGTGGCGTTGGAAAGTTAAGAGAATTATCTACAAGCCTTATTTTATATGTCTTGGCCAATTCGATCGTTTAGATGGTCTTACAGTGTAATCTTTGAGCACCTCATGCTCGGGAATTGAGCACGGTCGTGCTCAACAGGGAGCAACGCCGTGCTCAGGTCTCAGTCTTTAAATAAAGCGGTTCCGTGAGGGTTGGCGACCCAACCCTCTCTTTGGCACTTTGGGCAATCATAGTACGACAAAAACCTCTTCCCTTCCCTCCCCTTGAACCCCTTGAAGTCCTCGGTGTTCTTGCTCTAGTTTTGGGAGAGGAACATGCACATTAGTGTCTTGTAAGGTAAGCCGGTTATCCCTCTTCTGTTTCCTTTTCCTTTTGTTGAATTGGGAACTGATTGGTTAACCTTTTTTTTGGCCAAGGCTTGATTCGTTGGTGGAGCCGCTTGAGGGAACGCGACCAGTTTGCTGTCAGGAGTCTGATCTTCATACCAGGTATGGGGAGAAGGGACGATATGGATATGTAGGCATATGGGGTAGCGTAAGACGAAGGGTTAACCCATGACCCTTTATGTTTGTTAACATGCTTTGTGTGATTCAAATGTCTTGATTGATAACATGATTGTATTTGTTCTTATATGTTTATGGCATGATATTTAATAAGTTCTTTTGGTATGATGATGATGTTGTTATAACATATTAAATGTGTTGATGCCATGGTTATGATGAGTATGATGTTATTGACTGTTGTTTGCGTTGTACTCTTTATGAGTGTTGATTGTTGATGATGTTAATGCCAACAATGTTGTTAAGACGTTAAAATGCGTTAATGATAATAGTGATAATTAAGGGATGTTCTCCCAGTTGTTCATAATACATGAATGTAGTGTGAGAGGTAAGGTTATGTTCATAGGACTTAGTTAAAGACCCTAGGGTTGATTAGTGAGTGTTCTAGGAACATTAATAATGAAGCTGTGACTAAAGGATTAATTCCTCATAATGATAAGATATGAATGTTAAGGAAGAATAATTAAGATTAATGAAGCTGATGAGTTATGGATTAGAAGAACCTTAGGTTTGAATCTGAATTGTCCCTAATGAGTTGGCAAAGGGTCTGTGACTCTTCTGCCTAGAACAGCAGGGCGCGCGCTTGAGCACACCCGTGCTCAACGGGGAGCACGACCGTGCTCCCATTCAAACTGAGAATTGGGCGCGCTACTTGAGCACGTCCGTGCTCAACAGTTAGCACGATTGTGATTGACTGTGAGCTCAGCACGCCCGTGTTGAAGGGTGAGCACACCCGTGCTCACCTGACCAGAACAGAACTAGAATGTTGAAATAAGGGTTTTCACCCGAAACGCTTAAAAGACTTAATAAAGTACCAACGAAACATGAAGACCAAAGACAAGTGAAGAGGTGATGTTGTACCTTGGTAACCGAGTGGCCTAGGGGGCCTTGATACTTAAAGGTCAAGGTGTTTAGCTCTGGTGCTCGGGAATCATGGTGTTAATAACTAAAGTGATAGGATGTTGTACCTTGGTAGCCTAATGTCCGCTCCAAGGGGGCCTTGATGCTTGATGGTCAAGGTGTTGAGCTCTGGTGCTTATGGCCAGGGTGTTGTTGATGTTTAAAAGACTTAACGGTGAAATGTTAAACGATAATCCTCGATAGCCTAGTGGTCGAAGTGTTGATGGTGTTAATACTTGGGTAGCCTATGGGCCCAAGTGGAGGTGGTGGTTGTGGTTGTGTGTTGTTTGCCATGCATTCACGTATCGGAGATGTTGATTGGAGGTTGTGCAACATAGGGGAGGTTGTCCGTGAGTAAGACGATCTGGCCATTCGTGGTGATTCATTCGAGACTATGGGGTCATGTACAACCGCGGTGGCGCACCCGTGAGTATGGTGTGTCAGCTATCCTAGGGGTCCACCCATGGTTGGTGGTCTGGACCGGCTCGGCGTTGGTGCTTTTTGGCCAATGTGGAGATGTAACCCTAAAGTTGACATCCCAAGTTAGTTTGGATCCAAGAGCATAGTAGAGGAGTGGAGCAGAACTGCATTGCATATCATACACGTTATATGATGATGAATGTTATGATATTGATGTTTGATATAACATGTTGGTTTGATGTATGCTTGTCTTGCTAACTGCTTTCTTGCCGTTATATTCATATATATGTTTCTTACTCCCTATCTCTATGTTTCTTGCTTTGTAGCATGTATCTTTTATGCAGAGGTTGATGTGCAGCCAGTTGAGGAGTGACTCTGAGAAGCCGCGACTCGTAGATAGGATTTCCTGCTTTCAGTAGTTAGTTAGTTTGTTTCTGTTGTATCCTAGTTGTTTTATCGGATTGGTTATACCAGCTCTATAGTGTGACATCGGGGTTGGGTTCATTTATTTTTATGTCCATGCTATGTTTCTTTTATCAATATGTTTCGGTTATTTCCGCGTTATGTTACAATGCGACAACTTTTGCTCGGTTTTTATTATTATGATATTACACGCATGTATTCTTTTCCTTTTTATATTTGTGTTATCGCTTTTGAATGTATGCGGGGTAGATGGTGTCACATGAAACTTAACACTTTCACCGGATCCTAACCTTTCATCCTAATCTAATCAAAGGCTGAGATTAACTCAATAAAAAAGTCACATGGTGAGCACGTGATCTTCTTCCCCAATTGTCTCCTCTATTCTTCCTTTCAATCTTTACTTTCTTCGCGAGCAACCCAAAATTATGGCACGAGGGTATCAATAGAACATAGAATTTCACAAGAATATAAGTAAAAGGTGGGATTTTTTTGTTCTGGATCATACCAAATTAATTGTAATTGGGTGATGTAGAATCAGTGGAGAAGTGTGGGTAGGAAGAAGTGGTGAATTAGAAGAACGAAAATTGTGTTGCCATAACGTATCTAGTAATTAAGCTGATTGATAATCATGAATGAGTGGAGGGGATCTGTTGTTATGCACACGCACAACGATTAAGGTTGTTGCTTGCGACAACGCCTCTTAATCGGGAGTTGGCACTTCTACACGGCACACGCACGATGGTGATTTAAGAGAATAAATGAGTTGATATTCAAGAGAAAGTTGCATGCGTTGAACTCAACCACAACCACGGTCCACGGCGACGCTGATGAACGAGTTCTGGTGCGACAGGCTACTGGTCCGTGGCGGAGAGAGGCGCGGCTAGGACTGATGGTGGTCTGGCGCCAAGCAGGTTGGCACCCGTGACGGCACAATGATGCACTGATGTTGGGCAGCGCACTGGTGCTCGGATGTTTCTCTTTTGTCATCCACGAACGTATAGATTGAAAGGAAGAAGGGAGGAGACAATTGGGGTAGAAGATCATGTGCTCACCATGTGACTTTTTTATTGAGTTAATCACAACCTTTAATTTAGATTATGATGAAAGGTTAGGATTTGGTGTAAGTGTTAAGTTTAACATCCGGTATCAACGGATCCTCTCTCTCTCTCTCTTTCTCTCTCTCTCTCACACACACACACACATATTGTGTGTGCATCAAAGCATTTCCTATAAATGATTTCTAATTATTGATCATATTTTATGTTAACCATATTATATTCTTACTTAGTAGCAATGAGCAAGAGTTGTTAGATTAATAGATAAAAAGAGTTGTCCTTTCTTATGTAACTCAAACATAGTTACAAAATTAAGTGTTGAAAGACATTAGTATAAGAGTGTGTTTATTATTGTTTATTTTGTTAAAAAATTATTTTTAACTAAATAAGCATTTTCAAAAATTTTAGTGTATTTGTTTTTGCTTTTAAAAATAATGAAAATCAGGAAAAAAAACATTTTTAGGGTTAAAATGAAAAGTTACTCTCATTAGCTTTTGGAAAAAAAATATTTTTCATAACTAGTTACTTTTAAAAAAATGATTTTTATGATTTTAAACAAACACAAACAGCTTCAGCTTTTTTTTAAATCTCTAAATTATTGAATGTCAAAACCACTTATATTTTTTAATCAATAATAACAAGCGAGCCCTAAATTAGTGACAACATCATTCAATTTTTTTATATTATCAACTACTTATGATTGTATATGTGATTTTTAAGATAATTATGATAAGAGTCAAATGATTTTAATGAAATGATAATTTATGATGGATTGATAGTGTGAAAATCAATTAAATCCATAATTTTTTGGTATAATTGATATTTTATATTTTAATATGTTTCATTAATCATTTAATATATCCTATATTCAACTAGGTAACACAAAAATGAAGCTTGATCAACTCAATGTTCTTTTTTTGAGTAAATACCCAAATTGGTCCGTGAAATTGTGAACTAGTATCAACTTGGTCCTTGAAATTATCAAAATTTCAAAAGCGTCCTTGAATGATAAGTTAATATCAATTTGGTCCTTCATTTCACTCTCTTGATATCAATTAAGTCCCTGAAATTACAAACTTAAAATCAACTTAGTCCATATGATTTTCAACGGATGGACCAGGTTGATTACAACTTTACAGTTTAAGGGACTAATTTGAAATTTCGATAATTTTAGGGACTAAGTTGATACTAATTCACAATTTCAGGGATCAAATTGGGTGTTTACTCTTCTTTTTTAGTTACAAAAAACTTAGGTGAGTTGGGTCTCGGGAACGGGGGCGGGGGCTCATCTGGGACAGGACAACCCTCATAGCTTAAAGAGTGCTTACAAAAGTACTTACAAATTACCCACCAACGAGGTCCTCGTATCAACAATGTGATTTGAAGTCATGGTCATGTGAGTTATGAACCTTATCCTTAACAACTGGACCTAACAAACTCAATGTTTCTTTAAGTTACATATTACAAATAATATATGGAGAACAAGGAGTTATAAGGGGTCAATTTTGTCAAGACATGAATCATGATGGTTCTTACATTACACTCAAGTAATTAGGTAATTTAGGTTTGCATATATTTTATTTTCTGTTGTTTTCTTCAAAAGAGGAGACATCGGACTTAGACAACGACCTTTGCGTGAAGTAGAAATAAAATATATTTCTTTCATTTTCCTTTATCTCAATAAAAAATAAAATAAGATATAAAACGAGAACCTTATTTTATTTCGTTGTTATTATTATTTGTGTAGTTAATTCTTATTGTCATCACTGCATCATGCTCCATTGTCTCTCCTAAGGTTGCAGAGAGAGAAAGAGAGAGAATGGGTCTCATCTCAATGCAATTCAGCTTCTGAAAAACCAAAGCTTCCCAAAGTAAGTTCTTCAAAAGTTTATGGCTTTATGCTCTTAAATCACAACATATCATTCAAATTTGACCAGAATTTAGTGAAGGGTGTTTCTGAGTTTGCTTGTTCTTGGTTTTCTCTATGATATTTGTTTGTGAGAAATGAGAATTTTCATTTTCAGTATGAATATTTGGTTTGCAGGAAAACATGAGAGAAGCAGGTATTTTTTTTTTTAGTATTTCAGTTTAGTAATGAAAAAGGAAAGTGGTCACTTTGTTCTCATTCAAATTCAATCTAGAATTTCAGAAGATAGCTATAAGCAATCAAAATTCCCAGCTCAAAAAGACAAAGCTTGATCAAGCTCGAGTATTTTTGGGCTTAACTGAGTGGAGGGTATGTCTTCAAAAGTTCAAATTCGTTTCCTTTTACTTACACTTTTTTTAAAAAAAAAAATTTAGTCTCAACTTCATTACCTTTTCTTCAGCTTTGCCATTCAGTTAATAGATTGAGATTTATTTGATCTTGAGCATCTTTGTTATTTACCATTTCTGGAATTTGATTTTGTTCTTGTGTGTATCTAAGATTTTGAAATTTTGTTGTTGTATCTTTGTTTGGTTCTAGGGAAAACTTGTGGTCAAGATGCCAGGGAAACCTGATACTGATGATTGGCGAGTAGAGCGTGGTGAGCAGATTCAGTTTCAATCTTCCTTTTACTCTCAGCCTTGGTGGCATGGAGTGGGGGGAAATGCCTCCAAATCTTCTTCAGCAGATCAGCTAAATGGTTCAGTCATGGATGATGTCACACAATCAAAGACCAATGGAGGGATGGCTGATGGAGTTGATTTCAATAAACAGATGCAGCCTGTTCTTTCTCCTTCACTGTCTGGATCTGACAATTCAGGTGTCTGTATTTTGGCATCTCATTAGACTTTATTTGATAATAATGTATTTTTATTACTTCTCCTATTTGTACACTCATGTTTTTTTATGCTAACTGTTCTGTGTAACCAGCATGCTTGTGTTACTTGTTATATCAGCTGAGTTGACATAACTTCAGGTCAATTGCACTTTGCCATCTTGATTTACCAAACCAATTGTTAGGATATAAAAGGAATTATTATTGTTGAGTTTGTTGAGAACCTTCTATTTTTTGTTAGGTTACAACTGGCATATCTAGCCACACACATATAAATATTGTAACCCTCCACAACCTTTCCAAACCTCTCCTACACCTTCTAAGGGTGGCTGCAGGGGCAGGACTTTGGGAACTGGTTGAAGTGGTAGAAGGAGAAGGTGTAGGAGAGGTTTGGGAAGGTTGTGGAGGGTTACAATATTTATATGTGTGTGGCTAGATATGCCAGCTGTAACCTAACAAAAAATAGAAGGTTCTCAACAAACTCTAACAATAATAATTCCTTTTATATCCTAACACCAATTTCACTTTTCTCCCTAATTGATAAAAATATAAACCTAAGCATTTTGCCCCCTCAATTAATAAGATTGTTTGCAATGATCCTCACATGTTTCATATTAGGGGTTAATTCTCATAACATTATTAAGCGAAACTTTTGAAGGAAAATCACTCCAAATGATAAAAAGGGCAATTTGGTGCTATAAAGCTCTGGCTATGCGCAGGGTCTAAGAAAAGTTCAGACCTCTACTATGATATTCTAATTTATTTTTGTTTGAGATCGTCGCTATCCAAAATTACTTTGGACTCTGTTTAATCCGAGTCGAGCTGGTAAGACACTTTTAAGGGGGCAAAGATTTCCAGGCGCCTGGTTTTTCCATTCACAAGACTCGAACTACAAACCTTATTTAACGGAAACTGTGCTCCTTGTCACTTGGACCTACAAACAAGCGTTGGTAAAATGATATTTTAATTGTGCTAAGTGAGGAACTTGTGTTTCCTGTGATGACTTTTGGTTGGAAAATTAAGGTTTGTGTGGTGGTTTTTGTTGAAAACAAAATTACTTAGGTATACGTGCTTTTCAAATTTGTGGGGGACATTGCGAAAAATATGTTAAACTGGGCTTAATGTGCATTTTATAAACTAGGGGAGCAAAGTGCGATCCCAGTGCTTAATTTTATAAGGGAGCAAAGTGCAATTAGACGTATGAATTAGATAGGAAAGTGCATGAGGTGCATGGTAGAACTCAGCAGAAGTAGAATGTGTCTCTGCACTGACATTAGCTATATGGATATGATATTTACGTCTTTTTGGTATCAGGTGGGGATGTTGCCAAAGAGCACCATAACATCAAACATGCAGTGTCTTTAACCCCATTTACCATGGGAAAACACCTTGGTCCGAATTCCCAGATGGAACTTGTTGGTCATTCAATTGTAAGATCTTTAAACTCCATTCTATAGGATATTTAGGCATGGACCACTCAGTGAACTTTTGTCACACATTGCATGAGCCTTTAATTTATAGTTGAGAGCTTATAGGTAATAAATGTCTCCCATATTTTGTTAATTTGCTTTTCCTTTGTTTCTCTACTTTCTTATTTTTAATTTTTTCCTTTTACAGAATCTGACACTTTGTACTATATTTTTGGGTGTAAAAAAATAATAATTATAGACTTTCTCAATATATGATGCAGGTTTTTACATCTTATCCGTATTCAGATGCACAGTATGGTGGAATCTTGACTACTTTTGGGCAACAAGCTATGGTATGCTAACTGCAATTTTCATAGTGACCAGAACTGGCCCTCCTCTGATCCATCGAAAATAGAAATTGTTTTATTTCTTTTGTTGGGTGTCTAGGGTACATATTTGGTGCACATATATTTGCATAATGTAAGCTTATTCACAAATTAAAACATTATTATTTGTTTCTGACAGAAAAAGGTTGCTATAAAACAATAGTTATGTAAGTGAAAAAGATATGGCTTACCACTTATTCACTTTGAAGAAATTGAGCATATCAGCAATGGTAACAAACAATAAGCATGGAAATGCCTTTGGTTGTTAGTGATGGTTCTTTTTTTCCATTACATGCTGTAAAGTTAGACCCTTCACATCATGGTAACAGTAACCACCGCATAAGTGCTACCCTTTCTCTTTATGGACTTTTGCGTCTAAATTTAAATTTGATCTCCCTTCCCCTTCATCTTTCCTGAGGCTTTTTATGTCTTTTAATATTCTTTTTGAACTAAGTAAATTCAATACTACTTTTTTTTCTTCCTAATTTACTATTAGTCCTAACAGCTATTGGCATGATTTTAGATAAACCCTCAGTTGTATGGAATGCATCATGCTAGAATGCCTTTGCCACTTGAAATGGAAGAGGAGCCTGTTTACGTCAATGCAAAGCAGTATCATGGTATTTTGAGGCGAAGGCAGTCACGTGCTAAGGCTGAGCTTGAAAAGAAAGTCATTAAAGTTAGAAAGGTATGATTGACATCTAACTTAGAAAAGGGAACATAGAGCTTGTAGGAAGGGGTCTACTACCCTGAAAAAATTTACAATGAAACAGAAATGAAGAAAAATAGCTGTAAAATCAAAATTCATCTAAAGCAATGCCAATAGGTTACTACTAGATCCATGGAAGTTTATGCATTCATAGTCCTTATATTGGAAGGAAAAGCTTACCGTGAATTCGTTCAATATTTTCCATGTTAGGGCTTGTATTATGTTTCATATTTCCATTTCTTTTGCCTTTCATTCTTGTACTGGTAATCTACTTGATCTTTCTAAGTATGATGTGTAGATATAGGCAACGGAACATTAATTACCATGTCTTGGATTATATGCTGAACTGCCGATATTCGTTCTGTTTGCATGATATCTTTTGCTATTTTACTTTCTATTAGGTCTGCTTCTCGAGGCTATCTGATAGAAAGGACAAAGGGAAAATAATTCTATTTTCTGCTTTGCCTATTCAACTTAATATCTTCTAAATTCTCAATGTTGACATTTTTTCAGTATTGACATATGAACACGATATGCTAATGGTCAAGTGGGAACCTTACATAAGTAGACTCATATGCTAAGATTTTCTTTTGGTGGAAAAAGAAAGGATTATTAAAGAAAGGAAAAGACACAAAACTGGAGGATATGAAAATCTTTGGAAACAAAACTTGATATAAACTCATTACCAAATGTAACAAGGCCATCGGATCTCTTTGATGTATGTTAGAATAACAACCCTTAAAAAGGCAATATATCAAAGAGAAGCCAAATGAACAATTCTATCACTACGAAAGTTTGGACTTTGCAGAAAATTTCATGACACTATTTCAGACAAGGTCCTGTGTAGAATTTTGTGTGTTCAGAATACTTAAGGAATTTTAATTCTGGAAATAGTAATAGTCCAAGTGTTCTTTATCTCACTATTGGATTTATGTATAAGGTCGCGTCGAAAACCAACTTAACTAAAAGATTAACCTGTTAGGCGAAGGCACCTGAACAGTTTTTATTTTAACAGGTGGTTTCTTAGTTCTGTGAAGACACGAAAAGGTAACAAACATGTATTGTTATGTTTGCAAGCCTAGAAAACATCTCTACTCTAATCTTATGAAGTTCCTGATTCTTATAATACTTTTCTTACCACTAGCCAGCTAACTATACTATAGATAACCGTCAACTCCACATTCTTTTTTATAGTATTGAAATTCCAGGAATTGATTTCTGTAGTGCAATCATCCATAATTGAGCATGAAGGCCATCAAGTTCACTCATTTTAAAATGTTCAATAATTTTAGCACCCTACGTCCTTAAATTTTCATTCAAGTATTCATTACTTCAAAACCCTACATCCTGAATTTTAGAATCCTAAATCCTTTATGTATCTTCCATAGATCGATTCTAATATTTATCCAACATTTCTCTTATATTATCATCTTAAAAGGTTTACACTTTTCCTGGTTGCTTCTTTAAGTTATATTTTTCCTGGTTGCTTCTTTAACTTAAGTCGGGATCAACATATACATATATAATACTAAGTTTGTTTGAAGAGAAATGCAAGAGGAATGATTGTGGGTAAGCGGTATCAACTCTTGCTCCCTTTATTCCTTGTTTGAGGATGAAAGCAGTGCTTTTACTTATTTTTTTTTGTGATGGGGAAATCAATCCATTCCGAGATTATTACCATCATGGATCATAAGGGTTACCTAGACGGCTTCCACATCATAGGATACGGTTGCACTAGAGGGAAGAATCATATGGCAATATAAAATTTGATAACATTAACTATATATGTTGGTCATGCATTTGAAAATGAGGGGTTCTGCTATTCACTAATTAGCAGCATAATAACACAACAGTATATTCTGTGCAATATGTCTTAAGCCAAGACTTATTCATCTGCACTGAAGTTAATGTGCATCTTTGTTGGACCCTGAGAAGTAACTGTTGGGTTTCGTGGCTGAAACAATTGAACAAACACAAGCAGAGCAAAACTGGCCAAGAACAATGCACTCATACAAAACACAGAAACTAAATGTAAAACAAGATTAAGGGAGAAGAAAATAACACCAATAATTAACGTGGTTCAACCGGTGGGGCTTACATCCACGGGGAGAGAGCAAAGCATATTCCACTATGATTAAGATGAGTACAAGATCAAGCTATGAACAAGATAGAGATTCCCTTGGCTCCATGCTGAACCCTGTACAACATACAGCAGCAACCCAAGCCTATTTTCTCTTGTTATTCTCACACTCTCTTGATCTTTCTTTTCCTCACACCTAGAGTACAAAGAGAATTACAACAATAGAATTTTATCTCAGCTATACAAAATGAGTTCTCCCTCTCTAATGGCCTATTCACCTACGCAAGTATATATAGACGTCAGCTATAAACCCTGCACGTGCTCCTTCCAAAAGACTCGCTGCATCAGTTAGGTTGCAACCGAAATAACTGACTCTAACTAACTTTTGAAAGCTTGATTACTTGTAACTGATTTTGAGATACAACTAACAATTCTCCACCTTGTCTCTAAATCAACTTAACCATATCTTCACATACTTTGCCCTCTCACCAGTCTTCAGGAGTTTCACAGAAATCCAAGTAAGTCCAAGCTATGCTTGAACTTGTCAAAGGGTAGGGACTTAGTTAAAGCATCAGCTGGATTGTCCTCGGTTGAAACCTTCTCAACAAGGATTTCCTTTGCTTCAATTACATCCCTAATGAAGTGAAGTTTAATGTCAGAGTATACAAAGCCTTGAATTATTTCCCTTGCTTGTAACTTTCTTTTGAAGAGAAGACCAGATGCCAAGGTTCCATTCAAGTATCTTAATATCCACTCCAATGCTTCCCAATGTGGTTGTCCAGGGTCTGCCATGAACCTACTTACAACATTCACAGCATATGCCAAATCTGGCCTGCAGCACTCCATTCCATACATGATGCTGCCTGCACCATTTGCATATGGTACTGTGCTCATCCTTTGCCTTTCTTCTGAAGATCCATCACACCCTACAACTCTTTGGCCTTTAGGTGGATCTACCAGTATCCAGGACTTGTTCTTTTTCAAGGACTTCACTTCCTCTTGCATTGCCTTCAACCAGTTCTGAGCTTCTTTGTTTTCAATTACTTCATTGTAGTTTCTAGGATCTGACTCTAGCATCTCATTTGCTACATTTAGTGCATAGCAAATAAGATCTGCATAGCCAAACCTTCTTGGAGGTACTATGTTTCTTCTCACCTTGTCCCTGGCAAGATGATAGTCACTGTGATCAGATTGCTGAATTGGTTGAGCCTCTTCAATTTCAGGATGAGTGTCTTGTGTAGTGTTCTGATTCCTTGGCAGCTCCACCTCAAGCTGAAATTTATGTCTCAGTTTCTGCAGTTCTGATTTCTTCCTGATCCTTGGTCATCATTCCCATTCTTGTTTCATCAAAAGTAACATCCCTGCTGATTATGCACTTCTGCTCACCAGATTCCAGCTGCAGTTCTGATTTCTTCCATAGCTTATATCCTTTGACATCATCCGGGTAGCCATTCCATAGTTCAATAGGTGTTTTGAATCCAGTTGCCGATGAGGGACACCTATTAATTAGATAGACAGCAGTTGTGGCAGCCTCTCCCCAAAATGCCTTAGGAAGACCTGCACTAAGGAGCATGCATCTCACTTGTTCTAGGATTGTTCTGTTCATCATCTCTGCAAGACCATTCTGTTGAGGAGTTGCAGCCACTGTTCTATGCCTCTTGGTACCTAATTTCCTGCAAAACTCATTGAATTGCTCTGACACAAACTCTAGGCCATTGTCAGTTCTTAAAACCTTCAATTTATATCCCTTTTGATTTTCTATTAAAGTGTGCCATTCTCTAAATTTTTGAAAGGTATCATTTTTGTTTTTGAGAATGTGAATCCACACTTTCCTAGAGAAATCATCTATGATAGTAAGAAAATAAGATCCTCCACCATGTGTCATGACCCTAGATGGACCCCAAAGGTCTGAGTGTGCATATTCAAAAGGACCTTTTGAGATATGCATACCAGATCAGAATTTAACCCTTTGTGCCTTTCCTAGAATGCATTGGTCACAACATTCTAATTTTCCTATTTCATCACCACAGGCAGGTTTTTTTTAGAAAATTCTATAGGACCTTTTTCACTAATGTTACCTGGTCTCATGTGCCAGAGCCTTGCTTGTGATTGTGCAGGGCAAGAAACATTAGCATCAATTCCCACCAGAGCCTTCCCTTGCAGCAGGTATAGACTATTTTCAAGCTTACCACTCATCACCACCATGGAACCTTTTGTGACTTTCATAACTCCACCTTCAGCTTTGTACCCGTATCCTTGTGCATCAAGCATCCCAAGAGCGCTCAAATTTCTCTTTAATTCAGGCACATGCCTCACCTGTTGCAAGATCCTGGTTACCCCATCTGCAAGTTTCAGCTTTATAGCACCTATTCCAGTCACTTGGCAGGCTTTGTTATTGCCCAACAAAACCTGTCCACCATGGTATTTACTGTAAGAGATGAACCAATCCTCATTTGGACACATGTGAAATGAGCATCCAGAGTCAAGAACCCATTCTTGGTGAGTCTTCTCCTCTGAAACACACATCACCTCAGCACTTTCATACTCTTCTGAAACTACATCAGCATCACCACTCTGATACTTTTGTTCTCCATTCCTCCTTTTCTTCTTGTAATCAGGACAGTCTTTCTTAAGATGATCTTCACTTTTACAAAGGAAACATCGCCTTTTCTTTCCTTCTTTAGACTTGGATCTTGATTCCCTTTTGTTCTTGGAATCTTTCTTTTCTGACCTGGCCCTGATATTCAAAACCTCAGCAGCTTGCTCACTTCTTCCCTCAGACTTCCTCTTCAATTATTTTGAAAATAGTGCAGCCTGAACCTCTTCTCACTTTGGTGAATCCTGGTGTGAGAGCTTAAAATGTTGAGCCATAGGAGTCATTACTGCTTTTGACTGATCCATATTGAATCTATGCAAGACTTTGGATATGTAATCTTTCTGAGTGATGAACAAAGTTCTCCTTGTTCTGTCCCTTAGAATCTGCATACCCAAGATCTTGCTTGCAGCCCCCATATCTTTCATCTCAAACTCACTCTGAAGCATCCTTTTTCACCCCTTTGATTTCTTCCTTATTCTTGCAAGCAACTAGCATATCATCTTGTTGAACTAGAATGGATTCCATCTTCACCTTCCAAAGTCCAAAGTCATTTGAACCAGCGAATTTTTCTCTTCATACTTTGCTGTTCCCATTGTTGAAATGATTCTTTCTTGTTCTTTGTTCCTTGTTCCCACAACGTGCTCTGTGCTTCCCAAGAACTGATCTTCTTGTTCCTGTTACAACAGAAAAAACAAACACAGCAGCCTAGAACTGAACAGGGAAAACAAATCGCAAAGAAAAAGAACAGAAATTGCAGAATGTAATGCACCCTTTTGTGCAATAAACAGAATCACGTTCCTTCTCTACAGTTTCCTTCTTCTCATATCCCTTTCTTCCCTTCTACAATTCGATTTATGTTCTTGATTTGCCTCTGTTCTTGATTCCTCCGCTTCTCACAGTCATTGTTTCGTGTCCCCACAGACGGCGCCACTTGTTGGGTTTCGTGGCTGAAACAATTGAACAAACACAAGCAGAGCAAAACTGGCCAAGAACAATGCACTCATACAAAACACAGAAACTAAATGTAAAACAAGATTAAGGGAGAAGAAAATAACACCAATAATTAACGTGGTTCAACCGGTGGGGCTTACATCCACGGGGAGAGAGCAAAGCATATTCCACTATGATTAAGATGAGTACAAGATCAAGCTATGAACAAGATAGAGATTCCCTTGGCTCCATGCTGAACCCTGTACAACATACAGCAGCAGTAACCCCCAAGTTACTTTTTTGCGCCAAAATTACTTTGGAAGGAAGTTTTGATTTTCCTTTTGGGCTGGGACAGAAGGTTGGAGGTGGAGATTAGGGTAAAGAGAGTGATTAATCACAACACTTTCAAGTTTCACAATTAAGGTAGTGTTTGATACAATTTTAAAAAAAGTATTCCCAGGAATGTTGGCAAGGGAATAAAAGTTTCTCATGTTTGGTACAAGTTTTAAAATTTTATTCCCAGGCATAAAAGACTCCCGGGAATAAAATTAGTGAATGATAGTTATAAACTTAAAAAACTCTATTCCCATGCGTGAAGGTGGGAAAGAAACATTCCTGGGAATGTGATTTCCGTATAGTTTACCTGGGAATAAAACATTTCAGGAACCAAACGCTACCTTAGGGTGAAGAGCAGTCATATAGTGGATGGTTAGATGGAATATTTCAATTCAAAGTTTTAGGCGAAATACTGAGAGTAGAATACTCTAAGCAATCAGTTATCTGAAAACAAGTTGAGCAGACTGGTTGAGTCTAGCATTGTGGTTTCTGTACACATGATTATGGTTAGGTAGTGGACGAAATATCACGAATGACCATGATGTTTGTTTGGCTTCACCATGTCTCACACTGGTAAAGTGTTTGTGATTGTTTTGTACTTATAATTTTATTTCTCTCATTTCTTGCTATTTGCGTCACGAATAGATCATATTCATAAGTGTTTCATTCATTTCTTGCAGCCATATCTTCATGAATCCCGTCACCTACATGCCATGAGAAGGGCAAGGGGTAATGGGGGTCGCTTTCTCAATACCAAGAAGCTTGAAGGTAACAATTCTGATGCAACCAAAGGCAACAATAATGGTGCAAACCTCTCAACAATATCCGGTAGCTCACCTGCCAATAAACGATTGGTTACCAACAACGAGAATCTAGGCTCATCAAATGATCAGTATGATGCATCACGGTCCATGGTTGAGGACATGCACAATGTGCAGAGTTTCACCATTGGATACCAAGATGGCAATGGTTTTTCATCACTATACTATTCACAGTTAAATGGACAAAAGGAGGGAGACTACTTTGGTAAAGAGAGGGAAAGCTGCATGCATGGAGCCCCAAATGGGGCTATTCAGTAACATTCCCTCACATTTGGTGGATTCCCTCTGGCAACAGTTAGGTACTAGAACTCTTGATATATAATAGTACTACCTCCGTTTCAAAATATCTGTCAGTATATAAGGTTTTTGAACAAACAGTAAGAAAGCTATTAAATATATTCAATTTTAGAGAAAAATAATCACATTTTACTCTCTCATTATACTTAATGGAGAAATCAAAAGACAATAATAAAGTTGGAAAAGAAAAATAATTAGTGTCTTCCTTGTTTTTTAAAATGACAAATAATGTATTTTGAAACTGAGGGAGTAATAGTTTGCTTGAATATTTCTGGAATCTTATATAAGGCTCATATACTGCAGGTGAATGTGATGAGCTTTGTCTCATCCAACTTGGAGGAAACCACCCTTGTGATGCAGTTATCCTCAGGCAATTCATTCTTGGCTCAGTTACTTAGATCAAAGGGTGAGACCAGTAAGGAAGATTCATGGTACAATCCATGCCTTATTTGATCTCCCCTTGTTTTCGTTTCTCTTCACAAGTCCATTTGTAAAATGGTTGAGAGAAAGAAAGAAAAATAACACTGGTTTGTGGACTTTTTAAGTTGGATATATTGGTGAAAGTGAATATTTGAAACTGGATTTGAAGGTTCATAAAACTGTAGACTGACTTGTGTGACATATACTCCAGAATATGTTAAACTTTACTCTCTTTTGTTCTATCTTTCCTGCCATATATTGTCCTTTATTGGTCTGTGTATAGTACTTTTTCTTTGATGCTTTTGTGCTTCAATGTGAAATTTGCTAGCCTATTATTGGTACGGCTTTTGCATGCCCGTAATCTTTGGATATGGGAAGTGCTGAAGTGAATGGAATCAAATTTACTGGAGAAACCTGGACTTGAAGAATAAATTGCATGCACTTTAGCCTACATTCATACTAGAAATAATGCACGTGCCTCTTTTTATACTTTATAATAATTATATATTCATTTTTTTTAATAAAGAGTTATGGAAGTTATTATAGTTAAGAATACGTAGATAAATGATTTTTTTTTTCATTTTTAAGTGTGGAACATAATGAAATAAATTAAAAGTAATCAAAATGAGAAAGTTCAGTAAATACTTTATAGTTGGTGTTGTTTAAGGTGTATCACCCATATCAAAGTGGTGCAGTGATATAGCAGCATGTGAACCAATTAAATTGTCAATTGGATTAGTCTAAGTTAGTTTGACTTTTCAACTTAGTTCGTAGTAAAAAATGTATTTGAGTAGTATTTCATCTCTGTGAGAGACTTTTCAACTTTTTTTTTGTTGATCCTATTTTAATTAAAAAAAAGACAAATCTGGTGATTTTTTTTAATTGTTCCCCTGCAACCATCACAACCACAAATCCAAAATCCAAAAAAAAAACATGACTGTGAGATCTGAAACCCGTATTTTGGCAAAACCAGATCTGAAAAAAACGTTGAAAGATGAAGAGCCAACAAAACCCAGATCTGGAAGGTGGTGGAGGTGGTGGAGGATGGCCTCTTCTAACGGTGGGGAGGGACGGCGGCGCCGTCATGGTGAGGACGACGATGAAACTCCATTGTTTTTGGCCTAATTTTGTCCTCCGCCGCGAGCACCATCGCAGAGACGTAGACCGTCGCGAACCAAGTCCTCCGTCCCGGCGAGCGCCACTGACGCGGCCCAGCTCCTCCGTTCAGAAAGCACTCTGGTCTTTCCCTTCCAGTCTCCCTAATCTCTGCTTCTGCCGCTCTGGTCAATGGCCACATACACCCACCTAAGCTCCATCTCTGTCTCCCTAATCCCCTCCCCTGTTGCCTCTCAAATCTCAATCTCATTCCCTTCTCAAACTCTCTCAACCCCAGCAGCCGCATCTCTCAATCTCTCCTCTACCCCTCTCGATCTCAACTCCGCCCCTCTCAATCCCTTTGCCCCTCCAGTTATATTCACATGTGAAGGCAACGGTCTCAGACAGATGTGGGGGGTACCAAGTCTTGCGATGGAGGGTTTCCATAGGATAGGGGAACTTGAATCGGAGGGTTCCACCATAGTCTCTGTCTATCTGTGTCTGAGTCTTCTCCGGCATGGTCGTGTTACTCGTCACCATCACTTTTGGTCGTCGTCTTCGTCATGTTTGTCATGAATACATACTAGTTCCATTCAGTCGCCACCGTCCAGTTAGATCCGCCCAACAAAGAAGCCCAAATCTACACCAACTGCCGCATGTCCAAATCTGCGAATGAAGAAGAAGTGCTTTTTGTAGAATGTTTTGGTACTTTTTGTTGGAGAAGTTTGATAAATTTTTTTTGAAAGTTTGTTACTTTGTCCAGATCTGGATTTTTGTTGTTGTTTATGAGTTTCTATTGCTTCATCTTGATGCTTTTTTTCTTTTGCTTCTGTTAATGTTCTTTTTTTATGGGCATCTATGCTCTTTTGTTGGTCCTTCAATAGGCGAAGGCTAACATTTCTATGTTTCTGTCATCCCCGCTGACTTAATTCATGCCTTTCTGTGTGTGAATAGTCACTATCGCTGTGTGTGCGAGTCTCTCCATCGGAGCATAGTCAGGTGCGTTGTTGTTCGTTCATGATGGCAGGAGGTGCGCCTTCATCGTCGGTGATGGTTCCGGCGAACCGTCAAAGAGTGACACGATTATTCCGCAACACGTCGTCATCTCGATCATCCAAGTCCGGCGCTGGCAAGACCTCCCTGATCGCCCTCAAAGAGAACGAAAGGTAAGATGAGCTTCTGTTGTGGTTGCTTCGACGGAGGCAACATACGGGAAAGAGAAGTTTGAGAGGGGTTGGAGTCGGTAAAGATATTTGGACACATAATTTGGACACATCATATAAATATCGTTGAACTTATAAGTGACTTAGGATGAATTATATGGTAAGAGAAAAAAAATTGGGGATCAGTACTTTTAAATAGTGTGGGACACCATTTTTATGTCCAAATATCATTACTCCGAATATAACAAGAGGGGTTTTCATTTTTGCCCTTTTAATCTGGGTTGTTGATTTAAAATAACGTTATATAAAAGGTCGAGATTGAAAGAGACTGAATCCTCCATGTTATTTTGAGATGATGTTAGACAACTCCCCTTCAATCATATCAATAATGTACTTATTGATCTCATCAATATTGTCATTTTAATGGTCACTATTAGAATTAGACGATGGACCCTTGCGATCGGTATAAATAATTATCAATTTCAAAGAGGTCACGAGATGCATAGTAAAATTCAACAGTTTAAACTATTTAATTTAATTGGAATTTGAAAAAAGGTCATAATTAATGGTGTTATACAAACATTATTATGCTGTGTTTTTTCAATGAAACAATAAAGTTACATCAAAATTAAAAATTGTTACAATCAATACAATTAATGACTCATAACTTTAGTAACAATTTATAATCTACACTAATTAATTGAAAATTTGAAAGACAAGATGGTCACAATATCTTAGTTGGAAACTGAAAAGACAACCAACTCTTCACAAATGGTGAGGCACATGTACTTAATTTTGTTAAATAAAACTATAATCTGTGTTTGATGAATAATATGACATTAACATCACCAATTAGGGCAACAAAAAAAAAACACACTACATCACTTATATATATATATATATATTTGACGATATTTTGGATTTTAAAGATTTAAAAGAGATCCGAAATTGACAATAAAATTCAAATAAGCCATGAAATTCGGCAGCTATATGCTCTATGGTACCTGCCTTTTTGGAGATCCCAACGTTTCTGCAGTGATTTATTGTCAATAGGAAGTTTCTTAATCGGAGTTCGTTCTATTTGTTTGATTGGAGGATTGTTGCCTGCTAGAGGATTGGTTCTCTTTCTCCGTTCCTCGCTAGGCCCATCACTCTACACACTCTTTATCGAGATGGCCACTGAGTGATGCAATGCCAAATACCCCAAAACCAACCCCAGCCACCGGACATGGAGCACCAAAAAAATTTATAATGGATTCAAAAATTACTCTAAGCAATGTTGCATATTTGCCAAAAAAGAGAAAGAAAGAACAAAATATAACCGTCAAAGAAGCACCAGCAAGCACGACACAGGGAAATGCTTCTCTTTTGAATTGAAAAATCCTATTTAATTATGGATTGGATGGATATGTAGGGGCTGGAAACTGAAGAGGTGTGCATTGAAGATGTGAGGATAATTTTGTCTTTTGATAGTGTTAATGGGACAAAAAGTTGTCCCATGGTTTGGTGGGGACAAAATTCTGGGTTTTTGTCATGTCCCTCACCCCTTTTTTGTCCTGTCTCCTGACCACTTTTCAAATCAAATATGGGACAAATTTTTTTTTGTTGTCCAGTCCCCTGAATTTTTGCAAATCAAACGCACCCTAAGGGTATACATGGAAAAAGTTGGCCAATTATACATTTGGTTTGTAAAACACCAATTGTTTTGAAATAAAAACAAACAGCTAAAAATACCAAAGATAAGTAACGGAGGGAGTAGTTAGTAGTCCAATAATAATTAAAATTAGTAGGTGGCATTAGGAATATTGAAATTGAATACATCTATTTAAAAATATTTTATTATTTTATTTAAAGTAAAGACTCAAATTAGTCCCAGAAAAATTTCGAGGATCGCTTTCCGTCCCTGAAAAAATAAATTAATCATTTAGTTTCTCAAATTTACAAATACGGGATACATTAGTCCCTTCTTCCATTTTCAATATTTATTTACTTGTCTTTGTATCCCATTAATCATCTTGTCCGACTCGTTAGTAGTTCTGCATGAACAAAAGGTGGAAAAAAAATGCAAAATTTTAAACCCATATTTTTCACTTTTTATAGTGAAAATTTGCATATGTTATATAGAACTACTAATAAGTCAGATATGATGATTAATAAGAAATATATGCAAGTAAACAGATATTAAAAATGGAAGGAGAGACTAATGTGTCTCATATTTATAAATTTGATAGACTAAAATATTAATATATTTTTTTCAGGAACCTAAAGAGGATCTATAAATTTCTTACTTGAGTCTTTATTCTTTTATTTATTCTACAAAATTGTTACAAAACGTTACAGCTCACAGGAGCTTATGGAGGAAGCTTTCAGTCTGTTAAACGCGCTTGTGACTATTCCCTAGTTTTTCACAAATTCCAACAACCTACTAATTCACCCAAAAATTAATATAAATTTAGAAAAACTAAAATCATTCTTTTTTTATGAAATCTCTATTTTACCTTCAGTTTTGGAGAAAAAAACTGACAAGCCTCTCGCAATACAACGAATCTCCATTCAGAGGCGGAGGCGGGAATTTTCCAAGAGGGGCCAACACTAAATATACATCACATAAATAATAATAAAAATAACTAATATATAGAAGCAAATTAAATGAAATAGATTTGATATATGATTAATAACTTAATATGATATAAATTATTAAGAAATACTAGCAAAACACTCTAACACACTTTATCCAAAACACTCCCACTTATTGGTTGAAATTCATGTGAGTCCTGCAAAATTCAAGTGGGACTCACATGAATTTCAACCAATAGAAATGAGTGTGTTAGAAAGAGTGTGTTAGAGAGTGTTTTGCCAATAGAATTTTAGTTACTTAAGTAGATACCAAAAATCTTCACTTCTTTAATTGTGCATGACGATGCTCCATGGAGTAAAAAATATCAATTATCATATTTGTGGTAAAATTTTGAGCAATCTCCTTTTTAGCGTAACCAACCATACAATCAGTAAGAAAAATCATCTTCCATATTGTTTTAGAGCTTTGCTTTAATGATTTTCATAGCTGAAAAAGCTCGCTTATATATACCCTATGAATTTCATCTTGTTGATTGATAGGATAATCCCAAATTTGTGAACGCCGGGATCACGTACCAAAGTATCAATATTAATTTTTTCGTCTTCAGTTCTTATAGTTTTAGGAGGTGGCTTAAAAACATTTTTAACATTACTCTCTGAATTCAAAATTGATACACTAAATTATATTTCACCATTTATTCTCTCTTTGCTTTTAAAAATGAGTCAATGGTTTTACTTTTAGGCATCACTTTGACTCAATCAGTGAACCTAAAAAATAAAATTTGCAAGAAAAAATTTATATAAAAAATTTGAAGAATTAAAAACAGATTCATTAAAACAATAAGAAAAAAAAACCTTAAAAAAAGGACAAAAACATGAAAAAAGAATAAACAATTAAATAGCAAAAGCAAGAAAAAGATCACCTCACTCATGGCCCCACAGCCCAACTCCCCACTAGCCTTTATGATTTAGAAAACTAAATGATGCTGTGCTACGTGTCAAGTCATGTGTCTTGTATAATATAGAGAAAACTTTCAAAAGTATGGAAGAGACTGTTGTCAACAACAACAAAAAAAAGTAAGGAAGAGAATGAATAAAAAAATGAAGCCCAGCGAGTAAACCTCTGTGACTCCATTGCGCGAAATTGTATACCATATTTGCAGAGAAATATTTGTGTCTCAAGATGGCAAGTAACGGAGCTCAGCAAAACCCCGCCCCTGAAGGGTCTCTCAGATCCTTGGTTCGTAAAGCGAGCGACTTCTGCTTGGAAGCAAACATATTCTGCCGCAAGATAGAGTCGCATCCCAAGAACAAGAGGTATGTAACTTTGAAATTACAACAAATGTATAATTCACTAGTTGAGTTATACTCAATTGCATTCACCACCCAATGGTCACACTTCAAGCCAATAGCGGACCTGATCAATCCACAGGGCACTGATCCAGCACAAGCTCCAGTATTATTGGCCAGACTCTACATCTCACATTGGATCTTAGATCTTCACAACAGCAACCACAATGATTCTACAAACTCAAATGAATATGATGTCGTACTCTGCCACTTAAACTCCGTCATCCGCCCGACTCATGTCAAAGGATGCCCTGCGGATCAGATTTACATTCCAAGGTTTGCTGAACAAATCGATTGGACTTCTTCTGCTACTAGGGTTTTCAACCCCTTTAGACTGGAAAACTGGAATTATAACCCTGGAAACTTCAAGGCTATAATTCAGGCAATCAAAGACAAGAGGTCTGGCTGGAACATAGCCACACTCACTACTGAAACCGTCGGGCGTCCCGTCTGGCTTTTCGATTGGCACCTTGACAACGATGGGTGTGCATGGTTTCCTAAGAAGGATAACTATGATCTCGAGGACGTATCCTATGCGTACCTCATCGGAGTAGCCTGTACTCCACACTTGGGCCCTCAAGATATGGACGATTGGCAAACAGTCCCTAATGAGACTAATGTCAACCAACTTGACCTTAATGCTTTTAGACGCATTCAACCAAGACGCTTCTTTGGTGACTATGAAGTGGAATCTTATACCATTCACAATTTTGTGATTGACATCACAGCTGAATCTGGATATGAACAAGCCACTCAAGCTTCACGCCACAAAAGAGCACGGCCAGCTCGTGCAGAAGGCTACACGAGCCAACCGGCCACCCGCCGCCGCTCAAGAGCGTACGGTGACCAACCAACCACCAGGACCCTCACAATGCTAAGAAGGACAACATTTGTCTACTATGAGAGGACTATTCTGGAATTAACAAATGAGAACCGCGTAACAATGTTATTAGAACATCTCCATAGCCCCAACACTTATTCTGTTCCGTAGCTGTTGCTTTGTTAAATTTCAGTGTAATTTTCCTTTCCTTAAACTCGATGTAATGTTTTGTTTAATGAATGAAATTACAAATGAACCCCGTTTATTCATGAGAAATTTAACAGGTTTCAAGTCCAATGACATCTGAACTATGAATATTAATTTTGCTTTTCATTGATAAAAATACATAGGGCAAATTGTAGAAAGATATTAAGGCAGTGCAGTACAGTGAGACTGTCAACTTCATCAAAGTTTCGCCTGTTCTTGCAGTTGGTCCTGTGAAAAGAGCCATGACAAGAATTAGCACTGTGCACTTAAGGGAAGGGAAATGAACTAGATAGGATTATGCAGTGTAATCAAAAGGTGGTAGTCTGTTAAAACAGAAAGAGGTAACCGATCATTAAGAAATCAATCAATTGAATGCTTAAAGGGACATAGGAATTAAAAAACAAAATCAAGTCTTAATCGTGGGAATATTTTACTAAACTACCCTTGTTAAATTTCTAGCAAATTAATTATTCCACTTTATCATGTCCATTCAATCACTTATGAAGGACCACGATTTTTTCACCAAAATTGACACTTAAATGAAGCAGAGGGAGTATAAGGCAAGATTTCTGTACCAATGGATACAGGATTGATTGAACTATACCAACAAAGAAGAAGAGAGTTGCCCCTTTTCTGAAGAAAGTGAAAGATTTAAGATCAAGTTGAAATAATTATTTTCTTGCTAGAAAATCGGTAGCATCTATATTTTTTTCAAATGTAGCTTGTGCTGGTTTCCCTTAATTTTGAATTTCTGGGATCATCTGTTCAGCAAGACTAATATTTTAGAAAATACCACATAAGTCAAGTGACCATCTTCTTAGGGTCTGTAAATTTGCCCTGCTATCTAAGTAATTGATTTTGAGATGTTTGATAAAGCCATACCACTTTACAAACAAAGACTAAAAAACATATTAACCAAAAGATAAGAGGATTGAAATAAACATGGATCATTTAGAGGTACAAAGACTGATAAATATGATAGCATAGGGGCCATTGTTTACTTCAATCAATGTTATGCAGAAATTTATAGACTCGCTACACTAACTTGTAGCCAGGACCTCTGTCACGGGCATATCCATTGCCAAACAGTAATGTTTTGTTTTATCTTCTATAAATTAGTTCATAAAGGATGAAACAGAACACTCAGACGTATTCTTATGGAATCTCCACTTTCATAGCCCTCTAACTTGAGTAGCATGCATTACCATCTTTCAATGTAATATTCTATAAGCATGCGAAAGAACTGAATGCAGATTCCAATTGATGTGGAAGAAAGAACGAGAAAACAAAATGCAATGTAGAAATAAACAATTAGAAGTAACACAAACCTCTGTCACAAAGAAAGCATGAAATCCATATGGAACTCTATGAGGCAATTCAACAACTGCAACAGGATCTGCTGACATTGTTTTTGCATCGATGACATGCACGAATGATTTTCTGCAGTGGTAATGTATATTCATAGACATTAAAAGAAAGCCATGTCATCGTAATTAATATAGAGAAAGCTGGCCGTTACAGTCACAGTTCAAGGTGATTACAATTCATGCATATAAAAACATTTTTGTAAGTAAATGCTTGGCTTGCGTGAGAGGAAAGTTACCTAGTATTCTCATCATGTACAAAAAAGATCAGGTATCCATCATCTTCTTCAGAATCGGTGCCAGGGACACGCGGGACATAAATAGCCTCAGAACCAAACCTCCCTGGTCCTAAGTCATAGATACCCTGAACATTTCCTCCAACTTCAAGCTTTGTTTTTCCAGAATCCGGTTTGGCATGCAAATCAAATTTAATGATCCCAGTAACTTTTGCAATGCTGTCTAATATGGTACCATATACATATCGCTGCTTCCTGATATTGAAAATGAAAGTAAATAAGGTGATGGAAGACAAGCATAAACTTTGTTACTATTTTGACTCCATCTTAGAAGATAAATTTGGAAATCACATATAGTAGTAGCACTGTCATATTTATTTTCTAATAAGCATTTAAGAAAAACAAATGTGACTACATAAATTACGACTATCAAATTGAAGGATGATTAAGATAGACAAATTACAAGTTCAGTATATAGACTACCATAAATTTTCTTAACATGGACAACAAACTTACCTGCCAGTGTAGCTTTCATTCACCCGAGGAAAATCTACAGCGGATGCTGATAGTTTCTTTTGAGAAGCTTCACCAGTCTTCATGTTAAATCTCATTTCATACCTGAAAAAAGTAGCCAGTATATATAAACAAAGAGCAACCCTACAGTAAAAATTGTTCCATTAATTCACATGTCTTTTTACAGCTCATCTGAGAAATTTTCAAGCTTTTCCTTGACAGCTCCGCTGACTATGTCCAAATCTGGATTCTCAATGCGGCACGTGGTCAGAACAACTTCATCCTCCTCCTCCCATGCATTGGCTAGAGGGGGGAAAAGAAAAAGTAAAAGTCATACAGAAGGTTACAATGGACAAGTCAATCAGCATTAAAGAATTCAAAGCACAATTGAAGCTTGGTTGCATATTAAAAAATGTATGTATATTACATTGCTCCTATTATCTCATACAGTGGTTTGCATGTTACTGCAAGGTGTTTTAATCTTCCTCATCACTATGATTCACAAAACTAGACTTTCCTATAAGTTGGCAGGAAAATCCACCATACTGGACTCGCTAAAATTTTGTTATCAAGCACTTCAATTTTATGGACCATTGATTTTTTACTGAATCATCACTGCAGAATATCAATCAAAATTTTAAATTAAGGAAAAACGAAAACAAATAAACACACCATTGTGGAATATGAAGCAGTTTGGAAGTTCAAACCATCTAATATGCTTCTCATCCTTAGCATACCGAGGTAGAACACCAAAACGAGCTTTCTTGGTTGAATCAAATGAGAATATTAGTGTGTTTTTCTTCACCATGTCCTGCAAAATGGATTTCAATCAACAATGCAAGATTCAAGCCTATAAATTGCTTTTACATCTAAAAGTAATATGTCCCCTCATACAAAAGCCTTTTAAAGCACAGTATGTGGTGCAAAATTATAATTAAGAGAATGGGGGCAGAAAAGATCGATCTTTTGACCACTTGGTTAGAACGACTCTAGTACCATTTCAATAACCAAATATCCCAAAAAATTTAGCTGTTAGGCGTTGGCTTAGGAATATTTAAAAAAACAATCTCTCACAAGTGGGAAAGCAAAGAATTATCTCTCATTTATAATAAATAAGATGGGGTTCAGAAACTCAATACCAAGCTTGGTGTTGTTGAACTATATAATAAACAAATTAATCTTTTGCAAGATAATAAGAACAGAAAGACCTGCAATACCTTTGGCCTAAAATACAGAGGAAGGTCCATGAATATTGCATAATTCTGTGTGATGGCAAAGTCATGCATCATGATGGGTTCTGATACTGTTATGGGTACAGGATCATGCATATAGCCATCCTTTGAAATTACTCTGTATGTGATATATGGTGGTGTATGTGAATAGCCAAATGTAAACATCTCGCCTGCATACACGATATTTATTGGTTGGAATAACTATTTTACTATTCCATTCAGTCAGTCAACTTAATTACGTATTTTTAGATGGCTTCACCAGTAAATGGGTCGACTTTTGGATGAGCAGTGAAGGAATGGCCCAATCTTTTGTCATAATCTAGCATGCCGAGTGTCTGCAAATCACCATCTTCCAAAACTTTAATAACATCTGCAAACTCAAAATGAGACTATTTCAGTCCTACACTAGAAGAGAGAAGATACAGATATAACTAGTTGAGTCCTCTGATACGACTAAGTCACTATTTGGACTGCTGTTACTCTCCGTCAGAAAGAAAAAATCCTCACTGCTCAGATCATACATGATGGCAGAAGGACACACCAGATGAAGTTTTTCAACCCCGTTGTTCTATTCAGTCAATGGCCTTTCTCTCACAAAAGTAAAACAGATAGGAATTGTACTTACATGGTTTATCTGCTTCTGAGAGTGCTAGAAGCTTCCCGTGGTGATAGACAATAGCTGTATTAGCTGGCAGAAATTAGAGTATGAGCACAAGTTAGTTTCAGCACTTACAAGAGCTAAATATTCACAGTAAAAAAAAATCATAAAATTATTTTACCAAAACATGTGTTTCAGCAATCAGATAGACTGAGTATCAGGTAATGCATTCTCCATTCTTTCCAGAAAAAGAAAATGAAGGGTTACTTTAAAAAACGAAAGATGAATTAGATGTTTGTAATATACTTTGTAAGTACGAATACTAAACAGAGATGCAACATCTTGCAATTTCAATATAATTTTTTTAATATAAGATTAACTTTTTTTGTTGAACTAAATTAACTTAGTACATGTTTTATTATAGAAATTGTTAGTATAAAAATTTATTGTAATTGATTAACAATTATAAAAGAAATGCAGAGTTTAAAGAAGGAAAAAAAATAAAAAGAAAAAAAACAAATCACCTGAAAATTCACGCATGGTGGTTTAGATATTCTTTTGGATTTAACGAAATCCAATTAATGGCCAGAGAAAAGAAATCAAATTGAATTCTTATAATAAATTAAAAAAAGAAGAAGAAGAATTAAACAAACATGGTAGCGTGAAAAGCCTTTTAAGTCAGGGTAGGATGTTTATTGGCTTTACTTCATAAAAAAAAAAAAAAAAAAAAGAGAATGGCCCCACCAATGTATTTAAAAGGATAGGAAAGAAAGGCTCATTTAGGATTTCTCAATTGGAAATAGTAAAGTGGGCGTGTAGCACACAGTTAGCGGCCGACCACTAAGAAAGCAATAAAAGAAGAGTATCGTAGAATTGCATGCCCAATGGAGAGCCACACTGATCAAAATATATTAGAGAAAAAGGAGAAATATTTTTGGCGAGGTACCGGCGGTTATCATAGATATTTCGTTCGAGTTTTTTTTTTTAGTCTACGAGAGGTAAGTAACACCCTTTTTCTTAAACTTTATATAATCTTAAAGAATTTGATTAACAAATTAAGAATAATTATTTGGGGTTTCGTCTTCAAAATAAAATTGATTAAATTGACTATTTGATATGAAAAATATTCTTAGTATTTGTATTGGTTGATTGATATGCTTCTTGATATATATTATTCCTTATGCTTATGATCATGTTCAATTGATATCTATGAGTTGATTATATGATGATATGAAATTGTAGTGGTTATATGCTTTGAAAAATTTGTCAATTGTGATCGATAATTTTATGCTTCGGAATATGGATGAATGAGTATATGCATGATGTGTGGAATTTGTTGATATGCTGCCTAAGAATGGGGCATTGGCTTGTAACATCGCCATTTAATGGGATGTCGAAAAATAAGATATGGGGCAAGGAATCTATTTTATGAACGAGGCTCTCGGGTCACCGTTAATGGGAGGCAAGGAACCAATTTAATTACGAGGTTCTCGGGTCACCATAGGGGCAAAGAGTCAATTCTAAAATGGGATTCTCGAGTCACTATGGAGGCAAGGAATCAATTCTAGAACGAGGTTCTCGGGTCACCATAAAGAGGGTGGCAAGGAATCAATTCTAGAACGAAGTTCCAAAGTCACCGCAGACAAGGGGCAAGGAACCAATTTAATGAGGTTCTCGAGTCACCAAATTGGGCAAGAAACCAACACAGAGTGGGGTTTCCGAGCCACTTGAGTATTGTGTTATTATGTGATGTGTGATTACTTTGCTTAATTAATATATGATATTTGATTATGTTGTCGCTATATGATTGTTGTACTTAAATGTATTTTTATAATGAACATTATTTGGAAAAATTAGCGGGTACCATGGTTGTTGTTGTTTTTTCCGGTTACCGCGCCGGCTGAAAACAACATTTTTTCGAAAACCTTTTAGAACTGTGTTTACTTACTGGGATTAAAAATCTCATTAGTGGTATTGTCTTTCAGAATTTGCAGGTGATGAGATGGATGATACAGTGTTTTGAGAGAGTCTTGAAGATATTAGTTATAGTTTATTTATTTGTTCTTTTGGGTTTATTAGACGTCCGTGTTTTGAGACATGAACAATTGTAAAAGAATTATGTGGATTTTATTTTTGAGGCTTTATTTTATATGGATATAATGTTTTATTTAGCAGTAATACTTTATTCATTTATTTTGAACATATGAGATACTTTCATAAGTGATTTTTGTGAAAATTTTATGATTAGATTATTTAATTTAAATATTTTAAAGGTTTTACTAGAAAATTAATTTGGGTTACTAATGTAACGAAGGACGTTACTTCATACATAAAGTAACACATGTAATCTTCAAATTTGAACACAAATTAGATAGCACAATTTACCTGTTGCAGTTCCATAAGAAACATCCAGAACTTTCAATTTAGCTCTTAACATTTGCACGTTAACCATTAACAGTCCAAATAGACCCTTGAGATCTCCTATCTGAAAATGAAATATGAGAAGCTACAATTGTCTTGGGAATCTAAAACAAACAGTTCTAAGACTGGTAAATTTTTCACTAAGTTCCTCCATATTCGCTTTCTTTTTAGGAAGGTTGCTGGAAATGGAATAGTAGATCTTTTCTCCATTCAGTGCACCACAAAATTATGGGTACTGGCAAAGATGTAAGTGAGAATAAATAAGGAAGTAAATATATGCCAATTGAAAGTTAACTTCTTGAAGTTCGCAATCAAAAAAATATATATTAAAAAGATTCATGTTATGTTTCTGAAACTTAAATGAAAAATTGTATTAGTATTTACTATATAAACATAGATGGGCCTAATTTGGTTTCATGTTTCTAGTTTTTTGGTGTTAAGTTTTTTAAAGGATGGTAGGTTGCTCCATTCCAAGGTCGGAGCATGCCGCAAGACTGAGCGAGTGCTAGCAATCATTGACAGAATCAGAAGCACAATTGCATTGACCAAAGAGTTTAGTTCAAATAGTTCAGTAAAACAGTTACAGAAAACACTGATAAAAAATAAGTTTGCAATGTGGCTTCTCTGATCATGTATAATTAACAACAAATTGGACCCAAAAAGAAGAAAAGAAATAAAAACTACTACAATACTTTTCATTCTTCAGGGTTCCATAATAATCTGTCCTGTTATATGACTTACGACCACAAGTGGGTTTGAGCAGCACAATAAAACAGTCAATCACTTATTTAAACATGTTCTTCAGGAAATAGTACATACAGCAATAGACAAAAGATTAAAAAGTTATTCAACATAATATTACACCTTCATGAATTTGGAGCCTCCAAAGTATTCTTCTTGTTTAAGACGAGAAGTTCTCACAAAACGGGAAACATATGTAGCTTTTCCATCTTTGATACGCAAACCATGGATCATTCTGCAATTCAGTGATACATAGATCAATATTGGAGGACTAGATACCAAAACTATGAACTCTGTATAATGTCATTGACCACCCAAAATTTAAGAGAATCACATAAACTGTATTATTTCCACTGTGATGACCTGCTGAAATTCAAAAGTGAATGTATAATTTGAAATGGTGTTTAATTCACAAAACAAAATAAAAAAGAACCATAATCTTTACACCAAACTCTTGGTTATCTGGAATCCAATATTATTCAGGCTTAATCATGTTTTTTGACCCTGTATTTTTACTCTGTTCATTTTAGTCCCTACTTTTCAGTCTGTCAATTTTACTCGCTCAATTTACCAATTACATCCAATATTATCCTTATGGCGAACCTCCATCCAAATTGTTCAGTCAAATTGTGATGTGTCATGTTTATTTTATTTTTTTTCTAAGACTACTATATCAATAATCATTTGATACATCACTACTTAACTAAATAACTTGGATGAGCAATTGTCAAAGTAAGGACTACAATAAAAATCAAGTAAAACATAAGGATAAAGAACCTATTAACATATTATTTAAAATAACAATCCCTGGAAAAATTCTGAAGGATATATCAAAAGTAAATTAAAATAAATTTCAAAATTAACCATACCATAATCATGCTTGCATACAGTTCAAAATAGAAAAGAGTAGCCACAATTTGTTTAATCATTTGAAATGTCACAGATTCACAGCATGTGAGAAAGATGCACTCCTATGAACTTTGAAGAATCGTGATCAAGATATAATTACTGCCTTATTGAATTACTGGTAGTACTAGTGATTAACTGAGTGTGTAGACCTTCATTTTCTATCATTCCACTCATAAATCATTGTTATAGTTAACTCAATGAGTACCTTAAAGAGTAATGAAATATAGAAAATAAATACAACAGAAAGAAATAAAGATGCAGGAAACCTTAAAAAGTATTCAGAAGAATGCAAATATTTATATCCCAGAGAATCTGGTTATGCAGTTCCAACAGAACTGGGGTCACAGTTAGGAATTACACTGTGATCATTGATCCAAATTGACCTTATGTTAGATTAATGCCCACATATTTTTAGATGTCAACGAAAATGGATAATCGAAATGCAAAACAAAACATTCAGCCAAAGAAAAAAATATATATTTTGATTAAAGTTTAATGCTCATCAATATTCCCTAGCTTTTGAAATAATAAGATCCAGCAAATAGAGCATTCACCCTTTCCGTTCTAGAATCAAATATAGCCACTCTAGTGACATGAAAAGTTATTCTTTAACAAACTTAAAAGAAATATACGTTTGTGCAAAGGATGAGAAGTACATACCCATCTCCCTCAAACCTGAAAAACAGTGAAGGAAAACATGGTATAAGCTTAAAATTCCATACTAAGAGGTCATTTTTTAAATACAGATAAACAAAAAGGCTTCATGTTAAAATATCAAACCTTCCAGTTAAAAGTAAATATGGAAAAAAGAACATCTCTATATAGATAAAGCTATATGGATCACCAACAAGATATGTATTTTCCAAGAAGATGTGCATTGTAGCTCATAATATATGGTTCAAAGCATATAAAAAAAACTTTACCAGTGATATCCAGCCACAGGAGGAAACTTTGGATTAGGTCCCACCCTGACAAACTCTCCATTCAAGCAATCCTGCAAAACACTTTGAATGGTATGTCATGAAGGAATTTATATTGCACAAAAATGTTCTAATTGTATTTGTATGTCAGTGAAAAGCAATGGTGACAATTTCAAGGACGAAAGCAAAAAAAAAAAAAACCAAAAAAGATCATAGAACATTTTCTGGCTAGTAAACACAACATGATATGTGTATTTGAATCTGAGGTAAAAAGCAAGATAACACAAGTGATGATAGAAAAGGTTTTAAATATGGTCCCGCAACCATAATTGAGGCCGTGATGTTGCGGTTTTGGTAGTCTCTGGAACTGTATCGCAACCGCAATTGTTCGCAATAACAAAAAACGCAAAGGCCATCGTAACCGTGACCTTTTAAAATCTTGGCTAGAATAATCAAAGGACAGGCTAAGTTTTCTTATAATCATCACGAGACCTCTGTCATTAAAACAACTAAAACACCACGTTTCAAATTCAATTAAACACCACAACAGATGATGCACACATAACATAAACACATAATCTAAAATGCCAATTGTTACTGCTACTAACCGGGAGGTATCCTCTAACAGGAAGGTCCTTAGTGGGAGGGGTCTCATCAGGAACAGGAGCAAAATTGCCAGTAAGGTAGTGATGGGGCAGTGAAGAATCATACATAAACTTCACCACCAGCTTCTCCAATAAATCAATCACTTTTGAAGTGAACCCTTTGCTGGGTTTTGGTTCCACCTTCACTATTCCACTGATTTTCTTCTCATCTTCCATGGTGGGGTGGGGTGGGGTGGCTCTGTCTGAAACTGCTTGATACAAACAAAGCTTTGAGCTTTGAGTAAATTATATAGATGGGTTTGTGTGATGGTGGAAATTAAATTGAAAAATTTATCTATGACCCATCAATTGTTTCGTTGTTACCACTTACCAGTCTGCAGATGCTTGGTTTTGTTTGATGAATATTCTGCTTCTGAGTTTCTTGGCTTCTAGTGATTGGCCCACCATTTTGATAAACTCAAGGGCTTTGGAACTCTTCCGACTAGGGATGGCAACCGGACCGGGCGCGGGCGGGCTATTTAAAAGTCTAAAATAAAATAAAATTATACAATATAATATAACAATATACTATATTAATATTATATAATATACTATATATATTTTAAAAAATTTATTATTATGGGTTTAACTATTAAAAAGTATCAAATAAGATAGAAAATAAAACTTATTTCATCTCAAAATGATAGAAATTATCATAATATATATTATATATTTAATAAAAAATATTTATTATAAATATAGGGGTATCCGCGGGATGGGTACCATGTTCACATTCCCATTTAGTAAGTATCCATTTACTATCCATTGCGGATAATTTATGCGGATACCCGCGGGTGCGGGTAATTTTGTCATCCCTACTTCCAACCACACAATGACATGGGTGTTTAAATTTTTCCATACATCATTGCAGCATAATTGAAAATCTTTTCTCTTCAATTTTCAATTAAATCCTTTTATTTTGTGCTAAGCATCAAATAAATCCTTTTAATTATTGATTTATTGATTAGGATCGTGGTTTTAAATTACGATCGTGTTGCAGTCTCGTTTAATCCACTAGTATTTTTGCATTCGTGCGATGTACCGGTCATCAATTATTATTATTATTGATAGCATTGATATCATTAATAACTTGGATTGAGTCTTTATATCTACGAAACTTTTGTTTTTCTTTATCCCAAATTAAGTCCACTATATCAAATATTTTCTTGACTTATTTCACACATTGCTTTCAATATTTCCTTCTCACCTATAATGGTGGTACGCATTCATCTCCAAGGCTTGTTATTTATAGACAGAAGTGATCGGCAAAAACCTTGAAACAATTTTATCTATAATTTGAGTGTAAAGAATTGAATATTATTTTTATTTTAAAATGATATTACAATACGTAATGTAACACTATGTGTTAAGTGTTCCTCTTCGACTATTACTAATGATCAACTAATCTTCTTAAATCATGTGGTGCTGACACGTGTCACTTTATTAGAAAATCATCAATTCCCCTTATTAATTAGTATAGACATAGATTTATTATTTAAAATAGAAAAAACAAAGACAAGGATGTAGAAAAAATAGATTAGAAAATATGAATAGATCTACTTCTATTTATGTCAATTCAGATATTGTCGTGTTTGACTCCCAAAACATTGTACCTTTACTGGTTTGTAAATATTTTAAAACAAAAATATATATAAATTCTAGAAAATAAAAAATAATAACAAAAAATTCATCACTTGACATGTGGCTTGCACCATTGTGCTACACTAAAATCAGTATTTCCCCTTCTTAATTAGTATAGATATAGATTTATTGTTTAAAATAGAAAAAACAAAGGCAATGATATAGAAAAAAATACAAAATATGAATAGCACTGCCTCTATTTATGTCAATACAGATACTAGAAAAATAAAAAAGTAAATTAGAAAAAAAATCGATTTTTTTTTAAAAAAAACTAGATAAATATATAAAAAATATTTTAAAAAATAGGAAAATAATAATTAGAAAAAAATATTTTTAAAAAAATTAGAAAAATAAAATTATTTAGAAAATAAATTATAAAAATAAACATTTTAAAAAAAGTAAATTAGAAAAAACTAATTCGCGAAAAAAAAATAAATTTTTAAAAAAAAATTATAAAGAATATATGTTTAAAAAATAAAGAAATAAATTTAAATAATCTAAAATAATCCACTGGTTGAAAACTCCTTATACCGTTACAGGAACGGTAGAAGAAAAGTTGTTAATTGATAAAGTGATATACATATTGAATACTAAAATATATATAAATATTAAAATATAGTACTCGTGTCGGTTCAAAAATAACTGAATTAATGACCATTGAGCAAGGTTTACAAAACCGGACCGGCCATCGAACCGGTGAAGGCAGCGGTTCGAGGTTCAATGGTCCAACCGAGGTTGAACCGGTTATAATTAAATAATATTATTTTAATTTTTAATATAATATTTGTAACAATATTAAACAAAAAAACAACATAACAACTAAAATTATTAAGCACAGTTTTTTTATTTTGAAATTAAACTAAATAAATATAAAATATATGTTAAAATCATCTTCATAGGGAAAACCAACCCAAAATCTACAACTAGCCCACATATGTTAGAAAACAAAAGAATTGTGTTTTGGCTAGGATGACCCAAATCCTTTTATACTAATTTTTTTTTTTTAAGAAACCTGTTCTAGCCGGTTCACTACCGGTTATGACCGGTTTTACTGGTTTTGAACCGGTTTTCCGGTTTTTCCACCGGTTCGATGCTAGGCCGGTTTTCCCTGTGAACCGGATCGGTCAAGGTCCCGGTTCCCGATCGGACCGGCCAGTCCGGTTTTCAAAACCTTGCCATTGAGTTTTGTTCAATTCAGAGCCGTAAAAAAATAAATTTTTAAAAAATATTATAAAAAATATATGTTAAAAAATAAATAAATAAATTTAAATAATCCTAAATAATTCATCAGTTGACAATTCCTTCTACTGTTACAGGACAGTAGAAGAAAAGTTGTTAACTGATAAAGTGAAATACATATTGAATATTAAAATATATATAAATATTAAAATATAGAAATTGGTTCGGTTCCAAAATAACTGAATTAATCACCATTGGGTTTGGTTCGATTCGAAACCGTGCACAAAAAAGAAAAAAAAAAGAACCAATTTAACTTGTTGTTTCGGATTTTCAAATTCATCGACTTATTAGTTCGAGTCTTCCGATCCTAAACTTTTTCGAAGAACGCGGTAGCAAACTTTGCTACCTTTCCTGGCTAAAAATATTTAAAAACAAAAAAAATTATAAACTTTAAAAAGTCAATAACAATATTTGAACCAATTAAAATTGGTTTGGTTTGATTCGATTCAAAGCAAAAAATATTAAAATATATATATATATATATATATATATATATATATATATATATATTAAATAAAATTTTAAATTTTAAACAATTAATTTATATATACATTAAATATAAGTATATAAAAATCAAAACATCAAAAAAAATTATTAGGAAAAAAATTTTAAAAATTAAGGAAAACGTAAAAAAAACTGAAAAAAATTAATTATAAAAAATTATTTTAAATGGAAAAAGAAAAAAGTAAATTAAAAAAAAATAAAATAAAAATAATAAGAAAAAATTTCGGAAAAAAATATTTCCAAAAAAAAGGAAAAAAATAATGGGGAAAAATAGATTTTAAAAAATAAAATTAATTATAAAAACATATAAATTAATTATAAAAATATATATATTTAAAAAAAATAGTAAAAAATATATTTAAAAAATTATTAAGAATAAAAAAAAGGAAATTAGGAAAAAAAAATTAAAAATAATCAAAAAAATTATAAAAATAAAATTAATTAGAAAGCAAAAAAAAATTATAAAATAAATTATAAAATAAACATTTAAAAAAAGTAATTTATAAAAAAAACTAATTCAAGAAAAAAATTAAATTTTTTAAAAAATATTATAAAGAATATATGTTTAAAAAGAAATTCCAAAATAATCCACCGGTTGACAACTCCTTCTACTGTTACAGAAACGGTAGAAGAAAAGCTGTTAACTGATAATGTGATATACATATTGAATATTAAAATATAGTAATTGGTTCGGTTCCAAAATAACCGAATTAATGACCATTGAGTTTGGTTCAATTCGGAGCCGTATATAAAAAAGAAAAAAAACGAACCAATTTAATTGATTGGTTCGGATTTTCAAATTCATCGAATTATTAGTTCGAGTATTACGACCCTAAACTTTTTCGAAAGACATGGTAGCTTTTCTACCTTTCATGACTACAAATATTTAAAAACAAAAAGAAATTATAAAATTTAAAAAGTAAATAACAATATCCGAACCAATTAAAATTGGTTTGGTTTGATTCGGTTCAGTTCGAATCGAAAAATATTAATATATATATATATATATAAATAAAAAATAAAAAAAAATATAAAATTATATGTACATTAAAATATAAGTATATAAAAATTAAAACATCAAGAATATGACAATTCCACTTTTACTGTTTTTCAATTTATGATTGGTTGACAGTGTAAAAAAAACTTTACACTGTTAGTGTATACAAATAAATTCAAAAAAAAAATATTAGCAAAAAAAATTTATTAGCCAAAAAAATTAAAAATTAAGGAAAACGTAAAAAAAAATATAAAACTAAAAAACAATTTAAAAGAAAGATTTTTAAAAGAAAAAAATAACCGCAAACAAAAATTTAAAGTTTTTTTTTAAAAAAAGTAACCAAAAAAATTATTTATTTTTTTAAAAAATAAATAAATAAATTGCAAAAATCATAATGCTAACATTGTCTATCCAACTTTTATATTAGTATAGATGTGAATGTATCAAAACTTGATGTGGTTCATCGAGATATTGTGAGAACACGATCGAGAAGTTAAACTACTAATTGCATGTTTGGATGTGCGGTGACACTCCCTAGACACGTAGTTTGCAAGAAGCTCCCCCGAGTAGCTCCTGAATATGAAAAGCGCTTCTCTTACTTCACACCATAATTCCAAACATATTATAATTACATCTTTAGAATCACGTCCGACCTGAACGTGACAAAGTAGAAAATAGTTGTTTTTGCTTTTGATGTATTTTTAATTACACATTTGCCATTTTAATTGCCATTCGGCTTTGGACGCAATTTTCAATCATTGCTCCAAAGACACGCCAATCAGCACTCCTCTTTTATAAATTTCAAAGTTGTAATCTAAACCCCAAAAAAATCTCAGTGTTGATATGTGTATGTACAGTAAAATTGTCTATCCAACTTTTATATTAGCATATATATTCTATAAAGTCAGATGAATAATTTCATAGAAAAAATTACGTATTTTCATAGAAAAACTAATATTATCACATAAAATTCAATTATTTATAATACATATAATCAATATACAATTCAATTGATTAATGAAAATGTTTCAAGTTAATTTGTATACTTTGTTTGGTTTATCAGGGTATCCTCCATGCGCAACTGTGGAGACTAATCCCTCGAGTCGGGTAGGACAAAAATGGGCGGCAAAGCTCTCCATCAGGAGTTTTAACGCTATTGCATTCTCAGGGTCAGGATTCGAACTCGAGACCTCTGATTAAGCTGGAAGAGACCCGTGTCATCTCATCCAAGTGCTCTTGGGTAAGTTAATTTGTATACTGACATTTTATAAAATATTTTAATTCATTAATTTCTATTATTTATTTAATTGCCTTTTGTAATATTTTTCTCACTTTATTGAGATTGTTATATGACAAAATAGGTGTTAAATTAATTCTTGGCCTATTAATGAAATATAGGTATTAAAAATATAGATATTTTACCAAATCAAATTATTGCAAAAAAAAATATTATACTTAATTTTTTACCTAAAACTGTTATATATATATTTAATATTTTTAATATTTATAATACGAATATAAGTGTACGATACCTAATAAGTTTATCATACACTCCAATTCTTTTATTATAGTATCAATAGATTGTAAAAACAAAGCATCTATAATAAATATTTTTATTTAAAAATGAAAAATGTTTGGTAAATAATTATTTTAACTTGATTAAAAAGTCAAAATACTTAATATCTCTATTAATAAAATATGACCTATTTTTTTTCTCTATTTATTAAATTTACTTTTGTTTATTCTCTCTTCAATAAAAATGATAACCTTAAGTCATTAGATTAAATTAACATCAATGGGTAAAATTTGATGTCAGAGTAAAGTGTGGCATCTTATGTCAAATATATCATATTTCTCTCTCTGTCCCTCTTTAAATATACGAGTACGGATACTCGTGCGATGCACATATTATATATGAATACGAATCATATTTTTCATAATTTATATTTCAATTTAATATATATATATATATATATATATATATATATATGTATGTATGTATGTATGTATGTATAATAAATGGAATTTGACTTTATGCATGAGTTCTATTTGAAGTGCAGAGTATAGAAAAAGTAACTACATGTATTCAACAAATTATTTAGACAGAAAAGGGCAACAATTGGCACATACACATACATGCGAAGATGTTGAACTATAATATGAATAAATTTAAATGTGAAAAAGCCGATTGAAGTTCCTAAAAAATCTACAGATGACTAATAAGAGGGAGATATAAAACAAAAGAATCAAGAAATATAATGATTTAGGAGTAGCTTACTTTTGAATTCAGAAAGACTTCTTTATAAACAATAATTGAAGTGATGTTGGAAATGTAACTTTCAATGACACATATAAGTATCTTCAATTCACGGTGGGAGGTAACCATTGGCATCGATACATAGAACTATCCATGAGAAAAAAACTGTTCGGGGAAGATAAATTCTCACGTATTTTATAGGTCCCCAACTTTTATTTATTTTCATTCCATAAAAGGAAAATAACCTTCTTCCAACCGAGGTTTGTTAGCGGTTTCATGCATTTGTGTCTCAAAGCAATGTTGATGGTGAAGATCATTGGTGTTGGGATGGTAACTCTTCTCGTGAGTTCTATATTAAAAGTGCTTACGAGTTAGTGTGTAACCAGTCAGACCTATCCTTTGTGGGGTCGTGAAAAGAAGTTTGGCATTGGAAAGGGACCCAGAGAATCAAAGTGTTCGTATGGTTAGTTTGTCATGAGAAGTTGTTAACTAATAAAATGTGAAGTAGGTGGAGAAGTGGTATTTCGCTCCTTTGTCCTTTGTGCTCTCATGAGGAAGAAACGATCCTCCATGCCGTGGGATTGTCCATTTGCAAGCAGAGTGTGGATTCAGCTAGTTAGGTCCAGCGATATTGTAAAGTTTTACTCGGAAAACTTGCAGGAATGAGTTTCTGATAGTTTATCTGCTAGCTTTGGTATTATGTTGATCTAACTTGGCAAGGTATTTTTCAGGTGACGTGTAATGCCTTGCGAACTTGGAGGAATAAAGCTATCTTTGAAGGGGATTTTTTCCAAGCCTGTTGATCTAGCTAGAGAGGTGCTTATTTATGTTAGAAACATTATGGAGGCTAGGAGCCCTTCCTTCAAGCGAGCTCAGAGGTTGAGGATTACCTCGTCGGACAGTTCATGGATTCCAATTCCAGTTGGTTGTGTAACACCCTGCTTTTCGTTAAGCTGTTTTGTTAAGTTAGAATTGTTGGCTAAGGGCTTAGTGAGATATTTGGCTTAAAAGTCCCTTTCTGGTACATGAGCACGCCCGTGCTTAAAGTCAGATGCATGTTTCTGATTTTAAGTTGAGTACACCCGTGCTCAACGGTGAGCACGCCCGTGCTCAATGTGCTGACCGCGTCTCGGTGACGCTAAGTTAAGCACGACCGTGCTCAGTGGGGAGCACGACCGTGCTCAGGTGTGGCCTATATATTATTGGCACAGAATGCGAGGGTTATGATTTAACCCTATTTCTGGTAGCAGCAGTCACCCTATTGCAGCCGGAACTGTTCCTCCTCCCTTTCTCTTCATACTCAGACAGTTTTTTGAGTATTGAAGACCTCTTATCGAGTTTGCTTCATCTGTGCTTGATATATATAGGTAAGGTTTTCCTTTTCGCGGTTTCCTTTCATAATATTGAATTGGGAACTAATTGTTTGTGTGTTTTGTTGATCCAAGACTTGGTACCGGTGTAAGCCGTTCGAGGATTTGGGACCAGTTTGCTGTGAGGACCGTTGTTAGAGCTACCTTCAATCCAGATATGGGGTGAAGGGTAGTGTATATCATAGACATTGGGGGTAGTGTAAGGTAAGGGGATTCCCATGACCCCGGTTTATTTTGTATGTGTATATGATTAATATGATGGTTTGTTTGATTATGATAACATGATATTGGTTGTTAATATTTTGTTTATATGCTTATGTTCATACTACATTCTTGATGTTTATGTTGGTTATATGAACATGATGATATGTTGATGGTTGCTATTGGTATGATGTTGTTGGTTGAATGGTTGATACCATGATTGTGATGATAGTGTTGTTAGTATGTTGATAATGACGTTTAGTCCTAGAACATGTTGTTAACTGGCTTAGGATTAGTAGAATTAATCCCTAAATTTAATCGGCTAAAATTGATGTTGAACTCTGCCTAGAATAGTACTGTCGTGCATTGAGCATGGTCGTGCTGAACAGGGAGCACGCCGGTGCTCCCAGTTTGAATTCTGGAAAATAGTCGCGCATTCAGCACGGCCGTACAGCAGAGGAGCACGCCCGTGAAGTTGAGCACGACCGTGCTTATGACACCCTTCGTTACAATAATAACCCAAAATAAAACATATTAAAAAATATAGGCAAAATAAAAATTGTACAAGATAAACTTGTCTAAAATAAATTTCACATAAATAATAAATAGCAATGTTAATAAATCCTTACAAAATAAATCCATTTACCTCAAAAACTGGCGTTTATTAATAAACCCAACGATAAATAAATAAATAAAAACAGATCTAGTCACAAACGGTTCCTTTTCAAGAAGATACTAACCAATCTATAAAATAACTAAAAAAATTCACTAAGTCTTCAAGCCTTTGTAGTCTCAGTGGTATCGTCCTCATGCTCTGAAAATAACATTTTTAATGAGATATAATCCCAGTGAATAAAAAAAAGTTCTAAAAATATTTTCGCAAATAGTGTTGTTCTCAGCCGGCGCGGTAACCGAAAAAAAAAACATCCATGGTACCCGCTAATTTTCAAAATAATAAATATAATAGACTTCCAAAATAATAACATATAAATTAATCAATATCAAACACTTAAAACCACAAACTCATAAAATCAACTACGGTTAGATCTCATTACATTTAATCACATTCACCATGCAAACTCTATGCAATATAACTCCATGAACATGATTCGGTGATTCCCAGAATCACTTGACTTGACTCTTTGGTTCCCAGAACCGGTGTGAATCTCAGTTCCACTAAGGTCTATGAGCTCATATCCATGCAATGACGTCTCACCGCCTTCCCCATCCCAGACGGAGGTATATAATATTCCATCCCAAATGTGGATATTTTAATAATTTGATATCACATCCCATATGGTGATATCTCTCATCCTATTCGCGGAATATAATGTATACCGTCATCCCTTCCTGAAGGTGATGACCAACTCGTGCATAATACAATATGTCATCACAGTTGACTATCAAACTTTTCAAACATTGTCTGTCAATAACAATAGCATAATATCATGCCAAGCCAACATTATAACATCGTAAAAACATGTTACAGCAACCTCAATTCATACTAAACAAGCATATTCTTAACAATAATTAAGATTGGAAACTAATACGTACTATAATTGAATTAAAATGATTTATAATCCAATTTAATTGAAACCATGTGAATGTGAAACCATGCATCACAGGACTAGTCAAAAGAAAACGTGAAGAATTTTAATTCTCTTTCAAAAACTGAACTAGCTTTGTCCAGTGAGAGAACTTCACGTCATATATATATATAACTCTTGGTTTAATCCAATGAGATTGGCTTAGCAATTGTTTGCCATCAACAATTAAAGAAAGAAATGCATACGCTATAGAGCTATTTCAATGTAAATCCAAAAATTACATCTATTAAATCAATTTATCAAACAACATCAAATATTTTAAGAACTCGTATAAACCCCCGAATCCCAAATCAAGAGTCAAGAACTCTAGAATATTTCAGTATTTCAGAATAGATAAATTTATATGTAGAAATCCTAAATTAATTGTACCATGAAAGAGTAAGCAAAAGTTATTTTTACTCACTTCTTAAAGAGCTTCAAAACTTACCCAGGAACAATCCCTCGATAAATCTCCTATCTACACTGTGACGCTACTATTCTCCCTCTGCTTCTAGCTGTGCGGCGCTGAAGCTTTAGCTTCTCTATTCCTTATTATTATTATTTTTAAGTTAAAATTCCACCCTATTTCTTATTAATATGCCTGCTAGAGCCTATGTATTCCTTTACGAGTTGTCATTGGGCTAATGGCCTTAAAGCCCTGCCCTGCAATGTGCCAACCTCAATTGTGGCAAAAGCCACAATTCCATGGAAGTGTAATGTGGGCTTATTCACGTTAATAGAGATTTGGGTGCACCTTTTTCTTCATTTTTTTAATCTTTTATAATCATTAAATACTTCTAATAAATTTTTTATACTAATAGTTTTCAATACTAAACCTCATAATAACTTAATCTTTTTACTAAAATAATCATCATATTGTACTTTTAGGATGTTATATTTTCTCCCTTCCTTAAAAGAATTTCGTCCCCGAAATTATCACATCCTACCCAAACAACACAAGATTAAAAGTAATGCAACACTAAGTCATGTACTTGTGCTAAAAAAAAATGGATTATGATGTCTGACATCTTCCTCAAGTTCCCAAGTAGCTTCCACTGGAGCCAACCCTTCCCAAACTTCACCAATGGGATCATCTTGTTTCGTAGAGTTTTAGTGTTCTTGTCAATTATCTGAATAGGCATGGGCTTAAAAATCAAATTATCCTTTAATTGTACTGACTCAAGAGCTATCTCGTGTGAAACATCCAGTACGTACTTCCGGAGTTGAGAAAAATGGTAGACGTCATGGAGATTTGACAACTGTGGTGGAAGAGCTATTTGATAAGCAAAAGGCCCGACTCTCTTTAGGATTAAAAATGGACCCATGAAACGACTTTCATTGACCTTGCGCCCCAGTCTTAACATGTTCATCTTCCTAAAATTCTAAAAGCTTTCTTTTCTTGTCGGCGTAACACTTTTTACCTACTCTGCACACTGTGCATCTTTCCCTTAATTATTTGAATCCTAATTGTGGTCTACTGGATTAAATCCGACCCTAGCAAGTTCTTCTCACCTACTTCACACACATAAATGGGACCTACATTTCCTAATCACATCATCAATATATATAGTTATTAACTATTTCACCACATAATAAGTGTACAAGTCATGACACCTTGACTATAAAACATATATTTAAAATGAAGTAAATAAATATATATATATAATAAAATATTGCACTCAAGCATTTTTTTTCCATCCTCCTATAATTATAATAGCTTCACTTACATTTCATCATTATAAGCATTCTCAAAATAATAGATTTATAACAACAATTCACAAAAGAAATTGAAGTAAAGCTATACCATCTATATTTATATCTAATAGTCTCTTATAGACTATACACTAAATTTCTTATATTATTTACAGAACAGAAGAGTTTTATAAATAAAATAAAAACAAAGAAGGAAAGGAGAAGCAATAGCAGCATCATCCCACATACTAAGTCTTATCATAGCCCAAGATGATAATTTCATAAGAAAAAGAAATAGTTTACTTTTTGCTGACAAGATTATCTTACTTAAAGAAACGTGATAAAAAAAATCAAGTATAAGATTTAGTAAACCTGTAATTAAACTGTGGAGGCATTGTGCAAAAACAACTATAACAAAAAGAAAAACACTATGAATAAACACCATAGTAATACTAAAATCAATTTTATCTTGATCTTTGAGTACGCACATATAAATAAGAAATTTTTTTCCCACTTTTTGGTCACTTGAAAAGCAATTTGAAAATTCAAGAAAAATGATTCTCTAAGAAAATATGTAATAAAATTACAACATAATAATAAATTTTGAGCATATATATTTAGAATTTCTTTAATATAACATTCATTTTTATCCCTGTCCACTAATACATATTCTTTAAATCTTGTTACATCTTAGTCATCTATACTCTGTACTACCGGAAACAATAATGAATTAACATGTTACTTATTTTTGTTTCTTATACAAACATATGTAAGTAAACAGATATTGAAGGTGGAAGGAAGGACTAATACGTCCCACATTAAAAATTTGATGGACTAAAGTGTTAATTTAATTTTTTCAGAAACAAAAAGAGTATCTCTAAATTTCTTACTTGAGTCTTTATTCTTTTATTTATTCTACAAAATTGTTCCAAAACGTTACAGCTTGCAGGAGCTTATGGAGGGAGTTTTCAGTCTGTTAAAGGCACTTGTGACTTGTCCCTAGTTTTTCACAAATTCCAAAAACCTACCAATTCACCCAAAAATTAATACAAATTTAGAAAAACTAAAATAAATTTTTTATGAAATCTCTATTTTACTTTGGAGGACAAAACTGACAAACCTCTCGCAATTTAACGAATCCCCATTCAGGGGTGGAGGCAGGAATTTTTTTCAAGAGGGAGCCAAGACTAAATATACATCACATAAATAATAATAAAAATAACTAATATATAGAAGCAAATTAGATGAAACAAGTTTGATACATGATTAACAAATTAATATGATATAAATTTTTGAGAAATGCTAGCAACCCACTCTCTAACACACTCTTTCCAACACACCCCCTCCTATTGGTTGAAATTCATGTGAGTCATACAAAACTCAAGTGGGACCCACATGAATTAATGAGACCCACATGAATTTCAACCAATAAGAAGGAGTGTATTGGAAAGAGTGTGTTAGAGAGCGTGTTACTAATAGAATTTTAGTTACTTAAGTACATACCTAAAATCTTCACTTCTTTAATTGTGCATGACGCTGCTTCATGGAGTAAAAATTATCAATTATCATATTTGTTGTAAAATTTTGAGCAATCACCTTTTTAGTGTAAACAACCATATAATCAGTAAGAAAATCATCTTCTATCTTGTTTCAAAGCTTTGTTTTGATGATTTTAATAGTTGAAAAAGCTCGCTCATATATATCCTACGAATTTCATCTTGTTGATTGATAGGATAATCCCAAATTTGAGGACGCCAAGATCACATACCAAAGTATCAATATTAAATTTTCTTTCTTCAATTCTTATAGGTTTAGGCTCAAGAACAATTTCAACATTGCTCTCTGAATTCAAAATTGGTACACTAATATATATATATATATATATATATATATATATATATATAATTTGTAAAAAGCTAGGGGAGGTCATGGCCTACAAAGGCCTCCCCCTCTCCGCCCCTGTGACCCCATTGTGCGAAATTGCATACCATATTTGCAGAGAAATATTTGTGTCTCAAGATGGCAAGTAACGAAGCTCAGTAAAACCCCGCCCCTGAAGGGTCTCTCAGATCCTTGGCTCGTAAAGCGAGCGACTTCTGCTTGGAAGCAAACATACTCTGCCGCAAGATAGAGTCGCATCCCAAGAACAAGAGGTATGTAACTTTGAAATTAAAACAAATGTATAATTCACTAGTTGAGTTATACTCAATTGCATTCACCACCCAGTGGTCACACTTCAAGCCAATAACGGACGTGATCAATCCGCAGGACACTGAAATGATTCTACAAACTCAAATGAATATGATGTCGTACTCCGTCATCCACCGGACTCATGTCAAAGGATGCCCCAAGGATCAGATTTACATTCCAAGGTTTGCTGAACAAATCGATTGGACTTCTTCTGCTACTAGGGTTTTCAACCCCTTTAGACTGGAAAACTGGAATTATAACCCTGGAAACTTCAAGGCTATAATTCAGGCAATCAAAGACAAGAAGTCTAGCTGGAACACAGCCACACTCACTCCTCAAAACCGTCAAGCGCCCCATCTGGCTTTTCGATTGGCACGTTAACAACGATGTGTGTGCATGGTTTCCTAAGAAGGATAACTATGATCTCGAGGACGTATCCTATGCGTACCTCATCGGAGTAGCCTGTACTCCACACTTGGGCCCTCAAGATATGGACGATTGGCAAACAGTCCCTAATGTCAACCAACTTGACCTTAATGCTTTTAGACGCATTCAACCAAGACGCTTCTTTGGTGACTATGAAGTGGAATCTTATACCATTCACAATTTCGTGATTGACATCACAACTGAATCTGGATATGAGCAAGCCACTCAAGCTTCACGCCACAAAAGAGAGCGGCCAGCTCGTGCAGAAGGCTACACGAGCCAACCGGCCACCCGCCACCGCTCGAGCGTACGGTGACCAACCAACCACCAGGACCCTCACAATGCTCAGAAGGACAACATTTGTCTACTATGAGAGGACTATTCTGGAATTAACAAATGAGAACCGCGTAACAATGTTATTAGAACATTTCCACAGCCCCAACACTTATTCTGTCCAGTAGTTGTTGCTTTGTTAAATTTCAGTGTAATTTTCCTTTCCCAACTTGATGTAATGTTTTGTTTAATGAATGAAATTATAAATGAACCCTGTTTATTCATTCTTATTCATGAGAAATTTAACAGGTTTCAAGTCCAATGACATCTGAACTATGAATATTAATTTTGCTTTTCATTGATAAAAATACATAGGGCAAATTGTAGAAAGATATTAAGGCAGTGCAGTACAGTGAGACTGTCAACTTCATCAAAGTTTCGCCTGTTCTTGCAGTTGGTCCTGTGAAGAGAGCCATGACAAGAATTAGCACTCTGCACTTAAGGGAAGAGAAATGAACTAGATAGGATTATGCAGTGTAAACAAAAGGTGGTAGTCTGTTAAAACAGAAAGAGGTAATCGATCATTAAGAAATCAATCAATTGAATGCTTAAAGAGACATAAGAATTAAAAAACAAAATCAAGTCTTAATCGTGGGAATATTTTACTAAACTACCCTTGTTAAATTTCTAGCAAATTAATTATTCCACTTTATCATGTCCATTCAATCACTTATGAAGGACCAAGATTTTTTCACCAAAATTGACACTTAAATGAAGCAGAGGGAGTATAAGGCAAGATTTCTGCACCAATGGATACAGGATTGATTGAACTATACCAACAAAGAAGAAGAGAGTTGCCCCTTTTCTGAAGAAAGTGAAAGATTTAAGATCAAGTTGAAGCAATTATTTTCTTGCTAGAAATACGGTAGCATCTATATTTTTTTCAAATGTAGCTTGTGCTGGTTTCCCTTAATTTTGAATTTCTGGGATCATCTGTTCAGCAAGACTAATATTTTAGAAAATACCACGTAAGTCAAGTGACCATCTTCTTAGGGTCTGTAAATTTGCCCTGCTATCTAAGTAATTGCTTTTGAGATGTTTGATAAAGCCATACCAGTTTACAAACAAAGACTAAAAAACATATTAACCAAAAGATAAAAGGATTGAAATAAACATGGATCATTTAGAGGTACAAAGACTGATAACTATGATAGCATAGGGGCCATTGTTTACTTCAATCAATGTTATGCAGAAATTTATAGACTCGCTACACTAACTTGTAGCCAGGACCTCTGTCACAGGCAGATCCATTGCCAAACAGTAATGTTTTGTTTTATCTTCTATAAATTAGTTCATAAAGGATGAAACAGAACACTCAAACGTATTCTTATGGAATCTCCATTTTCATAGCCCTCTAACTTGAGTAGCATGCATTACCATCTTTCAATGTAATATTCTATAATAAGCATGCGAAAGACTGAAAGTGGTTACTGAATAAAGATTCCAATTAATGTGGAAGAAAGAACGAGAAAACAAAATGCAATGTAGAAATAAACAATTAGAAGTAACACAAACCTGTGTCACAAAGAAAGCATGGAATCCATATGGAACTCTATGAGGCAATTCAACAACTGCAACAGGATCTGCTGACATTGTTTTTGCATCGATGACATGCACGGATGATTTTCTGCAGTGTGGTAATGTATATTCATAGACATTAAAAGAAAGCCATGTCATCGTAATTAATATAGAGAAAGCTGGCCGTTACAGTCACAGTTCAAGGTGATTACAATTCATGCATATAAAAATATTTTTGTAAGTAAATGCTTGGCATGCATAGAGGAAAGTTACCTAGTATTCTCATCATGTACAAAAAAGATCAGGTATCCATCATCTTCTTCAGAATTGGTGCCAGGGACACGCGGGACATAAATAGCCTCAGAACCAAACCTCCCTGGTCCTAAGTCATAGATACCCTGAACATTTCCTCCAACTTCAAGCTTTGTTTTTCCAGAATCCGGTTTGGCATGCAAATCAAATTTAATGATCCCAGTAACTTTTGCAATGCTGTCTAATATGGTACCATATACATATCGCTGCTTCCTGATTTTGAAAATGAAAGTAAATAAGGTGATGGAAGACAAGCATAAACTTTGTTACTATTTTGACTCCATCTTAGAAGATAAATTTGGAAATCACATATAGTAGCACTGTCATATTTATTTTCTAATAAGCATTTAAGAAAAACAAATGTGACTACATAAATTACGAATATCAAATCGAAGGATGATTAAGATAGACAAATTACAAGTTCAGTATATAGACTACCATAAATTTTCTTAACATGGACAACAAACTTACCTGCCAGTGTAGCTTTCATTCACCCGAGGAAAATCTACAGCTGATGCTGATAGTTTCTTTTGAGAAGCTTCACCAGTCTTCATGTTAAATCTCATTTCATACCTGAAAAAAGTAGCCAGTATATATAAACAAAGAGCAACCCTACAGTAAAAATTGTTCCATTAAGTCACATGTCTTTTTACAGCTCATTTGAGAAATTTTCAAGCTTTTCCTTGACAGCTCCGCTGACTATGTCCAAATCTGGATTCTCACTGCGGCACGTGGTCAGAACAACTTCATCCTCCTCCTCCCATGCATTGGCTAGAGGGGGGAAAAGAAAAAGTAAAAGTCATACAGAAGGTTACAATGGACAAGTCAACAGCATTAAAGAATTCAAAGCACAATTGAAGCTTGGTTTCATATTAAAAAATGTATGTATATTACATTGCTCCTATTATCTCATACAGTGGTTTGCATGTTACTGCAAGGTGTTTTAATCTTCCTCATCACTATGATTCACAAAACTAGACTTTCCTATAAGTTGGCAGGAAAATCCACCATACTGGACTCGCTAAAATTTTGTTATCAAGCACTTCAATTTTATGGACCATTGATTTTTTACTGAATCATCACTGCAGAATATCAATCAAAATTTTAAATTAAGGAAAAACGAAAACAAATAAACACACCATTGTGGAATATGAAGCAGTTTGGAAGTTCAAACCATCTAATATGCTTCTCATCCTTAGCATACCGAGGTAGAACACCAAAACGAGCTTTCTTGGTTGAATCAAATGAGAATATTAGTGTGTTTTTCTTCACCATCTCCTGCAAAATGGATTTCAATCAACAATGCAAGATTCATTAATTGTCATCACTCATCAATTGATGCACAAAGTCAATAGACTAAATACCATTAAAACATTCTAGGTACAACCCCCTCCTTCCACTTGAAAAGATGCTCACAAAAATAAAAAAACGAAATCACATTGCCGGCACCCACGATGTGCACTGTAACAGTAAAATTCACGTATGGAATTCCTTCCACAGAATCCACATTATGCATTTTTTTTTAAAGATGTTACACTAAAAGGCAAAACAATAGTGTAAATAACCAATAATCAGAAGTTTAAGTTGTTAGGTACAAGCCTATAAATTGCTTTTATATCTAATAGTAATATGTCCCCTCATACAAAAGCCTTTTAAAGCACAGTATGTGGTGCAAAATTATAATTAAGAGAATGGGGGCAGAAAAGATTGATCTTCTGACCACTTGGTTAGAACGACTCTAGTACCATTTCAATAGCCAAATATCCCAAAAATTTTAGCTGTTAGGCGTTGGCTTAGGAATATTTAAAAAAAAATCTCACAAGTGGGAAAGCAAAGAATTATCTCTCATTTATAATAAATAAGATGGGGTTCAGAAACTCAATACCAAGCTTGGTGTTGTTGAACTATATAATAAACAAATTAATCTTTTGCAAGATAATAAGAACAGAAAGACCTGCAATACATTTGGCCTAAAATACAGAGGAAGGTCCATGAATATTGCATAATTCTCTGTGATGGCAAAGTCATGCATCATGATGGGTTCTGATACTGTTATGGGTACAGGATCATGCATATAGCCATCCTTTGAAATTACTCTGTATGTGATATATGGTGGTGTATGCGAATAGCCAAATGTAAACATCTCGCCTGCATACACGATATTTATTGGTTGGAATAACTATTCCATTCAATCAGTCAACTTGATTACATATTTTTAGATGGCTTCACTAGTAAATGGGTTGACTTTTGGATGAGCAGTGAAGGAATGGCCCAATCTTTTGTCATAATCCAGCATGCCGAGTGTCTGCAAATCACCATCTTCCAAAACTTTAATAACATCTGCAAACTCAAAATGAGACTATTTCAGTCCTACACTAGAAAAGAGAAAATACAGATATAACTAGTTGAGTCCTCTGATAAGACTAAGTAACTATTTGGACTGCTGTTACTCTCCGTTAGAAAGAAAAAACCCTCACTGCTCAGATCATACATGATGGAAGAAGGACACACCAGATGAAGTTTTTCAACCCCTTTGTTCTATTCAGTCAATGGCATTTCTCTCACAAAAGTAAAACAGATAGGAATTGTACTTACATGGTTTATCTGCTTCTGAGAGTGCTAGAAGCTTCCCGTGGTGATAGACAATAGCTGTATTAGCTGGCAGAAATTAGAGTATGAGCACAAGTTAGTTTCAGTACTTACAAGAGCTAAATATTCACAGTAAAAAAAAATCATAAAATTATTTTACCAAAACAGGTGTTTCAGCAATCAGAAAGACTGAGTATCAGGTAATGCATTCTCCATTCTTTCCAGAAAAAGAAAATGAAGGGTTACTTTAAAAAACGAAAGATGAATTAGATGTTTGTAATATACTTTGTAAGTACGAATACTAAACAGAAGCCCAGACATAAAGTAACACTCATGTAATCTTCAAATTTGAACACAAATTAGATAGCACAATTTACCTGTTGCAGTTCCATAAGAAACATCCAGAACTTTCAATTTAGCTCTTAACATTTGCACGTTAACCATTAACAGTCCAAATAGACCCTTGAGATCTCCTATCTGAAAATGAAATATGAGAAGCTACAATTGTCTTGGGAATCTAAAACAAACAGTTCTAAGACTGGTAAATTTTTCACTAAGTTCCTCCATATTCGCTTTCTTTTTAGGAAGGTTGCTGGAAATGGAATAGTAGATCTTTTCTCCATTCAGTGCACCACAAAATTATGGGTACTGGCAAAGATGTAAGTGAGAATAAATAAGGAAGTAACCGGTGACACTAACCATGCAGCATATATGCCAATTGAAAGTTAACTTCTTGAAGTTTGCAATCAAAAAAATATATATTAAAAAGATTCATGTTATGTTTCTGAAATTTAAATTCAAAATTGTATTAGTATTTACTATATAAACATAGATGGGCCTAATTTGGTTTCATGTTTCTAGTTTTTTGGTGTTAAGTTTTTTAAAGGATGGTAGGTTGCTCCATTCCAAGGTCGGAGCATGCCGCAAGACTAAGCGAGTGCTAGCAAGCTCATAAAAGTGAAAAACATATTGATCATTGACAGTATCAGAAGCACAATTGCATTGACCAAAGAGTTTAGTTCAAATAGTTCAGTAAAACAGCTACAGAAACACTGATAAAAAATAAGTTTGCAATGTGGCTTCTCTGATCATGTATAATTAACAACAAATTGGACCCAAAAAGAAGAAAAGAAATAAAAACTACTATAATACTTTTCATTCTTCAGGGTTCCATAATAATCTGTCCTGTTATATGACTTACGACCACAAGTGGGTTTGAGCCGCACAATAAAACAGTCAATCACTTATTTAAAAACATGTTCTTCAGGAAATAGTACATACAGCAATAGACAAAAGATTAAAAAGTTATTCAACATAATATTACACCTTCATGAATTTGGAGCCTCCAAAGTATTCTTCTTGTTTAAGACGAGAAGTTCTCACAAAACGTGAAACATATGTAGCTTTTCCATCTTTGATACGCAAACCATGGATCATTCTGCAATTCAGTGATACATAGATCAATATTGGAGGACTAGATACCAAAACTATGAACTCTGTATAATGTCATTGACCACCCAAAATTTAAGAGAATCACATAAACTGTATCATTAAAACAACTAAAACACCACATTTCAAATTCAATTAAACACCACAACAGATGATGCACACATAACATAAACACATAATCTAAAATGCCAATTGTTACTGCTACTAACCGGGAGGTATCCTCTAACAGGAAGATCCTTAATGGGAGGGGTCTCATCAGGAACAGGAGCAAAATTGCCAGCAAGGTAGTGATGGGGCAGTGAAGAATCGTACATAAACTTCACCACCAGCTTCTCCAATAAATTGTTCCGTTGGGTCTGCAGATGCTTGGTTTTGTTTGATGAATATTCTGCTTCTGAGTTTCTTGGCTTCTAGTGATTGGCCCACCATTTTGATAAACTCATGGGCTTTGGAACTCTTCCAACTAGGGATGGCAACACAACGGGGCCGGTATCTAAGAGTCTAAATTAAAATAAAATTATATAATATAATATAATAATATACTATATTAACATTAAATAATATACTATATATATTTTAAAAGATTTATTATTATGGGTTTAACCACTAAAAAGTATTAAATAAGATAGAAAATAAAATTTATTTCATCTCAAAATGATAGAAATTGTCATAATATATATTATATATTTAATAAAAAATATTTATTATAAATATACGGGTATCCGCGGGACGGGTATCATGATCCCCATCCCCATTTAGTAAGTATCCATTTACTATCCATTGCGGGTAATTTATACGGATACCTGCGAGTGCGGATAATTTTGCCATCCCTACTTCCAACCACACAATGACATGGGTGTTTAAATTTTTCCATACATCATTACAGCATAATTGAAAATCTTTTCTCTTAATTTTCAATTTTCAAATAAATCCTTTTTTTTTTGCGCTAAGCATCAAATAAATCCTTTTAATTATTGATTTATTGATTAGGATCGTGGTTTTAAATTACGATCGTGTTGCAGTCTCGTTTAATCAACTAGTATTTTTGCATCCGTGTGATGCACCGATCATCAATTATTATTAGTATTATTGATAGCATTGATATCATTAATAACTTGGACTGTGTCTTTATATCTACGAAACTTTTGTTTTCCTTTATCCCAAATTAAGTCCACTATGTCAAATATTTTCTTGACTTATTTCACATATTGCTTTCAATATTTCCTTCTCACCAATAATGGTGGTACTCATTCATCTCCAAGGCTTGTTATTGATAGACAGAAGTGATCAGCAAAAACCTTGAAACAATTTTATCTATAATTTGAGTGCAAAGAATTGAATATTATTTTTATTTTAAAATGATATTACAATACGTAATGTAACACTATGTGTTAAGTGTTCCTCTTCGATTATTACTAATGATCAACTAATCCTCTTAAATCTTGTGGTGCTGACACGTGTCACTTTATTAGAAAATCATCAATTCCCCTTATTAATTAGTATAGATATAGATTTATTATTTAAAATAGAAAAAATAAAGGCAAGAATGTAAAAAAAATAGATTAGAAAATATGAATAGATCTACTTCTATTTATTTCAATTTAGATATTGTCGTGTTTGACTCCCAAAACATTGTACCTTTACTGGTTTGTAAATATTTTAAAACAAAAATATATATAAATTCTAGAAAATAAAAAATAATAATAAAAAATTCATCACTTGAAATGTGGCTTGCACTATTGTTGTAATGCCTTAATTGAGTGTCTCAAAGGAAAACACAAGACATCCACATTACAATGATAGTCATATTGATAGTCTTAACATAATGGTCACACATAACCTTACAAACAAAATAAAAATCAAAAGAAAATCATTACACAAACAACTACTCTCGGACTTCATTTAATCAGTTTATGAAGCCGACAGTTACATATTAAGGCTCCCATGAAAACATATTGAGTTAAAGAAATTCCTTCTTTATCTCCTTAATCCTTCGAAGGACCTAAACCTGCTTATCTGAAACAATAGAGAGCCTAGTGAGAAAAATAATTCTCAGTGAGCTTTGCTTCAAGCAAGGATATACATAATATAAACAATTTAATTCAAATACAACAACCCAAAATGAGTATGAGCATGGGCACTTTAACTTAAAACATTTACTAGATAACTTCAAGTGTGAGGGACTTGTAGTATTCTAGTTTAATAGATTCTTGATATGGCGGTCAGAGCTCTATGACAACAATCAGGCGTCCCTTAATTGATAGTACCATATCCTAGCCTTCAAGAAATTGAAGGACTTACAAAAAACATAACTCACCCACAATTACTTATGTGGCCTTAATGGCTAATTTGGTTCTGAAACAATTGTCTCACCGAAATATAGACCATTTTAGATTTCTAATGCCCTGCTATACTCACTTTATTTTGATTAAGAGAAATAATCCAAACACAGTTAGGAGTTCATATAACACTAGTCAAAACTAAGCATGTCGACAATACATTATAACCAATCTCAAGTGTCCAAAACCAAGAAGGATCATGCAAAAATTCAAGTGTTATCAAATTTGAAAACTAGTGACTGAATTTTCAGTAAATTGAAATGGAGATTCCTACTCCAATACCAACTCAAATTCAAAAATCCAAAGCCTGGGTTGTTACAAATTCAGTCTACTTTCTATTAACACATGAGTCAACTTAAACCGATATTTGGACAATTTTCTACAATTTAAATACCAAGACAGTGTCAGCATAGAGTCTCCAGGACAAACAACAGATTGCATGTTATTTTTCTCCCTTTATAATCAATGAAATTGAATCGTTCCAAAGCCTATATTGTTAACAATTCTATCTATTTTCTATTAAAATAGAAATCAAGTCAATCCAATATTTTTACAGTTTTCTACAATTTAAATACCAATACAGTGTCAGCACAGAGTCTCCAGGACAAACAGAAGATTGCATGTTATTTTCCTCCCTTGATAATCAATGAAATTGAATCGTTCCAAAGCCTATATTGTTAACAATTCTATCTATTTTCTATTAAACCAGGAATCAAGTCAATCCAATATTTTTACAGTTTTCTACAATTTAAATACCAAGACAGTGTCAGCATAGAGACTCCAGGACAAACAGCAGATTGCATGTTATTTTTATCCCTTGATAATCAATGAAATTTAATAGTTCCAAAGCCTATTTATAAGGAAAACAAGTTTATTTTCTGATGGTACCAAGATCACCTCGAAAAAAGCCCTATGGAGGAAGTTATGGATAAAACACTAACAAGGGTGCATTACGGGTTTGAAGGTTTTAGAGCCCCTTGTCAATTTTTATCAAAAACTACCTCTAATCAACATGCAATTCGAAAACCCAGTTGTCAACAAGCATAAATCAGATCAAAATAGGCTTTCCACAGAAACAATTAACAAGAAATTGGGATTTATGGTTACCCAATGTTACAAACAACAAAACTCACCTAACCAAGTGGTAGATTGAAAGTGGTGTGTTGATCTCCTTGTGTTTCTTCCCTAATCTGATTTGTGCTCCTATTTTCGAAATTCTAGAGGTCTTGCATGTTGTCTATTTTTATTGATTTAGGTATTTGATGAGTTGAAATTGTGAGGTAGAAGGTTAGAAGGAAATTTGGTATAGGTTTATGAGAGTTTTTTGGAAGAATGAAGAAGGGAAAGAGGATGGAAATGGTGAGTGGGTATGGCTGAATTTTGTGAGGGAGAAAAGGAAGGAAGAGAGATGTTCTGGTTGAAGGAGGAATGAAAATGAAACATCCAACTCTCCCCACTCTAGTTCTGAACGAAAAAAAAAAAATATAGGGGAGGGGTATGGTATTTTCTCTTTCTGGTTGCCTAATGAATGAAGGGAGCAAGGTGTTATACCCTGCTTTAATAGAAAATTAATTGGTGAAAAGGGGAGGAAAAATTTGACCTATGGAGGTTAGATATCCTTGAAGAGTATTGGTCACTTAGGGAGATTTTAGGATAGAGGTAGATAAGTTGGTTTAAAATAAGTGGGAATGTGGTTGATAATAAAATAAAAAAAATTATATTTCCATTCCATTTCAATTCACAATTAATTAACCTCACTAAATAAATCAACCACAAAATTTCACATTTAAGAAATATAAAAGGATTCAAACACACCCATGGTAGAATTATAATGAAAAGACTAAAATACCCTTGGGAAAGGATATTACATTCCTATCCTCCTTAAAGAAATTTTGTCCTCAAAAATTTTAACGACTTACCTACTCAAACATGTAAGGATACTCCTGGCGTAAGTCATCCTCAAGCTCCCAAGTTGCCTCCTCAGGAGTTGACCCTTCCCAAATAACTTTCACCAGAGGACTTGTTTTGTTTCTCAGGGTTTTCAAGCGACGGTCAATCACTTGTACTGGCATAGGTTGAAAAGTTAAATATGGTCTTAACTGGACAAGATCATGATTGAGGGGTTGACAAGGATTAGGAATATACTTTTTGAGTTGAGATACATGAAAGACATTGTGTATTCCTGACAAAGAAGGAGGTAAAGCAAGTTGGTACGCTACTGGACCGACTCGGTGGATAATCTGGAAAGGTCCTATGAAACGAGGACGGAGTTTCTTGGCCCGAAGGGCTCTTCCAATGCCTATTGTGGGGGTTACTCTTAGGAACACATGGTCACCCTCTTCAAATTCTAAGGGTCTCCTTCTTTTATTAGCATAACTCTTTTGCCTACTCTGCGCAACTTTTAATCTATCCCTAATAGTTCGGATTTTCTCCGTTGTCTCCTGGATTAACTCAGGTCCTAATATCCCCCTGTCACCCACTTCAGCCCAACAAAGTGGAGTTCTACACTTACGGCCATAGAGTGCCTCATACGGTGCCATACCTATGCTGAAGTGATGACTATTATTGCAGGCAAATTCTACTAAGGGTAGGTGATGATCCCAATTTCCTCCATCCTCAAGAACACAGGCCCTGAGCATATCCTCTAAGGTTTGGATGGTTCTCTCTGTCTGACCATCTGACTGGGGATGGTAGGCAGTACTAAAGTTCAACCGAGTACCCAAGGCTTGGTGAAAAGCCTTCCAGAACCTAGAAGTGAACTTAGGATCCCTATCTGACACAATGCTAACTGGCACCCCATGCAACCTCACTATTTCGCTCATGAACACCTTTGCTAGTTTAGCCGTATTGTAAGAGGTCTTAACAGGTAGGAAGTGGGCGGACTTAGTCAATCTGTCCACTATCACCCAAATAGAATCATGCCCCGCCTGAGTGCGAGGTAAACCTACAACGAAGTCCATGGATATGTTCTCCCATTTCCACTCAGGTATTTCTAAAGGTTGGAGCATGCCTGAGGGTCGTTGATGCTCGATCTTGACCTTTTGACACACTAAACAGTGAGAGACAAATTTGGCAACATCATTCCTCATTCCTGGCCACCAGTACATCTTTCTAAGGTCTTGATACATCTTAGTAGAACTAGGATGTATTGAAAAACTACTCTTATGGGCTTCCTCTAACATTTGTCTTTTAATCTCTTCATCATTTGGAATGCATATTCTCTCATGAAAGATGAGGGTTCCATCCCTGGCTTCGGAGAAGCCAAGTTGATTCTTCCTAGCTTGTAGGTCCTCGTCCCGAAGTTGAGCATGTCTAATTTGAGTTCTAAAATCACAATTGATCTTAAGGTGGCTCAAATAAATGCTATTGGAACCCACAATAACATTTAGGTTTAAGTTACGGAAATCTTCCAATAGTTTCAACTCATGTAACATCATGGATGAGACGTGAAGAGACTTCCGGCTTAAAGCATCTGCTACTACATTTGCCTTTCCTGGGTGGTACTTCAACTCAAACTCATAATCCTTGAGGAACTCCATCCACCTCCTTTGTCTCATGTTAAGTTCCCTCTGATCAAAAAGATACTTCAAGCTCTTATGATCGCTAAATACTTCAAATTTTGCTCCATAAAGATAATGTCTCCATATCTTTAGAGCAAAAACTATGGCTGCTAACTCCAGGTCATGGGTAGGATAGTTTTCTTCACGAGGTCTCAACTGACGAGAGGCATAAGCCACTACCTGCCTATTCTGCATCAAAACACATCCTAAGCCTTTTAAGGATGCATCACTATAAACTTCAAATCCTAAGGCTGGGTCTGGAATGGTCAACACAGGAGCCGAGGTCAAACGGGCTTTGAGTTCAAGGAAACTCTTTTCACACTTTTTATCCCACTCGAAAGGATTACCCTTACGGGTTAAGCGGGTTAAGGGTAGGGCTAACTGTGAAAATCCCCTTATAAACCTTCGGTAATATCCTGCCAAACCTAGAAAACTCCTAACCTCGATAATGTTCTTAGGTCTTTCCCAATTAAGGACAGCATCAACCTTACTGGGGTCTACTGCTACCCCTTCTTGTGAAATTACATGTCCTAAGAACTTCACTTCAGTCAGCCAAAACTCACACTTTTCTGGCTTAGCAAACAACCTCTTTTCTCGAAGTATTTGCAAGACAATCCTAAGGTGTTCTTCATGTTCTTGAAAACTCTTGGAATAGATAAGGATATCATCAATGAAAACCACGACAAACTCATCCAAGAAGGGTCGAAAGATGCGGTTCATGTAGTTCATGAAGACCGCTGGAGCATTCGTTAAGCCAAAAGGCATAACCAGATACTCGTAATGCCCATATCGGGTTCTAAACGCTGACTTGGGTATATCTTCAGACTTAATCCTTATTTGGTGATATCCCGACCTCAGATCAATTTTTGAGAATACCGAGGCTCCTCTAAGCTGATCTAACAGGTCATCTATTCGAGGTAGTGGATACTTATTTTTAATGGTTATCTTATTAAGCTGTCTGTAATCCACACAGAGCCTCATACTCCCATCTTTTTTCTTAACCAACAGAACAGGCGCACCCCAAGGAGAGGCACTAGGTCGAATGAATTGTTTGCTATTAAATCCTCTAATTGAGCCTTAAGTTCTTTCAATTCCAAAGGGGACATTCTATAGGGTGCAATAGATATTGGTCCCGCATCAGGAACCAAATCTATGGAGAATTCAATCTCCCTTTCAGGAGGTAGGGAGAGTATGTCTTTTGGAAAGACATATATGAATTCACTCACTACAGGGATAGTTGCGACATCCACATTTTCCTTAGAACTTGAAGAAAGTATACACATGAACACGGGTTCCCCACTATTTAGGCACTGGTTAATTTGTGACACACTAGCAAGCAAGGAAGGACATATCTCCTTGGGATTTTCTCCCGGAGATAGGAAAATCATAGACTTTTCTGGACAATTTAGTACAACTTGATTGGCTGATAGCCAATCCATACCTAAAATGACATCTAGATCTTTTAGGGGCAAGCAAAACAAGTTAACTAGAAACACCCTATTGGATATTTCCAGTATACAATTTTCACAAACAAGAGAAGTTTCAATGCTGCCCTCTTCAGGGGTAGACACAGATAAAGGGTATGGCAGAGAGGATAAAGACAGTTGTAGACGTAAATCACATTCACAAGAAACAAAAGAATGGGTTGCCCCAGAATCAAAAAGAATAACAACATATTCTTGGTTAAGGAGGCCAGTACCTTTTATCAGACCATCTTTTCCCTTAGCTTTCTTACCACTGAGAGTGAAAACTCTTCCAGAGGATTGGTTACCAGGAATGGCAACTCCCTTCCTCTTCAAGAGAGGACAAGACGGGGAAGAGTGTCCCGGCTGCTTGCAAGAATAGCAAACATTCTGACCAGCCAAGCACTCCCCACCATGTTTCTTCCCATATTTTGGGCATCCGACAGATCTGGGAGAGTTAGATGTCTGCACCTGCTTGCCTTTATCCAAACTCCCTCTTACCTTGAGTTGTTGATGGTGTTTACCTTCATTCTTATTCTTAAGCCATTTCCTCTGATTCTCCACTTCTAATTCTTGCAAACTTTCTTCAGCCACATAAGCTTGTTGGACAATGGTAGGGTATTCCGTAAATCTGGTCTGAGCCAAACAATTCTTGATATCAGCTCTCAAGCCCCAACGAAACTGATCTATCTTCCATTCTTCATTTGGAGCGTAACTTGCCTGCGAAGCATGTCTCGCCAAATCTTCAAATTTTGCTACATATTGAGCTACCGACATGTTCCCTTGCTTTAGTTCCATGAATTCTCTTTCTTTCTGTTTCTTGAGGTTGAAGGGAATATATTTGTTAAGAAAAACCCCTTGGAAATGCTCCCAATCCAAGGGTGTCCCCACAACGGTCATGTGAGCCTTCATGCCCTTCCACCAATTTGCAGCTTCCTTCTTTAGCATATGAGTGGCAAAAGAAACCTTTTGTTCCTCAGTACACTGTACAATCTCAAAAATCTGTTCCATTGCTTCTATCCAATGAAGCATCCAGAGCATGTTTAATTTCGGAGAAAGCAGGTGGGTCAAGCTTGAGAAATTGGAAGAAAATACGGTTGGCCTCATCCTGAGGTGGTGCTAGTCCTCCAGCCTGAGTTTGGTGATGGAGAAGATTATTAGTAGCCATAGTCTGGTCCCGTACGACCTGCATAAACTCATCCAACCACTCAGGAGCACCTCTTCCTCTGCCTCTTCCTCTTCCTCTTCCTCCGCGGCCTGTAGTTTCCTCACTCATGATTCTGCATACCACATACCACTATCAAGTTGATCAGGCTTAATACTTAGTAAGTTGGCATTTAGAAAAATAAATGAGAAATTCAAGCACAACGATACTATGTAAAACTATCCACAGTTCAATTAGATCGAACTTCTCTGATACGAAAAATGTAATGCCTTAACTGAGTGTCTCAAAGGAAAACACAAGACATCCACATTACAATGATAGTCATATTGATAGTCTTAACATAATGGTCACACACAACCTTACAAACAAAATAAAAATCAAAAGAAAATCATTACACAAACAACTACTCTCGGACTTCATTTAATCAGTTTATGAAGTCGACAGTTACATATTAAGGCTCCCATGAAAACATATTGAGTTAAAGAAATTCCTTCTTTATCTCCTTAATCCTTCGAAGGACCTAAACCTGCTTATCTGAAACAATAGAGAGCCTAGTGAGAAAAATAATTCTCAGTGAGCTTTGCTTCAAGCAAGGATATACATAATATAAACAATTTAATTCAAATACAACAACCCAAAATGAGTATGAGCATGGGCACTTTAACTTAAAACATTTACTAGATAACTTCAAGTGTGAGGGACTTGTAGTATTCTAGTTTAATAGATTCTTGATATGGCAGTCAGAGCTCTATGACAACAATCAGGCGTCTCTTAATTGATAGTACCATATCCTAGCCTTCAAGAAATTGAAGGACTTACAAAAAACATAACTCACCCACAATTACTTATGTGGCCTTAATGGCTAATTTGGTTCTGAAACAATTGTCTCACCAAAATATAGACCATTTTAGATTTCTAATGCCCTGCTATACTCACTTTATTTTGATTAAGAGAAATAATCCAAACACAGTTAGGAGTTCATATAACACTAGTCAAAACTAAGCATGTCGACAATACATTATAACCAATCTCAAGTGTCCAAAACCAAGAAGGATCATGCAAAAATTCAAGTGTTATCAAATTTGAAAACTAGTGGCTGAATTTTCAGTAAATTGAAATGGAGATTCCTACTCCAATACCAACTCAAATTCAAAAATCCAAAGCCTGGGTTGTTAAAAATTCTGTCTACTTTCTATTAACACATGAGTCAACTTAAACCGATATTTCGACAATTTTATACAATTTAAATACCAAGACAGTGTCAGCATAGAGTCTCCAGGACAAACAGCAGATTGCATGTTATTTTTCTCCCTTTATAATCAATGAAATTGAATCTTTCCAAATCCTATATTGTTAACAATTCTATCTATTTTCTATTTAAATAGTAATCAAGTCAATCCAATATTTTTACAGTTTTCTACAATTTAAATACCAAGATAGTGTCAGCACAGAGTCTCCAGGACAAACAGCAGATTGCATGTTATTTTTCTCCCTTGATAATCAATGAAATTGAATCGTTCCAAAGCCTATATTGTTAACAATTCTATCTATTTTCTATTAAAACAGGAATCAAGTCAATCCAATATTTTTACAGTTTTCTACAATTTAAATACCAAGACAGTGTCAGCACAGAGTCTCCAGGACAAACAGCAGATTGCATGTTATTTTTCTCCCTTGATAATCAATGAAATTGAATAGTTCCAAAGCCTATTTAGAAGGAAAACAAGTCTATTTTCTGATGGTACCAAGATCACCTCGAAACAAGCCCTATGGAGGAAGTTATGGATAAAACACTAACAAGTGTGCATTACGGGTTTGAAGGTTTTAGAGCCCCTTGTCAATTTTTATCAAAAACTACCTCTAATCAACATGCAATTCGAAAACCCAGTTGTCAACAAGTATAAATCATATCAAAATAGGCTTTCCACATAAACAATTAACAAGAAATTGGGATTTATGGTTACCCAATGTTACAAACAACAAAACTCACCTAACCAAGTGGTAGATTGAAAGTGGTGTGTTGATCTCCTTGTGTTTCTTCCCTAATCTGATTTGTGCTCCTATTTTCGAAATTCTAGAGGTCTTGCATGTTGTCTATTTTGCTTGATTTAGGTATTTGATGAGTTGAAATTGTGAGGTAGAAGGTTAGAAGGAAATTTGGTATAGGTTTATGAGAGTTTTTTGGAAGAATGAAGAAGGGAAAGAGGATGGAAATGGTGAGTGGGTATGGCTAAATTTTGTGAGGGAGAAAGGGAAGGAAGAGAGCTGTTCTGGTTGAAGGAGGAATGAAAATGAAACATCCAACTCTCCCCACTCTAGTTGTGAACGAAAAAAAAAAAAAGAGAAGATAGGGGAGGGGTATGGTGTTTTCTCTTTCTGGTTGCCTAATGAATGAAGAGAGCAAGGTGTTATACCCTGCTTTAATAGAAAATTAATTGGTGAAAAGGGGATGAAAAATTTGACCTATGGAGGTTAGATATCCTTGAAGAGTATTGGTCACTTAGGGAGATTTTAGGATAGAGGTAGATAAGTTGGTTTAAAATAAGTGGGAATGTGGTTGATAATAAAATAAAAAAAATAATATTTCCATTCCATTTCAATTCACAATTAATTAACCTCACTAAATAAATCAACCACAAAATTTCACATTTAAGAAATATAAAAGGATTCAAACACACCCATGGTAGAATTATAATGAAAAGACTAAAATACCCTTGGGAAAGGATATTACAATTGTGCTACACTAAAATCAGTATTTCCCCTTCTTAATTAGTATAGATATAGATTTATTATTTAAAATAGAAAAAACAAAGGCAATGATATAGAAAAAAATACAAAATATGAATAGCACTGCCTCTATTTATGTCAATACAGATATTAGAAAAATAAAAAAAGTAAATTAGAAAAAAAATCAATTTTTTTTAAAAAGAAACTAGAAAAATATATAAAAAATATAAAAAAAAAATCGGAAAAAATAATTAGAAAAAATATTTTTACAAAAAATAGAAAAATAAAATTATTTAGAAAATAAATTATAAAAATAAACATTTTAAAAAAAGTAAATTAGAAAAAACTAATTCGGGAAAAAAATAAATTTTAAAAAAATATTATAAAGAATATATGTTTAAAAAATAAAGAAATAAATTTAAATAATCTAAAATAATCCACTAGTTGAAAACTCCTTATACCGTTACAGGAACGGTAGAAGAAAAATTGTTAATTGATAAAGTGATATACATATTGAAGACGAAAATATATATAAATATTAAAATATAGTAATTGCTTCGGTTAAAAAATAACTGAATTAATGACCATTGAGTTTGGTTCAATTCAGAGCCGTAAAAAAATTAATTTTAAAAAAATATTATAAAGAATATATGTTTTAAATTTTTTTTTAATAATCCTAAATAATCCACCAGTTGACAATTCCTTCTACTGTTATAGGAACAGTAGAAGAAAAGTTGTTAATTGATAAAGTGAAATACATATTGAATATTAAAATATATATAAATATTAAAATATAGTAATTGGTTGGGTTCCAAAACAACCGAATTAATCACCATTGGGTTTGGTTCGATTCGAAGCCATGCACAAAAAAGAAAAAAAAAAAGAACCAATTTAAGTTGTTGTTTCGGATTTTCAAATTCATCGACTTATTAGTTCGAGTCTTCCGATCCTAAACTTTTTGGAAGAACACGGTAGCTTTGCTACCATTCCTGACTAAAAATATTTAAAAACAAAGAAAATTATAAACTTTAAAAGTCAATAACAATATCTGAACCAATTAAAATTGGTTTGGTTTGATTCGATTCGAACCAAAAAATATTAAAATATATATATAATAAATAAAATTTTAAATTTTAAACTATTAAATTATATATACATTAAAATATAAGTATATAAAAATTAAAACATCAAGAATACGACAACTCTACTTTTACTGTTTGCCAATTTATTATTGGTTGACAGTGTAAAAAAACTTTACACTCTTAGTTCATACAAATAAATTCAAAAAAAAAAGTATTAGCAAAAAAAATTTTAAAATTAAGGAAAACTAAAAAAAAAACTAAAAAAAATTAATTTTAAAAAAAATATTTTAAAAGAAAAAAGTAAATTAAAAAAAATTAAACGAAAAATAATAAGAAAAAATTTCGGGAAAAAATATTTCAAAAAAAAAAGGAAAAAAATCATAGGGAAAAATAGATTTTAAAAAATAAAATTAATTATAAAAACATATAAATTTATTATAAAAATATATATATTTTAAAAAAATTAGTAAAAAATATATTTAAAAATTTATAAAAAAAAGGAAAAAAATTGGAAAAAATATTCAAAAAAATTAGAAAAATAAAATTAATTAGAAAGCAAAAAAAAATTAAAAAATAAATTAAAAAATAAACATTTAAAAAAAGTAATTTATAAAAAAAACTAATTCAGGAAAAAAATTAAATTTTTTAAAAAATATTATAAAGAATATATGTTTAAAAAGAAATTCCAAAATAATCCACCGGTTGACAACTCCTTCTACTGTTACAGAAACGGTAGAAGAAAAGCTGTTAACTGATAATGTGATATACATATTGAATATTAAAATATAGTAATTGGTTCGGTTCCAAAATAACCGAATTAATGACCATTGAGTTTGGTTCAATTCGGAGCCGTGTATAAAAAAGAAAAAAAACGAACCAATTTAATTGATTAGTTCGGATTTTCAAATTCATCGAATTATTAGTTCGAGTATTACGACCCTAAACTTTTTCGAAAGACATGGTAGCTTTTCTACCTTTCATGACTACAAATATTTAAAAACAAAAAGAAATTATAAAATTTAAAAAGTAAATAACAATATCCGAACCAATTAAAATTGGTTTGGTTTGATTCGGTTAAGTTAGAATCGAAAAATATTAATATATATATATATATATAAAAAAATATATATATAATTATATGTACATTAAAATATAAGTATATAAAAATTAAAACATCAAGAATATGACAATTCCACTTTTACTGTTTTTCAATTTATGATTGGTTGACAGTGTAAAAAAAACTTTACACTGTTAGTGTATACAAATAAATTCAAAAAAAAAAGTATTAGCAAAAAAAATTTATTAGCAAAAAAATTTAAAAATTAAGGAAAACGTAAAAAAACAATATAAAACTAAAAAAATTAAAAGAAATATTTTAAAAAGAAAAAAATAACCGCAAACAAAAATTTAAAGTTTTTTAAAAAAAAGTAACAAAAAAATTTATTTATTTTTAAAAAATAAATAAATAAATTACAAAAATCCTAATGCTAACATGTGTATGTACAGTAAAATTTTGTATCCAACTTTTATATTAGTATAAATGTGAATGTATCAAAACTTGATGTGGTTCATCGAGATGTTGTGAGAACACGATCCACAAGTTAAACTACTAATTGCATGTTTGGATGTGCGGTGACACTCCCTAGACACGTAGTTTGCAAGAAGCTCCCCCGAGTAGCTCCTGAATATGAAAAGCGCTTCTCTTACTTCACACCATAATTCCAAACATATTGTAATTACATGTTTGGAATCACGTCCGACCTGAACGTGACAAAGTAGAAAATAATTGTTTTTGCTTTTGATGTATTTTTAATTACACATTTGCCATTTTAATTGCCATTCGGCTTTAGACACGCCAATCAGCACTCCTCTTTTATAAATTTCAAAGTTGTAATCTAAACCCAAAAAAAATCCTAGTGTTGATATGTGTATGTACAGTAAAATTGTCTATCCAACTTTTATATTAGTATATATATTCTATAAAGCCAAATGAATAATTTCATAGAAAAAATTATGTATTTTCATAGAAAAAACTAATATTATCACATAAAATTCAATTATTTATAATACATATAATCAATATACAATTCAATTGATTAATGAAAATGTTCCAAGTTAATTTGTATACTTTGTTTGGTTTATCAGGGTATCCTCCATGCGCAACTGTGGAGACTAATCCCTCGAGTAGGGTAGGACCACAAGGGCGGCAAAGCTCTCCCTCAAGAGTTTTAATGTTACTACATTCTCAGGGCCAGGATTCGAACTCGAGACCTCTGATTAAGCTGGAAGAGACCCGTGTCATCTCATCCAAGTGCTCTTGGGTAAGTTAATTTGTATACTGGCATTTTATTAAATATTTTAATTCATTAATTTCTATTATTTATTTAATTGCCTTTTGTAATATTTTTCTCACTTTATTGAGATTGTTATATGACAAAATAGGTGTTAAATTAATTCTTTGCCTATTAATGAAATATAGGTATTAAAAATATAGATATTTTACCAAATCAAATTATTGCAAAAAAAAAATTATACTTAATTTTTTACCTAAAACTGTTATATATATATATATATAATATTTTTAATATTTATAATATGAATATAAAACTGTGTACGATACCTAATAAGTTTATCATACACTCCAATTCTTTTATTATAGTATCAATAGATTGTAAAAACAAAGCATCTATAATAAATATTTTTATTTAAAAATGAAAAATGTTTGGTAAATAATTATTTTAACTTGATTAAAAAGTCAAAATACTTAATATCTCTATTAATAAAATATGACCTATTTTTTTTCTCTATTTATTAAATTTACTTTTGATCATTCTCTCTTCAATAAAAATGATAGCCTTAAGTCATTAGATTGAATTAATATCAATGGGTAAAATTTGATGTCAAAGTAAAGTGTGGCATCTTATGTCAAATATATTCTATTTCTCTCTCTGTCCCTCTTTAAATATACGAGTACTGGTACTCGTGCGATGCACATATTATATATGAATACGAATCATATTGTTCATAATTTATATTTCAATTTAATATATATATATATAGATATATAATAAATGGAATAATGACTTTATGCACGAGTTCTATTTGAAGTGGAGAGTATAGAAAAAGTAACTACATGTATTCAACAAATTATTCAGACAGAAAAGGGCAACAATTGGCACATACACATACATGCGAAGATGTTGAACTATAATATGAATAAATTTAAATGTGAAAAAGCCGATTGAAGTTTCTAAAAAATCTACAGATAACTAATAAGAGGGAGATATAAAACAAAAGAATCAAGAAATATAATGATTTAGGAGTAGCTTACTTTTCAATTCAGAAAGACTTCTTTATCAACAACAATTGAAGTGATGCTGGAAATGTGACTTTCAATGACACATATAAGTATCTTCAATTCACAGCGGGAGGTAACCATTGGCATCGATACATAGAACTATCCATGAGAAAAAAACTGTTCGGGGAAGATAAATTCTCACGTATTTTATAGGTCCCCAACTTTTATTTATTTTCATTCCATAAAAGGAAAATAACCTTCTTCCAACCGAGGTTTGTTAGCGGTTTCATGCATTTGTGTCTCAAAGCAATGTTGATGGTGAAGATCATTGGTGTTGGGATGGTAACTCTTCTCGTGAGTTCTATATTAAAAGTGCTTACGAGTTAGTGTGTAACCAGTCAGACCTATCCTTTGTGGGGCCGTGAAAAGAAGTTTGGCATTGGAAAGGGCCCCAGAGAATCAAAGTGTTCGTATGGTTAGTTTGTCATGAGAAGTTGCTAACTAATAAAATGTGAAGTAGGTGGAGAAGTGGTATTTCGCTCCTTTGTCCTTTGTGCTCTCATGAGGAAGAAACGGTCCTCCATGCTGTGGGATTGTCCATTTGCAAGCAGAGTGAGGATTCGTCTAGTTAGGTCCAGCGATATTGTAAAGTTTTACTCGGAAAACTTGCAGGAATGAGTTTCTGATAGTTTATCTGCTAGTTTTGGTATTTATGTTGATCTAACTTGGCAAGGTATTTTTCAGGTGACGTGTAATGCCTTGCGAACTTGGAGGAATAAAGCTATCTTTGAAGGGGATTTTTTCCAGGCCCGTTGATCTAGCTAGAGAGGTGCTTATGTATGTTAGAAACATTATGGAGGCTAGGAGCCCTTCCTTCAAGCGATTCAGAGGTAGAGGAATACCTTGTCGGATAGTTCATGGATTCCAATTCCAGTTGGTTGTGTAACACCCTGCTTTTCGTTAAGCTGTTTTGTTAAGTTAGAATTGTTGGCTAAGGGCTTAGTGGGATTTTTGGCTTAAAAGTCCCTTTCTGGTACATTAGCACGCCCGTGCTTAAAGTCAGATGCATGTTTATGATTTTAAGTTGAGTACACCCGTGCTCAATGGTGAGCACGCCCGTGCTCAATGTGCTGACCGCGTCTCGATGACGCTAAGTTAAGCACGATCGTGCTCAGTGGGGAGCATGACCATGCTCAGGTGTGGCCTATATATTATTGGCACAGAATGCGAGGGTTATGATTTAACCCTATTTCTGGTAGCAGCAGCCACCCCATTGCAGCTGGAACTGTTCCTCCTCCCTTTCTCTTCATACTCAGTCAGTTTTTTGAGTATTGAAGACCTCTTATCGAGTTTGCTTCATCTGTGCTTGATATATATAGGTAAGGTTTTCCTTTTCGCGGTTTCCTTTCATAATATTGAATTGGGAACTAATTGTTTGTGTGTTTTGTTGATCCAAGACTTGGTACCGGTGTAAGCCATTCGAGGATTTGGGACCAGTTTGTTGTGAGGACCGTTGTTAGAGCTACCTTCAATCCAGGTATGGGGAGAAGGGTAGTGTATATCATAGACATTGGGGGTAGTGTAAGGTAAAGGGGTTCCCATGACCCCGGTTTGTTTTGTATGAGTATATGATTAATATGATGGTTTGTTTGATTATGATAACATGATCTTGGTTGTTAATATGTTGTTTGTATGCTTATGTTCATACTACATTCTTGATGTTTATGTTGGTTATATGAACATGATGATATGTTGATGGTTTCTATTGGTATGATGTTGTTGGTTGAATGGTTGATACCATGATTGTGATGATAGTGTTGTTAGTATGTTGATAATGACGTTTAGTCCTAAAACATGTTGTTAACTGGCTTAGGATTAGTAGAATTAATCCCTAAATTTAATCGGCTAAAATTGATGTTGAACTCTGCCTAGAACAGTACTGCCATGCATTGAGCATGACCGTGCTGAACAGGGAGCACGCCGGTGCTCCCAGTTTGAATTCTGGAAAATGGTCGCGCATTCAGCACGACCGTCCAGCAGAGGAGCACGCCTGTGAAGTTGAGCACGACCGTGCTTATGACACCCTTTCGTTACAATAATAACCCAAAATAAAACATATTAAAAAATATAGGCAAAATAAAAATTGTACAAAATAAACTTGTCTAAAATAAATTTCTCATAAATAATAAATAGCAATGTTAATAAATCCTTACAAAATAAATTCATTTGCCTCAAAAACTGGTGTTTATTAATAAACCCAACGATAAATAAATAAATAAAAACAGATCTAGTCACAAACGGTTCCTTTTCAAGAAGATACTAACCAATCTAGAAAATAACTAAAAAAATTCACAAAGTCTTCAAGCCTTTGTAGTCTCAGTGGTATCGTTCTCATGCTCTGAAAATAACACTTTTAATGAGATATAATCCCAGTGAATAAAAACAAGTTCTAAAAATATTTTCGCAAATAGTGTTGTTCTCAGCCGGCACGGTAACCAGAAAAAAAACATCCATGGTACCCGCTAATTTTCAAAATAATAAATATAATAGACTTCCAAAATAATAACATATAAATTAATCAATATCAAACACTTAAAACCACAAACTCATAAAATCAACTACGGTTACATCTCATTACATTTAATCACATTCACCATGCAAACTCCATGCAATATAACTCCATGAACATGACTCGGTGATTCCCAGAATCACTTGACTTGACTCTTTGGTTCCCAGAACCGGTGTGAATCTCAGATCCACTAAGGTCTATGAGCTCATATCCATGCAATGACGTCTCACTGCCTTCCTTATCCCAGATGGAGGTATCTAATATTCGATCCCAAATATGAATATTTTAATAATTTGATATCACGTCCCAGATGGTGATATCTCTCATCCTATTCACGGAATATAATGTATACCGTCATCCCTTCCCGAAGGTGATGACCAACTCATGCATAATACAATATGTCATCCCAGTTGACTATCAAAGTTTTCAAACATTACATGTCAATAACAATAGCATAATATCATGCCAAGCCAACATTATAACATCGTAAAAACATGTTACAACAACCTCAATTCATACTAAACAAGCATATTCTTAACAATAATTAAGATTGGAAACTGATACGTACTATAATTGAATTAAAATGATTTATAATCCAATTTAATTGAAACCATGTGAATGTGAAACCATACATCACAGGACTAATCAAAAGAAAACGTGAAGAACTTTAATTCTCTTTCAAAAAATGAACTAGCTTTGTCCAGTGAGAGAACTTCACGTCATATATATATATATATATATATATATATATATATATATATATATATAACTCTTGGTTTAGTCCAATGAGATTGGCTTAGCAATTGTTTGCCATCAATTGTGTGTGTGTGTGTATATTTATACAAGCTCTTAGGTGGCTCTGATACTAGATCGATGACGGGGTCAAGGAAGGAAAGGGGGAAAGAAGAGCAGGATGAAAGAAGTAGGAAAACAGGCGGAAATTACATTAATTAAAATAAATAAAATATGAAAATTAAAACATAAAAATAGTAAAAACAGATACTGTAGAGATTAAAACATTAAAACAGTAAAAACAAGTACTGTAGAAATTAAAACATGAAATAAAGCATAAACCCAGAAAGGTGGTAGAACCGACCAAGAACTGGGAAAAATAAAAACAAAATGAAACCGGAGCGGAGGCAGAGCCTCACCAGAACCGGTGGAGGGAGAAGAGATGATTTAAACCATGCAGGTTTTGATTGAAAACAGCTTGAAAACTACAAGCTTTAACGCTACAAGATTGAAAAGATTGAAGAAGAAAGAAAAGAACCGAGGAACTCACAAAATGAAAGCTCGAGAATGCTCTCGAGTTTCTCACTCTAAAATCTCTCTAAAAATTCGGATGCCTAACAACTGAACCTAGCACCCTTTAAATAGAAGATTGAAGATTTACTATTATAAAAAGATATCGGTAAAAATGACCTATACTATTGCAACTATTACAACATAGAACCGGTATCATAGTTGGAATCGCGTCTTTGTCGGTAAGTGAATAGTGCTGGTGATAAGCGATCTTGCAGTAACTTGATCGGGCATCTTGTGGATGTCGGTAAGGAAAAAGATATCATCGGTTGACTGGAACTATTCAATCCAGAATTTTTTTTGTTGATGTTTGACTGAGGGACTATTCATCGTCACTCAGGTTGACTGTAATATCAATTCCATAGCAGTCATCTTCATTTTGATAGAAGGGATCTGAGCATTGGATGAAATCCTCTTTGTCTTCATCTTCAGATTGAGGAAGCTTTTGCTTGGAGGATTTTGATGAAGAGGCTTCTTCCTCCTTTGCAAGCTTTAAGATTGCCTCCATATTTCGAAGGAAGCTTTCTTTTGAATTGGAACCTGCCAAAACTGAAACTATACGAGATCTTTGATTAAGAAACTCACAAGCCTCTGGGTTGGCTGCTTTCATCCACTTGGGATTTTGCTGGAACCAGATTTTTACATTGTCACTTGTGGCTGCCGCATAGTTAAACTGTGCCCACCACTTGACAAAGGTTGCTCTTTGTAAAATTGGCAATAAACCAGGGTATTGATCTTGCTTCTGGTATTTATACTGCCAACTGAAAACCCATGAAAGGGAAAGCTTAGAGAAAAATATTAGATTGACAGGGAAAGGGGTTTCCTTGTTGTCAAAATATTTTTCGAATGTTTGATATCCTTCAAGAACTTCTTCAGGAAGGATATGCTTGATTGGGCCAAATATTCTCCACCAGTGGACGAACCAATGAGGGAATTTTTAATTAACATTCTTCTTGAAATATATCAACCAAGAATGTCTGTTTTGAATATTTTGGTACCAGAAAATGTTGTACCAAGCTTGTTCATAATCCCAGTAATTGAAACCAATGGGATCAAAAGTTTGAGAAAATTTTTTGAAAACATTTAAATTCTTTCCAAATTGTTCAGGTGTTAAAACCTTCAAAATCTGGAAAGTTGAGTGAGTGTATGTTGATTGATCTTTAGGGTCACGATAGTGTTTGATCGTGACAGAGTCTGTATCAATCAAAATAAACTCATAAAAATTTCTGGTTTTGTTTGGTTGGGATTGTTGGAAATGAGAACCATTTTGAAAGATTTTGGAGGGAACTTTATTAGGGTTGTTATCCCAAAATCCTGGTTCCATTTGAACAACAAATTGAAATATGTTTTTTGCAACATAATTAGTTGTGGCCGTTTGAGTTTGGGTTTGGGTGCTGTCTTTTGATAAACGTGTATCAGGTTTGACAATATTTATGAGGATAGCTGATTGGGCTAATTCCCTGATTAGGTCTTTGAGTAGGGGTGGAGAACCTGATTCGTTTTCCACTCTATCTCCCCATGTTCCCTTAGGGAGTTTTGTAAGGCCTTGATCTTGAAAGGCTTGAAGAGTTTGGATTGGGATGCCATAGTCTTCTTTGGACTGTTTGGCTTGCTGGGTTGAAGACCCAGATTAGATTTGGGTTGAAGACCCAAGCTTGATTGCGGGTTGTTGGGTCGATGACCCTGATTGCTTTTGGGCTGAAGGCCCAGATTTGGACGCACCTTGGCGTTTGGGTCCTTTATTAAGGACAATACCTTTACCCTTCCCCTTTGAAGAGGAAGTTTCTGTCTTTGGCATTGCTGCCAATCTCTCTCTCTTACCTACCCTGTAAATATTCACGAGTAAGAAAGTCAGGTAGAGAATTTGAAGAGCCTTTGATAAATTCAATTTGAAAATCAAATGCACTTAAAATTGCTTGCCATCTAGCAAAAATTTGTTTTGATGCTAAATTCTTAACATCTTTTTGTAAAATATCTTTAGCAGATTTATAATCTACTCTAACCAAAAATTTTTGATTAAGTAAATCAGTTGAAATTTTGAAATACATAAAACTATTGCCAAAATCTCTTTTTGACAAGTAGAATAATTTTGTTGAGCAGAATTCCAATGCTTAGAAGTATATGCAATGATATGCTCTTTATTTGAAATTCTTTGTTTCAAAATACCGCCATAACCAATGTCAGAAGCATCGGTTTCAACAATTTTGAAAGCAGATGTGTTAGGAAGATAAAGACATAAAAGATTCTTTATCTTAGATTTGATAAGTTGGACAACTTTTGTATGCTCATTAGTCCAAGGAGGAGGTTCCTTCTTTAGACGATTGTGCAAGGGTTTGATGATAGTACTAAGATTAGGGACGAAATCAGCCACATAATTAAGACATCCTAAGAATCTCTCGAAGGCTGAGTTTTGTCAATGATTTGGTCAGGAAACTTATCAAGCAAATTCGATAGCTCATTGATAGGAATAATAGTTCCTTGGAAAATGTTATGACCAAGAAATCTAATCTTAGTTTGGAAAAGATCAATTTTGGTTTTAGACACAGCTAAACCATTCCTTTTGATCACACTTATAAAGATCTTGACATGTTTGAAGTGTTGATCAATAGATTGAGAAAAGACTAAAACATCATCAAGATAGACGATTGTAAAGTCTGTATAAGGATTGAAGATCTCATTCATAATTCTCTGGAATTCCGAAGGAGCATTTTTGAGCCAAAGGGCATAACATTCCATTCGTAATGCCCAAAGGGAACAGTGAAACGCTGTTTTGTAATCGGTCACTTTCTTTGACTTCTATCTGGTAGTAACCAGATTTCATGTCAAATTTTGAAAATATTTTTGCCGTACTTAGGCGGTTAAGCAAATCCCTTTTGTTAGGAATTGGATACCTGATCCACCTAAGAGCTTGATTTAAAGGTTTGTAATTGATAACTAGGCGAGGTGTACCACGCTCAATCTCAGCCTGCTTGTTAACATAAAAAGCAGAACAAGACCAAGGAGACTTGCTCTCCCTGATTAAACCTTTGCTTAAGAAATCATCAATTTCCTTTTGACAATACTTAAGGAGTTCATGATTCATTTGGATTGGCCTGGATTTGGTTGGAATTTGCCTTTCATTGAAATCTTGTTCATAAGGCAAATCTACAAAGTACTTCTTCCTGTTCCAAAATGCTGTGGGCAAATCAGAACAGATAGTCTCTTGGATTTCATTGAAAAGGATTTTAACCTTTTCTTTGATCTTTGGTTGCTGTAACTGCAACTCTATGTTCTTAAAAGAAATTTCTTCTTTCAAGAAATTGATTTGGTTAATTTTGGAACCTAAGAGATTTAAATCTCTAATGATAGGCTTGTTGATGAATGGGAAGACTATGTCTTTTCCCGTGATGCTGAGTTTTAATTCCATTATGAGAAATGGAAAGAGGGAAAAGTGATCTAATGAACGGAGTTCCAAGAATCACTTCATTTTTAAGATTTCTAACTAATAGAAAAGGAGTTTCCACTTGGAGACCTTGGTTTTCTATTAGGGCTTTGGACAACTTATAATTGATTCTAAGTTTAGAACCATTTGCTGCACTCAACTTCTTCGAGGTCTTCTCAAAGAATTTGGTAGGGATTAATCCTTCTTGAATGCAGTTTGAATCAGACTGTATCAAAAAGTCTTTGTAGAATCAAGAATAAATTCTCCAATAATAATCTTGATCCTAATATAGAACTTTTGAATTCTTAATTGATTTACTAAGTTCAAGAATGCTTCATCCTCATGATCATCTTGAACTTTAGGACTGTCATGCTCATCTTCCTTGATGGCACTTGATTCACGCTTTTCTTCCTCGCCGATTCATCTCGATTGAGCCTCTGCTATTTGAGACAAAATTAGCTTATGAACAGCTTGTTCTTGTTTGATCTCTTTGATCTCTTGTTTTAAATTCTTAATCTCTTGCTTGGAGATCATGAATCGTTATCGCTTCTTCTTTGTCCGAGTGGCTTCCAGCCTCTTCAGAATTTGTTTGAAGTCAAAATGATCTTTGACTATGACTTTGCCTTTTCCCTTGGAATCCTTTTCCTTAGAAGATTCCATGGACGATTTGAGCTTGTCCAGATATTTTCTCCTTTCTTCTGGATCAGCTATTGAATTAATGACTTCAAAAAGGAGATCTTGTTCCTTAGTTAAGACATTAATCTCAGGAGATGAATCGGAGCTAAGATCTCCAACCTCATCTTCTTGAATATGATTGACATCTTCAGGAAAATCACCATCTGATTCTTCTTCTGAAGTATCTGATTGGATTAAAAGGTTATTCAGTTGTCCTCAACTGATTGTTCTAGATTCAATTCTTTAATTTTCTTTTTTTAGCCTACAGTATTTACTGATATGGCCAGGTTTGCCGCAGTTATAGCAAGTAACCGCTTTTCTGGGGAACTTATCACCAGTGGTTGGTTTAGGTTTGAATTCAGGTTTGAATTCTGGCTTAGGTTTACCATACCTTTTGTTCTTCTTGTACTTAGTATACTTGGTATACTTAGTCTTTTGGGGTTTGCCTTCATATTTCTTTGAAGACTTGGTTTTATCCTTTGGACAAGGAGGTATACCAAATTGTTCACAAAAAGACCCTAAATCCTTCTTGGCGGCCTTTTCTTTTTTGAATTGATCTCTGACTTTGTCTTCCTTACAAAGTCTTGCCCCTATCTTCTGGGTTGCTGCAATGAGTTGACCATAACTCAATTGCTCATATGGAATATTTCCATCTGGAGATTGGGCTATGAGCTCATCCTTGACAAGATCACCTAACGAAGTTGGGAGACCTGCAATAAACTTTTCTTTCCGGAACCTATTTCAGCGGTCTTCTCTGGTGTAAACTCTAGTTAGGAAGGTATCTTTATACCACCTAAAGCTAGCTAAAGATCTACACTTAAGATTGGATAATAACTCTGCAGACCTATCCTTCCAAGTGGAAGTATTTCCCATGAAATGTCCACAGATTGAGAAGATTAAGGTGTTAACCGCATCAGGGATGGTTGCACCTACATTGTCATAAATTAGATTTCCTTCTGCATCAGTTTTGATGCAACCTAGAGTAGGAACTGTAGTATGAACTGTAGTATGAATCTGAGATTCATACCTTGCTGAATAGTAAAAAAAAAAAAAAAGAGTTTTTTCAGAAGAAATTATTATGCTTAACTGGTTTGGGTACCTTTTAACTGGTAAGGACCTCCGTGTTTATGCTATGGTTTATATTGTTAAAGTCAGAGTGATAAGACCTCGAAGGATGATGATAAGGCAGTAAGTCTAATTTGCCGATGCTTGAAGCAAGATAAATCAAAGTATGAATATCGAGTAGCAGTAAGTCTACTTTGAGGTAGCTTTTGGTTAATTAAAGTAAATCCTTTTTAAACAAAAGTGTGGTACAGCTATGGTTAAGAATAATAAGATCTAATGAATTTTGTAAATTTCTTGTAAAGGCTTTAATTTTATGTTTAGTTTTAAAAATATCCAGCAAGGTATATCTTAGATTACTACTTACAATTACTATGGAACCAAAGGAAGGCAATGATATCAGAATGTTGAAAAATATGTTATCGCGTTCTTTTTCCAAGCTTTCTTTCCGGTCTTCTCAACCCTCTTCTTCATCTCTTCAGGAATCTGATATTCCTACCAATCCAAGCAGTATTTTCCATGAGGAAATATGCTTTGAAAATATCAATCAAGATATTGATAATTGGGTAATTCCCAGAATACCCACAAAAGAGCTTTACAAATCAGAAGGCAGATTTTTTACTACCTCTGATTATGTAATCAAAACCGAAGAAAAGAATATTCCAATCAGCCCAGAGAGTGAGGAATTTCATCTTCTCTCAATGGATACAATAAAAGGTCACAAGCAAAAGTACAGGTACTTACACATTGGATGTGTTCAAGTAGCTGTAAAACCTTTAATCCGCGAAGGATTAAATGCTTCAATCTTGATGTGCTTAAGGATATTAGGCACAATAAGTTTCAAGACTCCCTCTTAGGCACGGTGGAAACGAGCCTAAGCCATGGTCCAATTTATTTCAATTGCTATCCTAATAGAACCTTGAGTTTACAGGATCAAAACATCTTGGACTCCTTGTTTTTAAATCTTAAGATCTGTGGCTTAGACATGAAGCCTGGATCTATCCCAATAGACTTTGCTTTACAGGATTCAATACAAGGCTATGAATTCCTGTAATTCTAAAGTTCTCAAAGATAGAACATCGGGAGAGACAACCCTGTTTCTTACTGATGTTACTAAAGCAAACGTGATTGTCCCTAAGACAATCTTATGGAAGGACGTAGTCCTACCAGAAAGATGGATATTGGATAAGGCTGTCCCAGCTTTACCAAGAGAAACAGCAGACTTCAATAATATAGTTCAAACTCCAACAGGAAGAGTTGAACTAGTCTTCCAAAGAAGCAATTCTTTTGGTTCTGCTAGATCTTCAAGTCTTAGATCTGAAAATTTTAGATCTATCCCTTCGAGACAATCCTTTTCAACGGCATCTCAGATGACCTCTATTAATCTTCAGGGATTAGATACATCATCTACTATCCCTCGACCAATTTATCAGACAGAAGATGATCAACGATCAATTCAGTCTCCAACCTTTTCCTCTCTTAATGAATCTTATAATGATTTGTAAGTTCATTATAGATAAGGAATCCCTTCGCAAGGTTTTTTACTCTGAGGAATGGAAACCTCAAAGAGAGTGGTTCTTGCAAGAGTTTAAGGGGACAAAAAGGAAAAATATTCAAGAAGAATATTACCAATTTCTTAACAATGTTAAGAAAAAAATTTTATTTTTTGACCGGTTTTATGCATATTCAGTCAAATATTCGATAAACTATCCTTGGAAGACAAGGACAGATGTTGATAAAACCACAAATGTCATTACGGTATGGCATTTAAAGAATGGTGAGTTGATCAAAACAGAGTTACCACCAAATAGCTCTTTCCAACTCCCAGGTATCAATGATCCCTTTACCAAGAAACCCATCATTGCTGCTCCTTTCAAGAATAAGAATCCCGAGGAGGCAATATCAGCGACGGACATAAGTAAACTTATGGAGCAATCCAATTATACCAACAAATACCTTCAAGTGTTAGGGGAACACTTAATCAAAAAAGATGCAACCACTATTGCATCTACTTCGGGAATTAAGAAGGATATTCCCTTAGAAAAACCCTTGTTCAAACCTTTTAAGATGAATAAGAAGATCAGAGAAAGTTTGCTTCTTCTTCAACCTAATATAAAAAAGGAAAAACAAGAATTTGTGGAGAAACTAGAAGAAAGATTGAAACAATTAGTTGTTCCAGATTCTCCATCGGATAATCAAGAAGAAAGACCTTCAAGAGACAAAGGTCCGATTATCAATGTCATCAATGAAGACAGCTCAGAAACGGAATCTGTGGCCAGTACCTCCAAAACCAATCCTCCAGATAAACCTCCAATCAATATCAATCCTGTTCTTACCCAATCTTGGAGGCAACCCTCAAAACTTTATTATCCTAGAGCAACTCCCCCGGATATGCTCTTTGAGGAAAAAACTCCCAACTTTAGGAGTTTCAATGCTAACAACATCTATGAATGGAACATAGATGGTCAAACAGAGTATCAAATGCTCCAAACAATGCAGCATATGACTATGACGGCTACGGCTTATCAGACCACAAATGACTGTTCTGAAGAAGCCATCTGTAATATCTTGTCTGCAGGATTTACAGGCCAACTCAAAGGTTGGTGGGATTATTCTTTCTCTGAAGCACAGAAAGAACAAATGTTTTCTGCTATCAAAACTGATGCAGAAGGAAATCCAATTTATGACAATGAAGGTGCAACCATCCCTGATGCGGTTAACACCTTAATCTTCTCAATCTGTGGACATTTCATGGGAAATACTTCCACTTGGAAGGATAGGTCTGCAGAGTTATTATCCAATCTTAAGTGTAGATCTTTAGCTAGCTTTAGGTGGTATAAAGATACCTTCCTAACTAGAGTTTACACCAGAGAAGACTGCCAGAATAGGTTCTGGAAAGAAAAGTTTATTGCAGGTCTCCCAACTTCGTTAGGTGATCTTGTCAAGGATGAGCTCATAGCCCAATCTCCAGATGGAAATATTCCATATGAGCAATTGAGTTATGGTCAACTCATTGCAGCAACCCAGAAGATAGGGGCAAGACTTTGTAAGGAAGACAAAGTCAGAGATCAATTCAAAAAAGAAAAGGCCGCCAAGAAGGATTTAGGGTCTTTTTGTGAACAATTTGGTATACCTCCTTGTCCAAAGGATAAAACCAAGTCTTCAAAGAAATATGAAGGCAAACCCCAAAAGACTAAGTATACCAAGTATACTAAGTACAAGAAGAACAAAAGGTATGGTAAACCTAAGCCAGAATTCAAACCTGAATTCAAACCTAAACCAACCACTGGTGATAAGTTCCCCAGAAAAGCGGTTACTTGCTATAACTGCGGCAAACCTGGCCATATCAGTAAATACTGTAGGCTAAAAAAGAAAATTAAAGAATTGAATCTAGAACAATCAGTTGAGGAACAACTGAATAACCTTTTAATCCAATCAGATACTTCAGAAGAAGAATCAGATGGTGATTTTGTTGAAGATGTCAATCATATTCAAGAAGATGAGGTTGGAGATCTTAGCTCCGATTCATCTCCTGAGATTAATGTCTTAACTAAGGAACAAGATCTCCTTTTTGAAGTCATTAATTCAATAGCTGATCCAGAAGAAAGGAGAAAATATCTGGACAAGCTCAAATCGTCCATGGAATCTTCTAAGGAAAAGGATTCCAAGGGAAAAGGCAAAGTCATAGTCAAAGATCATTTTGACTTCAAACAAATTCTGAAGAGGCTGGAAGCCACTCGGACAAAGAAGCCAGTAACGATTCATGATCTCCAGCAAGAGATTAAGAATTTAAAACAAGAGATCAAAGAGATCAAACAAGAACAAGCTGTTCATAAGCTAATTTTGTCTCAAATAGCAGAGGCTCAATCAGATGAATCTGACGAGGAAGAAAAGCCAGAATCAAGTGCCATCAAGGAAGATGAGCATGACAGTCCTAAAGTTCAAGATGATCATGAGGATGAAGCATTCTTGAACTTAGTAAATCAATTAAGAATTCAAAAGTTCTATATTAGGATCAAGATTATTATTGGAGAATTTATTCTTGATTCTACAGCACTTTTTGATACAGGTGCTGATTCAAACTGCATTCAAGAAGGATTAATCCCTACCAAATTCTTTGAGAAGACCTCGAAGAAGTTGAGTGCAGCAAATGGTTCTAAACTTAGAATCAATTATAAGTTGTCCAAAGCCCTAATAGAAAACCAAGGTCTCCAAGTGGAAACTCCTTTTCTATTAGTTAGAAATCTTAAAAATGAAGTGATTCTTGGAACTTCGTTCATTAGATCACTTTTCCCTCTTTCCATTTCTCATAATGGAATTAAAACTCAGCATCTGGGAAAAGACATAGTCTTCCCATTCATCAACAAGCCTGTCATTAGAGATTTAAATCTCTTAGGTTCCAAAATTAACCAAATCAATTTCTTGAAAGAAGAAATTTCTTTTAAGAACATAGAGTTGCAGATTCTAACAACCAAAGATCAAAGAAAAGGTTAAAATCCTTTTCAATGAAATCCAAGAGACTATCCTTCCGATTTGCCCACAGCATTTTGGAACAGGAAGAAGTACTTTGTAGATTTGCCTTATGAACAAGATTTCAATGAAAGGCAAATTCCAACCAAATCCAGGCCAATCCAAATGAATCATGAACTCCTTAAGTATTGTCAAAAGGAAATTGATGATTTCTTAAGCAAAGGTTTAATCAGGGAGAGCAAGTCTCCTTGGTCTTGTTCTGCTTTTTATGTTAACAAGCAGGCTGAGATTGAGCGTGGTACACCTCGCCTAGTTATCAATTACAAACCTTTAAATCAAGCTCTTAGGTGGATCAGGTATCCAATTCCTAACAAAAGGGATTTGCTTAACCGCCTAAGTACGGCAAAAATATTTTCAAAATTTGACATGAAATCTGGTTACTACCAGATAGAAGTCAAAGAAAGTGACCGTTACAAAACAGCGTTCACTGTTCCCTTTGGGCATTACGAATGGAATGTTATGCCCTTTGGCCTCAAAAATGCTCCTTCAGAATTCCAGAGAATTATGAATGAGATCTTCAATCCTTATACAGACTTTACAATCGTCTATCTTGATGATGTTTTAGTCTTTTCTCAATCTATTGATCAACACTTCAAACATGTCAAGATCTTTATAAGTGTGATCAAAAGGAATGGTTTAGCTGTGTCTAAAACCAAAATTGATCTTTTCCAAACTAAGATTAGATTTCTTGGTCATAACATTTTCCAAGGAACTATTATTCCTATCAGCAGAGCTATCGAATTTGCTGATAAGTTTCCTGACCAAATCATTGACAAAACTCAGCTTCAGAGATTCTTAGGATGTCTTAATTATGTGGCTGATTTCGTCCCTAATCTTAGTACTATCATCAAACCCTTGCACAATCGTCTAAAGAAGGAACCTCCTCCTTGGACTAATGAGCATACAAAAGTTGTCCAACTAATCAAATCTAAGATAAAGAATCTTTTATGTCTTTATCTTCCTAACACATCTGCTTTCAAAATCGTTGAAACCGATGCTTCTGACATTGGTTATGGCGGTATTTTGAAACAAAGAATTTCAAATAAAGAGCATATCATTGCATATACTTCTAAGTATTGGAATTCTGCTCAACAAAATTATTCTACTGTCAAAAAAGAGATTTTGGCAATAGTTTTATGTATTTCAAAATTTCAATCTGATTTACTTAATCAAAAATTTTTGGTTAGAGTAGATTGTAAATCTGCTAAAGATATTTTACAAAAAGATGTTAAGAATTTAGCATCAAAACAAATTTTTGCTAGATGGCAAGCAATTTTAAGTGCATTTGATTTTCAAATTGAATTTATCAAAGGCTCTTCAAATTCTCTACCTGACTTTCTTACTCGTGAATATTTACAGGGTAGGTAAGAGAGAGAGATTGGGCAATGCCAAAGACAGAAACTTCCTCTTCAAAGGGGAAGGGTAAAGGTATTGTCCTTAATAAAGGACCCAAACGCCAAGGTGCGTCCAAATCCGGGCCTTCACCCAAAAGCAATCGGGGTCATCGACCCAACAACCCCAGAATCAAGCTTGGGTCTTCAACCCAAATCTAATCTGGGTCTTCAACCCAAAGAAGCCAAACAGTATCCAAAGAAGACTATGGCATCCCAATCCAAACTCTTCAAGCCTTTCAAGATCAAGGCCTTACAAAACTCCCTAAGGGAACATGGGGAGATAGAGTGGAAAACGAATCAGGTTCTCCACCCCTACTCAAAGACCTAATCAGGGAATTAGCCCAATCAGCTATCCTCATAAATATTGTCAAACCTGATACACGTTTATCAAAAGACAGCACCCAAACCCAAACTCAAACGGCCACAACTAATTATGTTGCAAAAAACATATTTCAATTTGTTGTTCAAATGGAACCAGGATTTTGGGATAACAACCCTAATAAAGTTCCCTCCAAAATCTTTCAAAATGGTTCTCATTTCCAACAATCCCAACCAAACAAAACCAGAAATTTTTATGAGTTTATTTTGATTGATACAGACTCTGTCACGATCAAACACTACCGTGACCCTAAAGATCAATCAACATACACTCACTCAACTTTCCAGATTTTGAAGGTTTTAACACCTGAACAATTTGGAAAGAATTTAAATGTTTTCAAAAAAATTTCTCAAACTTTTGATCCCATTGGTTTCAATTACTGGGATTATGAACAAGCTTGGTACAACATTTTCTGGTACCAAAATATTCAAAACAGACATTCTTGGTTGATATATTTCAAGAAGAATGTTAATTACAAATTCCCTCATTGGTTCGTCCACTGGTGGAGAATATTTGGCCCAATCAAGCAGATCCTTCCTGAAGAAGTTCTTGAAGGATATCAAACATTCGAAAAATATTTTGACAACAAGGAAACCCCTTTCCCTGTCAATCTAATATTTTTCTCTAAGCTTTCCCTTTCATGGGTTTTCAGTTGGCAGTATAAATACCAGAAGCAAGATCAATACCCTGGTTTATTGCCAATATTACAAAGAGTAACCTTTGTCAAGTGGTGGGCACAGTTTAACTATGCGGCAGCCACAAGTGACAATGTAAAAATCTGGTTCCAGCAAAATCCCAAGTGGATGAAAGCAGCCAACCCAGAGGCTTGTGAGTTTCTTAATCAGAGATCTCGTATAGTTTCAGTTTTGGCAGGTTCCAATTCAAAAGAAAGCTTCCTTCGAAATATGGAGGCAATCTTAAAGCTTGCAAAGGAGGAAGAAGCCTCTTCATCAAAATCCTCCAAGCAAAAGCTTCCTCAATCTGAAGATGAAGACAAAGAGGATTTCAGCCAATGCTCAGATCCCTTCTATCAAAATGAAGATGACTACTATGGAATTGATATTTCAGTCAACCTGAGTGACGATGAATAGTCCCTCAGTCAAACATCAACAAAAAAAATTCTGGATTGAATAGTTCCAGTCAATCGATGATAATGTTCCTTACCAGCGATCCAAGATGCAGTCAAATTCAAGTTACCAAGCACTGTTTATCACCGCAAGACTATTCACTTACCGACAAAGACAGTTCCAGTCATGATACCGGTTCTATGTTGTAATAGTTGCAATAGTATAGGTCATTTTTACCGATACTGTTGTAATAGTAAATCTTCAATCTTCTATTTAAAGGGTGCTAGGTTCAGTTGTTAGGCATCCGAATTTTTAGAGAGATTTTAGAGTGAGAAACTCTGAGAGCATTCTGAGCTTTCATTTTGTGAGTTCCTCAGTTCTTTTTCTTTCTTCTTCAATCTTTTCAATCTTGTAGCGTTAAAGCTTGTAGTTTTCAAGCTGTTTTCAATCAAAACCTGCATGGTTTAAATCATCTCTTCTCCCTCCACCGGTTCTGGTGAGGCTCTGCCTCCGCTCCGGTTTCATTTTGTTTTTATTTTTCCCAGTTCTTGGTCGGTTCTACCACCTTTCTGGGTTTATGCTTTATTTCATGTTTTAATTTCTACAGTACTTGTTTTTACTGTTTTAATGTTTTAATCTCTACAGTATCTGTTTTTACTATTTTTATGTTTTAATTTTCATATTTTATTTATTTTAATTAATGTAATTTCCGCCTGTTTTCCTACTTCTTTCATCCTGCTCTTCTTTCCCCCTTTCCTTCCTTGACCCCCTTTCCTTCCTTGACTCCGTGTTTATATATATGAATCTCAGATTCATATATATATATATATATATCTATATATATATATATATATATATATATATATATATATATATATATATATATATAACTCTTGGTTTAATCCAATTAGATTGGCTTAGCAATTGTTCGCCACCAACGATTAAAGAAAGAAATGCATACGCTATAGAGCTATTTCAATGTAAATCCAAAAATTACATCTATTAAATCAATTTATCAAACAACATCAAATATTTTAAGAACTCGTAGAAACCCCCCAATCCCAAATCAAGAGTCAAGAACTCTATAATATTTCAGTATTTCAGAATAGATAAATTCATATGTAGAAATCCTAAATTAATTGTACCATGAAAGAGTAAGCAAAAGTCACTACAAAAAAAAGGGTGATTAGCGACCGAAGAAATCGGTCGCTATTCATCAAAATTCGGTCGCTAAATAGGTTAACGACCGAATTAGCGACCGAATAATGATGGTTGTTAAAACCCTGGTCGCTAAATCATTTAGCGACCGAATTTGTAATCGGTCGCTATTAGCGACCGAATAATTTGGTTGCTAATTTATAAAAATCGGTCACTAAATTGGTCTCCTAAAACCAGCTATGTGACCAATTTTAGCGACCGAAAATTCGGTCGCTAATTCGGTCGCTAAATTGGCCACCAAATTAAAAAAAATCAGTCACTAAATGTGTCCCCAAAACTTGTTCTAGGGACCAATTTAGTGACCGATTTCTTTAAAAAACATATAACAAACCAAATATAATTTTTTTTATAAGCTAAAGTGTATTGAAAGTGTATAATGGGTACTCTAAACTCATAAACAAAAGAACCAAATACAAGAGGGATAAGGTAGAGATTCAACCAAAGTCGAAGAAGACAATAATGGTTGATATACTAACTAATCGTCGACCAAAAAGAATTCCTCAGCACCTAATATCTAAAACCAATCAACCGCCCAGCTATTGGCAATTTAGTGCCTAAAAGCTTATTAGGGATAATTGCAGCAAAAGAGAAAAAGCCCTTTGAACCTTTACATCCAGCAAAACACCAAATTATGGGGATCTTTGTGGAGTTCACCAAGGAACCATTTGAATCCAACTTTTAGACCTTTGTGGAGTTCATCGCCTCCATTGTCCCTTAAAAAGTAATTGTCTTCCCAACTCTGCATAAGAATATAATGAGACAAAAATATAATGCTTCCTTTATACAAGAATATAATGAAACACAGATGATTGAATGGAAAATTGGATATAAAATGTATCCACAAATTCACAATCTTCAAAATCTTCAACAACCTTGTAGGCTATAAGCCTTTTCTATCAAGTTGTCTTATCAATAAGAGAAAGAGAAAGCATATCATACAAAGTCTAAAAGAAATGGGTAGGATTCATTTCTTCCCTTTTCTTTACATTTCATTCTTTATAAAAGTTTCCACACAAAGTCTAAGAGATATGCTTTGTGGACTTACTCACGTGAAGAGATGTTCTTGTTGACATGTTCGCTAGAAACCAAACCACAAAAATTACCCAGAAATACATCATACCCTGCGAATAAGAAAATAATATACATGATATAATTCCAAAAAATGATGTTCCCTAAAGCACAAATATTATCTTGACAAACATAACAAACCTTGATCATACACTTCAGAAGCTGGAGAAACAACAACAACATTAGATACCCAACTGAATCCAATTCATTTTAATTTCTGCATTTCACACATAGCAATCACACTATATGATATTTCAATGCAAACTCAAACTCAACCAATATTATTCAATTGTTACATATCTTGAAACCACATATAACCAAAAGTTCAAAGATACTTGCATGCTTATACCCATTAACAAGAGTTCAACCATTTTTATCATACAAAAATCTAAAATCAACATGCTGGAGTTCAAAACCAATATACATCTCATACAACAAATAAAATTCAATAACACATTGAGCAATTGATTCAAGCATTTTCTCAAACAGATTATGTTCAATCTAACAAGTTGATTCACATAGAACTAGAATTCATAGGACAATAAAACCAGTTTCACAGTCCCAATTTCATAAAGCAAGCTTTAATTTTAAGATTAAAATCTGAAATCAAAGGGTTAAGGTTAGGGTTAGGGTTTCAAAATCAATTTGGGGGTTTTGAATCTGAGACACAAGAGAGGGTTTTGACTCACCCAAGGAAGAAGAAGAAGTTGGGGTGGTGTTGTGGGGCTCCTCGCGGCGGCGGACGGCGACGGCACGACGTCGCCGGCGGCGGTGAAGTGTTCCTGTAACACCCATGTACTCAAAACTTGAAGGTAAGTCTAGGAGATGAAGGAAGGAACTTAAACTAACAAAGATAGGTGAGAAACCACCAGGAATGGAAGTCAAACCACCTTACCGTGGCGGAGGATGCCGCAACCGCAGTTGTGCGTGTCAGGAGGGTGGTGACGAGTCGCGGGTCATCTGCCCTCGCCGTGCGGTGGCCGAACGGCGGCCTCAGGGCGGGCGGTGGTCACGCGACTGAGAAGAAGGAAGGAAGAAGGTAGAAGATGAAGTTGGGGAGAAGGAAGAAGAAGTGTGGAAGAAGAAGGAAGAAAGAGCAGAGAAAGAGAAGAGAAAGTGAGGGAGAGGGCGTCGAGACCAAAATATTAGTTTTAGGGATTTTAGTTTTAGCGACCGAATAATTCGGTCGCTAAATCGGTCGCTAAAATGGTTAATTTGAAATTTGAATTCATAATTTTAGCGACCGAATTATTCGGTCGCTAAATCGGTCGCTAAAACGCTCTATTTTAATTTTTTACGCGTCGTTTAGCGACCGATTTAATATCGGCCGCAAAAGATAACTTAATTTTAACCGTTGCATTTAACTCGGTCGCCATTTCGGTCGCTAAAAAATCATAAATTTATGACTTTTACTTTCCTTTATTTTGCAACCGAAATAGAGACCGATAACTCTGCTACGCTCTATTTCGGTCGCAATATCAACTCTAATCAGTGTTTGATTTAAATCCTACAATCGGTCGTCATTTCGGTCGCAAACAGCAACCAACAAATTCGGTCGCTATTTTCGGTCGCTAAATAACCTTTTTTTTGTAGTGAGTTATTTTTACTCACTTCTTAAAGAGCTTCAAAACTTACCCATAAATATCCTATCTACACCGTGACGCTACTATTCTCCCTCTGCTTCTAGCTATGCGGCGCTGCAGCTTCAGCTTCTCTATTCCTTATTATTATTATTTTTAAGTTAAAATTCCACCATATTTCTTATTAATATACATGCTAGAGCCTATGTATTCCTTTACGAGTTGTCATTGGGCTGTACCTTTTTCTTCATTTTTTTAATCTTTTATAATCGTTAAATACTTCTAATAAATTTTTTATACTAATAGTTTTCAATACTAAACCTCATAATAACTTCATCTTTTTACTAAAATAATCATCATATTGTACTTTTAGGATGTTACATTTTCTCCATTCCTTAAAAGAATTTCGTCCCTGAAATTATCACATACTATCCAAACAACACAAGATTAAAAGTAATGCAACACTAAGTCATGTACTTGTGCTAAAAAAATGGATTATGATGTCTGACATCTTCCTCAAGTTCCCAAGTAGCTTCCACTGGAGCCAACCCTTCCCAAACTTCACCAATGGGATCATCTTGTTCCTTAGAGTTTTAGTGTTCTTGTCAATTATCTGAATAGGCATGGGCTTAAAAATCAAATTATCCTTTAATTGTACTGACTCAAGAGCTATCTAATGTGAAACATCTAGTACGTACTTCCGGAGTTGAGAAAAATGGTAGACGTCAAGGAGATTTGACAACTGTGGTGGAAGAGTCATTTGATAAGTAACAGGCCCGACTCTCTTTAGGATTAAAAATGGACCCATGAAACGACTTTCATTGACCTTGCGACCCCAGTCTTAACATGTTCATCTTTCACTTAATTATTTGAATCCTAATTGTGGTCTACTGGATTAAATCCGACCCTAGCAAGATCGTCTCACCTACTTCACACACATAAATGGGACCTACATTTCCTAATCACATCATCAATATATATAGTTATTAACTATTTCACCACATAATAAGTGTACAAGTCATGGCACCTTGACTATAAAACATATATTTAAAATGAAGTAAATATATATATATATATATAAATAATAAAATATTGCACTCAAGCATTTTTTTCCATCCTCCTATAATTATAATAGCTTCACTTACATTTCATCATTATAAGCATTCTCAAAATAATAGATTTATAACAACAATTCACAAAAGAAATTGAAGTAAAGCTATACCATCTGTATTTATATCTAATAGTCTCTTATAGACTCTACACTAAATTTCTTATATTATTTACAGAACAGAAGAGTTTTATAAATAAAATAAAAACAAAGAAGGAAAGGAGAAGCAATGGCAGCATCATCCCACATACTAAGTCTTATCATAGCCCAAGATGATAATTTCATAAGAAAAAGAAATAGTTCACTTTTTGCTGACAAGATTATCTTACTTAAAGAAACGTGATAAGAAAATCAAGTATAAGATTTAGTAAACCTGTAATTAAACTGTGGCGGCATTGTGCAAAAACAACTATAACAAAAAGAAAAACACTATGAATAAACACCATAGTAATACTAAGAAATTAGTTTCATCTTGATCTTTGAGTACGCACATATAAATAAGATTTTTTTTTCTTCAATTTTTGATAAGAAATAAAAGTTTGTTAGTATTAGACATGTCATTAATATGTATGGCAAACAATTCTAAGGAGCATACTAATCACGATTGATGTTTGGTCACTTGAAAAACAATTTGAAAATTCAAGAAAAGTGATTCTCTATGAAAATATGTAATAAAATTACAACATAATAATAAATTTTGAGCATATATATTTAGAATTTCTTTAATATAACATTCATTTTTATCCCTGTCCACTAATACATATTCTTTAAGTCTTGGTCATCTATACTCTGTATTACTGGAAACAATAATGAATTCACATGTTACTTATTTTTGTTTCTTATACAAACATATGTAAGTAAACAGATATTGAAGGTGGAAGGAAGGACTACTCACATTTAAAAATTTGATGGACTAAAGTGTTAATTTATTTTTTTCACAAACCAAAAGAGTATCTCTAAATTTTTTACTTGAGTCTTTATTCTTTTATTTATTCTACAAAATTGTTCCAAAACGTTACAGCTTGCAGGAGCTTATGGAGGGAGCTTTCAGTCTGTTAAAGGCACTTGTGACTTGTCCCTAGTTTTTCACAAATTCCAAAAACCTACCAATTCACCCAAAAATTAATACAAATTTAGAAAAACTAAAATAAATTTTTTATGAAATCTCTATTTTACCTTCAGTTTTGGAGGAAAAAACTGACAAACCTCTTGCAATTTAACGAATCCCCATTGAGGGGCGGAGCCAGGAATTTTCCAAGAGGGGACCAAGACTAAATATACATCACATAAATAATAATAAAAATAACTAATATATAGAAGCAAATTAAATGAAACAAGTTTGATACATGATTAACAACTTAATATGATATAAATTTTTGAGAAATGCTAACAACACACTCTCTAACACACTCTTTCCAACACACTCCCTCCTATTGGTTGAAATTCATGTGAGTCCTACAAAACTCAAGTGGGACCCACATGAATTAATGAGACCCACGTGAATTTCAACCAATAGGAAGGAGTGTATTGGAAAGAGTGTGTTAGAGAGTGTGTTACTAATAGAATTTTAGTTACTTAAGTACATACCTAAAATCTTCACTTCTTTAATTGTGCATGACGCTGCTTCATGGAGTAAACATTATCAATTATCATATTTGTTGTAAAATTTTGAGCAATCACCTTTTTAGTGTAAACAACCATATAATCAGTAAGAAAATCATCTTCTATCTTGTTTCAGAGCTTTGTTTTAATGATTTTAATAGTTGAAAAAGCTCGTTCATATATATCCTACGAATTTCATCTTGTTGATTGATAGGATAATCCCAAATTTGAGGACGCCGGGATCACATACCAAAGTATCAATATTAATTCCTTCTTCAATTCTTATAGGTTTAGGCTCAAGAACAATTTCAACATTGCTCTCTAAATTCAAAATTGGTGCACTAATATATATATATATATATATATATATATATATATATATATATATATATATATATAATTTGTAAAAAGCTAGGGGAGGTCATGGCCTACAAAGGCCTCCCCCTCTCCGCCCCTGTGACCCCATTGTGAGAAATTGCATACCATATTTGCAGAGAAATATTTGTGTCTCAAGATGGCAAGTAACGAAGCTCAGTAAAACCCCGCCCCTGAAGGGTCTCTCGGATCCTTGGCTCGTAAAGCGAGCGACTTCTGCTTGGAAGCAAACATACTCCGCCTCAAGATAGAGTCGCATCCCAAGAACAAGAGGTATGTAACTTTGAAATTAAAACAAATGTATAATTCACTAGTTGAGTTATACTCAATTGCATTCACCACCCAGTGGTCACACTTCAAGCCAATAACGGACGTGATCAATCCGCAGGACACTGAAATGATTCTACAAACTCAAATGAATATGATGTCGTACTCTGTCACTTAAACTCCGTCATCCACCGGACTCATGTCAAAGGATGCCCCGAGGATCAGATTTACATTCCAAGGTTTACTGAACAAATCGATTGGACTTCTTCTGCTACTAGGGTTTTCAACCCCTTTAGACTGGAAAACTGGAATTATAACCTTGGAAACTTCAAGGCTATAATTCAGGCAATCAAAGACAAGAAGTCTGGCTGGAACACAGCCACACTCACTTCTGAAACCGTCGGGCGTCCCATCTGGCTTTTCGATTGGCACGTTAACAACGATGTGTGTGCATGGTTTCCTAAGAAGGATAACTATGATCTCGAGGACGTATCCTATGCGTACCTCATCGGAGTAGCCTGTACTCCACACTTGGGCCCTCAATATATGGATGATTGGCAAACAGTCCCTAATGAGACTAATGTTATAACATCATGACTTTAATTATGTTGTTCAATCGATTAAAATATAATTAAATTATATTTTAAATTTGAGAGTTAGAAAGTGTTTTTGATTAAAATAAAATCATATTCATATTCTACTTTATGGTAGAGGGTTACGGTAAAAATTTTGGTTGAAAATTCAAACGAAAGCTAGTCTGCGTTTTCACTGCCGATACAAGTTTACTGTGCAGAAAACCTAATTTTGTCCCGTGAACGAGATAGTTAGTGTTTGTATTATGTTTCCTTCAACTTTGTTTATTTTGAAAATTTTCATTCAAAAATAAAATAAAATATTTTATTCGAGCGAAAACATCGGAAGTATTACGATCGGAAATACAACCGGGTACGAAATGGAGCAGAATAGGAGACATAAAAGGCTTGAGGTGAGATGAGGGAGTGAGGTGACTTACTAGAGGTATGGCCTAAGCTACCTCCTAAAAAGTGGTCATGATGGACTTTTTGAAATATATCATATTATATTCTAAAAACCTATTTTTCTCTTTCCTCTTCAACCAAACAAGGCACAAGGTCAAAACTTGCTCTCCAAGCTCATTCCTCTCTCCTCAATTTCGTGCCACTCTCTCCCCTCTCTATATATACCCTTTTCATTTTCACTTCATCATCTTCCTCCTTCAACCTCCATTAAACCTTCATATTCTTCTTTCTTCTAAAAGTTCAAGCTATTAAAGCTTTAGTTTTTATTCATCTTTTCTACTTAAGTTCTTCATTAAAGTTCTTCCTTATACTAAGGGTAATTCTCTCATATGAATCTTTTTTCAAGTTTCATCTTTTATTTCTCAGTTTACTTTATGTGTTCTTTATATGCTTTAAACTTCTAAAATCTCTCTAAAATGGTAGAAAACTCCTTTTGAGTTGAAACCACTTTCTATAGTCTTGTATTAACTTATATTTTCATATAATAAGAGGTTATGTAAAACAAAAATCTCTACCTATCTCTTCCAATAAAGGCCGAATGCTTGCATTTGTGACCTAGGAAGTTTTTGTTTCAACTTTTGGAATATGATCATGTGATCATTGATCTTAAATCTATAAATCTTGGAAGTTTTGATAGCTTGTTCCTATGATGGCTGAAAATATGAATAAGTAAGCCTAGGATACTATGTTTCAACTTTCCAAGTATGATCATGGATTTAGAACTCTTAATACCTTGTGATTCTAAACCTAAGAGTTATTGTTAAACAAAGAATATTTTTCCTCATCATCCTATGATGGCCGAAACTTAGCGTTTAGGTACTAGGATGTTTGAGTTTTTATTTTTCTAAAATGATCATGGACTTAAGCTCCATAAGATATTTGGATGTTAAATCTAAGAGATTGGAAAATTTAAGGATTTCTAACTTATTTATTCTATGTTATTAAAGCTAGGATGTATTACTTTCATTTTTCTAAGATGATAATGGACTTGAGTTCCATAAGATATTTGGATGCTAAGTCTAAGAGATTGGAATGTTTAAGTTTCCATTGTTTTCCAAAATGATCATGGACTTGAGCTCCATAAGATATTTGGATGCTAAGTCTAAGAGATTGGAAAGTTTAAGGATTTATAACTTGTTTATTCTATGTTATTAAAACTAGGATGTATTACTTTCATTTTTCCAAGATGATCATGGACTTGAGCTCCGTAAGATATTTGGATGCTAAGTCTAAGAGATTGGAATATTTAAATTTCCATTGTTTTCCAAAATGGTCATGGACTTGAGCTCCATAAGATATTTGGATGCTAAGTCTAAGAGATTGTAAAGTTTAAAGATTTCTAACCTATGAATCCTATGAAGGCCGAACCTAGAAGGTTATGGACCTAGGATACTTTGTTCTCATTTTTACAAAATGATCACGGTTTTGAGCTCCTTAATACATATGGATGCTAAACCTAAGAGATTGGAAAGTTTAGTGAATACTAGCCTATTTTACTAGCCTTGGCCGAATACCCTAAGTTTACAACTTAGTGGGATTTTAATTCAACTTTGTTAAGTGATCATTGTTTATGAACTTATTCTAACACTTAAGGATCATAAATCCATGAGTTGTATAATTTTTGGGAACATCTAACCCTAAGAACTAGTCTTGGCTGAATCTATACCTTGTGGCTTAACGTTCTTGTTTGATTTTAACTTGTGATTTTGTGTTCATAACGTTAGACTTCTATCGTGGAGGAAACGAGGACGTTCGTGGTATACCTCTTCGAGCATCTAATCTCCTTACCTTCACAGAATGTGGAGTTAGTACTTTGTGGTGTGACAACGAGGATCTTCGAGTTCGGGAGTCCGGTGATAACCCAGGTGGAGGAAAGAACCAACCTATCGTCGGAATGGATAAGTAGTAGATTATATAATAATTGTGTAGGGCAACCTAAACCCTACTAGTAGTCGAGTAATCGACAAGATCAAAATCACATTGGAAACCTTTTCTGAAAAACCAATGGTGATTCGGGGATTGTAGGTTTATCGATATTAGGTAGATTTTATATTGTTGAGGGTTGATTTGATTTTATTACCTTTATTGAATTGATTTTGTGTTATGTTGGTGATATTAGAATATTTTGATTGATATTGTTTTATGCTTGATCTGCCTGGTTTTTGTTATTATGCTTATGCATTTTAAATAAAGATATATATGTTGTCTAAGAGATGATTGTTTTGGGTGTGAGGATAATAATGTTTTAGAAGTGCCTAACCTAGATGATGTATGTTAAAGAGGTGTTATGGCATAGAATATGTGTCAGGTTCTAATGGAAGGTTAAGGTACTAGGATGTTGTTAAAACGGGTTGGTGAGATTTAAGTATAGGTGTTGTTGTCCACAACCATGTATTGGTAATATAATACACAAAGACAAAAGTGTATTGGTAATATAATACACAAGGACATCTGTGTATTGGTAATATAATACACCGTGTATTGGTAATATAATACACGTAAAACACTTCAGTGTATTGGTAATATAATACACGTAAAATCAAGAGTTCTCGCGAGACCACTTCCACCTTAGGAAATAGGTGTGCCACAATGGTGTCTTTGAGTAGCATGAGATTGAGGGTAGATGATGATATATTAACTTGAGGGTGATCTGTTAGTTATGTGCGTTGTTTGTCTGTGACAATTAGTGTATGATTCACTATGACTCTTTTCCGCTTTTTGATGATATAACTGTTTTCTTATCCCCTATGTTTCTGTATTCTTGTGGGTTACTTTACTTACATTAGAAGACCCGATGGAGGATTATGTTGATGAGGAGCTGGACGGAGCTCTGTATGAAACGGAGGTTGCTGAGGAATTGGATGGAACTCCTTACGAACCAGACGCTGGAGGTCGAGCCGTGATCCATGACGAGTAGAGTATAGATAGTATGACCATTGTGTCTAAGAAGGAGTATTTTTATATATTTCTGTTAAGTATGGCTTTTATTTTAAGTTTATGCCTGTGACGGATCTTACTGAGAGGATTCCCTCAACGGTGTTTTGATAATGTAATAAATAAACAAGTGTGTATTTATATATATTACAACCTTGGTGTGTTTAATTTACAGAAGTTATATGATTATTTAAATAAAGTTTTAATTTTTACGTACTTTTCACGCTAAGCGCGAGATTAAGAAATTAATTAATAAGGTTTTAAGCTAATAAAACACTGGGACACAATTGGGTGTCTCAAATGTCAACCAACTTGACCTTAATGCTTTTAGACGCATTCAACCAAGACGCTTCTTTGGTGACTATGAAGTGGAATCTTATACCATTCACAATTTCGTGATTGACATCCCAGCTGAATCTGGATATGAGCAAGCCACTCAAGCTTCACGCCACAAGAGCACGGCCAGCTCGTGCAGAAGGCTACACGAGCCAACCGGCCACCCGCCACCGCTCAAGAGCGTACGGTGACCAACCAACCACCAGGACCCTCACAATGCTCAGAAGGACAACATTTGTCTACTATGAGAGGACTATTCTGGAATTAACAAATGAGAATCGCGTAACAATGTTATTAGAACATCTCCACAGCCCCAACACTTATTCTGTTCAGTAGTTGTTGCTTTGTTAAATTTCAGTGTAATTTTCCTTTCCTTAAACTCGATGTAATGTTTTGTTTAATGAATGAAATTATAAATGAACCCCGTTTATTCATTCTTATTCATGAGAAATTTAACAGGTTTCAAGTCCAATGACATCTGAACTATGAATATTAATTTTGCTTTTCATTGATAAAAATACATAGGGCAAATTGTAGAAAGATATTAAGGCAGTGCAGTACAGTGAGACTGCCAACTTCATCAAAGTTTCACCTGTTCTTGCAGTTGGTCCTGTGAAGAGAGCCATGACAAGAATTAGCACTGTGCACTTAAGGGAAGGGAAATGAACTAGATAGGATTATGCAGTGTAAACAAAAGGTGGTAGTCTGTTAAAACAGAAAGAGGTAACCGATCATTAAGAAATCAATCAATTGAATGCTTAAAGAGACATAAGAATTAAAAAACAAAATCAAGTCTTAATCGTGGGATTATTTTACTAAACTACCCTTGTTAAATTTCTAGCAAATTAATTATTCCACTTTATCATGTCCATTCAATCACTTATGAAGGACCAAGATTTTTTCACCAAAATTGACACTTAAATGAAGCAGAGGGAGTATAAGGCAAGATTTCTGCACCAATGGATACAGGATTGATTGAACTATACCAACAAAGAAGAGAGTTGCCCCTTTTCTGAAGAAAGTGAAAGATTTAAGATCAAGTTGAAGCAATTATTTTCTTGCTAGAAAAACGGTAGCATCTATATTTTTTTCAAATGTAGCTTGTGCTGGTTTCCCTTAATTTTGAATTTCTGGGATCATCTGTTCAGCAAGACTAATATTTTAGAAAATACCACATAAGTCAAGTGACCATCTTCTTAGGGTCTGTAAATTTGCCCTGCTATCTAAGTAATTGATTTTGAGATGTTTGATAAAGCCATACCAGTTTACAAACAAAGACTAAAAAACATATTAACCAAAAGATAAAAGGATTGAAATAAACATGGATCATTTAGAGGTACAAAGACTGATAAATATGATAGCATAGGGGCCATTGTTTACTTCAATCAATGTTATGCAGAAATTTATAGACTCGCTACACTAACTTGTAGCCAGGACCTCTGTCACAGGTATATCCATTGCCAAACAGTAATGTTTTGTTTTATCATCTATAAATTAGTTCATAAAGGATGAAACAGAACACTCAGACGTATTCTTATGGAATCTCCACTTTCATAGCCCCCTAACTTGAGTAGCATGTATTACCATCTTTCAATGTAATATTCTATAATAAGCATGCGAAAGAACTGAATGAAGATTCCAATTGATGTGGAAGAAAGAACGAGAAAACAAAATGCAATGTAGAAATAAACAATTAGAAGTAACACAAACCTGTGTCACAAAGAAAGCATGGAATCCATATGGAACTCTATGAGGCAATTCAACAACTGCAACAGGATCTGCTGACATTGTTTTTGCATCGATGACATGCACGGATGATTTTCTGCAGTGTGGTAATGTATATTCATAGACATTAAAAGAAAGCCATGTCATCGTAATTAATATAGAGAAAGCTGGCCGTTACAGTCACAGTTCAAGGTGATTACAATTCATGCATATAAAAATATTTTTGTAAGTAAATGCTTGGCATGCGTAGAGGAAAGTTACCTAGTATTCTCATCATGTACAAAAAAGATCAGGTATCCATCATCTTCTTCAGAACCGGTGCCAGGGACACACGGGACATAAATAGCCTCAGAACCAAACCTCCCTGGTCCTAAGTCATAGATACCCTGAACATTTCCTCCAACTTCAAGCTTTGTTTTTCCAGAATCCGGTTTGGCATGCAAATCAAATTTAATGATCCCAGTAACTTTTGCAATGCTGTCTAATATGGTACCATATACATATCGCTGCTTCCTGATTTTGAAAATGAAAGTAAATAAGGTGATGGAAGACAAGCATAAACTGTTACTATTTTGACTCCATCTTAGAAGATAAATTTGGATAGTAGCACTGTCATATTTATTTTCTAATAAGCATTTAAGAAAAACAAATGTGACTACATAAATTACAACTATCAAATCGAAGGATGATTAAGATAGACAAATTACAAGTTCAGTATATAGACTACCATAAATTTTCTTAACATGGACAACAAACTTACCTGCCAGTGTAGCTTTCATTCACCCGAGGAAAATCTACAGCAGATGCTGATAGTTTCTTTTGAGAAGCTTCACCAGTCTTCATGTTAAATCTCATTTCATACCTGAAAAAAGTAGCCAGTATATATAAACAAAGAGCAACCCTACAGTAAAAATTGTTCCATTAATTCATATGTCTTTTTACAGCTCATTTGAGAAATTTTCAAGCTTTTCCTTGACAGCTCCGCTGACCATGTCCAAATCTGGATTCTCAATGCGGCATGTGGTCAGAACCACTTCATCCTCCTCCTCCCATGCATTGGCTAGAGGGGGGAAAAGAAAAAGTAAAAGTCATACAGAAGGTTACAATGGACAAGTCAATCAGCATTAAAGAATTCAAAGCACAATTGAAGCTTGGTTTCATATTAAAAAATGTATGTATATTACATTGCTCCTATTATCTCATACAGTGGTTTGCATGTTACTGCAAGGTGTTTTAATCTTCCTCATCACTATGATTCACAAAACTAGACTTTCCTATAAGTTGGCAGGAAAATCCACCATACTGGACTCGCTAAAATTTTGTTATCGAGCACTTCAATTTTATGGACCATTGATTTTTTACTGAATCATCACTGCAGAATATCAATCAAAATTTTAAATTAAGGAAAAACGAAAACAAATAAACACACCATTGTGGAATATGAAGCAGTTTGGAAGTTCAAACCATCTAATATGCTTCTCATCCTTAGCATACCGAGGTAGAACACCAAAACGAGCTTTCTTGGTTGAATCAAATGAGAATATTAGTGTGTTTTTCTTCACCATGTCCTGCAAAATGGATTTCAATCAACAATGCAAGATTCATTAATTGTCATCAGTCATCAATTGATGCACAAAGTCAATAGACTAAATACCATTAAAACATTCTAGGTACAACCCCCTCCTTCCACATGAAAAGAAGCTCACCAAAAAAAAAATACGAAATCACATTGCCGGCACCCACGATGTGCACTGTAACAGTAAAATTCACATATGGAATTCCTTCCACGGAATCCACATTATGCATTTTTTTTTAAAGATGTTACACCAAAAGGCAAAACAATAGTGTAAATAACCAATAATCAGAAGTTTAAGTTGTTAGGTACAAGCCTATAAATTACTTTTATATCTAATAGTAATATGTCCCCTCGTACAAAAGCCTTTTAAAGCACAGTATACAACAACCAAGCCTTATCCCACTAGGTGGGGTCGGCTACATGGATCATACGGCGCCATAATGTTCTATCATGAATCATGTTAATAGTTAAATCATTAGCCTCCAAATCTTTCTTAATAGTTTCTCCTATAGTTTTTCTTGGCCTACCTCTGCCTCTAGCTATTGGGTTGCCCTCCACTTGGTCCACTCTCCTTACTACAGAATCTAAAGGTCTCCTCCATACATGCCCAAACCACCTAAGTCGAGATTCAACCATCTTTTCTACAATAGGTGCTACCCCAACTCTCTCTCTAATGCTATCATTCCTAATCCTATCACGTCTAGTTTTTCCGCTCATCCAAATGCAACATTCTCATCTCTCGCTACATTGATTTTACTCTCGTGTTGGTTTTTTACCGCCAACACTCCGTCCCATACAACATCGCCGGTCTAATAGTTGTACGGTAAAATTTTCCCTTTAGCTTAAGAGGTACCTTTTTATCACACAAAAAACCCGAAGCCTTCCTCCATTTCGACCACCCTGATTGAATCCGATGGTTTACATCTCCCTCAGTTTCTCCGTCATTTTGTATAATAGACCCAAGATATTTAAACCGTGTGACTTGTGGTATGTTGTGGTCTCCAACTTTCACCTCTAAGCTAGAGGTGTTTCGCCTTTTGCTAAACTTACATTCCATATACTCCGTCTTGCTTCTACTCAAGCGGAAGCCATGTGCTTCTAAAGCTTGTCTCCAAGTCTCCAACCTTCCATTTATATCATCTCTCGACTCTCCAACTAGGACTATATCGTCTGCGAAAAGCATGCATCGCGGTGCTGGCTCTTGAATGTGCTCCGTAAGCACATCCAAGACCAAGGTAAAAAGATAGGGGCTTAAAGCTAACCCCTGGTGCAGACCTATGGTTATTGGGAAATCTTTTGTGGCTCCACCCTGCGTTCTCACACTAGTCGTGGCCCCCTCATACATATCCTTGATAGCTCGAATATAGGCAATCCGAACACCTTTCTTTTCTAGGGCTTTCCACAAAACCTCTCTTGGCACCCTATCATACACTTTCTCCAAATCAATGAAGGTAATGTGTAAATCTTTTTGATCCCTTCGATATTGTTCCATCACTCGTCGTAGCAAGTAAATTGCTTCCATGGTCGACCTCCCGGGCATAAAACCAAATTGGTTGTCGGTGATTTTGGTTTCTTTTCTTAGTCTCCGTTCTAGCACCCTTTTCCATAGCTTCATAGTATGACTCATAAGCTTAATCCCCCTATAATTTGCGCAATTTTGTATATCTCCCTTGTTCTTGTAAATCGGAACTAAAGTGCTTCTCCTCCATTCGTCCGACATTTTCTTTGACCTCATAATCTCGTTAAAAAACTTCGTGAGCCAACTAATGCCTCTATTTCCTAGACTCTTCCATACCTCCACAGGTATATTGTCCGGTCCAACTGCCTTGCCATTGTTCATCCTTCTCAAAGCTTCTTTTACCTCATGCTCTTGGATTCTACGATAAAAAGTGTAATTTTGGTCCTCCTCTCTGATGTCAAGCACCTGTGAGCATAATAAAACTTCAAATCCTTCATTAAATAACTTGTGGAAATAATTCTTCCATCTATCTTTAATATCTTGTTCCTTAACCAAAACTTTACCTTCTTCATCCTTAATACACTTCACTTAGTCCAAGTCTCTTGTTTTTCTTTCCCTATTTTTAGCAAGCCTATAAATAGATTTCTCACCATCTTTGGTGCCTAAGGATTGGTACAACCCGTCAAAAGCTTTAGTTCTAGCTTCGCTCACTGCCTTCTTGGTCTCTTTTTTGGCCACCTTATAATTTTCCCAATTTTCAGCATTTCTACATAAAGACCAAGCTTTAAAACATTCCCTTTTAACCCGAACCTTAGCTTGCACACTTTCATCCCACCACCAGGATTCTTTACCCTTAGGTCCGAATCCTCTTGATTCACCAAGTGTCTCTATAGCTACCTTCCTAATCCCCTTGGCCATCTTGTCCCGCGTATCATTTGCACTTCCATTTGCCTCCCAAAACCCTCCCTTCAAAACCTTGTGTTGGAAAATCCTTTGTTTTTCACCCTTCAGTTGCCACCACTTGATCCTTGAAACCTTTTCGTGGCTTCTTCTCTTCACACTCCTTTTAACTCTTACATCCATGACCAAGACTCTATGTTGGGTAGTCAAGCTCTCTCCAGGTATGACTTTACAGTCCAAGCAAATCTTTCTATCCGATCTCCTAATAAGAAAAAAATATATTTGAGAGCTTGTCACCCCACTTTTGTACGTGATAAGATGCTCCTCACGTTTCTTAAAACACGTATTGGCTATAGTAAGATCGAAGGCAGATGAAAAGTCCAAAATAGACTCGCCCTCACCATTTACCTCCCCTAGGCCATATCCCCCATGCAAACCGTCGTAACCTCTAGGTGCCCTCCCTACATGTCCATTTAGATCACCTCCTAAGAAAATCTTTTCACCTAGCGGTATTTCCTGAATTAGGCCTTCTAAATCCTCCCAAAATTTTACCTTGAAGTGTTCTTCTAACCCTACCTGAGGTGCGTAAGCACTAATCACATTAAAGGTGTCTTGTTCCACTACAAATTTTAGGGCAATGATCCTATCTCCAACCCTTTTTACATCCACAATATCATTCTTCCAATATTTATCCACAATTATGCCCACCCCATTTCTCGATTTTACTTTGCCAGTGTACCAAAGCTTAAAACCCGAAGAGTCTAATTCCTTTGTCTTTTCTCCCACCCACTTAGTTTTTTGTAGGCACATGAAATTGATCATCCTCCTAATCATAGTGTCAACTATTTCCATTGATTTACCTGTAAGTGTGCCTATATTCCAAGTTTCAAAGCGAATCCTACTCTCGTAAGCTAGCTTCTTTACCCACACTCGTTCACAAAAATGTGGGAACCCTTGCTTATTTTTCACTACATCCAGGCGGCGATGCAGCGGCCCTTGCTCTTTTGACACTGTACTCGAGCTATACAGCGTGTTGCTTCTGGGCAACGACCTAGCATTAGCATTATTACGTCGTTGATCCATGTCATAGAGATTTGACTAAGTTTTACGTTGGCTGTCGATGGCCTAACACAACCCTCTCTTTTTATCCGGGCTTGGGACCGGCTATGTTTAGCTTTGTCACAAAGCACAACATAGGCAGGATTTTTTAAAGCACAGTATGTGGTGCAAAATTATAATTAAGAGAATGGGGGCAGAAAAGATTGATCTTCAGACCACTTGGTTAGAACGACTCTAGTACCATTTCAATAACCAAATATCCCAAAAATTTTAGCTGTTAGGCGTTGGCATAGGAATATTTTAAAAAAAATCTCTCACATGTGGGAAAGCAAAGAATTATCTCTCATTTATAATAAATAAGATGGGGTTCAGAAACTCAATACCAAGCTTGGTGTTGTTGAACTATATAATAAACAAATTAACCTTTTGCAAGATAATAAGAACAGAGAGACCTGCAATACCTTTGGCCTAAAATACAGAGGAAGGTCCATGAATATTGCATAATTCTCTGTGATGGCAAAGTCATGCATCATGATGGGTTCGGATACTGTTATGGGTACAGGATCATGCATATAGCCATCCTTTGAAATTACTCTGTATGTGATATATGGTGGTGTATGCGAATAGCCAAATGTAAACATCTCGCCTGCATACACGATATTTATTGGTTGGAATAACTATTCCATTCAATCAGTCAACTTAATTACATATTTTTAGATGGCTTCACCAGTAAATGGGTCGACTTTTGGATGAGCAGTGAAGGAATGGCCCAATCTTTTGTCATAATCTAGCATGCCGAGTGTCTGCAAATCACCATCTTCCAAAACTTTAATAACATCTGCAAACTCAAAATGAGACTATTTCAGTCCTACACTAGAAGAGAGAAAATACAGATATAACTAGTTGAGTCCTCTGATAAGACCAAGTCACTATTTGGACTGCTGTTACTCTCCGTTAGAAAGAAAAAACCCTCACTGCTCAGAAAATACATGATGGCAGAAGGACACACCAGATGAAGTTTTTCAACCCCTTTGTTCTATTCAGTCAATGGCCTTTCTCTCACAAAAGTAAAACAGATAGGAATTGTACTTACATGGTTTATCTGCTTCTGAGAGTGCTAGAAGCTTCCCGTGGTGATAGACAATAGCTGTATTAGCTGGCAGAAGTTAGAGTATGAGCACAAGTTAGTTTCAGCACTTACAAGAGCTAAATATTCACAGTAAAAAAAAATCATAAAATTATTTAACCAAAACATGTGCAATCAGAAAGACTGAGTATCAGGTAATGCATTCTCCATTCTTTCCAGAAAAAGAAAATGAAGGGTTACTTTAAAAAACGAAAGATGAATCAGATGTTTGTAATATACTTTGTAAGTACGAATACTAAACAGAAGCCCAGACATAAAGTAACACTCATGTAATCTTCAAATTTGAACACAGATTCGATAGCACTATTTACCTGTTGCAGTTCCATAAGAAACATCCAGAACTTTCAATTTAGCTCTTAACATTTGCACGTTAACCATTAACAGTCCAAATAGACCCTTGAGATCTCCTATCTGAAAATGAAATATGAGAAGCTACAATTGTCTTGGGAATCTAAAACAAACAGTTCTAAGACTGGTAAATTTTTCACTAAGTTCCTCCATATTCGCTTTCTTTTTAGGAAGGTTGCTGGAAATGGAATAGTAGATCTTTTCTCCATTCAGTGCACCACAAAATTATGGGTACTGGCAAAGATGTAAGTGAGAATAAATAAGGAAGTAACCGGTGACACTAACCATGCAGCATATATGCCAATTGAAAGTTAACTTCTTGAAGTTTGCAATCAAAAAAATATATATTAAAAAGATTCATGTTATGTTTCTGAAATTTAAATTCAAAATTGTATTAGTATTTACTATATAAACATAGATGGGCCTAATTTGGTTTCATGTTTCTAGTTTTTTGGTGTTAAGTTTTTTAAAGGATGGTAGGTTGCTCCATTCCAAGGTCGGAGCATGCCGCAAGACTGAGCGAGCGCTAGCAAGCTCATAAAAGTGAAAAACATAATGATCATTGACAGTATCAGAAGCACAATTGCATTGACCAAAGAGTTTAGTTCAAATAGTTCAGTAAAACAGATACAGAAAACACTGATAAAAAATAAGTTTGCAATGTGGCTTCTCTGATCATGTATAATTAACAACAAATTGGACCCAAAAAGAAGAAAAGAAATAAAAACTACTACAATACTTTTCATTCTTCAGGGTTCCATAATAATCTGTCCTGTTATATGACTTACGACCACAAGTGGGTTTGAGCCGCACAATAAAACAGTCAATCACTTATTTAAACATGTTCTTCAGGAAATAGTACATACAGCAATAGACAAAAGATTAAAAAGTTATTCAACATAATATTACACCTTCATGAATTTGGAGCCTCCAAAGTATTCTTCTTGTTTAAGACGAGAAGTTCTCACAAAACGGGAAACATATGTAGCTTTTCCATCTTTGATACGCAAACCATGGATCATTCTGCAATTCAGTGATACATAGATCAATATTGGAGGACTAGATACCAAAACTATGAACTCTGTATAATGTCATTGACCACCCAAAATTTAAGAGAATCACATTAACTGTATTATTTCCACTGCGATGACCTGCTGAAATTCAAAAGTAAATGTATAATTTGAAATGGTGTTTAATTCACAAAACAAAATAAAAAAGAACCATAATCTTTACACCAAACTCTTTGTTATCTGGAATCCAATATTATTCAGGCTTAATCAAGTTATTTGACCCTGTATTTTTACTCCATGTTCATTTTAGTCCCTACTTTTCAGTTTGTCAATTTTACTCCCTCAATTTACCAATTACATCCAATATTATCCTTATGGCGAACCTCCATCCAAATTGTTCAGTCAAATTGTGATGCGTCATGTTTATTTTATTTTTTTCTAAGACTACTATATCAATAATCATTTGATACATCACTACTTAACTAAATAACTTGGATGAGCAATTGTCAAAGTAAGGACTACAATAAAAATCAAGTAAAACATAAGGATAAAGAACCTATTAACATATTATTTAAAATAAAAATCCCTGGAAAACTTCTGAAGGATATATCAAAAATAAATTAAAATAAATTTCAAAATTAACCATACCATAATCATGCTTGCATGCAGTTCAAAATAGAAAAGAGTAGCCACAATTTGTTTAATCATCTGAAATGTCACAGATTCACAGCATGTGAGAAAGATGCACTCCTATGAACTTTGAAGAATCGTGATCAAGATATAATTACTGCCTTATTGAATTACTGGTAGTACTAGTGATTAACTGAGTGTGTAGACCTTCATTTTCTATCATTCCACTCATAAATCATTGTTATAGTTAACTCAATGAGTACCTTAGAAAGTAATGAAATATAGAAAAATAAATACAACAGAAAGAAATAAAGATGCGGGAAACCTTAAAAAGTATTCAGAAGAATGCAAATATTTATATCCCAGAGAATCTGGTTATGCAGTTCCAACAGAACTGGGGTCACAGTTAGGAATTACACTGTGATCACTGATCCAAATTGACCTTATGTTAGATTAATGCCCACATATTTTTAGATGTCAATGAAAATGGATAATCGAAATGCAAAACAAAACATTCAGCCAAAGAAAAAAATATATATTTTGATTAAAGTTTAATGCTCATCAATATTCCCTAGCTTTTGAAATAATAAGATCCAGCAAATAGAGCATTCACCCTTTCCGTTCTAGAATCAAATGTAGCCACTCTAGTGACATGAAAAGTTATTCTTTAACAAACTTAAAAGAAATATACGTTTGTGCAAAGGATGAGAAGTACATACCCATCTCCATCAAACCTGCAAAAACAGTGAAGGAAAACATGGTATAAGCTTAAAAATTCCATACTAAGAGGTCATTTTTTAAATACAGATAAACCAAAAAGGCTTCATGTTAAAATATCAAACCTTCCAGTTAAAAGTAAATATGGAAAAAAGAACATCTCTATATTGATAAAGCTATATGGATCACTAACAAGATATGTATTTTCCAAGAAGATGTGCATTGTAGCTCATAATATATGGTTCAAAGCATATAAAAAAAAACTTTACCAGTGATATCCAGCCACAGGAGGAAACTTTGGATTAGGTCCCACCCTGACAAACTCTCCATTCAAGCAATCCTGCAATACACTTTGAATGGTATGTCATGAAGGAATTGATATTGCACAAAAATGTTCTAATTGTATTTGTACGTCAGTGAAAAGCAATGGTGATAATTTTCAAGGACGAAAGCCAAAAAAAAAAAAAAAAAAAACCCAAAATAGATCATAGAACATTTTCTGGCTAGTAAACCACAACAAGATACGTGTATTTGAATCTGAGGTAAAAAGTAAGATAACACAAGTGATGCTAGAAAAGGTTTTAAATCTGGTCGCGCAACCATAATTGAGGGCATGATGTTGCAGTTTTGGTATTCTCTGGAACTGTATGGCACCCGCAATTGTTCGCAATAACAAAAAACGCAATGCCATCGTAACCGTGACCGCGAATGCATTTTGAAACCTTGGCTAGAATAATCAAAGGATAGGCTAAGTTTTCTTATAATCATCATGAGACCTCTGTCATTGAAACAACTAAAACACCACATGTCAAATTCAATTAAACACCACAACAGATGATGCACACATAACATAAACACGTAATCTAAAATGCCAATTGTTACTGCTACTAACCGGGAGGTATCCTCTAACAGGAAGATCCTTAATGGGAGGGGTCTCATCAGGAACAGGAGCAAAATTGCCAGCAAGGTAGTGATGGGGCAGTGAAGAATCGTACATAAACTTCACCACCAGCTTCTCCAATAAATCAATCACTTTTGAAGTGAACCCTTTGCTGGGTTTTGGTTCCACCTTCACTATTCCACTGATTTTCTTCTCATCTTCCATGGCGGGGTGGGGTGGCTCTGTCTGAAACTGCTTGATACAAACAAAGCTTTGAGCTTTGAGTAAACTATATAAACGGGTTTTGTGTGATGGAAATTAAATTGAAAAAATTATCTATGACCCATCAATTGTTTCGTTGGGCCAGCAACTGCCACGTTGTTACCACTTACCAGTCTGCAGATGCTTGGTTTTGTTCGATGAAATTTCTGCTTCTGAGTTTCTTGGCTTCTAGTGATTGGCCCACCATTTTGATAAACTCAAGGGCTTTGGAACTCTTCCAACCACACAATGACATGTGTGTTTAAATTTTTCCATACATCATCACAACATAATTGAAAATATTTTCTCCTAATTTTCAATTTTCAAATAAATCCTTTTTTTTCTAAGCATCAAATAAATCCTTTTAATTATTGATTTATTGATTAGGATCGTGATTTTAAATTGCAATCGTGTTGCAGTCTCATTTAATCAATGTGATTGTATCACAACTTGATGTGGTTCATTGAGATGTTGTGAGAACACGATCCAGAAGTTAAACTACTAATTACATGTTTGGATGTGCGGTGACACTCCGTAGACATGTAGTTTGTAAGAAGCTCCTTCCGAGTAGCTCCTGATATGAAAAGCGCTTCTCTTACTTCACACCGTAATTCCAAACATATTATAATTATATGTTTGGAATCACATCCGACTTGAACGTGACACAAGTAGAAAATAATTGTTTTTGCTTTTGATGTATTTTTAATTACACATTTGCCATTTTAATTGTGATTCGGCTTTGGATGCAATTTTCAATCATAGCTCCAAAGACACGCCAATCAGCACTCGCCTCTTTTATAAATTTCATAGTTGTAATCTAAACCCAAAATTGAATTGAGAATACACAACTCAAAACTCAATCCACATGGGAAGAATCCATGACCAATTTCCATCATTCGAGGTTGAATCCAACACTAGGTACTTGAATCTGTCTTGCAATCAAGCCCCAATTTATCCTCTTTTCTATTTTGCATTACCACAAAGTTATGCATGAGTGATGACGGTGCTTCAACTTCAAAATAATTTTGATTGGGATATACAGAAACAGAAGAGATCATCAAAACTTCAAAATTTATATACAATTTAAATTTAATTTTCTCATTCCATTCATGTCAAGTTTTTTTTAAAAGAATTCAATGACGGTAAAAATTATTTTTACATGTTAATTTATAGGTTTAATTGCACTTTTGGTCCCTCAATTTTTTTAAATGTGCGATTTTGGTCCCTCAAAAAATTTAATTGGACATTTCGTCCCTCAACTTTTTCAATTGTGCGATTTTGGTCAATCAAAAATTTAATTGCACATTTGGTCCTCTAATTTGTCGAATTGTGCAAAATCAATCATTCCCTCCATGATTAGTCAATGTGCAATTAAATTTTTTAGCTATCAAAATTGCAAATTTTTAAATTTTGAGGTATGAAATGTTTAATTAAAATTTTTGAGGGACCAAAATCGCATAATTGAAAAAGTTGAGGGACCAAAAGTGCAATTAAAATATCTTAGGGACCAAAATCGCACAATTGAAAAAGTTGATGGACCAAAAGTACAATTAAGCCTAATTTATATTCTATAAAGCCAAATGAAAAATTTCATAGAAAAAATTATGTATTTTCATAGAAAAAACTAATATTATCACATAAAATTCAATTATTTATAATACATATAATCAATATTCAATTCAATTAATTAATGAAGATGTATCAAGTTGATTTGTATACTTTGTTTGGTTTCCCAGGGTATCCTCCAAAAGTTTTTTAATTCGCCGCATTCTTAGGGTCGATCTCTGGTTTGTTCTTGAAGATATCCGTGCCATCTCATCCAAGCGCTCTTGGATAAGTTAATTTGTATACTGACATTTTATAAAATATTTTAATTCATTAATTTCTATTGTTTATTTAATTGTCTTTTGTAATATTTTTCTCACTTTATTGAGATTATTATATGACAAAATAGGTGTTAAATTAATTCTTTGCCTATTAATGAAATATAGGTATTAAAAATATATATATATTACCAAATCAAATTATTGTAAAAAAAATATTACACTTGTTATTTTACCTAAAACTGTTATATATATATATATATATATATATATATATATATATATATATATATATAATATTTTTAATATTTATAATATGAATATAAAACTGTGTACGATACCTAATAAGTTTATCATACACTCCAATTCTTTTATTATAGTATCAATAGATTGTAAAAACAAAGTATCTATAATAAATATTTTTATTTAAAAATGAAAAATGTTTGGTAAATAATAATTTTAATTTGAATAAAAAGTCAAAATACTTAATATCTCTATTAATAAAATATGACCTTTTTTCTCTATTTATTAAATTTTATTCTCTCTTCAATAAAAATAATAACCTTAAGTCGTTAAATTAAATTAACATCAATAAAATTTGATGTCAGAGTAGAGTTTGGCATCTTATGTCAAATATATCTTATTTCTCTCTCTGTCCCTCTTTAAATATACGAGTACTGGTACTGTAGTGCGATGCACATATTATATATGAAATACGAATCATATTGTTCATAATTTATATTTCAATTTAAAATATATGTATAATAAACGGAATAACGACTTTATGCATGAGTTATGTTTGAAGTGGAAAGTATAGAAAATGTAACTACATGTATTCAACAAATTATTCGGACAGAAAAGGGCAACAATTGGCACATACACGTACATGCGAAGATGTTGAACTATAATATGGAAAAAGCCTATTGAAGTTCCTAAAAAATCTAGAGATATCTAATAAGAGGGAGATATAAAACAAAATAATCAAGAAATATAATGATTTAGGAGTAACTTACTTTTGAATTCAGAAAGACTTATTTATAAACAACAATTGAGGTGATGTTGGAAATGTGACCTTCAATGACACATAAGTATCTTCATTTCACGACGGGAGGTAACCATTGGCATCGATACATAGAACTATCCATGAGAAAAAAACTGTTCGGGGAAGATAAATTCTCACGTATTTTATAGGTCCCCAACTTTTATTTATTTTCATTCCATAAAAGGAAAATAACCTTCTTCCAATCGAGGTTTGTTAGCGGTTTCAGGTATATGTGTCTCAGAGCAATGTTGATGGTGAAGATCATTGGTGTTGGGCTGGTAACTCTTCTCGTGAGTTTTATGTTAAAAGTGCTTACGAGTTAGTGTGTAACCAGTCAGACCTATCCTTTGTGGGGCCATGAAAAGAAGTTTGGCATTGGAAAGGGCCCCAGAGAACCAAAGTGTTCGTATGGTTAGTTTGTCATGAGAAGTTGCTAACTAATAAAATGCGAAGTAGGTGGAGAAGTGGTATTTCGCTCCTTTGTCCTTTGTGCTCTCATGAGGAAGAAACGGTCCTCCATGCTCTGTGGGATTGTCCATTTGCAAGCAGAGTGTGGATTCGGCTAGTTAGGTCCAGCGATATTGTAAAGTTTTACTCGAAAAATTTGCAGGAATGGGTTTCTGATAGTTTATCTGCTAGCTTTGGTATTCATGTTGATCTAACTTGGCAGGGTCTTTTTCAGGTGACGTGTAATGCCTTGCGAACTTGGAGGAATAAAGGTATCTTTGAAGGGGATTTTTTCCAGGCCTGTTGATCTAGCTAGAGAGGTGCTTACGTATGTTAGAAACATTATGGAGTCTAGGAGCCCTTCCTTCAAGCGAGCTCGAAGGTAGAGGATTACCTTGTCGAACAGTTCGTGGATTCCAATTCCAGTTGGTTGTGTAACACCCTGCTTTTCTTTAAGTGCTTTCCTTAAGCTGTTTTGTTAAGTTAGAATTGTTGGCTAAGGGCTTAGTGGGATTTTTGGCTTAAAAGTCCATTTCTGGTACATAAGCACGCCCGTGCTTAAAGTCAGATGCGTGTTTCTGATTTTAAGTTGAGTACACCCGTGCTCAACAGTGAGCACGTCCGTGCTCAATGTGCTGACCACGTCTCGGTGACGCTAAGTTAAGCACGACGGTGCTCAGTGGGGAGCATGACCGTGCTCAGGTATGGCCTATATATTATTGACACAAAATGCGAGGGTTACGATTTAACCTTATTTATGGTAGCAACATCCACCCTATTACTACGGAACTGTTCCTCCTCCCTTTCTCTTCATACTCAATCAGTTCTTTGAGTATTAGAGACCTCTTAGGGAGTTTGCTTCATCTGTGCTTGATATATATAGGTAAGGTTTTCCTTTTCGCGGTTTCCTTTCATAATATTGAATTGGGAACTAATTGTTTGTGTGTTTTGTTGATCCAAGGCTTAGTACCCGTGTAAGTCGTTCAAGGATTTGGGACCAGTTTGCTGTGAGGACCGTTTTTAGAGCTACCTTCAATCCAGGTATGGGGAGAAGGGTAGTGTATATCATAGGCATTGGGGGTAGTGTAAGGTAAAGGGGTTCCCATGAACCCGGTTTGTTGTGTATGTGTATATGATTAATATGATGGTTTGTTTGATTATGATAACATGATCTTGGTTGTTAATATGTTGTTTATATGCCCATGTTCATACTACGTTCTTGATGTTTATGTTAGTTATATGAACATGATGATATGTTGATGGTTGTTACTGGTATGATGTTGTTGGTTGAATGGTTAATACCATGATTGTGATGATAGTGTTGTTACTATGTTGATAACGACGTTTAGTCCTAGAACATGTTGCTAACTGGCTTAGGATTAGTAGAATTAATCCCTAATTTTAATCGGCTAAAATTGATATTGAACTTTTCCCAGAATAGTACTGTCGTGCATTGAGCATGGCCGTGCTGAATAGGGAGCACGCCCGTGCTCCCAATTTGAATTCTAGAAAATGGCCGCTCATTCAGCATGCCCGTGCAGCAGAGGAGCACGCCCGTGAGCTGAGCACGACCGTGCTTATAACGCCCTTCGTTACAATAATAACCCAAAATAAACATATTAAAAAATATAGGCAAAATAAAAACTGTACAGAATAAAATTGTCTAAAATAAATACCTCATAAATAATAAATAGCAATGTTAATAAATACTTACAAAATAAATTCATTTGCCTCAAAACCGGATGTCTACTAATAAACCCAACGATAAATAATAATAAAAACAGATCTAATCACAAACGGTTCCTTTTCAAGAAGATACTAACCAATCTAGAAAATAACTAAGAAAATTCACTAAGTCTTCAAGCCTCTTTAGTCTCGGTGGTGTCGTCCTCGTGCTCTGAAAACAACACTTTTAATGAGATATAGTCTCAGTGAATAAAAACAAGTTCTAAACATATTTTCGCAAATAGTGTTGTTCTCAGTCGGCGCGGTAACCGGAAAAAAAAAAATCCATGGTAACCGCTAATTTTCAAAATAATAAATATAATAGACCTCCAAAATAATAACATATAAATTAATCAATATCAAACACTTAAAACCACAAACTCATAAAATCAACAACGATCACATCTCATTACATTTAATCACATTCACCATGCAAACTCTATGCAATGTAACTCCATGAACATGACACGGTGATTTCCAGAATCACTTGACTTGACTCATTGGTTCCTAGAACCACTAAGGTCTGTGAACTAATATCCATGCAATGGCGTCCCACTGTCTTCCCTATCTCAGATGAAGGTATTTAATATTCCATCCCAGATGTGAATATTTTAATAATTTGATATCACATCCCAGATGGTGATATCTCTCATCCTATTCCCGGAATAGAATGTATACCGTCATCCATTCCCGGAAGGTGATGACCAACTCATACATAATGCAATATGTCATCCCAAATGGCTATCAAAGTTTTCAAACTTTATCTTTCAATAACGATAGCATAATATCATGCCAAGCCAACGTTATAACATCATAAAAACATGTTACAGCAACCTCAATTCATACTAAACAAGCATATTCTTAACAATAGTTAAGATTGGAAACTGACACGTACTATAATTGAATTAAAATGATTTACAATCCAATTTAATTGAAACCATGTGAATGTAAAACCATACATCACAGGGCTGATCAAAAGAAAACGTGAAGAACTTTAATTCTCTTTCAAAAAATGAACTAGCTTTGTCGAGTGAGAGAACTTCACGTCATATATATATATATATATATATATATATATATATATATATATATATATATAAACTCTTGGTTTAATCCAATGAGATTGGCTTAACAATTGTTTGCCATCAACAATTAAAGAAAGAAATGTATACGCTATAGAGCTATTTCAATGTAAATCCAAAAATTACGTCTATTAAATCAATTTATCAAACAACATCAAATATTTAAAGAACTCATATAAACCCCCCAAAATATTTTAAGAATCCCAAATCAAGAGTCAAGAACTCTAGAATATTTCAGTATAGATAAATTTATATGTAGAAATCCTAAATTAATTGTACCATGAAAGAGTAAACAAAAGTTATTTTTACTCACTTCTTAAAAAGCTTCAAAACTTGCCCAGAAGCAATCCCTCGATAAATCTCCTACCTACACTGTGACGCTACTATTCTCCCTCCGTTTCTAGCTGTGCGGCGCTGGAGTTTCAGCTTCTCTATTCTTTATTATTATTATTATTATTTTTAAGTTAAAATTCCACCCTATTTCTTATTAATATACCTGCTAGAGCCTGTGTATTCCTTTACGAGTTGTCATTGGGCTAATGGACTTAAAGCCCTGCCCTGCAACGTGCCAACCTCAATTGTGGCAAAAGCCACAATTCCATTGAATTGCAATGTGGACTTATTCACGTTAATAGAGATTTGGCTGCACCTTTTTCTTCATTTTTTTTTTAATTTTATAATCGTTAAATACTTCTAATAAATTTTTTATACTAATAGTTTTCAATACTAAATCTAATAATAAATTAATCTTTTTATTAAAATAATCATATTATACTTTTATGATGTTACATTTTCTCCCCTCCTTAAAAGAATTTCGTCCCCGAAATTATCACATCGTACCCAAACAACACAAGATTAAAAGTAATGCAACACTAAGTCATTTACTTGTGCTAAAAAAAATGGATTTTGATGTCTGACATCTTCCTCAAATTCCCAAGTAGCTTCCACTGGAGCCAACCCTTCCCAAACTTCACCAATGGGATCGTCTTGTTCCTTAGAGTTTTAGTGTTCTTGTCAATGATCTGAATAGGCCTGGGCTTAAAAATCAAATTATCCCTTAATTGTATTGACTCAAGAGCTGTCTTGTGTGAAACATCTAGTACGTACTTCCGGAGTTGAGAAAAATGGAAGACGTCATGGAGATTTGACAACTGTGGTGGAAGAGCCATTTGATAAGCAACATGCCCGACTCTCTTTAGGATTAAAAATGGACCAATGAAACAACTTTCATTGACCTTGCGACCCCTGTCTTAACATGTTCATCTTCCTAAAATTCTAAAAGCTTTCTTTTCTTGTCGGCATAACATTTTTTACCTACTCTATACACTACACATCTTTCCCTTAATTATTTGAATCCTAATGTGGTCTACTAGATTAAATCTGACCCTAGCAAGATCTTCTCACTTACTTCACACACATAAATGGGACATACATCTGCTAATCACATCATCAATATATATAGTTATTAACTATTTCACCACATAATAAGTGTACAAGTCATGACACCTTAACTATAAAACATATATTTAAAATGAAGTAAAAATATATTTATAACAACAACAACAACAACAACAATAATAATAATAATAAAATATTGCACTCAAGCATTTTTTTTCCATCCTCCTATAAATTTAATAGCTTCACTTGCATTTCATCATTATAAGCATTCTCAAAATAATAGATTTATAACAACAATTCACAAAAGAAATTGAAGTAAAGCTATACCATCTATGTTTATATCCAATAGTCTCTTATAGACTCTACACTAAATTTCTTATATTATTTACAGAACAGAAGAGTTTTATAAATAAAATAAAAACAAAGAAGGAAAGGACAAGCAATAGCATCATCATCCCACATACTAAGTCTTATCATAGCCCAAGATGATAATTTCATAAGAAAAAAAAAATAGTTCACTTTTTGCTGACAAGATTATCTTACTTAAAGAAACGTGATAAGAAAATCAAGTATAAGATTTAGTAAACCTGCAATTAAACTGTGGAGGCATTGTGCAAAAACAACTATAACAAAAAGAAAAACACTATGAATAAACACCATAGTAGTACCAAGAAATCAGTTTCATCTTGATCTTTGAGTAGGCACATACAAATAAGAAATTATTTTTTCACTTTTTGATAAGAAATAAAAGTTTGTTAGGATTAGATATGTCATTAATCTATATGGCAAACAATTCTAAGGAGCATATTAATCACGATTGATGTTTGGTCACTTGAAAAGCAATCTGGAAATTCAAGAAAAGTGATTCTCTAAGAAAATATGTAATAAAATTACAACATAATAATAAATTTTGAGCATATATATTTAGAATTTCTTTAATATAACATTCATTTTTATCCATGTCCACCAATACATCTTCTTTAAATCTTGTTACATCTTGATCATCTATACTAGTACTACTGGAAACAATAATGAATTCACATGTTACTTATTTTTGTTTATTATACAAACATACACTTTTTTTAACGGTATATTTCTTTATTGTTATTATTGGGAATTAAAGATTAAAGATACGTTTCATAATAACTTCTCTATTTTAACATAATTTTCCAAACCACGCACCAGGCACTAAGTCTATTAAAAGTTTCATGCATATCATAAATGATTTAGGGTCAAAGGAATAATGGTGTTTCTAACCTGCCACAAAATAAATATCAATATTTAATTCCAAAGATAACTCTAGAATATCTACAAGAATTATTCTTAAATCAATCACTTTTAAATTAGAACATCATACATAAGAGTCACAAAACAACGTTCATGTGTCAAACATTAACATCTTATCCTATCATATTGATGACACTTTTATTAAGAGGGAAAAAGAATATGTTCATATTTCAAGCGGCATAACTGATAGATTTCTCCTCAAATATCTTTAGAGAAAATAACAGGTTAATTTATTTTTATTTTTTTTTGAAATAGGTTACCACACATGGGAGGATTAAATAAACACTTCACCAAGCTAATAACTTATACATACATCCAACAATACATCATGATATCCATTTTCACTCTCATATATCAATAATTAGTTGGCCAAGTCATAATTCAATTTTCAGCCATTCACAATAATTTCAATTAATTATTCATTATTGATAATTATGGTAACACATATTTTCAATGATTAAGACAGGTGTTGACGTCAATATTTTCTTAAGTTCCCAGAAATTCTCTTCACACTCCTTATCCCTCTCAAAAGGTTTCTCTTTCCTAACTAACATGGTAAGGGGTAAGGCTAGTCTATATAACTGCCCTATGAACTTTTTTTTTAGTAACCCGCCAATTTTAGGAAACACGTCAAACTGTTACTTAAACTCACCCAACTTTAAAGGTGTCATCTTGCAAGGAGCTACAAATATTATTCCACTCTCTAACACTAGATCTATGCTAAACTCGACCCCTATTGAAACTTGTGCGCCACGGGTATAGTCGCTACATCATTGTTTGCCTCTATAGTAGCAGTGAATAAGAGTTTGTATACGTGAGCTCTCTAAACCAAGCGGTTATCACAAGAAACAACAAATAAAATATGGGTCGACACCGAAAGATCAAAAGACATTGGATGTGGAGCGATAAGGGCAGTTTTATCAGAGTACTTTATGACAACAAGTCTAGATGACAATAAGTCAATACCAAGAATAACATGCAATCTAAACATAGATAAAAGATCGATGGCATAAGGAATGTCCCAATGCACAAGAAAACAATTTAAACAAGCACTGAAAATAATAAGATTATCCTCCATAGAAGTAGAAACACACGTGAATCAAGGACAAACCAAAGATAGGTAACTCAAAATTTCTTCTCCTATATGAGTAGAAGAAATTCAGTCTCTTTCGGATCTAAGCTGCCTCGGAATGATTGCGGATTGTTCTTTTTGAATTCGAAAAGCTCCACGTACTAAGGGTCCTAGGTTGTCACCACTCCATTAGTGATTGACCTCTATTCCCCTTCAATTGATGGAGAGTCTATGTCTACCCTTGCGTAGCTTTGATCATACAGTACAAAGTTGCTGCAAGTGCAACATTCGTCCCTCGTCTATTAGTCGTCATAAATCTGCTCACTACCAATGAAATACTGGGTTGATCGGGTCCAATATCCCAAAGAATAACATGCGGCATCTATAACTCTAACAAGCATCCTATGCGTCCAATTTTTATTTTAGAAAAAGTCCCATTACCACAGTCCGATTTAGAATCGAACTGCTTTGATACCATAAATGCAACGCCCTTCATTAAAATAATAACCCAAAATAAAACATATTAAAAAATATAGGTAAATAAAAATTGTGCAAAATAAAATTGTCTAAAATAAATATCTCATAAATAATAAATAGCAATGTTAATAAATCCTTACAAAATAAATTCATTTGCCTCAAAACCGGATGTCTACTAATAAACTCAACGATAAATAATAAAAAAATTAGATCTAATCACAAACGGTTCTTTTTCAAGAAGATACTAACCAATCTAGAAAATAACCAAGAAAATACACAAAGTCTTCAAGCCTCTTTAGTTTCAGTGGTGTCGCCCTCGTGCTCTAAAAACAACACTTTTAATGAGATATAATCCCAGTGAATAAAAACAAGTTCTAAAAATATTTTCGCAAATAGTATTGTTCTCTAAGACACAGAACCGGAAAAAAAAATTCCATGGTACCCGCTAATTTTTAAAATAATAAATATAATAGACCTCCAAAATAATAACATATAAATTAATCAATATCAAACACTTAAAACCACAAACTCATAAAATCAACTACGGTCACATCTCATTACATTTAATCACATTCACCATGCAAACTATATGCAATGTGACTCCATGAACATGACTCGGTGATTCCCGTAATCACTTGACTTGATTCTTTGGTTCCCGTAACCGATGTGAATCCCATATCCACTAAGGTCTATGAGCTCATATCCATGCAATGGCATCCCACTGCCTTCCCCATCCCAGATGGAGGTATCTAATATTCCATCCCAGATGTGAATATTTTAATAATTTGATATCACATCCCAAATGGTGATATCTCTCATCCTCACTACAAGAATTTGTGCGACTAGCGACGGTCTTGAAGCCGTCAGAAAAATTAGCATTAGTGACGGCTTCTTCCGTCGCAAAACATAACGGTTGATGCTTAAATATTTGTGACGGCTTTTCTATTTTCCGACGACATAAGCCGTCGTAAAATTTTAGTGCTCTTTTCCACGGAAATTGAGTCGCCAATTTTAAAAAAAAGGTAATTAGCGACGGCTTAGCCGTCAGAAACTGAAACAGGGAATTTGTGACGGACAGGCCGTCGCAAAAGTGGACACCGGCAACGAGGTGTAAAGGTTTGCGACGGCATATGCCGTTGCTAGTTAATTTTTATTTGCGACGGAATTTGCGTCGGATAGACCCTCGCAAAATGTGCATAAACCCTAAGCATTCTCTCCTTCTTCCTCATTTGTTTCGGCCGTCTCTTCTTATACCGCCTCCGTCTCGACGTCTTCCACCGCCGGCCTCGCCTCCCGCTGTCGGTCAGTCCCTCACCGCCACCTCCACCGCCAGTCTCGCCTCCCGTCGGCTGGGTCGAGTCCCTCATCGCCACCTCCACCTCCCAACGTCGCCCGGTCCGTCTCCTCCACCTCCCTCCGTTTGTTTCCTGCGGCATTTTCGAGAACAACCACCACACACGGTGGTTCTTGGCCTTCCCTCTTTCTCTTAGTCTCGTCACTACCGCACCACCACCTTCATTCTCCGCAGTCCCTCTCTCGCCACCTCCACCTCCCACCGTCGCCTCCACCTCCCTCCCTTCATTTCCGGCTGCATTTTTGAGAAAAACCACCACACACGGTGGTTCTCCTGCCTTCCCTCTTTCTCTTAGTCTCTGTCACTACCACACCACCACCTTCATTCTCCGCCAGTCCTTGAAGCCGTGAACGCTGTGTGTGAGAAAAGTAAGAGGGTAAGGTTTCTGTTTGTGCATAAATTTTACTCATTTTTACATAATTAATTTTTGTTCCATATTTAATCTCATAATTGCTGCATATATTTGTTTATGAATTAGTTTTGGAGAGTCACGTTTCTCGAGAGAGTAAGAACACAACTTTGATGTTCGACAACAAGGGGAAAATAGCTTCCAAGCAAACAAAGCAAGACAAGGTGTGTTTTTTTCGTTAATTGAGAGAATGTTTGATTTTCATTTGATCATTTTTTGGGTGCAACTTGATGTGGAGATTGTAATTATTTTGGTAATATAATGCCTTTTGATAAATATGTCTATAATCTGTTTGTTGAATCACCTAATTAAATGCTTTTAGGTTGGAATGTGGTCATGTTATAGGTGTTTGGGTTAGTTTTCTTTTGATATTAATGGCTGAATTGGTGAGTAGCTTGAATCATAATCTCTTCTTGTGCTGATTGGACTATGAATTTTCTTTATTGTTTTTTGTGTATTTTTGACAGGATTGTGATTTATTAAGGATGCTTAAGCAATTGGTTGGAAGGCAATATATTTTATGTTGAGTTGATTTTGCCATGGCATGATTTTGTCTTCTTTAATAGTCTGAGTTGACGGGTTCTTTACTAACTACGTACATTCTCTGTTTGAATATAGTTGATTTCATAGGTTGAATGATATGATTACATGATGTTAGGGTGATTCTGGTTGCTTTGTTCATGCTAAAAAAATGTGCTTTTTGAAGCGGTTGATTTTAGTTGTTTTTTAATGTGTAAATATCGTGTCTTTTTAGCATGTTATTTTCATTGCAATTTCTTTAGCTCTTGACAATACTAAGATGGATGCTTTGATTGCCTTTACTGCAAATCAAACCCATTTCTCTACTTGAAAGGAAATGAGAATCATTGATTTGTGCCTAGCTATTGGTTTAATAAACTATTTAGTTCATAATTTCTTTGTTTCTTTGGCTTTATTGGGTACACACACGTTGATCCAATTGATATATTCAGTTGAAGTCTCCAAAACTAATTTGCTGCTATACTTTCACTATTCAAGCATGTTTAATACCTTATAGAATGTCGACGCTACTCTGAATGATATATATTTAGGCCTTGTGTTTTTGGGATTTTGCTGTTGTGGTGTTGATGTAGTAAGTTCAACTCGGTATAATGTTTGGGTTATTACTTTTTTGTTCTGGTGTTGATGTAGTCATGACAAATATTATGGTTATCAACATTATATTAAATGATCCTTATATCTTTCTGTTCACTTTTGCCTATATCTATTAAGTGTTTTAAGTTTTAAGTTTTTTGCCTATATTATATTAAATGATTCTTATTCTTGTAATGTTGTTTTATGTTTTGTTTCAAGTATGTTAGGGATATTATAAATTGTCTTTAACAATAAAGACTTATTTTCTAGATGAGTTGATCGTCGAGAAAAACCTTAGTTACCCGTTTGAGGTGCAATATTTTAGAGCACGTGTACTGTTACAAGTCACTGTGCTCTTGATATTGGACCTCGAATTGTCCAAGTGGGACAGTTTGAGAAAAAACATTTTCTTTCCTAGTATAATAGCTATTCATTAATTCTTATGTGATATATCTGATGAAAATTCGGTCTTACGCATTACCATTTGTTCTTTGGGTACATACTTGATTGTGATATCTCACCCTGGTCAAGTCATGTACTTGGAGACCAATGGGAAATGCTGCCGAAATTTCGTCAGATATGAGACATGAGAAGTGATGAGTAACTATTATACTAGTGTTGAAAAAGGTTTTTCTTGAATGGGATAGGGCCATACCAATTAAAGAAATGGAGCAGTTCTGCGAGTTTGCCCAAAATAGTTTTTCATTATAGTTATCTTTTTTTGGCGTAAATGCAGAGGATGGAATTTGTTCCTTTGAATCGTACTTGGATATATGATAGGGTTTATCCGCGTAGAGGGGGATTAAAACAATCTTTCTTAGATGGTGTTGAAGAATTTATTACCAAGGCAAGTCAGCAAGATACTTATAACAATGGGGGGGGGGGTGATTAGATGTCCTTGTGTGAAGTGTGACTGTAACCGAATTAAGAATGTAGACGATGTGAGGGTCGACCTGTATAAAGTTGGGTTTAGGCCTAATTACTGGATTTGGACAAATCATGGAGAAGAAATGCCGCAATTTGATTTTGGCATTGACCAGAATTGCACCGGTGGTTCAAGTAGTGGTGCAAAAGCTCGATATGGAGATCATTTTGTTTCCATGGAGGAGATGGTGTGTGACACTCTCATGATGTCTGGGTCATTTGAGTCCAATAATACAGAAGAGCCTCCTAATGTCAAGCACAATAATTTTATAATCTCCTAACAAAGGCAAATAATCCTTTGTGGGAAGGGTCCCCCGACTCGAAGTTATCGATGTGTGTTCTACTGTTGTCTGCCAAGTCCAATTGGAGCATACCCGAGTTAGGCTTGGATTTCATTGCCAAAATGGTTTTGGCCGGGACGCCTTTCAAAGGAGGATTACCCAACAATTATTATGATGCGAAGAGGTTAATGTCCAAGTTAGGATTGGAGTCCAAGAGGATTGACTGTTGTCAGAATGGGTGCATGATCAATCGGCAGCTGCTTACTCAACAAACACAGATGATGGCGCAGATAGAGATGATGGCAGCTGCACAGAGAGAGCTCATGCTGCGTTTAGGAACCAGCACCCTCACCCACGATCCGAAGCAGGACCAACACCTTCACAAAGACTCCTCACCCACACGCCCACCACCGTCCCAAACGAGGGTCATGGATGCACCAGATGACGAGGATGATCAGTCCTTTACAGATTTGTTAATGCGGGGCTATAGAGAGGGTTATTAGTTTGGGTTATTAGTTTTTTTAATATTAGATTTTATTTTGTATGATGTATGCACTCTGTCAAAACAATTTGTTTTTATTAATGAATTTCATTTATTGTTTAAAATTATTATTCATTTATCATAATATAGTCTAAATTATAATTAATATAAAAAATAACTAATGTTTATATTAATTTTGAATTTTATATTAAATATTAAGTAATTAATTATAAATAATTCATATTTTAAATAAATAATTAATAAAAAATTATTTGATTTTGGCATTGACCAGAATTGCACCGGTGGTTCAAGTAGTGGTGCAAAAGCTCGATATGGAGATCATTTTGTTTCCATGGAGGAGATGGTGTGTGACACTCTCATGATGTCTGGGTCATTTGAGTCCAATAATACAGAAGAGCCTCCTAATGCTGAAGCACAATAATTTTATAATCTCCTAACAAAGGCAAATAATCCTTTGTGGGAAGGGTCCCCCGACTCGAAGTTATCGATGTGTGTTCTACTGTTGTCTGCCAAGTCCAATTGGAGCATACCCGAGTTAGGCTTGGATTTCATTGCCAAAATGGTTTTGGCCGGGACGCCTTTCAAAGGAGGATTACCCAACAATTATTATGATGCGAAGAGGTTAATGTCCAAGTTAGGATTGGAGTCCAGGAGGATTGACTGTTGTCAGAATGGGTGCATGATCAATCGGCAATGCTTACTCAACAAACACGAGATGATGGCGCGAGATAGAGATGATGGCAGCCTGCACGGAGAGAGCTCATGCTGCGTTTAGGAACCAGCACCCCTCGCCCACGATCGCAAGCAGGACCAACACCTTCACAAAGACCCCTCACCACACCCACCACCGTCCCACTGAGGGTCATAGATGCACCGGTGACGAGGATGATCAGTCCTTTACAGATTTGTTAATGCGGGGCTATAGAGAGGGTTATTAGTTTGGGTTATTAGTTTTTTTAATATTAGATTTTATTTTGTATGATGTATGCACTCTGTCAAAACAATTTGTTTTTATTAATGAATTTCATTTATTGTTTAAAATTATTATTCATTTATCATAATATAGTCTAAATTATAATTAATATAAAAAATAACTAATGTTTATATTAATTTTGAATTTTATATTAAATATTAAGTAATTAATTATAAATAATTCATATTTTAAATAAATAATTAATAAAAAATTAGTTAATTAAATTATTTAGTTTTATAAAAATGTGTTGCAATTTGCGACGGCCATGCCGTCGCTATTGTTTGATAATTTGCGATGGCCATGCCGCCGCTACTTTATGTTGATTTGCGACGGTCAGGCCGTCGCTAATTTCTATAATTTGTGAGGGTCACGCCGTCACTAATTTCCTATAATTTGTGACGGCTAGACCGTCACTAATTAACGACGGTCATTTAAAAAACCCGTCAAAAAGCGTTTGTGACGACCCAATATGTGATGGATTTATGGCCGTCGCAAATCCGTCAGAAACATGTGTTTTGCAACGGATTTAAGTTGTTTGCGACGGCCTTTGGTCCTCGCTAAATTCAATTTTTCTTGTAGTGCCTATTCCTAGAATAGAATGTATACCGTCATCTCTTCCCGAAAGGTGATGACCAACTCATGCATAATGCAATATGTCATCCCAGATGGCTATCAAAGTTTTCAAACTTTATCTTTCAATAACAATAGCATAATATCATGCCAAGCCAACATTATAACATCATAAAAACATGTTACAGCAACCTCAATTCATACTAAACAAGCATATTCTTAACAATAATTAAGATTGGAAACTGACACGTACTATAACTGAATTAAAATGATTTATAATCCAATTTAATTGAAACCATGTGAATGTAAAACCATACATCGCAGGACTGATCAAAAGAAAACGTGAAGAACTTTAATTCTCTTTCAAAAAATGAACTAGCTTTGTCGAGTGAGAGAACTTCACGTCACATATATATATATATATAAACTCTTGGTTTAATCCAATGAGATTGACTTAGCAATTGTTTGCCATCAACAATTAAAGAAAGAAATGTATGTGCTATTGAGCTATTTCAATGTAAATCCAAAAAACATCTATTAAATCAATTTATCAAACAACATCACATATTTAAAGAACTCATATAAACCCCCCAATCCCAAATCAAGAGTCAAGAACTCTAGAATATTTCAGTATTTCAGAATAGATAAATTTATATGTAGAAATCCTAAATTAATTGTACCATGAAACAATCCCTCGATAAATCTCCTACCTACACTGTGACGCTACTATTCTCCCTCTGCTTCTAGCTGTGCGGCGTTGGAGTTTCAGCTTCTCTATTCCTTATTATTATTATTTTTAAGTTAAAATTCCACCCTATTTCTTATTAATATACCTGCTAGAGCCTGTGTATTCCTTTACGAGTTGTCATTGGGCTAATGGCCTTAAAGTCCCCGCCCGCAACGTGCCAACCTCAATTGTGGCAAAAGCCACAATTCGATCGAAGTGCAATGTGGGCTTATTCACGTTAATAGAGATTCGACTGTACCTTTTTCTTCATTTTTTTTTATCTTTTATAATCTTTAAACACTTCTAATAAATTTTGTATACTAATATTTTTCAATACTAAACCTCATAATAACTTAATCTTTTTATTAAAATAATCATATTGTACTTTTAGGATGTTACATTGCTCAAAAGGAAGCACGACCGTGCTCCACTTAAGTGACATCATGCCCGTGCTGGGGTTAAGCACGACCATGTTGGGTTAAGCACGGTCGTGCTCATCCCTCTGGACCGAATCTGAGATTAAGGACTTAAACAGGGGTTTTTAACCCCAATCTCCCCCAACGATGATGATGACATAATTAATTTATCTTTTGGTTAGATCATTTGATTGGTGATTAATTAAGATGGTTAAGTCGGTAATCGTTGGGTTACCGCACGTTGATGAGTTGTACCTTGGTGCTTTTTAGCCAAGGGAACCTTGACCCCGCGGTTTGGGTCTAAGGTGCTGTTGATGTTGTACCTTGGTGATCGAGAGTTTACTCCAAGGGGGCCTTGACCCGGTTGGGTCTATGGTGTTGCGGTTGATTCCGCTAAGGGTTTAAGTGTTGCGATCGATTCCTCTACAGTCGATTTCGCTGAAGTCTTTTGTTGATTCCGTCGAAGCAAAGGAGGTGGCGGTTGCCCATTGTTTGCTGTATGCTGCATGCATCATCAGAGATGTTGTTGTTGGTGGATGTTCGACATAGGGGAGGTCGTCCTAATGTACGACGATATGGTCATCCACGATAGGTTACCCAAGGTTTGGTAACTGTGCGCCCCCGTGACGAGGCATTCGTTGGTTTGATGCGTTGGCTATCCAAGGAGTAGATTCTCCAGCGTTGAGTAGATTTTTAATGTGGATATTTAACTCCGAAGTCGTTCATCCCGAGTTAGTGTGGATCCACATGCATGTTGGAGTAGTGTTGCATTGCGCTGCATAGCATACTTGGTTAATATGATGTTGATTGGATGTTTATATATATCTATATATTGATGTATGTTATGATGATGATATGCTGTATGTTTTACCTTGCTTCCTATCTCCATGCCATATATGTTTATATGATTCTTACTCCCCTCTTTCTGTTTGTTTGTTTGGGTTGATTAATTGGCATCTTGCAGAGGATGAGGAGCATTCTGGAGAGGAGTGACTTTGAGGAGCCACCACCCATAGTTAGGGTATTTCCTTGTTAGTTATGTTGACAAGTGAATCCAAACACCGAGGGGGGGGGGGGGGGATTGTGATTTTCGAAAACTTGGTAAAATTGAAACCTTTTCTTTTGTTAAAAATACTTGTTGAAAGGAGTTAATAAAATCACGTGCAAGTAAAAGCGGTTTACGAAAAACAAAGCTGAAAGTAAAGAGTTAAGGGTAAGAAGATAGACACGGCGATGTATCCTGGTTCGGCCACAGACCACCCACGTGGCCTACGTCCAGTGATCAGCCGCTGGCTAGCCTAGTTTTATAACTAGAAAAACCTTGGCTTTGTGCTAATTTTATATCATTTTCGCCCAAATTAGACTTGATTGTCTTTAAGCAGCATTTTGAGTCTGTAAAGTATTTTTAGGTTAATTTAGCTAATTTAGAGTTAAATAAAGCACTTATGTTATTTTCTGTTTTCAGGTTAATAAAAGGAAATAATTATGGAGCTTTCGCCCCGCGAGAAGACATTCGCCTCGCGAACCTGAAGGTGACTGTGCCAGAAAATTTGCAATCCTCTCTGTGTCGCCCCGCGAACACCTGACTCGCCTCGCGAGACTGAAGACCAGAAAGCATGACTTTTCCATTCCTCACCACGCGATCCGTTCTTCGCCTCGCGAGAATATCAAACGTTGAAGACTGTTCGTAATATTCGCCTCGCGAGACAGTGTTCGCCTCGCGAGTCCGCGGAATCCAGAAGTTGTATATAAGCCTGTTTGAAGGCAGAACTGTTAGCTAGTTTTTTTAGTCAGTTAGTCAGAGTATTTAGTCTTTTGTTTTCTCTTTAGTTTATTGTTTTGCCTTTGTAATGGAGAGCTAGTCTCCTAGGATTAGTCTACTTAATTGGTTTCCATTGATACTTGAGGTTCTGTGATTCCTGTTTTGTATGCTTTTCTCTTTTCAATACTATGCTATATATTTCTGTTTGCTTAATTCAGGAGTGTATAGTGTTGTGTTGATTTGTTTCGGTGATGTTATGTTCCTATACATAATCGCATTTGCTTAATTCGCGTGTGTTCGTTCATGTTCGCTTAGTTCATGAGTGCTTAACCCCGTTTGCTTAATTCGGGAATAGGGACATATATCTGTAGTAGTGGTTTCACTTGTAAATTGTTGCTACAATCGGGAGGGGATTAGAATCTGCTTAGGGCTTGGAATTTACATGAACCGATGATAGTTGGGAAATTGAGAACAATAGATTAATCGTCTTTAGCTAATTGTTAATCTCTTAAACTGCTCTGTTTTCATTGCTCTTTTTGTTTTGTTTTCTTACTTGCATTCAATCCAAACCCCCCAATTTTGATTTATTTTCTATTAACAACAACACCCAAGAGTCCTTGAGAGACGATACTCGAGTTGTCGCTCCCTATCTACATTATTTTGTAAATCGCTCGCTTTTTGGCGCGTGGCGACAGCACGACCAAAAATTGGCACTGTTGCCGGGGACTCTTGTTGTTATTAACAGATAAAAAAAAATCTCTTTGCTGAATTAGTTTTGGCTGCTTTGTCTGGTTATGAATCTTAATACTGCTATGGATAATTTTCTGTTTGGTGATATGCCTAATGTTTATTATGAGCCACCACCATGCATATATTATCCTGACTTTAGTAACCCACCACCATGCATAAATTATCCTAACTTTTCTGGAAGTTATGAGTTTAGCAGTGATTTTGACATGTTTGGAGTGAACAATTATCCTAGCCAAGTGACCACCTCTGCACTTTCTGGACCTTCACTAGAGGACCTGTTCAAGCAAATGACTGCACAGATAACTGCACAAATGGCAGAGAACAATCAACGGATGGAACAACAAAATCTTGAATCCCAACAGAGGATAGAAGCTGAATCTCAGAAGTTGGCCATTCAAATTAATCACATTGTCGCCACCTCGACTGCACTGCTAACTCAACGTCCCCTTGAAGAACATGCAGATTCACAGATAGTTATTCTTGAAGATACTTCTGATGATAATTTTGATAATGTTTCTGTTGATGAATTGTGTGTTGAATCTTCAGATATTCATACCTCCCCTGATTCTATCTATTATACTTCATGTCCTGATTGTACTGACACTGCTTTGTGTGTAGCATGTTTTGAAAGGTATGAAGAGCAAAACGTCCATATGGAACAGGAAACATATGAGGTTGAGGGACCTGTTCACATAGAAAATGAGGATCAGGAGGACATCTGCTTCACCAAGCTTGAGGATGATGAAGAACCTTTGGAAGTAGATGATTTAATTAATTCAAATGCATGTGTTGAGAGTGATGGGATTGATGAATTGTGTGCTGAAAGTCCAGACATTCAGACCTTTACTAATTCAGTTTCTTTTACTACATGTACTGATTGTACTGACACTAACCCGTGTGCTGTTTGTGCTGAGTTTCTTGATTCTATTTTGCAGGGTGATAGTGAGAGTGATGCTGTTTGCTCAGCCGAAGTTCCAAATATACCATCCATTGAGCAGTCACCCTCCTTAGAGCTCAAGCCACTTCCAGACATTCAGACCCTTTCTGATTCAGTTTATTTTACCATATGTACTAACTCTACTAACACTAACCTTTCTGTGGTGTGTGCTGAGATTTCTGCAGGTGTAACAGATGATGAATCTGGTACTTCAGTGGATGAAAATTGTGCAGAAGTTGAAGCAGCACCTGAGACCCCAGCTACCTGTCTGCCACCTCCCACTGTGGAACAACCGGTGATGGAGTTCAAGCCTCTGGATCATGCACCCTTGGATATGAAGACAATATGACCAGTCCAAGAGGTTGAATCCCACTTTTACTGGGAGGACTTTATGGACAAAGTTGAGAAAGAGGTCAACTGTGACCCGAAGGGGGGTGAGAAGTCCGCCGCACTGAGCGGAGGTACCATGATTATCAGGCGCCCGCTCTCATATTTATGCTGTAGGCCATGGGATCCGGGAGGATCAAATCGTACTTTGAGCATTCCGTGGCCCCTGTATCACAGACAGTGGGATCCTGGTGGAACCGCCCCAATGAGTTTTTCTGAACCTTGCTCTTTTTAATTTTCTTTTCCTTGCTTTATTTCTGTTTTGTTTTCAATAAAGCTCCTGAATAATTTGAGAAGATCAGGAATATGTTTGTTGAGTCTCGTGTCGGCAAGCTTGATTGGATTTTAGTTGAATTTACACAGATTGATTGCATGAATTATGTATGCTGATTCCCCCTAGTATTAAAATTTGAAAATTTGATCCCCATGTGATTGAAAACTAAACTTTGAGATTTTGTTATGATAGCATGATTTATGATAAGTTTGGGGTGATAGGATGCACACACTAGGGATAGAATCTCAGTCAAACAATTTGCAAAAATGTCCAGGTGAGGATTTGAGCCTCCAACATGTTTTTAAACTGTGAGAATCACTTTTCAAGTTGCACTTTCCCGAATTTGCTTGAATCTCTTTATGGTTTGCATGTTTATGTGTTTGCTTCAAATGATTTAGGCACTTTCTTTGTAAATAACTACTTAGCCTAAAATAACCATCCCTAATGCATGTTCCCTAGTTAGCCCCTTTGAGCCTAATTAGCCTGTTAATTCTTGTTGACCTTATGTTACAAGCCGTAAAATCTAGAAAAACCATGTTAACCCGATCTTAGGATTAGGAGAGCATGGAAGCTTAGCAAAGAGAAGGTTTGTAAGAAACTAAGTTTGGGGTGGCTACGAGGTGTGATGTGTTGTTTGGGATTGAGAAAAATAAAAAAAAATATAATAAAAAGGTTGGAGCCAAAAGGAAAAAAAAAGAAAAGAAAAAAAAAAAGAAAGAAAGAGGCTATTTGAATAAAAGGCTGTAGTCACCCAAGGCAAAAAGAAGAATGAGAAAAGGAACTTGAGTGGAATTTCAATGTTTTGAAGTGTTTCATGCTCTCTTAGTTCCTAGGGACTTCAGCCTAGTTCCTTTGTATATCCTACCCTTAGCCAGACCCCATTACAACCCATGAAAGACCTTCTGATGTCGCATGCATGTTTTCTGTGGGAATCATTTTGAGATGAAAATCAAATTTATGGGAAGTGCTCTTGAAGGTGAAACTTGAGTGAAATGTTGTTAGCCTGACAAAAACTGAGAGATTGAGTGAATACTAAATTCCCTTGTGAGGAAGGCAGTTGTTTGAATTTGGTGATCTCCCTCTTGTGTGTAACTTGGATCCCCTGCTTAGATTAATGATTGTTTGAATGATGAAATTCTCAATTGTTTAGAATAAATGCATGTGGGGATTACTTTGTTTGAAAGGGTGGAACATTGAGGAAAAATTATTTTGATAAATTGCTTGAAATCTGTGCAAAGTTGATTGCATCCTTAAGCTTGCCATGTTTTGAGTCTTTCTAAGTTTCTGAGTTTTAGTTTACTTAGGGACAAGCAAAGTTTAAGTTTGGGGTATTTTGATCAGCCGCTGGCTAGCCTAGTTTTATAACTAGAAAAACCTTGGCTTTGTGCTAATTTTATATCATTTTCGCCCAAATTAGACTTGATTGTCTTTAAGCAGCATTTTGAGTCTGTAAAGTATTTTTAGGTTAATTTAGCTAATTTAGAGTTAAATAAAGCACTTATGTTATTTTCTGTTTTCAGGTTAATAAAAGGAAATAATTATGGAGCTTTCGCCCCGCGAGAAGACATTCGCCTCGCGAACCTGAAGGTGACTGTGCCAGAAAATTTGCAATCCTCTCTGTGTCGCCCCGCGAACACCTGACTCGCCTCGCGAGACTGAAGACCATAAAGCATGACTTTTCCATTCCTCGCCACGCGAGCCGTTCTTCGCCTCGCGAGAATATCAAACGTTGAAGACTGTTCGTAATATTCGACTCGCGAGACAGTGTTCGCCTCGCGAGTCCGCGGAATCCAGAAGTTGTATATAAGCCTGTTTGAAGGCAGAACTGTTAGCTAGTTTTTTTAGTCAGTTAGTCAGAGTATTTAGTCTTTTGTTTTCTCTTTAGTTTATTGTTTTGCCTTTGTAATGGAGAGCTAGTCTCCTAGGATTAGTCTACTGTAATTGGTTTCCATTGATACTTGAGGTTCTGTGATTCCTGTTTTGTATGCTTTTCTCTTTTCAATACTATGCTATATATTTCTGTTTGCTTAATTTAGGAGTGTATAGTGTTGTGTTGATTTGTTTCGGTGATGTTATGTTCCTATACATAATCGCGTTTGCTTAATTCGCGTGTGTTCGTTCATGTTCGGTTAGTTCATGAGTGCTTAACCCCGTTTGCTTAATTCGGGAATAGGGACATATATATGTAGTAGTGGTTTCGCTTGTAAATTGTTGCTACAACCGGGAGGGGATTAGAATCTGCTTAGGGCTTGGAATTTACATGAATCGATGATAGTTGGGAAATCGAGAACAGTAGATTAATCCTCTTTAGCTAATTGTTAATCTCTTAAACTGCTCTGTTTTCATTGATCTGTTTTGTTTTGTTTTCTTAATTGCATTCAATCCAAACCCTCCAATTTTGATTTATTTTCTGTTAACAACAACACCTAAGAGTCCTTGAGAGACGATACTCGAGTTGTCACTCCCTATCTACATTATTTTGTAAATCGCTCGCTTTTTGGCGCGTGGCGACAGCGCGACCATCCAGTCCCCAAGGCAATACCACCAAGGACTTTCAATCAATCCTTAGCTTTTATAACAGGCGCAACTAGAACCTTTGCAACGAAACTCTTCACAGACCAAGGACAGTACGATTCCCTAGTCATAGAGTCTCAAAACGTGAGATAACGACCCACAAAAGTTTACCAAAAAGGTTACAAACAGAAAGCACTCAAAAGTGCAGATATAAAACAAATTGAAGCTCAGTTACAATCACCTATATGGTGTGTATATCTCTCTCAAGTAGTAGATTGATATGCAAGTGTAAGAGTATGAGAGTGATAAGAGTTTTGTTCAAGAGTATAGAAAGCTTAGAGAAGATGATTAGAAAATAGTTTAGGTGTAATATGTTTTGTTCTTCTTCTCTGCCAAAAAGACCAATATATAACTCATTGAAAATTAGGTCAAAAACTCTTGAACGATACATAATCGATTATTAGAAAAGCATAATCGATTATTTTAACCAAAGTCAAAAGGCGCATGAAGAAACAGTCACGTCATAATCGATTACATGTTCTCGGTTTAAAAGCTCAGACTGAATCAACTATGCATAATCGATTAACCTAATCGATTATGAAGCCTCTGACTTTTGTTCAGAAAAGTAATAATCGATTTTTACCAAACCATAATTGATTATAGTTCAAATTTCAAATTCAACGGCTAAGACAAAATCATATCTCCAATAAAGTCCATTTAAGCCATTTAAAAGCTGAGTTTAAAATGTGTTAAAAATATACATACTCGATTATGATAGTTTAAATTTTTAACTTTGAACAGGCAACAACTCTAATATTTAATGACTCAATTAAGCATAATCAAGAGCTAAATAATCGATTACCATAATCGATTATCCCTGTTCGAATTTTGAATTTCAAAAACCTGACAGCTCTGTTTATTTGGAAATCTTTTAAGCATAATTAGGAGCTGAATAATCGATTATTCTCATTGTAAAATGGTTTTTAAAAAACTTTGAAGTTCTTTTGAGGTCTTAAAAAGATATGGTAAATTTAAGTTCTAAGACCTTTTTCAAAAGCAGATTTTGTGTGTGTGTGTATGATTTGATTTTACTTTTAAGAGACACACACCCATTTACACAATTTCTAAAACAAACAATACAAATAAGAAAATTTCTTTTTTTACCCCCTAGATTGTTTGCTTAGTCCAAACCATGCTTTTTGCAGTTTGATCCTTTGTGCTTTGGATATTGCATGTTGGTCCTTTCCACGCTTTTTGTAATTTGACCCTTTTAGCTTTGCCTTTTTGCGTGTTGGTCCTTGGACTTGAAATTCCCATTTTGCTCATCATCAAAACTAAATTACCTGTCAAGGTATATATCTACAAGTTAGTTTTGTTCAGTTGTATTCCGAGGATATTTTCCGGAATGGTTGTACCAGCTCTGAATTGTGACATCGGGGTTGGGTTATGTTTATGCTATATGTTGTTTATCTTTTGGTTTATTTGTTTTAAACTTGTTTTATTTTCCGTGTTTTGAGAACTCGTTCATGTGGGACCTTTCTACCCATGGGCAAATGTTTTATTTTATCCAGTAACTGCATGTTTCGTTTTATATCTTTATCTTTAAATTGCTTTATAATATGCGGGGTAGCAAGGTGTCACATTTAGTGGTATCAGAGCATGTCTGTCCTATCAGGCCGTGGTATGAGTCTGTTGTGAGTCTATTTTGTGCTCTAGTTTGAATTGCCTATACTTGTTATAGACAATGAAGCTTTAAGTTAGTTGCCTGTAGCTTTTACCCGCTTAAGTATATGTATCTAAGAGTTGCATTGGACGTGTACGAGAACTCGTGGCAGGTAGAGGATGCAACGACCAGGCAATTACGGACCCGTTGGCACTTCTTGCCAATGCTATCGGACTGGTCAATCATAACAAAAATAATGGTGGGCTAGCCGAGTTTCAAGGATTGGACAACTTTCAGAGGAACAACCCTTCGTCGGTCAAGGAAGCATATAATCCGGAATGAGCTTTGCTATGGTTAAGGGAGACTGAGAAGATCTTCCGAGCTATGGATTGTAATGATCAGCAGAAGCTCATCTTTGCTACCTTCATGTTGACTAAAGAGGCTGAGCATTGGTGGGACAACTGCAGGCAGAGGATGTAAGCTAAGGGCACAGAAGTTACATGGGTTGTGTTCAGGCAGAGGTTTCTAGAGAAGTACTTTCCAGCGGATATCAAGGACAAGAAAGAGATGGAGTTCTTATCCTTGCGGTAGGGTTCGTTGTCAGTTGGCGAGTATGCAACCAAGTTTGATGAGCTGGTGAGGTACTACCCTCCTTATTAGCATGAGACAGATGACCGTTCCAAGTGCATCAAGTTTGAAGCTGGACTTCGACCTGAGATCAAGCAGGCCATCAACTACCAAGAGATCAGGGTCTTCCCGATTCTGGTCAACAAGTGCAGGATTTACGAGGATGCTAGTCAGTTCAGAGTTACCGAGGGATCAGATAGTCAGAGTGGCAAGAGGATTGATCAGGGAGATGAGGGTAAGCAGCGATATGCTCCAACCGGCGGGACTTCAAGCAGAGTGGCGGGAAGCCATAGTTTCAGCAGGAAAGGTTTAGGGGCGGGTTCTCTAATGCCACTAAGACTATGAAGTGTGGTAAGTGCGGGGCACCGGATCATTACTCATCCCAGTGCAAGGAGCCAGCTATGATTTGCTTCAGGTGTGGCAAGTCTGGTCATATCAGCGGCGAGTGTGAAGGATCAAAGACCGAGCCTCCCAGCGCTAGCAAGAATCAGAAGTCCCAGGCCAACAAACCGAAGACCACTAGAAGAGTCTTTACTCTTAGTGGAGCCGAAGCCTCCGAGTCTGATGACTTGATCCAAGGTACATGTTTTATTGATGGAACTCGATTAACTGTATTGTATGATTCGGGTGCTACTCGCTCTTTCATATCGCATGATAGGATCAGAAGTCTTAAATTGTCTGTTACCTTTCTTGAGTTTGATTTGCTTGTGTCTACACCTACAAATAAACCTGTTTCCACATCTTATGCATGCAAGAAATGTCATATTGTCATCGATGGTAAAACCTTTGTTGTCGATCTTGTATGTTTACCCTTGAAAGATCTTGATATCATTCTTGGCATGGACTGGTTATCTTCCAACCACGTCCTTCTGAACTGTTTTGATAAAACCTTGGTTTTTGGAACTCCAACGGAGTCTAAGAATCCGAACCTTCTCTCTGCCAGCCAAGTTCAAGTTTCGATGAAAGACGAAGTCCAAGTGTATATGATGATAGCTTCTCTGGGAGTAGAGAGCAGCCCTCCCGATGTCGGCAGCTTGCCTGTTGTGCGGGACTTTCCTGAAGTGTTCCCAGGGGATATTTATAACTTAACCCCAGAGAGAGATGTTGAGTTCACCATAGACTTAGTGCCTGGCATCGGGCCAATCTCCGTAGCACCCTATAGAATGTCTCCTCTAGAGTTAGCTAAGTTGAAAGAGCAGTTAGAGGACCTGATGAAGAAGCAGTTCATCAGGTCCAGTGTGTCTCCGTGGGGAGAACCCGTGTTGTTGGAGAAGAAGAAGGATGGTAGTATGAGGTTGTGTGTCGACTATTGGCAGCTCAACAAAGTGACCATAAAGATTCGGTATCCCCTCCCTAGGATTGATGATCTCATGGACCAGTTGATGGGCGCTTGCATCTTTTCTAAGATAGATTTGAGGTCAGGGTACCATCAGATTCAGGTTAAGTCTGAGGACATTCCGAAGACAGTGTTCAGGACGAGATATGGTCATTATGAGTACTTGGTTATGCCCTTTGGTGTGACCAATGCTCCTGCGGTCTTCATGGACTACATGAAGGAGACCTTCCTCCCTTATTTGGATAAGTTTGTGGTGGTGTTTATATATGACATCTTAGTGTACTCCAAGAGCAAGGAGGAACATGAGGAACACCTGAGGGTTGTCTTGCAGACCCTTAGGGAGAAGCAGTTGTACGCTAAGTTGTCCAAGTGTGAGTTCTGGTTAGAGGAAGTGGGCTTCTTAGGATATGTCATATATAAGGGTGGCATAGCATTGGACCCAGCTAAAGTAGAGACGGTGTTCCAGTGGGAAGTGCCAAAGTCTGTAACTGAGATTAGGAGTTTCTTGGGGTTAGCCGGGTATTATAGGCGGTTCATTGAAGATTTCTCTAAGATAGCTTTACCCTTAAACCGTATCACCAAGAAGGGACAATTGTTTGTGTGGGACTCTAAGTGTGAAGAGAGTTTCCAAACCCTTAAGAATAGGTTGACATCAACACTAGTGTTAGTTTTTCCAGATCCTAGTGATCCCTTCATAGTTTACTGCGATGCTTCTAAACAAGGGTTAAGTGGTGTGTTGATACAGAATGGTAAGGTAGTTGCTTATGCTTCCAGGCAGTTGAAAACCAATGAGAAAAACTACCCTACCCATGACCTAGAGTTTGGAGCTATGGTTTTTATCTTAAAGATCTGAAGGCATTACCTTTACGAGGCGAGGTTTGAGGTCTTTAGTGATCACAAGAGTTTGAGGTATCTCTTTGATCAAAATGAGTTGAATATGAGGCAGCGTAGGTGGATGGGGTTCTTAAAGGATTATGACTTCGAGCTGACCTATCACCCAAGGAAGGCCAATGTGGTGGCCGATGCCTTGAGTAGGAAAACCTTGCACGTCTCCTCTTTGATGAGTATTAGGCTTGGTACCTTGAAGGTTACCCCTAAGAGTATTAGGCTTGGTACCTTGAAGGTTACCAACAGCTTGATGGATCGGATTAGAGAGTGTCAGAAGTTAGACAAGTTTCTCTTAGACCAGTGAGAATTGCTCGCTCAAGGTAGAGACCTTAGTTCCAAGGATGGAAGTAATAGGGTCCTGAGGTTTAAGGACAGAGTGTGCATACCAGATGTTCTTGAGCTTAGGAAGTTGATCCTTGAGCAAGGACATAGGAGTGGGTTAAGTGTGCACCCATGTGCCACCAAGATGTATTGGGACCTTAAGAGGATGCTTTGGTGGCCTAGGATGAAAAGGATGTAGCTGAGTTTGTGTATGCGTGCCTAGTTTGTCAAAAAGCCAAGATAGAACACCAAAAGCCATCAGGTAAGTTGCAACCTTTGAGTATCCCAGAATGGATATGGGTTAGCATCTCCATGGATTTTGTGTTTGGACTCCCTAGGACTCCATCTGGTTTTGAAGCTATATGGGTTATTGTGGATAGATTGAAGTCTGCCCATTTCATCCCGATGAACCTGGAGAATCCTTTAGATAAGTTAGCCAAGCCGTACATCAAAGAGATAGTTAGGCTTCATTGTGTACCCTCTAGCATAGTATTAGATAGAGACCTGAGGTTTACCTCTAGGTTCTGGGAGAGTTTGCAGCATGCTTTAGGGACAAAGCTTAGGCTTAGTTCAGCTTATCACCCACAGACTGATGGCCAGTCTGAAAGAACCATCCAGTCCTTAGAGGACATGTTGAGGGCATGTGTGTTAGAACAATCTGGTAGTTGGGACAAGTTTTTGCCCTGATAGAGTTCACCTACAACAACAACTTCCATTCCAGTATTGGGATCACACCTTATGAGGCTCTTTATGGGAGGAGATATAGGACACCTTTGTGTTGAAGTGAACCTAGTGATAGTGTGGTGCTAAGGCAAGAGATAGTCCAGGAAACAACAGAAAAGATCAGGTTGGTTCAGGAAAGGATAAGAGTTGCACAGAGTAGGCAAAAGAGAAATCATGATAAAATGAGGAAGACGCTCGAATTCCAGGAAGGTGATCATGTATTCTTAAGAGTGTAGCACCCTTCTCGAGTGCTACATCGTACGTGACATTTTAAGGTCGAACAGTAAGTTAATTAAAATTGGCTATAAAAGAATGGGGTAATTTTTTTTCTTTTTTTTAAGTCGTAAATATAAAAACTTTGATTCAAGTGAATGGACAATAAAATATTCCATTACCCTTTTTAGGGTTGTAAGTTCGAAAATCATTTACACAAGACCCAACCCGGCTCATAAACAAAATCATTGAATACACAGATCCAGTATAGAGATATGGAGATGCAGCTCCTAAAATATAAGATACTTGGAGTCGCATCTCCATAAACAGTAACATTAATTCCCAGACATACCAAGCTGGCCAAACTAAAATAGAAAATACAGTCCTCTCTCGTACATTGTGAGAAGGATAAACCTAACTGACGAGATCTAGTGTAAACTCTATTTGAGTCCACTGTCGACGTCGTCACAAAAGTCTCCACTAGAGTCACTACAAAAGTAACTCTCAGACTAAACCATTTCCCTTTCTAAGGAAAACTATAACTTACAAACTAATGAGTATTATGCCTGTCTCAAGAAAAGAAAAGTTAGGCATAACTGAAACCCTAATGCCATCTCCTCGAACCCTCTAAAGTCTCGAAGAAGTCCAATAGAAGCTACGCCATAACGTTTGCATGCTCGAACCTCGATCTCTATGATGAATCAGTCAAGCGTCATCCTGACGTCTTAATCTATTGTTTTAAATCTTTTAATTTTATTTTTTTTATATTTTTTTAAAAAAAATCATTTTAAAAAAAATCATTTTTTTTACGTTTTCCTTGATTTTTTTGATTTTTTTTCCAAATAATTTTTTTTGCCAATACTTTTTTTTTTGTATACACTAACAGTGTAAAGCTTTTTTACACTGTCGATCAATCATAAATTGGCAAACAGTAAAAGTACAGTTGTCATATTGTTGATATTTTAATTTTTATATACTTATATATATATATATATATATGTTAATATTTTCAGGTTCGAACCGAATCAAATCAAACCAATTTTAATTGGATCAGATATTGTTAATGACTTTTTAAAGTTTATAATTTTTTTTGTTTTTAAATAATTTTAGCCAGGAAAGGTAGCTAGCAAAGCTACAACGTTTTTCGAAAAAGTTTAGGGTCGTAAGACTGGATCCAATATTCGATGAATTTGAAAATCCAAACCAACCAATTAAATTGGTTCTTTTTTTTTGTGCACGGCTCCGGATTTAACCAAACCTAATGTTCATTAATTCGGTTATTTTGGAACCGAACCAATTACTATATTTTAATATTTATATATATCTTATTATTCAATATGTATATCAATTTACCAATTAACGGCTTTTCTTCTACTGTTCCTGTAACATTAGAAGGAGTTGTCAACCGGTGGATTATTTGGGATTATTTAAATTTATTTATTTTCTTAAAATATATTCTTTAAAATATTTTTTTAAATTTTTTTCCCGAATTAGTCTTTTTCCAATTTACTTTTTTTTAAAATGTTTATTTTTATAATTGACTTTTTAAAAATAATTTTTATTCTAATTAATTTTATTTTTCTAATTTTTTGAATATTTTCTCTAATTTTTATTTTCCTAATTTTTCTAAATATTTTTTAAATACTTTTTTAAAATTTATTTTCCATTTTTTTTCTAATTTACATTTTTCTAATAATTTTTAAATATATTTTTTATTAATTAATTTTCAATATTGTTTTAAATATTTTTTTTCTAATTAATATAAATTTTATTATATAATTAATTTTATTTTTGTAATATTTTAAATATATTTTTTCCTAATAATTTTTTTTCCTAATTTTTTTTAGATATTTGTTTTCATAATTTGTTTTTTCTAATTATACAAATTTTTTTAAATAATTATACAAAAATATATTTAATAAAATTTTAAAAAATTAATTATAAAGATAAATATTTTAAAAAAAGTAAATTAGAAAAAAATTATAAATTTTATTTTAGAATAAAAGATGGAGAGCAATTTTTACTGTACATACACGTGTCAGCACCGGTATTTTTTGCAATTTTTTATATTTTATTTTATAAATTTTTTTAAAATTTTTATTACGTTTATTTTTACATTTTTTTATTATAAATAACTTTTTTAAAACAATTTTATTTTTTCATTTTTTTTATTTTTTTATGTTTTCCTTAAATTTTAAATTTTTTTCCTAATAATTTTTTTTGCTAATTATTTTTTAAAAATTTATTTGTATATACTGTTAGTGTAAAGTTTAATTACACTATCGACCAATTATAAATTGACAAACAGTAAATTAGTATTGTCATGTTCTTGATGTTTTAATATATATATATATATATATATATATATATATATATATATTAATAGTTTCCGGTTCGAACCGAATCAAACCAAACCAATTTTATTTGTTCGGATATTGTTATGACTTTTTAAAGTTTCTAATTTTTTTGTTTTTAAATATTTTTAGCTAGTAAAGGTAGCAAAACTATCTTGTTCTTCGAATAAGTTTAGGGTCGTACTGAACCAACAAACTAAATTGGTTCGTTTTTTTTTCTTTTTTATGCACGGCTCCAAATTGAAGCAAACACAATGGTCATTAATTCGGTTATTTTGGAACTGAACCAATTACTATATTTTAATATTTTTATATATCTTATTATTCAATATGTATATTTCTTTATGAATTATAACTTTTCTTCTATTGTTCATGTAACAGTAGTAGAAATTGTCAACCGATGTACTATTTTGGATTATTTAAATTTATTTATCTTTTAAACATATATTCTTTATAATATAATTTTTTTTTAAAAAGTAAATTTTTTCTAATTTTATTTTTATAATTCATGTTTTATAAATATTTTTGTTTTCTAATTAATTTTATTATTCTAATTTTTTTTAATTGTTATATACCTAATTTTTTAAAATATTTTTAAATACTTTTTTATAATTAATTTTTTCCTAATTTTTTAAAAAAGGAATTTTTTTCTAATTTACTTTTATATTTTTTATAATTTTTTAAAATATATTTTTCCTATTTTTTTAAATACTTGTTAAATATATATATATTTCTAATTAATTTAATTATTCTTCTATAATTTATTTTTTTAAGATAATTTAAATATATTTTTTCCTAATTATTTTTTAATAATTTATAAAAAAAAAATATATATATATTAATTAACTTAATTTTTCTTTGATAATCAATATTTTCCCTAATTTATTTTCTAACTATTTTTAGAATTATATTTTTCCTAATTTATTTTTTCCTTTTAAATAATTTTTATTATCATTTTTTTTCTAATTTTTGTAAATATTTATTTTCCTAATTAAAAAAATAAGAAAAATAAATATAATTATTAAAATTATTTAAAATAAATAGAAAAATATATATTTAAAATTTTTTTAAAAATTTATTTATAAAGATAAATATTTAGAAAAATTAAATTATGGAAAAATTATTAATTTTATTGTTGCAAATTTTTTAAATATATTTATTTTCAAATTATTCTTTTCCTATTTTTTCTTATTTTATTTTTCTTATTAAATAAATTTTTTATAATTATTTAAAATATTTATTTATAAATACTTTTTTTCCTACTTTTTTAATTAGTTTTTTACTAATTAGTTTTTTTCCTAGTTTTTTTTACTAATTTTTTTTAAAAATATATTTTTTCAGCTTTTTTTCTAATTTTTTTTGTTAATAATTTTTTTTAAAGCCACATCCTTGCCTTTGTTTTTTCTATTTTAAATAATAAATCTATATCTATATTGATTGATAAGGGTAAATTCTGATTTTAGTGTAGCACAATAATGCAATGCACATGTTAAGCTATGGAGTATTTTTATTATTATTTTATTTATTTTTCTAAAATTTATATATTTTTTGTTTTAAAATATTACAAACCGGTAAAGGTATATTGTTTTGAGAGACAAACACGACAATCTATGTATTAACATAAATAGAGGCAGAGCTAATCATATTTTGTATTTTTTTTGATACATCTTTGCCTTTAGTTTTCTATTTTAAATAATAAATCTATATCTATACTAATTAATAACGAGAAGTGCTGATTTTAGTCCAGCACAATGGTGCAAGCCACATGTCAAGTGATGATTTTTTTTATATTTTCTAAATTTATATATTTTTTTGTTTTAAAATATTTACAAACCGATAAAGGTACAATGTTTTGGGAGTCAAACACGACAATCTCTGAATTGACATAAATAGAGGCATAACTATTCATATTTTGTAATCTATTTTTTTCTACATCCTTGCCTTTGTTTTTTCTATTTTAAATAATAAATCTATATCTATAATAATTAATTAGGGGGAATTGTTGATTTTCTAATAAAGGGACACGTTTCAGCACCACATGATTTAAAAGGTTTAGTTGATTATTAGTAATAATCAAAGAGAAACACTTAACACATAATGTTATATTACGTATTGTAATATCATTTTAAAATAAAAATAATATTTAATTATTTGCAGTCAAATTATAGATAAAATTGTTTCAAGGTTTTTGCTGATCACTTCTCTCTATAAATAAAAAGCCTTGGAGATGAACGAGTACCACCATTATGGGTGGAAAGGAAATATTGAAAGCAAAGTGTGAAATAAGTAAAGAAAATATTTGACATAATGGACTTAATTTGGGATAATGGAAAAAAAGTTTGGTACATATAGAGGCACAATGACAACAATACTATCAATAATAACAGTAATTGATGACCCGTGCATTGTACGGGTGCAAAACTACTAGTAATAACTTATTTATTTTGAATTTTTTTAAAATAACCACTATGTTTGGAAATAAAATAAAAATCTAAACTGGTTCGTTCTCGGGTCAAAATTAAGTTTTCTGATCACTAAAATCTTACTGTCAGTTAAAACGCAGACCGGGTTTCGTCTGATTTTTAAACCTAAATTTTTACTGTAACCTTATACCATAAGGTAGAGTAAAATTATGATTTTATTTTATTAAAAATCATTTTCTAGATCTAATATAAAAATTACAAATAATTAAAATTCTACCGATAATTGAAAACAGTAAAAACAGCAAAACAGTAAAAACAAGGTGTTACAATACTACCCCTCTAAAAAGAATTTCGTCCGCGAAATTAACTTGTATAAGGAAAACAAGCACGAACATCGTTTCTTGAAACGTGACGTGAATTATTTCCGAGATTAGACCGTTGCTCTGACTTATACTATATTCGCTAAAACTCCTGATACAACAATTCAGGGAAACCCCTATTTAAACTCTCAAGACTCGAAGCACACCCGAATGATTCAAATGTCAATAGAATAAAATATACGAACTTCCGATAGATTTGGAAATTTAATTGATACCAAACTTTGACTTCTATTTTCGGTGGCGATTCTAACACGCCAACGGTAAATAAAAACTTGGAATTCGAACAAGAATTTTTCAGGAAAATAATTCTCTAAACTTTACTCTCACAAAAAAGAATAAAGTAGAACAAATAGAAAAACAAAGAATATTCTCATATGTGAAAAAGTTCTTTAATAGATTCCTGAATGTAAAGTGCCTGGACGGTACAGTTTTACAAACATGACTCTAATAAAGCTACTCTTCCCACAATAACTCCCTTCGAAGGAAAAATCTTTGAAGGCAGTGATTCTCTTTCTTTCCAAGAGTCTAAGGCTCAAGTCAAACTTACTCTTGGTTTTTAAGAAAACCATAGTAAAAGAATTTACGAGTTTCTCCACCTGAAGTAACTCCAACTTGTTTATGTCAATAACAGAATGAATTGACAAAATTTTCATCTGCCAAAAAAAAATTATAACTCTTTTCCCACACATTCAGATCTTGAGAAGATCAACACTTATCCCTCAAAGCTAGAAACTGTAGGAGTTTCCATTACAAGATTGCTTTCCCTTTTTCGAACTTTAGATCTTCCTCTATCTCTTTATAGTTTTGTTCATCATTGAAATCCTCCAAATACAACTCCTTAAACTTAATAAGTTCTTCAAACTTAGCGGAATACGTGCTAATCGTCATGTCACCTTGTCCTTGCTGCAGAACTCGATCTCCTTCTTATGACCTGTTTCAGTGGAACATACTTCTCTAGAAATCTACTCCGAAACACATCCCAAATAATCACTCTCTGTTTTACCACTAACAGCTGGTGGATTTCTTCCCACCAAAATTCAGCATCTCCTACCAACAGAATTGCCGCACAAGCTACCTTCCAATGATCAGGGTACTCCATAGTTTGCAAGTTCCTTCCTATTTCCGTAATCCAAAGCTCTGCTTTCTCTGGATTAAGCTCACCATCAAATTGAGGTAGGTTACTACAGCAGAACTCGGCTAGTCCTCGCCTCTCAGCAATCTCCTCATTATGTCGGGTCACAGTTTCTGCTAGCTCCCTCAGGACTTGTACAGTCGTAACCACATCTTTGGGATCCTTGATTGCTGAATCAGGTCTACTCGTTCCCGGACTAACCATGATTTTCTAATAAAAGCATAGTACTCAGAATTAGAAAGAAATCAATACATCAAAATCTATCCAATATTATTCCTCCTTAGGAATAACAATGAAATATCAACAAACAATGTTGAATCCATTCGGAACAACGTCACAAAGAACATAAATACATCTAAGGATAGACTAAAGTCATTATCCTTCCAAACATTGGTTCACCATTGAACCAAAAACACAAAACAACACAAGACACAACTAGAGAAAACACAACACAAACGACAACAGACTTAAACCCCAAACCCAAAAGACTCTGCCAGCTCTGATACCAAAAATTGTAACACCCTTCTCGAGTGCTACATCGTATGTGACATTTTAAGGCCAAAGAGTAGGTTAATTAAAATTGGCTATAAAAGAATGGGGTAATTTTTTTTCTTTTCGCAAGTCACAAATATAAAAACATTGATTCAAGTGAGTGGACAATAAAATATTCCATTACCCTTTTTAGGGTTGTAAGTTCGAAAATCATTTACACAAGACCCAACCCGACTCATAAACAAAATCATTGAATACACAGATCCAGTATAAAGATATGGAGACGCAGCTCCTAAAATGTAAGATACTTGGAGTCGCAGCTCCATAAACAGTAACATTAATTCCCAGACATACCCAGCTGGCCAAACTAAAATAGAAAATACAATCCTCTCTCGTACATTGTGAGAAAGATAAACCCAACTGACGAGATCTAGTGTAAACTCTATTTGAGTCCACCGCCGATGTCGTCACAAAAGTCTCTACTAGAGTCACTACAAAAGTAACTCTCAGACTAAATCATTTCCCTTTCTAAGGTAAACTATAACTTACGAACTAGTAACTATTATGCCTATCTCAAGAAAATAAAGGTTAGGCATAACTGAAACCCCAATGCCATCTCCTTGAACCCTCTAGAGTCTGGAAGAAGTCCAATAGAAGTTCCATCATAACGTTCACATGCTCGAACCTCGATCTCTATGATGAATCAGTCAAGCGTCATCCTGACGTCTCAATCTTCTCAAAAGAATACACATAGCACATAGCCAGCCGACATAGGCAAAATAAAATGAGGAGGTGAGATTCCATTTATCTTACACATAAGGCAGACATGCATTGATACGACTCATAGGTACATAATACAACAAGACTATATTCCTTTTATCTCCCATTTTAATTATGCAACTCAAAACTCCAATAATATAATATACCAAACTCGACGGTAAGCTTATCAAGCATACCAAACACGGTTTGTCCATCGGAGGGCAGGAACAGAGAGAAACTGATTGAAACCGTATAGTCCCATTCCTACACAGTCTCAAGGAATATCCGATTCTAACATCGGAACTAAGATGATATTTTGGAAAGGAATGGGTAGTATAGGTTTCATCTATGCCCACCTTCAGGCACCATGTGTGGCTATCATGGCACACAAGGCTCATATCATAATCATAATGTACGTACTATTATAATCACATGTGATCTCAAACTTTCTGTGGAACAACGGGCTCTTTATGAAACCTCTACTACTGGGAAGCTTAGCTTCCTTGGCACAACGACCTTTTTGAATATAGTATCAGCCATGTAGTTTGGCAAAATTGCCGGAATACATCCAATTGGTCTATCCATCGGATAACCTCATGATTCCACCAGAATCCACCTGTTGTCAATCACTGACGGACGATATTCTCGGGTACAAATCATCGGCTCTTCACTAATCCACAGTTCTCAAACAAACTTGTCATGTTTGTGTAAAGATGTTTTAAAGCACTTGCTTGCAAACCCTAACACATCATGAAATTAGATCGACAGTCCAATCATTTATTTCTTACACTTTTTCTAATGGAGCTTTTCTCTTGGCTTCCAAGAAATCAAATAACTCTTTATCCATTAAATCTTATGGAGGTAAGGATAATGAATTATCCACACTTTACAACAAATGGTCTTGCTTCACCATAAGTCATAAATCATTAAGTTCATATTTTCACTAAGTCATTTATGACTTAGGTTTTGCTCTTTAATGTAAATAATAGTCTTTGAAGACTAAAATTATTTTTTGTCTTAAAATCAAAACCTTAGGTTAAAACCAACCCATTTTGAAATTAGATTTCATCAAAGTACATAAGTACTAAATTCCTCAAAACAGTTTCCCGAAAAACATCGAAACTCTTAAATATTGTTTTAACGCTTTTTATTGTATTTCAACTTAAATTCCATATTTTCACAACTGTAATCATTCTTCTCAAATCCTTTACTTTCCTAAGTTACCATACTTATTTTAAAGTATTAAAAAAATTACTGATTTCAAACTTTACATCATGGTTTCCTCAAAAATCTTTAAAATGCATGACGACGGTTTCGCCGCTTTTTAATGAATTTAGGCACAAAAGCCATACTTTTGAAAACATGGTTCTTCACCTCAAATCTATCACTCACCTAGGTTATAATACTCATTTTAAGATATTGAAACACTGCTTTTAAAGTTTCCTTTCCATGTATGCGAAATTCCTAAAAATTTGACTGAACGTCGTTAAGTTTGTAAATCGCGTAAATCATTTTTTAACGATTTTACACTCTAATAGTCCAAAACTCATTTTGGAGTTTTAGAACAGTTTAATAGGTATGAAAAACAGTCTCTAACTGTCCAATAACATTTATTTTCGAAAATTACATTTTAGTCCCTAAACTTTCATTAATTACAAAAATGTCCTTATTCACTTAAAACCTTATAACTTTTTATTTACAACTTCAAATGATTTTCAGTTTCCAACAAATTTCCAAAAAATTATATTTTTGGGTCTCATATTTTTCAATATTTGCAAATAAGTCCTTAACTATTAAAAAGCTCATAACTTTTTATATATAAATCCAAATGACCTCAAACCAATTGCTATGTTTTCATCTCATAAAATACTTTTCACCATGAAATTTTCTAGAAATTACATTTATGCCCAATACTTTACAATATTTACAGAAACATAATTTCTGGAAAATAACGTCAAACCAATTTCTTTAATCTTATATTACCAAGAGCTACAATCCCAACATATAATAATATAGTTTTCAGAACAGTCTCCGAATTTCTCAGTATTTGCATAATGGTCCCTATATCTTCAAAAATTCATAACTTTTAACATACATATCCAAATCCGTCCAAACCAATTTCTATACTCTTATATAATCATTCAATCCCTATAAAAATTATCCAAACAAATTAAATCACCATGGAACCCACTCAAACAGTCATCGCCGAATGGCTTAATAATAACATATTAGGTATCTTTCTTAACAATCAAGCAAACAACAATCATGGTTCCAACTTAAGGTCATTGGAACCAAAACAACCATATGCCATATCATACCACAACCAAACATCAAATCAAATCCTCCAAGAGGATCACACAACCATAAACAATAATACATAATCCTAACACTTAGGATTTGAAAAACAACATACAATTATTTTAAACCACATACATATCTACATTGAGGTAGGATAGTAGTAATCTCCCCCCTTACCTCTTGTAGATCACTTGAAACTCAAGTAGGAGAAGAATGTTGTTCACCTAAATCACAAGGTTTTGAACCCACAAAACCTAGCGATGAACAACCAACAAGAAATCAGGTTAAAGATTGAAGAAAATCATCCTAAACCCATTTGATATAGGTTCGGCCAACACAAAATAAAAGGGATAGGGATCTCTAAATTTTTCAAGCTCTTGGACGATGAATATAGAAGTCATATGAAGATCATAGAAATTGGAATCACATTAAAATGATTTTTCTATGATTTTCTAGAATTATTTGAAAAACTAGATCTAGGAATTTGATCTTGAATAAAACATGGATTTAAGAATAAAACTTGTGATGAAAAGTGAAGGTATGATCATGGATCATAAGGCTATACCTTTGGAATCTCAAGAAATGATCAAGATCTTAGACTTCACTTCAAAATCAAGAGAAAGAACTTAGAGTTTTTTCTATGTTTTTGAGAGCAACGTGAACAAATGAAGGAAATGAATGACCAAGTGTGGTCTTAAGGAGGGTGGTCGTGAGTATGCTAGGGATAATAAGGTAAAATGTTGTCATGGCACACTTGAAATTACATTGCAAGCTTAAGGGTATTTTGGACTTTTCACATTTAAGTCATCATTACATGCATTTAATGCATGGTGACTAACCCCTATGACTCACCCCCTTGAGTCATTACAAATGACTCATTGTTCTCATCCATCCGGCGTCGGGTTTTGTCTATGCACCTCCGTTCTCGATTCCGTCGATCCCCGATCGTCGAGTATTCACCTGACTAATGTATAATAACTTATTTATTTTGAAAATTTTCAAAATAACCACTATGGTTGAAAATAAAATAAAAATCTAAACTGTTTCATTCTTGGGTCAAAATTAGGTTTTCTGATCAGTAAAATCTTACTGCCAATTAAAACGCAGATCGGGTTTCGTATGAATTTTAAACCTAAATTTTTACTGTAACCTTATACCATAAGGTAGAGTAAAATTATGAATTTATTTTATTAAAAATCATTTTCTAGATCTAATATAAAAATTACAAACAATTAAAATTCTACTAATGATTGAAAAACAGTAAAAACAGCAAAACGTTAAAAACAGTAAAAATAGGGTGTTACAGAGAGTTACCCCGACGACTGAGGTTGGTAGAGTGATGAAGGCAAGGAAACTTACTCCGAGGTTCATTGGTCCTTACCAGATCCTCAAAAGAGTCGATGAAGTCGCCTACCAAATAGCCTTGCCACCGTTCTTGTCAAATCTCCATAATGTTTTCAATGTGTCACAACTCAAAGTATATCCATGACCCTAGTCACGTGATAGTACCCGACGCCATACATTTGAAAGAGAACTTGACATTCGAGGTGTTACCCCTTCGAGTCGAGGATAGGAGGGTGAAGCAACTAAGAGGCAAGGAGATTCCCTTGGTCAAAGTGGTTTCGAGTGGGGCAACTGAGGAAAGTGCTACCCGGGAGCTGGAAGGCAAGATGATGGAAGCATTCCCGTACCTTTTCATTTGAGGTACGTAGAAATTTCGGGGACGAAATTTTTATAAGGGGGGTGGAATTGTAACACCCCGCTTTTCGTTAAGTGCTTTCCATAAGCTGTTTTGTTAAGTTAGAATTGTTGGCTAAGGACTTAGTGGGATTTTTGGCTTAAAAGTCCCTTTCTGGTACATGAGGACACCCGTGCTCATTAGCCAGCACGCCCATGCTTAAAGTTAGATGCGTGTTTCTGATTTTAAGTTGAGCACACCCATGCTCAACAGTGAGCACGCCCGTGCTCAATATGCTGACCACGTCTCAGTGACACTAAGTTAAGCATGACCGTGCTCAGATGTGGCCTATATATTCTTGGCACATAATTCAAGGGTATGATTTAACCCTATTTCTGGTAGCAGCAACCACCTTATTGCTGTCGGAACCGTTCCTCCTCCCTTTCTCTTCATACTCAGTCAGTTCTTTGAGTATTAGAGACCTCTTAGGGAGTTCGCTTCATCTGTGTTTGATATATATTGGTAAGGTTTTCCTTTTTGCGGTTTCCTTTCATAATATTGAATTGGGAACTAATTGTTTGCGTGTTTTGTTGATCCAAGGCTTAGTACCGGTGTAAGCTATTCAAGGATTTAGGACTAGTTTGCTGTGAGGACCGTTGTTAGAGCTACCTTCAATCCAGGTATGGGGAGAAGGGTAGTGTATATCATAGGCATTGGGGGCGGTTGATGCGTGATTTTTAAGAATAAAGGCAAGTGCACCTCGTCGCAATCAAGTAATACGGTGGTAAGACCGGTTATCGTATCCACGGGGATCGGTTGTCAATTACCACTTCGCAAACTCAACAACTATCTAGACTAAACTAATGCATGAAGAGATCATAAAATAAAGAAACAAAATATTTTTTTGTCTTTTTGGAATTTTGTCAAACACTTGGTATGCAAGCAGAGATGTGGCTAGAATTGTCAGGGTTAAACTACACTAATCCTCCCTTAGTTGCAATGAAATGGCTTCTAACACAAGTCCTAATTCAATTATGTCAATCAAGCCTTTTCTAAAATACTCAAGCCTAATGTCTTAGGTGCATTGAGCCTAAAACCCCAAATTAAACCCTAATGTCTTAGGTGGATCAACCTGAGATTTTGCATTAAGTTAAGACTTATAAGATTGCAAGCAGCCAACACCTATGTCTAGATTCTTGACCTACTTGGCATATGATTCATGAGCATGCCTTAATACCAATCTGTCAATTGTCTATCAAAGCAACATATCATTCCTATGGGTAGCTAATCCAAGGAAAGCATTAAACACAGAATCACATACTCATAACGAAATAGAAACTTGTATTAAAACAACCACATCACTATACAACTAAGTTCAGAAAAGTTACATCTAACCCCAACAACAGGGGAATTTAACTACTCATGATAAGGAAATACAAAAGGGAAAAAGAGAAGGGATGAAGAACACTCATAGAGGAATCCTCCAATCTTCTCCCCATCCAAGAGCAGAGAAAACGCCCCCTTTTTGGGTAGAAACCCTCTCCAGCCCGCCTTACCCACCGCTTCCAAGTGCAGATCCCTAATCTGCTTCGGTGCAGCTCTATTTATAGATCGGGCGCGCGTCACGGCGTGGACATGACCATCACGACCAGGCCGTGACGGTTTCTGACTTGGGCGCCTCTTCATTTACTGATTCATCACGGCCGTGATAGCCATCACGGCTAGGCCGTGATCGTTTCTGACTTTTCCAACTAGCAGGTCACGGCCGTGATAGCCATCACGGCTAGGTCGTGATGACTTCGACTTTTGGCTCAATTCTTTCTTCAGCTACTGCTCCCTCACGGCCGTGAGGTCCATCACGGCTAGGCCGTGATACTCTCTGCTTGGCTCAATTTCTTCTCTTTTCAGGCCTCTAAGTCCTCCAAGCTTCATACTGGCTAATTCTTGGGCCTTTAATCATGAATATCTGCAAAACAACACACAATACCACCTTATCCGTTCCAAAGGAAAAACTAAACAAAATCAACACTAAATTGGCCTAACTATATGCAAATGCATGCAGAAATGTACATGGAAAATGAGGTGAAATCACACTCATCAGCGGTGTAAGGTAAAGGGGTTCCCATGACCCCGGTTTGTTATGTATGTGTATATGATTAGTATGATGGTTTGTTTGATTATAATAGCATGATCTTGGTTGTTAAGATGCTGTTTATATGCCTATGTTCATACTATGTTCTTGATGTTTATGTTGGTTATATGAACATGATGATATGTTGATGGTTGCTATTGGTATGATGTTGTTGGTTGAATGGTTGATACCATGATTGTGATGATGGTGTTGTTACTATGTTAATAATGACGTTTAGTCCAAGAACATGTTGTTAACTGGCTTAGGATTAGTAGAATTAATCCCTAAATTTAATCAGCTAAAATTGATGTTGAACTCTGCCCAGTACAGTACTGTCGTGCATTGAGCACGACCGTGCTGAACAGCGAGCACGTCCGTGCTCCCAGTTTGAATTCTGGAAAATGGCCACGCATTCAGCACGGCTGTACAGCAGAGGAGCATGCCCGTGCAGCTGAGCACGATCGTGCTTAAAAGGAAGCACGACCGTGCTCCACTTAAGTGACAGCACGCCCGTGCTGGGGTTAAGCACGACCGTGCTCACCCCTCTAGACAGAATCTAAGATTAAGGACTTAAACAGGGGTATTTAACCCCAATCTCCCACAACGATGATGATGACATAGTTAATTTATCTTTTGGTTAGATCACTTGATTGAAGATTAATTAAGATGGTTAAGTTGGTAACCGTTGGGCTACCACACGTTGATGAGTTGTACCTTGGTGCTTTTTGGCCAAGGGAACCTTGACCCCGCTGTTAGGGTCTATGGTACTGTTGATGTTGTACCTTGGTGGCCGAGAGTTTGCTCCAAGGGGGCCTTGACCCGGTTGGGTCTATGGTGTTGCGGTTGATTCCGCTAAAGGTTTAAGTGTTGTGGTAGATTCCGCTGCGGTCGATTCCGCTGAAGTCTTTAGTTGATTCCGTCGAAATAAAGGAGGTGGCGGTTGCCCGTTGTTTGTTGTATGTTGCATGAATCATTGGAGATGTTGTTGTTGGTGGATGTTCCACATAGGGTGGGTCGTCCTAGAGTACGGCGATCTGGCCATCCACGGTAGGTTACCCAAGGTTTTGGTAATTGTGCGCCCCCGTGACGAGGCATTCGTTGGTTTGATGCGTTGGCTATCCAAGGAGTAGGTTCTCCGGCGTTGAGTAGATTCTCAATGTGGATATTTAACTCCGAAGTCATTCATCCTGAGTTAGTGTGGATCCACATGCATGTTGGAGTAGTGGAGTAGTGTTGCATTGCACTGCATAGCATACTTGGTTGATATGATGTTGATTGGATGTTGATATATATATCTATATTGATGTATGTTATGATGATGCTATGCTGTATGTTTTACCTTGCTTCCTATTTCCATGCCGTATATGTTTACATGATTCTTACTCACCTCTTTCTATTTGTTTGTTTGGCCTAATCGACATCTTGTAGAGGATGAGGAGCAGCCCGGAGAGGAGTGACTCTGAGGAGCCACCACTCATAGTTAGGGCCTTTCCTTGTTAGTTAGTTTTGTTCAGTTGTATTCCGATGATATTTTCCGGAACGGTTGTACCAGCTTTGAAGTGTGACATCGGGGTTGTGTAATGTTTATGCTATATGTTGTTTATCTTTTGGTTTATTTGTTTTAAACTTGTTTTATTTTCCGCGTTTTGAGAACTGGTTCATGTGGGACCTTTCTACGCATGGGTAAATGTTTTATTTTATCCAATAAATGCATATTTCATTTTCTATCTTTATCTTTAAATTGCTTTATAACATGCGGGGTAACAAGGTGTCACAGGTTGGATGAAGTTAAACTCGGAGGTTTCCTCTAAGGGCAATCCAGGGGGAGCAGGTTGCAGAAGTGTCTTCAGGGGAGAGGATGCAGCTGGGTTCTAGCCTTCTAGGCAGATGCTGGGCAGGTGCGCTGCTGCTTGTGCAGAGCTATGGGGGATAACTATCGGTCTTGAAGTAGTTTGGGATAATGACTTTCGGCAGCTCATATATAGTTGAATGTGTCTCTTAAAGCATAATCCAGAAGATTAATACGAACTCCATATCCGAGTCATCAGTTCTTCTCAGACAAATTCATTAATGGAAGTCCCGACCATGGATGATGACTTTTGTTTATATTGGCAGGGAGAATACTTGTTGTGCTGGTTGGATGGCAAAACATAGTCTCTCCTTGGAAGGCTATGAGACTCATTTGACGATTATCCTTGATAAAGAGCTTTTTCCTTTTCTCTCTCGTGGTCTAGGGGCTTTCATACCTCATCTAGAAGATTTTTGTAGTTGTTTCTTTTTTCCCTTTGGGTCCATGTTATACAAAAAAAATTGTTGTAATTTTTGGCATCTTGATATTAAATGTCTCATTCTTCATCATACATGAAAGAGATATCAATATTGTTTGCGTTCATTTCCTACTTTACTTACTCTAAAGAGGTTGTAATAAGTTATGATTCATAGTTTTGAAAATTGAACCGGACCAATTGGATTGGGAATCAGTTAGGTGTTTGGTCCGTCCAATATAAAAAAATCGATTGGTTTCTAAATCGGTGAAAATGGGTCAAAATGGTCCAAAATTGGTGAAAAATCGGTCTGATCATAATGTTTTTTATTTTTCAATTTTTTGTTTAAAAAAGGTTATTTAAAAATTGTAAAATATATATTTTTATTCAAATAATGGTCTAATGACAATTTATAAAAATATATATACCTGGTTTTTATTATTTATCCTTGTTCGTTGATTTCTTATCTTATAAAATATATAATATGATTATTTCATGTTAATTTAAAATTTGATTTGTCTTCAATTTATTATTTATTATTTAATATAATATAATATATAATACTTAAAAAATATATAGATTTAATTATCTTCGGTTTGACCATTATCTAATTACAGTTGAACCATTGAACCTTAAACCAATGTTTTCATTGGTTCAATGATTGATCCGATTTTTAAAACATTGGTTTTGATTTGTGATATTGAAAATTCTAAAAAATTACAAAAAAAATTAAATTAGGAGAATACTAACAAGTGTCCTTAGGGCATTGATCAAGGAACCAATAATGGATTGTATAGGAAATGGTGTATTTAGGATTTCAAAAAGTATAACACTTAGTTTTTGAATACATATTTTTCTTTTGTGGGTTCCTTAACTAATACCCTTAGGTGGCGTTTGGTATGCAGAATGTTTTATTCCCAGACAAACTACTTTCCTGGGAATCACATTCCTGAGAATCTTTCTTTCCTACCTTCACACTTGGGAATAGAGTTTTTCCAAGTTTCTAACTATCATTCACGTACTAATTTTATTCCAAAAAATGTTTTATGGCTGGGATAACTTTTTAAAATAACGGTAATGACACCCAAGTTTTTTCCTTATTAATTAAAAGACTAAACCCCCAATTTGGTCCCTAAGAAAAACACTCGGGTCTGAAATAGTCCCTATCCAAAAAAAACTATCCATTTAGTCCTTAAAAATGTGTTTTACCGGGACAAATTAGTCCATCCGTGAGTTGACCACCTTTGACCGTAGGTTACTTGCTGACGTGTCAGTATCTATTTCTCAGATGGCAAAACGCATGTCGTTTCTTTCCTTCTTCTTCCTTCAGTTTCTGAGTTTGCTCCTGAACCAACCAAGGAATCATGTTTCTTCAAACACGTCAGCAAAATATAATTTCTAACCCCTCTTAAATAGAATCAAATGATGCAGAGGAAAGCTAACTCAATCCTTAGCATCCATGAACCAACCAGAAAATATTCAAAAGTCTTCACAGCTATGGATGTAAAAATTCAATTCAAGCTTTTCATCAAACAGTTGGTGCTCCATTAAAATAAATATCAAACTATAAGGAGAAAGATAAAATGATGCAAACCAACATATCCAAATACATGAACACATTAAGACAGAGTCAAGCAACACGAATTTACGGCAACTATTCAAATTCCCCAGTACAGAAATAAAGACAAGTAGATTACCAGAGGAAGAGTGTAAACGATTTTCGACCATGTTGATGTTACATGTTACAAACAAATTTCGGGTTCCTTCTTTATTTTGAAGTGAAGGTCACGAACAGTAGAAAAAAAGAAAATACAAAGCTCTTCCCTTTTGTGCTTAACAACTGAAGCTTTCCCAAATGCTAAGACAAATGATTTCGAATTGAAAAGGGCTCAGCGCGAATGAAGGAGCAGATCGGCTTTCAAGAGCTTCATTCAACATCCTTCTCAGAGAAGAGGATGTTCTTCGTCTTCTGCAAGCCCTCGTGTCCCAGCCACAACTTTTGTCATTCTTTTTTCTTTTGGCAGTAGGGTCAGGAGAAAACTCATAAGCAAACACAGAAGCTGAAGGAAGAAGAAGGAAAGAAACGACATGCGTTTTGGTTTTTGAGAGATGGATACTGACACGTCAGCAAGTAACCTGCGGTCAAAGGTGGTCAACTCACAGATGGACTAATCTGTCCCGGTAAACACATTCTTAAGAACTAAATGGATAGTTTTTTTTGAATAGGAACTATTTCAGACCCGAGTGTTTTTCTCAGGGACCAAATTGGGGGTTTAGTCTAATTAAAATCGATCTCGGGGAAAGATTAGTCATAAAGTGGCACGCTCCTTCAAATCACACCGTTTCAAAATTGCCGAAAATTTCCCGCCTTTTATCCTCCCCTCACTCAGTCACTCAGAAAAAAACACAAACACCAACCAAACATTCCCTTTCACATTTCTTCTTCGATTCCAAACCCTCTCTCATATCAATTCCTCTTTCGCGTTTGAAATCATGTACATCAAGGAGATTTGCTTGGAAGGTTTCAAATCGTACGCGACCAGAACCGTTGTTCCAGGCTTCGATCCCTTCTTCAACGCCATCACCGGCTTGAACGGTTCCGGCAAATCCAACATTCTCGATTCCATTTGCTTCGTTCTCGGCATCACCAATTTGCAGCAGGTTCGCGCTTCCAATCTTCAGGAGCTCGTTTACAAGCAAGGTCAAGCTGGAATAACCAAAGCTACAGTCTCCATTGTCTTCGATAACTCTGATAGGAATCGAAGCCCTCTTGGATATGAAGACCATTCAGAAATTACAGTAACAAGACAGGTTATTCTTCTTCTCTCTCTGTCTCTGAATTTTTTCTCTCCTGATTTTCTGATTTTACTTGTGAATTTTTGGTTTATCTGTTTTGAGTCCTTTACGGTTCCCATTTTTACATCATTTTTAGAGTGAATGTTTTAATCATGGATTAAGTTACAACTTTGCAATTTCTCATTTGTTTTAGATTTATATTTATATTTATACACGAGTAGTTAACAAAAAATAATATTGTTTTAACTAGAAAAAATAAGAAAAGAAATAATGAGCGTTATGGGCTTTAAGTTTGACAGTTGCTTGAATCGATTTTCAGTAACTAGCTTTTAAGTGATTGTTTTAATCGTGGATTTTCTATTGTCAACTTTGTAATTTCTCATTTGTATACTATTTATACATTATACAATATACATTAGTAATCAACGTTAAAAAAATTAGATATACTATTCAAAATAAAAAATAAGAATTATTTTTGACTTGCTTTACTGTCTCTGCCTTTAAACGACTGTTTTAATCATTGGTTAAGTGATTATTGCATTTAAAATCAAAATTTAGTTATCAATTATTAACTATGAAGAACTAGATACAGAAAACGAATATGACACGGTACTGATACGTGGATATGGCAAAATTTCAAAAATAATTAAAAAAATTTAAAGATAAAAAGTATCTAAAAGTACAGAAGTATATGATACGATATGTATAGGATACTGGTACCATTTTGAGGTATCTGTGCTACATAATTTATCAAGCATGCAATTTCTCAGTTTGTATACTATATGATGTGTTGGGGTACAATGCAGATTGTGGTTGGAGGGAGGAACAAGTATTTGATCAATGGGAAACTTGCACAGCCAAGTCAAGTTCAAAACCTTTTTCATTCGGTGCAGCTAAATGTTAACAATCCACATTTCCTCATAATGCAAGGGCGCATCACTAAGGTTTTAAATATGAAACCACCAGAGATATTGTCTATGCTTGAGGAGGCTGCAGGGACAAGAATGTACGAGACAAAGAAAGAGGCTGCTCTAAAAACACTTGAGAAGAAGCAGAGTAAGGTTGATGAGATTAACAAGCTTCTTGACCAGGAGATACTGCCTGCTCTGGAGAAGTTAAGAAAAGAAAGGACACAGTACATGCAATGGGCTAACGGCAATGCCGAGTTAGATAGGCTGAGAAGATTTTGCGTCGCTTATGAGTATGTTCAAGCAGAGAGGATTAAAGACAATGCTACGTCTGAGGTGGAAAAAGTAAAAGCTAAGATAGCTGAGATTGATGATATTGCTAAGACAATTCAGGTGGAAGTAAAGGAAATGGAGACTAAAATAGCTCAGTTGACTGCTGAAAAGGAGGCAAGCATGGGTGGAGAAATGAAATCTTTGTCAGAGAAGGTAGATACACTTTCCCAGAATCTTGTGAGGGAAACATCTATTCTAAAGAATAAAGAAGACACTCTGAGGAGCGAAGAAGCCAACAAAGAAAATGTACGTAGGTGGTGGTCTGGATTCATGCTTTTCTTAATTTCCTGATCTATTTATGTGTTAAAAATTTCCATTTTGTGTACCTGATATTTTGATTTTGAATTTGGATGTTTAAGATGGTTAAAAATATTGAAGAACTGAAGCAATCTGTAGAAGAGAAAGCCTCTGCTGTTAAAAAGGCCGAAGAGGGAGCAGCTGATCTGAAAAAGAGAGTTGATGAGCTCTCAAAGAGTCTGGAAGAGCATGAAAAAGAATACCAGGTAAAAGAAGCATATACTGGCTTAATATTATCACAAATTATGTTGTCTATCAGTGGAATTTCTGTTAGGTTGAGGTTTTTTATTTGTTCTATTGCTCAAAATCATTGGTAGGGTGTTGTAGCTGGCAAGAGCAGTGGCAACGAGGAGAAATGCTTAGAGGATCAACTAGGTGATGCAAAGATAGCTGTTGGAAATGCTGAAACAGAATTGAAACAGCTGAAAACCAAGATTAGCCATTGTGAAAAGGAACTGAAAGAGAAAACAAATCAATTAAGATCAAAACGTGAAGAAGCTATTTCTGTCGAAAATGAGCTAAATGCTAGACGAAAAGATGTGGAAAATGTCAAAATGGGATTGGACTCTCTTCCATATAAAGAGGGTGAGATGGAAGCTTTGCAGAAGGTTAGATTGGTTTGTCTCCTGTTAGTTTCTTTTCAATCTAGAGGTTTATAAGCTCCATTGAAATAAATTCTTCTATAAAACAACTTCCAGGAGCGTGCATCTGAGATGGACTGTGTGCAAAAGTCGAAGGATGAAATACGCAATATTTCAGCATTCTTAGCAAATGTTGAATTTACATACCGTGATCCTGTCAAGAACTTTGACAGGTCAAAGGTGAAAGGTGTTGTTGCAAAACTCATCAAAGTAAAGGATATGTCCACAGTGACTGCCCTAGAGGTTGGACAACATGATGACTTATGTCTGAACTTATAAATGAAAACTCATATCTTAACCCCTTTAATGTGATCATTTTCAGGTTACAGCTGGGGGAAAGTTGTTTAATGTTGTTGTTGACACAGAAAATACTGGAAAGCAACTACTACAGAATGGTGATCTGAGAAGAAGAGTGACAATTATACCTTTGAACAAAATACGACCCTATGCTGTTTCCTCCGAAGTTCAACAAGCTGCTGCTAAATTGGTTAGACACTGAAACTATTTTTTTTTATTTAAATTATTTATCTACTTAAAATTTTGCAGTCTCATTGTCTTGATTGCTTAACTATGCTGAAGATCTTTGTTACTTTCATTTCAGGTGGGCAAGGGGAATGCCGAAGTAGCACTTTCTTTGGTCGGTTATGAAGAAGAATTGAGGGTATGCTTCCTTGAATTAAAGTTTACACTAACATTTACTATGCATATATATATTTTTTAAATAGGCTAATGCAATCATGGTTACTGAAAGCATTTTCCGTGTCATTTTAATTTGTTTCACTGCCTCTAGTTTCATTTTGTATTTTATCTTGCTGGGCATCCAGTCAACTGTCTGGAAAATATGATTGATTTTGATGTTCAGATTGTTTTTCATTTTATATTAAACTCAATTCTGTTCTAACTAAAATTTGTGTCCAGAGTGCAATGGAATACGTATTCGGTTCAACCTTTGTTTGCAAAAACGTTGGTGCTGCAAAGGAGGTATTGAGTAATGACTTTTTTTTGCTGATGAATTACATGAAGCATTAATTTTACATTGTGGTGTGAAGTGTAAACCCTTGATTGGTAATATGTCTTCTACAGTTTGCAATTTAGATCTGCATAATGTTTCTCTTTGCATTTCTTTACTAAACGTGAATAACATATTGATAGTCGTTTCTATGTTGTATTTGGTGATTATATGTCCAGTATTTGAATGTTTTCTAGACATACTATAATGTTGTTACTGTTCATACTTCATATGCTTCAATGTAAAATAGAATTACTTTTAATTTCTCAGACAATGTCTCTACTTAAATAGGTGAGTCCTATTTCCACTACAAGATACTTTATCTGTTTGTTGGTCATACAGTCATGCTTCCCCAATGTGACACTTTCCTGTTATTGCCCCTGTTTATAGCTTTGAACTTGAAAGTGTTTAGTGTTATAGACATGATCATTTCTTACTTATCTATATAGATGCTCAATTTGGCTTGCACTTTGTTGAATGTCTAATAGGTGGCATTTAATCAGAAGATTGGAAAAACAAGTGTCACTCTTGAAGGCGATATATTTCAGCCAAGTGGTCTTGTGACTGGTGGAAGCCGGAAGTATGATGCCATCTTGTTTCTGTTGTTGCAATTGACACTGGAATGTGCATATATCTCTTATTTTCCGTCCAATAGATTGCCAGCCGAGAGCAGATAATATCGGGAAAAGTTTGAAGGATATTATCATATTATACATTTTACTTTATGGGGCTCTGTTCTCTACTAAGTGATCCAGTCACTTGATTATTGAATGCTTGTATCTGATGACATTTTAAGCAATTTTTATACTTCTTGGTATGTTGTGACTTGTCTTTCATAACAGGGGCAGTGGTGATCTTTTGAAGCAACTTCATGCTCTGGCTGAGGCTGAGTCAAAACTTTCGGTGCATCAAAGAAGGTTATCAGAGATTGAGGCAAAGGTAGACCCTGCACACCCCTTTTTCCAACATGATATGGGAACTTATATTCAGAAAATTCAATAAAATAGGGATTTTAGATTGTTTAAACTAAATTGCATATTGGTTTCTGTTTTATTTGTCTGTCATTTTATTTATAAGTTAACTGAAAGGAATAATATGCCTGATTTTCTTAGATTAGGGTCAATTGCTAGAAGTTAAGATGCCAGGTATGTGTGCCATGTGTTGTGTTGAAAATAACCTCCTCGATACAATTACTCGTGGACAGTTTCTATATAATGTTTAGATGCATTATTATCTAGTATTTTTTATAAGAAAGGAAATTTATTAGTATAGAAGATAAAAGTGCAGGAGCAGAGGACTACAAATCCTCTTAGAGAAAGAAAATAAGATTATTTGTGCACTGTTTGTGAGAACTTGCAACAGATTATTTGTTAGTCTTTTTAAGTACAACAGTCTAAAATTCTAATAAAAGATTTTACCTTGTTGGGGACCTTGGATTTCCAAAATAGGTTTTGTAAGTTACAACATCTGGAGAATGGATGATGAAATGAAGATATGTACTGCAATGCAATAATAGACTCCACGGGTAATCTAGAGTTGAAATCCTACTGTCCACCGAAGAAGTTGGATGAAAAGAGTGAATCAATCTGCAGAGAGATTTAGATTTCAAACCTTATCAATCAGTAAGTTTTCAACAAAAAAGAAAAACTCCAAGAGATGGTAGAGTTTTGGAGAGCATAAAAGATGCACAGGGAATGGTGGTGCTGGGAGGATAAACCGATAGTAATGGGGATAAAAAGTACATGCAAGTTGAAGTTGGTTTGACGTTGTTTCTGTTTAGTGTCTATTAAAGCTTGCTTTTGATTCATTTAGTTACACTTAAGTGCTTTAGAGATGGTAGAATGGTTTATAGTCAATTGTCTTAATGTACTTACAAAGACAGGCATACAAAAAAATGGTGGTTATGTATGGATTTGAACTCACATTATACTTTTTTATAATCTTGTGGTTGGAGCCTAGTCATTTTTCTATGCCCCTTTCTTATATATAAGCTCATAGTTTGAAGATAAATCTCATTCTTGTAATTCTTGGTACTTGCCCTTGTATCTTGACTCAGATTACAAAGCTCCTTCCTCTCCAGAAGAAATTTAAAGACCTCAAAGCACAGTTAGAACTCAAGTCATATGATCTTTCATTGTTTCAGAGCAGAGCTGAGCAGAATGAGCATCACAAGGTTTTGATTCCTTTCTTTCACTCCAAAATTGATCCATGAACAAAAACTGCAGTTTCATTTTGATTTAACGTAGCTGTAGCCTTGTAAGATTATTTTTCTCCTTGTTAGTCATCTCCCCTTCAGCTTTTTTTCACCTCATCTTATTTGTCTCTGTAGCTTGGTGAATTAGTGAAGATGATTGAGCAAGAGCTTGAAGAAGCAAAATCTACAGTCAAGGAAAAGCAATTTTTTTATAAAGATTGCATCAAGACTGTTTCGTCACTTGAGAAATCAATCAAAGATCATGATAATAATCGAGAGAGAAGGCTAACAAACTTGGAGAAAAAGATAAAGTCAATCAAATCACAAATGCAGTCATCTTTAAAAGATCTGAAGGTATGCTTGAAATATCAATGGTTTTTTTTTAATCATCATCTTGATTGATTTGGACTGGCTTATTACAACTCAGTAATTGCCCACCCTAAGGTGATGGTCAAGACATTGCACTTGTGGAAGTCCAGTTTGTAGGAAATGTGTTCAAATCTTGTTGGGATGAAAATTGGGTTTTGTGTGAACTGTAAAGGTTATTTCCATTGTGCGGATCAAGGTGCATTGGAGCTCTTGATGAGCCGACATTTGACAATTGTGTAGTGCATGTTTGGTTCAGCTTAAATTATGAGAAGTAATTGCTTAATTTCATAAGCTCTCTCAGAATGCTTTTAATTATAAACCATTTCTAGCATAAAATAAGATAAATCAAACACGAGAGTTTAGAAATACATTGTCCTCTGCTTTCCTATTTATATTACTGATTAATATGGAATACAAGGTAAAATACAATAATATAGTAACCCAATCCTCAATCATTTGAAGATACTGGCAATTGTCTTGCATTTGTCTTTCATACAATATTTGGCAATGCTACAATTGTTGAAAGTATCTTGCATTTATAGAACTTCCATACACTTTTTGGCTTTTTGCTTGTCTTGCTTATCTTTTTTAGAGAGAATTTTGAATGGGTAAACGAGCATATTGGGAATTACTAATCTAGATTGTGGACTTAATTATAAAGCAGATAACTCACATAGTCCTGATCTTAAGAAGGGGGGATATGGTTGACAAAAGGCAACCTACTGAACCTAGTGCTATAAAGTTCCCGCTGTGTGTGGTGTCCAGGGAAGGGTTAAACACACTATGTGGGTCTATAGCATGCAGTCTTATCTTGCATTTGCAAGAGTCTGTCTCCATGACTCGAACCCGTGGCGACAACTGCAACTATTGCACCAACGTTCATGATTTGCTGGTTTATGTCAAAGACAAAAATTGTGATGGAATTTCGAGATTTGCATGCCCAAATTATTAATAACCTAAAGTAAGCACTGTAACCAAATAACTAAATTATCACTGCTGTGTGATGGCTAATTGGTTGTGGTTGTCAACTGTCTTAATCTATAATGACTTTGTAATGACTTCTAACATGGATTTACTCGTTGATTCGAAGGGACATGATAATGAAAAGGAAAGGCTTGTAATGGAAATGGAGGCTGTTGTCCAGGAGCAAGGTTCTTTGGAGAATCAATTAGCTTCATTGAGAACACAGATTAGTAATCTTGCCTCAGAAGTAGAAGAACAAAGATCCACGGTAAGTATATATATTTATTTTGATTAGATATCTTTCTCTAAAACAAGAATTGTGGGCTCAAACCTCTAAGGTGTAGGTTGCTACTGCAAGGAGTAATCTTGATCAGGTTGAGTCACAACTGAATTCAGTTCGCCTTAAAATGAAGGAATGTGACAAGGAAATCAGTGGTATTATTAAGGAGCAGCACAAACTTGAACATAAACTTACGGAGAATAATCTTGAAAAGAAGAGGATGGAAAATGAGGTAATATTTAACTGCTCTTGTCTACACCTCAGTACATGTGTGCTAAGGAACAATCTCCTTATTCTGTTGTTCTAGGTTAAACGGATGGAGATGGAACAGAAAGACTGTTCAGTGAGAGTGGATAAATTGATAGAGAAGCATGCATGGATTGCTTCTGAAAAACAGTTGTTTGGTAGAAGTGGGACTGATTATGATTTTTCTTCCTGCGATCCTGGTAAAGCAAGGGAAGATCTTGAGAAGCTTCAGGCTGAACAATCTGGGTGTGTTACTCTGAAAATCTGACTTCTTTACTGTTAGAATTGTTATGTACAACTACAATTACATAAGCTTGTTTACCATGGAGATACTTTCGTTCTTACTTACTTTGCCCCCTTTAGGCTTGAGAAAAGGGTCAATAAGAAAGTGATGGCAATGTTTGAGAAGGCAGAAGACGAGTACAATGACTTGATATCCAAGAAAAATATAATTGAGGTGATTTTTAATCTCTGTCAACCTTTTTCTGCTTATCTTGCATTATTGCTCAATCTATTACCGTCTTGCCAGAATGACAAGTCTAAAATCAAGAAGGTGATTGAAGAGTTAGATGAGAAGAAGAAGGAGACACTAAATGTTACCTGGATCAAAGTGAACAAGTGAGTTTTTGTTTTGTAATTTGGTCGATTTGATTTCTCTTCTATTGATTATTCTTTTTTTAGTCTTTATCCATTTCACAATGGTTGAGTGTCTTTGTTTTTTTTTTTTTGTTCTGTTTATTCAGTGACTTTGGATCCATCTTTTCTACACTATTACCGGGCACAATGGCCAAGTTAGAACCTCCAGAAGGATGCAGTTTTCTTGATGGTCTTGAGGTTCGTGTTGCATTTGGAAGTGTGTGGAAACAGTCATTGTCTGAACTGAGTGGAGGTCAGCGATCACTGCTCGCACTTTCTCTGATTCTGGCACTGCTTCTGTTCAAGCCTGCTCCACTTTACATCCTTGACGAGGTATGCTTTGCATGAATTTCTTTGTGTTTTGTTTTTGCTTACAATCCTAGTTATCCTATGACTTCAATAACTAGAAGAGACCACATTGAATTGTTGTCTGAATGGTAGATTTAACGAAATCAATCTATACGGAAGTGAAAGCGTATACATACGGAACAGGCTCTCCCACTTCAACTCCTCAATACCCAATCATCAATTCGATGGAGCAGTGAACGATCTGATGTTAAGAGTCAAGCGAGGATCCTACCCTCATAAAACCTAATGTCCATCCATCATGGATACTAGGCCCCCACCAGGCTGTACACAATTAACATCATACATGCTAACTTCCAAACCCATAATAGATCAAACAATCATATGGGGCCTCCAACGATAATACCAGTATATCTATTCAGTCCATTTTATTGAAAAACAACAAAATACATCAATCAATAGCAGCTCAAACAACAAAAATTCTAACATTCTCTCGCTTGATATGTTGGGTTGGACTTTTTTGCATTATAATTGGCTATCTGTCTCTGTTTGTGTGCGCCAATTTTATTTGATGAGGGACCCCTATTGCTTACTTTTAAAGGATTGGTTGGCTTATGTGTTTTTGGTTCGGTGTCTGTGGCTTTGAAAAGATGTGGCAGCTGGGGTTTCAAGTAGTTTGAGTCTTCTTAGTTTTCTCATATGAACCACTGGACTACTAGGCCGGCCTTGTAAATTCTTTTTGGGTATACAAATTAACACTTCGGTTGTGTTTTGTTATCAGCCTTTGTGTTACAACGTATATGGGTTTGGTATCCTTAGTACCTATTTTAATACAATCTTTGTTTATAAAAAAAAAAATAAAAAATGAAAACAACGGTTGAACAATATTGTGGCCACTAATAAAACCTGACAACATTCACCACAAAACATGATCATATCCCCCAACAAACCATTAGTTAAGAGTCATGGGCGAAGATGAACTGTTCAGAGGTTAGTTCTCCCATAACTACAACTAATAACCTCATTGACTATAGAGAGACTTTCTCTCCTGTTGACTTTAAGATTCCTTTAGGTTTAGGATCATTATGGCTTCGGTGGCACATTATGATCTAGAGTTGTATCAAATGGATGTGAAGATCACTTTTCTAAATGGGGATCTTTATGAGGAGGTTTACATGCATGGTTTTATAGAAAGTGGTCAAGAGTACTTACTACTTAGTATGTTAGTTCAAGAAATCTATGGCTTAAACAGTCATCTAGACAGTGGTATCTTAAATGTGATGATGTCATTAATTCCGTGGGCTTTGTGGAAAACAAGGTAGACTATTGCATATATCTCAAAGGTCTGTGGGACTACTCATTATTATTCTTCTCTACGTGGATGATATTTTACTTGCTAATAATTGTGGTGATCTGTTGGTTGAGACTAAGAGCATGTTATCAGTTTCTTTTGATATGAAGGACCTTTCAAAAACATTTTTTGATTTGGGCATTGAGATTTATATAGACAGGTCTCACAGGCGGTTGAGCCAAATGTTATTTGTTTAATTGTTGCAGGTTGATGCGGCTCTTGATTTGAGCCACACACAAAACATAGGGCGAATGATAAAGTCTCACTTTCCACACTCCCAGGTAAAGCATTACTTTTTGGTACCGTGGTGTAATTTCCTTAGTTTCATGCCATTATTTGTCTTTCCAATTCCAAGAAAAAATAATAGCCCCATCAAACTTTCTGTAGGTATCAAAAAGACTAAAAGAAAAGTAGAAATTTGTCTTGGTGACACTAGAATGATTAGAGCATGTAGACTCAGTTATTGTGATTTTCTTTTTGTTTTTACGACCAAGTATTAATTTCATTTTCTTAACGATTATTTTGAAATTTCCAGAAAGTGACAGTTCAGCACGCAATAAATTGGATAACTTCATTTCTTTGGGTTGTTTTGGTTTGCAGTTTATTGTGGTTTCGCTGAAGGAAGGCATGTTCAATAATGCAAATGTTCTTTTCCGGACAAAATTTGTAGACGGTGTTTCAACTGTTCAGCGAACTGTTGCAGCTAAGCAAAACAAGTGATATTTTCTGGTTATTGCTTCATCTGTTATGTTATAACTCTTAAAAATATGTTTATTCTTCTGAGAAAATAGGAATGAAGGTAACAACACATCTTCTTGATGTGCTTATGCAACTTGAACATCACAGTTAGGGCCCATATGTCAAGTATTTTGTTTCTACTAAGTAAATACGCCATTCTTCCTAATGTAACTAATGATATAGCACTCTAACGAGTGATGATGGTGACATGGATGCCTTGCGAATCTGGTCGATTTGGTTTTTTATATGAAAGAGAGAAGGTATGTAAGTCTTTATATATTTAATTTAGCAAATCAATTTTTTTTTTTTTTTTGTAGTTTATTATATAAAAATGATTTGTTTTAGATTAGTTAAACAAAACATATTATCAATTATAAGGGTGTGGTTATGGTACATCACCCATATTTTACATCATCCACTACACCGCTCATATGGTAAATTTTGGGCCAATCAAATTGGCACATAGGTTGGTCAAAATTTTAAACTTTCTAGTTGTAGTATACTGTAGTCAAATTATATGAATATAGTATATTGTAGTATAGTATATGTATTCTTTGTATTCACAAATTTAATCCATATTAAAATAATGTTTTTTGATTAAAAAAATCTGATTATATTGTAAAATATTATTGACAACGAACATTATTTTAATTCATATTAAAATATTTTTTTTTAATATAATTAGTTTTTTTAATTAAAAAATATTATTTTAATATAGGTTAAATTTGCGAATATAAAGAGGACATATACTGTACTATAATATATTGTATTCATATATTTGACTACAGTAGAAATACAACTAGAAAGTTTGAAATTTTGATCAAATCCATGTGACAATTTGATTGGTCCAAAATTTGTCACATATGAGTGACACAGTGAGAGTTATAAAATATGGGTGGTGCATTTTAACCCAACCCCAATTATAATAGTTGAATAAAATCAATTGTGCACCAACTTTTGCATACGCAAGAAACACAAATTAAAAGAGGCAAGCTTGATCTTGAAGATTCTTCAAAATGAAAAGCTATCATATTAAACAAAAATTCTTCTCATATCAGCCTTAGCACGTATTAACTCGCCATTGGGCAAAGGGATCATATTAGCCTGTTTTTGGAATAATATTCTAAAAATGTTAGCGGATCCCTCTGAAGAGCTTCAGAAGCTTTTGGACCTTGATGTTGCTAAGGCACCTGATCCCCTCGATTTGTTTGGGGCCTAGCCCTCGTTTCTCTACCCAAAAAAAAAGGGCCCAACTATTGACACTTTTTTTTTCCTCCCTTCACCTTGCTATTTTTTTTATACAACATTTGTTTCCAGAATTGCCCCTTTCCTTCTCCTCCTCCTCCTCCCACGTCACATCCAGAAAACCTACACACTCCAAAGATATTTATCACATGGAAAAGAAGATATTAGCGTAACTTTGTCCCTCAATCGTTGAACCTTGGAGCCTATAGAGTGTTTGGACTGCGGAGTGACCGAAGTAGCTGAAATGGAGTACCTCCTCACCAACGATTTTCGATCCTCTTTCTCTCCTGACGCGAATGCCGGCGGCAACAGTGACGGTGATGACAGCAACGGCGATGACTTACATGGCTCAAAGCCGTTGACGTCCCAACTCCACCGGTTCCTTTGCTCAGCCATTACTTTGAGTCTCTTGCTTTGTGCTTTCTTCTTTCCCCTTTGAACCAGACGCGACCTTCATCCCACACCTACTGGATTCCGTTTTCAGGCCGCCACTCTCCGGAATCCGCTTTCCGGATGCCACTCTTCGGAATCCATGTCTGAAATGTGAGGAAGAAGGTGTGGATGGGGAGGAAGAAGGTGTGGGATGAAGTAAGGGGAGGAAGAAGGTGTGGGTTACGGTGCAGAGAAGAAGGGGAAGAGAGTGTTGTGCAGAGAAGAGCCTTTTAGGAAAAGTGTTTAAAAAAAAGGTTTTGCTTAAAATACATCACGCATATTTTGTAATATTCATTACATTATCCATATGTCTAAATTTTAGACCAATCAAATTGTCATATGGGTTTGATCAAAATTTCAAATTTTCTAGTTATATTTCTACTGTAATCAAATATATGAATACAATATATTGTAATATAGTATATGTACTCTTTGTATTCACAAATTTAACCCATATTAAAATAATGTTTTTTATTAAAAAATTGATTATATTAAAAAATAATATTTTAATATGAATTAAAATAATATTCGTTGTTAATAATATTTTGTAATATAATCAGTTTTTTTTAATCAAAAAATATTATTTTAATATGAATTAAATTTATGAATACAAAGTACATATACTATACTACAATATACTGTATTCATATAGTTTGACTACAGTGTAATACAACTAGAAAGTTTAAAATTTTGATCAACCTATGTGACAATTTGATTGGCCCAAAATTTGTCACATGAGTGATGTAGTGGGTGGTGTAAAATGTGGGTGATGCACCATAATCACACTTTAAAAAAAAAAAATGTAAGATGTAAATAGCAGCTCTCAAGAAAATTACAATATCCCAATTCAAGATTGGGGCTTGTGCTCCGTATGTTTTGTGTTATGTAAAAGTCAGTTTACTAAATTAATAATGATTCAAGCATGAAATTTTATTAATTTAATGAGGTATTATTCAATCAACAGATTAATAATTTATTAATTTTAAAAGTGTTTTTTTCCATTTAGTACATATAAAACTGAGTTGTATAAAAAAATTGAGTTACATAAAAGATCATTATATAATTTATTAATATACAAAATATATATATATATATATCATATTAAAAATTATATCCAACAATGACTTTTCATTTAAAAGGTGTCTAGAAATCAAACATGACGGATACAATTCGTAAATTTTATGTGAGTATAAGAGAGATCACCCCACATGCACTCAAAAAGATTTATAACGATGACTTAGTTCACTAAAATCAATATTAACACCGTACAAACATACACTTCATTTCATTTTATACTTTCTCTCTTTTTTTCTTCTTCAATCGATCCAATAACACTAGGTCTTCCTAGTTATGGCGTCAAGTATGGTGTCGTTGTCGATTTGAGATGACAAAAAAATATCATTTGAAAATTAGTCAATACAAGCATAATATACCGGTGCAATGCACGAGTAAATTTTCTTGTAAAATAAATTATTACAATATTTAATTCCAATTCGATTGTAATTGTTATTTTTACGTTGAAATATAACTACATTATATTTTATTGATTGAAACAAAATACTTAAATTATTTATACTATAATTATATTGTACTAATATTAGTAATTGGTTTGGTTGTGTTTAATTAGTACCCGAAAATATTAATATATATATATATATATAATATAATATAAAACTACAAAAAATATTAAACTATAAATTATATATAAATATTAAAATATAATAAACACTAAACATTAAAGTATATCTTTTTTTTATAACAATCTACTTTTATGTTCATATTTTCGGGTTTATCAAATTATCGGTTCAGGTCTCACGCCCCTAAACTTTCCCAAAGAACACGATAATTTTACTAACTTTCATGGTTAAAACATTTAATATATATATATATAAACTATAAAAAGTAAATAATAAAATAATATAAAATTCCCAACCAATGAAAACTAGATTGGTTTGGTTTGGTTTAATTAGTACCTGAAAATATTAATATATATATATATATAACATATATAAAAAGATAAAAAAAAATATTAAACTATAAATTAAATATAAATATTAAAATATAATAGATACTAAATATTAAATTATATATTAATTTTAAAACGTATATAATTATTAAAATATTACTATATACATATAGTTCTATGTATAAATATTAAAAGAGTCAACAACCTGACACACTCTACTATTTTATATCTTAGTATTTTATTATTAATTAAAATAATAAAATTTTCTACTTAGTTTTATTTTATTACTTTTTATAATATCTTAAGTTTTATTAAAAAATACCATACTACATTATGTAGTAGTAGATAGCATGACATGTTTTTTTATAAAAAAAATTAGAATCACGCATTCCAAAAACAGTGTATACGTATGTAAAGAGTAAATGAGCAGTATGTTAAAACTTTTTTTAGTCCCACGTGATGACTTCCTAACGTTTCTTTCAAGCTTTAGAATTAATTATCAGGAATCACATAGTAGCTTTATGCCACAAACATCACGAAGAACACGGTAGCTTTGCTACTTTTCATGGCTAAAAACATTAAAAAAAATATAACCTTTAAAAAGCCAATAATAAAATAATATAAAAGCCGAACCAATCAAAATTGGTTCGGATCCCGAAAATATTAATTAATATATATAAATATAAATATATATATATATATAAATAAAAAATGTAAAATATTTAAATAATAAACTGTTAAATTCTATATAAATATAGGAATATAATAAATATTAAATATTAGTATATATATATATATATACTAATTGTTTTGATTTCAAAATCCTTGAACCCGATAACTGAACCAATGATCATCGGGTTTGATTTGGTTCGATTTGGACCCTAAAACCAAAAAACCCAAACCATTTTAATTGGTTATGTTCAGATTTTCGGGTTCATCAAATTATTGGTTCAGGTCTTAGGCCGCTAAACTTTCTCAAAGAACACGGTAGCTTTACTATCTTTCACGGTTAAAACATTTAAAATAAATATATAAAAGTAAATATAAATATATATATATATATAACATATATAAAAAGATAAAAAAGTATTAAAACATAAATTATATATAAATATTTAAATACAGTAAATACTAGACATTAAAGTATATATATTAATTTTAAAACATATATAAATATTAAAATATTAATATACATATATATACATACATACATATATATATATATATATATAAAAGAATAAATATTAAAAGATTCCACAACCTAACACACTCTACTATTTTATATCCTCGTATTTTATTATTAATTAAAATAATAAAATTTTCTACTAAGTTTTATATTAATTTATTTTATTTTATTTTATACTATCTTAAGTTTTATTAAAGCAAATACCATAATACAATATGTAGTAGTATCCAAAAATATTAATATATATATATATATATATATATATATATAAATATTAAAATATAATAAATACTAAATATTAAAGTATTCATATTAATTTTAAAACATATATAAATATGAATATATACATAATTGTAGTATAAAATAACAGCAAAAGCTCAATTATAAATAGTGAACTATTTTGTAAAATTTATATTCTATTATTTTATTATTATTTAAATTAATAAAAGGTTTCTACCTAATTTTAAATTATTTTATTTTATTATTGCTGTAGAATGTGCTATTTTGACTTTTTTGTATCGGAAAAAAGAGAGAGGAAGAAATGCTGCAGCTACAGTAACGTCACGATTGCGTTAGAGTAACTTCATTGAATGCATTAAATATGAAAAAAACAAATAAAAAAATTTCAAAAAGAGAACCAAAATTACCACAAGCTGACACCTAAAATTACTGTTTGTGCTACAGTAAAGTTAAGGTTCAGCTATTATATTATAGTAGATGTTTAATTATTGAGTTGGTCCCTTAACTATTCGGGAATTTTCAATTAGGCCATCGAATTAAAAAAATTATAATTAGGTTCCTAAAACTTATATAAAATTTTTGATTGGGTCCCTATCCTAAAGGGTTTCTAATTGGGTCCCTGAACTTATATAAAATTTTTAATTAGGTACGTAAAGTAAAAAAGTGACTATATAAAATAAAAAGTAATAAAATGATAGATGATGAAATTTAGAAAAAAATAATTTTGATTGACACAATAATAAAATGACAAAAGACGGATATGAGAGAAAAAACTCATTATTTAAAATAATGATTATTTTGTTATTATCATTTAAAGAAGTAAATTTTGTCTCTAAAATTTATTTATTTTTATTTAATTATTACACTAAAAAATAAATTTTCTCACTAAGTTTTTAATATTATTATTTCAAATAGTGAGTTTTTTTTCTCTTGTTCTGTTTTTATCATTTTATTATTATGTTTTTTTTAATTTCCTCATCTATCATTTTATTATTTTATATATTCAATTTTTTACTTCAAGGACCTAATTGAAAATTCTATATAAGTTCAGGGACCCAATTAGAAAATTTTTAGTTCAGGGTCCCAATTGAAAATTTATATAGGTCTAGGGACCTAATTAGAAATGTTTTTTAGTTTAGGGACCTAATTGAAAAATCCAAATTAGTTCAGGGACCAACTCAATAATTAAACCTATATAATAAAAAAATATGAAATAATAAAGTTGTCCCAATTTAGTGGAAAAAAATGAAAAAGAAGAAAAATAATGATGACCGAACAGTTGTGATGATGTCAATGTCATATCCCATTTAATGCACCTCAACCAAGTTAAGCAAACAATATAATATTAAAACAACCAAGTATAATAATAATAATAATAATAATAATAATAATAATAATAATAATACAAAATATAAGAAACAAATAATGGATTAAAAAAATATTAAACTCCTTAAATTAGGGAGATGCTGCCACATCATATGTACACTAAAAGTTGATAGTCCATTTTTATATTTGTATTGATACATAGATTTTTTGACTCCCAAAACAATGAACCGGTTTGTAAATATTTTAAAACAAAAAATATATAAATTTTAGAAAATAAATAAAACAATAATAAAAATATTCCATAACTTAACACGTGGCTTGCACCATTGTGCTACAATAAAATCAGATTTTCCCTTATTAATTAGTATAGATATAGATTTATTATTGGTTTGGTTTGATTCGGTTCGAATCGGAATATATATATATATATATATATATAATATAGTATAAAAAAATTAAATTTTAAACTATTAAATTATATACACATTAAAATATAAGTATATAAAAATTAAAGCATCAAGAACATGACAACTGTACTTTTACTGTTTGGCAATTTATGATTGGTTGACAGTGTAAAAAAACTTTACACTGTCAGTGCATACAAATAAATTCAAAAAAAAATATTAGGAAAAAATTATTAGAATTTTTATAAAAAAATTAAGGAAAACGTAAAAAAAATAAAAAGTAATTATTTTTAAAAAAAGTACAAATATAAAATAAAAATTTAAAATGTTTTTTTAAAAAAAAGTAAAAAAGATTTTTTTTTTAAAAGTCATAAAATCCTACCGCTGACACGTGTATGTACAGTAACGTCACGATTGCGCTACAGTAATTTCATTGAATGCATTAAATGTGAACAAAACTAATAAAAAAAATTCAAAAAGAGATTCAAAATTTCTACATGCTAACACCTCAAATTACTGTTTGCGCTATAGTAAAGTAGAGGTTTAGCCATTATATTATAGTAGATATTTAATTATTGAGCTGGTTCCTGAACTATTTGGGAATTTTCAATTAAGTCATTAAACTAAAAAAATTCTAATTAGGTCTGTAAAACTTATATAAAATTTTCAATTGGGCCCTTATCCTAAAAAGTTTCTAATTGGGTCCCTGAATTTATATAAAATTTTCAATTAGGTCCCTAAAATATAAAGGTGGCTATATAAAAGAAAAAGTAATGAAATGATTGATGATGAAATTTAGAAAAAAAATTGATTGACACAATAATAAAATGACAAAATATGAATATGAGAGAAAAAACTCATTATTTATAATAATAATAATTTTGTTATTATCATTTAAAGAAGTAAATTTTGTCTCTCAAATTTATTTATTTTTATTTAATTATTACACTAAACAATAATTTTTCTCACTAAGTTTTTATTATTAATATTTTGAATAGTGAGTTTTTTCTCTCATATTATGCTTTTATCATTTTATTATTATGTTTTTTTTTTAATTTCCTTATCTATCCTTTTATTATTTTATATTTCATATATTCACTTTTTTACTTTAAGGACCTAATTAAAAATTTTATATAAGTTTAGGGACCCAATTAGAATTTTTTTAGTTCAGAGTCCCAATTGAAAATTTATATAGGTCCAGGGACCTAATTAGAAATGTTTTTTTAGTTTAGGGACTTAATTGAAAAAACCAAATTAGTTCAGGGACTAACTCAATAATTAAACCTATATAATAAAAAAAAATCTGAAATAATAAAGTTGTCCCAATTTAGTGAAAAAAATGAAAAAGGAGAAAAATAAGATCGAACAGTTGTAACGATGTCAATGTCATATCCCATTGAATGCACCTCAACCGAGTTAAGCAAACTATATAATACTAAATCAATCAAGTATAATAATAATAATAATACAAAATATAAGAAACAAATAATGGATTAAAAAATATTAAATTCCTTAAATTAAGAGGATGTTATCATTTCAGATGTACAATAAAAATTGCTTAGTCTATTTTTATATTTGTGTTGACGTAATATCAAACACTCTCAAATGATGAGTTGAGGACCTTTAGGTTAACTTAGAAAAAGAAGAGAACACTGTATTTTATTAATTTTTTTTGTTATATTTATTTTTATAAAATTATTAATTTATGATATTGAGAGACTATAAATTTATATAATGATTTTCCTTAAAATTATCATATTATTAATTTATCGAAATTACTAATTTTGTATACTACCACGTGTTGGGAACGAAAAAAGTTTGTTTTAAAAATTAATAATTTATTGAATATATTAATTTATAATGGTATAAATTTACTTATTTTATCTTGTCAAAAAAAAAAACTTTACTTATTTTATTAAATAATGAAAAAAAAAACATAAAATTGGCGTTTCTAAATTATTTTTCAGTTTTAAGTTATTATTAAGTTAGAGCGCTCTCTCTCTCACTCTCTCTCCCCCTCCACATCCCATTCCATACCGTCGTCAAGTTCGCCGGAGAATCGATCTCAGTCACCGCTCTCCGATGAACGATTCATAGGATATACGATGGCTGAAAAGAGGAGCGGTACAGTGAACGACGGCGAACCAGAAACTGAAGAGAACCACAACAACAACAGCAACAAGAATAACAATAGCGACGACGATAACAACGATAAGAAGAGTTCAGATCCAGAGTTATTCTGCTGCTTGTTGCAACCCGCCACTGCCGACGGTGATCCCGAGTACATCGGCATCCGGCGCCTCCTCCTTCACCGGAAGGCCGAGGCCGGCATTCTCCGCCGTAGAGTATGTGACATTGCTCATAGCTATATTTTTCTCTTTGTATATGTTTAGGAATTTTATCATCGGAATCTGAAAATTACTGAGTTTTTTTTTGTGGAATGTTTTTTTTTTTTGTGTGGAATGTGCACTTTTTCAACCGTGCTAGATTTGCATTTTTTTAATGTTCATTTGGCTGTGTTGTTACTTTTTGACTAATCGAATTAGATTCTGCAGTTTGGATATGAAGCTTAAGCTTATTGATTCGCGTGTTGTTACAGTGCTCGTAGCTAAATTGTTCTTGTTACAGTAGCTATCTGTAGAAGAGTTTCACTTTTTCGCTGTGCAGAGTTCATGGAACTCATTAGAATCATTACTTACCACTACAAATCTAGTTTTGTTATTTTCCTCATCTTCATCCCGTTCTGCCTCTGATGCTTGCACTACTTCATTTAGTAATGCCTCCTGTATGCATCTCCATTCAGTTTCAGCTCCGATATGCATCTCCATTCAGTTTATTGAGATTCATAGTATTGAGAGAGAAAAGAAAGAAAAGAAAAACTGATATGATTGTATTGAATTGGTGAATCTTACAAGAGAAAGGTTAATCGCAGTGTAGGAGAGTAACTACCTAACAGAATCCTAACTAGATTCTAACAGTATGAAATTGCATTTCATTTACACTTTACAATGCATTAGCATTTCCAACAAGCTCAAGGTGGGTGATGAACATTGGTGAACTCAGCCACATTGAGCCTGTCTCGAAGCTTTAGGAAAGTGATGGGAGACAGAGGCTTGGTCAGTGCATCAGCCCACTGATCTCGGGCTGGTATATGAATAACTTCTAGCTGCTTTTGCATCACTTTTTCTCTTACAAAGAATAGGTCAATTTCCATATGCTTAGCCCTAGCATGAAGGACGGGATTGTGGGCAAGTGCAACAGCCCTTTGGTTGTCACAAACCCTTAGGTAAGGAGAACTGAATGCCTAATTCAGTCAAAAGAGTTTGAATCCAAAGTATATCAGCAGTTGTCTGAGCAAGACTACGGTATTCAGCTTCGGTGCTCGACCTGGCAACCACATGTTGCTTTCTAGACCACCAAGATATGAGGTTTGGTCCAAGGAAAATGGCTGCACCAGAAGTAGACCTTCTGTCATCGGGATCCGAGGCCCAATCTGCATCACACAGGGCCTTTAATGCAAATGGTTGGTTAGCTGGAGCAGGGGACAGCAATAGTCCATGATGAATAGACCTCTTTAGGTACCTTAGAATCCGTTTTACAGCAAGCCAATGTGTTTCAAGAGGTGCTGCCATGAATTGGCAGACCTTATTAACAGAGTAACTAAGTTCAGGTTTAGTGATTGTGGCATATTGAAGTGCCCCAACCACTGACCTATAGAGAGAGGGATCAGAAAAGGACTCACTTCCAACTTTAGATAATTTGCAACTGGAGGCCATGGGAGATGAGCTAGGATTTGCCTCAAGCATATTAGTTTTGGCTAGGAAATCCCCGATGTACTTTGATTGAGTGAGAATAAGAGAACCATTAGGCTGCTTTCTAACTTCAATTCCCAGAAAATAGTCTAGGTTGCCCAATTGCTTCAAACTGAAAACAGAGTTGAGTTTAGTCACCAGCTGTTGAGCTAAGATGTTAGAGCTCCCTGTGATTATTATATCATCAACGTAAACTAGTAAATATACCACTGCACCACTGTGAGTAAAAGTGAATAGTGAAGGATCACATTTACTATCCTTGAAACCAAGTTTCAGTAAAGTCTCTTTGAGCCTCTCAAACCACTGTCTAGGAGCCTGTTTAAGGCCGTAGAGAGCTCTATTTAACTTGCAGACCAGAGAGGAATCAGCCACTTCAAAACCTTGTGGTTGAGTCATATATACCTCTTCATCTAGAAAGCCATTGAGAAAGGCATTGTTGACATCCAGCTGTAGCATACTCCACTGATTTGTTAGGGCCAGAGTGAGAATAATTCTGATTGTGACAGGTTTGATAACTGGGGAAAATGTCTCATTAAAATCAAAACCCTGCATTTGGTGAAATCCCTTAGCTACTAGTCTAGCTTTGTACTTGTTTAGAGAGCCATCAGCATTTTCTTTGACTCTAAAAACCCATTTACATCCAATTGGTTCCCTATTGGGAGGAAGAGGCACAAGAGACCATGTGTTGTTTTTCATAAGAGCTACATATTCCTCTTGCATGGCAGCATACCATTTAGAGTCTTTTAAGGCTTGCTTAACATTCTTTGGTTTAGTATGAGTTAGAAGGAGAGTAGGGTGAAGTCTTGGTTTCACAATGCCACTTTTTGATCATGTTTGCATAGGATGAGAATTGGAAGGAATAGGTGGTGGACTAGGAGAAGGAGATGAAGTAGTAGATGGACTAGAAGATGCAGTAGGAGCTTGACCACGACTAGAGGACTGATTTTGAGCAGAAGTAGATGACTGAGAGTTAGATGACTGAGACTGAATATGAGTATTAGGAGACAATTGATCACTGCTGGACTGAGAGTTCAAAGGAACAACAAAAGGAGAGGAAACAGGGATAGGAATGGAAGCTGGAACAACAGGAGCAGTGCTGATATTTGGGTTAGAAGTTGCAGGAAAAAGTTCTTTATAAGGAAATCTCATTTCATTAAATGTTACATCTTTTGAAATATAGATTCTTCCACTTGGAGATAGGCACTTGCAGCCTTTGTGAGAGGTGGAATAACCCAAGAAAACACACTCATGGGATCTAAACTCTAGTTTATGAGCATTGTATGGCCTTAGCAAAGGAAAACAGGCACAACCAAAAATTTTTACAAAGTTATATTCAGGAGTTTTGTTGAAAAGAGTAGTGTAAGGAACAAGGAATTTTAATGAGGCTGTTGGCAGCCTATTGATGAGATAAACAGCAGTTTGGAAAGCATGATCCCAAAATTTTAAGGGCAGGGAAGCATGACTGAGTAGAGTTAGGCCCAACTCCACAATATGTCGATGTTTTCTCTCAACAACACCATTTTGGTGATGAGTATGAGGACAGATTAGACGATGAATAACACCTAGATCATTTAGATATTTTGTGAGAGGTCTGAATTCACCTCCCCAATCAGTTTGTATGGCTTTAAGCTTAGTGTTGAATTGCAGTTCAGCCATGGATTTGAATTGTTTAAAGATGTTAAACGTTTCAGATTTGTTTTTAAGGAAATAAATCCATGTGAAACGAGAATAAGCATCTACAAAAGTGATATAGTAAAAGAAATTATTGGAAGAGGGGACAGGTGGAGGTCCCCACAAGTCACTATAGATCAATTCAAGAGGAGAATTGTATATAGTAGTAGAAGAGGGTGTTCTAACCGTATGAAATTGCATTTCATTTACACTTTACAATGCATTAGCATTACATTTACAATATACACATACACAGTTGCACCTCCGATATGAATTTCCATTTAGTTTAACCTTCCTTATGCATCTCCAATATGCATACATTTTCCGCTCAATCCTGTCTCTCCGATCAAGTCAGCCTGATCTTCGTATCTCCGATTAGTTCAGCGTGATCCTGTGCCTCTGATCATTTCTGCCTGATCTTCGTGTTTCCAATCAGTTCTGCTTGATTTAGCCTGAAAAATCGGCTCCGTGGTTCTGGGCCAAATGCAGTATGGTTCCATCTCAGATGCAGTTTGACCCTTCCGTAGTGCTGTCCCAAATACAGTATGGTTTCGTCCTGTATGCAATTTGGCCCTTCCTTCATGCTTGTCCAAATGCAGTATGATTTTATCCTGAATTCACTTTGGTTCTTTTGTATTGTGCCCTTGTATCAACGCTTTTTCTGTTGTGTTTTTTCCAAAACCTTTGAAGTTATTTTTTGTTTGTTTTATTTTTGTTACTTTTAACAATCTAAAGATTGGGAAACTTTAGCTTGAGGAGGAGTGTTGTAATGTCTGGTAACTATCTTATAATATTTATTTATCTTAGAATATCTTAGACGATCTCTTCAGAGTTATTTCATATTTATTATTTTTTGATTTGTTTCCTTATTTAATTAGGACTATGATTCTACTATTAGTATAAGAGTTTAATTGGTATACACTGTCAGTATAAAGGTTTTTTACACTGTCAACTAATAATAAATCGCCATGTCACTGAAAATCTTTGATTCTTATCCAAATCACCTTAGTCATTCATATCATGATCTGTGATTGGTTGATTGTGTAAAAAACCTTTACACTGACAGGACTGTTGGGTTTGTCCTTTGTATATCACATTACTATCACATCATAATCACATTACTATCACATTATCATCAATTTATCACATCATCTCATATCGATATTATTCCGAGTTTACAGTTTTATTGCTCTTTTCTTTGTTCCGTGGCTCCAAACCCAATTTCTTCAAACATACCTTGAGTGCTAGATTTGTTTTTTTCATTGAAAAAAAAATCATTTTTGCCTCCTTTGGCTGTGTGTTGTTACTTTTTTGACTTACGGAATGAGGTTCTGTGCTTTTTGACATTGGCATGTTTTTGTTGAAGGATTGGAGATGCAATGGAAGAACTTACGTGGCATACAGGAACTTCATATGTAGGCCTAGGAACTGGGAAAATTTACGTGTTCCAAGCTTCCAAAGTACTCCCGGAAACAGGTTGCTGAATTTTAGTCAAACTATAACCACATTTTATGCCATACACCTTTCTTATATATGGTGTTAGTTTAAATTTATGTTTCCATACAATTCTGACATCAGGATAATTTACTGGTTGATGCATCAGTGGTCGATGGATTCCGCCTCCAAGTCCCCTCTCCCGTTGGTCTGAGGTGGATAGCTGGAGTTCTGGGCGGGTATGTGTAATTCCCTGTAGATCTAGTTGTAACTTACTTGTACATTCCTCTTGCAGTCTTTGACACATAGCAATTAGTAAGTAGTAATCGGGATAGAGAGATGTTGTATCCATTAAAATAGTTAAAACAGATTGACAGAATCCGTTAATGGGATTTATCTTATTTAACTTAAGAACTTCGGTAGATATCAGAGTGTACCGTCATAACTGATTCCTCTGGGATTAACCTAGTCAAAGCTGTATGTACTTTGGCTGGGTCTGAGCATGCTGTGTTCATTTTTAAACAACTGTATATGCAAGTAAACAACTTTAATGGCACTTCTTTAAATTTTTAGCAAGTTAATAGTTTGAAATGTTATTCTGTTGATCTTTATCGGAGTTTACTTTTTTTTTTTCCATATACTCTTCATTTTTTAATTACCGTGTTCGTGGATGCTCTACTAGTAAGGAAAAATATTAGAATACCAAAAAAATAAAAATGAGAATGTCAATTACAGCAAAAGATGTAGCAACTTCAAGCTCTAAAAAAGATAACCAATATCCCACTGTAGATGTGATCTAAGAAAAAAAATAAAAAATTAGAAAAGAAAATTGATATAAATCAACCCATGGTTAGATTGTATATTTCATAAGCATCTCATTAGATTCCATTAAGCTTAATGGTCAAAAGAGTGGAGTGTAATAAGTAATCATGAGGTGAGAATGTGGTGGATTGTCATTCCAGCAAACCGCAAAGGAAGTGAATGTAATTTGTCCAAAAAAATATCAAAACTAAAGAATTTGATAAATGAGGAAGAACTTATAAGTATCAGAGAATTGGAAGATATGGCGCACAATATTCTTCACTAATAATTCACTGTGAAGTAATCCTATATTTGCTAGGTAGATTTGGATATCATTTTATATTAGGGAGTTTCTTGTTCAATGCTGCTCTTTTTGGAATTACAATCGCAAAATTTGGAGTTTCATTCAGAGTAAATACATCTAACTCTTATGGATTTAGGAAAATTTGTAGTTTTTGAAATTGGAGAAGTTTTATACAATTTTGCTCATATGCTGTGAATGTTTGTTTAATTTCTTGATCAATTACTTTTTTCCCGAGTCAAGTGTCAAAATGACGCGGTTGTTTTCTTTGTAGGATGTACAAAGTGCAAATCCAGTATCTAATCACCGAACAAGTTTTGGGTCTAGTGCTAGTGATTCTGATCGTCCACGGCAGCGTGGGGTTGAGCCTGCCTATTCCTTTGTAGGAATGCATTGCATATTTGATCAGTGCAAAGCTTCAGGTAGTATCTAGAGTCCAATCTAGACGTCTTTCCGTTTTCAGAGTAACTAATCTCTGGCCTACTTGGTTTTCTTGGAAGAATAATCCTGAAAAGCTTATGTGTAGTTACGGTGTTAAAGTTTGGGCACATGAGTTCTGATCTACTTGCTTATGGGGCGTCGGATGGAACCTTGACTGTGTGCACTGTTTCTGAGAAACCTTCAGTCATCAAACAATTAAATGGGCATTCCAAAGATGTTACAGGTTGGATAGACTGGTATTGTTTCTTTGGTCTTTATTTAATCTTGTACGACATATATTGTCATGAGTGCACTACCGCAGTATAATCTAATGTATTATTTTTAATGGGATAGCCCTTCAATATATCTTGGTTTGCATATTTCCAATTGGGGAGCAAATTAGCCAAATTTCAGGAAAATTGGTTAGCCATTGATTAACCATTGTTTCTGACTTGGTTACTTTTTCCTAAATTGGAATTAGGTTTTCCAGGATTTCCTAAATTTTAATTCTCCCTATTCTTTATTACTAGGACACAATATCAGACTTAATCTGCATTGGTTGATTGCCTGGACTTTTTCTTTCCCCCTGTTTCTCTATTATTGAGGACTTTTCATCCTGTTTCACACCTGACTGAATTTCATGTCAACTATGACTTCAGGAATGTAGAAGTTTGACTGTTTGACAAATATAATCCATGATGACACGTCAAACAGTTCACCTATAGTGGGCTATTATGCATTTTTGAGCTTATTCGTTGGTTAAATGGCTTTTAACACAATTTTCTGTATTTTTATATTCATTAGGATGTCAATGCCAAATTTTGGTAATTGTTCTTTGTTAATGTTTACCCTTTTAATCTATTCGTTTACCTAAATGCTTTTTATGATGGTTTTTTTTCAGATTTTGATTTTTCATCAAACAATCAGTACATTGCATCATCTTCATTGGATAAAACTGTGAGAGTATGGGAGATAGCAAAAGGCATTTGCATACGGGTGATATATGGAGTTTCTTCACAATTGTGTATTCGTTTTCACCCTGTGAGTACATGATACGGCATTTGCATTGGACAAAATACTTTATTTTTCTTTGATTTGAAAATCTGACATTCTGTTTTTTAATTTTTTTTCATAGTTTCATCTTATCTTATTATTTATAATTAGAATGAAAATAACTAACATTCTCTGCATTGTATCTCTCACCGTGTGTTATAATTTATCAGACTCTCACTCTCTTCTGTCTATCTCCTTCTCAAATTCAAATCATCAGTCTCTATACTAAATGATAGGTTGATTACTTGTAGTTTTTGCTGTCGTTTCTTTTTTCTTCTTCTCTTTTGTAGTTGAGGGAGCTGTTTTTTTTTTTAAGAGGATGGCAATACCCGGTACTTTTCACTGTGGTCTGAGTTGAAGAATTTGAGACTTCCTCTAAACATGTTGGGTTTATTTTGGGTTGCTTGTGTTTGAGGCTGCAATAAATGAAAATGTTTGTATGAAACATGAGAGGTTGTGGGGTAAGGGGGAGGGAATTTAGTTCATAGAATATCCTTCTCCATCACATCCGGTGAAACAAATATTCTTCTCAAAGGGAGGGGAGGAGAGCTTGAGAGGAGGAGATGGGTTAGTCAGTCAATTGGGAAAGATGGGGAAACGAGAATAGTTTTCTGAATATTTCCTTCTCAATTTCACCCAGTGAAACTTATACATTCCTCTGTAAATTGTTTGATTTTTCCAAATATATGATTTTCTGCATCATGTTTTTAACATCCTTATGTGGATTTGATACTTTAAATTGGTAACTAAATTTATTCTTTTGTATTCATCGTTGGTTGCTACTGAAGACTGTATTTTTTCTATATTTGGTGCAGGTAAATAACAACTTCCTTTCAGTTGGCAATGCAAACAAAGAAATCAATGTAAATATGTTACCTGTTTCTATTATTTTTATAAAAGAAGTAACATATGGGACAGCTCCTTTGCTGAAACCTGGTTATTGGAATGTATTGATCGTCATTCCATTCTTAATCAGTAAGACTTGAAATGTCATTAAGTGCCATTGTGTTCTTTATTCGTAGAGTATAGAAAACATTTCATTCTTTGTGGTTTGGCACTAAGGTTATGTTTGGAACTTTTGGAGAGAATGGGATAGAATGTAAAGGATTTTGGATAAATAGAAAGGGAATGGAAGGAATGGAAAAGTTACCTGCCCTGTGTTTGGATGATTAATGAGGGAAGAAAGGGGAAGTCAATGTGGGTCATTAGTCACACTTTAATATTTCAGTATAACCCTTATAAACGTTTTTAAGTAACTCAATTTATGGTTTGGAGGGGAATGGCTCTTCACACGTTCCCTTCCTCCATAATATTTCAAACTCCCAAATTCTCTCCCATCCTTTCCCTTTTATCCCCCTTATCCAAACAGAATATTAGATCGGACACTTGGGGTAAATTAATTGGACTGGTTAGTAGGTAAAGTAAAACTCCAAATAAGTGACAAGAAAAAATGTATGTTTGTTTGTTCGGACACTGGAAAAGGAGCAAGACAATGATAGTCTGATGAACTCATGTATCAACACATACTTCCATTTATGATATGGTAAATAATATTTCCACTGTTAACTATTAGTGGCTTGGTGCCTATCCTACTACCTCTGATCTTTCCCCCATAAAATCCTATGCTATTATGTTTTTCCATTTCGTACCTTAGCTGTCAGGATAACTTGATATTTCAATTTTTTTGTCAATATTTATATGATGTACCAGGTCTTCAATTTTAGCACTGGAAGGATAATTAATAAATCAGTATTTGATAGTGAAGTTACCTCTATGGACCATGATCATACAGGGCATCTCATATTTTGTGGGGATGCACAGGTGTGTTGCTATATACATTGCTAATGTATATCCTAATTATGAGGTTTATCTTATTTTCTTTACCTACTGGATTGCTTGTGCAGGGATGTATATACTCAGTAAATATGAACTCCCGCACAGGTGTGTTATCCCGCTCTCATCGTTATCGAAGTAGCAGCAGACACAAATCTCCTGTCACAACAGTGCAGTATCGGAGTTTCTCTCTACTGGCTGGGGGACCTGTGTTGTTGACATGTACTCAGGATGGAAATCTGTCTTTCTTCAGGTTTGAAAATAATTTGCCATTAATCCCATTTGCATTCAGTTGTCTTCATTGAACTCTCTTACTTTTTCTTTGGAGCACTAAAGTTGGTATTTTGCAGTGTGGCTTTGGAGATACAAGGTTATTTAACTCTTCGATGCTCACTCAAATTAGTTCCGCGTATACACAAAATTCAAGCCTCTTTCTGCCCTCTTCTTTCCCTTGAAAAAGGAGAATTCATAGGTATGTTGATATCAATGTTACTTACTTCTTTTTGTTCTCCACTCTGTCCCTGGGGCGGTGACTTCATTTTTAATAATGCTTTTATAAATCAGACCCAAACTTTTGCTCTGACTAACCGGATAACATGGTTCTGGTGTATGCAAAACTTTTAAGCATGACTCGTAAACTCTTACATTTGTCAAAAATATCATTTGAAAACATATTTTAGTACGTAAACATAGTTTAAACGCATATCCAAAAATAATATTAAACATTCTAACTTCATAACAAACCAAAGAAAAGTAAAAAAAGTATGAATTTAACTAAATATTTCATCCAACTTTTATATAATTTTTATTCAAGCACTTGCTTTATTTTGTATTTTAACAAAGCAAAACAAAAAGAATAGTGAAAACATACACTTAGCTTTACAAATCCAATATATATTGCAACGCATTAGTAATTCAATTACCAACAACATGAACCAACAATTTACATTTTGAGTCCGAATCAATGTGTAAATACAGGCTGATAAACTAATAGAATCGAGAGTTTATCGATTTTGTTAGAGTTTACTTGAATTCGTAAGGATTTACTAAAAAAATAGAGAATTTTCATGCAAGTTAACTCATGAGATTTTAAGTGTTAACTCGAGAGATTAACAAATATGGGTGTATGTCGCATGCAGTCAAACTCGAATTATGTAGTGCCTGCATTTGTCAATAAAAACTGTATGTTTATCAATATATAATGCTACCTTGAGACTTGAAAGGCCATATAGACCAATATGCTGCAAAAATTAAGTTTTCTGAAGCATCTTTGACTACGGGATATCACAGTTGCTGTCTTTCTAACATTATCCTCTTTTGTCATGTGAAGTTACTGGAAGTGAGGACTCAAATGTGTATTTCTATGATTTAACCCGGCCAAAACATACATGTGTAAACAAGCTACAGGTTTGTATTACTTCCATCTTAAGTACTATTGATGTTATAATGAAGCTCAAATGACTATAATTTTTATGATGCAGGGTCACCGATTTCCTGTTATGGCTATTGCGTGGAACCACGGAGAAAACTTTTTGGCTTCATCTGATTTTTATGGCATAGTAATTGTTTGGAAGAGAGCAAGAACAAATCAAAACAAGAATACATAGCAATAGAACTTCAAATCATATAGTTGAGGGCTTGCGAAGATAGCTTTCTTTACATTGCTTTCCTTCTTTTGTTTTTACCTTTCTCCGTTGTTATCCCGTGTTATTATTATTATTATTATTATTTAATTGCTATAATGGCCTTTGTGTCCATGAAGTTAATCAATCGATCAATCATACATAGCCTCACAGGAAATGAAGAATCTATATTCCGAAAGTGTATTCTTGTTTTTTCTTTTATGAGGAAGAAACTGTATTTACTTGATCGAGGATTTGTATCATATGATGAGTATATTTGTTTTGACAATTCCACCATGTAATTCAAGACAACTAAAGTATGATATTTGTTTCTGAGTTAGCCCGTATTGGGAAATATCGAGGAAGAGTTGTGTTATTTGAACATCAAGTTTTGGACACTGATTATCTTCATCTCTCACTTATTTTTTCATCTTCTTTGTATACTTGTTTTTCAACCATACATCAAAAATCAAAGGGACACTATATGGTGTCCCTATTTGGATGTTCAAATATCATTATTGAATGAGGAAATTAAGCTACAGATTTGATGACAACTTGTGAATTTATCTTGTTAAATATATGATTGTGTTAGATTAGTTCCTCTTATATCGTAATAAAATAGTGCTTCATGCGTTGTGGCTATGGTATAATATATATATTGATTCTAAAGCATGAGATATTGAAGGTTTTTATGTATTTTCGGGAGGTCCTTCAAGTTTGACCGGCATTTCTTTGATATGCAACTTTAGGTTTAAAAGTGCAGGTGAGGTATCTATGAGGCGTGAGGGAGAGTGCTAGAAATCGTTGAGACTCTTGCACGTGGGTTACGTATTCCATAAAGCATGATTAGAGTGTTCAGTAGTGTAAAGGTTTTCGAGCACCTTCTTAGTATTAGTGGATAAATATGGAAATATTTTAGGGAGTGGATGTTGGTAATCAACGGTGAGTGACTGAAAAATGATAAAATCTGCTTTGTAAGCTTTTCTTCGCTATCTCCTTTATATTATTTATCCTCTTCTTTGGTGCTTTGAATATTTTCATTATATACGTTAAGTTTTAGTTGAGAAAATTAATTTTGATAAATAAATTTATTTATTTTTATAAACTCAATTCATCCCCTTTTAGGTAATGGTTATCACGACCAATAAGCAAATTGAGCTTATGCTATAAAATAAGCTCAACCTAGCACAACTAATTCTTAATAGACCTCAAACAAACATGAAATATCGAAGTTTGGCTGACTTTGGAACTATAAGATTAGGATAATAGAATTGTTAGACTAAGTTGTTTTTCAGGTGTTGTCTAAGATGGACCATCCACCAAAGTGGTGTAGTGGTGTAACACCCAAGTGACAAAATTTGGACTATACAGATTGCCACTTAGGTTTTTGACTTTTCAACCCTCTATAGAGGGTGTTATCTATGGTGCACCCTATCGAATGTCGTACACCCATTCACTTTAAAACAGAGTGATCTAAACCATTAAAATTGCCATGTCGGATTCCTGATTTATTGAGTTGGTCAAATTTGGCCAAAGTATATTTACACATGGACTTATATTTATTTTCTTTTTGTAGTTATACATGTAACATTTTTCTTTGAAAAAAAAAAGTCACCAAGTATTAGCATCAAGAAAGTTATGAATAGTTAATACTTAAGCTGTTAAGCGTAATCTTTGAAACTGCATTTCTGATTTATTTTTTTTCTTTTCCTTGTTTAAAGGAATTTAAGCAAATTTGCATAATGTGACTAAACAAAAAAGAAATTATAAACTGCTAAAAAAAAAAAGAATTATAATTGGAGCCACAAATTGGTTCAAAAGTGGTTCACCTGTTTTTCAACTTTAAGTGTATATTCAAAAGCCACAAATTGTACGTATTGTTTGCTTTAACATGAAATATCCTCGATTTTTTTGGGAAGGGTTTTATCAAAAATTGTGTTAAATGGTAACAAGGCACGCACAATATCTCCTCAGTTGCAATGCTGAGGCACCTAACAGGATGTTATTGGATACAATATTAATAACTGGAAAAAAAAAAACAAAAACAAAAGGTCCAATTGTATGATATCACGTTTCATAACTTCTCACGGAACAAGAAGGAAAAGAAAAACAGCAGAAATATTTGACCATCTAGTCTTGGTCTTAAGATTATAATTGCCACTCTAACCAAAACCTAACATTCCCCTCCTTTAAACGGCTAACCTCCTCCTCTTCCTCTGATTTCGAGTTGGAAATTATTCTAAAAGGGTCTTCAAATCATCTGCAATATTATGATTCCTGAAAGTACTTGAGACTTTGACATCGCCACCAACATTTGATTTGAGTAGAACTACGACAACAGTCATCCTCTCTTCGATTTATTAGCTTCTCACAAAATATCTGTTATTTTAGAGAATTGACAACGATAAATGACAAAAGCCTATTTAAGAAAAATCACTATACTTCTATCAAACAAAACAGTAAAACTTTAGTTCATGTTCAAAGGACTATTATGCAATATTGAAACAAAAAAATATATCAAAAGACAATGACAAACCTTCACTAATGTCTTATTGGAATCCCAACTAAAGGAGACAATAGAAGGACGAAAGCTCCAGAATAAGCTACTAACAAGATCCAAACACCACTCTTCTAAGTCTGAAATTGCATATAGGGTCAAGTGTTTGAAGCTTGGTGGAGCCAATGGGTACTCTTGCAATGCAAATGGGTCGAACCCAACCTATAAAAAAAAAAATTAATTACCAAGACATGTTTTGTAAAAGGTTAAAGATGCAAACCAAATAAAATACTGGTATTGCCAAGGAGAACTTACCGTTGAACCATCACCAAAACCAAGGAATAGGGAAACTGGAATATGGTTGAATTTTATGTCTTCAAGAAAATCTCTTAACATTTCCAAGTCCAGAATTAAATCAACAAAGAAAACAACATCTAAAACCATCTGACTTGAGCTATTCAAAATAGATATGAAAGGGATTACGGAACCATCACCATGATACACACACTTGAATAAATTTGGAGCATCAATCACAATCTCCTCGGAGCCGTAGCAATTATATATATTCAAGTCTTTTAGTTGAATACTTGAAATTTTTATCGTTTCAGGCATATAGAAACCTTCCAAGACCAACTTCTCAAGAAGAGAGACTTTTTTAAAAAGTTCGAGAAATCATTGGTCAGTGATAATAATGGAACTCACACATACTAAAGATAACTCCCGTAAGTTTGTGCATTTATCCATGTTGATCTTACAAGGGAATGGGGCGACGGTCTTGATACTTGAAGCAAAGTAGGAAAGATTCTCAAGACTTGGTGCATCAACATCAACCTCTTCTATCCCTACAATAGACTACCTTGAGCTTAGGTAAGCCACATATGCTTACATATTTCAACCCAAAACAGCGAACCAATTCCAACTTTTCAATCAAAGGACAACTAGAAATGATATTCTGGATTATTTGTCCATCTCCCAAATAGACATGGTCCAAAGATAACACTTGCAAATAGGAAAACTTGATAGGATGATTCAAGAATGCTTGATCAACTCTGAAATCCCAAGACAACTTTAGTTCAATCAGTGATTTGGCCTCGAGGACACATAGAGGCAAGCAAGCAAAATCTTCATATGAGTAAGAGGATCTTGGATCCTCATGTTGTAGCACCTCAACACCATTGTTGAGTTGTAGCACCTCAACACCGGAATCACATGCCAAGTCCATCCAATCATTAACAAGAGACAACACAGTTGGAGGGGTGATAGACTTGAAAACAAGCTTAAACTTTCTTATAGCCAACCCCTTGCATCGAAACTTTATCAGTGTCCAACACCAACTTACACAATTTGTATTTGTCCAAAAATAGTGACGCTATTCGCAATTGAATGTCTGCATCGTTAGGTAGGTATCTGAGTCATTGGATATCTAGATTCATCAAAAACCAAGAAGGGAAAAGTAGACCATGTATCATGCCATGCCTTGGACAAAACACTGGTCCTAGCAGCAGGCAGCCTTAACAAAATGTCATGAAGGATGGATTGTGGCAGATGAGATATCCAGTCCATATTATCTATTCCCTGAAAAATGTAACTACTACCCACACAAATGTTACAGTTTACATGCCAGAATGATTTGTTAACACTATGCACACAACATATATAAATATATATTTTCAATTGCAAAAATCTTAGACTGGAAAAGAATAACCCTAAGAATGTTTTCATGAATTAGAAAGCAAACCCCTTTTCTGCAAATATCATTAAGGGTAAGATTTGTTTCTTAATCCTCTGTGTTATTTAGTTAAATTTACTGAAAACTTGTTGTCAAAGAAACTGAAAGTTTGTGAATTGTGAATACCTTGAGCGGTGACGAGCGTTGAGAAATGTCGCGCGCGCTAGCTACAACTGCTTCTGTCTTCTCCTCTTCTTAGGTGAGCTGTGCGTTACGTTCCCAAACACCAAAACCCCATTCTTACTTCTTTATCTTTCTTTTGCTCAAATGGTTTTTTGATTTTGTTCAGGTTTGAAATGAGGGTTTTACTTGGGTAAAAAAATTGATGTTTTTATGGGCAGGTTAAATGGCCCAAGTCTATATATATATATATATATATATATATATATATATATATATATATATTTTTGTGTTTGTTTGCTTCAACTTTTTCTTTTGTGAAAAAAAAAAACTTTTTTTTAATCATTTTCGAAATTCATAATTAAGGAGAAAAAAAATTGATTACTACTTAAAACTTAAAATTTAGAAAATTAAAAATTCAATTTCAAAAATAAACCTTCAGTTGCATCAAGGAATAGTAGGAGCGAAATCATTATTCTTAAAACCAAAACTAATTTTTTACAATTTGTGTTTGTTTATTTTTTTCAAAAGTGGATTAAAATTAAAATTTTCAAGAGTTATTAAAAAATTGTCAACCAACCTAAGGTATCATTCATAAAATTAGTGATATAGGATGCTCACGCCTTATTACTCGTAACTGACTTCAAAGCTCAATGGTGTATTAAAAAAACATTTTTTTTAAGAAAAAAAGATTTCCAATGATTTCCCAATTTAAATAAACCTTGTTGACGATCCCTTTCTATTTTTTTTGTTCATTTTTGCCAACCCGCCACTATATTAGTTACAAGTGGATTATAGAATTTCTCTTCTCCTCGAAGTCTTCAAAGTAGAGAACTTTAAATTTGTCAAGTATCTCAATATTAGGCAACAAATAAAAGCCTTTCCAAACCTTGCATGACTCTCATCTCTTATTTTTCCATTTTACTTAGCATCATGGCATCGCTTCTTTATTTTGATAATCTGAAACAGTCTTTTCATGAGTGAGGTGTTTATCCTTATGCTCTTTAAGATCGATAATCACAACATCAGATGTCAAATCTATCTTGGTTTATGATGCAGAAGAATTAGACTGGTCTTGCTGAATTTGGTCGAAGTTATTATCAGACCAAAATGTGTCTTTGTTCGATGTTAGACTCTTCAATAATTCTAGAATTTGATCATCCTTTCTTCCAGGGAGGCATACAGGGTTTCATCAGTCCTCAAATGGTTAGCCGTTGATGAATCAAAAATCGATTGAAGGTGCGAACGAGATTGGGTTTGCATTGGACTGCTAAAACTTGCACAGTGGCACAATAGTGACTTCTAAAAGTTTAAAATAATTAGTTGTTAGAGATATAAATTCCTTTTTCATTGCATTCTCAGAGATCATGGATGACATTTTTCAATCAAAAGAATCATCTTATGTAATGTCGCACACAAATTAAATCATACAAAACCATTAGAGAATTATGGATGGTCGAAAGCTCAACTATGAGCAAATTCGTATAGTTGTCATCCAAATTCATCATGTAGATCATTCCAAATAATTTTAGTATCGCATTCAAGATTTTAGCAGTATTCAGAACTTCATTTTAACAATGCTCATTGTAAGAAATATTCATATCAACCAACAATACTCAGAAAAAATTCACATATTTTCATACCTTAATTGAGAACATTTGCCATCGAATTTTCGTATCCGTGAACTTGATCCATAAATCGTTTAGCATCCTAAATCACTACAAACAAATTTATCTAGCGTATTTATTAGCTATAGACAAATCAAACAAATCATTAGAGTATGTATTTTTCTTGGTTATCTTTTGTGTAATCAAACATATTACACCCAAAATCAAGAACAATGGATATTACATGATACAATTTACCATAATATGTATTTTTAACTTTTTATTTTCTTCTTCTCATCTCTTACGAAACGATGAAGCTTGTGCACGATAATCATAGCTTCGACCTGCTGCTTCAATAGCAGGAAGTTACAGTCGTCGAGCTTTATCGAGAGCATAGGGTTGAAACTCGACGACTTTCGGAGCGTCGGAGACGTCTTCGGAGCGCCAGTGACAGTATCGAAGGGGTTTCCACCTCCATTGGAGTGGTGTGAACCAGTTGCAACAATCGAAGAGAAGAATCGGGTCCAGAAAATAGCTCTAGATACCATAATACAATGTATCATATATATATATATATATATATATAGAGAGAGAGAGAGAGAGAGAGATGGAAAATTTGTAACTATATTTCATTCAATGGAATCTGATTACAGTATTACATCATTGACTTCATATAGCCATCTAGTCCTAACTGTTACAGTTGATAGCCAACTGCCATAACTGAATGATGCTGACTCAACTCATTCAGTTATTATGCAAGTACATCATAATATATACTCTAATATCTCTTATGTGTTGTGTTATGGCACATTGGGCTTGGCCCAAAGGAAATGATAAACCCTCTCTGGCCCATCTTACTCTGCTCCTCTTTGCTGAAGCTTCGCACTGGCCCATCATCTATCTGCTTCCTGTTATCTTCTTCAAGCCTCACACTCCATCAAACAGAATTAGTTAGATTCTAGACAGAATTTGTTGATTCTGTTTTGGTTAGGGAGATCCTATTTCTTCTCCTTTTCTGTTTTTGCTGTTAGGGTTGATGTAGGCTGTATATAAGCCCCTAACCAGGTTAGATAGAGAGTAGCATTTTCGATGCATTCATTCTGAGTGAGAATAAGAGATTTGCATGTGTAATAAGCAGAGAATTGAGGGTTAAGGGAAGAACAGAGTGAGAGATTTAGAGAACTTGATGGAACAATCAACAAGTTCTGGGATTGTATTCAAAGAGTTGTAATCTTCGATTCATAGTGAATTTCTCAAGTCGGATTCTGTCCTGGGGATGTAGGAGGAATTGCTCCGAACCTCGTTAACAATTCTTGGTGTTATCTCTTCCTTAATCTTTTACTTTCTAATCTTTTATCTTCTTGCATGTTTTTAGATTTATGTTCTGTCAGTTTCTGCATGTTTGTTTCATACTTGTTGCTGCATTTCAGGAATTGAACCACTCGACGGTGTCCTCTGTTACAACAACTGGTATCTAGAGCTCAGGTTCTGCGGTTCTGAGAGGCATGGCATCAACCAAATATGATTTGGAGAAGTTCAATGGGAAGAACGACTTTGGCCTATGGCGTCTAAAAATGAGAGCTTTCTTGGTTCAACAAGGGTTAGGGGAAGCACTGAAAGGCGAAAACAGTCTCCCTCCAACTCTTTGAGTCAGAAAAGAAGGAAAAGATGGACAAGGCTCATAGTGCTCTAATCTTGAGTCTTGGAGACAAGGTGCTCAGGGAGGTCTCAAAGGAAACTACAGCAGCAGCAATTTGGCTCAAGCTGGAACACCTCTATATGACAAAGTCTCTGGCAAATAGACTCTACTTGAAACAAAGGCTCTACACCTTCAAGATGCAAGCTGGGAGATCTATTGAAGACCACATGGATGAGTTCATCAAGATCATAATAGATCTTGAGAACATTGACATAAAGATAGATGATGAAGACCAGGCATTATTGCTCATCAATTCCCTGCCCAACTCGTATGAAAACCTATGTGATACATTGGTTTATGGAAGGGATTCTTTGTCCCTGGAAGAGGTTCAATCAGCACTAATCTCCAAAGAGCTGAAGAAAAGGACAGAATGCAAAGAGGATAGCAGTGGAGAAGGGCTGTTCATGAAAGGAAAAATTGACAAGAGAGGCTCAAAACAGAAGAACAGAAACAAGTCCAAGGAGAAAGATAAAGAGAAGTTCAAGAAGAGGTGTTTCATATGCAAGAAAGAAGGACACTTCAAAAAGGAATGTCCTGACAGAAAGTTCAAGAGGAAGGATGATAATGATGAAGCTGGCAAGGTCTCTATAGCATCAGATGGCTATGAAAATGCAGAGGTATTGATGGCTGCAACAACAATTACTGAGAAGGACTGGGTTCTTGACTCGGGATGCTCATTTCATATGACATCAGTCAAGGAATGGCTTCTAGGTTACAAAGAAACTGATGGAGGCAAGGTTGTCATGGGAAATGATTCAGTCTGCAAGGTTGTTGGGATAGGATCAGTCAAGCTGAAATTTGATGATGGAACAGAAAGGGTTCTGTCAAGAGTTAGATATGTTCCTGACCTAAAGAGGAACTTAATCTCTTTGGGAATGCTGGAAGAATCCGGGTGCTCATACAAGGCAGAGTTTGGTGTTCTTAAGGTCATCAAAGGGGCTCTGGTGGTTATGAAAGGAGTTAGGGAGCATGGCATCTACATACTAAAAGGTCATGCTATAACAGGAAGTGTAGCAGCTGTGACTTCAAGCACAGACAAGACAAGTCTGTGGCATCAGAGGCTAGGTCATGTTAGCATCAGAGGACTGCAGATTCTTGGAAAGCTGGGTGTGTTCTGTGGAGACAAAATCAGTAACTTGGAATTCTGTGAGCATTGTGTATTTGGCAAAATGCACAGGGTGAAGTTCACAACAGGCCAGCCCTGCTTAAAAGGAGTCCTAGATTATGTGCACAGTGACTTATGGGGGCCTTCTAGGATTCCTTCTCATGGTGGAAACAGGTACTTCATTCTCTTTCTAGATGACTATAGTAGGAAGATTTGGATATATCTACTGAAAGGCAAAGATGAAGCACTTAAAGCATTCAAGGAATGGAAAGCCATGATTGAAAACAGAACTGAGAGAAAGATCAAGAATCTGAGGACAGATAATGGCTTAGAGTTTTGTGGAGAAGAGTTTTCTAACTACTGCAAGGAGCATGGCATTTATAGGCACAAGACAGTTAGAAAAACACCTCAACAAAATGGTTTGGCTGAAAGAATGAACAAGACTTTGCTAGAAAGGATGAGATGCCTTCTATCAAATGCTGGCATGCCAATCAGATTTTGGGGGGAAGCTGTACACACAGCCTGTTACTTGATTAATATGAGTCCTTCAACTGCAATTAATCTGAAGACTCCTCAAGAAATGTGGACAGGCAAGCCAGTCAACTACAACCTCTTAAGAGTGTTCGGCTGTGTAGCCTATTATCATGTAAATGAAGGGAAGCTGGTTCCAAGAGCTAAGAAGGGCTACTTTGTTGGATATCCAAGTGGTGTAAAAGGGTTCAGAATATGGTGTCCAGAGGAAAAGAAGTGCATCATAAGCAGAGATGTTACCTTTCAAGAAAATGATCTATACAAGTCTCTAAGAAGTCAAATTGATCAACTTTCAGATCAAAAGGACTTGGAGAGATTTGAGCTGGAGGTGGAGCCAAGAGGAGACAGAGATGTTCAATTAGAAAATGATCAAACTGCAGAAACTGATCAAGCAAGAGAACAAATCCAACCAGAAGAAGATCAACCTGATCCTCAGGAATACAACCTCACCCGAGATAGAGTCAGAAGGAACATCAAGCCACCACAAAGATATGGTTATGCAGACATGATCAGTTATGCCCTACAGGTTGCAGAAGATGTTGATCTTGATGAACCAAGAAGCTATGCATAAGCAGTAAACAGCAAAGACAGTCAGAAATGGATACTGACCATGACAGAAGAGCTAAGTTCACTTGAAAAGAACAACACTTGGTTGCTGGTTCCCAAACCTAAGGGCACAAAGGTAGTAGGAAGCAAATGGATCTTCAAAAGGAAAGATGGAATTCAAGGTGTTGAGGCTCCTAGATTCAAAGCCAGGCTAGTGGCAAAGGGTTTCACTCAAAAGGAAGGAGTGGATTACAATGAAATCTTCTCTCCAGTAGTTAAACACTCTTCCATTCGCATAATTCTTTCCATGGTAGCTCACTATGACATGGAATTGGAGCAAATGGATGTCAAGACAGCTTTCTTGCATGGAAATTTGAATGAAACCATTCTGATGCAGCAACCAAGCGGGTTTGAAGTTGAAGGCAGAGAGGATTGGAGTGCACAACTGAAAAAAATCCCTATATGGTCTCAAACAATCACCAAGGCAAGTGGTATCTCGAGGTTTGATTCTTTTATCTTTGAAACATAAATATGCTAGGAGTAATTTTGATTGTTGTGTATACTTCAAGCAATTATCAAAGGACACCTATATATATCTCCTATTGTATGTCGATGATATGTTACTTGCATGTAAGGACATCACACAGATCAACATATTAAAGGAGCAGCTGAAAAGGGAATTTGAGATGAAATATTTAGGGGCAGCAAAGAAAATTCTGGGAATGGAAATAACTAGATTCAGAGATCGAGGGAAGCTAGTTATTTCTCAGAAAGGTTACCTAAGTAAAGTGGTTAAGAGGTTCAACATGGATGATGCAAAACCTACAAGTGTTCCCTTGGCTGCACACTTTAGGCTCTCGTCCACTCAGTCACCAGACACCATTGAAGACAAGGAACAGATGAAGAAAGTTCCATATGTCAATGCCATTGGAAGCATAATGTATGCTATGGTATGCACTAGGCCTGACATTTCTCATGCTGTTAGTGTAACCAGCAGGTTTATGGGAAATCCGGGCAAGGAACATTGGCAAGCTGTCAAATGGGTGCTAAGATATCTCAAAGGCACTCAGGAAACAGGTTTAGTATACTGCAGAGGCAATGACACATCTCAGCAGGTTCAGGGGTTTGTGGATTCAGACTATGCAGGAGATCTAGACAAGAGGAGGTCTCTTACTGGGTATGCATTCACTCTCCTTGGAAACACAATCAGCTGGAAGGCATCACTTCAACATATTGTGGCACTCTCAACCACAGAGGCAGAATATGTAGCCTTAACAGAAGCCATAAAAGAAGCTCTATGGATCAAGGGTTTGGTCTCTGAACTGGGTCTGAATCAGAAAACTGTTTGTGTTTCATGTGACAGCCAAAGTGCAATACACTTGAGTAAAAATCAAATGTATCACGAGAGAACCAAACACATTGATGTCAGGCTACACTTCATCAGAGACATTGTTGAAAAAGGTGAAGTTGAAGTTGTCAAAGTTCATACCAGTGACAACCCTGCAGACATGGTAACCAAGGCTGTAACACTCAGCAAATTCAAACACTGCCTGAATTTGCTGAGGATCAGAGTTGATTGATGAATGAATTGGACAAGATGAATCTGCTCTTGAGAAGCTCTAAGTATCCAATCTCAATGTACCAAGGTGGATAATTGTTGTGTTATGGCACATTGGGCTTTGCCCAAAGGAAATGATAAACCCTCTCTTGCCCATCTTACTCTGCTCCTCTTTGCTGAAGCTTCGCACTGGCCCATCATCTATCTGCTTCCTGTTCTCTTCTTCAAGCCTCACACTCCATCAAACAGAATTAGTTAGATTCTAAACAGAATTCGTTGATTCTGTTTTGGTTAGGGAGGTCCTATTTCTTCTCCTTTTCTGTTTTTGCTGTTAGGATTGATGTAGGCTGTATATAAGCCCCTAACCAGGTTAGATAGAGAGTAGCATTTTCGATGCATTCATTCTGAGTGAGAATAAGAGATTTGCATGTGTGATAAGCAGAGAATTGAGGGTTAAGGGAAGAACAGAGTGAGAGATTTAGAGAACTTGATGGAACAATCAACAAGTTCTGGGATTGTATTCAAAGAGTTGTAATCTTCGATTCATAGTGAATTTCTCAAGTCGGATTCTGTCCCGAGGACGTAGGAGGAATTGCTCCGAACCTCGTTAACAATTCTTGGTGTTATCTCTTCCTTAATCTTTTACTTTCTAATCTTTTATCTTCTTGCATGTTTTTAGATTTCTGTTCTGTCAGTTTCTGCATGTTTGTTTCATACTTGTTGCTGCATTTCAGGCATTGAACCACTCGACAGTGTCCTCTGTTACAACATTATGTTTAGAAGCATGTGTTAATAAATATATTTCAGTTCTTTTTCCGTTGCATTATGAGAGATCTTGTATGGCATTTTCTAATGGCCAATTAATGCAGCTGCGTGTCAGTATTGAGCCCGAGGGTGAAAAACATAATTTAGGATTACATACTTAGGCTTATTCTATGGTGCACAAGTGAGTTGGATAAACCCACCATGGCTAATTCTATGGTGTACAAGTGGGATGGGTATACCCATCATGCACAAGTATTTTAACCATTAGATTGGTGTGGAATACAATAATTATGGTGCACCCTCCACGCATTATCCCTCCCCAACTCATACATTCTCTCTCATCTCTCTCTCCACCCTCAGCCCACCACCCCCCTCTCTCTTCTTCACCCCTTTCCTATTTTGAGCTGAAATTAGATGGCCTTTGGATTTGACGGACCCATAAATTATATGCAGTATGCACTGGAAGCCAAATCCCAAAGTAACTCTCAACCACAACAAATAATAAGACATGACATGATAAGGTGATGCTATACACATACAGTGCTAACAACCAGCATAATACCAATTACAGGGGATCAATTGTTCTTGAATGAAGATCATCATTTGAATCCTACTGAATAAAATAACTCAAGGAAATCCATCTTTGAGAAATGTTGCACGCACTCTTATACACCGTTTGATGTTGCATCCTGGATAATGAACTTCTAGAAACCAATTTGTTTGTAACAAAACTACACAAGCAAAAGGACATAGTTAATTATGGAGTTGGAACATTTGAGTCCTTGGATTTATTTCTCTTCAGAAGATGGTCGATTATGAGTCAGGTTACCGGATCTCTTCGATCATTCTCACTACTTCCTCCATGTTAGGCCTCATATCTAGAACATTTGCCACACAGGCCACCATTGGCAATTTGCAACAAGGGGGTGAAGAGGAGAGAGAGGTGGTGGGCTGAGGGTGGAGAGAGAATGTGAGTTGGGGAGGGAAAATGTATGGAGGGTACACCATAATTATTGTATTCCACACCAATCTAATGGTTGGAAAAACTTGTGAATGATGGGTTCATCCCACTTGTACACCATAGAATTAGCAATTAACAAAAAAAATTATAATTACTAATTCGTGCTATTTTAATTGCTGAAGCAGTCATTGCTTCTAAAATTAAAATCTTCTGTCATGTTTTTCTTCCTGTAATTTTATTTCTTAATAAAAAAATTGACAATCAAGTAAAAAATATCTTTCAATTTTAGTTTTTTTTCCCTCTATTTATCATAAGATTTTAATATTTCTTCCACCATCTTCACTGTGTTCTTTAAAATGCATTTCAATTGAATTCTTACTGACCAAGTCTCGATAGCAATCAGCTCCTGATCAGGGAAAAAACAAACTAGCATGTGAGTGATAACCTATTTAGTGTTACCAAATTGTGATATTAAAATAAATAGCATGTACCAAATAAATAAATAAACACCCCAGCATCCAGAAACATTCTCAACATATTGCAGCATGTATATTCGAACATTCCTCAAACACGTAACAAACTTTAAGAAAAATGTTGCACAACATTTTTAATATTAGAGGGGGAAAAAATAACCAGCATAAGGAAGTGTGCAACTAATGTTACATTCTTCAACTTTTGGAGATGGTAAAAAACTGAAGTTTGTACCCAAAAAAGGGACTTTCAAGTGACAAAATTCATAGCATGCTAACAGTTGACTATGATTCAAACCATTTCCTAAGCTGTTTGGAAGGTTTTTTGTCACCATCATTCCCTTGGGAACCTTTATGCGAGAACTTGGATCTATATTGTTCTATAAGCATGTCAAGCTTATCTACTGCCTCTTTCCCTACTGAAGCTTTCTTCTTTTTAGGCCACTTAACCTTTTGGCCTGCTTGTTCTTGTTGGTTTTGCATCTTCCTTTTTCTAACTCCAACATCAACTTTGTTTCCTGCTTTTATTCTATTGGTGTCAATGGTAGTGTTTTGAGCTTCAACTGATGTATTACCATGATTCTTGCCATCTTTTTCATTCCTTGGCTTCATGGATAAGGCTTCTGAATTTTGTTTCTGTGATAACTCCTCACCCATTCTACTCTTATGGTTGCCTTTCTGTCTTTTCGATTTGCGCCCTTCAGGGGATTTTCCACTTGCCACGGCACCACCTGATTCACCATTTGAGTTCACCACCGACTCCTTTGCTGCCGGTTTGCGATGCTCTTGAGATTTTCGTTTTCTGTCCTTGGCATATTGTCCACTTGACCCTGCACCACCTGACTCACTATTTGTATTCACTGCCGTCACTGCTGGTTTGCCATGCTCTTGAGATATTCGTTTTCTGTCCTTGGCATGCGCGTGGACTTGTACTACGCCCGGTTCGTCATTTTCCTTGCCATCATAGTCATCATGAGGAGCCTGCTGCTGAAATTGTAGCTTTGTCTTCCTAAGCTTCAATGTTTGAACATTATCAAGAGCAAACTCCACAATCGGACGATGTTCAGGACCAAAAGTTTCTGTGATCAATGAAAGACAAGATTAGATAAGATTAAGTACAGAAATCAGAGCACTAAATAGTCTCACCCCATTTGTATAAGCAATGGATTTTACCAGGATTATTGTTAAGAACTCTCAGAGCCACAAGGGCATGCTGATGCTCTGAAAATTCAACAAAGGCAACGCCACGTGAATATCGTTCTGGAACAACCTTTCCTTTCTTTTCATCTTTCAAGAACTTTATCTGCACGGTACATATATAAAAAGAAAATGATATTCCATATATTTTACATGAATTAATATTTGACAAATTCAGACATGGCCCTACTTAACCAACCTGCCGAATTACAGGTTTTTGCTTGGTAGCTCTAGATATGACTGCATCAATGCAAATCTTCTTCAGTTCTTTTTCAGCCATTGACTTTGGCAAGTTGTAGATAACAAGCCTAGTTCTTGAAACATGGAAATTTGGTGATTGAAGCTTTGTCTTCTTCTTCCTTTCCAACCTACGAAAATTCCACAGACAATGTAAGAGCAGTAAAACCTGCTAGTGGAATTATTATTTATATTTAACTGATGCAGGAAGATAACAGTATATTTACCACCACATATGGAAGATTAAAGGTAACATAAAATAGGGAAATCAGAATAATATATTATAAATTATATTTTATTTGCTTTAAAATAGACTGGATTTTCTTGTCCTCTCATTATTTTCCTCAACAAATACCCGAGCGAAAAAGAAAAGGAAAACAAGGAGAACACAATTCCTTTTTTTTTCTTTTCCAGAAGTTGAAATGTGGGTAAATGCTGGAAGGACCAACAAAGGATCATCCCAATACTGGGTGAAGTAGAAAGAACATCAAATTGATCATAATGATTTAACATGTACCCATTGAACAGTCACTCAAAAAATTATAATGCCATTTGCACTTCAAACCATAAGATACTCACTCTTGGCGCTTTAACATATCACTGGCTGAAACCCCTTCAGCAGCTGGTGTTCCCTCAAGAATCAGTCCCTCCTATTACAGTTTAGAAGAATACAAATGTTAGTCCTATTGCATATCAGTTTCCAGACCCTTCTGCACAAGAGGAGAAGAACAACCTTCGCCAAGTTAAGATTGCGGTGGTCATGAACCTCATTTTTTGCTTTCTCCAGCTCCTTGTCATGAGCTGATTTTTTATCCAAAGCCTTTAATACTTTTAATGGTCTACCTTTCAGTAAAATACCCAAGCCGGAAGCAGCACCGGCTGTTGATATTGCAGCATTAGCTGCCTCTACGGTTTTAAACTTAAGAAAGCCAGTTCCTCTCGGTCGCCTGCATTGAGTAAAAGGGGGCTATGAATAATGTTTGGTCAAATACAGAGACACAAAGAAAATAATGTTCTAGGACATACTTGGTCACTTGGTGGAGAACTGGAGCAAAGTATTCAACTTCCCCAAATCCAGAAAACCGTTGCTTCACTTCTTCACTTTCACATTCAAAGGGAAGATTACTTATGAAAACTGTTCTCTGCAAATCAATTTCCTCCATTTCCTTAGGCTTAGAAACACCTGAAACCTTTTCAGGCTCATTAGATGCTTTATTATCAGCATCCTTAACAATTTCATCGAATTTTGGCTCCTCGTTTTCTTTGGACAACATAGAATTATTATTTACTGATGTTACTTTGGTGGAGGGTGTAATCAACTTGTTAAGAACCTTTCTTGAAATGTCCGCTTCCTTATCAAAATTAACTTCAGAAGGAACACCATCCTCTTCCATGGCACTAGAGTAATCACTATCATCTCCATGATCAATATCCTCGAGATCATCCTCAGTAGTACTACTATCTTCATCTTTCACCTTTTGTTGCCCTAAAGAAATCATAAAGGATGTCTTATTCAAAGTTTGAAATAGAGTCACTATGGAGGGTATTTGGCATACTAAATTAAATAGGTAAAAAATAGAGATTAGAGACGCATGTAAAGCTGCAAGAGTGGCATTACAGTCATGAACATTAACGAAACAGCTTCTCAACAAATAACATGTATAGCATAACTCACACAATGACCCCATACTTCTAATGTAGAAATGTTAGATATCAGCTGTCACACAAGAAATATCTGAAACGTCTCTATATTATTAGATCAGCTTTCCTAGTATGCCCAACTAAAGCATCAAAAGGGACAAACATAATCTACATGAGAAATTTAAAAGCAACAAAAAGGAGCAATAACCTTTAAAACACAATCTCCAATTAAATTTTTTTTTTATATACCCAGCCCAGGCAATGTGCATTTGCTACAGATAAATGAAAAAGGAAGGAACGGAATGATTCCATCTGAGTTCACAAATAGGATTTCTGAACTCTTAAATATCTCACTTTTCTTCAAATATAAAAACAGAATGCTTTTGACACTCCTACATGAGAACATGTTGCACATTCACTCAAAGCAATTGATCAGCACATCTAGTTATTAAAGTATGGACATGCATGTCACAAGCGTAAGGTTTTAGCATACTCTAATAGATTACCAAAAAATAGATAAATAACCAAAAAGACCATTTCCAGATAATATTAATATCTCATAAAATTATTCCTGTGAAATTAGTAGTCATGAAGGAGAGCATTAGAAATAAGTAGAGTTTTCTACTGTGAAAAAACAAAAGCACTTCATCCCATTCAACCAAATATGCAATCCACCTCAAGGGATAAAGCAGTGTAGGGCAAACAACAAACTTTCCTACAGCATGATTTTATTTGACCTCTGACTTTTAAATTAAAATGAATAAGATCTAGACTAAAATAACCTATCTTACTTCGCTGAAGCCAAAATACATAGGAATAAGCAATGCCACTTCCACCAAAGATAAAACTTACCTTTTTCTGATGCAAGAGCAGCATTTGCATCACTAAATATCTTTTTTGGAACAGCCCAATCAACAGCTATGAGCCGCTTTGCAAATGTGGATCCATTGAGCCTTTGAATGGCCTGAAACAGAAAACGAAAACTTATATACAGGTTATTTTAGAACACGAATAGTACACAAAGTAAAACCTACTAGTAGTTCATACATTTTCCGCATCTTGCTTGCACGTGAATTTTACAAATGCAAAACCTTTGGACAGACTGCAAATAGGAAAAGAGTAAAACAAAGCAGCTTGAGAAAACATTGTATCTAATAATATATTGAAACAGTTTAAGTCAAGAGGAAAAGTAAGAATATACCCTGTGTCTAACTTGTGTGGAATAAATACATCCCACACATACCCTGCAGATGAAAATATATCTCTTATTTCATTTTCTCTGGCCTGCATCCATATTTAGTCAACTAGTCAGAAGTCAACACCTACAAACAATATAGTATTTCATGTTCTGTAATTATAAGCATCAAACCTTGAAAGGAAGGTTTCTGACAATAAGCTTCCATTTCTGAGTCTTGGAGCCCTGCCCACATACAGTAGAAAACAGGTAAGAAACTAATATATCACAGATGATCATATTCAGTAAGCAGCAAAAAGTTAACTACATGTGTGACCAATTGAAAATCAATAGAAGAAAAGCAGGCAATAAAGCATAAACACAATGAAGTCTATCTTCTACCGCCTGAGATTATTTGATGATTCTGACAAGAAATACTCATACTTCCCAGAAAACCAAAATACAACCTACCATCACTAAATGCAGCCTAGCTGAAAACTGTCTCCATGTCTATATATACTTTCAGCCCAAATGTTGGGCAGGGTATACAAAACACAACTACTTCGAATGGCAGTGTCACATAACACTTACAAGGTATTGGAGAAAACTATTTGAGAATATGTTGGAGTAATTGCTCAACATACATAAGAAACTAGGACAAAGAAGAAAGGAAAACCGAACCAACAGCATTAAAACTTTCCAAGGTTCTTGAGGAATCATGCATAGCAAATTCCCACTATGTAACTTCCTATATATTAAGACAATGCATGTCATAATCAATAGCAGAAAGAAACTTACAGCTACTAATGGTTTTTTCATAAGAGTAAGATGAAAGGAATATGTTTTTTCATATTTAGAAGATGAATAACAAATTCAATATACTACCATGGAATATATAACTTTTATGACATAAAGTAAAAAGTAACATTTTATGAATACAAAACAATAAGGCCTTCCCTATCAGCTGGCAGTTATCGATACACAAGCACTTTACCTCTCCACCCAGTTGGCGTGCCCAAACAGTTCCCCCACCAATCTCTTTTTTATGTAATGTTGCAACAGCAGCTCGAGCTGATTTTACACTTGTATAAAGTACAGCAGAAGCATCCAAAATACAGCCATCTTGCAGGAGACCTGGAAAAATTCCATAATGACATCTACCATCCCGAGCAGTATAAGGAATCTTAAAACAAGTAATATAATGGGTTTAATCTTGTTAATCAAAATTCTAGCTGAAAAACCATCTCAATGCCAATTTCAGTGAAAGAACAAACTTTGATGTCCTTTTGGTACTCAATATTATGACCACATGAGATAAAATACAACAAAATGTTTGTCTAAAAAAAGGAAATGGGTAGGGCATTAGAAGGAAAAAAAAAGATAGAGAACTTCCTCAACAGTTAGAACAGTATAAAACAGGAGCATATCGACGGTAGAATCTACTTCACAGATTAACCATGGCATCACTTTACACCAAGTACAAAACAATGGTAAAATCTGAACTGAAAAGAACATGAATACAGCCTATTATACTATTTCCACAAGAAAAAAAAAAGGATATTGTTATAACTTCTTTTTAATATAACTATTGACGTATCACACCATTAAATAAACATAAAACATATCTCATCTGCATTATATATACCATGGGTTGAAAAGATCGAATGTGTAGTTACCATGTTGTTCAAGATCTTTACTTGGAAGCGGGTACTTAATAGAACATACAGTGCCAACCTGTTTGGCTTGGCGGTGAACATCTTCAGCCATATCAGAATTCACGAGACCGCCAAATATAACAGTTCTAGCAACCCTGCCGAAAAACCAAAAAGAAAAAGAAAAAAAGGGAACATCATTTTAGGAATGAAATACACATTCACAAATAGGAAAAGAAACATTAATAGTCTGGACCAGATCATCTCATTTCCTCTTAATCTCAACCATGTAACATTTAGCTTTCAGGGATTATTATTCACTTCTCTCTTAACTGGGTTAAAAAATTGGCATAAGTACAATTTCAGAAAAGGAGAGGAGAGTGACTACCTCTGCTTTTCTGAGCAACCCCCTCATCTGCTATATCATTGCAAAGATCTGCTTTTCTCATTTCCATGGGCTTCCTTGAGTTTCTTTGCTTATTTGAAACTTGTACATCTAAATGAGAATAAAAATAATATAAATAAAACAAATACATAAATACATGAGCAAGTAAGAAGAATAATTGTATGTGCGTAAAAAATTTCTTACCTTCCTTGAAACTGAAACAGGCTTCTCTATTCCAGAAACTCCGTCTTCCTCATCATTTTTTGACTTTGTGAGGTCATCTGTCTTACCCACTATCATATCACAAAAGAAAGTTTTAGAAATCAGAGAAAGGAAGAAGAATATTGATAAGATTACACCATTTGCACATCTTTCAGAAAGCATATAGTATAAAAATGTCAAAGTTTGCTCAACCAGAATTAGGGAGTAGCATTAACCTTGATTTGGTTTTGATTGTCTTTCTTCCACGAGGAGGACGAGGCATTGCGTGCTTGACTGCAATTTTCCGACCCCCGACAGATGAACCATTCTTCAGCTCAATAGCACGGTTAGCATCTTCCTCAACAGCACTAAAGATGGCAGCAATTAGTTCCAAACTAGAGAAAGCTAGTTCACAAATTCTAATTCTAATAAATGTGAAAGATGTCATATCTTTATATTAAAATAGAGTAAACAGATAAATCATGGTTATGGAATAACATACCAATTACCACAATAACACAACAGTTATACAGTAAAGTCACCATCAAAAGAAGACACCTCTCACATTATTGGAGCATTAAGAAACTGTTATATCTAGAAAAGTTAATGTTTGCTCGTTGATATATAAGTAATTTTGTGAACCACGGTACTCAAGTTGTATTAACAACATTGTGTCAAAATCATGGAGGTTTACTGAAATTGAGTTGCTGAAGAGCATATAACGAGACGCACTGGGTTAAAAGATATTTCAACCTTAATTTTGCCACAAGGGAACAACTTGTATTTGGTTACTGAGCTGAGGTTTCTGTTTAATAGCATTCGTACTTAAAGCAAGGCATCTTCAATTGAATTCGTCCATAGCCAAACCATAAGCAAGAAAGATCATGAGAACTGAACTAGTACTAACACAATAACATAAGCTAAAGTTGGAAATTCATGATCTGGTCAACATGGAAGCAAGCGAATAATGAAGTTGTGTGCACACAACTAGTAAGACAACTGAACAACCAAAGATGAAAGAAAAGAAAATATAAACAAAAGTCAACAAAATGAGAAAAGAAGACAATGACGACGACGAAGACAATATGAAATAACTTTTTCCAAGGCAAAAAAAAAACTTACAATTGAACATAACCGAAACCACGATGCTGAGATGACCCTGTGAATCATTAAGCAAAGATAAACATTTTAGAAATTAATGAGTAAAATATACATAATTTATGTCTACTGTCTCAGCAGATTCCATGTCTCATTTAATGCATACACATTGGTCACTAATCACAATTGCATTTATTATTTCTACCATCTATGACCAAAATAAAAACGCCTTTAGTGAAACATGATTCAAAAGAGGCCCAAGAGAACCCAACATGAAGACAGACCGAACTTATATAGGCCACCCTGGTTTTGTTAATCGCAAAGAAACTGCTAGCATGGTAGCATAGCAGTATCAGTGTCACAAGTTGGCATTCTGTTACATTAGATACAGACAAGAATGCAACTCAACTCAGATTACATGCTTTTGGCAATGTAGCATGCAGCAGAATTATATGATTCTCACTTAGTAACTCTACATTAAAACAGCCACTGATTTCTTTTCAACATGTGGAGAACAGAAAGAGACAACTTTATCCTCCCAGAAAATAAACACAAAATGCAATAAATTTGATTTCAATAATTTAGAAGCAGACATTTTTGAAACCGTGTGTACGTCAAATGATTTTTTTTGGTAAATAAATTAACTTTTATTTTAAAAAATCAAAGATATGGAGCATAAGTAAACCCAGATAAAAATTCTAACAAATAGGTCCACTTTTCCTTACCCTTCTGTGTGACCATGAAGCAACGCCTGACAGGTCCAACCTCACCGAAAGTCTCCTCCAGCTGATTTTTTTGGTGAAAAAGTTATCAAAAAAACATTAAACAAAAAGTATACTTCTAAGTGACAGATAAACAATGAAGAGTTTAACACAACAGCCAAAACCATAGCAGCAAAGAAAAAGTGGAAGCTGGAAAACATATGAACAAGAATAATACCTGAGTGTTGGAAAAGGAGTAAGGCAAGTTGGAGACGAAAACCGTTAAGTTGCTGTGTTCTTTAGCACCATTTTCCTTCAAATTCTTTTTCTTTCCCATCTCTGATGACAAGCAAAGGGGCTTCTCAAGCCAAAAATACTATGTTTGTGCAAATTTGTCAATCTGAAAGGGGCAGAATGATGCATTTGGATTATAATTAGAAATTGCTCAATTATTCAAAAAGACAAACTGGAGTTATATAGCAACAAAGAAGCAAGAAAAAAAATATATGCTAGGATCAGGTATTTTGAATTGGATTGAACATAGCATATAACAGGGTTCTATCAATTCTATGGTGTGCAACATAAGATGTCAATGAATGGGTTAGAGATGTTTTTTATCAAGTGCTAGTTATAAGCTATGGGGGGGGGGGGGGGTTCTATCCTCTAGAGTGAACCACATAACCCACCCGGTGCTCAACCACACCCAATTTGAGATTGAAATTCAGGGCATAATACATATTTTGAGTTTTGGTACCCAGAGAAGAAAGTTGGAAACTTTGTTCACACTAGTCTACTACTTTTGAAAGCAAAATCGACCCATTAAAGGTCAGTCACATTATAAAACGATAAGCTATTACAACATGGGAATAAAGTGCATATTGTTACAAGTGATTCAGGGATTATAACACATTAGGAACAGAGAACTCTGCTATTAAGTGAGGAAAACATGCATGAACGAATGTGATGGTGAAAGGGAAGTGAGAAGAATACGAGGATGTTTGTGGAGCGAGCAGCAGCAGCAGAGGTTACGTTCCTAAATCTTATGTTTTTGTTTAGGGGTTCCTCTCTTTCTCTCCTCTCCGCTGTGTTTTTTATTGTTATGTCCTTCAGGCTTGAGGTGGAGGCTTAGAGGCACAGAGGCCCAATATAGTTAGCACAGCCCAAAATTAAGAATAATAATGGATCTAGGTTGAGGCCTAAATTCAGATATATATATATACTAACTTTAGATACAATTTAGATAGTTTTGTTTTGAAACTAATTTCTGATTTAGGTTTTCTTTTGTGCTCTATTTAGGGTTTTTTTATCATGCTTAAGTAATCCAATATCTTATTGGTTGTAAAAGGGTTAAGATGATTTATGAGTTGAGCTAAGTGAGCAAAGAAGAATGAGGTAACAAAAATCGAACTACAGTCTATATACTATATAGATGAGCAATTTATTTTTGTATTTTTATTTTTTTTATATTTTTAATTAAAAATTTGAGTAAATTTTTTTATTAAGATTAAGCCATTTCAAAATTTGAGTAAATTCACCACTAGGAGTAGTGCAAAAATATTAGGGCACGCGAGACTTGCAACATAATTGTCATGTACATGTTCAAATCAATTTTAGGAATCAATTATTTTCTTAGTATTGTCTATAAATATTAGTTCATGCGATGTAATAAGAGAAATGTTGTTTGAACATCTATTTGGGATACTTCCAACGATATCTTGGTTAATCATGTGAAAATATTTAATTAATTCAGTTCATTATATGGTTAATCACGTACAAATATTTGGTTAATTCATAATGACCCATTAATCATATAAAAAATTGGATTAACCAGATATTTGTATGTGATTAACCAAATATTTACATGGTTAGGGAAAATAAGCTTCGGATGACCCATTAACCATATAAGGAACTGAATTAATCAAATATTTATACGTGATTAACCAATGTGTCCCAATCAGGTGTCTCATCCGGGTGTGCAAATAACACAACTGATGTAATAAAGGTTGATGTTTTTAACTGAAAATCCTAAATATCCCATGCACAACAAATTAATGGATTGGAAGCAAAGTATGCCTTCCACTTTACCTTTTCAATCCATTTACTTAATGCAATTATTTTCAATTTATGGTTAATTTCAGCCATTACTTTTCAATTCTTTACTTTCTTGTACGTTAACTTCCTTATTCTTTAAATTTGACCATCCTTACTATTCTGCTCTTTACATCTCATTGCACTCTTTATATGCTTCATTTTATTGCTTTCTCTTTACTTTTTCTCTTTTTTGAAAAATCTTTTGTTAAAATTATTCGCAAACGAGATTACCACTTAACTCGACAACTCATCATCTAGTGAAACTGAATTATTTGTTATTAGAATTGATAAAATTATAAATACCTGTAAACACCAATAATCCGACTTTCTTGCCAATAGATTGAGAGTAGAAATGGAAAATTCAGAAATATTATTTCTCAAATTAATCTGATAATTCATTTCAAAAAAAAATTTAATCTAATAATTAATTATTACAGTTTTGTTATTTGAACACAAAAACAGGATAACGATTTGTATGGTTAATACAGTTCAAATACGTATTAACCATACAAATTAGTGTCGAAAATTGTTGTCCCGTTTTGGTGTTTAAAAATTATTTCTCAATCATTAAGTCGTGACATTTTTTTTCTCAAATAGAAAATGAAAACCCACTCTAACATCATCTCTCTACAAACATTATTCGGGTAGATTTCCAATTTCCATGGGAGATAGACAATGGCAGAAAAAGTCACCATTTTCAAAACTAAATTGTAAACTTCACTGAAATGCAGATTAAGGACATCGTTAGCCATATTTACATAACTCTCAACAATCATCTCGTTGGCTAATAAATTTCAACCTCGATATCTAATTTATTGGCTAATCATTTAAAACTCAAATATCTAAATTTAAACTTCATAAGAAAAAAATGTGTGGGGGGTGGGGGAAAGGGTAGGAGAATTCCAAAGAGCAATAGTCATTCCAATGCAGTGCCATGCCTGCAGACTCATCCATCCAAATCCTTGTTTCCAATGCCTAGGCTGCATACAATTTTACCTGTAGATATAACAGCCAGAGATTAAAGTTTGGATGTCAAAGTAACAGGAAACCAACCAAATATGATCTATGAAATTGAATTGGGTTACTCTAACCTCTTGTACAAGGTCTTTATATCTTCCCTCAAGGATGGACTTTCCAGAAAAGGGTCATCACATTCATTAACATCAGTGTCCTTAATTTCAAATTGTTGGTTCCCACAACTCTCATTCCACTCAAACCACATCTTTGCAATCAACTCCTTTCTGAAGCAAGTGTGGTGGTCTTCCTCCTCTGGTGAATCAGCAGCAACCAACCTATATGTGTATACTTTTCTCTTCTGACCAGGTCGAAATGCACGGCCTATGGCCTGTCGAGTTACTGACGGGTTAAGATGAACATCTAATATGATAATTCGCGAAGCCCCTACTAAAGAAATTCCTTCCCCACAAGCCTTGATTGAACCAAAGAAAACTTTAGCATCAGGAGAGTTGTTAAAACGTTCCATGGACCATTCCCTTTGTTCATGGCATGAATCACCAGTTATCATGAACAATTCTTTATCACGACTCCACCCCTTCAAAGTAACTGACAGTCTCTCAAAGAGTCTCAGGGGAGGATATACTGACTAAATACCAAAAGTTTCTCACCAGCTGAGTGGCACAGGTTCATTAAGTTAACAAAGAATTTTGTTTTAGTTCCATTTTTAACAATCATTTTTTTCACCATGGCATCCATCTTCTCATCATCAATGGATAATCCCTTCTCTCCACTAGAGGAGATTTTTTCTGAAAAGGATTTCAGTTGTGGGTGCACATACAAAAGACTTCCCACAGAAGTTCTCTTGAAATGGTCCAACTGTTTTAACTTTCCAACCTCACTTTTCTGGCTTGAACTGAGATTGAGTAACAAAGTATAATCAACAAGACCAGGAAGTTCATCAAGGAAGTCACCTTTGTAGTAATGAAGAACCTTGCTGGTCATCTCACGAAGATCTTGTATGACAGCTGCTTTCCTTTTGAAATCATCTTTTTGTTGAAGTGTCTTCTCCACCAACTCAAAGAATGCTAAATCTGAGCCAGCTTTCGAGGGGTTTCTCATACGTGATATCTGTACTCTGGACATTATGCGCCTTTGTATATCACGAGAAGTTTGTGACTTCATGAATTTTGGTCGAACGAGTTTCAGAATATTAAACACCTCCTTCACATGGTTTTGGTAAAGAGTGCCTGATAATACAACTTTAAGAGGCGTTTTAACTCTTGCAAGAGATTGAAGCACATCAGTTTCCTCATTCCTAGGAGTGTGACCTTCATCCAGAACAAGTATTGTAGGGACTTTCAATAGTATTTCTTGGCATTCTTCTGCTTCTGTTCCATAGTCACAAATAATAGTAGAAAATTGTTTATACCCCAAAAACAGGACACTTTTATGCTCCACCCATTTCCTCAATACACTCAGCTGCTGTGCCCGGTTGTCTGCTTTTACTGTGTAAAAATCATATAATGGAATGTCCTCCACTTGCCATGTTTGAAACTCTTTCTTCCATGTAGCTAGGATTCCTTTTGGTAGAACAATAAGCGGCCTAGCATCGGGGGACATGGCAAGGAAACTTTGCATAAAACTTATAATCATAAAAGTCTTTCCAGAACCTGGAGCGTGAGCTAGAATGCAACCACCTGGATTATCCGTTGTGAGGTTGCTACAAAGAAAGTTAAATCCCTCGAGTTGATGAGGTTTCATCTGTTTCAAATGCCTAGGATGTGCAGAAATTTTAGTTGGCATTAATTCCTCTATAGAAGTTTTAAATCCACTTTGTGGAATCATGGTAGATCCTTTCTGACTTGCATTCCGAGATTCATATGCATAAGTTCGTGAAGACCTTTTTCCCTGCATGATAAGTGAAATAAGGATAAGAAGTGATAGGGCAATAAAAAGCATAAAGCCGTTAATATATTTAGCATGATTTTAAATTGTAGTTACGGATACATTGCATTAATTGTGAAAAAATGTGACCGATGTGGTTGTAATTGCAGTTGCAATATAGTTGCGGAGACTGCCAAAACCACAATGTTGCAGCCGCAATTTGGGTTGTGGGCTACATTTTAAAACCTTGATTTAGATATAGGTATTGGCACTTGAAAAAGTATATACTAGAGGGAGTAGCTATAGTTTTACCAAATAACAAACATGAAGTTATATCTGTGGCTTGAATTTCACATATCTGGATCTTTGCTTATTTACAGATTTTGAGCTACTGAACTTTTTCTTAAAACATAAAATAGAAAATTTAAATGCATTAAACTTAAAATTTAAGGATAAAATGCACATTAGAAGATATATTTTTTATACTTCACATGAATGAAAACCTCCATTGAAATAAAATGACAACATCAGAATAACTATGAAAGAACAAATAAATAAGTAATTAAAAACTTCCAAGAAAAGTAAATCTCAACACGGAACAAGTCAAACAAACAGCAAAATAGATTCCACACACCTTTAAAGACATGAGGATTAACCAATGATTTTTTTTACATATATCTTAAATAAATATGGTCAGCTTCTTATTGACTGGGAAATGCCAACCCGACTTTGAACACCACTTTTTCTTCTTCAAAATCAAAAGCTAATCTAGAAGATTCTTCCATGAAAATCATGAAAGTAGGTGATAGACCAATTGAAAATCGTTTCTCTTGGAATTTGGGTTTGGGCCTAACTCAATACCAAAAGCTAGCTTATAAGGTGAGAATTGCCCAAGCTTTATAAGCACTACTCACACTCAACACAATGAAGGCAACCCAAACTTGCCGCAATTAGGCGGCTTTCCAACACACCCCCTCACGCCCAAGCCCAATGGGCTTGGAGCGTGGATGATGCGGGCAACCCAACAACGGATCTAGGATAGGCTCTGATACCATCTTGGAATTTGGGTTTGGGCCTAACTCAACCCCAAAAGCTAGCTTGTAAGATGAGGATTGCCCAAGCTTTATAAGCACTACTTAGGCCATATCTCTAGACGATGTGGGACTAAACACACCCCTCATACACAGCACAATAAAGGTGCTGGAGGTTGCAATGAAGGCAACCCAAACTTGCCGCAATTAAGGTGGCTAGGGGCAAACCGCAATTAAGGTGGCTTTCCAACAGTTTCCCTTCAAATGTACAGACACCTAATATGTCATCATACATTCATACAATACTTAATGATTAATGATGCACAGCAGTCACAGGTCGCTCCAGGGTCCCACTACCATCTAGATAATACATCCTAGTTTTGCATCATAGAAAGCAAACAGGACTCGATGCATCTTCAATATTATGATCTAAAACTGAAAGAACAAGAATTCTAACAACTCAAGGAGATAAAGAAATTAATACCTTACTGAAAGAGTACTCAATGATGGATTCAATTCCTGTCTGAATAACTCCACAAACACGACATACATAGCCAATATCATCCTTCAATATAAAAGAATGATCACATCCTTCATCTTCTGCTTGCTCATCAGTTGAAGTATCTTCAATACCATCCTGGCAGTAGCAGCAGTGCTTTAGAACTCATCTTCAGCAAATATGTAATTTAAAAATGGGCAAAGGGTGCAACATCTGAAAATAAAACCATAATATCCCCAAAACTAGAAGAAAACGACAACAATTTAAAAAGAAGAGAATAAACTAGGACACTTTAAAAGAAAATGACAGGCAGCAGCTTACCCAAGCTCTCAAAAATTTATTGTTTGTCAATTTTTCCGAATTTGTAGACCATATGCCGAATAGCAGAACAAGAATGTGCTGAAATTTCTATCTAAAAGATGAGGATAGTAAACAGGCAAAACAATATATCCGTGGTTGTGGAGCATAAGATTTATAATCTGAACAATGCAAAACATCATCAGTCCATATTTGAGGTGGTGAATGGTGATTAATAAAAATAACGGCAATGGAGGTGACAAAAATACAGGGTGTAGCAACAATTGTGCCTGTGATTGTGGCGAAACTTTGATGATGATTGCCCTTCCAGCATCAGGACAAGAAAAGGCAACAAGAAAAGAGATGGAAGTTGCAGCAATAGCTAGAAAAGTGAATCACCATTTTGCAGATGCAGATAGGAGAACTGAAGTTGCTACAAACAGTAACAATAAAATAGGCATGCTAAGGTTACCACGTTAAATTTGTTATGATCAACCCCGTATAATATTCTTCTCATGCGAGTAAAAGTTTCAGTGGTACATTACTAAAAGGTAGCACAAGTTGATTTACTCAGTCTTCTATCTTCACTTCTCTTTCTTTTGATATATTTATTTATTTATTTGTATATGTCCATGTTTTTATTCTAATGAGTTAGCTTCAGTTGAGCATGCATCATATATTAATATTACCATGGAATAATGACCAAGATTTTGAGAAGGAAAAAGAAAGAATGCCACACAAATAATCTATGTATGGTTAGAAGTTAGAGCTGATGATTGAATAAGTGAAATAAGAACTACTCAGAAGTTTCGCAAGAAATCAAAAGAAAATACCTTGTTACATTCTAATGCAACTCCCATCTCATTCCACAAGTAAGCCAAATTATCTTCAACCACATGATCATCTATTGCATTTCCATACTCATGGATCTGATTATCAATTTTCAGGTCCATACATTCCACGTTTTCCTTTGGAGATGTTCTCTCTATGTCCTCCGTTCTTTCATCTGCAGTTTCAATTTGATCATATCCTTTCTTTCCCTTGGAACTTCTCAGATTATTTTCCTGAATCACTTCAGCCCCTACTGGAGAAAAATATGCATTATTATTTATCCCACTATTACTACTTCGACTTTGATTCACCTCTTCCTTCTTTCGAGTGCTGCTCTCTAAGCCATCTTGAACCTAAACCAACAAAATCAATTGTAGACAAGAGAAAGAGAGAAATGAAAACCATCAGTGTGACAATTGAGATGAATTAATTTGTAAAACAAAATAGATCATTATTATATGGTAAAATCAGAATAAATAATGATCATGTTCATATGAATGTCAGAATGTCAAAGTAGCTGGCTTTTTGTTAAGTTCTCTTCATTATTGATAATAGAAGAAAAAAAAATTAGAGAGAAAGAGTATAAAAGACAAGATACAACATTAAGACACCCTCAGTAAGCATAAAACAAAAAGATATATTAAAAAAGATGTTGAATGCATCAAAGTACTCCATTCCATCCAAACAACCTACAACACATACTCTAGGTCATTAGGCACTTCAGGAATAAATGATAATGCATTTCTTAATTGCTGAGGCACATAAAAGGTAAATATCAGCATAAAGAGATCATGCAGTCATCTGAACTACCACGGGGTCTTTATTAATATGACTGAAAACAATTCATCAGTCCATGAAGCTTACTTAGATGAACGCCTATTAATTAGAAAATAGAGGAACATGTTTACCATCAATAGTTTCACAGGAATTCTTCTAGAAGTCTCTTTCAGCTCAACCTTCTCATGTCGATAATTGTTCCTTCTATCGCCGCTATCTTCATCATATGAACTAAGATCAACAACAGGTGATGCTGCTGCCGAATGATCAACCAAAAGATGGCCACCCTCTAAGTCAATGTCATTGTCTTGTAATAACTTATTAACTTGCCAATTTTTCAGACTTGACTGTTCACAAAGTTTGATTGGTACATCTACATGAGCATCTGAAGATCTGGGATTCATCACAGTGTCATATTTCAGGATTTTCGATCTTCTAGCACAAAGGGCTTCCATTTCTTTCCTCACACTTCCGAACTTTCTTGTATCCAAGCCTTTCAGTAATTTGGGAATGGCAGATAAGTCGAGATCATCAGTACGCCTTTTTTCTCTGTGGCCATTGTCATTGAGATCATGCATACTCGAAGGATCTTTCCCTCCAGCAAAAGGCTTCATCCTATCACTCACAATGCAACTTTATTTCAAATATCAAAATAGTTAACACCACATAATTAGGTAATAATACACATGCCAACAGTATAAAATAATTGAATAGACAAAAGGAACATAAAGTAAGTACTTCATCCTTTTCTCCCCCACAAAAATGAAACTTGAAAATATATTATTGAAATATGAAAATAAGTTGGAAGTATCAGAACAAATAGTAACAACTAACAACAATAGTAATAATAAAAATAGCAACAACAACAATCTAATATACTGCAAAGAAATTCTCACATGCAGATAGATGTAGCAAGGAAATGCCATGAACGCCATATATCATAATTCAACCCAAAAAAAAAAAAAAAACTCAATTTCTACCTTGGACCCTAAACCTTAGAGTCAAGTTCGATTCTGCCAATTGAGTCAACCCTCATTATTGCATTAAAAGTAAAACACAAAGCTAAGAGAACAAAGAGTAATCAATGGTTAGCACTTAGTCGCTACCCCATTTTGCCCAAATTCCTATATAACTATAACCTCTGTTCATGCAAATGCAAGCAAGACTAACTGAAAAACTTAACCATGCTACAACATTTTTGACTCAATGGGGTGATCATATCAAAAGGGTATCATCAAACCCCCCAAAAAAAAAGAAAGCATTTTCATTCTAACTAGAACCAACACAAAAAAGAAGAGTCGTGGCTTATTTCTTGAGGGCTACGAAAAGAGCAGTGAATAAAAGAGACATGCATTGTTGGATTGAACAAGAGAAGAGAATCATACAGATAAATAATTCACATAAGAAATCAGTGAGAGCGAGCGAGTGAAGGAAAAGGCTCCAATGTAGAATGTGAGTGAAGAGCACACAGAAGAAGAAGCAACGAATCAGTGAGAACGAGTCAGCGCCCGAGGTGACTCAGTCAAGTGAGTGAGTGAGAGTGGCAGTGGGATCCACAGTGAAGATAAAGGTAAAGTTTTTAACATTTAATTGTTAATCTACTTTTACTATATAAATTACTACATCATTAAATATTTTTTATTTTCATAATAATTATTCTAAAAAACATTTATGTTTAGTTTTTACTATAAAAACTTTATGCCACCATGGTTGGGGCCCACAAATTTGTTAGGATCTTACGCGGGAGATTATACATGGAATTAAGATGATCGTGGGTTCAGGTAGACCTTCGATCAACCTAACCCAACACAGATTTTGTGGGTTGATTGGAGTGATTGAGTTGGGTAAAAACTACTCAACCCATAGAATATAGGTTGGATATTGAGTTTCAGATTTCAAAACTGGTTGAACTCAACTCAACCCATAGAGTATGGCTTGGTGCTTAGTGGATGGTTTTAGACTTAGGAGGTATATTGGATTAGGATTTTATGGGATTTTAAAAGACTTTTTTATAACAAAAAGTCTTGTGGTATTCAATCTAGACTTTTAAATAATATTAATAAGTTTTGTGATATTCGATCAAGACTTGTTAGGATTTTTCAGTGGGTGTCCAAATCTAATGGTATTCAATCAAGTTACAAAAAATCTTTTGGTATTCAAAAGTCTGGAAACTTCGATGAATTGTTTTGTATGATGGATTTTATATGACTTTTTATTGAAATGTATAAATATCAAACCCATCCCAAAATCGCATAGGAAACCATCAGACTTTTTTATTTCTTGATTCCTTCTCGGCTTTTTGACCAAACTAGGTTCCTTTTAGAAACTATTTATCAGTTTAGGGTTATTCTGAAACTATTTACCAATGGGGGTCGTTTTGGACACGTGGCATATTTTATATTCTTTCAATCTGACAAGTCAAAGGCGCCACTACAGTTGACGTCACCCATACTTTTATTTTAAAAAAAAAACAAAAAACAAAAAACAAAAAGTGGATGCGCCACTTTAGTTGGCGCATCTCACTGCTGCACCCCCCACCCCACCAAAATAAGCCCAACACTGACACTTCCCCTCCCCCCCCACAATTCCCTTCTACGTCCCCCCCCCCCACCAATTCCCTAACACGTACCCCCACCCACCCACCCCAATCCCCTTCAGACGTTCCCCCCCTCCCCATTCCCTACAAATACAAGCCCCCCCATGCCATATGCATCAACAGAAGGCAGGGTTTCAGTAGCAGTCCCTCTAAAAAATACAAAGAGCAGCTATCTCTTCTTTAGTTCCTTCTCTGTATATAAATCTTAGTAAGAAATTTTATTTACTACTTGTAATATTATTTGTTACCTATTATTAAGGTATTTTTTTATTATCTGTTGTTTTAAATAGATACTTTATCATTAATGTAATCTTTACTCCCTATACTTGTAGTATACTTTTTTTTTGTAGCGGTGTTCTTTTAAAATTGCATGTGACTGTGTTTTAATTCTGATAAGATAAATTTTTTTTTACTACTGTAATAACTGTTGAATATTTATTGCTGTAAATTGTTATTGCTATAATTATTTTTTATGTCTCCTGTGATATTATTTGCTACTCATTATTACCGGTATTTTTATATTGCATCTTGTTTTAAATAGATACTTTATCATTAATGTTATCGTTACTCCCAATACTTATAGTATATTTTTTTTGTAGCGGTGTTCCTTTAAAATTGCATGTGACTTTATTTTAATTCTTATAAGATAAATTTTTTTTACTACAGTAATAATTTACTAGTGTAAATTGTTAATGGTAATAATTTTATTATGCCTCCTGTGAAATTATTTGCTACTCGTTATTACTGGTATTTTTTTATTGCCTCTTGTTGTTTTAAATAGATACTTTAATTACATTTATCATCAATGTCAGTATTTATTGGGGCTTAATTGATACTATAATTTTCCTTAATTATACAACTCAATAGATTTTATTATATAATCTATATAACTGTAACATTTTTTTTAATGTTAGCTGATAGATATGGCATCATCTAGCTCACAATCACGAGCACGATTGATAAACCCCGGCCCAGTGGATGATTCACTATTGAACATGCAAGAAAAGTATGTTTCCCAGCATGTATGGAACGGATCACCTGATCGAGTTCTTAGAGCTCGACGTGGATTGTCATTTAATACTGCTGTTTTGGATCTCCCAGAGTCTGTCAAAAATAATCTTCAAATAGCCGGTTTCTTGGGGGTAGCCCAAGTAAATATAACCTAGCTTGATCATAATTTGATTACTGCACTTGTTGAGCGATGGAGACCCGAGACACATACCTTTCACATGTCGTGGGGAGAATGCACCATCACACTGCAAGATGTTGCTATTATCTGTGGACTACGCATTAACGGTCCCGCTGTTATTGGTGCAACTCATAAACATTGGAAGGAATATGTCGGTGAAATGCTAGGCAGAGTTCCTAGCGATTCTGACATGAAAGGATCAAGAATAAAGTTAAAGTGGCTGGAAGATCATTTTGGGCACTTCTCTCAATGGGAGGATAATCCATGGTGGAGGATTGTATATACACGAGCGTACATACTCAGGTTGATAGGGAACCTATTGCTCCCGAATAACTCCGGTTCATTTGTATCACTGAGATATCTTCCACTATTGGAGAATTTTGAAGTAACAGGTCAGTATAGCTGGGGTTCAGCTGTATTGGGTTACTTGTATCGAGAGTTGTGCAAGTCTACGAATTATGAAAAGAAGGAGATTTGCGGGTTCGTGCCGTTGGTTCAAATATGGGCATGGGAAAGGATGCCTTCAATTGCTCCGCAGCTCGTGATTGACCAACGAGATTTCGGTACACCATACGGTACACGGTAAGTAGCATGTAAAATTCGTAATGCCATCATTGTTTGTAGCATATACTTGATCTGATAATCCTTTTTAAAACAATGATAGGTGGCGTTCGAGGGTTACTTATAACAGCGGATGCATCACTGACGTATTATCGTGACCGATTTGACAAAATGAAGCATCGCGATGTAAGTATAAATTTTCAATTTAAATAAAAATTAGGAATGTTTTGTATTATTTATGTTGTTTATATCTTATGAATTTAATTACTATAATTTGTTCCATGTTGGTAGATAACCTGGTGTCCCTACGACGACATGATGATGCCAACCCTACCCATGGTCTGTCTAGAAGCCATGTACTTATGGAGGGTTGTTCTTCCTTTGATATGCGTCAATTCGGCATGCAGCAACATATACCCAATGAACCTGCCCAACCAGAAAATCGCCATGATCTGTCACTTAGGGGCAAACATTCTGAGAATTGGCCACTCATGTTGGATGATGACATTAGTTTCTGGAATGAGAGACACATGAAGGTGATTTGTCATAATCAACCACAGATTGGTCTCCTAAATAAGCAATCAGAGTATATGCGGTGGTACTTGCGTAGGACACGATGATGGGTTGGCAGGGAAGGTGCACTCGGAGGATTTTCGGTAACGTTATGGTTTACCAAAGATATTGTTTTTTTGGTTGAATTATAGTTTGATAAATTATTGTTAATAGTTATTAACCTTGTTGTAGGCTGATGGGATGGAGCGATTGTACTACTTAAGTACTCCCGAGGTCAACCAGAGTTCACGTTTGTTGAACTTAATCAAGAGCTTGCGGCTATTATGGCGGCATCGAGGCGAGGTGGATAGCATCACTATACCTCTTTGTCTCGGTTGTACCTCTCACACAAGCCGTGGAACCGCTTCCTCCGTTCGCACGTGTGCAGAAGCAATAGTGGAGGGTCAGTCTCTTGGTAGGAGAAGACAACGTCTGGAACAACATAATTTCTACACACCGCCTATGCCGGCACGTGGAGAAGGATATTATTATGCGCCCACCCAGGGTCATGACTTTTCACAGGAACCCGCTCCAACGTATTTTCATACTGACATGGCAGGACCATCGTCCATGCCTGCCCATTCCTCATCGTCCATGCATGCTCACTCCCCTATTGATCCAAATTCACCCAATTTGTTCTTCACACCACCCGCATATCACCCGACTGCTAACACACCAGGAGCACCCATTCCCATGATTGAGCAAATACAAAACACCCCAATATACTCTCATGGATACGTTGGTGTGGGTATTGACTTGAACGTCGACTTCTCCACCGGTTTAGACTCTAGCTCAGCAAGTGAACAGCATATTCAAGTTGAGCCCAATGTCAGAAGAAATCCACGTCGTGAGGCTCGGGATAAACAACGACGAGTGCATCTTGTCTCCCTTTCAGCATGATGGTGATCACGCTCGGTAGTCACCTTATAGCTGCATTGTAATTATGTAGAATATTATCTAATTGATATTTTGTTTCGTCTTGAAATTTCAGCCATTTATTATTAAAACAAAACATACTAATTATATGTCGTAACATTTGACTATGGCAAAACAAAGCATTGGAAAGCATACATAAAAGGGTGTAAGCTAAATATTTTCTTCCATACCAACTCCTCCACTTCCCGATCCTCCAACTCGTTGAGGGCGATTCGCCTGATTATGACCTTGAGACCTACACAATCCACTGGCACTGGTCGGTTGTGACTCTACCCATCCATCTCATTACGAATGCGGGTTGACTTGGGTCTCCCTTTTGGGCGTAGCATCGACACATCCGGAACTAAGGTCCAAGGCTGTGGTATCTCAGGTATTTCTTCCTCATTTCCGATTGGAAACCACTGGGCAGCATAAACATTAATGATACTGTGCCATTTGTAAACATCGTTGACATACTCGATCATGGTCGAGCATCATGGCCGCACAAGCAAAGCAATGACATGTGAACATGGCAAATGATATGCTTGAAAGTTTTCACACCGACAATATTTAGTTTCTAAGTTAACCCTCCAACAACGACCCCCTCTCTCCGGGTGACCGGATTGAAAGCCTCTTCGACCTCGAATCGTAGATTCCCGGGTGTCATATCGGCGGACATGATGCGTAGAAGCATCTTCTTGATGTTTCAGGAGCTTCTTCATTGCCTTGTCAGAATATCGGTGACCAGAACTAAGCTTGCCTCTTGCTTCCGCACCCCGCTGAACAAAATACTCGACGATCCTACCATATGAACACTTAACCAAAGCGGTGATTGGCAGATTCCTAGCACCCTTTAAAATTTTATTCACGCATTCCGACAAATTGGTTGTCATGTGTCCAAATCGACGACCACCATCATCATAAGCCAGTGACCATTTCTCTTTCCTAATGCCATCAATCCACCTTTGTATTTCAGGACTGGTTTCACGGAATTTCTCAAGCTTCCGATCGAAGTTTATCTTGCATGCGGTGTACCCTATACAAAAACGTTAACTTCTTTAGGTCGCCATATTATTAAAGAAAACATAAATACAAAAATTATGTAATTTGAAAAAGACATACCTAGAGTCATCAGTTCCTCCTTCAACTTTTTATTCTTGAATCTCTGGTTGAAATTACTGGCAATATGTCAAATACAGTATACATGATAAGCATTTGGAGGCTGCCAGCCTAGGTGAGGATTCGAAACGGCTGATTTAATGCTTTGGTGCCGATCGGAGATCAGACATATACCGGTCTTATTAGTAACATGTTCCTGGATTAATCCCAAAAACCAAGACCACGCATCTAAAGTTTCTCCTTCCACAACGGCAAAAGCAAGCGGCAGTAAATGATTGTTTCCATCCTGTGATGTGGCAATCAACAATGTGCCACGATACTTACCATGCAGAAATGTGCCATCAACCTGTATTATCGGTTTGCAGTGATTAAATGCATCACCACATTGTCTAAACGTCTAGAAAACACGATGAAACGTACGATATTGGTTGTTCACACGGTTGCCCACCACATATAGGTTGGTCTCGATCTTGTAAAATGAATCCGGTGAAAACAACTGCATATGTTGTAACCATCTAGGTAGCATGGCATATGATTCATCCCAATCTCCAAATACATTCACTATGGCCTTTTGTTTGGCTTTCCATGCTTTTTTCAGAAGATATCTTGTACCCGTAAGTACTTAGAATTCTTTCGCGTATCAAAGCGATAGTCACCGATGGAGCTTCTCGGACCATACCTAGGAAGTCAATTTAAATATAAAGTTAGATTACACTAGGAATTAACAATAAAAACAATTATCATACTAGTAATCATCGTACCTAGTATGCACGAGCATACGAAGTTAGAATCCAGCTTTGTGTGGTCTTGCGACAACATCCGGTTAACACAACTATGTTGACCGCCCCACTTTGTAACCTCCCACTTTAGTGACTTTTTCGACAAGATAGCCCTCAGCCTCCATGGGCATCCTGTCAAATGATTTGAACACTGGACATAATACTTGGTTGATTTAGATTCAACAACTTTGAAATCCTGATGAACGTTCATGGAATAATGTTTAACAGCCATTTGAACCGCCTGTTTAGTATCAAATCGCAAGCCAACATACAATTCCTGACCCACTTTCCACGATCCCGGAACATCTATGCCTTCAAATTCTATCTCCTGATCAGGATGTTCCCAGTTTATATAATTATAATGGGGGGATGAGTTGAAAAATGCACCATGTGATTGACCTATAAGTGAGTAAAAATGAATAAATTGCCAATTAGAGTAAAATTAATAATATTTATACAAATAAAAATTAATAATAATGATGTCGGAATAAAATTATTAATTGTTGGAGGAAACCAACCAGCTTGATGCTGAACAAAACCACCGGGAGCCATCGATGAAACCGGGGCTGCAACAATTCCAGGTGACGCCAATGCGGACAAAACTATGTTGGAACCCTGTTCAACCTCCTCCTCGGTGTCCGATGAACCTGATGTTGGTATATCATCTTCATCATCATCTTCATCTGACTTATCCTCCATCTCGCTTGCCCAATCCTCATCTTCGTCATCTTCGTCATCTGCATTTGACCCAAGGTTTACCGACACATTTCGCTGCTCGAAATTACTACCCAATGACGGCACATGGAATGTGGAAGTGCCCGCAACATTAACATCAACGTACAACTCAAGTGTCGACATCCAGGGATTTTGGATTAAACCATTCAGCATGCACTCCACATCTCGATCATCAGCAATTTCAACAAGAATATATTTCGCCGGGTTGCCACAAATCATATATCTTGTCACAATTTTTGAAACTGTTTGATTTGGTTGCAACCTCAGCTTCGAGTGAATTTTTGCCCTTAAACGCTCGTACCGGATGCAATGTTTTATTTGCACAATTTCTTGGTCCCTTTCAAATGTAATTCCTTCTGGTCCATCGAAGACTCTCCCGTTCGAGTATACAAGATTCCGCAACTTGGCTCATGACGTCCGCCCTACAATAATATCAATATATAAAAAATACTCCATAAATTTACAAGTTCTAATAATAACAATATTAAAAATACACAACAACAAATACAAATAATGGTATTAATAATATTAACATCATATTTAATATTAAATATGTAAACTTAAAAATAACATTAATATAATACAATAATATCACTATTAATAATAATATTACAAAATAATATTTATTACCAATTACTAATAATAAATACCGATACTAATAAAAGGAATATTACTGTTATATTATAATAAAAAAATAAAGTTAATAATTAAAAGAAAGTATCAAATAATATTACACGGGGCAATAAATTTTAAACAATTTATACCAATAAATATTCATCAATTATTACAGTAGTAAAAAAATAATTTACCTTATAAGAATTAAAATAAAGTCACATGTAATAACAATTTACATCAAAAAAAAATTCATCAGTTATTACAGTAGTAAAAGAAAATTTATCTTATAAGAATTAAAACACAGTCAGATGCAATTTTAAAGGAACACCACTACAAAAAAAAAAGTATACTATAAGTATATGGAGTAAAGATTACATTAATGATAAAGTATCTATTTAAAATAATAGATAATAAAAAAATACCTTAATAACATGTAACAAATAATATCACAAGTAGTAAATAAAATTTCTTACTAAGATTTATATATAGAGAAGGAACTAAAGAAGAGAGAGCTGTTCTTTGTATTTTTTAGAGGGACTGCTACTGAAACGCTGCCTTCTGTTGATGCATATGGCATTTGGGGGGGCTTGTATTTGTAGGGAAGGGGGAGGGGGAACGTCTGAAGGGGATTGGGATGGGTGGGTGTACGTGTTAGGGAATTGGTATGTGGGGGGGACGTAGAAGGGAATTTTTTTTTTTGGTGGGGGTGGGGGGGACGTGTCAGCGTTGGGTTTATTTTGGTGGGGTGGGGGTGGGGGGTGCAGCAGTGAGATGCGCCAACTAAAGTGGCGCATCCACTTTTTGTTTTCTGTTTTTTTTAAAATAAAAGTATGGGTGACGCCAACTGTAGTGGCGCCTTTGACTTGTCAGATTGAAAAAATATAAAATATGTCACGTGTCCAAAACGACCCCCATTGGTAAATAGTTTCAGAATAACCCTAAACTGATAAATAGTTTCTAAAAGGAACCTAGTTTGGTCAAAAAACCTTCCTTCTCTCTCAGTACAGTTCCAAGACTTTTCTTCTCTCTGTCGTTCTCTTGTTCTTCTTTGGTGTTACAGTACAAGTTCTTAAAAATCATGAGAATGACTTTTTCTTGAAATCAAACGGAGCGGTATTGATCTACACCTTTCTCTTTTCAACGATCAAAACGCACAAACAATGACATGGATAGATGGAGAAATAGATAGAAACATAGATAAAGAAAAGAATAAATAGCAATCTTGTGCTACGTTTTTGAAAGTTACGGCCATGCCTAGGGTTTTGAGTGTTATATATATATAAGAAAAAGAAAATAGCAATGATTGAATTTATGTTGTGTTTTTTTATTAACAATTATTCATTTATTTGTTATTGCTTTATTTCTCTTTTTGCTCCGGCGGTAATAGTGGATTGGTGTTTACATGTTAGAAAAAAACCATGAGAATGAGTTTTTCTTTAAATCAAACGGTGTGGTATTGATCTACACCTTTCTCTTTTCAACGATCAAAACGCACAAACATGGATAGATAGAGAAATAGCTAGATAGGAACATAGATGAAGAAAAGAATAAACAGCAATCTTGTGCTATGTTTCTGAAGGTTACGGTCATGTCTAGGGTTTTGAGAGTTTATATATCTATACATCTATACAATAAGATAATGGCAGAGTAGCAAAAAAAAAAAAAACGGTTATTTGGTGTCAAGTTTTGAATATTACAAATATACCCCTAAAACTATATATCTATCTATATTAATATATAATGGGACATTTGAAAATACCAACATTATCCTTTATAACTTTCATTAATCATCAGATAACAAGGTATTAACCAGTAACCACTCGAGAGAATAGTTTTTCTTAAGAGCAACTGCACCCCAAAGTCATAACACATATTCAAATTCAAACCCACATGGCAGTTTTAACCTCAAACACGCACAACTACATGAGAAAACTTCCCTACTGGTTACATATACGTGTGCATTCTAACTATAAGGGCATCATTGTTTTTTTATGAATTTATGAACAGAATAAAATAAAAAGAGGCAGCAATTGGAGCCCAGATTCAGATGTGCATAACGTGAAACAGAGTAAGGGGAGCCTGTGATCAACAGTGTAAATTGATGAGGGAATCTGAAAGGAGGAAAGAGAGAGGAAGATAAGGGAGGGGGACACTGTGTAGAGGATCCACCACTTGCGGATGAGAACGGTGGAGGAGAGGCGTAGATGGAGAGACGGCGGGGCACAAACGTGGCGGGGCATAAACGTCTTTCGTGGTGGCTTACCGCTTAGGAAATGTGTACATAGTCTCTCTCGCTGTAAATCTTTCTCTCCCCCTCTCTCCCTCCTCTCTTCACCATTCCTCTCTCCCTTCTCCTTCTCCTTCTAAAAAAAGATAATATTTGTTTTAACGTGATATTGTTTGACTCTACTTTTCTTAATTCTTATATCATGTTTTAATCTGTCATTATCCTCTATATAAATTCCTTTGGGTTTCCGCTCTAATTTGCATTTTAAAGGTTGATGTTAGTTATGAAAATCTTGACAATTAGTGCAAGTTTCCTCCATATGCAGCCTAATGGTGAAAACTATGCCAATCCAATGACTTGCTCCTTTCATGTTCTCTTCAAGATATGATTTTATCTGATTGTGCTTTTGGCATATCTTTCCATGTGCGGCACGTTCGTTTCATAAGCAGTTTTTTTTTTTGGCAGGATGCATCGTTTGGAAGAGTTGTTTTAGTCATAATTTGTGACCGAACTTGAGGATATCCAATTACATTAAGGACAGATTTGTCATTTGCTCTAAATTGTTGTATGAGTAGTGAATGTCTGATGGGTCTGTTAAGTACCGCAAGTAGGTAGGTATACAATATGAGTATTTCACTATTTCTGTGTTACATTTTTTCCTATCAATTAATTATTTGCACATGGATTGAGTTAATTTTCAGAACATATAGAACTATTCCCGTTTTAACTGCCAAATTATACGGGGTAATTAGATATCACTATTAAAATAAGCATGAAACAGTGCATGGTTTGCTAATTGGGAAAGTAAGGAAATACTTAATTTCTTGATGTTACAATTTCAGGGATCCGGTGGATTCTTCCATGTTATGAAGTGGTCCAAATATACAATGAACAGGGTACAAAAGACATGACTTGAATGTTATAAAAAAAAGAGAGAGATGACTTGAACACAATTATCTGACAACACATTTGAAGGCAAAAAAAAGAGCACCGCTGATGTTGTTACGAAACATTGACCCTAAATCTGGCCTCTATAATGGTTCACGATTACTATGTCGGGGTGTATTTATGAATCTGTTGGATGTAGAAATCATAACAGGCAACCATGCTGGAAGGAGAGCTTTCTTGCCCAGGATTAAACTAAAGACAACTGAGAGCGCGGGACTTCCCTTTGTGCTTATTCGGAAGCAGTTTCCTGTTAAACTGAGTTTTGCAATAACTATAAATAAGGCACAGGAACAAACTATTCCCAATGTTGGGAGTTATCTTCCACGACATGTGTTTAGCCATGGTAAATTATATGTGGCATTATCAAGAGGCGTATCTCAAGATGACACAAAAATCCTGATAAAAGAAGGAAAAATTAAAGGGGAAGATGGGCACTTCACCAGAAATGTTGTCTTCAAGGATATTTTGTTATCTCGGACTTTGGTATTGTATTTTTAAATTTATTAAATCGTCTATACATATAATGCATTACACTAGTATTACCCAAAACAACCAAAAATCATCTTATAAATTTAAAATGTACAGTTGAACTAGAGTTCAAGTAGAGCTACCGTTTATTGCAAGAGATGATGACAAATATTTCGGGCATGTGCTGTGACAAGTCGGTAGGTTCACGTGAACAACTTTTATTTAAACATTTTTCCATATCAATCTATTAACACTTCGACTAAAAAAATGATAGGATCACGACTTTCAAAAACTATGGAAAATATTGAAGGCTTAGCAATCAATCGCATCTTTATGCCCAGTTGACAAAAAGGTGAATTATAAAATTATATTAGAATACTTTATATTATGTCGTTGTATAAAAAACCGATATTCTAATCTTTTGATAATCAGGTACATCATCTAAAGATATACTCTTTTGGGTGGGGTTCCATAGTAACAGCAGATAAGACTCAGCTATGGAACATGGTAAAAAGAGAATTGTGGGCTCAAAGGTTAAAAAGGTAATGTATTATGTATTTTATTCGATATGATAATATACATATTTACTATATATTAAGTTTTATTATTTCCACAATTTATTAAAATACTATCTTTTATTTTTTAAATTATTAGGAAACTTGAAGCTACATTACCAAGCAAAAGAAGTCGTGATAGCTCAATACATTTGAAACAAAAAATGGTCTTACTTGAGGATGTATTATGTTCTTTTCATAATACATTATATTTGTTATGAATGATATGATAATGAATGTTCCAAATTTTAGTCTTATATTTTTTAGTTCATTTGTAGTTTATTAAAAAAAACATTAAAGATGATAAAAAGTATGAAGATTTTTTGAGAATTGTGATAAGAGAAGCGACTATTAGAAGTAAATTATGTTTTTTTTTTAAAAATTATATGCTTTGTTACTTTTTATCTAACAAAAAAAAACATTATAAATTTATTTTGTTTGTAATGCAGGGAAATGCAAAAAGCTACTGAAAATCGATCCATACTTAATCTCCTTATAAATCTAAATGCTGAGATGTCGAGGTCAAAAATAGTCGTTTACTAAATTATATTTGGTACCTTGGATTTGTTTTTTATTAGAATATGTATCTTATTTATTTTTATATTATTTGTACCATGATATTATTAACGCAGTGATGTATATAATGTGTGTTTACATTATTACGTCACATTGTAGAGTAGGATAAATCCATACAATAAAGATGAGTAAAAGCATTAGAAATGCGGCCAGACAGTCAAGTGAGTGTCTGTCTTGCCGTTAGTATATATAAAAGAAAAAGAAAATAACAATGGTTGAATTTATGTTGTGTTTTTTATTAAAAAATATTCATTTCTTTGTTATTTATTTTATTGACTCATGTAGTTTTGAATGTTTGCTAAAAATCTGTGCTCCTTTCAAAATCTTATAAATCCATATAATCCATTCAAATCATATAAAGTCTTATTATATAAATCCTTTAAAATCCACACATGAGAACCTTTTTTTTTTAAATTATAAAAAAATATTATTCATACTGCATAAATTCCCTATACATCGAACAAGTATCAGTACTTTTTTTATAGCAAAAAGGCATCCAAAAACATCACTGTAGTGGAAATCATCCCAACTAGGTTGGCACCAAATCGATTACCTAACATCTGCAGTACACCAAAATATTGTTTAAAGAAAAGGACAAGGTACAATAAAACATAGGAGGACATTGGACCTTACCCATGAAATTAGGAGAAATTACTTAAACCTAAAATTAGGAAGACCCCGCCTATTTCAGTAGAAATCATGCCTAATAAAATTTGGAGTCAAGTTCCACCAAGTATAGCATTTTGAGACTACTCCAAAATTAGCTAACTTATCAGCACAATGGTTAGCCTCCCTAAAAACATGAGATATCAAAAAATAAAAATTGGAAGTCAATACAATACAGTTCCCCTATTTATTTCTAAGTTTCCAAGGGACTATATCCGGATTGGTGTAAGCAAGGACCACTAGAGAAGAATCACATTCCATCCATAATCTAGGCCAGCCTTTCTCAATAGCTAAATGAATAGTTGTCATAGCAACATGCAACTCAGCAGAGAAAGAGTCTAGAGTCCCATAGAATTTAGCAAAGCAGTCAAGGGTAGCTCCACTTCTGTCCCTAAAGATTGCACCACCACCCACCTGCCCTGGAGAGCCTTTAGAAGCACCATCCGTGTTTACTTTGATCAAGCCTGAGTTAGGAGGAATCCAATCAACTTGGATAATTTTTGGAGAGTTCCCCGAGTGGCCTCTAATCCCCAACAACTCCAAAATTCTGGCTTCCTCGGCAATTGAGAACATTTTGTTATTAGACAAGTTTTCAGAAGGAGAGATGGATACCTTAATTATGTTGATAGCTGCCCTCATTGAGATGTTTTTATCTTCAAATTTTAGTTTGTTCCTTGAGAACCAAATAATCCAAATAGAGTTTATGATGACTACAGCAATAATGTCTTTCATTTGTCAGTCCAAAAATTTCAGTTTGTTCCTTGAGAACCAAGGGCAGTGAAAGCCATTTGTCAGTCCAAGAATTGATTGAGCATCCATCACCAAGCTGCCAAATTGAATTGCTAAAAACAATATGCAAATGAGTTTTAATTCCTGACCATAAGGATGATGTGACATAGCTGGTTACAGGCTTGCAATGTAGAAGGAACCTTTTCCTAAGAAAGATAGCCCATTTAGAATATGAGGATGTCATTTCAAAAGAAAGCTTTAAAAGAGCAGCTTCATTAAAAACAGCTAAGGACTTAATATACAAATTGGTTTGCAATGTCTTTATGGTTCTTGTACGGTACCCTTACTTGTATTATTTCTCTTTAATTAATCATTTTCATCTCAAATTTAGCCAAGCTTAATTTGACTTGAAATTTTAGAAATATTGGAAAAGTTATACAATGAAAAATGATTATACAACAATGGTCAAATGATTATTGTAATTTGTAAGTTTATCTTGGTTATTCCAATTAGGTAGCTTACAGTTTATTTGATTAACTTATAAGTTTGTTTGACTACAATATAGGTATTTAGTAAATAAGATTATCTCATTAACTTATACATTTTCTTCATAAGCTACTTTATTTAACTTATGATTTATAACTTATTGACTTTTCTTTTATTTTTACCCTCATTCATTCATGAAATTGCCATTTTGCCATGTTTGTCTTAAATATGTCCTTTTATGTCATTTTACATTGATAAGATAATTTAACTAATTTTACCACACTTTAAATTCAATCAACTGACTTTTCAACTATCAGTTATAAGCTTTCAGTTAAAACAATATGTGTTACTCTAAGTAGCTAATAAACTATAAGTTAGCCTATCATCATAAGCTAACTTATCACCTATTTTTGCCAAACAATTTTTTGCTGTACCACTACGGATATTGAGCTCATTAAATTTACAGATATTTTATTTGAACAAATATGGGATACCCTATGATGTCATTTTGGTTTTTATGTACATTTTTGGAATGCGTGCATATAAAGAAGGTGAAAAAGTAAACGAGAGATAGTTATAAACACATATGATGTCACATACGATATCTAAAATTAGATATTCAAATATCACGACTCTTAAATTTATAATGCAAGATAATAACAAGATCTTGCCAATAAGTATTGTGTCCAGAGTCCAGACAAGGCCTTTTCAAAAAAAATAATTAAGGGCATTTACTACAGGATTTATAGTGTGTAAAATTTCAAACAAAAACACGCAATCAGCCAACGTCAAAGATATAAATGATTAACTTGATTGCTGCAGTACTAACAAGTTAAGGAAATTTAACTCTATACAACGCCCCACCTTGGAGCCATGGAGATGGGTCACATATAAGTGTAGCCATAGCCCTTAAGATTAATACAGCAAATTCAATTCTGTAACTCCGAGTCTCCGACATTGTTTTGAACCAAAATACAGTACTAAAAGCACTCGTACAACAGCTAAAAACATTTGCTTCCCAAGTCCATTGAACGCAATGCCACACACTACCTGACATACACAAACAAAATAAATGTTAGACTTACGAAAGATAAACAATAATGATATTTGCACAAAAAAATCTATATCTTTCTTACATCACTTCTATTTTAATAAGGAAGCGAGGACTCTACCTATATTCTCTACAAACAAAGTTAAAATGAAATATTTTGATGAGCAAATATAATTTTTGAAAGAAAAACTCTGTGATTGTCGAGTCAAAAAGGTAAGCAAGAGTAGTACCTCTTATACAAAGCTTTTACATCTTCCCCCAACGAATGACTTTCAAGAAAAAGATCGCCGCATTCTTTCACAGGAACTGTCTCAACTTCAAAAGCTCGATCACCACAATACTCGTTCCATTCAAACCACATTTTTGAAATTAATTCCTTCTTGAAACAAGTGGTGTGATCGTCTTCTTCGGGAGAATCAGCCGCTACCAATCGATATACAAAGACTTTCTTTGTCTGGCCTGGCCGAAACGCACGGCCGATAGCCTGGCGGGTAACTGATGGATTGAGATGCACGTCCAAGATAATTATACGGGACGCCCCAACCAATGATATGCCCTCTCCACATGCCTTGATTGAGCCAAAGAAGACTCTGGCATCAGGTGAATTGTTAAATTTTTCCATGGACCACTCCCTTTGTTCAGAGCTCGATTCTCCTGAGATGACAAATATTTCTTTGCCCATGCTCCAACCCCTCCATTTCATAACTAACCTTTCTAAATATTTCAAAGGTAAGAGATACTGGCTAAAAACCAAAAGCTTCTCCCCGCTGAGTCACAAAGGTTTAGCATGTTGCGGAAGAATTTTGACTTTACTCCATCTCTAACATCTAGCTTCTCTATCAGATCATCCATTATACTATCAGAGATACTATTTTCACCACATTTTTCTGCAATAGGTTTCAATTTGGGGTGAAGATAGACAGCACTGCCCACAGAACATATCTTGAACTTTCTGGATAACTTCTTTAATTTCTCAACTTCATGCTTCTGTTTAGGGGTAAGATTGAGAACCACAGTGAAATCAACAAGACCAGGAAGCTCATCAAGAAAATCTCCTTTATAATAGTGAAGTACCTTGCTTGTCATTTCACGCAAATCTTGTATAACAGCGACTTTCCTTTTGAAATCTGTGTCCTTCTGCAAAGTGTTTTCTACCAAATCAAAGAAGCTTCTTATACCTGGTATATGTACTCTACTATGAATGCGCTTGACAATAGGCCTAGATGTTTCCATCTTCAAAAATTTCGGCCGCACAAGATTTAAGATGTTAAACACCTCCCTGACATGATTTTGATATAGGGTTCCTGACAGTACAACTTTTCTAGGGGTCTGTACTTTGGCAAGGGCATGCACCATATCAGTATTTTCATTTCTTGGAGTGTGCCCCTCATCTAAAATGAGAATGTTAGGAACCTTGAGCAATATCTCTTGGCAAGATTTTGATGAGTTGCTAGCTCCATTCTCACATACAATAGAAGAGAACTGTTTATATCCTAAGAAAAGGATGCTCTTCCGCTCCATCCATTGTTTCAACACTTCGAGTTGCTGAGATCTACTGTCGGCTTTTGCAGTATAAAAGTCATAGAGTGGTATGTCCTCCACTTGCCATGTTTGAAACTCCTTTTTCCAAATGGATAGTATCCCCTTAGGAAGCACCACTAGAGGTCTAGCATTAGGATACTTTCCAAGAAAACTCTGCATGAAACTGATTATCATGAATGTCTTCCCAGATCCTGGAGCATGCGCCAAGATACAGCCCCCAGGATGGTCACCTGCAAGGTTTCTAACAAGAAAATTGAACCCTTCGACTTGATGAGGCTTCATTTGCTTCATATGTCGAGGGTGCGCAGAGATTCCAGTTACGATGAGATCATCTTCAGCAATATTAATTCCAAATGGATCTTTTTCTTTGGCATTTGATGATTCATACATGTAAGTTCTTGTACTCCTTTTAACCTGCAATAAAATAAGTATGAAAAAAAAAACTAATTTTGAACACGTTATGTCCCCAACTAAAAGTAAACTTGGATCTAAGTCCAGAACATATATAATGAGAATTATGAACTAGCATTATTTATAAAGCAATTAAGCTCATATGATACAAGTTATCTACCTGTTACATTTTTTGGGTTTGGTAAAGCAGTTCCTGGGCACTTATTGAAAAGTAAGCCAAATCAAACAAAATAAATCCCCAAAATTTTCCCACAAAATAAGAGCCAAGGTAAGGAAAACCGCAAATTATCACCAGAGTTTCTGTAACACAAAGTCTCTAACTATTTCACAATGCATGCTGCTCAAACATTCTATTTATGCATCTAATTTCAAGTCCCATACTTAAAATCTCAATTTCACATTTACTAAATTTTTATGACCGACATTTATAACTCGGAAATCATTAACACAGACGAGAGTCTAACCTTGTACTGAAACTCAAATATGGTTTCAATTCCTCTGTCAATAACCCCACAAACGCGACAAACATAACCAAGATCATCTTTTAAAACAAAAGAATGATCACAGTCCTCATCTTCTTTTGCTTCTTCTTCTTCTTCCGGCAGAGGATTCACAGAAACATCCTGCTATAAGTACAATTAAAATAAATTACTGGAAGAGAAATTCTACAAGTTTCTATTAAGAGTGTAATTAAATTAGTGCCAAAAGAATTCTAGGAGATGATATAAACTTTTAAAAAAAAAAAACTGATGTACATGATAAAGTAGCCTACTTCTCTAGAAGACTGCACAGAAAAGTACATTGCATGTAACAGATTTAATGTTCCTAATGCACTAAATGCTAAATTACCATGATATGTGCATGAGTAATAACACATAAGGTTTCAACACATAAATACATTCAATAAGAATCCTTGTACTGTTTCTCTCAGATATACATAAGTAACTTACACTATACTTGGCTGATAGAAATGCGTGAAAAATTTTCAGTCTACATCTACAATATTACTTACAGTATTCTACATAAATGAATGAACCATCAAGTTTGACAAGTAACAACTCCACTCAATGAAGGACCTATGACACAATTTTTTATCATTCAATTTATTTTCCCCACACTAGTCCATCCTTCTATAATTTTTACCCTTATCTTCACAAGAAAATAATTTGTCTAAGCGATCCTTAACTTGACACAGTTATTATGGAAGCATCAGAAATGAAATGACATGAAAAAAGTGCACAACTGGGTAGAAGATAAACTAATTGAACAAAACCAGTTCTTTTTTATTGAAAAGTGAAATCAAATTAACGTAATCATACTTTGGAACATTCCATTGCCATTGACATCTCCTTCCAAATATCTTCTAGTTCTTCATCTTTGGTATCAACCTGATCATTTTCTTCCTCCAGTACGCCAACATAAACACCTTTATCTCTCTTAATGTCACCTTTACCTGCAAGACTTGTCTCAATTTTTAGATCTTCACTTTCTCCATGATATGCAATGGGAGGATGATACTCCTACAAAGCATTGAAGAACAAAGAATAGTTAAGAATTCTGCCAAAAAAAAAAAAACAACGCTTTTTGAATACAATAGAATGGTAATGACCAGGGGCGGTGAGGGTTTAGCCTCCCCATTATTTCTGAATTTTTCAAGCAATTTGCCTCAGAGCCCCTGGTAATCAACTTGCTATAATTACTTAAATTGTTGGAGAAAAGGGTCTAAAAAAGTACATGGTTCAATGGAGAAAACTTATGAAATAGCTAAGAGAAATACAGGAATCAGGCTCTACAATAAAGCAATATATATATATATATATATATATATATATATTCTTAAAAGGAACATAATTAAGAAATAATGATAATAATAATTCAACAATGAGTAAATGATTTTTTTACAATAATCTTCTATGTCAGATGTTAAAATGAAATACTAGTTTAGTCAAATCACCCCTAGAGGGAACATACTACTGATAAATTCCACATAAATGCAAAAGGTCATCCATACTAGTATCCATTATTACAATGTTCACATATTTAAAGAATTTCAAAAAAAGGGGAAAACTTACAATCATCTTCACTGCAGGAGATGGTTGTTTCGGCAACAAAACTTCATTAAATGGAAGAAATAATTTTGGATGTCTATCATCTTCCTCATCTGAATCAATAATCACAATAGATGATGGTGCTGGAGGAACATCCTTTTCAATGTGCTTACCCTCCAAATCTATGACATTTTGATGTGCCAAACCAGCAACTTGTTGATTATCCAACTTACGAGTTTCTTCATCATGCTTCGTTCCCACTTTCATTAAGTGATCAACAAGTGTAGGATATTTTGCAAAGTAAGGGGCCAGTAATTGCATTTTTCGAGCGATAAGGGCCTCTATGTCCTTGGTAACACTTCCAAATTTTCCACTGTCTAAACAATCCAGAAAGTCAGATATTGCAAATGGATTGCTGTAATCTACAACATTTGAGGATGTCTTCTGTTCAATTTTATCGTGTGCTGAGTATGGTGGACTATCACTTGATAATTTCAGTCTTTTGTGTCCCTCAGAAGAGAATCCTGGTTTCAGAAAATGAAGTTTTTTCCCAAAAAAACTGTAATTAGACAGCATGCGGTATTTATATAAATATGTAAGTCTATTAATGGGAGAGATAAAAGAAAAAATAAACTCAGTGAAAACTACATATATATTCCTTCAAGTGGCATATACTGAATATTGGATCAAACAAGTGCATGGATCCTGAGTGATCAACTCAGGATTACATAATTCAATTAGACTTAAATGTAAGCACTACACAAACCAATGTAGTAATTCAATTCCATTCAGTAGCTCATCAAACCAAATAAATTTTTAAAAATAAAAATAAAAATTGAAGTCTCCATTTTTATGTTAGGCCCAAGCCCAATTGTGTGCACCCAATCCGACACTCCAAATCAAAAGGATCTCAACCCCTATCTAAGCACTCTTTTTCCACCTACACCTCGGGCCCGCATTTCACTCCGAGACGGATAGTTGTATGCTGCTTTCGGGAAGGATGAATTGCTACTGGAAAGGAATCTATCGATTCTATCCCAATTGGTTGGACCATAGATGTGATGATTTTCTTCACGGGTGAGGTCTCTAATTCAAGTCTATGATGGCACGGCTGTGCCAAGGGAAAGAATAGAAAACTGACTCCTTCATGCATGCTCCATTTGGCTCAGGGGGTATAGCTCAGTTGGTAGAGCTCGGTTCTTGCAATTGGGTTGTTGCGATTATGGGTTGGAAGTCTAATTGTCCAACATTCGAGTGTTTTCGCATGTACACCCAACCCAACACCACCACCACCACCACCACCGTCATTATGGACAACTTACGTGGAGTCTTCCACGTAACCAGGAAGTGTGGGATCACCCCCTCAGATACAGACAGGAACAAATAATTCAAAATTAATTTAGACAAAACATATACATTTCCATGAATTAAACAGCTCAAAGGTTCACACAAAACATGCAAATAATCCAAAACAAAAAACAAGTAACTAACGAGAGAAAGAAAAACAATGCAGAAAATGAAGCTGAAAGCACAACAAATAAATACCCTAGATTGTACTTAGCGATCAGTTTTTTGACAAATTGGAAAAATTCAAAAAAAAAAACGAAGAATACCTGTTGGAGCGGGACGTTTAGCCGGTAACACGTGAACCGGTGACTCCATTGATTACTGAGAAAGTGAGAATTACTCAAAGAAGGGAAGCGTTAATGGGGTTTGAGAATTGGGAATTGAGAGTGAAAGAGCGTTAATGTTGTTGTTTATGTGAGTGAGAGTGATGAGAGAGTCTTGAGTTTCTCTGAGTGAGAGTGGAAATGATTCTGTGTATAGCACTCAGAGGGTTTAAAGGTGTGAGTGGGTGATAAGGAACTTCTTCATTGGCTCTCCCACTGTACGAATTTTTCTGATTGGTTTGTTGTTGTGTGCGACTCCGCAGATCAAACGCAGTAGCTGCTCCATAACCGTGTTGTTGGCTACCTTGGTTTGTTTGTTTTTTATTTTTATTAATATATTTATTAATTTATTAATAATTAATAATTGCAAAATTATTAAAAAAAGACAAAATAGGTAAATTGGTCCTATATGTTTATTTTATTTTTCATATTGGTCCTATAAGTTTTTTATTTTTCAAATTGGTCCTACACGTTACGTTCTGTTTCTACATTAATCATTTCCGTCATTTTTGACCTAACGCCGTCGATTTTGATGTCACGTGTCGGACTAAAGTGATAGCCACGTCAGATCAAAACTAACGGCGTTATGTCAAAATTGATGGAAATGACTAATGTGAAAATGTAACGTAACGTGTAGGACCAATTTAAAAAATAAAAAACAAATGTATATGACCAATTTACCTATTTTGTTTTAAAAAATTACCTAGTTATTGGTACAAAAATCGTAACTAATCTTCGTCGAGAGACCTGATAATATTTAAGAGTTGCCTCCTCTTGATCAAATTTTTTCTATACACAAGAGACACGTGTCAAATCTCGAATCACTTGTTTAAGGGACCCACACTCATAACAAATTGTACCAACCACGTGTTAGTGTTAGAAAAATAATATCTTGTCATTTTACTTCCATTTTTCACCTTTTTTAAAAGGAGGTTGTGCTTATGTAAAAATGTGAAAATTATACATTAAAAAAAGTTACATTTTTGTTAGAGAATCATTTTGATATAATGTCAAGTAACGTTTGGTATCAAATATATTTTGATAATCCCTGGAAAGTGATATGAGAATAAATTTTTTTGACATTGAGTATAGGTGATAACAAATTATTCTTAAGTATAAAAGATGTCTATGAATGAGTTTTGTGAATAAAATCTGAAAATTTCCATGTGAGAGGGTGTGAAAGAAATATCTCTATGAAATAGGACAAAGAGGGAATATTTACTTGGGAAAAAATATTCTTTGAATCAAACATCACATCAATGTAAAATTGTTTACATTATTAACCAATTGTAAATTGTTGTTACTTTTCAATTAGCTATGATAAGAGACAAACTTTTTTATTGATATGACAATTTGTGATTGGTTAATGCGGTAAAAAATCTTTACACTATTGTGCATATCAAAACAAACACACTTAGGTGTTTAATAACTTACATAATTATTTGGTACCTTTTTTTTTAAAAAGAAATATGAGTAGTTATTGAATACTTAATGTTTTTAATTTTAAATGATTAATTATACATTTATATTTAATATTTCTTAAAGTATTTTTTGTAAATATTTTAATTAATAAATATTTAGCAATTTACCTAATAATACTCCTATTGCTACGAGTATGGTAGAAACAAGCTACTCCCGTGAAGAGTCAAGAAATTTTTGATAATCACTTACTTGGATACAAATATAACGTGTAGCATTTATAGAAAATATAAAAGCTGTGTTTCATTGATATTTCACTTACATACAAAACTTCTGTACATAAGGGGTATATATAGAGAACAAGATGAAAACTAATCCAAAACACGAACTGCACCAACTAAATAAAGCAAGTTGATCCGAAGTGCATGGCCTGATCCTAAGTGCATGGCAGCAACACAAACTGCACCAACTATACAAGATGACCTGATCCTAAATGCATGGCAGCATATAAGGGAAGGAGGAAGCTGCAGAGGTGATCAAAGTGCATGACAGAAGTGCATGACAGCAGGCTTGTGATCCGAAATGCATGGCAACAGCACAGCTAACTGCACTAGATGCAAGACAGAATAATGAGCTGATAGTAGGTTAGGTCAGTACTCCAACACGCCCCCGCAAGATGGCGGTGGATGAAACAACACCAATCTTGGAAGTGAGAAACCGGTGTCTGGATGAAGGCAGCGACTTGGTTAGAAGATCGGCTAGTTGATGACTTGAGGGTATGTGAAGAACCTGAAGTTCCTTGTTGGATACTAAATCACGGACAAAGTGGTAATGGATGGCAAGGTGCTTCATTCGCGAGTGAAATACCGGATTGGCACAGAGATATGTTGCACCAATGTTGTCAGAATAAATGGTGGGCTGCAGTTGAACAGGAAGATGAAGCTCTTGGAAGAGCTCTCGAAACCAAAGAAGTTCATCCATGAGAGAGCCAATGGTTTCAGATTGCTTGATGGATGATTTGGCTATGGTTCACTGCTTTTTGCATGACCAAGAGATGGCATTAGGACCACAGTAAACTATGAAGGCAGTAGTGGACTTCATATCAGAAGAGTCACCAGCCCAATCAGAATCACAGAAAGCACGCAGCTGAAGATCATTGGAACGACGAATGTGTAAGCCAAAGTCCAGAGTTCCTTTGAGATACCGAAGGGCACGTTTGGCAGCTTGCATGTGGAGAGTGGTAGGGGCATGCATGTACTGAGAGAGTTTGTTGTGATGAAAGACATATCCGGACGAGTGAGAGACAAATCTTGGAGGGACCCCACAAGATGGCGATATTCATGGTGGTTACAGTGAAAGCATCTCCAGGTGGCAGCCAAGTTAAGTGTGGAGGACATTGGAGTTGAGACAGGTTTGGCGTCATGCATGCGGTTATTCCAAGCGGAGTCACGTACATAATGATCTTTGTGTTAGAAAGATGCCATCCTTCGTCGGAACAAACTCAATACCAAGAAAGTGACTTGGAGACCCGAGATTCTTGAGAGAGAATTTGGCGGAAAAGGGCCGTCTGGAAGGAGGCGAGAAAGATTGAATCATTACCTGTAAAGAGAATGTCATCAACGTACACCAGAAAGTAAGCTATAGTGGTTCCACGCTTGTAAATGAATAGGGAAGTATCTGACTTTGAATTGGTGAATCCATATTGGAGCAAGAAGGCCTTGAGAGCATGATACCACACACGAGGGGCTTGTTTAAGACCATAGAGAGATTTCCTCAGTTTGCAGACATGGTTGGGAAATTGAGGATGGATGAAGCCAGGGGGCTGAGACATGTAGATATCCTCTGTGATGGTGCCATGGAGAAAGGCATTGTTGACATCCATGTGATTCAAGGACCATCCTTTTGAAAGAGCTACACACAAAACAAGCTTGATGGTCTGTGGTTTGATAACAGGACTAAAAGTATCATGGTAATCAATACCAGGACGTTGGTGAAAGCCCTTGGCAACAAGTCTCGCCTTGTACCTAGCAATAGAACCATCAGTGTTGTGTTTGAGCCTGTAAACCCATTTGTTGCCAATGATATGAAAGTGATCTTGCTTGGGCTCAAGCGACCAGGTGCCATTTGTGAGCAAGGCGTTGAACTCTTCTGACATGGCAGCCTTCCATTCAGGGTGTTTGAGAGCCTGAGTAAGGCAAGAAGGCTCCACAGAATCTGGTAAGGGGAACTTGATAGCCAGGTTGGCGTGTTTGGGTTTGAAAATACCATTTTTGGAGCTTGTAACCATGGGATGTGAGGAAGAAGGAGGGGGAGGAACTTCTACGCGGTCTTCTGCTGATGGCGTGGTGTACAAGTCAGATGTATGAGGAAGTGATGGTGAGGCTGACAAGGAAGAGGAGGGCATACTAGGCATTTTTGTAGTGAGAGAAGGAAGAGCTGAGGAAGGTTTGGGAGGTTGAGATGGAGAGGTGTTGGAGTTATTAAGGGCGATGGGTACCATGGGGAGTGGTGCTGATTCGGTAGGAGATGAGGGAGGTTGGGAGGTGATGGGAGGTGATGAGGTTGGGGTTGATGGTGTTGAAGACATAGGGTGAGGAGACCCGGATAAGGGTTGGGAGGAAGAGTTTGGGGCGGCAAGGGAATCAGAGTCGGATGTGGTGATGGGGGTTTGAATTACTGAGGGAATATTGTGGATGGAGGATAAAGGTTGAGAACGTGAACTTGGTGGATCTGGTGTTAGAGGCGGATGGTGCTGTGCAGAGTAGGGAAAGGTATCCTCAACGAAAGTGACATGGCGTGAAGTGTATAGAGATCCAGACTCAAGGTTAAAGCACTGATAAGCACTTTGCGTGAGGCTATATCCTAAGAAGATGCAGGGTTTAGATTTTGGTTGGAGTTTGTTGGTGGTGTAGGGACCAAGCCAGGGAAAACATAGACAGCCAAAGACACGTAGTTTCGAGTAGTTTGGGATGCGGTGGAACAAGGTTTCAAAGGGAGAAGCCATGCTTAAACCAGGGGTTGGCATACGGTTTATTAAGTAAGCAGCGGTTTGGATGGCATAAGTCCAGAAGGATAGGGGAAGAGAAGCATGATTAAGGAGGCAACGGGTGGTTTCTACTAGGTGTCTGTGTTTTCGTTCCGATAAGCCATTGTGTTCAGGTGTGTATGGAGGAGTAGTTAGATGATTTATACCATGAGTTTGAAGAAAGGACCGGAGTTTCATAAATTCACCACCATTATCTGAGTAAAATGATTTGATTTTATGTTCAAACTGTTTTTCAACTAAAGATTTAAAGATGGGAAAAATAGTTGCAACATCTGATTTGAGCTTCATGGGATAAAGCCAAACATATTTGGAGAAATGATCAATAAAAATGACATAATATGAACATCCATTTATTGAAGTTATTGAGGTGGGACCCCATACATCAGAAAAAATAATTTCCAAGGGTTTGGAACTGGACAAGGTGGATTTGGAAAATGGCAATTTGTGTGCCTTATTGGCTAAACAATCTAAGCATCTAAAAGAACTGGAAGATGGCTTGTTGGGAAGGATGTGCTGAAGGACTTGAAGGTGAGGGTGACCAAGACGCTGGTGCCAAAGTGTGAGAGAAGGTTGATGTTGAACATGGTAGGTATGGGGACGAGCGGGTTGAAACTTGTACACCTGATCTTCATTCCTTCCACGCAGAAGGACCTCCCCCGTTCTTAGGCTCCTTACCTCAAAATGCCATGGAAAGAATTCAATAAACTGAGTTAGTTTTGCAAAGTTGAGATACAGAAACAAGATTTTGAGTGACAGTGGGTACATGCAAAACATGGGATAAGTGGAGTGGTGTAGAGGAGGTAGAGATGTTGGTGTAACCATAGTGTTTAATGGGAAGAGCCTTACCATTAGCTACCAGAAGTTGGTCAGAACCAGTGTAGTCATTGGACAAGGAAAGTTGGCCAAGGTCATGGGTTACATGATGGGAGGCACCAGAATCAAGGAGCCAAGAGGAATCCCATGGATCACCAGAATGAACAAAGTTGGCTTGACGCCTGGGATGATTGTCGGGGCAGCCATGCAGACGATAGGAATCACCGTCACCTGAATGAATGGGGTTGGGTTGACGTCGAGGATGACTGGCTGGGTAGCCATGCAGACGGTAGCAGTTGTCAATGATATGCCCACGACGATGACAGTATTTGCACACTGGCACAGAACGTTTGGAGCCAGAATGATCCAGTTGTGGAGCAGAAGCATCACGAGAGTGAGAGTAAGAAGGTCGTGAGGGTGAGCGACGACCAAGGGAGGGGCCACGAGAGGAGCGATGAGCGTAGTTTGCAGTGATAGGGAGAGACTGCTGTTGGACCTCGTCGCGTTGAAGGAATATTTCAAAGTCAGTGAGTTTGTCAAACAGTTCATCAAAGGACAAAGGATAGTCTCTGGTGCGAATGGATGCAGAGAATTCACGGAAGGAGGAACCAAGGCCATTAAGAGCAGCAATAACAAGGTCAATATCATCAACCGGATGACCTATGAGAGCAAGTTCATCTCCAATAACTCGGATGGATTGAAGATAGTCACCAACACTGGAGGTGCCTTTGGAGATTGATGCAAGACGTTCTTTGAGGGACATAACACGAGTGCGAGAACGATTCGCATACTGTTTATTCAAGCGTGCCCATGCAACAGCAGCGGATTCAGCCGAGGTCATAACAATTTGAGCATCGGGGCCACACGAACCAAGAAGAGCAAGGTAGACATAGTGGTCTTGACGTTTCCAGAGAGAGTAGGCTGGATTGTCAATGGCAGTGGCTCCAGAACCGATTGTAGGTTCAGGACAGGCAGTGTCTACTGTAACATAGCCATACAGTTCATTGGCTTTTAGAAGATGAAGAAGCTGATTGTACCAGGTATGATGATTTCCAGAGTTGATCTTGATAGGAAGAGTGGAGGCAGTGGTGAGTTCAACAAGAGATTTGTTGGAAGCCGCGGGAGATGCCATTGGAGAAGGGAGGATCGAAGGAAAGGTGCTGTTAGGCTAAGGCTTAATCTGATACCATATAGAAAATATAAAAGCTGTGTTTCATTGATATTTCACTTACATACAAAACTTCTGTACATAAGGGGTATATATAGAGAACAAGATGAAAACTAATCCAAAACACGAACTGCACCAACTAAATAAAGCAAGTTGATCCGAAGTGCATGGCCTGATCCTAAGTGCATGGCAGCAACACAAACTGCACCAACTATACAAGACGACTTGATCCTAAATGCATGGCAGCATATAAGGGAAGGAGGAACTACAGCAGCTGATCCGAAGTGCATGACAGAAGTGCATGACAGCAGGCTTGTGATCCGAAATGCATGGCAACAGCACAGCTAACTGCACTAGATGCAAGACAGAATAATGAGCTGATAGTAGGTTAGGTCAGTACTCCAACAGCATTTACACATATCCAATAATTAAATGACAACATAATAAATTGGATCTTATGTGACAATTCTACCTAGGAAAAGCAGTAAAAACAGAATCAGCTCTCAAGTCTCAACACATTGGCTAGCGCCAAAGGAGGCACCTCCAGCCTAGTCCAAGAAATTTGCTCCCTCGCCCCAATCTTTGCCAAAAAATCTGCAGCTTGGTTCGCCTCTCTCAGAATGTGCTTCAAGTCAATAGTCCATTCCTTGCTCAGGAGCACTCTGATGTCTTTAATAATTCCAGCATAGTTGTGATACTTCAAGTAGGCATTGTGATCAAGATCAATGGCCTCCAAGGAATCAGACTCACAAACCACATTCCTCCATCCAAGATTCCAGCAGAAGGACAAACCGTTTTTAATAGCTTGAAGTTCAGCTAAGAGATCGAGACTCACAAACCACATTCCTCCATCCAAGATCAACTCTCGAAGGCGGTCTGGTATGTTATCCAGATGGGCTGACCAAAGTCCCCTCTTCTAACCAATTATCAAACCAAATAGAAACATGGGCTCCATCACCTATGCGCCGCTTGAACCCCCGCTTGATCCAAGAAAAAGAGGCATTAGCGAGGCAAGAATGACTTAAGATACCCTCATCCTCTTTGAGATACTGGTGCTTAAGCAACCTCACCCACAATTTCTGGGACTCTTGCAATACATCCCACTCAACTTTCCAAGCATGGCCACATTAGCTTCTCTAGTTCTTCGATACCCAAGCCCCCACCATCCTAGGCAAAGAGATTTTGTTCCATTTGACCAAGTGGGCCTTTGCCCTCATTGCCTTTCCAAATAAATCTTCTAGCTGATGCATCTATATAGTCACGCATGATTGAGGCAGCCACATAGAGTGCATTCAGTAATTGGGAAGCGCTGTTATAACTGATTTCACTAGAGTGATGCGCCCACCCTATTTAGTAGCAGCTTTTCTTTGCCGGGAAGCGAGCTTTTGATTAAGCTTGTCCAAAATAAAATTGAAATCCTGTTTTCGGGGATCCTGCCAAAGAGAAGAGGAATACCAAGATATTTATCCAACTGATTAACCATCTGAATGTTGGAAATGATACTCAACCTCCTACATCTAGGTTGAGGAACCCCCTTAGAGCACATGGCTTTAGACTTAGCAATGCTAACCTTGAGACCAGATGCTCTGCAAAACTCACTGAGAGTATTATTCACCACTCTAACTTGAGATACGAAGCAGCCATAAAGAGCAAAAGATCATCGGCAAAAAAGGAGGTGAGATACTTTGGGACCATTTTCTTTGCTGATCGAACCGGGTTCCACTCCCCATATCAACCTTCTTGTGAATCAACAAAGAGAGCTTCTCCATAAAAATGACGAAAAGGTAAGGGGATGGGGGATCCCCTTGCCTAAGCCCTCTTTTCGGGCTAAAAGTTGGCAGCTTATTGCCATTCCAAAGCAAGGAAAGTGAGGAGGAGCTCACACATAACATAATCGGTCGGATAGTAGGTTGAGGAAACCTGAAATCCTCTAGAGTTTTTTGGAGGAAGCACCAATCAACACGGTCATACGTCTTCTCCAAATCAATTTTATAGGCTAGGTAACCCTTCTTGCTCGTAGATTTATGCATGGAATGCATTATCTCTTGAGCCACCAAAATATTGTCGTGAGTGCTACGGCCTGGGATGAAAATACTTTGAAGCGGGTCAATGAAGTCTATAAGGAAGGGTCTGATGCGATTGACCAGGACCTTAGTTATAAGCTCGTATATCACGTTACAAAGACTAATCGAGGGAAACTGGGTTATCCTACTCGGGTTGTCTTCCTTGGGGATAAGCACAATCAGCGTTTCAGCAATCTCCTTGTCAAAAGAGCCCTCTCTGAAGGCAGACCTAACAATATCATGAACTTTATCCCCCACTAAGTGCCAATATTGTTTAAAAAAGAACGACTTAAAGCCATCGGGCCCGGGCGCTTTGAAAGATTTCATGTATTTCAGAGCCTCCCACACCTCCACTTCGGTCACCTCTCTAGTGAGCTCAGCTGAACAGGTATCATCTAGGACCTTCCCTTCGAGATTAACAAGGCAAGCTGGATTAACTTGATCAGTATTGCAGAACAGGTCTTGAAAAAAACCAATAGCTTCACTTTGCAAGGCTTGAGCATCGAAACTCCAAGAGCCATCCTTCAGGAACATGCTATCAATTTTGTTCCGCTTACGGCGAACAATGGTTTGGGTGTGGAAGAATTTAGTGTTCCCATCCCCAAATTGGACCCATTGCTCCCCGGACTTCTGGAATCAGTGAGTTTCCTCTTGCCACAGGATGAGGTCAAGCTCCTTCCTAAGCTCTGCTTCAACGAGAGAAAGTCTAACATAATCAATTGTTTCCAATGCTGCCTGGATCCCTGTGAGACCGTTCATAATAGTCCTTTCCGATGGAAAATATTTCCGAACACCTTTGTTGAAAACTAAAGCAGCCTCCCTCACCCGAGCAAGCTTAGCAACATCATTTCCCTCCCCAACAGTCCACGTATTTTGAACCAGAGTATTGAAGTCAGGGTGGGACACCCACGCTGCTTCAAAACGAAAGGGGCGAGGACTAGCTCTAGGAACGAAATGCTGGAGGTGGAGAAGGAGAGGATTGTGGTCGAAAAACATGCGATGCAGATGAGTACAAGTCACCTCGGGAAAGGTAATTCTCCAATCACAATCAACCAAGGCTCTATCCAGCCTCTTCGAGATTCTATGACAGCTGTTAACCGACCTGTGCCAGGTGTGAGCAAGACCTTTAAACCCCATATCATTTAAATCACAATAATCAATCATACTACCAAAATTCATAGCCCTCGCATTGCAGAAGTTCCCTCCCTTGACCTCTGAAGGGAAGAGAATCTCGTTAAAATACCCAACCAACATCCATGGGCCCTAAATCTCCTGCCCGAGGTTGCTCAGATAACCTCAAAGCCGCTGGCGAACTGTAGGGATAGGGCTCGCATACACCACAGAGCACCACCAAAAGCTTGACCCTTGCTGACCTTGCAAAGAATAGCCTGATCACAGGCATCAACAACTTCGAATCTAATATCAGGGATAGCTGAGAGCCACCAGATCCCACCCGCATGACTCCTGGCCTCCACAATATGGACCACCGAGAAACCCAATCTTTCCTAGAAGCGAGCCACCTGAGAAAATTGGATATGCGTTTCGAACAGAACCACCATGGAAGGTTTGTACTGCTTCAAGTATTCCTTGAGGTGCCTTTTAGCCGCATCACTGGTAGCCCCTTTCACATTCCATGACAAAATTGAAAAATCGTTGTATTCTATCATAAGAAAATGATGAGAGGAAAGGGTTAGTCGCGCAAACCTTCATCTCGCGGCTTCCGGGATCGACTGCGTTTCCGCCACCATCTCCACATCCACTCCTTTTCTTGGTTTGTCCTCATCACTCTTCTGTTTCCCATGTCTTTGTGTCGGCGAAACTAGAGGCTGGGATTGATAAGCCTCTGGCTCATCTAGTTTCCAGCTAGAAAAGGGGTATATTTTGTGCCTAATTGGGCGAGTCACCCTCGCTAATCTCCCAAATTGACCTTGTTTTGTTCCTAAGTTAGACCTTGACTCGTTTTATGCATTTTTAGTAGTTTTTAGTTTATTTTGAGTAGAATTATGCTTTTCGTTTTCTTTTATTGTTTCATGTTAAAAGTGAAGCTCTTAGAGTCAAGGAAAATGAAGAAAACAGTGGAAAAGAAATTCTGGAGGTTTCGCCTCGCGAAACAGGAGCTCGCCACGCGAGCTTGAAGACCAGCCTGAACAGCAAAATGTCACCCTCTCTGTCTCACCCCGTGAATCACCATCTCGCCTCCTGAGTCTGAAGGTCTGACTGTACCAGAAATGTCATCCTCTTTGTCTCGCCTCGCGAAACACTACCTCGCCTCGCGAGCATTCAAATCCAGATGGAGCCAAAACTTAATATTCGCGTCGCAAGAGGCTACTCGCCTCGCGAGCGCGCGGAGTCTGAAATCTATAAATTGATGATTTAGGGCAGATGAAAAAAACTTTTGATTCTCCACTTGTTGTAGAGCGTTTTGAGGCGATTCCTTGTTCTCGGGAGCTGCGTCTCCTTATTTTTTTTTTCTATTATACATTTACGATGAATTCCGATTGCTTGTGCGTTGTTACAAGCATGAGGAGCTAATCCCCTTGTCTAAGGGAACAATTAAACCACCCATGACGGTGTAGATTCAATGGGATGTATGTTTCTCTCCTTTGTCTCAATTATTGTTTTCCAATTCTGAATTTATTACGTTAATCATATGCATGCGTGATTGACTAGTTAACGTTGATGAGGCTTAGTAGGAAATTCACGTTTAGAACCAAGGTTTTGAAAACCGGACCGGACCGGCCGGTCCGACCGGGAACCGGGACCTTGGCTGGTCCGGTTCACAGGGAAAACCGGCCTAGCATCGAACCGGTGGAAAAACCGGAAAACCGGTTCAAAACCGGTAAAACCGGTCATAACCGGTAGTGAACCGGCCAGAACCGGTCAGAACCGGTTTCTTAGAAAAAAAATAAAAAATTAGTATAAAAGGATTTGGGACATCCTAGCCAAAACCCAATTCTTTTGTTTTCTAACATATGTGGGCTAGTTGTAGATTTTGGGTTGGTTTTCCCTATGAAGATGATTTTAACATATATTTCTATATTTATTTAGTTTAATTTCAAAATAAAAAAAATTGTGCTTAATAATTTTAGTTGTTATGTTGTTTTTTTGTTTAATATTGTTACAAATATTATATTAAAAATTAAAATAATATTATTTAATTATAACCGGTTCAACCACGGTTCAACCTCGGTTGGACCATTGAACCTCGAACCGCTGCCTTCACCGGTTCGATGGCCGGTCCGGTTTTGTAAACCTTGTTTAGAACTTGAATTGGGAACATCGATCGAATATTGCACGAGAGTGAATAGGAGATCGGTGCAACCTTATAGGAACCATATTTAATAGAGTTTGATGATTGGGTTATGAGACCTAGTAAGTAATTAATTCAATCGTTGAATACGTCCTATTGAGCACGACAGTGTCATTAGGAGAATTTGGGGGTCCTGGTTGACATTGTAATTGAACTTAGGGAGAGAATCATCATCACTTGGGTACTATGCATGATTGGGTAGGTGGAATTGTGACCTTAGATGTTTAATTCCAGATTTTAATACCATATCTTTATTTGATTTGTTATTTGAATTGCGATCCTATTTTCTCTCTATTCTCAACCACTTGCTGTTACTTGGCCAAACTTATCGAACTTCTTTCAAATTGGTAGAATTGGTAGACCAATCCTTGTGTTCGACCTCGATAATTACTTACGGTGTTTATTTTATTATTTGCGACGACCCGGTACACTTGCCGGTGACTCAACAAGTTTTTGGCGCCGTTGCCAGGGAATGACACAACCAATTTTCCTAAATTTTGGGAATTTTGATTATTTGGTTAAGCTATTTTTTTATTTTTATTTTTCTGTTATTTATTTACTATCATTTCTCTACTTCTTTGATTCCACTTGGTCTTGCCTTGTTTTTGTATGCGAGGTACCCTTTCACAAGAGGACTTGCTATTTGATTTGGAGATCACCAAGACCGAGAAGTGATTAAGGAAAGAATCCAGAGAGCGAAATAGGCTTGAAGCAATTGATCTTTTGAGGAGATGGCCGCAAATCCTCCTCCTCCTCCTTACAAGCCTCTCTTCGAGTACAGTCTACCCAACTTGGGTGATTGTGATTCTTCCATTGTGAGGGGCAACCTGAATACAGATTCCTTCAGAGTGGAAGGATGTGTCACAGCCTACATCCGTGAGAATCAGTTTGATGGGAGTGGCAAACAAGACCCTCATAGACACATCACTCACTTCCTTGAAGCTTGTGACTTGCAAAGGACAAGAGATGTTTCTCAAGATGAGTTTCACTTGCGGCTATTCCCCCTCTCTCTTAGGGATGTCGCTCGTGATTGGTTTGACTTGGATCGAACAAGATGTCGAACATGGGAGCAAATGGCCCAAAAGTTCCTCACTAAATATTTTCCTCCTCAGAAATCGGCACAAGCAAGAGTAGCCGTCACTTCTTTCAGGCAGACAGAAGATGAATCCTATAATGAAGCTTGGGAGAGGTACAATGTGCTCTTGAGAAGATGTCCTTCGGCGTTCTTTGACCCGGTCTCCAAAGTTCAACATTTCTTTAACGGGTTAAGCGGGCACTACCAGATGAATTGTGATGCCGCAGCTGGCGGTTCATTTTCCTATTTATCGGCTGAGGATGGATGGGCATTATTGGAGAAGATGTCGTACAATGATTACAACCGTGGTAGGGAAACCTCAAGTGGAGTCAGTGCTGCAACAATGGAAGCCATTCTAGAGCAAAATAAACTGTTGAAGATGCAAGTTGCGGCTTTGTCTGGGAACAAGAAGGTTAATGTGATACACGAGGGAATGCCTCCGTGTTGTGAAAATTGTAATGGAGATCGTGACATTCAGAACTGTCCGTTCAACTTCTCTCAGGAACATGTGGACTCATGCCACAATTTCTATGACAGTGTGCCCCAGAACAACTATTAGAGGAACAGACAGAATGATTACAGTCAGAATCAGAACAAGGGTTATATGAGGCGAGACCATCCGGGTTTCGCTTGGAGTAATGCTAGTGGTCTTGCCCAACAACAACAACCTCAGCAGAATCAGAGGCCAAACTATGGGATCCATCAACACAATACTCAGCAGGATTTTCCAAGGCCTAATCAATTGCAAATAACAGATGGTGGAAGGCAACCTTGGGAGTTGGGTTTTGAGAAGACGAATGCGGCAATTGAGAAGTTGTCAATCTATACAAGCACAACCATCGACAAGTTGGCAACTCATACAGGGGCAGCAATTCAGAATCTAGAGACGCAGATAGCTCAATTCGCAAAGCAACTACATGAGCGTCTCCTAGGCACTTTCCCATGTGATACCGAGAACAACCCTAAGAACCAATGCAATGCCATAACAACTAGAAGCGGTAGGGTGTTGGGATCTAACAGGGGTGCAACTAGTTCTCAATAAGACAAGGCCCCGGAACAACCACATGTTGAGGAAGAGCAACCTGAGAAAGAGGAGTTGGCAAGTGACAAGGCACCGGAGCAAGGGGGAAGGTTAAAACTTGTAGATGAAGAGTTTCGAAAAAAGAAGTGGTTTGAACACCAGGACCTCCCCCCCTACATGAAGGTACTGTATCCTGAAAGATTGAAGAAGCCTCAACAAGATAAGCAATTCAATAAATTCCTTGATGTCTTCCGCAAACTTCAAATTAACATTCCATTTGCGGAAGCCTTGGAACAAATGCCATCTTATGCCCGGTTTATGAAGGAGCTTCTCTCCAAGAAGCGAAAAATAGTGGATGAGGAAACAGTTACTTTGACCGAGGAGTGTAGTGCCATTCTTCAAAGAAAACTACCTCCAAAGTTGAAGGATCCCGGTTCTTTTTCTATACCATGCACCATTGGGGAGATGACTCTAGGAAAGGCGTTGTGTGATCTAGGGGCAAGCATCAACTTGATGCCCCTCTCTATGATGAAGAGGTTGGGGATCGAAGAAGTCAAGGATACACGGATGTCACTACAACTCGCCGATCGTTCTATAAAATATCCTTATGGGGTGGTCGAAGATTTGTTAGTGAAGGTGGACAAGTTCATATTTCCGGCGGATTTTGTGGTGCTTGATATAGATGAAGACGTCGAGATCCCCTTCATATTGGGTAGGCCCTTCTTGGCCACTGGGCGTGCCTTGATAGATGTGCAACAAGGGAAACTCACTCTAAGGGTGCGAGATGATAAGGTAGTCTTCAATGTCTTTGAAGCAATGAAGCACCCTGCTGAGAGGTCGGATGTGTATCGAGTGGATATGGTGGACTCAACTGTCGAGGCAAAGGCAACTAGAGAAGCCCATGGTTCTTCACTTGCACAAATGTTGGTAAAATCCCATGATAATGATAGTGAGGAAAAAGACCCTTTGGGGGATGAGGTATATCTTGAGTGGTTAAAAGACATGGAAGCCTTACCAAGTCTCCCAGAGGATGAAGGTGCAAGGGAAAAGCTCAACAAAGAAGGAATGAAAGAAGTTGTGCGTGAGGAAGTGATTAAACCTTTAGAGGTGGGAATCATCTATCCAATCTCGGATAGTAGTTGGAGTGGTCCAATTCATATGGTCCTAAGGAAAGGTGGCACGACCGTGGTGGTCAATAAAAGCAATAAATCGATCCCAACAAGGACCATCACTGGGTGGAGAGTATGTGCTGATTATAGAAGGCTGTTGGACTTAAATGAGTTGTCCGGGAACCGCATGCAAGCATATGAAAAGGCAAGAACCTACAAAAAGCGGACTAATGCATGGCATGACAAGCAGTTTCTTCCTCCGGATTAACCCTTAGGGGTGACTTGAGTCAGGCTCGGGACGTTAAACAAGGGCTACTTGGGAGGCAACCCAAGCTAGATATCCTTGACTTTTTTTTAGTTTCTGTCATTTAAATATATATATAAAAAAAACCCAGATTCGCCGCGCGAACCCACAGTGGCCTCGCGAGACAGAAGCCCTGAATCCCAGAGGCTTACTCACGCTTCTGTCTCGCGTCGCGAGTACCATTTTAGCCTCTCGAATATGGGCATCATCAACAGTTGGGATTCCAGATTCGCCTCGTTAGCTGTTATTCGCCTCGCGATTCTGAAAAGTGTGAAGAACAATTTTTCCAGATTAGCCTCGCGAGTGATGCATCGCCTCGCGAATTTGCAATTAAGGTTTGCAATTTTTTCCAGATCAGGAAGTGCTGTGGGAGTTCTTCCGGGAGTTGTCATTGGTCGGGTCCTCGAGGTACCATTTGATGAGGATGCAACAGTAGAAGAGCTTTCCTTGGAAGCGCCCACCTACACTACAACTTGATCAGGGAACATCTTCTCTTTTCCCTCTCTCTTATTTTATATTTATGTTCTTTCATTGAGGACAATGAATGCTTTAAGTGTGGGGGAGGGAACCAATTGCCTTGTTTGTTTTCTTTCTATTTGTTTTTGAATTTCGCTCTTGAACAATTTGAGAAGATCAAGAGTCTGTGTATGAATGTTGTGTCGGCAAACTTGGTGGGTTTCAATTAAATTTAGCATAGATTGATTGCATGAATTATTTTGACCATCGATGATTTCCCCCTAGGTTCTGAAAATAGAAAGCCATGTGAAAAATTGAAAATTGAACTTTGAGAAATTTTATTGTGATTGCTTGATTTATGACAAGTTTGGGGTGAAGGGGTGCACACACTAGGAATTGTATCTCGGTCAAACAATTTGCAAAAAAAAAAAATGTCCAGGTGAGGAATTTGAGCCTCCAAATTTGTTTTTGAATGTGTGAATCACTTTTAAGCTGCACTTTCCCGAATTTGCTTGAATCTCTTCATGGTTTGCATGTTTATGTGTTGCATCAAATGATTTAGGCAATTTTCTTTGAATAGCTACTTGACCTAAAAAGAACCATCCCTAATGCATGTTCCCTAGTTAGCCACATTGAGCCTAATTGGCCTATTGCTTCTTAATGACCCGATGTTATAAGCCAAAAATCTGGAAAAAACCATGTTAACCCGATCTTAGGATTAGGAGAGCATGGAAGCTTAGCAAGACAAGGGTTGCAAGAAAGTAAGTTTGGGGTGGCTACAAGGTATGATATGTCATTCTGGGTTGAGAAAAAGAAAAAATAAAGGTTGAAACCCAAGGCAATGTGAAAAAAAAAATTGCCAAAGGAAAAATGGCAAAACAAAAAGCTTAGCAAGGAAAAGGCTGTAGTCACCCAAGGTTAAAAAGGAATTTGAGTGGAAGTTCAATGTGTCAAAATGCTCATGGTCTCTTAGTTCCTAGGGACTTAATCCTAATATCCTTGAATATCCTACCCTTATCCAGGTCCCAGTACAACCTTTAAAAGACCTTTTGATGTTGCATGCATGTTTTCGTGGGTAATATTTTTTTTTTTTGAGATGAAAATCAAATTCATGGGAAGTTCTCTTGGAATGTGAAATTGAGTGAAAAGTTGATAGCGTAGACAAATTGAGCGAATGAGTAAAATACTAAATGCCCTTGTGAGGAAGGCAATTGTTTGAATTTGGTGATCTCCCTTTTGTGTGTAACTTGGATCCTCAACTTAGATTAATGATTGCATGAATGATGAAGTTCTCAATTGTTTAAAGTAAATGAATGTGGGGATTACATTGATGCGAGGGGGGGGGGGGGGGGACATTGAAGAAAAACTGTTTTATTAAGATTGCATGAAATTTGTGCGAAATCGATTGAATCCTTTAAGCTTGCCAAGTCTTGAGTCCTTTTGAGTTTAAGCTTGCTTGGGGGCAAGCAAGGTTTAAGTTTGGGGTGTTTTGATAAGCTTCTGGCTCATCTAGTTTCCAGCTAGAAAAGGGGTATATTTTGTGCCTAATTGGGTGAGTCACCCTCGCTAATCTCCCAAATTGGCCTTGTTTTGTTCCTAAGTTTGACTTTGACTCGTTTTATGCATTTTTAGTAGTTTTTAGTTTATTTTGAGTGGAATTACGCTTTTCGTTTTCTTTTATTGTTTCAGGTTAAAAGTGAAGCTCTTAGAGTCAAGGAAAATGAAGAAAACAGTGGAAAAGCAATTCTGGAGGTTTCGCCTCGCGAAACAGGAGCTCACCACGTGAGCCTGAAGACCTGCCTGAACAGCAAAATGTCACCCTCTCTGTCTCACCCCGCGAATCACCATCTCGCCTCCCGAGTCTGAAGGTCTGACTGTGCCAGAAATGTCATCCTCTCTATCTCGCCTCGTGAAACACTACCTCGCCTCGCGAGCATTCAAATCCAGATGGAGCCAAAACTTAATATTCGCGTCGCAAGAGGCTACTCGCCTCGCGAGCGCGCGGAGTCTGAAATCTATAAATTGCTGATTTAGGGCAGATGGAAAAAACTTTTGATTCTCCACTTGTTGTAGAGCGTTTTAAGGCGATTCCTTGTTCTCGGGAGCCGCGTCTCCTTTTTTTTTCTATTATACATTTACGATGAATTCCGATTGCTTGTGCGTTGTTACAAGCATGAGGAGCTAATCCCCTTGTCTAAGGGAACAATGAAACCACCCATGACGGTGTAGATTCAATGTGATGTATGTTTCTCTCCTTTGTCTCAATTATTGTTTTCCAATTCTGAATTTATTGCGTTAATCATATGCATGCGTGATTGATGACCGCGCTGTCGCCACGCGCCAAAAAGAACGAGCGATTATAAAATAATGCAGTATAGTGCGACAACTCGAGTATCGTCTCTCAAGGACTCTTTAGTTGTTGTTATTATTAACAGAAAATTAGTAAAAGTTAGAAATGGGGGTTTTGAATTGAAAGCTAAATTAAGAAAACAAAACAATAAAAACGAAGCAGTTAAAGAAAATAGCAAATAGACAAAAGCGATTAACCCTCATTGTTCTCGTTTCCCACTATCATTGGTTCATGCAAATCCTAAGCGAGATACTAATCCCCTCCGGTTGTAGCAACAATTAACAAACGAAAACCGCCACTACAGATGTATGTTCCTATTCCCGAAATAACAAACGGGGTTAAGCTCTCATGAACAAACGAACATGAATGAACACACGCGAAATAACAAACGCGATTATATATAGGAACATAGCATCACCGAGATGAAACAATACCACACTATATATTCCTGAAATAACAAACAGAAACATACAGCATGGTATTGAAAAGAGAAAAGCAAATGATCATGAAATACAGAACCTCAAATGTTAACAGAAACCAATTACAGTAGATTAATCTAGGAGACTAATTCTCCATTACAAAAGAAAGACAACAAACTAAAAGGAAAACAATAGCTAACAAGTTCAGAAACTAGTCAAAACTGGCTAGTTCTGACTATCCTTTTCATTTCTGCCTAAGACTGCTTATATACACGTTTCTGGAGTCAGAGTACTCGCGAGGCGAAGCACTGATCGCGAGGCGAATTACATGAAAGGTCTGCAACTCTTTGTCTTCTCGCGAGGCGAGCACATCCTTCGCGAGGCGAACTCTTCAGCTTCCAACTGTTACGCCCGTGGCATTCAACACGCCCAAACCGTGATGGCTTCTGATCTTCCAAGACTCGCGAGGCGAAGTAATGATCGCGAGGCGAACGCTTCAACTTCAGAATTGCCATGGCTGTGATCTTCAACACGGGCAAGCCGTGATCGTCTCTGACTTTTTCATGGTTGCAATACTCGCGGGGCGAGAGATTATTCGTGGGCGGCGGCTCCAGCATTTATTACTTTTTATTAACCTGAAAATAGAAAATAAAAGTAAATAATTATTCAACTCTAAAACAACTAAATTAACATAAAAACAATTTACAGACTCAAAATACTACTTAAGGACAATCAAGTCTAATTTGGGTAAAAATGATATAAAATTATCACAAAGCCCAGGTCTTTACTAGTTATAAAACCAGTCAAACAGAGGCTCATCAAAATACCCCAAACTTAAACTTTGCTTGTCCCCAAGCAAACTAAAACTCAAAAACTTAAAAAGACTCAAGACCTGGCAAGCTCAAAAGATTCAATCAACTTTCGCACAGATTTCAAGCAATTTATCAAAAACTTTTTCAATGTTCCCCCCTTTCAAAACAATACAATTCAATCCCCACATTCATTTATTCTAAACAATTGAGAAATTAATCATTCAGACAATCAGAAATCTAAGCAGGGGGTCTAAGTTACACACAAAAGAGAGATCACCAAAATCAAACAACTGCCTTCCTCACAAGGGAAATTTATGTTCACTCATTCGCTCAGTTTGTGTCAGGCTATTAACATTGCACTCAGTTTCACTTTTAAGAAGCATTTCCCATAAATTTGATTTTCATCTCAAAATGGTCCCCACAGAAAATATGCAAGCAACATCAGAAGGTCTTTTATGGGTTGTAATGGGGCCTGGCTAAGGGAAGGATATACAAAGGAAACTAGGCTGAAGACCCTAGGAACTAAGAGAGCATGAAACAGTTTTATACTTTGAAATTCACTCAAGTTCCTTTCTTAATTTTTTTCTTTATGCTTCTGGGTGGCTACAGCCTTTTTATTTCAACACTTTTTATTTTTATTGTTTTTCTCTTTTTTTTTTCTTCTTTTTTTTTTTTTTTCTTTTCTATTTTTTTTCTTCTCTTTTTTTTTTTCCAAATTTTTTTTTTCTCAATCCCAAACAACATATTACACCTTGCAGCCACCCCAAACTTTAGTTTCTTGCACCCATTCTAAGATTACATGCTCTCCTAATCCTAAGATCGGGTTAACATGGTTTTCCAGATTTTTGGGCTTATAACATTAGGTTATCAAGAATTAACAGGCTAATAGGCTCAATGGGGCTAACTAGGGAACATGCATTAGGAATTGGTTATTTTTAGGCCAAGTAGCTATTTACAAAGAAAATGCCTAAATCATATGAAGCAAACACATAATCATGCAAACCAAAAAGAGATTCAAGCAAATTCAGGGAAGTGCAACTTAAAAAGATTTTCACACAGTTTAAAACATGTTGGAGGCTCAAAACCTCACCTGGACATTTTTGCAAATTATTTGAAAGAGATACTATCCCTAGTGTGTGCTTCCTATCACCCCAAACTTATCATAAATCATGTCATAATAAAATCCCAAAGTTCAGTTTTCAATCATATGGGGATTATTTTTTCTAAAATTTTCAAGTCCTAGGGGAAAAACAGTCAACACTATCATGCAATAAATCTATGCAAAATCAATCAAATCCATCAAACTTGCCAACACAAGACTCAAACACAACTCCTGAGCTTCTCAAATTATTCAGGAGCTTTTATTAAAAACAAAACAGAAACAAAGTAAAGAAAATTAAACAGGAGAAAGGGTTAGAAAATCTCATTCAGAGGCGGTTCCACCGGGATCCCACTGCTTGTAGCATAAGTCCCACGTGGTAGCCAAAGGACTGAAATTTGTTCCATGGTCTCCTAGCTTGCAGCCTTTATGTGGGAGTGAGCACTTGATAACTATGATGACTTCGCCAAGTGCGGCGGACTTCTCACTTCCTCTGGGGTCACAGCTGACCTCTTTCTCAATAAAGTCTCCCCAATAGAAGTGGGGCTCAACCTCCTGGACAGGCCATGGTGCAAAATCCAAGGGTTTAAATTCCATCACTGGTTCCTCAGGGGAAGGTGGCAAACAGTTAGAGAATGTTACTGGTGTTGCTTCAACTTCTGCAATGTCTTCATCCACTGCACTAACAAAATTTTCACCTGCTATACACGCAGAAATTTCAGCACACACCACACAAGGGTTAGAGTTAGTACATATATTACAAGAAAATGAATCAGAAAAATCTACAATGTCTGGAAATTCTGCAATTAGTTCATCATCCACCCCTCTACTCTCAACACGTGCATCTAAGACCAAAGAGTCTTCTTTATCCTCCTGATGCTTATTTCCTATATGATCATGGCCCTCAACCTCATCTGTCTCCTGTTCCATATGGATGCTTTGCTTAACATACCTTTCAAAATAACAATCTACACACAAAGCATTGCCATCACAATAACACTCATCACATGCGTTAGAGTCAGGGGATTCAACACTAAATTCATCATCAACAGAATTATTATCATCAGAATCATAATCAGAAGTATTTTCAAAAATAACTGGTGAATCTTTATGTTCTTCAAGGGGCTGTGGAGTTAGCATTGTAGCCGAGTTGGCGGTAACTTGATCAATTAGAGCCCACAAATTCTGAGATTCAGCTTGGCTCCTCTGGTATTCAGCCTCCATCTTCTGTTGAAATTCCTCTATCATCTGTTGAGTTTGCTCAGCCATTTGTTGCCTCAGTCCTTCCATATTTGCACTTATCTGCGGTCATCATCTGTTTGCACAGGTCCTCTAGGGAAGGTTCGGAAGGTGCAGCGGTGGTTACTTGGGGAGGGTTCAGTGGATAGTTTCCCCATCTCAACAGGAAGGCGTTCTTCAAGTCAAACCAGCTGAAGATGGAGTTCTTGTCAAGACAATTCAGCCAATCTCTAGCAGCACCTTCAAGCGAGAACTGGAAAGCTTCCATCTTGATATCATCTTCTGTTATTCCTGCAGGTCTCAGCATTATAGTACAAGCAATCTGGAATTCTTTCAGATGCTCCTGCGGATTCTCACCTGCAAAACCACTAAACCTTGGCAACCAGTGTGATAAACCAACATAATCAGGAAAATATACGCATGGTGGTGGTTTATAGTAAGCATTAGGCATGTACCCATATATGTGATTATCCATGGGGGATAAATAAAATTTACAGACCAGACAAAGCAGACAAAACTAATTAGCAAAGAGATGTTTTTTTTTTTTTTTTTTTAAATAATTATTTTATGCTAATAACAACTAACCAGAGTCCCCGGCAACGGCGCCAATTTTTGACAGCATGCCGCCACGCGCCAAAAAGAACGAGCGATTATAAAATAATGCAGTATAGTGCGACAACTCGAGTATCGTCTCTCAAGGACTCTTTAGTTGTTGTTATTATTAATGAAAAATTAGTAAAAGTTAGAAACGGGGTTTTGAATTGAAAGCTAAATTAAGAAAACAAAACAATAAAAACGAAGCGATTAAAGAAAATAGCAAATAGACAAAAGCGATTAACCCCATCGTTCTCGTTTCCCACTATCATTGGTTCATGCAAATCCTATGCAGATACTAATCCCCTCCCGGTTGTAGCAACAATTAACAAACGAAAACCGCCACTACAGATGTATGTTCCTATTCCCGAAATAACAAACGGGGTTAAGCTCTCATGAACAAACGAACATGAATGAACACACGCGAAATAACAAACGCGATTATATATAGGAACATAGCATCACCGAGATGAAACAATACCACACTATATATTCCTGAAATAACAAACAGAAACATACAGCATGGTATTGAAAAGAGAAAAGCAAATGATCATGAAATACAGAACCTCAAATGTTAACAGAAACCAATTACAGTAGATTAATCTAGGAGACTAATTCTCCATTACAAAAGAAAGACAACAAACTAAAAGGAAAACAATAGCTAACAAGTTCAGAAACTAGTCAAAACTGGCTAGTTCTGACTATCCTTTTCATTTCTGCCTAAGACTGCTTATATACACGTTTCTGGAGTCAGAGTACTCGCGAGGCGAAGCACTGATCGCGAGGCGAATTACATGAAAGGTCTGCAACTCTTTGTCTTCTCGCGAGGCGAGAACATCCTTCGCGAGGCGAACTCTTCAGCTTCCAACTCTTACGCCCGTGGCATTCAACACGCCCAAACCGTGATGGCTTCTGATCTTCCAAGACTCGCGAGGCGAAGTAATGATCGCGAGGCGAACGCTTCAACTTCAGAATTGCCACGGCTGTGATCTTCAACACGGGCAAGCCGTGATCGTCTCTGACTTTTTGATGGTTGCAATACTCGCGGGGCGAGAGATTATTCGCGGGGCGAGCGGCTCCAGATTTATTACTTTTTATTAACCTGAAAATAGAAAATAAAAGTAAATAATTATTCAACTCTAAAACAACTAAATTAACATAAAAACAATTTACAGACTCAAAATACTACTTAAGGACAATCAAGTCTAATTTGGGTAAAAATGATATAAAATTAGCACAAAGCCCAGGTCTTTACTAGTTATAAAACCAGTCAAACAGAGGCTCATCAATTGACTAGTTAACGTTGATGAGGCTTAGTAGGCAATTCGCGTTTAGAACTTGAATTGGGAACATCGATCGAATATTGCACGAGAGTGAATAGGAGATCGGTGCAACCTTATAGGAACCATATTTAATAAAGTTTGATGATTGGGTTATGAGACCTAGTAAGTAATTAATTCAATCGTTGAATATGTCCTATTGAGCACGACAGTGTCATTAGGAGAATTTGGGGGTCCTGGTTGACATTGTAATTGAACTTGGGGAGAGAATCTTCATCACTTGGGTACTATGCATGATTGGGTAGGTGGAATTGTGACCTTAGATGTTTAATTCCAGATTTTAATACCATATATTTATTTGATTTGTTATTTGAATTGCGATCCTATTTTCTCTCTATTCTCAACCACTTGCTGTTACTTGGCCAAACTTATCGAACTTCTTGCAAATTGGTAGAATTGGTAGCCCAATCCTTGTGTTCGACCTCGGTAATTACTTACCGTGTTTATTTTATTACTTGCGACGACCTGGTACATTTGCCGGTGACTCAACAGGGATCCAAAGTCCCCATTAAAATTTGCTCCACGGTTAGGGGGAGAAGGTTCCCAAACTCGCCGCTTATGTACCCTGAGAGGCCTCTTAGATCGGGTGGGTCACTTTAGGATTTTGGGCCTCAACCCTGTTAAGTCTCTAAAATGTCTGATGTGCATTTCCCTAAGTTTTGATGAAAACTAAACATTGGTTAATGATTTAATTAACCTTCATATTGGTTGCTAACCTGTCTATCGAGTGTGCAGATTAAATAATAGAAACCAACGTCCAACAAAGTGAAACAAATAGACGTCCAACAAAGTGTAACAAGCAGAAGTCCAACAAGTGAATGAAGCGCACATCCAGAACGCAAGAGATAGAAACTTGCGTCCACTTAAGTGACACAAGTGGTCGTCCACTAAAGTGATGAAAGCCAGCGTCCACTAAAGTGATGAAAGTCAGCGTCTACTAAAGGTATCAGAATGGCTCGACCAATGACGTGGCAGATGGAGCTCATCCATTAAGGTATCAGAATGGTCCGTCCAATGACGTGGCATTTGGAGCTCGTTCATTAAAGTATTAGAATGACTCGACCAATGACGTGGCAGATGGAGCTCGTCCATTAAGGTATATGAATGGTCCGTCCAATGACTTGGCAGATGGAGCTCGTCCATTAAGGTATCAAAATGGTCCGTCCAATGATGTGGCAAATGGCTCTCGTCCACTAAAGCAACAGAGGCTCTCGTCCACTAAAATAACCGAGGCTCTCGTCTACTAAAGCAACAGAGGCTCTCGTCCACTAAAATAACCAAGACTCTGGTCCACTAAAGTAACAAAGGCTCTCGTCCACTAAAGTAACAGAGGCTCTCGTCCACTAAAGCAACAGAGGCTCTCGTCCACTAAAGTAACCGAGGCTCTCGTCCACTAAAGTAACAAAGGCTCTCATCCACTAGAGTAATAGAAGTGCTCGTCCGCTAAAGGTGACAGAAGCGCTCGTCCACACTAGTCTTTGGACTTGCTGAGTCCTTAATATGAAGCTCGTCTACTAGCCCGAATGAAAACTCAAATGGCTAGATAGACGCGGTTATTCTCAAGATAGAAGCACTTATCTTATGAACGCGAATTCTCTAAGGATAATAAGAATCATATTTCAAAAACCAGAAAGATACTTGAAGCCTTCTCTCCTACTCAGTTTCACGATTATCAACAAAAGTCAGTGAACGCGCTGTCGCGCACGCGTCAAAAAGTGAGCGGTTTACAAAATATGTAGTTAAGGGAGCGACAACTCGGATATCGTCTCACAAGGACTCTTGCATTGTTATTTAACAGAAAAGTCAGTTTTTGGGGGGTTTTGGGTATTTGAAATTAAATAAAGAAAACAAAGCAAAAAAACAGAGCAATAAAAACAGAGCAGTTTAAAAGATTATCAAATAAGCTAAAGACGATTAATCTACTGTTCTCGATTCCCAACTATCATCAGTTCATATAAATTCCAAGCCCTAAGCAGATTCCAATCCCCTTTCGGTTGTAGCAACAATTAACAAGCGAAATCACTACTACGAGATATATGTTCCTAATTCCCGAATTAAGCAAACGGGGTTAAGCCCTTCGTGAATTAAGCAAACACGATTAAATAGAGGAACATAACATCATCGAAATAAATCAACACAAACACTATACACTCCTGAATTAAGCAAACAGAAATATATAGCATAGTATTGAAAAGGGAAAAACAAACAAAACAGGAATTACAGAACCTCAAGTGCGGTGGAAATCGATTACAGTAGACTAATCAAGGAGACTAGTTCTCCATTACAAACATAAACCTAAACCTACTGTTGTAGCCGCAACTGTGAAAAGAAAAGAAAAGAAAGATGATCCAAAACTCACTGTTCTGTCCTAAAACAGACTTAAATACAGCTTCTGGATTCCGCGAGATCGGGAGGCGAGCACACCTTCGCGAGGTGAATATTATGAACAGTCTTTAGTGTTTGGCGAGCTCGCGAGGCGAGCTTATCATTCGCGAGGCGAGACTCTTCAAATTCCAAATTGTCACAGCCGTGACCTTCAACACGGGTAAACCGTGATGGCTTCTGGTCTTCCAGGGTTGGATTACTCGCGAGGCGAGTCAAGTAGTCGCGGGGCGAGACAGAGAGGATTGCATTTTCTGGAACAGTCAGCCTTCAGGCTCGCGAGGCGAGCAGCCTCTCGCGGGGCGAAAAATCCAAAACTGCTTCACTTTATTAACCTGAAAACAAGGATTAACAGTAAGTACTTTATTCGACTCTAAATCAACTAAATTAACCTAAAAATACTCTAGAGACTCAAAATGCTGCTTGAAAGACAATCAAGTCTAATTTGGGCGAAAGCGATATATAAATAGCACAAAACCACGATCATACTAGTCATAAAACTAGATGAGTCAGCGGCTTATCAGTCAGAACGACTCTATTGCATTAATGGCTGCCCAGAACGACTCCATTGTATTAATGGCTGCCCAGAATGACTCTATTGCATTTAATCAAGTTCTGCTTGAAGCCAACATCTGAGAGAATGTCTCTAACGGATCCTAAATGCTTAAAGACTATAAATACAGAGGTCGTTGAAGATGAAGAAGTAGAGAATATACATTGCATTAAAAATCCATTACTCTTTCATTCTTTCATTCCGTATTCTTCAAACATTTTGAAGTTATTACGCAGACTTTCCCAAGCCTTACATTTAAATCACTCTGAGTGTTAGTGAAAGATCTGCCTGTGAGAAGTTGTATGTATTACAAACCAAATCTCTCAAACAAACCTAAGTGAGCTTGAAGAGGCTAGGTGTGCAAACAATACTTGTCTTGAGCCTCAAGAGGCTAGGTGTGCAAACAATACTTGTCTTTGAGCCTGGAGAGGCTAGGTGTGCAAATAATACTTGAGTCTGTAACCTGATCTATTATAGTGGATATATCTTGGTGCTGCCAATGACTAGACGTAGCTCTTTGTTTTGAAGAGTGAACCAGGATAAATAACTGTGTCAATCTCTCTTTCCTTAAACTCTTTAATTGCTTTAGTTTTCTTACGTCTATCAAGTGGTGTGTTTGCAAAAGTCACCCATCCATCCTGTATTATTCCACTCGTCCAAATCTAGCTTTTTGTTTGCGAAAAGATTTCAACTTTGCTTAAATTCTGATAAACACAATTCAACCCCTCTTCTCGTGTTTATAGTTGTCTATTTCAGTTGGCACCAGAGCTCAGCCTCTGGGTTGAGCATCTAACAGTGTAGAGGTAAAAGGTCCTGAAGAATAGACATGACTGTCTGAGATAGTTCAAGTGGAAGTCATTAGAATGAAGGAGCTTCCCTAACCAGACCTCCTTACTTCAACGGAGAAAACTACAACTATTGGAAAGATAGATTTCAATGGTTTATTCTATCTACAATCTCTGATCTTTGGGATATCATTACAGATGGTCCATTCATTCCTAAGAATGATGATAACACTGATAAACCAAAAGCTCAGTGGACTGCTGCAGAAAAGACCAAATGGGAGCTGAACGACAAAGCAAGATATAATGTCATTTGTGCTCTCAGTCCGGAGGAGTTTGAGAAGGTATGTGCTTGTGACTCTGCCAAAGAAATATGGGACACTTTAGCTGTCACACATGAAGGAACAGCTAAAGTCAAAGAGTCAAAGATTGCCATACTTGTCAGAAAGTATGAACTGTTCGTCATGGAGGAAGGAGAATCTGTTGCTCAGATGATAGGAAGATTTCAAACTATAATCAACAGTTTAAAATCTCTTGGCAAAGTCTATACCAATTCTGAGAAGGTTGGAAAGATTCTGAGAAGTCTACCTAAACAATGGACACCTTTGGTCACTACTATCTCTCAAGCCAAGGATCTCACTACCTTGACTATGGATGAACTTCTTGGAACACTCATTGTTCATGAGCAAGAACTTGGAGATGAAGTTGCACCAAAGAAGGGCAAGTCAATTTCTCTGAAAGCTGATCAAAAGTCAGCAAAAGTTTCCAAGGCTCTGAAGGCAGATGAGTCATCCAGTGATGTTGACCTGTCAGAACTCGAGTATTCTGAGAGTGATGAAGAATTGTCTCTCCTGACCAGGAAGATAAAGCTTCTCCTACAAAAAAAAGAAGTTCAAGAGGGATAGGCCATTCAGAAGGTTCAACAAGGACAAGAACTTCAAAGAATCCACCTCAACAGACAAAAGTCCAATTGTTTGCTATGAGTGCAAGAAGCCTGATCACTTTAAGGCTGAATGTCCTCAACTCAAGAAGGCCCTTTTTAAGAAATTCTTCAAGAAGAAGAAGAAAGGAATGATGGCTACTTGGGAGGATCAGGAGTCAACATCTTCTGATGAAGAAACAGAGGAAGAAGCCAATCTCTGTTTGATGGCCAACACTGACTCGGACTCTGATGATGAGGTACATCCTGACTATGAGGAATTACTTGATGCCTATGAGGAGTTGTTGGAGGAATCCAACTGCTTATCTAAAGCCTTCAAATCCCTCAAGAGAGAGTATGTAAAGATCACCAGTGAGAATAAACAGAAATCTCAAGAGTGTGAGAAGCTGGCTAAAGAGAACAGTGAGCTGAAGACTGAAAAGTCTAATGAAGCTAAGATCTCAAGTGAAACATCACCATCTGAAGAAGTTGGAAAACTTCAACAGAAAGTGGAAGAGCTCACTTCTGATCTTGCCAAATTTGTTAATGGTAGAGACAATCTGACTAAGCTACTTGGCAGTCAGAAGCACTCTCTTAACAAAAAAGGTATTGGATATGTCCATCAGACACATCATAAAGTATCAACTAAAGCTCCTATAGTATCTGTTAAGTCACCTGTAACCAAATCAACACCTATTTGTAACTTCTATGGAAAAACGGGGCATATTATGTCTAAGTGTGTCCATAAGAAGAGAAGGAAGTCTTTACAGACTCCTAGCACTAACAGAAAAGGACCCAAAAAAATTTGGGTACCTAAAGATCAAATAATTTTTGTTGCAGATGTTCTCAACAGGACAAAGAAAACACCACTGCCGGTACCTGGACAGTGGCTGCTCGCGTCATATGACAGGAGAAAGGTTTATGTTCCTAGACCTCCAACTTAAGAAAGGAGGACACGTTGCCTTCGGAGGGAATTAGAAAGGGAAAGTTATATGAATTGGTACTATTGGTGGTAAACCCCCTCTTCCCTCTATATCTAATGTTCTTATGGTTAAAGGATTAAGACACAATTTTCTTAGCATAAGTCAATTATGTGATAGTGGTTTTGATGTTTATGTATGCATAGTTAAAGACTGTTGCGGCAAAACCATCTTTTCAGCTAAAAGGCAACAAAATCTTTATAAGATTGAGCTGTCTGATCTCTCAGATCAAAGTGTAACCTGTCTGATGTCTAAAGAGGATGAGAGATGGTTATGGCATAAGAAACTAGGACATGCTAGTATGAAACTAATTTCTGAATTAAAAAGGAATAATCTTGTGAGAGGATTGTCTGATATTAGCTTTAAGAAACATGTCTTGTGTGATGCATGTCAGAGAGGTAAACAAATAAAATCAAGTTTCAAATCTAAAAACCAAATATCAACTTCTAGACCTCTTCAGTTGTTACACATGGATCTGTTTGGACCAGTTAGTGTTGCCAGCATGGCTGGAAGAAAATATGGATTTGTCATAGTTGATGACTATTCTAGATACACATGGGTACTCTTCCTAACACACAAGGATGAGTCTTTTAAGGCTTTCTCATTATTCTGCAAAAGAGTACAAAATGAGCAAGGTTTCTGTATTTCTACCCTTAGAAGTGATCATGGGGGAGAATTTGAAAATGAGCAGTTTAGACAGTTCTGTGAGGAGAATGGAATCTCTCACAATTTCTCTGCACCTAGAACTCCACAGCAAAATGGAGTGGCTGAGAGAAAAACATATCTCTGCAAGAGATGACCAGATCTATGCTCAATGAAAATAATCTCCCTAAGCACTTCTGGGCAGAAGCTGTAAACACTGCTTGTTATGTACAAAACAGAATACTTATTAGGCCTTTTCTAAAAAGGACTCCTTATGAATTGTGGCAAGGAAAAAGCCCCAACATATCTTATTTTCATGCTTTTGGATGTGAATGTTTTATTCTGAATACCAGAGATAATCTTGGAAAGTTTGATTCTAAGGTAGATAAAGGTATTTTCGTAGGATATTCTGAAAATTCTAAGGCCTTTAGAGTATACAATTCAAGAACTTGTATTATTGTAGAATCTGTTCATGTTAAATTCAATGATGGATTAAAGACTAATAAAGAACTATCAGATCTAGAAGATGATCTTGCAGGTCTTGATATAAACAAGCCAGAAAGTCAACAACCCGATCTAACCAAAACAGAGCCTGTGCCTGAGGCTGAAAGGCAAGTGGAACAGACGAGTCAGCAGACAAGTCAAGATCTTCATGATGATCTCAAAAGGATTGGAAGTTCAACACTCATCATCCTAAGGATCTTATTATTGGAAATCCTTCTGAAGGAGTAAGAACCAGATCCACATTAAGAGAATCAAGCAATGTGGCCTTTATTTCAGATTTGGAGCCTAAACGCATTGAAGAATCTCTTAAGGATGAAAGCTGGATTCTTGCTATGCAAGAAGAACTTAACCAGTTCACCAGAAATGATGTCTGGACTCTTGTCGCTAAGGCTAAAAAAAAGTCGGTTATTGGAACAAGATGGGTCTTCAGAAACAAATTGGATGAAGATGGTAAAGTTGTCAGAAATTAGGCAAGGTTAGTAGCTCAAGGCTATAACCAACAAGAAGGTATTGATTATCTTTGAAACCTTTGCACCTGTAGCTAGAATAGAAGCCATACGCATTTTAGTGTCATATGCTGCACAACACCAAATTACCCTGTTTCAAATGGATGTAAAAAGTGTTTTTCTAAATGGTATAATTGAAGAAGAAGTGTATGTTAAACAACCCCCTAGTTTTGAGGATACTGATAAACCAGATCACGTTTTCAAACTTAAAAAGGCATTATATGGTATGAAGCAAGCACCTAGAGCATGGTATGATAGACTCAGTTCTTTTCTCATGCATAATGGTTTTACTAGAGGACAAGTAGACACTACTCTGTTCAAAAAATGCTCTAAAGAGAACTTTATTATAGTTCAAATATATGTTGATGATATTATTTTTAGAGCAACTAATGAAAAACTGTGCAAGGAATTTTCAAATCTAATGCAAGCTGAATTTGAGATGAGCATGATAGGAGAATTAAAAGATTACAAATCAAGCAGACAAGTGATGGAATTTATATTCATCAACAAAAATATACCAAGGAGATACTCAAAAAATACAAAATGGAAAATGCAAATCTCATGAAAACCCCTATGTAACCCAATGCAAAACTAAGCAAAGATGATGAAGGTAAAAAAGTAGATTAAACCGTCTACAGAGGTATGATTGGCTCTCTACTGTACTTAACTTCAAGCAGACCTGACATTCAATTTAGTGTTTGTATATGTGCTAGATTCCAATCTGATCCTAGAGAATCTCATCTTAAGGCTGTAAAAAGAATATTTAGATATTTGCTTGAACTACTAATCTTGGTTTGCTGTATTTAAGATCAAAAGAATACAGATTAGTGGGATATCGTGATGCTGACTTTGCTGGAGACAGAATGGAAAGAAAAAGCACCAGTGGAGGATGTCACTTCATTGGAGCAAGTTTAGTCTCACGGTCAAGCAAGAGGCAGACAACCATTGCCCTGTCTTCATGCCAAGCGGAATATATCTCTCTCTTTGGTTCTTTGCTCTCAACTCTTATGGGTAAAACATCAACTTGAGGATTACTCTATTTATGAACATAACATATCTGTATGGTGTGATAATTCGAGTGCTATATGCTTAACTAAAAATCCAATTCAGCATTCTAAGGCTAAGCATATTGAATTCAAACATCATTTCATTAGGGATTATGTTCAGAAAGGCATCTTTGATATTAAGTTTGTTAAAACTGAAAATCAATGGGCTGATATTTTCACTAAACCCTCATGGAAGAAAGGTTTTTATTTATTAGAGATAATCTAAACATGCATTGCATTGCTGAATGACATGTATGAATGTTAACCTGTCTATGCTAAATCTGTCATTATTCCTATATACATGTTCTTTTAACTAAGCATTAGTTCAGGGGAGTAATGATACAATAGTTTAAGTGGAGTATGTCTAATATGCTTGTTGCATCACTATGATTTTCTTCACATGTTATCTTGCCCTTAACATATCTCTTAAATAAAACTTGATAACCCTTTTTGATGTTGACAAAAGGGGGAGAATAGGAGAAATTGAGATTTGTGACGGAAATATGTTATAGGAGAAAGAGATAGAATGATTATGATATGGGAGAATGAATATGATATAACCTATCCGCTTAAGAAAATTTCAACCTATCTGATATATGCTATTTTCTTTGTTGATATTTTCTGAGGTTCATTAAATCATCTCAATGTTTGTCATCATTAAAAAGGGGGAGATTGTTAAGTCTCTAAAATGTCTAATGTGCATTTCCCTAAGTTTTGATGAAAACTAAACATTGGTTAATGATTTAATCAACCTTCATATTGGTTGCTAACCTGTCTATCGAGTGTGTAGATTAAATAATAGAAACAGACATCCAATAAAGTGAAACAAACAGACGTCCAACAAAGTGTAACAAGCAAACGTTCAACAAGTGATTGAAGCGCACGTCCAGAACGCAAGAGATAGAAACTTGCGTCCACTTAAGTGACACAAGTGGTCGTCCACTAAAGTGATGAAAGCCAACATCCACTAAAGTGATGAAAGCCAGCGTCTACTAAAGGTATCAGAATGACTCGACCAATGACGTGGCAGATGGAGCTCGTCCATTAAGGTATCAGAATGGTCCGTCCAATGACGTGGCATTTGGAGCTCGTCCATTAAAGTATCAGAATGACTCGACCAATGACGTGGCAGATGGAGCTCATCCATTAAGGTATCAGAATGGTCCGTCCAATGACGTGGCAGATGGAGCTCATCCATTAAGGTATCAGAATGGTCCGTCCAATGACGTGGCAAATGGCTCTCATCCACTGAAGCAACAAAGGCTCTCTTCCACTAAAATAACCGAGGCTCTCGTCCACTAAAGCAACAGAGGCTCTCGTCTACTAAAATAACCAAGGCTCTGGTCCACTAAAGCAACAGAGGCTCTCGTCCACTAAAATAACCAAGGCTCTCGTCCACTAAAGCAACAGAGGCTCTCGTCCACTAAAGTAAGAGAGGCTCTCGTCCACTAAAGTAACCGAGGCTCTTGTCCACTAAAGTAAAAAAGGCTCTCGTCCACTAGAGTAACAGAAGTGCTCGTCCACTAAAGGTGACAGAAGCGCTCGTCCACACTAGTCTTTGGACTTGCCGAGTCCTTAATATGGAGCTCGTCTAATAGCCCGAATGAAAACTCAAATGGCTATATAGACGCGGTTATTCTCAAGATAGAAGCACTTATCTTATGAACGCGAATTCTCTAAGGATTATCAGAATCGTATTTCAAAAACCAGAAAGAGACTTGAAGCTTTTTCTCCTACTCAGTTTCACGATTATCAAAAAAAGTCAGAACGACTCTATTGCATTAATGGCTACCCAGAACGACTCTATTTCATTAATGACTGCCCAGAACGACTCTATTGCATTTAATGAAGTTCTGCTTGAAGCCAACATCTGAGAGAATGTCTCTAACGGATCCTAAATGCTTGAAGACTATAAATACATAAGTCATTGAAGATGAAGAAGTAGAGAATAGACATTGCATTAAAAAGCCATTACTCTTTCATTCTTTCATTCCATATTCTTCAAACATTTTGAAGTTATTACGCAGACTTTCCTAAGCCTTACATTTAAATCACTGAGTGTTAGTGAAAGATCTGCCTGTAAGAAGTTGTATGTATTACAAACCAAATCTCTCAAGCAAACCTGAGTGAGCCTGAAGAGGCTAGGTGTGCAAACAATACTTGTCTTTGAGCCTGGAGAGGCTAGGTGTGTAAATAATACTTGAGTCTGTAACCTGATCAGTTATAGTGGATAAATCTTGGTGCTGCCTAGGACTGTATGTAGCTCTTTGTTTTGAAGAGTGAACCAGGATAAATAACTGTGTCAATCTCTCTTTCCTTAGACTCTTTAATTGCTTTAGTTTTCTTACGTCTATCAAGTGGTGTGTTTGCAAAATTCACCCATCCATCCTGTATTCTTCCACTCGTCCAAATCTACTTTTTGTTTGTGAAAAGATTTCAACTTTGCTTAAATTCTGATAAACACAATTCAACCCCCTTTCTCGTGTTTATAGTTATCTATTTCAAGCCCAACCTTGAGAGCGGACCTTGAACTTAATTGTGGATCTGTCTTTTTCTAACTTCTCTTTGTTAGAGACTCTCCCCATGTCAAAATTCCCGTTCCTGGTCTCAGTGATGGCCTTAGGCACTTTGAGGATTGGCCCCATGTCGTTGAGAACATTTGGGCTGGGTTTGCGGTGCCTTTTTTTAGGCCCCTTGCTGTTCCCTTTTTTATTATTAACCAACGGTACCTGCATGGCCTTTGCATGCTGCTCCCTTTTTTCGGCTTTGTCATTAATGCTCTCCTCCTGGGACAGAGCGTTAAACCTATTGCGAGTATTAGAAGACCTGTCCAGCCGCCCCTTCCCCTTATTTTGGGATTTCCTCGTATATTTAATCACCATCATCCATTCCCCACGCGGGTTTTCCTCATTTTCCAGATTCACCTCGGGATTTTCTATGTTTGACTCTTCCTTTCCCTTCTGTCTCTTTCTTCCCCCCCACTGTTGCCCACATTGCTGCCATGGCTGCCCTAGGCCGTGTTCCCCTGACCTGGAGTGTTATTTAGTTTACAGTCTCTTTGAAGGTGACCATAACAACCGCAAGCAATACATATATGATGTAGACATTCATATTCAACCTTGCACCAGTGGCCATCCACCCACAATTTACCAATAATAGGCTTTTGAAGCTCTATCTCAATACAAATTTTGGCAAACCTACCTCTATTTATGCCTTGGGTGTTTCTGTCAACTCTAACCGAACTTCCAATAGCAGAGGCCAGCGCCATCAGGGAGCTTTCGTCATAGTAGAGCAGATTTAGCCCCGAGAACCTCACCTAAACCAGAGTGCGATCAATCATTGTGTGCTCGGGATGAAAGTATCGTGACCATCTTCTGACCGCTAGGCAGTGGTAAAAAATAATCCACGGTCCTCCTTCCATAGCTTTTTTCCCGTCTTCCTCATCATCTAACTTAACCATGAAGCTTCCCAACCCTAGTTCCATGAGGTAGAATCCTCCCACTGGCTTCCAAATATTCATGAGTTTGTTTCTCATGGCTAGGTAACCCACGTTCTTCCCCAGCAACTTCACTATTAGAGCATCCTCCCAAGGGATGCTCAGGTTCTTAATAACATTATCCGCAAAGAAAACCTTGGGGAGAAAAGGATTATTGTTTTCATATTCTATTCTAGCCAACTTTTCAGCTATGAGGTCAATCTTTGGGCCCGGTGGAGGGGCCTTCCTACCCCCCGTCAATCTGTCTCTGAAGGTCAGATGTTTCTCATTACACTGCTTAGGCTTCTCACCTCCTCCCCCACCATCGGGAGGGCGATTAGGTTGACGTGTGGGGGTAGAGGCAAGGTGGGGAAACTCAGGCTCCATCTCATGGCTATCTCTCAAAGTTTTGAGTGAACCTTTATGTTGGGGTAACTTGTAGTTGACAACCTACATTAATAGCTCCAATACAATGACTACTGATATGGGAGACAATGGAGGCCAATGAAATCTAGAAGGCATCAATGCGAACAACATAGGCGTTTCTGAAACGAACCATTTCAATAAAAAGGAAAAAATTAAAAAATAAAATATCACGAGGGGCATATTTTTTGAGCTTCTGCCCAAAGATCTCCCCACCCTTATTCTTCTCCCAAACCTCCCTCCCTTCCTCTTCTTGTTTCATTTTCTTCTTACTTCCTCTTTGCTCTATATATTTTCTCCCAATCCCAAGCATTGTTATGATATTATTGTGAAAATCTTGGAGCTTTACCTTTTTCTTTTTGGGTAACTGAGTTGTAGTGATTTTGTAGATAGGGATGGAGCTCTCTGGATGGATAAAGGTACCCACTCCGTGTAGTCGAACATTTATGCTCTAAGATTTGTCGCTAATACCTCGTTTGCTTCCCTTGGAGTTGTTGAAAGCATATTTGCTGGTTCTTCATATTTGTGAGTAGATGATAATCTTTGTGACTGTGTTTTCAATATTCTATGATTCTTGTTTCTAATTATCTTATTATGTTAAAATTGTTTTTGCAATTATATTTGGGGAGACATATCTTTGCATTTATTTATTTTAAATCAATCCTGAATATTTTGAGGTCATGAAATTTATTAGATAATTTTAATTATAATTGAGATATGTAAACGACAATTATTTGATAGATGTTGAATACTTTGTCATGACCAAAAATCGATGTTAGTGACCGGCTAGAAGAGGGGTAGCGACCCCTAATCTGAAGCCTTACCCAGGTTAACACATCCTCATTCTTAATTCAAGATAAATAAATAAAAAAAAATATTTAATAATGAACATTTCCTCTTTTAATGAAAAACGAACTTATAGTTTAGAGGAAAACTTCATCTGATAAGTTTTCATAAATGGGAAACAAAGAATTCCCAATAATAGTTCTGAATACCAAACTCTTGTAAAAGAAATGGTACAATTTAGATTTAAATTTTTACAATGAAAATACATTAACTTTTGAAGATAAATAAAAGCATCTTCAGAGGTTGCGACTTAGCACTATAACTCCACAGTTAAGAGTCGGGTAGCTCGGGATGATCCAACGACTTCCACACCTGCATCTCAAATACTATGAGGGAATGAGTTAAATAAACTCAGTAAGAGCTTCACAAGTGAAAACAACTCGAAATCATGCAAACAGAAAATTCAAAATATCTAACTCATCAAAACCTTTAATCTCATATATCTAACATTCAATACTCTCGTTGTGAATTTTCTACCATGATGCTTGAATTGCCTTATGAATCCAATATAACAGATTTCATCTGCACTATCGGGCGTTACGTCTCACCCTCCCCAATAGGCATACAACCTATCCGCTACTGGGCGTTACGTCTCGCCTTCCCCAATGTGGTATCACAATTACCGGGTGTCCCCATTATATGGCCATATCATCACATCCAAGCTTTACTAGGCGTTACGTCTCACTGTCCCCAGCAGGCTATCCATATTACAAAGCAACTGGGCGTTACATCTCGCCGTCCCTAGTGCATTCTCATAACCAAAATCTCGCACAACTGGGCGTTATGTCTCATCGTCCCCAATACGACTTTTCAATGGTCAATTCAAGCATCAAGTATATTTAATAATTAACATCACATACACATATCCAAACTTAAGAGTTTGCATCAACTTCATACCTCACGTAAATTCCAATATCATATCACATACTATAAACCATACAACATGTTTCAAGCAATGTTCATCCTTAATACACAATAATCATATTCCAGTTTATCCATGCATCATGATTCAATAATCTTAGTGGCAAATCAACCATTCATGTGCAACACACATCCCACACATTTACTCTGTCATTTCACAAAGTCAATGGCTTATCACACCTCATCACTCATTTACCCGAGTACTCATTTCAATATTTCATCACTGTGAAGGATGCACATAAGCATCATTCAACAATAGTAGTACATTATAAACAAACATTTTATTATTTCCATTCAACAATACAATTCCTTTATCATAGTCTGCTCATTCATTATCTCTATATAAACCATATTAAACACATAGAAATTCAAAATGTAGAACATTTAGTCACTACTAGAGCATTCATATTATTTGTCCAATCATATAGGACCTCCTTGGCCACACAATAAAAATTCACCTCATTGTTTATACTAGTTATTTATGAACAACACATGTTCCAATCATGATTTGCATATTTGTGTCTTGCTTTTAATCAACTATATGAGTAAACTCTATGAGTATACTTCCTAAAATTTAGATAGCTCCATATCCTTTTAAATAACTTTTCAATGCCACCGGGAGTACCTAAGTTCGAAAGTTGTGGCCTAAGATGTAACCATACCAAGACTGGCTGCCAAACAAGGTTTCTACCAAGCCTAGACCGACTTCAAATGCAGACTGGTATAATACGGAGATCCATAAATTCCTAAATTTTAACCACATACATATTTGCATGTCTACTATCAAAAGATACTAGTTTCATATAAAAAGGAGGTCTACAACTCCAGATATAAATTTTTAAGTAAAGACTGTCCAAGTACATCAGAGACAGATAATAATATGTTTTCTAGTTTAAATTGGGACCTCCAAAGGTCTCCTAAAATCACGAAATTTTATCACAAAAAACTTATACATTCAAGTTTTCAAATGCAAGAAGTTTCATCTCACTCCGAGTTTTACATCTCAAGCTATAATTTTATGAATGCAGGCTATCAGGGTACATTCGGGACAGCCCAAGCCCTGTTTTCAAAATTTCACTGAGAGCATCTACGGTTTCCTAAATTCACGATATTTATTTCAAATGGGACCAATTTCGTCTTAATCCGATATCTACAACTTTAGCTATAATTTTTTTATTACATGTATGTCGGAATTCCACCCAAAACCGAGAAACCCAAAAACATCAAACCTCAAGCTCCAACAATGGAGTTTTCTCACCCCCGATTTTAGCGTTCAACCAAACAGTCACAACCTTTGTTTTACTTTTAATTTAATGGACATAAACATTAACCAAAAAACATTAAATAAGATTGAACAATAGAAGTTTAAGAAAACATTAAACTTCCTCACTACTTCAACACAACAACATGGAATTTGATACACCAGGGTTGGAGCCCTTATCTTGACATTGTTCAAAACCCTAGGTATTTAGGGCAAGGAAGGTTTTTCAACATCCTCTCACTTTCTTCTTCATCTCCTAACAAAGTGGAGAGAAGAATATGAGAATGAAGGTGAAACAAGATGGAGGGTGAGGAAGGATGATGACTTACCTAGCTTTCTTGACCTCCCTTCTTTTCTCCCTTCTCCCCTCTTGTTCCTCCTTTTTCTCTTTTCTATTTTTTTTTCCTGTTTTTACCCTTTTAACTAGATTGGGTGTTGAAATTGTTATTTTTCGATTGGGTGCTGAGTAAAAAAAAAAAAAGAGAGAGAATGAAATTGAAGAAAAATGGTAATACATCGTCGAGAAAAACAATGGAGGAGAAATATCAATGCCAACGAGGAATGTGGTGTTGAAGTCGTCGATGCATTACTCGAGGATAATCAGGATTAGTGGAGTGCGGTGATGTTGACATGATAATTAGTGGATCGTCTTACGAGATCCTATTTAACATGTTCTCACTTAATTAAGGAATACCAATAAAGATATCAACATAAAGGTTTTTATTAATGAATTATATTAAAGTATTAGTTTATGGGTATTTAAATGAATCTCTATGTGTGTGAACTTATGAGAACATTTAGAAAAGTGGTTTTTCTAACCTATGCGGTGTTGCATAGGATAAGAATCATTAATTATCCTGTATAAAAAAAAAGACTCGTTAATTATCTACAATCAACTCATTGTTAATTAATTATGACAAGCTCATTAATTGTGATTTTTTTAAAATTAATTATTTCTTTCCTATTTATTTGTTTGGATTCACCTTCCTATTTTTTTTTATAAGAAAAAAATGTATTGAATAAGAGTACGGGAAGTACTCTAATCCAAGTATAAAAGAACCAAGGAAGAGTAGGAGTAATGTAAGTATAATACCGCTAAAACAAAGCAGCATGATTATTACACAAGTCAGGCCCAAAAAACCACCAAGAGATACACACATAATAACACCAAAAAAAAAAAAACCAGAACAACAACTAAAAGCTACTAAACACAGAACTGCATCTTTAGGGATAATTCCTTAAGCAACCACTAAAGACTCCAAAGCCTTAGAAAACCTCCCCACATCAGAAATAAATTACGTAGCTCAATGACCCAACCATATGCACATGTGAGCCAAAATGAACTTTCATATCAAACACCAACTTTCACCAAGGAGAACAAAGATAATGAGCACCTCAAGGATGACCCCCAAAACAATATAGACTTAAAAACCCCCACAGCTACAAACTTCAACCGTGAAGCACAAAAACACCAACCAAATAACAGACAAAAGATGAACATTTCTTTCACACCTCCCAAGCAAGACCAGCACAAAGCCTTCTTGGACAGGAACACCAAAATCCTCAAAAACATAACACCATCAACGCAATTATCAGTACATCAGTGAAGCAGAAAAGAAACCCAACTGAAATGAACCAGGCGAGAATACTAGGACCTTTATCGCACAAACGTTTCTCCGAAGTGTTTGCCAACCTCCACTTTCCTCTCCACCACATATGTGTATCACTCTCACCCCTTTGTATTTCTCTATCACACATCCAAAATCATTGGGTTCCTTGAACACCCAATCGACATCAGACACCCTTTAAACCCTTCACCAGACCCTTACGACTAAGAAATCTTGCCATGTTACATCTCTCTTTCTTCCATATCCACCAGTTTCTGAATTATTTCATATTTATCATGACTTGACACCAGGCCTATTTTCTTTCCCACTTCCCAAATTTGATTTGCTTCTTGATATGCAACAGATCTTAGAGAGGCTCTATAACTATTTCTAGAAAGACTAGATGTGATGAGTTACTCACTTGTTGTGAACCACCAAAAACATCATACTTAACTGAGAACCATTTTATTTATTTTATAGCGATAGTTTTTTTTATTTTTTTATAAACATATAGAAAATTATTTATTCATTTTTTTTACTAAATTCAATATCGTTTGGTCGACAATCCTATTTTTTGTCTAAAGTTTTAGATTAAAATTTTGAGAAAGTGTTTTATTGAAATATGTTTGTGAGAAATATAGATTTCTGGGTATTTAACTATTTTGTGATTTCTATAGTATTATGATTTGTCATTATTGTTTTGGTACATTAATGGATTTATTTCTTATTCCACTTTGTGCTTCTTTTCTACTTTTTTTTTTCAAATTTGATATTTTTTGAATTTTGATTCAAAATCCTTTTTTATTTTATAACTTTTAAAATACTAGGGAAAAGCCAACGTAACATGATTTAAATCTGTATATATATCAAACTAATTAATGTAGTTATAATATTGGTAAAAAAGTGTAGGCTTGTCAAAAAAATAAGAAAAACTATAGTTATAAAATAAATAAAATGGTTTTCAATCAAAATTAAAAAATTGTTATTAATTTTTGGTGGGAAGAGATATTGTGTAATCAATTTTTGGTAAGAAGACATATTGATATAGGAAGGTGAATCCAAACAAATAAATAAGTGAGAAATAATTGATTTTTTTTCAGAAAAATCATAATTAATGAGCTTGTCATAATTAATTAACAATGAATTTATTGTGGGTAATTAATGAGTGTTATCCTAAGCAACATTGCATAGGTTAGAAAAACCATTATAAAAATAATCTTATGCAAATAGTTTGTAAAAATTATTTATGACATTCATATAAACTCATTTTAGCTTACTTTAATAAACTTGTTAGAGAAGCTTATAAAAATAAGTTGTTGTTAGCTTATTTGAAGAAAAAAAATCAAATAAACATTTAATTAAGCTGCTTATCTAAACACACACAAAATGAAGTTTGAAATTTTATTTTAAAAAGTACAATATATACATGGTTTCTAAATTTAGTGTTATTTAGTTTTTATTTATGAGTATGGAGGTAAGGATGCTTTTACGGTGCACCTTACCCAAAGCAATGCACCTTTAAGGTGATTAATCTGGACCTTCATCTTGCCGGCATGGATGCACAAATAATGTAATTCAACACCATGGGAGTCTCCTCCCTGTTTATCGATGGATTTCACAATATATGTAGGGCCCAAGGAGGAGCACCAGAAGATGGCGTCAAATCTTCCTTGCCTGACCTTTACTATAACAATGTAACGTTGTTTCCAATCTTCATTACTTTGAGGCCCGAGTTCTATGTAGCTCCCTTCGTTGATTTACCGCAAAGAGACACACACAACTCGTTGAGGACGAGGAAGAAAATAGCAAGACCTCCGCACCATGTGTGCAAATACAAGACTTTCACCAACAAATCAAGATATTCTATGCAAGTAATAAGATGGACAATTCAGATTGGCAAATTAACAAGGTGTATGAGTGCAACACTTTTGACAAAATGCACCATAGACTTAATAAGTTTTACATAGTGTTTTTTTGCTTTTCTTTTCTTTGCCATATGAACATGGTTTATCAATACAAATCCCAAAACCTCATCTATTGATACATGCAGACCAACGAGTCAACGACCAAACCAAACAAGTTCCAGCAGTATCAGTGTAGCTTGTTCTTTATACTTCCTGATTTATTTAATATGATATCGTTAACGAGTGTCCTGTGGACATTATTTAAGAAAGGAAAATACTAACGAGTGGTTTTAAGATAATAACTAAGGAACCAATATTCAAAGAACATTCGTTAATAAGATCCTTTAAGAAATTCAAATAAAATAATTACTCATTGAAAAATTAAATATATCACTTCCCAATATATTGAATACACCTTAAACAATCTTACCAGTATTTAAGTTTATGGTTTTCAAGTTTAATTTTACAATCGAAACTTACTATTTTAATTCCTTAAACAATCTATTTAGCATACTCGTTAGCCTTTGTCATTATTTTATTAAAATTTAGTTTCATTTGGTCATTTCTGCATCCGGGATTTGAGCTCAATTAATATTTTTTCTTAAGATTCTGCCACTTCCTCCACGGCCACGGTTCGATTCTCCACACCCACCCACACGTCACAAACACAAACACACACACTTCAATTTTCTTTTTCCCTTGTTTCGCTCTTATTTAAGTTTATGGTTTTTAAGTTTCAACGATTCTTCTTCTTCTCCGTCTTCTGCGTTTACCCACAAAAACACTTTCACTCCCAATGGCTTCTTCACCCCTTCACTCTTCTGCTGTTATAAAGGTAACCCCCCCTTTTCTCTTCTCTTTTCCAATTGCACCCTCGTGTCGTTTTCATGTCTCTGGATGTCGTTTTCAGGGAGCAAAAGTGCTCATGGTTGGTGCTGGTGGAATTGGCTGCGAGCTCCTCAAGACCCTTGCTCTCTCTGGCTTCCGTGACATACATATCGTGAGTCCCCTTCTCTTTTAGGGTCTCAAAGTTACTTCCTTTTTTTAAGGGTTTAGTTATTTTTTAAAATTTAATTTCGAAGTTACTTTGTTAGGGTTTTCTGTGTAATTGGGGTTTTCCTTTTTTTTGTTAAAGTTTCCAGCTTTATGTGTTCCATGAGATGGGTGTTTCAAAATTTTCGCGCCTTGGTGTTGTTACTTTATTATTTTTGAAATTCATTAAGTAAATTGTTTGTTTTTTAAGTTGGGGAACTGCTTGTGAGAAAGGTTGAACTGTTTTCAGCTCTTAATTGAAGTGTTTGAATTTGTTATTGATATTTTTATTTTTTGGTTGAGTTGGTAGCTTGCCTTTCGATCTGGTTGGTGATTTCTGTTCTGATTTGAATCTTCATCCTTTGAGTGTCGGTGGCTTTGTTTTTGGTAGTCTCGAGCAATTTTTAGGCCTTGGTGTGAGCTGTATTTCTGTGGAACCAGGGCACCAGGGATGTTGTCCTGTGTGGGGGAAGCTGTTTTGGTGCTTACAGTCTATTGCCTTTAGTTGCTTTTGTGGTAATTAATGATGAAACTAGGGTATTGGTTAGTGGGGTGGTTGTCGATCTTGCTATTTTGTTTGTTGGATCTTTAGTTTTAGTTGCTATCATTGTAGTCTGTAAGGTTTTTTGAAAATCATATTGGCTTGTAAGAGTAGTTTATGTTTGTGGCAAGGAAGGTGATGGTATAACAACCTTGTTATGACTAATAGCCAATAGTGAGGGTTATAGGTTGATGAAAATGGCAGATCTGCTGAATGCTGGAGGATGTTTTACCCAGAATGAGCTTCTTGCTAGGCTGTAAATGGAACTGATCAGAGTGGATTGTCTTTGTGCCATACATGTTTTCAACAAGGATCTGTAATTTATTGTTCAATGTCTGTACATGTATATGTATTTTGGTTAGACTCTTACGTGTTTGAATTGATGCATTAATAAGCATAGCCGAAGTTAGTAATGTCATTTGGTTTTGCAATTCTTTAAGTGATTTGTTCTCCTATTCATAGTTTAGGGAGCTGAAGAGTTTGTTTGAAGGATTAAAATGGGTTGAAAACTATCTCAACTATAGTCCAATTATCTGTATCCTCTGCATGCTGTCAGATATGAAAATGTTCTTTCAAGGATTGCTGTCTACCAATTTTCAAGAGTCTTGTGCCTGTTTCTTCTCATTTAAGTCTCTACTTGTCAGTCATACTGTTAGTAATAAGTCAACCCACTAGGAGTGGTAGTTGTACAAGTGGGATCTACTTGTGTGCGTCTGTTAAGAAGAGGTTGCTTAAAATATGCCATTTTGCACACTATCCCTTGAACTATCTGCCTGGTCTTAAGCTAAGATGTTCTCTGACACATCAATATGCCTCTTTTATTTCCAATGTGCAGATTGACATGGACACTATAGAAGTCAGTAACCTGAACAGACAATTTTTATTTCGGCAATCGCATGTTGGGCAATCCAAGGCTAAAGTAAGTTAATCCATTACCGCCATTGTTGTTTACTGCTATAGAATTCAGTTGTACATCCAGTTGATGAAGTTCTCAACCAGGTTGCCAGGGATGCTGTTTTAAAATTTAGGCCCGAGATAAGCATTACGTCATACCATGCCAATGTCAAAGATCCTGAATTCAATGTAGACTTCTTTAAGCAATTTAATGTTGTTCTAAATGGACTTGACAATCTAGATGCACGCCGACATGTGAATCGCTTATGCTTGGCAGCTGATGTTCCGTTAGTTGAAAGTGGAACTACTGGGTTCCTTGGACAGGTAATTAATTGTATTTATTGGCTTCTTGATGATTGATATCCATTTTCAATAAGGGGTTGTGTTTCAGCTGTATTAATAGGTTATGCATGGTAGTTTTTCCTGCTGGATGGTTATTTTTATATACTTAAGAGTATCTTCGTTGACTTAATATTGATTATCCGGTTATCACGATAAATCTAGCTGTGAGAAATAGTTATTTTCACTAACCGATCACTGATTTTAGTTGTCTCGTGCCTAGAGCTAAATAAGCAATCTCTTGATTGGACAGCAATATCATATTTTCTATGGCACTTTAATTATCAGCTCAATGCTTGGTTTCTGTTTAGTGATTATCCTCTCAAGTCTCTGTGAATACTCCTTGTTCATGCTGGTTTTTAAGTTATGTCTGAAATATATTGCGATTTAAATGATTTTAATTCGTAATCTTTGTTCTGTTGTGATATTTGAGGTCTGATATGTAATATTTGCTGTTCTTTTTGCTATGTTTTAACTTTTCAATTTTGTACACCTGCTGTCTGCTGTTCTCCCTGGATAAGTGCATGTCAAACTTGTCATTTAATAATGTTCATTAAATTTGCTGCCTCTTAGGGATGTCAACTTCAATAAACATTTTTATGGTTAATTGTTGTGATATACTAAGCTGCGGCTTTTCCATCATATTTGTGATATAGTTTTAATTGAAAGCAGGTTACTGTACATGTCAAGGGAAGAACGGAGTGCTATGAGTGTCAGCCTAAACCAGCCCCCAAGACATATCCTGTTTGTACTATCACAAGTACCCCATCAAAGGTATGGGTTGGTTTTCATTTTCATTTGTACACTAAAGGAGATTTTGAATCCTAAATGGAAATTATTAAAAAAATTAGAAGACTACTATAGGTTGGTTTTCATATTAGTTGTATCAGATAGTAAGCCTTCAAACATGAGTGAGTCTTTATGTTTTATGGTTTGATAATGTTTGTTACCATGCATATATTTGACTTTGTATGCTCCTTTGGTTTGTTAATTCCTTTTGCCAGGCAATTAATAGTTATTAGTTTCTATATAGGGAATATATAGATTATGAAGCTGTAAGACCTTGGAGCATTCATAGAAATTTATGGTTGTGATTATGTGAATTTTCATTTAATGGAATCTCTTAGAATGCATTGATGTATTTTGATGGATGACTATTAGATAGTTACTCTTTGACATGATATTTTAGTCTCTTGTTAGTTGTACCTTATACAAATGGATAAGTTTGTTGAACTCGAGCTATTAGATTTCCATTGTCAAATTGGACATCAATTAGAATTATGAACTTTGGTTTTTTACTACAAAGTTCTGACTAGTGAGTTATAAGCTTTCATCTATTTTATATTTTATTTTGTTTGGCAGTTTGTTCACTGTATTGTGTGGGCGAAGGACCTACTCTTTGCAAAGTTATTTGGTGATAAGAATCAGGAAAATGATTTAAATGTACGATCAAGTGATGGTACCAGTTCATCCAAAAATGTGGAGGATGTATTTGAACGTAGGAAAGATGAAGACATTGAACAATATGGAAGGAAAATCTTTGATCATGTCTTTGGGTATAACATTGAATTAGCTTTGTCTAATGAAGAGACATGGAAAAATCGTAATAGACCAAAACCTATATACAGCAAGGATGTCCTGTCTGATGAACTGGCTCAACAAAATGGAAATATGGACAAAAATTATGCATCTGATGGTGGATTATCAGTTTCTGCCATGGCATCTTTGGGCATGAAGAACCCACAGGATATCTGGAGTCTTAGAGAAAATTCTAGAATATTTGTGGAAGCACTGAGACTATTTTTCACAAAAAGAGAAAAGGTCTGATTTGACACTTGTTTTGATGTATTGAGCATAGTATAATCATCTACATATATCCATCTGGATACTTAGCTGTGAACCCTTTTTTTTGTGTTTTTTTATTGTATTTTTGAGCAGGAGATTGGCAACGTGAGCTTTGATAAAGATGATCAGTTAGCTGTAGAATTTGTCACTGCAGCTGCAAACATACGAGCTGCTTCATTTGGCATCCCTCTGCACAGCCTTTTTGAAGCTAAGGGTATTGCTGGGAATATCGTGCATGCTGTTGCGACAACAAATGCTGTAATTGCAGGGTTGATTGTCATTGAAGCTATCAAAGTGCTGCAAAATGACATTAAAAGTTATAGGTATATTTGATTCTTCTTCCTGCATATTTTATGTCTTGCATTGGTTGTAGACTTGTCCCCTTGGGTGTGTACTTCTATGTTTTGAACACTTTTGTCAAGTCTAAAAGCAGCATAGTTACATTGCTAAATTAAACTGAATACTATTATCTGAAGAAGTTCACTTAATCATTAACTTATAAGAGGGCATGAGTGATGTTGTTCCTTGGTGCATTTTTTGCTGTAGCAGAGTGCATAGATCATTAATGGAAATTTTTTCCCTAGATTAGCATTCGGACAAAATTGTTTTCAGTCTCTTTATGGAGTTCAGCACTCATGTTTTCCTGGGAATCCCTTTAATTGATGTACTCGGACTGCGGAGGAGCTCTTGCCCTTTTGTGCTCTTGCCCTTTTGTGTTTCGACTTTTTTTTTTCCTGTATCTTATTTTAACTTCAATTTCTGATTGGAGTATATCTTCCATTTTATTTTCTTCTGCTGATCTGATTTCCTCTCTAATGAATGCTTTGTTAATTTATTATTCTGTGTAGTTTACAAGTCAGTGTTAACTTCAATTTTTTAATAATGTTTTTTATAATCTTATTTGGACATCTCATAGAATGACGTATTGCCTGGAGCATCCATCAAGAAACATGCTGCTTATGCCTGTGGAGCCATTTGAACCTAACAAGTCTTGTTATGTTTGTTCTGAGGCATGTCAAATTTCTCCTGTTCTCATCTCTTGCAGAAAAATAAAATCATTGTTATAAACATGCTAACACTCAATATATTGTGTATGTGGGAAACAGACACCTTTATTGCTTGAAATAAACACAAATCGTTCAAAGTTGAAGGACGTTGTTGAAAATATCATCAAGGCAAAGCTTGGGATGAACCTTCCTCTTATCATGAATGCTTCATCTCTTCTTTATGAAGCTGGTGATGTTGAGGAAGACATGGTTGCTATTTATGAAGCCAACCTTGAAAAGGTAAGTTCCTTGTCTTCGGGTCAAAATTGGCATAACATTTTTTTAAACCCGTTTCCTTGCCCTTTCAGGTGCTAGCTGAGCTTCCTTCTCCAGTAACGGGTGGTACAATGCTTACAGTAGAGGATTATCAGCAGGAATTGAAGTGCAATATTAACATCAAGCACAGGTTTTTACTCATCTCTGTTTTTGTATTTTGAGCATGAATTAAGGTAGCTGTCTTTCCTTCCCATTTGTAATCCTTTCATTCCTTTACTCTCCTAACTTCCCCAAATTACTTTGTTTTGCTGATGTTTTTTTTTTTTATTTACAGAGAGGAATTTGATGAAGAGAAAGAACCTGATGGGATGGTTCTCACAGGATGGACTCAACCTGTGTCAGCAGCCGAAAACAAAGACAAGTCTATTGGTAATGGTGCAAGCACCTCAGATGCAACAATAGCAGCTGCAGAATCTGAAAATGATGATGAGATAGGTATAGTTTCTCCCTTGAAGAAGAGAAAACTTCCTGATGATTCCAATATTTCAAATTCTGCCGCTGAAGCAAGGAATCACAAGCAATTGCAAGTTATCGATGATGAAGACGATCTTGTTCTGCTTGAGGGGAACATAGATGGCTTTAAAAAGAGAAGATTGTAAATGTTGCATGCAGAGCTAAATTATGGACAAATTCTTACATCCTAATTTTGTATTGATAGGGAGGTTTGGCAATTCTTTTGGCCATAGTTGTTAGGTCTGCTGCTTTTAGTTTTTTTTGCTTCAGATAGTTACAATCTTTCTCCCTTTTACTTTTCTCTGCACTTGACAGATTGTAGCAGCAATATGTATTATTCTTGCTGACGCCTGATACAGGATACTGACATCAAAAATTGATTCTCTCAGTTTAAATTAGTGAACAAAGTTTTGCAAACTGGGCATCTTATTCAATTATTCTCATGTATACTGTATTTTAGCATTGAAATGTGGTATCTTTCATCAGAGCAGTTTGTCATGAAATTAGTAAAGGGCAGCTTTTTGTTACTAAGATATAGCAATCTTTCATGGCTTGAGGATTGCCATATCAGATATGCAAATCTGAGATAGAGATATGATAACAAGGAAATCCAATGCTATAAATGGATAATGATGTTTGGTTTTGACGTATCTGCCTTTGAATGTTGAACTGAGGTAGCAATAGCATCGTTATGCAAACAATGTTTCTTTCTTCACTGTTACAAATTACAATGTGTTGAAAGTTTGAATCTGCATGAAGGTGTAACCAGTTTCACTAATAATATTTGCCTTGCATAATTACAACGTGTTCATAAGATTTTGATACCTAAGGTATAGCCAATTGGTAGCAACTAGGCCCCTTCTATAGATGGGTAGTGAGGTCTCAATTGCATGGTGTTACTTTTTGTGGAAAATTGGTTCCAAGTGAACCAATGTTGAATATCAGCTTGTCCATTTCTTGTTACACTTGGCAGGATATGTGTGTCAGAGAGGGATGACAGAACGCACGTGTTAGAAAATGTTGATTGACAGTAACGACGAATGAGAAAAGAGTTGTGTTATTTGAACACAAATTTTGGACATTGTATGTGATATCATATATATTTTTATCTTCTTTGTATATGTGCTTCTCGAGAAATACACTAAAAAAACAGAGGGAACAAACACCTTATAGTATCCTCATCTTGTGTACAAAAATCATTCCTCCCAACAAAAATTGTGAAGATCGGCCAAACGTAAAATGACATGATTTTGGGTTTTCACACTTGATTCAAACTCCATAAATATGGGTTGTGTATTGAACCCTTGAAATCTGCTCCCATTAATTCCGGTCTATATAGGGAGTGTGATAATTCAAAACGTATTTGCTCCTGTCGACCTTCCCGTCCAGCGCCCCTGCAGCGAGATCCAACGGCTGGTGTAGTGTGTAGGGCTCGGATCCAGCTGGTGTGGTGTGTGGGGCTCATATCCAACGGTGCAGCGGGCTGGCATGAGCGTCCTGCCGCTGGAGTCAATCCGAGTCCGTGATAATTACATCCTTATCAACAATCGCTCTCAACCATTCATGATGCTAGTGGAAATTTTGCACACCTTTACTCGCGGCCTTCGACTCAACCAAAATAGAAAAGAAGACCCACTAGAGGAGAGGTTCTTAGTTCTTACATATTTTAAGAATATTATATTCAAATTATACTAATAGTTATTGGATTTAAAAATGAATATTATTAAATTAAAATAAACAGTTACAAAACTTCTCAAGATAATTTTCTAGAAGTATTTTAGAATTTCTCTTAAACAAGGGAAAATATGAGGCAAATTTTCAACCTTTTGGGAGACTCATAAAATTTTATGATTTTAATTTAGGTTAAAGTAGTTTGTATGCAAGAGAAAATTTAAATCGATGTTATGGTTTTCAAAATATCCTTCCATCTGATAGATAGTTGAGAGAAGTTATGTTGATAGAGACCTAAACTTAAGGTTTTCCTGCCTTGTAATGATCGAAATGGTGATAACATGTGCTATTCCCTCAGCTCTAAATTCAATACGTTTAACTTCAATAAGATGTACTTTCATAACAAATTATTCCAAAATTGAATCCAATCGTGCTTTGCCTGAAACATAGTATTATTGAATATTTTATGTTGTTCTGCTCTATTCTACTGTTTTGAGATGCAGGTCCTTGTTTTAAAGTTAAAATTAATTCTGATAGTTGATTCATCAACTATAGGGACTAATATTATATTTTAACCAAAATGGAGTGTATGTGCTCAAGGGACTTTATTAGGGTGCTTTATAGGACTCCAGTGAGGTAATTTAGATAAATTTTTGCATTAACACTTATTTCATTTATTTAATTGTTTTTAGAGACGCAAGAACTTGCTAAGCTATAGTGCTAATATAGCATAGAACATGCAGGAAATAGTATATACAGTACAAGATATAGGTGAAACTTTGTCCTGTTGTAGAATGCTCATCTGTTGCTTAGGATGCACTCATTTTAGAGGAGAATCAAGGACCTCTACATTTAGTAATCACCATAAAATCTGGATCCTAATGCACTTCTATGGAAATACTTAAAATTGATTAGATGATTCAACAAACTTGCATGTCAAAAAAATAAAGCAACATTGAAAATGTTAATTTAGATTTTGAATGCCTCAGAGAGTTCAATCTCGGCTAGATCCATCTCTGATGTGGAATTTTCGTAGTTACAGACTTACAGTCAATTGCATATAATACAAAGAGTCTTTTGATACTACACTTGTTGGTCGATTGCATACAAATTAAAGTCAAATTCACTAGCTCCAAGTAGCCAGTTTCTTTGAATTTGCTTCTACATTACTCTCTAAAAGTTACATAACAAAATACTACAATTCAATTATATAAGACCATATGATTCATGGTACTAATGCATATATACTTACACACCAGTACTTAAGTAAGTCGTATTACATATTTGATACACATTTGCTACCATGAAACATAATACTCCACACACAATATAGCAAGACAGACAGGTGAGAAAGAGTACCTAGAAGTGAAACAGCATACAGTATCAGGCACATTCATTATACAGGAAATCCTTGGCCACAAACCTTGAGTAAGTTACTATAATACCTCCTTGACAAGGTCAAATTTAGCAGTCCATATGAGGAAGGTTCCATTCATGGAAATAAATTTGGACTTCACCTGCCATTAAGATGATTGAACTGGGCAAACATTGCAGTTCCAGAATGTTCATCAATAGTTTGGACTTGTGCTGGATGGTTATTTACTTCTGGGGTAGCAACTGGGGTGTCATCTGAGTTGGTGAAAGGTGTGGGAGTAGGTGATGTAGGAACAGCTGGTGAGGTTTTAATCTCATCCTCATCCTTTCCTTGTGTGAAAGCTTCTTGAAGCTGCAATGCATACTCCAAGTTCCACAAAACATCTCCCATTGAAGGCCTGTCAACCCCATAATCAGCCAAGCACTTTTCAGCTGCCTCAGCAAACTTCTTCATAGATTCAGGGTTGATGTTACCAACAAGAAGAGGGTCAATGATCTTATCAAGCAAGCCCTTCCTCTTCCATTGCATTGCCCAGTCGGCCAAGTTTACTTGTTCCCGGGGCAACGATGGGTTAATGGCTGGCCTTGCACACAGTGCCTCAAGCAGGACCACCCCAAATGAGTACACATCTGACTTTTCTGTCAATTGCTGCCTCCTGAAGTACTCAGGGTCTAGATAACCAAAGCTACCTTTCACTGCTGTACTAACATGTCCCTGGCCAATAGGTGCATCCTTTGAAAGTCCAAAATCAGAAACCTTGGCTGTGAAGTTTTCATCAAGCAAAATGTTGGTGGTCTTAACATCGCGATGAATGATACCTTGTGCAGTGCCGGTGTGAAGGTAGTGAAGACCGCGAGCCGCTCCAATACAGATGTCTAACCTTTGCTTCCAAGAAAGAACAGGCATGTTCTTTCCATAAAGATGGTCTCTCAAATGTCCATTAGGCATGTACTCATAAACCAGGATCATCTCATCATTCTCATCACAGTATCCAATCAAGGACACTAAATGCCTGTGTCTAAGCTTGGACAACATTTGAATTTCTGTCTGGAATTCTGTGATACCTTGTTCCGATTGTGGGTTTCCTCTCTTGACTGCCACTTGAGTCCCCTCATCAATCACACCCAAATACACATTACCAAATCCACCAACTCCAATAATAGCCTTGGAGTCAAAGTTCTTGGTTGCTTCCTGCAATTCAGCAAAGGAGAAAAACCTGCCCAAACCCATTGTTGAGGAGTACATGTTGCTCTTGCTGCCAGTGAAGCTTGTATCACCAGCATGTAGAGGAAGTAACCATGAAGAGAAGCTGTTCCTCTTTTGCCAGTCAGTAGGCCTCTTGTGCCACTTGATCACCATGGCACCCAGACCCACAAAGGCTCCAAACATCATGGCAAATCCAACAGCTGCCACTGTCCCACGGTTAGAACCGCCAGCCTTTCTTCCATCAACCCCAAATTCTCCATCCAAACTATTCACAGAGTTGCTTAACTTCAAGACCTCTATACCATTCAAAATTGCATTGCCATTTCCACCCTCAGCACTTGCTGGCCCAACCTGAACTGTTAGTCCTTGAGACATCAATGTTGCATTCACCACAATGTCTTTGTAATAAGGGGTTGACAAGGCTCCATTAATAGCTGATAAATCCAAGTTAGGAATTGCCATTTTCCCATTAACATAGACATTAAAGTAGAGTTCATTAAGCCCTCTGCTGACAATGTCACAGAAATGCAATCTAACAAGGTAACTAAAAGAAGTGTCCACATCAAATTTCCATGATACATTGAAATTTGGCTGATTAACAGCGGCATCACCCATTTCAGTAACAGAAGCATACACAGTTTGTGGTGCAATCAGAGGAGAAATGGTTGGTGTCTCAGTAGGGAACTTAATGGCGCTGGTAGCCACTGAGGCACTCTTTGCCAAGTTCTTGTTTGTGAGGAAAGGCTCATCAGATTCCCAAATTCTTCCCAGGGTGTCATTTGATGATGTGATCAGGGGTCCTCCATTGTTGAGCCTATAAACAGGTTGGAAAGCATAAGTTGTTAGGCCAGAAATCTCGCCGACCGGGAAAAGGGCAGCGCCATTGTCGAAGATCAGGTTATCAGGAGCCGAAACAACTTCAATGGCATTGATGAATGCAGCTGAGTTCTTCAAGGGAATGAAGGATAAGGTGAGTTGGGGTGCAGTTGCATTGATGAGGTACTCCTTGAGGATTGGCTTATCATTGTTGTTAACATTGAAACTGTGGAGAAGGGCATAGGTATCTGTGTTAACAGAGAAAGTGGCCTTATGAAGATCGAAGACATTGTTTTTGATGGGGAAAAAATGAAGGCGGATCCAATGGAAGCCTGGTTGAGCCAAATGGAAGGAATACTTAGCTTCCTGAATGAAGATCCTTGCATTTGAGTATATGGGGGAAGGAACATTGGCATCATCAGCAGATGAGATTTTGTAGTCATCATTGGCTTGCAAGAAAGAATTGGCTTGAGGGTCTGATTTGAATTGTCTTCCATCAGGGAGGGTAGGTGCATTTTCTGCACCACAATCAATGAGGAAGTTATCTTTTGGGGTGAAGGTGGAAGCAGGACCTGCTGAGGATGCAGGAGAGGACAAGGCCAAGAGAAGAATGGCCAGGAGGATAGCCATCTTCGTAGATGACAAGGAGGATAGAAATGGTACTAACAAGTTCTTGTGTTTTTTTTCTATCTTCCCCATACCTCCTGGGATGGGGTGAGGAGGTTTGGATTTTGATTTTAGAGTAGTAAGAAGCCTCAAAAAGGGTGTATTTGGATCCCTATAAGGGGGGTTCTCTCTCTCATTTTTTTGGTGCAAAAAAAGAAGGGATGACAGCTCTGACAGGACTTTGAATTCCATATTATTAGGCAAAAAATGTGGAGGGAGCATTGTGGTTTGGGAATTCTGGTACATGACATGTTGTTTTGGGTTTATTTAGGCATTTACCAAAGAGAAACAACAAACAAACTAAGGTGAAAAATAGTTGATTTGAACAAGTCAAACACACCTTTCCTGAATTCTTGATCCTCTCTCCCCCCTAGCTAGCCACTTTGGAATTTTGATTGTTGCACCAAACATGAGTTTTGGAGCATGTTCATTGATTCTGAATGTTATAGATTCCTCAGACAGTTAACAACTGCTACTCTTATCTACCATTCTAAGTGTCATTCTATGCATAAAAAAAAAAATAACAACAAAACCTTTTTCCTACTACCTAGGAGGGATCAAATGACACCATTGTTTTTTTTCTTCTCCATATTATCTTAAAAAAGGATATAATTATAATAAAATATGTCATAATATATTTATCATTTCAAAATTTAAAATATTACTTTTTTAACTTTAATTTTAATTTAGTTTTGATTATTTTTAATAATATAAAATGGAATAACAAACATAAAATTATATATTGATATGATTTTTATATAAATTTTATTTTTATAAATAAAAATAGATTTGGGACATCGGTAGAGAGGGGAGAGCGACAAAGAGAAGGCTGGCTGCTACAAGGAAAAGTGGATTAGGGATTAAAAAAATAGAATGATTAGTATTTTATTTTATGAGTTAAGGATAAGTGAGAAATTTAATTAAGATAATATGGATAAAAATGGAAGAAAAAATGATATGCAATAAGTTCAAACGTTATTTCAGTTAGCGTATGGAAAAAAGTGTTATAAGCTAGTGAAAAAACGTTATAAACTAATTTTAGAAACGATAATCAAACGAGACTGCTTTTCATCCTCTATAAGATATCTGTATACGCTAGCGGATTTGACAAATCAAACACATTAAAAATAAAAATAAAAAACGTTGTCTTACACCAAACACAACCTTGTTTATTTTATATTTTTCCTACGAGGGAAAATATATCGATTGTAGATGTGGAAATTTTATTTTTATTTAAATTATTATTATACAATATTATTATTCATTATTAGTCATAAAAAAAAACGCACTTGGTTTTGAACAGAAACAAATTCCTTCACGTGGTGTTTATGTAAGAAGTAAGCAGAGCGGGGTGAGGGCAACTCTTGACGAAACTTCTCGAATTGGGCGTCTTGCATTAGCAAGAGTGCTTCAATGTCATCGATAGAGGTTTGCTCAGCCCTGGCCTATATCATCATCACAAAATTGTTGTATTCTTCTAGAAGACCTTCAAGAACCGTGTCAACGTGATCCCGATCAGTAACAGGATCTCCAAGAGCTTGTAGAGACTCAATTAGGGCACGAATTTGAAGGAGATACTCAGAGATCGAACGAGTTCCCTTCTTCGTGTTTTTGAGCTCCGATCAAAACTGGTGAACCTTTGTTCGCAAGTGCGCATGGAACTGCTTATGGATCTTCTCCCAAACTTGTCAGGATTGCTTGCATCCAATGAATCGGGGCAAAATTGAAGGAGATGGGGAACTAAGAAGCCACGTAAAAAGTATTTGGTCTTGAACGACCCATAGCTGATAAGCTTCGGATTCGACACCTAGGGCTTGATTCGCTTCAGAGGTGAATTGCGATGGAATTACAGGATTCACAACATATCGATGCAGCTTGTACGCGATGATGATGGCCTTGACTTGCTGCTTACATAGCAGATAATTCTGATCGTCAAGTTTGATCGAAAGAGAGGGATAGAAGCTCACCGACGTCGGAGACCTTGCCGGAGCTCCATTGATGGTGTTGAAAGGATTCGAATGAGTTTCAACCATGAAGAAATGAAGAAGACAAAGAACAGAGGCTAGGCCCAGAAAATTAGCTCATGATACTATAGAGAGAGAGTCTCAAAGAACTCAAGGAGAGAGAGAATCAGAAACTTGTGAATTTCATTTCTTGATTTTCTAGCTATTACAATAGGTTTTATATAGCCTTGTAGTCTAGCTGATTTACAGTTACAGTTAAGCAACCATAATTGAATTATGTTGAGTCAGCATATCCAGTTATGTAGTACATAATACATACACTTGTACTATACTCTAATACCTACTACATTCAGAATACACGAGTGAAGACATCCAGATTATTAATACGAAATCCATACAGGATCTGCAGACTGAGTTTGATAATCTGCTCTAACCTATGTGCAAAGGCCATTGAATAATTTCATGTCCAAATTTTTCCCCCTCAACTGGAGGATCCTGAACAGAGACTCGAGTTACATCACTATATTTTATTCTAGATAATTTTGTAGAATTATTAGCAAGTAATAGCAGAGTTGTGTTTTTTAATGCAGAGGATGTGTGCGTTTTATTTAATAGCAAAAGCTCAAATTGGTCCTAAAAAAATTCTTGGGTATACTTTTGCTACTTGAAATAAGTAAATTAACTATGTGTTCCCTCAAATTTACAAATACGAGATATGTTAGTCTATCAATTCCGACATTCGTTTTTTTTGCCAATGCATCCTGCTAATCTTCCTACTTGGCCCATGGCCATCAGTTGTCCTGCATTGCCAATGATAAATTTTCATTGTCGAAAATGAATAAAAAGTAAAAAAAAAAGTTCAATCTATCACATATGTAGGTTTTAAAAGTGTGTATGTTTGTTCATTCTTCTTCAATTCTCATTGTGGAAATTTGTCATAGATACATATGGACGATTAAACTAGAAGGAGGGATTAACATATCCCATGTTTGTGAAGTTTTATAGGAATTAATTTGGGTGTTTACTCTTTCTTTAAGGTGGTGTTTGGTATCTATAATGTTTTATGCACAGATAAACTACATTCCTGGGAATCACGTTGCCAAGAATCTTTCTTTCCCACATTCACGTACACATGAGAATATACATTTCCTAAGTTTACAATTATTATCCACTAATTTTATTTTCGAGAACTTTTTATACCTGAAAATAACTTTTTAAAATTTATACCAAACATCAAAAACTATTATTCTCGTACCAACATTTCCGGTAATATTTTTGTAAATCTTATATCAAATGCTACATAACAGTAGTCAATATTTTATGTTATTTGTAAGAAACTTGGACAGCAAACAAAGGGTCGGGTGGAAAAGTCAAACGATATTTCTGCAACCTCCTTGTTTTTTTCTGTTTGCTGTTCCAAGTGATTTGTTGTTTTTTCATTAGTGTGGAAGGTATAGTAATACCTTCGTTGTCTCCTGTAATAATTTTAATTCAAAAATTCAAAAATGTGTAACTGCTGTTTTCATGTTCTGTTTTAACAATTAGAAGATAATAGCGTCATGTAAATTTAAATCTTTAATATTTCTTTAAAAATATCATAATTATTAAACTAAATAATTTATATCTAGAGTTATTCAATTATTTCCTTATATGGGCATGCTTAGGTGTGAAATTTGTTTTCTCATCTGACAACTTAACAATGGAATCTGAATTCCCTCATGATTTTGAAGAGCTTCATTGGCACCAAGTTTAGTGTAACACTACTTTTTTTTTATTTGTAATTTACTCAAGTTATATTACCGATAATTATATATATTTTATTTTTATTTGTAATCAAGAAAATGATTTGGAGGAAAAGACAATCATGGTTAAAACCTATTATGTTGCAGGAAGTAGTAGTCCATATTTTTGTTTAAAACTCAAATGAAACTCATTTGCGTTTTAGCTGACAGTGTAGTTTTACATTGGTTTGAAAATCCAAGCTTGACCCAAAAAATAAAAATATTGGGTTTGTGAATGCCTTCAGTATTTGTAATTGTTTAGAATGTTTTTCAAATTTTTGGTATCAAATAAAATATTAGTATTTTATTCAGTACCGGCTTTATGGAAAAGCGTGGAAGAAATGAGAAGAGAGAAAAAATGAGCAATATAGAAGATTTGATATATTGTTTGATATAAGAAAAAGAGAGAAGAAATGAAAGAAATGCGATTTCTCTCTCTCCCTTTGTTTGGTTGGATAGAACGAGAGAAGAGAGAAAAGAGAAAAGAGAAAAGAGAAAAGTAATTATTTTTAAAAAGACAAAAAAACCCTTAACTAAAAAATCAATATACAAATATTTTAATTTCATCAGTTAAGTTAATTTAAATTATTTTAACTAATAATTTTTTTTTAATTCAATTTATTTAAATTTATTAAATAAAGAAAGGTACAAAAGTCATTTTAGATGAAACACTCATTCCCTCTTCCATTTTCTTCTCACCTAGAGAAAAAAAAATTTGAGGTGGATCCCACCAATTTAATTTTCTCTTCCCTATTTCTCTCATCCATCAAATAAGAGAAAGATACATCTTCTCCACTTTTTCTCTATTTTTATTTTCTCTATTCTCATTTTATGCTCTTAGAAATAAAGTATAAAAGTTAAAATCTTGAACTGGTGCTTACAACTTAATTGGCAATTTTATTATTATTATTTATTTAATTTCCCTTTGGAAGACTGACTGGCTGAGCTGTATTTGTACATTTTTGGTCCTCTCTTATATATGTGACTGCAAGTAGAGAACATGGCAAGCATGTATGGAAACGAATCTGCAATGTCGATCCATTAAAATAAATACTCTTATAAAATAATTTTCTTGTTTCTTTCTCGAAGTCTTCTAAGCCATACTGTCCTTATTATAAGCAAAAAAACTCAAATCTTTTGATCTAATATATAAACAAATTTTCCTTTATAATGACTCATTTAATGATATTATTCTTAAAATACCATTCATTTAATACAAATTTTATTTTTCAATGACTTCTTCTATTTTCAACAACACAAGCAACTTTTCATTATCATTAAGAATAATTTAGATAATTTTAATCAAATTAAATAAAAATAACTAATCACCTTAATATATATGTTACATTAATTTTTTTCCTTATAATATCAACTAGAAGGAGTATATAATGATCAGAGTCCCTCCTTCTCTGGGCCGATTCTTCCATCCTCCAACTAGCAAGTTGAGGATGCATCCTCCATTAAATATGACTGGGTCCATCCGGTCAACCGGTTATTTAATTTTTTTTTTAAAAATTATTAAACAATTACTTCACATTCTTCTAAGCTTTGTTCAGTAACCCCAACCAATTACTCTGTTAAAGTGATGGATCAGAAAGTGGCTTCTTGCATTTCAATCACACCTATTATTGAATTTTTATTCTTAAAGATGTCAACTTTAACATGCATATTAAGTTAGATCTGGTTTTTGACATTACTTTTCAGTGATGGTTTCTGAGTGGGAATGAAAACGTTAATGAAGAAAAACCAGCAGCAAGTGAATCCAGAGAGGGCCAGACATACACAAATTTTCAAAAAAAAATCCTCCATTAAAATTGTGCAGAACATTACAATTTAAAATTACATCCTAAAAAATTCAAGAAATCAAGATAAAATTTTTATAAAAACATTTCAAAAAGTGGTTCCTCTTCCTCTTCTTTGTCCTTTTCCTCTTCCTCCTGCTTTTTCTCGTTTCTGAATATCTCTGCTATGGAGCACTTCTTCGGTGGTTTTAACTTGGACTGGAAACTCATTATCCTCATGTTATGGAGCTCCTCCCTCATGATTTGAGTGCGGCAACCGTCGGTGTGCGCGTTCATCGCCGTAAGCATGGCGGCGTTTAATTCGTGACAAACCGAACACACCATCTCGAATTTGTTGTCGCCATTGGTGGCAGGAGCAAGAGGAGAAGGAAGAGGAGAGTTATCGGATTCCATGGATTCTGATTGCTATTCTTGTTTTACAGATTCCACCTCTTCTCGGCCTTTGCTGGAGTGAGAGGTCTTGCGGCGATGGCGGCGTATCGCTTCAGACCTGGAGTAAGAGATGCAGGCGAGTTCTCGTTCGAGGGAGGCACGGAGATCGGCGATGGCGGCGAAGTGAAGAGAAGGTTTGGAGGTAAAGGTGCAAAAGAAGAGGAAACAGTGGGTCAAAAAACCAAGAGAGCTGGGAGGGATAAGAGTGTTTGTTAATCGGCTTTTCCTTTTACCTGTAGTTGATCCTGGCTACTCATTTTATTTAATAATAAATCAATGGTGGTTGTTGTTGGAGGATCCATCCTCAAAAAATGAGAGGGAGGATTGAAGACAGTGCCGTTTCTCTGCTCTAATCATTAGCTTGGGTCGCCACAAGTGGGCGAGAACAACTTTAAGGTCCAACGCCCCAATAAAAAGAAAGAAAGAATATTATTAAAAAAAAAGATAACATTTTGGATTAATGATGTCAGACAGAAGGATTCATAAGCTCTTGCCGTGATGGAACCCATGCAACATACAAAAAGGCCAATATGTCACAAAGCTATGGTGCATCACCCACTTAGTGTATCATTTATATGTCAACAACTCAATTAATTATTTTTTCACTGGAAATCTTTCATTTTTCAACTAATCAAATCTTCAAAGTAACATTTGTATTTGTAAAAAGGACCAACATATTTTCATTTTTATTTTATCCTTCACTCCTTTCTTCCTCCTCCCACTTTTGCCGTCATCCTCCTCAGACTATATTACACCACATTGAAGCAAATATATATACCATTAGGAATTTATTATTTATAGATTAGGCAAAAACATAATAACAAACATGGACCACTTTCCGATGATGTATAAACTTTGTAAAAAATAAAACATCATTTATGTCGGATGTTCTCTTTAATATCTGCTAAGAATTATAGATGCACTCTAAAGGAAATCTCTGGTCAAAGTTTCAACAAAATTGAAAATTTCCCTCCACTGGTTTCACATTTTGGGACAATTGTGTGAAATTATGGAGGAAGTGTGATAAAAAGTACGTATTAGTATTACTAGTATAGTTATCCGTACGACGTGTGTTCATTAGATGATTATTTTTGTATTAGTTTATTATAAATAATTTTAACATGAACAACATTAAATGTATTATTCAACATGAATAACATTAAATGTATTGTTTTTTTAAATATAAAATAATATCATTGTTTGCAACAGTTGGATTCATATATTTTAGTTAATAAATAACAGGCTGCATGATAAATTTGTATGATAGAAATTTTAGTAGGTTTTATAAAAACTTGACTTTTCATTACGGATATGAGTTCATGATATGTAATATGTTAATCTTTTATGTTTATAAAAAGAATACACAATTCCATGATATTATATGTTATTGTATTAAACATTTCTATAACAACAACAATAGAAGATACTTTGACAAAAAAAAAAAAAACAATCATACTTTGATATTCAACACTATTTTAAATATGTATGATCCTGTTATTTAGGGTAAGTTATAATCTTGGATTGTTGTGTTCAATTTAAGTATCAGATTATTTCTTCTTTTATTAATTTTTCGTTTTCCGTAAGTTTTTATTTCTCTTAGATTAAAAGTAACAATTTGAATTAAAAATTTGGTATAAAGAATAAAAAATCATAAAGCTATTGTAGAAGCAATAAATATTACGAATCAAAGGTAAAGAAAATGAAAATAAAAAAACAAAGAGGAATGACAAAATGATTTTATTTTTTCATAAGAAAGTGACATGTGTCACCCGTTTATTCGTCCACAATAAAATAATGCTACAATTTAAATTTAAGAAAAGGCCCTAGTATGAATAACACTATAATTAAAATAATTAATTAAATAATTATTTTTTAAGAAAATTTCAGATGACTAAAATATATATAGACCCTATCGGTGACACATGTTGTAACACCAGGATTTCTTTGTCTTTCTATAACAGTAAATACATGTTTATATGTGTTTATTTTTGTTAAAATCCAGAAAATGATTTTAGATAAACTAAAATCATTGTCTTGCTATACCTCACCGTAAAAGGTCATGGTAAAATTTTCGGTTGAAAATTCAGACGAAAACCGATTTGCGTTTTCACTGACAGTAAAAGTTTACTGAGCAGAAAACCTAATTTTGACCCGTGAACGAAATGGTTAGTATTTTTGTAGTGTTTCCAATGGTCTTGGCCATTTTTGAAAATTTTCGTTCGAAAATAAAATAAAATATTTTATTCGGACGAAATCATTGAAAACTACGATCAGAAACCTTAACCGGGTACGCAGCTAAAATGGGTTGAAGTGACTTGTTGGAAAAGTAGGACATGTTGATGGAAGTCTCTAGTCACATCCTAGAAAAGTGTCATGATTATATTTTTCAAATTATAATATACTTTAATCCAAAAATCACTTTTCTCTCACTTTTTCCAACCAAACACCTCCATAACCAAAACTGTTAAGTCTCTAAAATGTCTGATGTGCATTTCCCTAAGTTTTGATGAGAACTAAACATTGGTTAATGATTTAATTAACCTTCATATTGGTTGCTAACCTGTCTATCGAGTGTGCAGATTAAATAAGAGAATCATTCTTCCAACAGTGTAGTGATAAAAACTCACGTCCAACACACAAGTGTTTAAAACAAACGTCCAGCACTATAGTGATTGAAGCCCGCGTCCAAAATACAAGAGATAGAAACTTGCGTCCACTAAAATAATGAAAGCCAGCGTCTACTAAAAGTATCAGAAGACCGCGTCTACTAAAAGTATCAGAAGGTCGCGTCTACTAAAAGTATCAGAAGGCCGCGTCTACTGAAGGTATCAGAAGCACGTCTACTAAAGGTATCAGAAGCGCATCCAATGACGTGGCTGATCAGCCTCTGGCTCGACAAGTTTTTAACTAGTAAGACCATAGGTTTTATTCGAGTTTAATCTCGTTTTCGCCCAAATTTGGATGTAATTGTCCTCAAGCAACATTTTGAGTTTGTAAAGTATTTTTAGGTTAATTTAGTTGATTTGGAGTCGAATAAAGCACTTACTGCCATTTCTTGTTTTCAGGTTAATAAAGAGAAGCAATTCTGGAGTTATTCGCCCCGCGAGAGACTACTCGCCTCGTGAGCCTGAAGCCTCATTGTGCCAGAAATGTCATCCTCTCTGTCTCGCCCCGCGAATCACTGTCTCGCCTCGCGAGAAAGCCAAACACTGAAGAGCTGTTCATAATATTCGCTTCGCGAATCATGTCTCGCCTCGCGAGCGAGCGTAACCCAGAATCTGTATTTATATCTGTTTTAGGGAAGAACTGAATCTCTCTCTCTTTTATCATCTTCCTATCTCTTTCATAGCGCGGCTGCGAATTAGGTTTAGTATTTTTGTGTTTCTTTTGTAATGGAGAACTAGTCTCCTTGATTGATCTACTGTAATCGGGTTCCGCCGACACTTGAGATTCTGTAATTCCTAAACTCATTGCTATTCTCTTTCAATATTTGTTCTATATGTTCTGTTTGCTTAATTCAGGATTATATAGAATATATATTGATTTGTTTCGATGATTGTGTGTTCCTAAACTTAATCGCGTTTGCTTAATTCGCGTGTGTTCATTCGTGTTTGCTTAATTCACGAGCGCTTCATCCGTTTGCTTAATTCAAAATTAGGAACATATGTCTCGTAGTATCGATTTCGCTTGTTAATTGCTGCTACAATCGAAAAGGTTTAGAATCCTCTTAGGGCCTTGAATTATATGAATCGATGATAGTGGGAAACCGAAAGCAGTAGGTTGATCGTTTAGCTTATTTGATAACTATTTAGTTTGCATAGTTTTCTGCTTTGTTTTCTTTATTTAATTTCAAATCCAAAACCCCCCCAAAATCTGACTTTTTCTGTTAACAACAACCCAAGAGTCCTTGTGAGACGATACTCAAGTTGTCGCCCCCTATCTACATATTTTTACAAACCGCTCGCTTTTTGACGCGTGTGCGACAGCGTGTCAAAAATTGGCGCCGTTGCCGGGGACTCTTGCTGTTATTAACAAAAAATAAATAAAAAAAATTTGCATTGCTGAATTAGTTATGGCTGCTTTGTCTGGTTATGAATCTTAGTACTTCCCATGGATAATTATATGCAAAATTATATGCCCAACGTTGATTATGAGCCATCATGCATGTATTATCCTGACTTTTCTGGTTTAATACACTGGTTGCCAAGGTTTAGTGGTCTTGCGGGTGAGAATACGCAGATGCATCTGAAAGAATTCCAGGTTGTTTGCTCTACAATTTTGAGACCTGAAGGAATGACGGAAGACCACATCAAGATGAGAGCCTTCCCATTCTCACTTCAAGGTGCTGCGAAGGATTGGCTGTACTATCTTGCGCCAAATTCCGTTTCAACCTGGATTGATTTGAAGAAAGTCTTCCTAGAGAGATACTTTCCTGCCTTCAGAGCTGCATCAATCAGAAAAGAGATATTGGATATTAGACAAGTCAAAGAATCACCTCAACAACAACTGATGTTGCCGCTGACACCACCACAGAACCCTCCCCAAGTGACCACCTCTGCACCTTCTGGACCCTCACTAGAGGACCTGATCAAGAAAATGGCTGACAACAATCTCCAGTTTCAGCAGCAAGAAAATGCTAGTATTTATGCTTTGCACACACAGATTGGACAGTTTCAGCAGCGAACGGATGCTAGCATTCATGACTTACAGACACAGATTGGACAACTTGCCACTTTGATGAATGCCATGCAGCAAGCTCAAGGATCAGAACCTTCGACTAAGGAAATTGAGAGGAAGAGATGTATGGAGGACATCTACTTCGCCATGCTTGAGGATGATGAAGAACCTTTGGAATTAGATGATTCAATTAATTCATATGCATGTGTTGAATGTGATGGGATGGATGAACTGTTGGGAATTTGCGTATAAAACAAAATTACGCAGCGGAAAAAAAAATCCCATCGAAGGATCCTTGCGAATGGTCATGATTCATGGTTAGAAGATTTACCTCTTGAAGCGATGAGAATTGATTGAAATCGTCTATCATGAACACCGCACGAACGGTGTCTCTAAGGTATCCACACGAGCAGATCCCGTGAACGTCCAACGTCACGAACACGAAGCGTCTCTGCCTCACAGTGCTAGCTTCGAAAACCGAGACCTGCTGCTCACTGTCACTCTCTATGTGCGGCTAGGGTAAAAATCGTGTAGGCACAATAGCTTAAGTGGTCTATTTATAGTAGCACCTCCTTAAGTGAGTTAGTGAGAAGCGTTTGACCCAAGCCCCATGTACTATGCGCTAGGCCCAATAGAAGAGTCCAACTCTCCTTTTAATGCTTCTTTTGATCCGCTCTTATGTGTGTGACCCTATAGGTTCCCAAAACGTTAGTAGTAATATTAAATCCCATTTAATATTACAAACAGTGAGCGGTATCTAGCAATACATCACTGCCACCTAACTAGTGAGAAAGTCAGTGATTTGACGAAACCTTTCTGTGACAAATATTCATGTGCATTATTATCTCTTTGTCCATATATCTATATTGAACACAAGACATAGAATGTGTCACCCTTGTATGGTTCAATATCATGTTCCCTGATACCCGAGTAGACTTAACAACAAATGAGGTCAATATCTCATATTGACTCATTTCAGCACGGCCATGCATTTTACAGTCTCACTCTATCAGGGGGCCCACAGATATTACTCCTGTTATGTAGGAGGGACAAATTCCATCTAGGTCACTCACATCCCTCTGCATGGCTCGTGGTATGCCTAATGACCGTCTTTATAATCATCCTATTACAGATGACGTTTAACGATATTAAAGCACACGACTCCTCATGTAGGGATCGTAGCGATTTCAGGTCGAAGGATTGCATACACCATTGTCACTATGAGAACTACTTATGACACTCACATAACGCTCCATGTAGTGTTCTCATGGTGGGCCAATCCAGTACATCATTAATCAAATGTGTACCTATGTGGCGACTCGATATCTCATATCCATGACCCGTGAGATATGGTCATCAGTCTGCACACATAATAGTCTCAATGTATTATTATTGTCCTCATTAATAAAATACTTGACTACGGATATTTAAGAATGGGATTTCATTGTTCAACAGTGTCTCACGATCAAGTCATGTACTTGATATTCTATTAAACTGAAATTTCTATTCTAAGGACTTTATTATGTTTAAACAAGTAACACAATAAACTGGAATGCCTCATATCGTATTTATATATATATATATATATATATATATATATATATATATATATATATATATATATATATAATGGCAAGATACAAATGTAAGTCTAAGAAATACACTGGCCTCTAGGGCTTACACCAACAATCTCCCACTAGCACTAGAGCCAATCAGGCATAAATCTAATGCCCATCGATCTAGTGTGACCTTCATGCTTCTGTTGAGCAAGAGGTTTCGTAAGTGGGTCAGCAACGTTACCAAGTGTTGGTACTCTGCATATTTTTACATCTCCTCTATCGATAATCTCTCGAATGAGATGGAAGCGCCTAAGTATATGTTTGGATCGCTGATGAGATCTAGGTTCCTTAGCTTGTGAAATGGCCCCATTGTTATCACGATAGAGATCAATGGGGTCCACAATACTAGGAACTGTACCAAGCTCAGCAATGAACTTCCTGATCCAAACAACCTCCTTTGCTGCATTGGAGGCGGCAATATACTCAGCCTCTGTAGTAGAATCGGCGATTGTCTCTTGCTTTGAACTCTTCCAGCTCACCGCCCCGCCATTCAGGCAGAACACATAACCAGATTGCGATCTGGAATCATCCTTATCGGTTTGGAAGCTAGCATCGGTGTAACCTTTTACAGCAAGCTCTTCCTCGCCTCCATATACCAAGAACGAATCCTTAGTTCTTCTCAAGTACTTAAGGATGTTCTTGACAGTTGAGACGATGACTTTCACGGGATCGATCGGTACCGCTTTCGTTATGCTTAAAGCATACGATACATCTGGTCGAGTACATAACATGGCATACATGATAGATCCAATTGCGGATGCATATGGAATCTTACTCATGTGATCCCTTTCTTCTTGAGTGGAAGGGGATTGTGCCTTTGATAGGCATATACCATGTGACATAGGCAACAGTGCTTTCTTGGATTCATGCATGTTAAAGCGTCTCAACACTTTGTCTATGTATGTACTCTGACTTAGGCCAAGCAATTTCAGCGATCTATCCCTATAGATCCTGATTCCCAATACATAGGTAGCTTCACCCAAATCTTTCATAGAGAAGTAATTCCCTAACCATGTCTTTACATTTTGTAGTGTAGGGATGTCATTTCCAATGAGTAATATGTCATCAACATATAACACCAGAAAAACAACAATGCTCCCACTAACCTTCTTGTAGACACAAGGTTCATCTTCATTTTTGATGAATCCGTACTGTCTTACAGCATCATCAAAACGAAGGTTCCAACTTCTGGAGGCTTGCTTCAATCCATAGATTGATCGCTGCAATTTACATACCTTTCCGGCATCCTCTGAAATGCCAAAGCCTTCAGGTTGCGTCATGTACACATCCTCAAGAAGCTTTCCATTAAGGAAAGCAATTTTGACATCCATCTGCCATATCTCATAATCATGGTATGCAGCGATAACAAGTAAGATCCGGATGGATTTAAGCATTGCAACAGGCGAAAAGGTCTCATCATAGTCGACACCATGAATTTGCTTGAAACCCTTAGCGACCAATCGCACCTTAAAGGTGTGTACCTTACCATCCATGTCAGTTTTCTTTTTGAAAACCCACTTGCACCCTATGGGTTTCACCCCTTTAGGTGGCTCTACCAAGGTCCATACCTGGTTGGTGTACATGGAATCCATCTCAGATTTAATGGCCTCAAGCCACTTCTCAGATTCTGGGCTAGTGATGGCCTCCTGGTAGGTCACAGGCTCATCTTGATCCATGAGCAATACATCACCTTGTGGAGTCATGAGAAATCCATATCTCTCAGGCTGGTGACGTATCCTGTTAGACCTACGCTGGTCTTGTGCTACTGGAGCAGGTTGTTCCTCCACAACATTTTCTGAAGGTTGCTCCTGTTCCACAAATGGTAGGTCACTACTCTGTGATTCTTGAATTTCTTCAAGTTTTATCTTCCTCTCACTGGTTCCTATGGAGATAAACTCATTTTCTAGGAATACACCAGTCCATGCGACAAACACTTTGCCTTCGGAAGGATTATAGAAATAGTACCCCTTGGTTTCTTTGGGATACCCCACAAAGAAGCATTTATCAGATTTGGGATCAAGCTTATTAGAAACTTGACGTTTTACATATGCTTCACAACCCCAAATCTTCATAAAAGACATGCTGGGTCGTCTACCAGTCCATATCTCATATGGTGTCTTTTCTACCGCTTTGGATGGAACACGGTTAAGTGTAAAAGCTGCTGTTAATAGAGCATGTCCCCAGAAGGAGTTTGGAAGGTTTGCATGACTCATCATAGACCGAACCATGTCCAACAAGGTTCGATTTCTCCTCTCAGAAACACCATTCCATTGTGGTGTTCCAGGTGGAGTGAGTTGAGATAAAATTCCACACTCTCTCAGATGATCATCAAACTCTAGGCTCAAATATTCACCACCTCGATCTGATCGAAGAGTTTTAATATTTTTATCAAGTTGGTTTTGTACCTCATTTTTGAATTCCTTGAACTTTTCAAAGGATTCCGATTTATGTTTCATAAGATAGACAAATCCATATCTACTGAAATCATCAGTGAATGTGATGAAGTACTGAAAACCACCTCTATCTAATGTGTTTAGGGGTCTGCATACATCGCTATGTATAAGACCCAAAAGATCGTTAGCTCTTTCACCTTTTCCGGTGAATGGATCTTTAGTCAACTTTCCCAATAAACAAGACTCACATATCTCATACGATTCATAATCAAATGAGTCCAAGAGTCCATCTTTATGGAGCTTCGAAATGCGCTTCTCATTTATATGGCCTAAACGACAATGCCAAAGATAAGACATGTTCAACTCATTTGGTTTGAACCTCTTAGTATTTATGTTATAGATGGGCATTTCAAGATCAAGGACATAAAGCCCATTACTCATGTGTGCACTAGCATAGAAAATATCATCCAAATTAATAGAAAAACTTTTGTTTTTTATTATAAAAGGAAAACTAATCTTGTCCAAACAAGAAACGAAAATGATATTCCTGCTAATTGCAGGCACAAAATAACAGTTCTCTAACTGAATAGTAAGCTCAGTGGGCAAAGTCAATTCATAAGTCCCTACAGCTAAAGCAGCAACCTTTGCTCCATTTCCAACTCGTAGGTCGACTTCGCCCTTTGCCAATGGTCTACTCCTGTTTAGATCCTGCACATTTGTACAAATGTGAGAACCACATCCAGTATCTAATACCCATGATGCAGAAGTAGATAAATTGACTTCTATAACAAACACACCTGAAGTGGAAGTCTCACTTCCCTTCTTCTTCTTGATTTCTTCCAGGTATTTTGGGCAGTTCCTCTTCCAATGTCCGGTCCGACCACAATGGAAGCAATTGCCTTCCTTAGCCACACCACCCACAGGCTTCAAGCCAGAAGCACTGGGCTTGATCTTGTTGATGGCCTTGCCCTTGCCCTTGCCCTTGCCCTTTTGTTTGTGCGTGGGCTTCTTGGGCTGCTTCTTGCTATTTCCAGCCTGGACCATCAAAATGGCCTTCCCCTTTCCTTTGTTAATATTTTGTTCAGCAGTTCTCAACATGCTCAACAATTCTGGCAAAGGTTTGTCAAGATCATTCATATTATAGTTCATGACAAACTGACTATAGCTCTCAGGCAACGATTGCAGAACTAAGTCGGTGACCAACTCTTGGCCTAAAGGAAATCCCAGTCTCTCGAGATTCTCAATGTACCCGATCATCTGGAGTACATGAGGACTCACAGGGCTTCCTTCTGCCAATTTACACTGGAAAAGGGCTCTGGAAACTTCGAACCGCTCATGCCTTGCTTGCTCTTGGTAGAGCAGCTTGAGGTGCACGATCATATCGTACGTCTCCATGGTCTCATGTTGCTTTTGCAGCTCAGAGGTCATGGTAGCAAGCATAAGACAGCCGACGTCTAAGGCGTCATCCTGATGCTTCTTATAAGCATCCCTGTCAGCCCTAGGAGCACTTTGAAGCCGGTGGCTCCTCAGGAATAGGCTCCTCAAGAACATACAGCTTTTTCTCATGTTTGAGGACAATCCTCAAGTTTCTGTACCAGTCCAGAAAATTTGTTTCGGATAGTTTGTCCTTCTCAAGGACGGATCGCAATGACAGGTTACTTGATGTGTTTGATGCCATGATAATCTACAGAGATAAATATGCAAAATATAAGTATCATGCCATGAAGTTATTTAATAAGGTCTTTAATTAAATACGCCTCCCACTATTTTACTCAAAACAATGACCCTCATCATTGATTTGGAAAATCCCGTTGGAAGATTTTCTGTGGGCCAAGATCCATGTTTCACCTAGCTTTAAGTCAACTTTGGCTGATCACTCAAAATTCGGTTATATAGGTAGGAAACACTTTCCGATTGCATCTCATGCAACTCTTGGACAGTTGGGTGAATAACTCTTATTCTAATCCATCACATGGACTAAAGCCCAACTTTTAAGCCTCTAAGCCTTTCAATCCTATTAAAGTTGGCTTAGTTAAGTCAGACCCAATGGATAGCAGTTGAACATTACATTTGTCCCATCGCGTCTTACTATTATAGATAAAGGTACCCCGCTTTGGCGGACCCACACTTAATCGATCATAGTCTTAACGAGTGCCATGCATTGGAAGGCCTTTAAATGTGACTTAATATTTCCTTTTGAGGGATTTGATTAAAATTTGATCTCATCATTTGTTAAACTCTTTAACTTACTATTTACATACATGCATCTCATACATATATTAGTTAAACCCCTTTTAACATACTATATACGTACATGCATCTCATACATATATAAGGCAAATAAATGTGATATGGTTATGGCCCCTAACGCATTGATTCTCCCAAGCCAATGAGAGAATCTAAACTGAAACCTAGGAGCGTCCAGGCTTCTCCAAGCATGATCTCCCACAGGATAACATCTTCTTGTCTCCATCATTACATTACATAAACAGAAACCTCATTTTACATATGAGGGGAGTGAGATGAGAAAAGAATATACATATGGAATATAAGAGAAAGGAACGGCACGCAGGCCGTATTTCAAAATATAAACCAAAAGATTAAAGGACTAAGGCCATAACCATTCACCATACATTACCAAATAAATAGTAACAACCAATAATAATACACAATTATTATTATTATTATTATTAATTAGAGATTTCAAAATCTGAATTTTGAAAACATAACATATATATATAATAAATCACATTTATTGTAATTGATGTTACCATAAATCACATTTATTGTAATTGATGTTACTATAAATCACATTTATTGTAATTGATGTTACTATAAATCACATTTATTGTAATTGATGTTGTTATTAAATGGTGACATAAAAGATTTCTGATGAGCCTCTGGTTGACTGGTTTTATAACTAATAAAAATCTTGGCTTTGTGCTAATTTTATATCATTTTCACCCAAATTAGACTTGATTGTCCTTAAGCAGTATTTTGAGTCTATAAAGTATTTTTAGGTTAATTTAGCTAATTTAGAGTCGAATAAAGTACTTACTGTGATTTCTTGTTTTCAGGTAATAAAAAGGAATAAATCTGGAGCTTTCGCCCCGCGAGAAAGGCATTCGCCTCGCGAACCAGAAGGTGACTGTGCCAGAGAAATTGCAACCATTCTGTCTCGCCTCGCGAGAGTGAAGCCCAGAAGTCATGACCTTTCCATTCCTCGCCACGCGAGCCGTGCTTCGCCTCGCGAGAATACCAAACGCTGCAAGATTCGCCTCGCGAATGTGTGCTCGCCTCGCGAGTCCGCGGAGTCCAGAAGTAGTATATAAGCCTGTTTTAGACAGAACTGAATGGTTGGCTGGTCAGAGTTAGCCAGTTTTGGCTAGTTGTTAGCTTTTAGTAGTCAGTAGTTTCAGTAGTCTATTTTCTTTTCTTTTAAGTCTGTAATGGAGAGCTAGTCTCCTTGATTAATCTACTGGGATTGGTTTCCATTTACATTTGAGGTTCTGTAATTCCTGTTTTCATTTACTTTTCTCTTTTCAATACGATGCTATATGTTTCTGTTTGCTTAATTCAGGAATGTATATTGTTGTGTTGATTTGTTTCGGTGATGTTATGTTCCTATATATAATCGCGTTTGCTTAATTCGCGTGTGTTCAATCATGTTCGCTTAGTTCATGAGTGCTTCACCCTGTTTGCTTAATTCGGGAATAGGGACATATATCTGTAGTAGTGGTTTCGCTTGTAAATTGTTGCTACAACCGGGAGGGGATTAGAATCTGCTTAGGGCTTGGATTTATATGAATCAATGATAGTGGGAAACCGAGAACAGTAGGTTAATCGTTCTTTAGTTTATTTGTTAATCTCTTTTAACTGCCTTGTTTTATTGCTCTGTTTCTGTTTTTGTTTTCTTTATTTTATTTCAATCTAAAACCCCCCAAAACTAATTTTTGATTTTCTGTTAATAATAACAACGCCTAAGAGTCCTTGAGAGACGACACTCGAGTTGTCGCTTCCCTATCTACATTATTTTGTAAACGCTCGTTCTTTTTGGCGCGTGGCGACAGCACGTTCAAAAAATTGGCACCGTTGCCGGGGACTCTTGTTTGTTGTTATTAGCAGAAAATAAAAAAAAAAATAAAATAAAAAAATCCCTGTGCTGAATTAGTTTTGTCTGCTTGTCTGGTTGTGAATTTTATTTTGCCCCATGGATAATTATATGCGAAATTATGTGCCTAATGTTTATTATGAGCAACCATGCATGTATTATCCTGATTTTAGTGAACCACCACCATACACAAATTATCCTAACTTTTCTAGAAGTTATGAGTTTAATAGTGATTATGGCGTGCTTGGAATGAATAATCATTTTAGCCAACAAAGTGGAGGACAGAGCACCATGGATGAGATTGCATCTATGATACAACAATTTGCCGAGAACAATCAACGGATGGTAATAAGCCAGCAATATCAGCTTGATCCTACACTAGCCCAACTCAGTCTGGCAGAGATGATACAACAAATGGAAGAGAACAATCAACGGTTGGCACAACAAACTCTTGAATTTCAACAGAGGATGGAGGCTGAATACCAGAGGGGAGAAGCTGAATCTCGGAAGTTGTCCATTCTAATTGACCAAATAGTCGCCAACTCGGCTGCACTGCAAACTCCACAGTCCCTTGAAGAACATACAGAGTCACAAGTTATTCTTGAAAATATTTCTGATGATAATGTTGATAATGTTTCTGTTGATGAATTGTGTGTTGAATCCCCTGATTCTAATACATGTGCTGATTGTTATTGTGATGGCACTGCTTTGTGTATAGTCTGTTATGCAGCTTTATTCTGTTCAGGAAACATAGAAAAGGAGGATCAGGAGGACATCTGCTTCACCGTGCCTGAGGATAATAAAGAACCTTTGGAAGTAGATGATTCAAGTAAATCAATTGCATGTGTTGAGAGTAATGGGGTGGATGAATTAATTGCTGAATTTCCAGACATTCAGAATTTTACTGATTCATTTTATTGTGATATATGTACTGACTCTACTAACTCTAACTTTTGTGTGGTGTGTGCTGAAATTTCTGCATGTATAGCAGGTGATAACTTTGTTAGTGCAGTGAATGAAGAAAATGCAGAAGTTGAAGCAGCACCAGTAACCCCAGCTAACTGTTTGCCACCTCCCCTTGAGGAGCCACCAGTGAAGGAGTTCAAGCCTCTGGATCTTGCACCATGGCCAGTCCAAGAGGTTGAGCCCCACTTTTATTGGGAGGATTTTATTGAGAAGGATGAAAAAGAGGTCAACTGTGACCCAAGAGGAAGTGAGAAGTCCGCCGCACTGGAAGGAGTCATCATAATTGTCAAGTGCTCACTCCCATATCAAGGCTGCGAGTTAGGGAAGCATGGAATGAACTTCCACCCTTTGGCTACCATGTGGGACTTATGTTACAAGCAATGGGATCCTGGTGGAATCACCCCCAATGAGTTTTTCTGAACCTTGCCCTTTTAATTTTCTTTTCCTTGCTTTATTTCTGTCTTGTTTTCAATAAAGCTCCTGAATAATTTGAGAAGCTCAGGAGTTGTGTTAAGTCTGGTGTTGGCAAGTTTATTGGATTTTATTGATTTTGCTTAGATTGATTGCATGTTATGTGTTGACTGTTTTCCCCCTAGGATTTGAAATTTTTTTGAAAAATGATCCCCATGTGATTGAAAACTGAACTTTGAGATTTTGTTATGATGGCATGACTTACGATAAGTTTGGGGTGATAGGGAGCACACACTAGGGATAGAATCTCTGTCAAGCAATTTGCAAAAATGTCCAGGTGAGGTTTTGAGCCTCCAACATGTTTTTGACTGTGTGAAAATCACTTTTTAAGTTGCACTTTCCTGAATTTGCTTGAATCTCTTTTTGATTTGCATGATTATGTGTTTGCTTCAGATGATTTAGGCATTTTCTTTGTAAATAGCTACTTAGCCTAAAATAACCATCCCTAATGCATGTTCCCTAGTTAGCCCATTGAGCCTAATTAGCCTGTTAATTCTTGTTAACCTTATGTTATAAGCTAAAATCTGGAAAACCATGTTAGCCCGGTCTTAGGATTAGGAGAGCATGGAATCTTAGTAAGAAATTTGGTTGCAAGAAATTAAGTTTGGGGTGGCTACCAGGTGCAATGTGTTGTTTGGGATTAAAAAAAAATAAAAAAAAAAGAAAAAGAAAAAGAAAGTGTAAAAATTTTAAATGTAAAAAAAAAAAAATGAAAAAAAAAAAAGTATTAGAATAAATGGCTGTAGTCACCCAAGGCAAAAAGATGAATGAGAAAAGGAACTTGAGTGGAATTCTAATGTTTTGAAAAGTTCATGCTCTCTTAGTTCCTAGGATCCTCAGCCTAGTTCCTTGTGTAAATCCTACCCTTAGCCAGGCCCCATTACAACCCATAAAAGACCTTTTGATGTTGCTTGCATGTTTTCTGTGGGAATCATTTTGAGATGAAAATCAAATTTATGGGAAGTGCTCTTAAAAGTGAAATTGAGTGCAATGTTAATAGCCTGACACAAACTGAGCGATTGAGTGAACACAAATTTCCCTTGTGAGGAAGGCAGTTGTTTGAATTTGGTGATCTCCCTCTTGTGTGTAACTTGGATCCCCTGCTTAGATTAATGATTGTTTGAATGATGGAATTCTCAATTGTTTAGAATAAATGATTGTGGGGATTGCTTTGTTTGTAAGGGGGGAACATTGAATTGTTTTGATAAATTGCTTGAAATTGGTGCAAAGTTGATTGAATCCTTAAGCTTGCCATGTTTTGCCATGTCTTGAGTCTTTTTAAGTTTTTGAGTTTTAGTTTGCTTGGGGACAAGCAAAGTTTAAGTTTGGGGTATTTTGATGAGCCTCTGGTTGACTGGTTTTATAACTAATAAAAACCTTGGCTTTGTGCTAATTTTATATCATTTTCACCCAAATTAGACTTGATTGTCCTGAAGCAGTATTTTGAGTTTATAAAGTATTTTTAGGTTAATTTAGCTAATTTAGAGTCGAATAAAGTACTTACTGTGATTTCTTGTTTTCAGGTAATAAAAAGGAATAAATCTGGAGCTTTCGCCCCGCGAGAAAGGCATTCGCCTCGCGAACCAGAAGGTGACTGTGCCAGAGAAATTGCAACCATTATGTCTCGCCTCGCGAGAGTGAAGCCCAGAAGTCATGACCTTTCCATTCCTCGCCATGCGAGCCGTGCTTCGCCTCGCGAGAATACCAAACGCTGCAAGATTCGCCTCGCGAATGTGTGCTCGCCTCGCGAGTCCGCGGAGTCCAGAAGTAGTATATAAGCCTGTTTTAGACAGAACTGAATGGTGGGCTGGTCAGAGTTAGCCAGTTTTGGATAGTTTTTAGCTTTTAGTAGTCAGTAGTTTTAGTAGTCTATTTTCTTTTCTTTTAAGTCTGTAATGGAGAGCTAGTCTCCTTGATTAATCTACTGGGATTGGTTTCCATTTACATTTGAGGTTCTGTAATTCCTGTTTTCATTTACTTTTCTCTTTTCAATACGATGCTATATGTTTCTGTTTGCTTAATTCAGGAATGTATAGTGTTGTGTTGATTTGTTTCGGTGATGTTATGTTCCTATATATAATCGCGTTTGCTTAATTCGCGTGTGTTCAATCATGTTCGCTTAGTTCATGAGTGCTTCACCCCGTTTGCTTAATTCGGGAATAGGGACATATATCTGTAGTAGTGGTTTCGCTTGTAAATTGTTGCTACAAACGGGAGGGGATTAGAATCTACTTAGGGCTTGGATTTATATGAACCAATGATAGTGGGAAACCGAGAACAGTAGGTTAATCGTTCTTTAGTTTATTTGTTAATCTCTTTTAACTGCCTTGTTTTATTGCTCTGTTTCTGTTTTTGTTTTCTTTATTTTATTTCAATCTAAAACCCCCCAAAACTAACTTTTGATTTTATGTTAATAATAACAACGCCTAAGAGTCCTTGAGAGACGACACTCGAGTTGTCGCTTCCCTATCTACATTATTTTGTAAACGCTCGTTCTTTTTGGCGCGTGGCGACAGCGCGTTCAATTTCAAAAATTGAATTTCGAAATAACACACTACGCAGAGGTAGCACGAGGTTCCCGCTTCCTTAGCGGCTAGGGCTTCAACCTCTCAACCCTAAAACCACAAGGCCCGTGAACACTTCACGCTTGCAAGGAACGATGGCTAGGGTTTCAACCCTTGGAACCTCAGCCGCAAGAACATGAATTTTTCATGTCTGACACCCTTTAACGCCGCCAACAGAGAACTGAAACCGATCATGTTTAACATCAACACTTGACGCCATCGCAGAACATAATAAGGATTCCAGAACCATTGTACATATCGCATATATACACATAAATGTGCTATAGACGCATATATCATATACATACGAAAATTACAGAAACAAGGTTTCACAAAAACGGATGCAAACGATTTTTAGAAAACATTTTTCAGAAAAAATGATTCACATTATTAACATGTTATCATACATAACAGGTAAACCACGTAACAGAATCATGGTTTCGCAAGCGGCTCTGATACCACTGTTGGGAATTTGCGTATAAAACAAAATTACGCAGCGGAAAAAAAAAATTCCCATCGAAAGATCCTTGTGAATGGTCATGATTCATGGTTAGAAGATTTACCTCTTGAAGCGATGAGAATTAATTGAAATCGTCTATCACGAACACCGCACGAACGGTGTCTCTAAGGTATCCACACGAGCAGATCCCGTGAACGTCCAACGTCACGAACACGAAGCGTCTCTGCCTCACAGTGCTAGCTTCAAAAATCGAGACCTGCTGCTCATTGTCACTCTCTATGTGCGGCTAGGGTAAAAACCGTGTAGGCACAATAGCTTAAGTGGTATATTTATAGTATCACCTCCTTAAGTGAGTTAGTGAGCAACGTTTGACCCAATCCTCATGTACTATGCGCTAGGCCCAATAGAAGAGTCCAACTCTCCTTTTAATGCTTCTTTTGATCCGGTCTTATGTGTGTGACCCTATAGGTTCCCAAAACGTTAGTAGTAATATTAAATCCCATTTAATATTACAGTGAGCGGTATCTAGCAATACATCACTGCCACCTAAGTAGTGAGAAAGTCAGTGATTTGACGAAACCTTTCTGTGACAAATATTCATGTGCATTATTATCCTTTTGTCCATATATCTATATTGAACACAAGACATAGAATGTGTCACCCTTGTATGGTTCAATATCATGTTCCCTGATACCCGAGTAGACTTAACAACAAATGAGGTCAATATCTCATATTGACTCATTTCAGCACGGCCATGCATTTTACAGTCTCACTCTATCAGGGGGCCCACAAATATTACTCCTGTTATGTAGGAGGGACAAATTCCATCTAGGTCACTCACATCCCTCTGCATGGCTCGTGGTATGCCTAATGGCCGTCTTTATAATCATCCTATTACAGATGACGTTTAACGATATTAAAGCACACGACTCCTCATGTAGGGATCGTAGTGATTTCAGGTCGAAGGATTGCATACACCATTGTCACTATGAGAACTACTTATGACACTCACATAACGCTCCATGTAGTGTTCTCATGGTGGGTCAATCCAGTACATCATTAATCAAATGTGTACCTATGTGGCGACTCGATATCTCATATCCATGACCCGTGAGATATGGTCATCAGTCTGCACACATAATAGTCTCAATGTATTATTATTGTCCTCATTAATAAAATACTTGACTACGGATATTTAAGAATGGGATTTCATTGTTCAACAGTGTCTCACGATCAAGTCATGTACTTGATATTCTATTAAACTGAAATTTCTATTCTAAGGACATTATTATGTTTAAACAAGTAACACAATAAACTGGAATGCCTCATATCATATATATATATATATATATATATATATATATATATATATATATATAATGGAAAGATACAAATTTAAGTCTAATAAATACACTGGCTTCTAGGGCTTACACCAACATGAACTGTGTGTTGAATTTCCAGACATTCAAGCCTCTTCTGATTCAGTTTGTTGTACTATATGTACTGATTGTACTAACACTAACCCTTGTGTGGTGTGTGCTGAGATTTCTGCATGTATAGCAGGTGATGGATTTGTCAGCGCAGTGAATGAAGATCGTGCAGAAGTTGAAGCAGCACCAGAGACCCTCGACACCTGTTTGCCACCTCCCACTGTGGAACAACCGGTGATGGAGTTCAAACCTCTGCCTGAGAGACTGGATTTTGCATCCTTGGATATGAAGGCACTATGGCCAGTCCAAGAGGTTGAACCCCGCTTTTATTGGGAGGACTTTGTTGACTTTGTTGACTAGGAGGTCAACTCTGACCCGAGAGGGAGTGAGAAGTCCGCCGCACTCGGCGGAGTCACCATGACTGTCAAGTGCTCACTCCCATATCAAGGCTGCAAGTTATGGAAGCATGGAATGAGCTTCCGTCCTTTGGCTATCACTTGGGCCTTATGTTACAAGCAATGGGATCCCGGTGGAACCACCTCCATGAGTTTTCTCTAAACCCTTTTCTTTTTAATTATCCTTGCTTGTTTTTGTTTTGTTTTCTTTTAGCTCTTGAATAATTTGAGAAGATCAAGAGCTTGTGTGTTGAGTCTTGTGTCAGCAAGCTTGATTGGGTTTTGTTGAATTTGCATAGATGATTGCATGATATTTGTTGACCATTGATGATTTTCCCCCTAGGTTTTGAAATTGAAAATTTGATCCCCATGTGAAAAATTGAAAACTGGACTTTGAGATATTCTGTTATGATTGCATGATTTATGATAAGTTTGGGGTGATAGGATGCACACACTAGGGATATAATCTTGGTCAAACAATTGGCAAAAATGTCCAGGTGAGGATTTGAGCCTCCAACATGCTTTTAACTGTGTGAATCACTTTTGAGCTGCACTTTCCCGAATTTGCTTGAATCTCTTCATGGTTTGCATGTTTATGTGCTTGCATCAAATGATTTAGGCAATTTTCTTTGAATTAGCTACTCGGCTTAAATTGAACCAATCCCTAATGCATGTTCCCTAGTTAGCCCCGTTGAGCCTAATTAGCCTGTTGTTTCTTGATAACCTTATGTTATGAGCCTAAAATCTGGAAAAACCATGTTAACCCGATCTTAGGATTAGGAGAGCATGGAAGCATAGCAAAACAAAGGTTTGCAAGAAACTAAGTTTGGGGTGGCTACAAGGATATGATGTGTTGGTTGGGATTGAGAAAAAGAAAAATAAAGGTTGGAGCCAAAGGCAAAAAAAAGAAAAGAAAAAAAGAAGAAGATAAAAGTGCAAAAATGTCAAAAGGTATTAGAAGAGAAATACTGTAGTGACCCAAAAGCATAAATAAAAATGGAATAAAAAGAACTTGAGTGGAAATTCAATGTATCAAAATGATCATGCTCTCTTAGTTCCTAGGGACTTAAGCCTAGTATCTTTGAATATCCTACCCTTAGCCAGGCCCCATTACAACCTTTAAAGATCTTTTGACGTTGCATGCATGTTTTCGTGGGAACCTTGATTGAGATGAAAATCGAATTCATGGGAAGTACTCTTGAAATGTGAATTGAGTGAAAATTTGATAGCCTAGACAAAAATTGAGCGACTGAGTGAGATGTTAAATGCCCTTGTGAGGAAGGTGATTGTTTGAGTTTGGTGATCTCCCTTTTGTGTGCAACTTGGATCCCTTGCTTAGATTAATGATTGTTTGAATGATGAAATTCTCAAATGTTTAGAGTAAATAATTGTGGGGATTACATTGTTAAGGGGGGGAACATTGAAGAGAAATTGTTTTGTTGAAATTACATGAAATTTGTGCGAATTCGGTTGATTCCTTTAAGCTTGCCAAGTCTGAGTCTTTTTGAGTTTTAGTTTGATTGGGGACAAGCAAAGTTTAAGTTTGGGGTATTTTGATCAGCCTCTGGCTCGACTAGTTTTTAACTAGTAAGACCATAGGTTTTATTTGAGTTTAATCTCGTTTTCGCCCAAATTTGGATGTAATTGTCCTCAAGCAACATTTTGAGTCTATAAAGTATTTTTAGGTTAATTTAGTTGATTTGGAGTCGAATAAAGCACTTATTGCTATTTCTTGTTTTCAGGTTAATAAAGAGAAGCAATTCTAGAGTTATTCGCCCCGCGAGAGACTACTCGCCTCGCGAGCCTGAAGCCTCACTGTGCCAGAAATGTCATCCTCTCTGTCTCGCCCCGCGAATCACTGTCTCGCCTCGCGAGAAAGCCAAACACTGAAGAGCTGTTCATAATATTCGCCTCGCGAATCATGTCTCGCCTCGCGAGCGAGCGTAACCCAGAATCTGTATTTATATATGTTTTGGGGAAGAAATGAATCTCTCTCTCTTTTATCATCTTCCTATCTCTTTCATAGTGCGGCTGCGAATTAGGTTTAGTATTTTGGTGTTTCTTTTGTAATGGAGAACTAGTCTCCTTGATTGATCTACTGTAATCGGGTTCCGCCGACACTTGAGGTTCTGTAATTCCTAAACTCATTGCTATTCTCTTTCAATATTTGTTCTATATGTTCTGTTTGCTTAATTCAGGATTATATAGAATATATATTGATTTGTTTCGATGATTGTGTGTTCCTAAACTTAATCGCGTTTGCTTAATTCGCGTGTGTTCATTCGTGTTTGCTTAATTCACGAGCGCTTTCATCCGTTTGCTTAATTCGGAATTAGGAACATATGTCTCGTAGTATCGATTTCGCTTGTTAATTGCTGCTACAATCGAAAAGGGTTTAGAATCCGCTTAGGGCCTTGAATTATATGAATCGATGATAGTGGGAAACCGAAAGTAGTAGGTTGATCGTTTAGCTTATTTGATAATTATTTAGTTTGCATAGTTTTCTGCTTTGTTTTCTTTATTTAATTTCAAATCCAAAACCCCCCAAAATCTGACTTTTTCTGTTAACAACAACCCAAGAGTCCTTGTGAGACGATACTCGAGTTGTCGCCCCCTATCTACATATTTTTACAAACCGCTCGCTTTTTGATGCGTGTGCGACAGCGTGTCAGTGGCATATGGAGCTCGTCCATTAAGGAATCAATTGGCGCTCGTCCATTAAGGTCAGAATGTATCCGTCCAATGACGTGGTAATTGGAGCTCGTCCATTAAGATCAGAATGGCTCGTCCAATGACGTGGCAATTGGTGCTCGTCCATTAAGGTCAGAATGTATCCGTCCAATAACGTGGCAAATGGAGCTCGTCCACCAAAGTAACAGAGACTATCGTCCACTAAAGTAACTGAGACTCTCGTCCACCAGAGTAACTGAGACTCTCGTCCATAAAGTAACAGAGGCTCTCGTCCACTAAAGCAACAGAAGTGCTCGTCCACTAAAAGTGACAGAAGTGCTCGTCCACTAAAGTACAAGAGGCCCTCGTCCACACTAGTCTTTGGACTTGCCGAGTCCTTAATATGGAGCTCGTCTACTAGCCCGAATGAAAACTCAAATGGCTAGATAGACGCGGATATTTTCAAGATGGAAGCACTTATCTTATAAACGCAAATTCTAAAAGGATTATCAGAATCGTATTTCAAAAACCAGAAAGAGACTTGAAGCCTTCTCTCCTACCCAGTTTCACGATTATCAAGAAAAGTCAGAACGACTCTATTGCATTAATGGCTGCCCAGACTGCTCAGAACGACTCTATTGCATTAATGGCTACCCAGACTGCCCAGAACGACTCTATTGCATTTAATGAAGTTCTGCTTGAAGCCAACATCTGAGAGAATGTCTCTAACGGATCCTAAATGCTTGAAGACTATAAATACAGAAGTCATTGAAGATGAAGAAAGAGAGAATACACGCTGCATTAAAGAAGCCATTACTCTGCGCATTAATTCTTGCATTCTTTCATTCTGTATTCTTCAATCATTTGAAGTTATTACGCAGACTTTCCTAAGCTTCACATTTAAACCACTCTCTGAGTGTTAGTGAAAGATCTGCTTGTGAGAAGTTGTATTTATTACAAACCTAATCTCTCAAACAAACCTAAGTGAGCCTGAAGAGGCTAGGTGTGAAAATAATACTTGTCTTGAGCTTGAAGAGGCTAGGTGTGAAAATAATACTTGTCTTGACCCTGAAGAGGCTAGGTGTTCAAATAATACTTGAGTCTGTAACCTTATCAGTTATAGTGGATAAATCTTGGTGCTGCCAAGGACTGGACGTAGCTCTTTGCTTTGAAGAGTGAACCAGGATAAATCACTGTGTCAATCTCTCTTTAATAAACTCTTTAATTGATTTAGTTTTTCTTGCGTCTATCAGTGGTGTATTTTCAAAAGTCACCCATCCATCCTATATTCTTCCACTCGTCCAAATCTAGCTCTCTGTTTACGAAAAGATTGCAACTTTGCTTAAATTCTGATAAACACAATTCAACCCCCCTTCTCGTGATTATAGTCGTCTATTTGAGTTGGTATCATAGCTCAGCCTCTGGGTTGAGCATCTAACAATGTAGAGGTAAAAGGTCATGAAGAATAGACATGACGGCTAGAGCTAGTTCAAGAGGAAGTCATCAGACTGAAGGAGTTTCCCTAACCAGACCTCCTTACTTCAATGGAGAAAACTACAACTACTGGAAGGATAGATTTCAATGGTTCATTCTATCCACAAACTCTGATCTTTGGGATGTCATCACAGATGGTCCATTCATTCCCAAGAATGATGATAACACTGACAAACCAAAAGCGTAGTGGACTGTTGCAGAAAAATCAAAATGGGAGCTGAACCACAAAGCCAGATACAACATCATTTGTGCTCTCAGTCCGGAGGAGTTTGAGAAGGTATGTGCCCGTGACTCTGCAAAAGAAATATGGGACACCTTAGCTGTCACACATGAAGGAACAGTAAAGGTCAAAGAGTCAAAGATTGCCATACTAGTTAGAAAGTATGAACTGTTCATCATGGAGGAAGGAGAATATGTTGCTCAGATGATAGGAAGATTTCAAACTATCATCAACAGTTTAAAATCTCTTGGAAAAGTCTATACCAATGCTGAGAAGGTTGGTAAGATTCTGAGAAGTCTACCTAAACAGTGGAGACCTTAGGTCGCTGCTATCTCCTAAGCCAAGGATCTCACTACCTTGACTATGGATGAACTTCTTGGAACACTCACTGTTCATGAGCAAGAACTTGGAGATGAAGCTGCACCAAAGAAGGGCAAGTCAATTGCTCTGAAAGCTGATCAAAAGTCAGCAAAAGGTTCCAAGGCTCGGAAGGCAGATGAGTCATCCAGTGATGCTGACCTATCAGAACTCGAGGATTCTGAGAGTGATGAAGAATTGTCTCTCCTGACCAGGAAGATAAAGCTTCTCCTATAGAAAAAGAAGTTCAAGAGGGATAGGCCATTCAGAAGGTCCAACAAGGACAAGAACTTCAAAGAATCCACCTCAACAGACAAGAGTCCAATTGTTTACTATGAGTGCAAGAAGCCCGGTCACTTCAAGACTGAATGTCCTCAACTCAAGAAGGCCCCTTTTAAGAAATTCTTCAAGAAGAAGAAGAAAGGAATGATGGATATTTGGGAGGATCTGGAGTCAACATCTTCTGACGAAGAAACTGAGGAAGAAGCCAATCTCTGTTTGATGGCCAACACTGAATCAGACTCTGATGATGAGGTACATCCTGACTATGAGGAATTACTTGATGCTTATGAGGAGTTGTTGGAGGAATCCAACTGCTTATCTAAAGCCTTCAAATCCCTCAAGAGAGAGTATGTAAAGCTCACCAGTGAGCATAAACAGAAATCTCAAGAATGCGAGAAGCTGGCTAAAGAGAACAGTGAGCTGAAGACTGAAAAGTGTAATGAAGCTAAGATCTCAAGTGAAACATCACCATCTGAAGAAGTTGAAAAACTTCAACAGAAAGTGGAAGAGCTCACTTCTGATCTTGCCAAATTTGTTAATGGTAGAGACAATCTGACTAAGCTGCTTGGCAGTCAGAAGCACTCTCTTAACAAAAAAGGTATTGGATATGTCTATCGGACACATCATAAAGTATCAACTAAAGCTTCTACAGTATCTGTTAAGTCAACTGTAACCAAAGCTACACCTATTTGTAACTTTTGTGGAAAAACTGGGCATGTTCTGTCTAAGTGTATCCATAAGAAGAGAAGGAAGTCTTCACAGACTCCTAGAACTAAGAGAAAAGGACCCAGAAAAATATGGGTACCTAAAGATCAAATAATTTTTGTTGCAGATGTCCTTAACAGGACAAAGAAAACACCACTGTTGGTACCTAGACAGTGGCTGCTCGCGACATATGACAGGAGAAAGGTCTATGTTCCTAGATCTCCAACTTAAGAAAGGAGGACACGTTGCCTTCGGAGGGAATCAGAAAGGGAAAGTTATAGGAATTGGTACTATTGGTGGTAAACCCCCTCTTCCCTCTATATCTAATGTTCTTATGGTTAAAGGATTAAGACACAATCTGCTTAGCATAAGTCAATTATGTGATAGCGGTTTTGATGTTTCCTTTACCAAGGGTGTATGCATAGTTAAAGACCGTTGTGGTGAAACCCTCTTTTCAGCTAAAAGGCAACAAAATCTTTATAAGATTGAACTGTCTGATCTCTCAGATCAAAGTGTAACCTGTCTGATGTCTAAAGAGGATGAGAGATGATTATGGCATAAGAAGCTAGGACATGCTAGTATGAAACTAATTTCTGATTTAAAAAGGAATAATCTCGTGAGCGGATTGCCTGCTATTAGCTTTAAGAAATATATCTTGTGTGATGCATGTCGGAGAGGTAAACAGATAAAATCAAGTTTCAAATCTAAAAACCAAGTATCAACCTCTAGACCTCTTCAATTGTTACACATGGATATGTTTGGACCTGTTAGTGTTGCCAGCCTGGCTGGAAGAAAATATGGATTTGTCATAGTTGGTGACTATTCTAGATACACATGGGTACTCTTCCTAACACACAAGGATGAGTATTTTAAGGCTTTCCCAGTATTCTGAAAAAGAGTACAAAATGAGAAAGGTTTTTGTATTTCTACCCTTAGAAGTGATCATGGGGGAGAATTTGAAAATGAGCAGTTTAGATAGTTTTGTGAGGAGAATGGAATCTCTCACAATTTCTCTGCACCTAGAACTCCACAGCAAAATGGAGTGGTTGATAGAAAGAACAGATCTCTGCAAGATATGGCTAGATCTATGCTCAATGAAAATAATCTCCCTAAGTACTTACAGGCGGAAAAGTGTAAACACTGCTTGTTATGTACAAAACAGTATACTTATTAGGCCCTTTCTAAAAAGGACTCCTTATGAATTGTGGAAAGGAAAAAGCCCCAACATATCTTATTTTCATGCTTTTGGATGTGAATGATTTATTTTGAATACCAGAGATAATCTTGGAAAGTTTGATTCTAAGGTAGATAAAGGTATTTTCGTAGGATATTCTGAAAAGTCTAAGGTTTTTAGAGTATACAATTCAAGAACTTGTATTATTGAAGAATCTGTTCATGTTAAATTAAATGATGGATTAAAGACTGATAAAAAAGTATCAGATCTAGAAGATGATCTTGTAGGTCTTGATATAAACAAGCCAGAAAGTCAACAACCCGATCTAACCAAAACAGAACCTGTGCCTGAGGCTGAAAGACAAGTGGAACAGACGAGTCAGCAGACAAGTCAAGATCTTCATGATGATCTCAAAAGGGATTGGAAGTTCAATACTCATCATCCTAAGGATATTATTATTGGAAATCCTTCTGAAAGAGTAAGAACCAGATCCACATTAAGAGAATCCAGCAATGTGGCCTTTATTTCAGATTTGGAACCTAAACGCATTGAAGAAGCTCTTGAGGATGAAAGCTGGATTCTTGCTATGCAAGAAGAACTTAACCAGTTCACCAGAAACGATGTCTGGACTCTTGTCTCTAAGCCTAAAAACAAGTCAGTTATTGGAACAAGATGGGTCTTCAGAAACAAATTGGATAAAGATGGTAAAGTTGTCAGAAATAAGGCAAGGTTAGTAGCTCAAGGCTATAACCAACAAGAAGGTATTGATTATATTGAAACCTTTTCACCTGTAGCTAGAATAGAAGCCATACACATTTTAATGTCATATGCTGCACAACACCAAATTACCCTGTTTCAAATGGATGTAAAAAGTGCTTTTCTAAATGGTATAATTGAAGAAGAAGTGTATGTTAAGCAACCCCCTGGTTTTGAGGATACTGATAAACCAGATCACGTTTTGAAACTTAAAAAAGCATTATATGGTTTGAAACAAGCACCTAGGGCATGGTATGATAGACTCAGTTCTTTTCTCATGCATAATGGTTTTACTAGAGGACAAGTAGACACTACTCTGTTCAAAAAATGCTCTAAAGAGAACTTTATTATAGTTCAAATATATGTTGATGATATTATTTTTGGAGCAACTAATGAAAAGCCGTGCAAGGAATTTTCAAGTCTAATGCAAGCTGAATTTGAGATGAGCATGATGGGAGAATTGAAGTTCTTCCTTGGATTATAAATCAAGCAAACAAGTGATGGAATTTATATTCATCAACAAAAATATACCAAGGAGATACTCAAGAAATACAAAATGAAAAATGCAAAGCTCATGAAAACCCCTATGCAACCCAATGCCAAACTAAGCAAAGATGATGAAGGTAAAAAGGTAGATCAAACTGTCTACAGAGGTATGATTGACTCTCTACTGTACTTAACTTCAAGCAGACCTGACATTCAATTTAGTGTCTGTATGTGTGCTAGATTCCAATCTGATCATAGAGAATCTCATCTTAAGGCTGTTAAAAGAATATTTAGATATTTTCTTGGAACTACTAATCTTGGTTTGCTGTATTTAAGATCAAAAGAATACAGATTAGTGGGATATTGTGATGCTGATTTTGCTGGAGACAGAATAGAAAGAAAAAGCACCAGTGGAGGATGTCACTTCATTGGAGCAAGTTTAGTCTCATGGTCAAGCAAGAGGCAGACAACCATTGCCCTGTCTACTGCCGAAGCAGAATACATCTCTACTGCTAGTTGCTGCTCTCAACTCTTATGGGTAAAACATCAACTTGAGGATTACTCTATTTATGAGCATAACATATCTGTATGGTGTGATAATTCCAGTGCTATATGCTTAACTAAAAATCCAATTCAAAATTCTAAGGCTAAGCATATTGAAATCAAACATCATTTCATTAGGGATTATGTTCAGAAAGGCATCTTTGATATTAAGTTTGTTAAAACTGAAAATCAATGGGCTGATATTTTCACTAAACCCTTCACAGAAGAAAGGTTTTTATTTATTAGAGATAATCTAAACATGCATTGCATTGTTGAATGACATGCATGAATGTTAACGAGTCTATGCTAAATCTGTCATTACTCCTATATACATGTTCTTTTAACTAAGCATTAGTTCAGGAGGAGTAATGATACAATAGTTTAAGTGGAGTATGTCTACTATGCTTGCTGCATTACTATGATTTTCTTAACATGTTATATTGCCTTTAACATATCTCATAAATAAAACTTGATAACCCTTTTTGATGTTGACAAAAGGGGGAGAAAGGGAGAAATGAATAGGGAGAATGGGAGAATAGGAGAAATAGAATGGGAGAATGAATATGATATGACCTGTTTACTTAAGGGGGAGAAAGGAAGAAATGAATAGGGAAAATGGGAGAATAGGAGAAATAGAATGGGAGAATGAATATGATATGACCTGTTCACTTAAGAAAATTTCAACCTGTCTATATATGCTATTTTCTTTGTTGATACTTTCTGAGGTTCATTAAATCATCTCAATGTTTGTCATCATCAAAAAGGGGGAGATTGTTAAGTCTCTAAAATTTCTGATGTGCTTTTCCCTAAGTTTTGATGAGAACTAAACATTGGTTAATGATTTAATTAACCTTCATATTGGTTGCTAACCTGTCTATCGAGTGTGTAGATTAAATAAGAGAATCATTCGTCCAATAGTGTAGTGATAAAAACTCACGTCCAACACACAAGTGTTTAAAACAAACGTCCAGCACTGTAGTGATTGAAGCCCGCATCCAAAATACAAGAGATAGAAACTTGCGTCCACTAAAATAATGAAAGCCAGCGTCTACTAAAAGTATCAGAAGGCCGTGTCTACTAAAAGTATCAGAAGGCCGCGTCTACTAAAAGTATCAGAAGGCCGCATCTACTGAAGGTATCAGAAGCGTGTCTACTGAAGGTATCAGAAGCGCGTCTACTGGAGGTATCAGAAGTGTGTCTACTTAAGGAATCAGAAAGGCTCGTCCAATGACGTGGCATATGGAGCTCGTCCATTAAGGAAGCATATGGAGCTCGTCCATTAAGGAATCAATTGGTGCTCGTCCATTAAGGTCAGAATGTATCCGTCCAATGCCGTGGCAATTGGAGCTCGTCCATTAAGATCAGAATGGCTCGTCCAATGACGTGGCAATTGGTGCTCGTCCATTAAGGTCAGAATGTATCCGCCCAATAACGTGGCAAATGGAGCTCGTCCACCAAAGTAACAGAGACTCTCGTCCACTAAAGTAACTGAGAATCTCGTCCACCAGAGTAACTGAGACTCTCGTCCATAAAGTAATAGAGGCTCTCGTCCACTAAAGCAACAGAAGTGCTCATCCACTAAAGGTGACAGAAGTGGTCGTCCACTAAAGTGCAAGAGGCCCTCGTCCACACTAGTCTTTGGACTTGCTGAGTCCTTAATATGGAGCTCGTCTACTAGCCCGAATGAAAACACAAATGGCTAGATAGACGCGGATATTTTCAAGATGGAAGCACTTATCTTATAAACGCAAATTCTAAAAGGATTATCAGAATCGTATTTCAAAAACCAGAAAGAGACTTGAAGCCTTCTCTCCTACTCAGTTTCACGATTATCAAGAAAAGTCAGAACGACTCTATTGCATTAATGGCTGCCCAGACTGCTCAGAACGACTCTATTGCATTAATGGCTGCCCAGACTGCCCAGAATGACTCTATTGCATTTAATGAAGTTCTGCTTGAAGCCAACATTTGAGAGAATGTCTCTAACGGATCCTAAATGCTTGAAGACTATAAATATAGAAGTCATTGAAGATGAAGAAAGAGAGAATACACGCTACATTAAAGAAGCCATTACTCTGCTCATTAATTCTTTCATTCTGTATTCTTCAATCATTTGAAGTTATTACGCAGACTTTCCTAAGCTTCACATTTAAACCACTCTCCGAGTGTTAGTGAAAGATCTGCTTGTGAGAAGTTGTATTTATTAGAAACCCAATCTCTCAAACAAACCTAAGTGAGCCCGAAGAGGCTAGGTGTGAAAATAATACTCGTCTTGAGCCTGAAGAGGCTAGGTGTGAAAATAATACTTGTCTTGAGCCTGAAGAGGCTAGGTGTGAAAACATTACTTGTCTTGAGCCTGAAGAGGCTAGGTGTGCAAATAATACTTGAGTATGTAACCTTATCAGTTATATTGGATAAATCTTGGTGCTGCCAAGGACTGGATGTAGCTCTTTGCTTTGAAGAGTGAACCAGGATAAATCACTGTGTCAATCTCTCTTTCATAAACTCTTTAATTGATTTAGTTTTTCTTGCGTCTATCAGTGGTGTATTTGCAAAAGTCACCCGTCCATCCTGTATTCTTCCACTCGTCCAAATCTAGCTCTCTATTTGTGAAAAGATTGCAACTTTGCTTAAATTCTTATAAACACAATTCAACCCCCCTTCTCGTGTTTATAGTCGTCTATTTCTGTTGGTATCAGAGCTCAGCCTCTGGGTTGAGCATCTAACAGTGTAGAGGTAAAAGGTCCTGAAGAATAGACATGACGGCTGGAGCTAGTTCAAGTGGAAGTCATCAGACTGAAGGAGCTTCCCTAACCTGACCTCCTTACTTCAATGGAGAAAACTACAACTACTGGAAGGATAGATTTCAATGGTTCATTCTATCCACAAACTCTGATCTTTGGGATGTCATCACAGATGGTCCATTCATTCTCAAGAATGATGATAACACTGACAAACCAAAAGCTTAGTGGATTGCTGCAGAAAAATCAAAATGGGAGCTGAACCACAAAGCCAGATACAACATCATTTGTGCTCTCAGTCCGGAGGAGTTTGAGAAGGTATGTGCCTGTGACTCTGTAAAAGAAATATGGGACACCTTAGCTGTCACACATGAAGGAACAGCAAAGGTCAAAGAGTCAAAGATTGCCATACTTGTTGGAAAGTATGAACTGTTCATCGTGGAGGAAGGAGAATCTGTTGCTCAGATGATAGGAAGATTTCAAACTATCATCAACAGTTTAAAATCTCTTGGAAAAGTCTATACCAATGCTGAGAAAGTTGGTAAGATTCTGAGAAGTCTACCTAAACAGTGGAGACCTTTGGTCACTGCTATCTCCCAAGCTAAGGATCTCACTACCTTGACTATGGATGAACTTCTTGGAACACTCACTGTTCATGAGCAAGATCTTGGAGATGAAGCTGCACCAAAGAAGGGCAAGCCAATTGCTCTGAAAGCTGATCAAAAGTCAGTAAAAGGTTCCAAGGCTCTGAAGGCAGATGAGTCATCCAGTGATGCTGACCTATCAGAACTCGAGGATTCTGAGAGTGATGAAGAATTGTCTCTCCTGACCAGGAAGATAAAGCTTCTCCTACAGAAAAAGAAGTTCAAGAGGGATAGGCCATTCAGAAGGTCCAACAAGGACAAGAACTTCAAAGAATCCACCTCAACAGACAAGAGTCCAATTGTTTGCTATGAGTGCAAGAAGCCCGATCACTTCAAGGCTGAATGTCCTCAACTCAAGAAGGCCCCTTTTAAGAAATTCTTCAAGAAGAAGAAGATAAGAATGGTGGCTATTTGGGAGGATCTGGAGTCAACATCTTCTGACGAAGAAACTGAGGAAGAAGACAATCTCTGTTTGATGGCCAACACTGAATCAGACTCTGATGATGAGGTACATCCTGACTATGAGGAATTACTTGATGCTTATGGTCGTGTGGGGTCTATGCCTCGGAGGGAGAATTCCCGAGGATAGGCTAACGGCGGACTGTCCCAGACATGATTTCATATTACTTGCAGCTATAGTTCATGTGTTGCATGAGCACCCTGGCCGGGGTTCAGAGGTGTGCACCGGATTGTGCATCTATAGTGCTATTGCTTTGCATGGGCATCCTCCATCCATGGACAAGGGTGTGCGCCCGGGACTCTGGGACGTGTCGATTTTATTGATGTGATATCCGGATATGGCCGATACCTAATGAGATGATTCATACATCATTTGCATTGCATCATGATGGAGGGTAGAGGAAAGATCCTAGATGTGGATTGAGGATGATTGTGTCATATATATATATATATGCTCTTGGAGACGGATGTTTAGTGTGCCGTTATTTAATTAAATGTTGCTAAACCCTTTCCACGTTTGACGTTATATTGTTTCTTATCCCTTTTCTTGTTGTTGTTGGGTATGTTTTATTTATGTGATCGCTATAAGAAGACTCGGTGGAGGAACTAGATGAAACCCCTTATGAGCCAGATGCTGGAGAACGAGCATTGGACCCGAGTAGCTGAGTAGAGAGGCTACGACCAGTGCTTCTTTTTTAGGCGTTTTATCTTTTGTTGTTTATATCATTTTGTACCAGTTTGAACCTATTGGGATCCTACTTAAGGGATTCTCTATACTGTACTGCATCAGGATATGATGCGTATATGTCATGCATGTGTGTATATATGTTGTTTATATTTTAAGTTCAAATTTTTCCGCCGTTTTAATATATACGCTTAACGGTAATAACACGATTAGGTCCTAAATATTATGGGTTTTCTTTAATGGGACGTAAGGGCGTCTCATTTGGTGGTATCAGAGCAGTTCGGTTCTGAAACGTACTGTGATTAAGGTGAACTGGCCATTTAGTTGAATCCACATCGGATAACAGCTATGCTTAGAAGTTGGGTAGTGAGTCTGACGCGACATCTTTATGGCATATAGTATTTATATTCCAGTTTTATGTAGTATTATATATCATATTGATGTGGTCTAATGATTTCTTTTAACAGAATCATGGCTCGAGGTAGAGGACGCGGACGTGGTAGTCGTGGTGGTAGAGCTATTGAGGGTGTTGAGGATGAGATTCATCAGCCAGAGGCAGGGATTGGAGATGGAGGAGAGTCCGCTGAGACTCTTTGGACTATTCATGAATTAGCATCTGTTCTGTTGCAGTAGGCACAACAGAATGTTCAGAGGGTGTAGAGAGAGGCAGAGTTGCAGGAGCGACATGATAGGAGGAGAGCCGCAGAGGCTGAGGATGCAGGACTGGCTACCTTTCTCAAAGGGAAGCCACCACAGTTTCGAGGAGAGTATGACCCTGAGCGAGCAGAGTGGTGGATACAAGAGCTCGAGAAGATCTTTGACACCATGCGATGCAGAGATGACAGTAAGGTGACTTACGCCGCCTTCATGTTGACCGGAGGGGCTGAGTCATGGTGGAGAGGCAAGAGGAGATTGTATGAGGCTTAGGGTAGGTTGATCATTTGGGAGCTGTTCAGAGAGTGTTTCTTTGAGAAGTACTTCTCGCGGTTAGTCAGACGCGAGAATGAGAGAGAGTTCGTGAGTCTCTAGCAGGGAGACAGGTCTGTTGGTGATTATGCGACTAGATTCGAGGCCCTAATTCAGTTTTCCGAGTTTTACCAGAGGTTTCCAGATGAGGATTGGATGTACCAGAGATTTTAGGAGGGTTTACGGCACGAGTTGAGGAGGATTATAGTGCCCCTGGATATTTTGAGCTTTCCAGAGATGGTGGAGAGGGCTAGTGCTATTGAGAGTATGGATCGAGGACAGGCTATAGAGCAGAGACAGCAGCGTAATGGGGGTCCTACTCGAACAGGTCATCAGAGGAAAGGGGAAAGAGGTTCTCAGTGGAGGAGAGGACCATACACTAGGCCTGGGCAGAGCGCTCACACATCTGTACCACCAACACTAGTTAGCAGAGAGGGCCAGCAGCAGAGAGGCCCAGTATGTTTTAGATGCGGAGGTCCGCATTATCTTAGACTGTACAGATAGATCTGGTTGCTACATCTGTGGCAAACCAGGTCATTTTGCTAGGGATTGCCGACAGAGGGCAGTACAGCAGCAGCTAGCTGCTGGCAGATGAGTTAGTGGCTCTAGAGGAGGAGCTGGGAGAGGAGTTCCAGCAGCAGGACGACTGACGGCCAGACCTCAGGCCACGGGGAGAGTGTTTACGGTGAGAGGATCCGAGTCCTCTCAATCTACAGATCTTATTCAAGGTATGTGTTTACTATCTGGCAGACTCTCACGTGTGTTGTTTGACTCAAGTGCTATACATTCATTTGTTTTGCATGAGTGTGTGGATCATTTACATATATTCGTTTCTCAACTACCATATACTTTGACAATATCATCCCCTACCAGTGATCCTTTGATCACTATGTCTATTTGCCTACAGTATCCTATAGTGGTTGAAAATAGGACATTTCTTGTAGATCTCATCGGTTTGCCTATGCAACAGATAGATGTTATCCTTGGCATGGATTGGCTTTCGGCTAACCATGTAGTGTTAGACTGTACCCGAAAGACCTTATCTTTTCTTGAGTCTTTTGGCATAGTATCTGCCAATGAAGAAGCAGCTATGAGGAGTGACGATTCTCAGCAGTATGTGGTACTTTTCTCTTTGGAAGCTAAGGAGACTCCGAGCATAGATTCGTTGCCTATCGTGAGAGAGTTTCCTGAGGTTTTCCATCCTGATGTTCCAGGTTTGCCACCAGAGAGGGAGGTGGAGTTCGCCATAAATCTCATACCAGGGGCCGGACCTATATCAGTAGCCCCTTATCGGATGTCACCCGCGGAGTTGGCAAAGTTAAAGAAACAACTGGATGATATGATGAAGAAGGACTTCATCAGATCGAGTATGTCACCTTGGGGAGCACCAGTCTTGTTTGTAAGGAAGAAAGATGGAAGTTCCAGGTTGTGCACGGATTACCGGCAGTTGAACAAGGTTACAATTAAGAACAAATATCTGTTGCCTAGGATAGATGATCTAATGGATCAGTTGAAGGGAGCTTCAGTGTTTTCTAAGATAGATTTAAGATCAGGATACCATCAGATTAGGGTGAAGAAGGAGGATATACCTAAGACCGCTTTCAGGACAAGGTATGGACACTATGAGTACCTAGTTATGCCTTTTGGTGTAACTAATGCTCCAGTGGTGTTCATGGATTACATGAACAAGATCTTTATACCGTTCCTCGACAAGTTTGTTGTGGTGTTTATAGATGATATTCTTATCTATTCCCTAGTCGGGAAGAACACGAGGAACATCTGATAGTGGTGTTACAGGTGTTGAGAGATAGGCAGTTGTATGCGAAGCTATCCAAGTGTGAATTTTGGTTAGGGGAAGTGCAGTTTCTAGGGCATATAATTAATCAGGAAGGGATAGTTGTTGATCCAGTTAAGGTAGAGGCAGTGATTAAGTGGGAGAGGCCTAAGTCAATGAGTGAGGTGAGGAGTTTCCTAGGTTTAGCTTGTTACTACAAAAGGTTCATCGAGGGATTCTCGAAGATTGCGTTGCCTATGATGCAGTTAACGAGGAAGGGTACGGCGTTCGTTTGGACGGAAAAGTGTGAGGAGAGCTTTCAGAGGTTAAAGGAGAAGTTGACTACATCTCCAGTGCTGACGTTACCAGATCCTTTGGGACAGTTTGACATGTACTATGATGCGTCATATCAAGGACTGGGTTGTATTTTGATGCAAGAGGGAAGAGTTATGGCTTATGCTTCCCGACAGTTGAGGGTACATGAAAGGAATTACCCGACCCACGATCTGGAGTTGGCAACCATAGTGTTCGCATTGAAGATATGGCGACACTATCTTTATGGCGCTAGGTTTAATGATTTCAGGGATCACAAGAGTCTTAAGTATTTGTTTGACTAGAAGGAGCTGAACATGAGGCAGCGTAGATGGATGGATTTCATTAAGGATTACGAGTTTGATCTTCAATACCATCCAGGGAAGGCTAATGTTGTGGCGGATGCACTAAGTTGGAAATCCTTGCATGTATCCGCGATGATGGTGAAAGAAATGGAATTGCTTGAACAATTTAGAGATGTGAACCTAGGTATGGATTTGTCTGAGGATAGAATATGCTTAGGTATGATCACCATCAATAGTGAGCTTTTGAGAAATCTTAAGGTTAAGCAGGTTCAGGATGAATATTTGATAGAGATGAGTCGAGGTATAGATGAAGGAAAGGTTTCAGAGTTTAGGAAATGATCTAATGGTGTGTTAGGGTTTAGAGATCGGATATGTGTGCCCGAGGACTTAGAGATTAGGAAGATGATCTTAGAGGAGGCACATAAGAGTAAGCTGAGTTTTCACTCAGGAGCCACCAAGATTTATCAAGATTTGAAGAAGATGTTTTGGTGGTACAAGATGAAGAAAGAGGTGGCAGAGTATGTTCTATTATGTTTGTTTTTCAGAAAGCTAAGATAGAGCATCAAAAGCCTGCAGGGTTGTTACAATCTTTGGACATCCCAGAATAGAAATGGGATAGTATAGTGATGGATTTTGTGGTTGGATTACCAAGAACTATGAAGAAGTTTGATGTGATTTGGGTTATCATTGATAGGTTAACGAAGTGTGCTCACTTCTTACCTATTGGTGAGAGTTACAGTCTTGAGAAGTTGACCCAGATCTACACCAAGGAAATAGTGAGGTTGCACGGTGTGCCGTCAAGTATTGTCTCTGATCGAGATCCTAGGTTTACATCTAGATTTTCGAGACAGTTACACAATGTTTTGGGAACAAAGTTGAGGATGAGTTCTTCTTATCATCCTCAGACGGATGGACAGTCAAAGAGAACAATTCAATCATTGGAAAATCTTTTAAGAGCTTGTGTGTTGGAACATGTCGGTGAAGTTGGCACAGGCAAACACAAGAAGAAGGGGTTGAATTGTGTTTGTTAATTACTTTCGCAAAAAAAAAACCCTTTTGAGAAACCTTTTCACAAGTAGAAGATAAAAAGTTTAAGCACACAAGAAATCCTTTTTTAAAAGATTAACAAAACCAAAAATAAATCCCACAGTTAGTATAAATAAATAAAACTGTAAGAGGTAAGGGATAGAAAATACACTCAGATATTTTATCCTGGTTCACTCTTTTCCAAACAAGAGCTACGTCCAGTCCCTTCGACTTGAAGGATTTTCTCCACTATTTTCAAATAGTTTCTACAACAAGTATTCTACACCTCTCCAGGCTACAAGTATTGCTTTCTTGCCAAGCCTCTTCAGGCTCTAATTTAATCACAGGGATTTTTATAAGATCTTTCTAACTCACTATATGTGAGGGTATGAAGGTTTAAGATCTACTGAATTTTTTTACAAATATTCAACCTTAAGAATTACAGACTTTTGCTTTACAACGAGAATATGAGCTTTGAATATCTTGCAATTGTTCAAATGGCAAAAGTTATTTTTTAGTGCTTGAGAACTTCTATATATAGTGGTCTTCAACTTCTCTTGTAAATCTTCAACAGTTATTTGAATAGTCCCGTTAAAGAGATAGCATTAAATACATGATATCCGTTGAGACTGATGGCTTGATTTTGGCCGTGTTGAAAAGCATCCCTGGTTATCAGAAAAGCAAAAAAGGAGGCTCATTGTCCTGAGCAATTATACCTTAACAACTTTCTTTCCTCCTTCGTGTTTAACCCAGCTTTTGTCCGGCAATAAAGTTGTCATCGTACAGATTGTTTTGCAATTCCAATTATACTATTTACTTTTTGTATTTCCTTGATAGTACTATGATTTTTCTCACAAAGGAATAAGGCATTAACCAAAAAAAAAAACAATTATAAAGAACATATATTCCTTTGAAATAAATATCAATCACTTGAAATAAATTCAATATGATCCAAATTGCATTAAATCACATCCAAGGTAGTTAAGATATAGAAGATGTAGAACCGTCTACAGTTTTAGAACGCGTCTACACTAGGTTTTATCCTGCTCGTCCACTGATGTGGCAGAAGCACTTGTCCACACAAGTCTTTGGAATTGCTAAGTCCTTATAGAAACTCCGTCCAATGACGTGGCACTATGGACGCCTACTGAATTTTACTTAGGCACTATGGATGTATACTTGAGTTTCAAGGAGAGCACTCGTCTGCTGACATGGCTACTATGGACGTCTACTGAATTTTAGTTAGTCATCTATTTATCGATTAAAATATAAATAGTTTAAATAACCTTTGGACGGGTAATTCTTTGCAAGAGTCCAAGTATTGTATACCTTATATTATTTTGGATATTCCTGCATAAACTGAAATCACTTGTTAGATCTCAACTAACACTTTGCCAAGCAAATTTAATCTTTTGGTTAACATCAAAACCTAGAGATTAAATAAACCAGGACCACTTTGGTTCCAACAATCTCCCCATTTTTGATGATGACAAAAACTGATTAAATTTAAATAGCAAAGTCTAAGAGAGCTTGTAAGGCTCCCCCTAAGACATAGCATTCAACAGATCAAAGCAATTAAGGCATATAAAGCCAAGTCTTTATCAGACCAGGATAGAAGCCTATCAAACATTTGTGAATAAATAGATCAAACCAGTATTATAGCATAATTTACTTTAGAGAAAATTTAGGCATAAGAAGTCAATGCAATGTATCATCAAGATGAATAGATTAAACTTATGCATATGCAGACAAAATATGTTTCTTTTCAAACAAAAACTTTGTATAAAATTTAATCTCTTTCCTTTCTCCCCCTTTTTTGTCATCAGACAAAAAGGTAAAAGGAGTGGACCATCACAGTCGGCAAAACAAATAAGATAAGAAAGAAAAGATTTAGGTAGAAGGAGGTGGTGGAGGGGGTTGGTTTTGATTCGGATTTTGGATTTTCTGAAAATCCATCAATAAAGCCAGCATCTGAGTCACCATTGAATTCGTAGGGTCCAAAGTATCTTGAACTTGCTTCTGTACCCTTTCTTCAATCTGTTGTGCCATATGTTCTGTCTTCTCTTCAATTATCTTACCAACCTTATCATCAACAATTCTTCCAATGATGTCCTCAAGATTTGGTGGCAAGGATAATTGTCTTGAGCTCTCAGCAGTGTCTGAGACAGTGTCTTGAGCTTGGGCCGGTGGATGAACCATAGCAAGAGCTAATGGTTGAGATGATGTCTTAGCAGACTCAGCACCTTGCTTAGAAGCACAGACTTCATCAGACTACTCTGTTAGAGTTGGCTCAACAGTAGCAACAACAACGGCTTTAGCTAAAGTAGTTGAAGGTTCAGAAGCAGGTTGTGAAAAGATTTCAACATTTAGTTCAGGGCCTTATACAATTAATTCTTCTGTTGTATGTTCATAGGATGAGGTTGAAGCTGAGGCGAAGGCATATTGTAGAATTGGCTCAGGGACATCCTTTGCCCAAAGAATAGGATTAGAAATTTCTACATCATGACTTGTTATTGGAAGACCCCAAAGATCCTTAAAGATCAAATATCTGATACGAGAGAGTCCACACTTGCCTCTGAATTTTGGAGTTTTCTTATTCTCTTCAGTAGTCAGGCCAGAAGTGGAGGCTTCTCTGGTGCAGTGAATTAAGTGGGATTGCCAGAACGCTCCTGCATAATTAGCCTCAGTGACCATCTCAATTGGCAAAGACTGAATGTAATCCATCTGAGAGTGGTCAAAGGGTTTAGAACTGAGATCTAGCATAATGTATTCAACTACTGGCATATTTCCTTTGTGCCTTGGATGCTTCCGGTCCTTGTCCTTGTTCAGATCTATCATTGACAACCTAGGACAAATCTTGTAGGGCTTGACTCCAACATTTTTGGAAGTAGAGTGTTTTAACCAGGTTGGAGGGACATACCGTGCAGCTCTGTCTGCTCTGAAGTGGCTGAATTCCCATTTCAGAATCTCATACATGAGAGTGTCCACAAACTGATCAACAACAGCTCCATATACTCTTGGATGTTTGAAAGTCATCCATTTGGTGGTCTTGTCCATCACAAAAGGAATTTATCTGAAGGATCTGACTCTTTTCTCGAGAATACTCCCAAGATCCTTCTTGTTGGGATCAGTGTGCCAGTCAGATATTATAATTCTCTCTACTCCATCAGTGAATGGTTTAAGGGGCGGAAGTTTCACTAGATTGGGGTAGATTTTTCTGGCAGGGAATCTCTGTTGGGGAAGGTGGGTGAGGAGAGGTCCATGTTCATTAAACATTTGGGAAGGGAATGGGCCAGTTGGAGTGTAGGGTTCAGGGTTGACCCAGTATGGATAGATGTTGAGGGGTTCATACTCATACTCAGCCAGGGGATACCACTTTGTTAGAATATGTTCTGGTTCTTGTGGAATGGTGTGGAATAGTATTTCTCATTCTCTCTGTACTTTGGCCCAGTTTTCAGATTTGCCATTATAGAGAGTGTAAGAGGGAATTATGGGTTGAAACAAGGTTTTTAAAGGTTTAGGAAAGGGGGCTCCAATGGTAATGCTATTGTCTATTTGTGTTAGTGGTGAGTGTGGTGATTGTGGCAGGGTAGGGACATAAACATCATCCACATCATGTGGAGCAGAGATATTATCAGCCTGAGTTTCCAAATTGGACACTAATTCATCTACTACTAACCTAACAGGGTCATCAGCAGAGATTATTACCTCAGAAGCCAAAGTTGTTTTAGCTCTCTTTGCTGGTTACCTCTTCTTCTTGGCAATAGGACCAGCAACAGCAGCAGCAGCAACAGTTTGTTTTTATAAAATGGCAGTGATAGGCATTTCATCATCATCATCATCTTCTTCAGACATGATTACTTTCCTTGTCCTTTTGGGTGCAGGTGGAAGAGTAGCACCAGAAGATATAGAGAGGACAGATCCTCTAGTAGTTCTCTTAGGGATAGGTTGCTTCACAGCCATAGTCTTCCTCTTGGTTCCTTTCTTTAGACCAAGGATTGCAGCATCGTTGGCCTCAAGTGATTCTTCTTTAATCTTCATTTTCTCCTCAAGCTTGGCCAACTCTACTTGCTTGTAAGTTCTAAGTTGCATGCCACTGAGATTAACTCTGCCAAAATCAGCATCTTGCAATCCTTTCTCACGAAGGAGTCTTTCTTGTTCATCCTTAGGCTTTGCACTCAGAACATCATACACGCCTTGCTGCTTGAAAATTTTTGACAGAAGATGAGTGAAGGTAATGTGAGAAGCAGATTCTTTGTTGGTAATGGCATCGTTGAAGCGATGAAAGAGGATCCAGGGTAAGTTAATCTTTGTTTCAAAAACCAGATGGCAAAGACAGAACTTGTGAAGAGCTGATAAGTTGTCCTTAGAGCCAATCTTATGCAGCACCACCTTGTTCAGGATTTGGTGAAAAATCCTGATGTGATCCTTCATCTCAGGATTTCCAAGAATGAGTTCTCACGCTGTCTTGCCTCATTAGGGTAACAGCAATTGTCTCTGAACCACCTAGGTCTTCTTCCCAGTTCTTCGTGAAGACCAAACCTTCTTGAGCACATGCAATCGTATCAGAGATAGTTTTCTCGGACACTATTACTTTTCTTCCCATCACAAACCCAACTACTTCTGTTTCAGAAATCTTTGGTCTTCTCCAGAATTCCCTTATCAAATCTGGATACGCTGAGACCTTTTCCAGAAAGATTCCATCTCATCCAACAATGTCAATGAACTTACTCATATCCAGATTGTACTCTTGTAGAATTCCAAAATTGAAGTGATGTTCCACAGATATGAACATAGTGTCAGTTGCAAAAGCAGGCATGGGAGCAGATGTTGAAGCCATTGTTGAGTAAGATGAGTTAAGGTTTGTAAGAACAAGGGCGACAGAGAGTTCGAGAGTTTCAGAGGGAAGTTGACAGGGACGAAGAGATGCGAAAAGATTTTCAGAGGGAAAGAGGTTACTTTTAAAGATTTCTGAAAAACAACAGTTTCCAAAAAAAAATGACAAGACATGTCATTAAGTGTAAAACAGCGTTGGTAAATTGGGACCGTAAAAAGTTACGATGGGATTGATGAAGGTAGCTGACTCAGCAAGGAAAAAGAAGCATTTTATATAAATGTGTTCAAGGACAAGTTAATATAAACAATAAATGTGTGCACAAACGAGTCCACACAAGACTAAGAGTGGACGCGTAAAGACATATTTAGTGGACGCGGCACATCAACAGAAGTGGACGGGTAGATTCCACGTGCTCTGGACATCATGACTAGTGGATGTGCAAAGAAAACATGCAATAGATGACCAAATTAACAACAAATATACTAACTTAATCCACATACAACATATTCAAATGCTTTGTTATAAAAATAAATCTGCCTCAGCAAGAGGTTTAGTGAAGATATCTGTCCATTGGTGGTCAGTATCTACAAATTGAACATCAAACACACCTTTTTGCACATAATCCCTAATAAAATGATGTTTGATTTATATATGCTTAGCTCTAGAATGCAATATTTGATTCTTAGATAAATTGATTGCAGCAGTATTATCAGACATAAGTGGAATACTACATACAAATACATTGTAGTCCTACAATTGATGTTTGATCCATAGAAGTTGTGAGCAGCAACTTGTAGCTGATATGTGCTCTGCTTCAGCAGTTGATAGAGCAATGATACTTTTCCTTTTGCTTGACCATGATACTAGGTTAGCTCCAATGAAGTGACATCCTCCACTGGTGCTTTTTCTTTCAATTTTATCTCCAGCATAGTCAGCATCACAAAAACCAACTAATCTGTAATCAACATTTTTCTTAAAGCACAAACCCAGATTAGTAGTACCTTCTAAATACCTAAATATTATCGTAACTGCTGAGAGATGAGACTCTCTAGGATCAGATTGAAAATGAGCACATAAGCAAACACTGAACATTATATCAGGTCTAGACGCAATTAGATATAAAAGAGATCCTATCATACCTCTATATACCTTTTGGTCTACCTTTTTCTCTTTATCATCTTTGTTCAGTATTGAAGTGGGATGCATGGGAGTATTCATTGGTTTGAAATCATTCATCTTAAACCTCTTTAGCAGTTCCTTTGTATACTTAGTCTGATGGATGTACACCTCGTCCATAGACTGTTTAACTTGAAGTCCAAGGAAGAATTTGAGTTCTCCCATCATGCTCATTTCAAATTCTTTCTGCATTAACTTAGAAAATTCCTTGCACAGAGATTCATTAGTAGCACCGAAAATGATATCATCAACATAAATCTGTACTATAATGAAATCTGACTTAATATATTTTCTAAATAAAGTTGTGTCTACTTTTCCTCTGTTAGAACCATTTTCCATTAGAAATGAACTTAACCTATCGTACCAAGCTCTAGGAGCTTGTTTAGGTCCATACAGTGCTTTCTTAAGCTTATAAACATGTTTAGGGTGATTCGTACTTTCAAAGCCAGGAGGTTGCATGACATATACTTCTTCATTAATAAAGCCATTTAAAAAGGCACTTTTAACATCCATTTGAAAAAGCATAAAGCTATGATGTGCAGCAAACGTTATTAAAATTCTAATAGCTTCTAGCCTAGCAACCGGTGCAAAAGTTTTAGTGTAGTCTATATCTTCTTCTCGAAAGTAGCCTTGAGCAACAAGTCTTGCCTTGTTTCTCACAACCTTACCATCTTCATCAAGATTGTTTCTGTAGACCCAGTTTGTTCCAATGACTGACTTGTCTTCAGGAAGGGGTACAAGAGTCCAGACTTCACTTCTATCAAACTAATTAAGCTATTCTTGCATAGCTAGAATCCATCCTTCGTCCAGTAGAGCTTCATCCACTGTCTTCGGTTCACATTCAGAAACAAGCACAGAACCACTTTGTTCTCTGAAGATTGACCTAGTTCTTAGCTTGTCATTGGGGTCACCAATGATTTGATCTTGAGGATGGTAGTTTTTGAAATACCAAGATTTTTGAGCATTTTCCTGTTGAGAGGTAGACGTTTCTGGTTGTTGTTGAGAAGTGTCGTCTACTTGAATATCAGTCTTGATTTCTGGTTTCTCTCCTGAGATATTTAGATCAAGATATGTAAAAGCTTCATCTTGCTCTGATAGTCTCTTATCAGACTGTTTGTCATCAAATTTTACATGAATACATTCTTCTACAACTAAAGTTCTAGAATTATAAACTCTAAAACCTTTTGAAGTTTTAAAAAATCTTAGTAGAATTCCATTATCTATCTTAGCATCAAATTTACCAAGTTGATCTTTTGTATTCAAAATGTAACATTTACATCCGAAAGGGTGAAAGTATGAAATGTTGGGTTTTCTACCTTTCCACAATTCATAAGGAGACTTATTCAAAATAGGTCTAATGTATATTCTGTTTTGAATGTAGCAGGCAGTGTTCACAGCTTCAGCCCAGAAGTGCTTAGGGACAGAATTGTCATTGAGCATAGTCCTAGCCATATCTTGAAGAGATCTGTTCTTTCTCTCTACCACATCATTTTGCTGTGGTGTTCTTGGTATTGAGAAGTTGTGTTGAATACCACCTTCTTCACAAAACTCATGGAATAGATCATTGACAAATTCTTCCCCATGATCACTTCTAATTGAAGCTATACACATGCCCTTTTCATTCTGTACACGTTTGCAGAATACAGAAAAAACCTTGAATGACTCATCCTTGTGAGCAAGGAACATAACCCATGTCCATCTAGTGTAGTCGTCTACTATGACAAGATCATATTTCTTACCACTGACAGAGGCAGTCCTTGTTGGACCAAAGAGATTAAGGTGTAACAATTCTAGTGGTCTGTTGGTACTAACAACATTCTTAGATTCAAATGAATCTTTGACTTGTTTTCCCTTCTGACATGCATCACAAAGAGCATCAGATTTGAAACTAAGGTTTGGTAGACCTCTTACAAGGTTATGCTTTTTCAGTTTTGAGATTATCTCAAACTTGCATGACCCAACCTTTTGTGCCAAATCCATTGCTCATCCTCAATGGACACTAGACATGAGACACTTTGATTTGAGAGGTCCTCTAAGTCAATCTTATACAAATTGTTTTACCTCTGGGCAGTGAATAGGAGTGATCCATCAGCTTTCTTGACAGTACACATATTCTTATCAAATGAAACAGCAAACCAATTATCACATAATTGACTAATGCTAAGCAGATTGTGTTTAAGACCATTTACTAACAGAACATTATCAATGGAGGGAAAAGGATGTTTACCAATTTTACCTATACCAATGATCTTTTCTTTTTGGTTTCCTCCAAAAGTGACCCAGCCACCATCTTTGGGTCTAAGGTCTTGGAACATACATCTTTCTCCTGTCATGTGTCGTGAGCACCCACTGTCCAAGTACCAGGACTTCTGTTTCTTTCCCGTTGTTAAGCAGATCTGCAACAGGGATTATCTTATCTTTAGGTACCCAAATTGACTTGGGTCCTTTCTTGTTAGTGATCATAGGTCGTGAATGCTTTGTATGCTTGTTATGTATGCATCTAGATGGCACATGCCCACTTTTTCCACATACTTTGCAATAAGTATTGGAAGGGCTTGGTTTTGACTTAGTGTGCTGTGGATGGACTTTAGAGGCCTTATATTGTGTATGAACTTTTGGTTTATTCAGAGATGCATCTTGCTTCTCTTTATCATAACCAATACCAGATTTGTCATGTGGTGATCTAGAATATCTTAAAATAAGGTTTAATTTATCTGAGCTACCAACCAGCTTTGACTGAGAGTTTGTCAAGTATGTCACATCTTGTTTCAGTTGTTCGACTTCACAAGAGCTATTAGTATTACACTTCGCCTTGTCAGCCAGACTAACATTGTTTGATTTTAATGTTTCATTTTCATCCTTAAGGTTTTGATTCACTGTGCAGACCTTATCATAATCTCTAGAAATTTTAATAAACTTCTTTTTGAGACTTTTATACTATTTAGACAATATGCATGATTCATGCAGTAATTTATCAAAAACAGTTTGAAGAGTAGATGGATCAGAGTCCATTACCTCATCATCTGTGAATTAACTTTCTGATGCAGTGTCAGCCATGAAGCAAATGTTTGGTTCTTCTCTTGCTTCATCCTCTTCATCTGAAGAAGACAGGTCAAGATCCTCCCTTGTAGCCATCGAGCCTTTCTTCTTTTTGAAGAATTTCTTTTTCTCATTCAGCTCTGGGCAGTTAGCTTTGAAGTGTCCTGGTTTCTTACATTCAAATCACAGGGGTGGGCCTTTCTCATTGGAATCTGACTTCTCCTTGGAGAATTTTTTGTTGAACTGCTTCCTTCTGAATCCACCTTTCTTTCTCCACATGCGTTGGATTTTTCTGGAGACGAAAGATAGGTCATCCTATCTGAGTCACCTTCATTATTTGATGAATCAGCTTCATCTGAGGACTCAACAACTTTAAGCACCTTTGAGGAACTAGCTTTCTTGGCCTTTAAGGGAATGGATTTTCCTTTTCTGAAGTTTTCCTCTTCATTAAGTTCAAGTTCATGAACTTTTAATGACCCCAAAAGCTCTTCCAGAAAAAGAGTATTCAGATTCTTTGCTTTATGAATAGCAATTACCTTAGGTCTCCACTGCTTTGAGAGACTTCTCAAAAAATTTCTCACATGATCTCTATTCTCATAGACCTTTCCAAGAGACCTGAGACTGTTGGTGATTGTTTGGAATCTTCCAAAAATCAGGTCTATAGTTTCACAATCAGCCATCTTGAATAGCTCATACTGGTGAACTAGCATGCTGATCTTTGATTCCTTAACTTGTGAAGAACCCTCATGAGCTAGGGCAAGAGTATCCCAGATTTATTTAGCTGTGTTACAACTACGAACCTTGTCATGCTCAGATTTGGTGATAGAACACATGAGATAGTGCTTAGCTTTCAAGTTTAGTTGGTGTTGGCTTTTCTGCTCTTGAGTCCATTCAGCTTTAGGCACTGTAGCTCCAGCTTCACTCCTTGGCTCAGTGTAGCCATTTTCTATCAGTTCCTAGATGTCAACATTCTGTGCATCCAAGAATGCCATCATCCTCTTTTTCCAATAATCATAATCAGTTCCATCAAAGAGAAGAGGTCTGTTGATAGCTTGTCCTTCTGCATCCATGATTGTAGGATCGTACTTCCTTAACACTTGTTAGATGCTCAACCCTGTCAAGGCTGAGCTCTGATACCAACTGAAGTTGGCACAAGCAAACACAAGAAGGGGGGTTGAATTGTGTTTTTAATTACTTTCACAAAAAAAAAACCCTTTTTGAGAAACCTTTTCACAAGCAGAAGATAAAAAGTTTAAGCGCACAAGAAATCTTGTTTTAAAAGATTAACAAAACCAAAAACAAATCCCACAGTTAGTATAAATAAATAAAACTGTAAAAGATAAGGGATAGAAAATACACTCAGGTATTTTATCCCGGTTCACTCTCTTCCAAACAAGGGCTACGTCCAGTCCCTTCGACTTGAAGGATTTTCTCCACTATTTTCAAATAGTTTCTACAACAAGTATTCTACACCTCTCCAGGCTCCAAGTATTACTTTCTTGCCAAACTTCTTCAGGCTCTAATTTAATCACAGGGATTTTTCTAAGATCTTTCTAGCTCACTATATGTGAGGGTATGAAGGTTTAAGATCTACTAAATATTTTTACAAATATTCAACCTTAAGAATTACAGACTTTTGCTTTACAACGAGAATATGAGCTTTGAATATCTTGCAATTGTTCAAACGGCAAAAGTTATTCTTCAGTGCTTAACCTTCTATATATAGTGGTCTTCAACTTCTCTTGTAAATATTCAACGGTTATTTGAATAGTCCCGTTGTAGAGATAGCATTAAATGCATGATATCCATTGAGACTGATAGCTTGATTTTGGCCGTGTTGAAAAGCATCCTTGGTTATCAGAAAAGCATAAAACGGAGGCTCACTGTCCTGAGCAATTGTACCTTAAAAACTTTCTTTCCTCCTTCGTGTATAACCCAGCTTTTGTCCAGCAATAAAGTTGTCATCGTACAGATCGTTTTTCAATTCCAATTGTACTATTTGCATTTTGTATTTCCTTGATAGTGCTATGATTTTTCTCACAAAGGAATAAGGCACTAACCAAAAAAAAAAACAATTATAAAGAACATATATTCCATTGAAATAAATATCAATCATTTGAAATAAATTCAATGTGGTCCAAATTGCATTAAATCACATTCAAGGTAGTTAAGATATAGAAGATGTAGAACCGTCTACAGGCATTCAGTTTTAGAACGCGTCTACACTAGGTTTTATTCTGCTCATCCACTGATGTGGCAGAAGCGCTCGTCCACACAAGTCTTTGGACTTGCTAAGTCCTTAGAGAAACTCCTTCCAATGATGTGGCACTATGGACGTCTACTGAATTTTAGTTAGGTACTATGGATGTATACTTGAGTTTCAACGAGAGCACTCATCTTCTGACTTGGCTACTATGGACGTCTACTGAATTTTAGTTAGCCATCTATTTAACGATTAAAATATAAACAGTTTAAATAACCTTTGGACGGGTAATTCTTTGCAAGAGTCCAAGAATTGTATACCTTATATTATTTTGGATATTCCTGTATAAACTGAAATCACTTGTTAGATCTCAACTAACACTTTGCCAAGCAAATTTAATCCTTTTGTTAACATCAAAACCTAGAGATTAAATAAACCAGAACCACTTTGGTTCCAACAGTTGGTAGTTGGGATGAATTTCTACCTTTGATTGAGTTCACATACAATAACAGTTTCCATAGTAGTATCGGGATGGCACCGTATGAGGCTTTGTATGGAAGAAAGTGCAGGACTCCATTGTGTTGGTATGAGACTGGCGAGAGCCAAGTGTTGGGTCCTGATATGGTACAACAAACCACAGAGAAAGTTAGGAAGATAAGAGAGAAAATGAAGGAAGCGCAGGATAGGCAAAGGAGCTCCAGTAACAAGAGGTGGAGACCCTTAGAGTTCCAAGAAGGTGATCACGTGTTCTTGAGAGTCACTCCGAAGACCGGAATTGGCAGAGCTATAAAGTATAAAGAGCTCACTGCCCGATTCATTGGACATTTCAGATTCTTCGACGAATTGGTCCAGTAGCTTACCAGATGGCCTTACCGCCTAACCTTTCCAACCTTCATGATGTCTTTCACGTTTCCCAGTTGAGAAAATATTACCTAAATCCTTCTCATGTAATTGAGCCAGAGTTAGTACAACTCCCAGAGAATCTAGAATATGAGGCTTTACCGTCTAAGATTGCAAATAGAAGGATTAAAGAACTCCGTGGTAAATAGATTCCCCTGGTCAAGGTCATATGGGATAGTATCACAGGAGATGCTACTTGGGAGCATGAGGCAGACATTCAGCAGCAGTACCCCCATTTGTTTTCATGTATTTAAATTCCGACGATGGGATTTCTTTTAAGGGGGTAGAATTGTAACATCCGTTATATTATGCATGGTTAATGTATGAGGGTTAGGGTTAGGACTTGGATTATATAGTTGGGATGTGGTTTGAGGCATAGAGACCCTTGCTTGGCAAGCACGCAACCTCTTCGAGTGAGTTTGAACGTAGAAACAAAATTAGGGTTTCCCGATTAGCATCTTTAAGACATCTGAGTGTGAAATAAGAAATTTGGACTTAGGAATGAGATTAGACCTTTTTAATGGTTTTAGGTTGTTAGGTCTTGATGAGCCTATATATCAAATTTGAGGTCAATCGGATGTTAAACGGATCCAGAACGCAAAGAAACACAAACCTAGCGTTCTATGATCGATTAACTAATTGAGAGTCGGAATGTTACATTAGGTCGGGCCTGAGTACAGTAGGTCTTAGGAGTAACCTAAAATAATACAGAAGTATATCCTAACAGTAGGTTACTTGGTAAAATGCAGAAGAAAATACCCGACTGTGCTGACAGGGCAACACGCGGCAACATGTGTCGATGACACATGTCACAATTGGACACATGTCACTAAGAGGGAGGTTGCATGGGTGTGGTTGCCACCAAGAGACACTTGGACTCCACTACTCTAACTTAGAGGCACCTAACCATGCTACCTATGTGACACCTAGCCCACTAACCCACCCAAATTAATCTCCTAATGACACCTAGCCTAACATGCATGCACTTGACTAAATCAAGCCACCTAAGTCATCTAAACCAAAACCAAGACATTAGCTAAGTGAAAGAAGAGTGACCAGACTCCACTTTCTTCTCACTTTCACACAGCATGAGAAAAAAGAGTGGAGAAGAAAATTCCCAAAGACCAAGACAACCATTGCTGAAAGCTTGAAGCCTGGTGGAACAACTTCTATAAATCCCTCACCATACCTTCATCCACCGTTGGATCTTGTTAAATTTTAGTAGAGAGGTTCTAGGTTGATATTAGTTCATATCCAATGGTTTAAATTGCTGTGTCATCCCCAGAGTGAGAGTTATTCAACCTAGAATTTGGAGTTGAGTTCAGCTCGGGTAGCTCCAGACCAGTCACCTTGAGAGGATCATCCTAGGCTCCTCCATCATTGGATCGATATGAAATTTTTGGAGAAGGTAAAGAAAAGGTATCTCGTTAGTCTCACCGTTCACTCTTGTAAAAAAATTTACGGATTGCGAGATATAGAGCCGAAACAGTGGCGGATTTTGGGGTGTTTGCTGCAGATTTTGAGTTTCTTACTTTGTGTCTTTCAAAATGTGATGTTTAGGTGGGATATCGGAGATTCGTGGACCTCGTTCGGTGTGAGGCAGATTCGAAAGGAGTCGAGTAAGAGTGACCTCATAGCATTTCCGAGGCCGTACGTTCTTCAGGTGGGGGAAAGAAATTATTTAACGTCAGAAACGGTGCCGTTACGTTTATTATTTATTATTTTATTATTTTTATGATTGTCTGCTTGGATGATTTGACTGGTTGAATTAATATTGATAACTGCTGGATGATGATGTTATGAGTTGTGATTATTTTATAAATATGATATATTATTATTTTATTATATTTTGATAATGATTATTAGTTTGGAAATGATGATTTTATGACATGTTAGTAAGGATGATGCTATGACATGATGATATTATGGTATGATGTGATGAGTGTTATAATTGTGATTAGAGATTGAGTAAATGATAAGTTATATCGAGACATGAGGATGTATTGGGGAATTCATGTTATATGTGTTGATAGTGCCTAACCGAGATGATTCCTGAGATATGATGATAATGAGATTGATGAGATAAGATTTTATTGAGGTTACCTATGAGATTAGGATGAGCGGTTAGGGCACTAAGGGGTGACCTGAAACATGGTCTGTGATATGGTGGACCTGAAACATGGTCGTGTGGGGTCTATGCTTCAGAGGGAGAATTCCCGGGGATAGGCTTACGCGTACCGTCCCAGACATGATTTCATTTTAGTTGCAGCTATAGTTCATGCGTTGCATGTGCACCCTGGCCGGGGTTCAGAGGTGTGCACCAGATTGTGCAGCTATAGTGCCATTGTTTTGCATGGGCATCCTCCATCTGCGGACGAGGGTGTGCGCCGAGGACTCTCGGAGATGTCGGTTTTATTGATGTGATATCCGGATATGGCCGATACCTGATGAGATGATTCATACATCATTTCCATTGCATCTTGATGGAGGGTAGAGGAAAGATCCTAAATGTGGATTAAGGATGATTGTGTCATATATATATATATATATATATATATATATATATATATATATATATATATATATATATATATATATATATATATATACACTCTTGGAAGCGGATGTTTAGTGTGCCATTATTTAATTAAATGTTGCTAAACTCTTTCCACGTTTGACGTTATATTATTTCTTATCCCTTTTCTTTTTCTTGTTGGGTATGTTTTATTTATGTGATCGCTATAAGAAGACTTCGTGGAGGAGCCAGCTATGGAGGAACTAGATGGAACCCCTTATGAGCCAGATGCTGGAGGACGAGCATTGGACCCGAGTATTTGAGTAGAGAGGCTACGGCCAGTACGTCTTTTTGAGGTGTTTTATCTTTTGTTGTTTATATCAGTTTGTACCAGTTTGTACCTATTGGGATCCTACTGAAGGGATTCCCACTACTGTACTACATCAGGATATTATATGTATATGTTATGCATGTGTATATATGTTGTTTATATTTTAGTTCAAATTTTTCCACCGTTTTAATATATGCGCTTAACGGTAATAACACGATTAGGTCCTAAATATTATGGGTTTTCTTTAATGGGACGTTGGGGCGTCTCAAGTTTACCCAGGACCTCTAAGAGTTTGTAATTTGTTTGGATGATCGATGTCAAGCTAACGAGGAAGGCACCTTGCTTACCTGTCAAGATCCACTATGAAGTGGAGAAGTAAACCGAAGAATGTATCAGATGACTGTTCGGACTTCATGGAGTATCTTCCAATATCATTCTAAATGAAGACCCAAAGTTTACCAATGTTTATTGGTAAAGTTTGCTATGAGTGTTGAGGACCCAGTTGAGACTAAGTCCAACTGATCACCCTCAACCCAATGGACAAATAAGGAACAATCTATCTTTAGAAGGTTAATTGAGGTGTAGGTTTAGTACCTAAGTACGATCATTCCTATAGTAGGAATTTTACTGAGATGTAGAGTGGTTTGGCAAGTGAGAACCCCTAAGCTTGATGTCACAAAGTTAGGACGATTTCAATACATCTTATCATGATTTGAGACAGAATGTTACTAAAGGAATCTAGAGTGATGATTAGATGCTTGTAGTCAAGATTGACTGTATGAGTTGGATGTTTGAAAGGAAAGTATCTATAGTAATTTCACTTAAGTTGATTCGAATCGAAAGAGGTAAACTCATGTGTTAAATAAGTTGTTAGGAAAATTCAAAGTTGATGAGTTAGATAATCCAACCTGGAGGGTTGTATTTTGATTTCAGTTTATCTTAAGTATTACGATGTTTTGATTGGAGACTTGAAGTATGTGATGTTGATAGAATCTGGAAAAGCGGATTATGTTCAGAGGGGATGAGACTACAATTGGATACCTTGGGTAGGAAGTTGATACATGTTGCAGTAAAGTTAGTTTTGATCTTGGTGATAATGATGAGAGTAAGATGTCTGGAAAGCAGTTTTCTAGCGTACCAATAATTAAGAATATGAATGATTGAGTTTTGATTTTACTCTTCATGTGAGATGAATGTAAATCTTAGATGAATCTTGGTGTTAACCGTGAGAATTAAGGATGTAGAATTTTTTTTTATGGATTGGTATTTACGGAAGTAGAGTATGAATTGAGGATAGTCGATTTGATGTTGAGGATGAAGAGAACGAAGAATAAGTATGAATATCACTATTAATTTAAATCATCTAAGGGAAAGTGAATACAGGAAGTACGATGTAGGATCTTGGGATTAGGATAAAATTACAAGACCCTATCTGGTTTCGAGTTACATAATTTCGAGGACGAAATTCTTTTTAGTAGGGTGGTAATGTAACGGCCCGATTTCTCTGTCTTTATATAACAGCAAATACATGTTTATATGTGTTTATTTTTGTTAAAATCCAGAAAATGATTTTAGATAAACTAAAATCATTGTCTTGCTATACCACACCGTAAAAGGTCATGGTAAAATTTTCGGTTGAAAATTCAGACGAAAACCGGTCTGCGTTTTCACTGACAGTAAAAGTTTACTGAGCAGAAAACCTAATTTTGACCCATGAATGAAATGGTTAGTGTTTTTGAAGTGTTTCCAATGGTATTGGCCATTTTTGAAAATTTTCGTTAGAAAATAAAATATAATATTTTATTCGGGCGAAATCGTTGAAAACTACGATCCGAAACCTTAACCGGGTACACAATGGAGCAGAATAGGGAGCTAAAAAGGGTTGAAGTGACTTGTTGGAAAAGTAGGACATGTTGATGGAAGTCTCTAGCCACATCCTAGAAAAGTGTCATGATTACACTTTTTAAATTATAATATACTTTAATCCAAAAATCTCTTTTCTCTCACTTTTTCCAACCAAACACCTCCCTAACCAAAATTTGCTCTCAAAGCTCACTCATCCTCTCCTCTTCACGCCATTCACTCTCTCCCCCTCTATATAAACACTCATTTTCTTTAATTTTCACACTTTACACTCACATAATCAAGTTCTTCACTTCAAGCTCCATAGTTTTACTTCTTCAAGTGTTCATCTTCATCATTTTCTTCAAGTTTCAAGGGTAATGACCTATGCTCTTACTCATCTAAGTATTCTTTTAATTCATTTTGGGAGTTATACCATATTCACTCATTTTTTATTCTTAGATCTAGAAACTTCAAAAATCTCTAGAAATTAGTAGAAAAATCCATTTGAGTTGAAACCAATTTCTATGGACTCACAATGATATCTATATTGTTTATCTAAGAGCTTGCATCAAATAAAAATTTTCTTCCCTATTTTCCTAACAAGGGTGAATCTAGGTATTTGTGGAGCAAGGAAGTTTTGTTTCAACTTTTGTTAAATGATCATTGATTTGAACTCTTTTGTACCTTTAGTTGTTAAATCCAAGAGCTTGAAAAGTTTGAAATTTTCTATTCTATTTTGGAGGTCAAGGCCGAAACCCTAGGCTAATAACTTAAAGGAGTTTTGTTCAATCCTTGTTAAATGATCATTGTTTATGAATCTTTAATACTTAAGGATCATTAATCCATGAGTTTGGGAAATTTTGAAATCTCTAACCCTATTACATGTCATGGCCGAATCTATGCCTTAGATAGATAGGATGTTTTTGGTTGTTTTTAACTTGTGTTATATGTTGGACTCTTTAGACTTTCGTCGCGAAGCAAGTCGAGGAAGATCGTAGCTCAACAAAGAACGAAAGACTTTGGTTTCTATAGAATCGGGTAAGGGGACCTTACCTGAGGGATTTTTCCCGATAGCTATATGCTATTATTTGTGGTTTGTTAAGTTTTTTTAAATTTTATTGTGATTTCCTGAGTTTATCTTATGTGGTTAAAATTGTTTGTTTTACATATCTGAGCTTGATGATTTATTTGTAGAAGTGTGTTAAATCTTGGAGATATGGCATGAACCATATTATCTGAAATGATGTTGATGGAAAAATTATACTGTTACGGATTGTTGTCTGAGAAGCCTGACATTTGTCAGTGCTCAATCAATTATTGAGATAAAAGCCTTAAAAAGTCTTATGAGGAATTTTGACAATGATAATATTTAGTTGATGATTTCTTTTGATAAAAGAGAAAGTAATGGATAATTACAATGATGAAATCGTAAAAAGATTTCAGTACGTTATCTTTTTTAAAATGTAGATGAAAAGTTATTTAAAGAAATTTATGTGTCAATTTCTTTTTATGAAAGAAGAAGAATAGGAATGGAATTGATAAAGAAATAAATTTTTGTATGTTATCATTTCAAGAATGAAGTGGGAAAGCATCTTAAGAACTAAATGTTAAAATATTTTGAAGTTAGAGGAAAATCATTTGACTTATAAATCTTTCTAGTATAAATGAAAACCATTTAGAAATATGTTTTTAAAGAAAAAAAAACCTTTGAGGAAATAATTTGTATTATTTCGGTCAGAAATGGATTTAAAAGGATTTTGTAAAGTATTGATGCTGTTTCGGAAAAGGAGGAATTTCAAAGGAAAATGGATTTGAGACAAACCAAGAATTTCACAATAACTTAGTGTTTCTAAATGAATTTCAATGAAAAATATTATTATGAAATACTCTTGTTCAACAAAAATATTCTGGTAAGCTTGGATAAGCTACGAAGGTTTCATTTTTTTTAATTTGTTTTTCACTGAACGAAAAAGAACAAATACATTGGAAAGTGAATCTAGTATACGAGACATCGGAATACTAGTGTTCTGTAATTTACACGTAGATCTTTGATCCGTGTCAAGTTGTTGTGGACTGTGTCTCCTATTCACGTTGTTGTGGACTGTGTGTCCTAATTACGTTGTTGTGGACTGTGTGTCCTATTCACGTTGTTGTGGACTGTGTGTCCTAATTACGATGTTGTGAACTGTGTGTCCTAATCACGTTGTGATAAACGTGATTAAAGATAAATGTTGTTTTATATGACCACAAGCCCAAACTGGTGCATCTGTTAAGGGCGTTGTGATTGAGCACTTGGACTGTGTGTCCCGTGTTGATGTTGATAATTTCAAAATGTTAAAATTTATGAAAAGTCGTTAGCTTTTGAGCTTCGACGACGAAAGAGAATGATTACAAAGAAAACGTTGAGAACAATTTTTTACATGCATTTTAGGCAGACGTGCCTCACGTTGATAGGAGTGATGCCTGGATGATCAGGTATTCACAATACGATGTATCACTGCCTCCTGGGATGGGACAATGTGTTATTAAATCCATGAGCATGGAATACTGCATCCTGGGATGGGACACTATGCTATGGATGTTTAGTCACTTAACATGATGCCAAAGTGGTGGCGATTTGAGTTTGATCAACCCCTAGAATGACAAAGGGATCTCATGAGATTAGGTTAGAGCCTGAATATTGAAGTGTCATGCATATTTTTATAAAAACCATGACTGTTCGGGTATGAAACCCTTTGATATAATACTATTTATTTTCACGAATTTTATATACACGACTCCACATGTTATTGTTGGAACCAAAGTGGTTCTGGTTCATTAAATCTCTAGGTTTTGATGTTAACAAAATGACTAATTTGATTGACAAAGTGTTAGTTGAGATCTAACTAGTGTTTTCAGTTATGCAAGAACGCTTTTATAAGTAAAATAAACTTAGGATAAGTTCTAATTGAAAAATACGCGTCCACCCCTGTAGACATGCTGCTCAAGAACTGTGGTAAAATTACCTTTTTATTTTCTTTAGTAGACGAGACTATAAATGAATACCTGAATAAACTTGATGGGTACAACAAGTCCAAAGACTTGAAAATTAGCACGTCCATCTTGCCACGTCAGCAGACGAGTGCTATCCTTGAAACTCAAGTATACATCCATAGTGCCTAACTAAAATTCAGCAGAAGTCCATAGTGCCACGTCATTGGACGGAGTTTCTCTGAGGACTTAGTAAGTCCAAAGACTTGTGTGGACGAGCGCTCCTACCACATCAGTGGACGAGCATAATAAAATCTTGTGTAGATGTGTTCTTAACCTGAGTAGACGGTTCTATATGTTCTATATCTTTACTACCTTGAATATGATTTAATGCAATCTGGTCCACGATGAATTTATTTCAAATGATTGATATTTATTCTTCCCATTTGTTTTTATCCGATTAATGTCTTGTTTCCTTTGAGAAAGTTCATAGTACTATCAAGGAAATACAAAAAGTAAATATTACAATTGGAATTGCAAAACGATATGTACAATGACATCTTTATTACTGAACAAAAACTGGGTTATACGCAAAGGAGGAAAGAAAGTTTTTAAAGTATAATTGCTCAGAACAGTGAGCCTCCATTTTGTGATTTTCTGATAACCAAGGATGTTTTTCAACATGGCCAAAATCAAGCTATCAGTCTCAACAGATATCATGCATTTAATGCTATCTCTAAACGAGATTATTCAAAGTAACCGTTGAAGAATTACAAGAGAAGGAGAATGTCACTATAAATTGAAGACCTCAGATACTGAAGAAAGAACTCTTGCCTGCACAATCTTGCTAGAAAAACTTTTGCCATTTGGTCAATTACAAGATATTCAAAGCTCATATTCTTGATGTAAAGCAAAAGTCTGTAATTCTTAAGGTTGAATTTTTGTAAAAATATTAGGTAGATCTCAGACCTTCATACCCTCACATATAGTGAGTTAGAAAGATCCCAGGAAAATCCCTGTGATTTTATAAGAGCCTGAAGAAGCTTGGCAAGAAAACAATACTTGTAGCCTGGAGAGGTGAAGAATACTTGTTGTAGAAATTATTTGGAAATAGTCGAGAAAATCTTTCAAGTAGAAGGGACTGGATGTAGCTCTTGGTTGGAAAAGAGTGAACCTGGATAAAATACCTGAGTGAATTTTCTATCCCTTATCTTTTACAGTTTTATTTATTTTTACTAACTGTGGGATTTGATTTTGGTTTTGTTAATATTTTAAAAATGATTTCTTGTGTGCTTAATCTCTTTATCTTCTGCTTGTGAAAAAGTTTTTCAAAAAGGGTTTTTGCGAAAATAATTAACAAACACAATTCAACCCCCCTTCTTGTGTTTGCCTGTGCCAACTTCAGTTGGTATCAGAGCTCAGCCTTGACAAGGTTGAGCATCTAACAAGTGCTTAGGCAGTACTATCCTACAATCTTGGATGCAGAAGAGCAAGCTATCAACAAACCCCCTCTCTTTGATGGAACTGATTATGATTATTGGAAAAAGAGGATGATGGCATTCTTGGATGCACAAAATGCTGACATCTTGGAACTAATAGAAAATGGCTACACTGAGCCAAGGAGTGAAGCTGGAGCTACAATGCCTAGAGCTGAATGGACTCAAGAGCAGAAAAACCAACATCAACTAAACTTGAAAGCTAAGCACTATCTCATGTGTGCTATCACCATATCTGAGCATGACAAGGTTCATAGCTGCAACACAGCTATAGAAATCTGGGATACTGTTGCACTAGCTCATGAAGGTTCCTCACAAGTGAAGGAATCAAAGATAAGCATGCTGGTTCACCAGTATGAGCTATTCACGATGGCTGATCATGAAAATATAGACCAGATGTTTGGAAGATTCTAAACAATCGCCAACAGTCTCAGGTCTCTCGGAAAGGTCTATGAGAAAAGAGATCATGTGAGAAAATTTTTGAGAAGTCTCTCAAAGCAGTGGAGACCTAAGGTAACTGCTATCCAGGAAGCAAAGAATCTAAATACTCTTTCTCTGGAAGAGCTTCTGGGTTCATTAAAAGTTCATGAACTTGAACTTAATGAAGAGGAAAACTCCAGAAAAGGAAAGTTCATTGCCTTAAAGGCCAAGAAAGCTAGTTCCTCAAAGATGCTTAAAGTTGTTGAGTCCTCAGATGAAGCCGATTCATCAAATAATGAAGTTGACTCAGATGAGGATGAACTATCTTTCATCTCCCGAAAAATCCAACACATGTGGAGAAAGAAAGGAGGATTCAAAAGGAAGCAGTTCAACAAAAAATTCTCCAAGGAGAAGTCAGATTCTAAGGAGAAAGGCCCACCCCTGTGTTTTGAATGTAAGAAACCAGGACACTTCAAAGCTGACTGCCCAGAACTGAAGGAGAAAAAGAAATTCTTCAAAAAGAAGAAAGGCTTGATGGCTACATGGGAGGATCTTGACCTGTCTTCTTCAGATGAAGAAGATGAAGCATGAGAAGAAGCAAACATTTGCTTCATAGCTGACACTGCATCAGAAAGTGAATTCACTGATGCTGAGGTAATAGAATCTGATCCATCTACTCTTCAAACTGTTTTTGATGAATTGCTGCATGAACCATGCATGCTGTCTAAAGAGTATAAGAGTCTCAAAAAGAAATTTATTAAACTTTCTAGAGAATATGATAAGGTCTGCACAGTAAATCAAAACCTTAAGGATGAGAATGAAACATTAAAATCAAACAATGTTAGTCTGGCTGACAAGACTAAGTGTAAGTCTGATAGCTCTTGTGAAGTTGAACAACTGAAACAAGATGTGACATACTTGACAGACTCTCTGTCAAAACTGGTTGGTAGCTCAGATAAATTAAACCTTATATTAAGATATTCTAGATCACCACGTGACAAATCTGACATTGGTTATGATAAAGAGAAGCAAGATGCATCTTTGAATAAACCAAAAGTTCATACACAATATAAGGCCTCTAAAGTCCGTCCACAGTACAATAAGTCAAAACCAAGCCCTTCCAAAACTTACTTCAAAGTATGTGGAAAAAGTGGGCATGTGTCATCTAAATGCATACATAACAAGCATGCAAAGCATTCACGACCTATGATCACTAACAAGAAAGGACCCAAGTCAATTTGGGTACCTAAAGATAAGATAATCCCTGTTGTAGATCTTCTTAACAACAGGAAAGAAACAGAAGTCTTGGTACTTGGACAGTGGGTGCTCACGACACATGACAGGAGAAAGGTGTATGTTTCAAGACCTTAGACCCAAAGATAGCAACTAGGTCACTTTTGGAGGAAAACAAAAAGGAAAGATCATTGTTATAGGTAAAATTGGTAAACATCATTTTCCCTCCATTGATAATGTTCTCTTAGTAAATGGACTTAAACACAATCTGCTTAGCATTAGTCAATTATGTGATAGTGGGTTTGCTGTTTCTTTTGATAAGAATATGTGTACTGTCAAGAAAGCTGATGGATCATTCCTATTCATTGCCCAGAGGTAAAACAATCTGTATAAGATTGACTTAGAGGACCTCTCAAATCAAAGTGTGTCATGTCTAGTGTCCATTGAGGATGAACGATGGATTTGGCACAAAAGGTTGGGTCATGCAAGTTTGAGATTAATCTCAAAACAGAAAAAGCATAACCTTGTAAGAGGTCTACCAAACCTTATTTTCAAATCTGATGCTCTCTGTGATGCATTTCAGAAGGGAAAACAAGTCAAAGGTTCCTTTGAATCTAAGAATGTTGTTAGTACCAACAGACCACTAGAATTGCTACACCTTGATCTCTTTGGTCCAACAAGGACTACATCTGTCAGTGGTAAGAAATATGGTCTTATTATAGTAGATGACTACACTAGATGGACATGGGTTATGTTCCTTGCTCACAAGGATGAGTCATTCAAGGTCTTTTCTGTATTCTGCAAACGTGTACAGAATGAAAAAGGCATGTGTATAGCTTCAATTAGAAGTGATCATGGGGGAGAATTTGTCAATGAGCTATTCCATGAGTTTTATGAAGAAGGTGGTATTCAACACAACTTCTCAATACCAAGAACACCACAGCAAAATGGTGTGGTAGAAAGAAAGAGCAGATCTCTTCAAGAGATGGCTAGGACTATGCTCAATGACAATTCTATCCCTGAGCACTTCTGGGCTGAAGCTGTGAACACTGCCTGCTACATTCAGAACAGAATATACATTAGACCTATTTTGAATAAGACTCCTTATGAATTTTGGAAAGGTAGAAAACCCAACATTTCATATTTCCACCCTTTCGGATGGAAATGTTATATTTTGACTACAAAAGATCAACTTGGTAAATTTGATGCTAAAGCAGATAATGGAATCCTTCTAGGATTTTCTAAAACTTCAAAAGGTTTTAGAGTTTATAATTCTAGAACTTTAGTTGTAGAAGAATGTATTCATGTAAAATTTGATGACAAACAGCATGATAAGAGACTATCAGAGCTAGATGAAGCTTTTGCAGATCTTGATCTAAATATCTCAGGAGAGAAACTAGAAATCAAGTTTGATATCCAAGTAGATGACACTTCTCAGCAACAACCAAAAACGTCTACCTCTCAACAGGAAAATGCTCAGAAATCTTGGTATTTCAAAAACTACCATCCTCAAGATCAAATCATTGGAGACCCCAATTACAAGCTAAGAACTAGGTCAACCTTCAGAGAACAAAGTGATTCTGCTCTTGTCTCTGAATGTGAACCGAAGACGGTGGATGAAGCTCTACTAGACGAAGGATGGATTCTTGCTATGCAAGAAGAGCTAAATCAGTTTGAGAGAAGTGAAGTATGGGCGCTTGTACCCCTTCCTAAAGACAAGTCAGTCATTGGAACAAAGTGGGTCTACAAAAACAAGCTTGATGAAGATGGTAAGGTTGTGAGAAACAAGGCACGACTTGTTGCTCAAGGCTACTCTCAAGAAGAAGGTATAGACTACACTGAAACTTTTGCACAGGTTGCTAGATTAGAAGCTATAAGAATTTTAATATCGTTTGCTGCACATCATAGCTTTATGATTTTTCAAATGGATGTTAAAAGTGCCTTCTTAAATGGCTTTATTAATGGAGAAGTATATGTCATGCAACCTCCTGGCTTTGAAAATACAAATCACCCTGAACATGTTTATAGGCTTAAGAAAGCATTGTATGGACTTAAACAAGCTCCTAGAGCTTGGTACGATAGGTTAAGTTCGTTTCTAATGGAAAATGGTTTTAACAGAGGAAAAGTATACACAACTCTATTTAGAAAGTCTATTAAGTCAGATTTCATTATAGTACATATTTATGTTGATGATATCATTTTCGATGCTACTAATGAATCTCTATGCAATGAATTCTCTAAGTTAATGCAAAAAGAATTTGAAATGAGCATGATGGGAGAACTCAAATTCTTCCTTGGACTTCAAGTTAAAAAGTCTATGGACGAGGTGTACATCCATCGGACTAAGTTTATAGAGGAACTTCTAAAGAGGTTTAATATGGATGATTGCAAACCAATGAATGCCCCTATGCATCCCACTTCAATACTGAACAAAGATGATAAAGAGAAAAAGGTAGACCAAAAGGTATATAGAGGTATGATATGATCTATTTTATATCTGACTGCGTCTAGACCTGATATAATGTCCAGTGTTTGCTTATGTCCTCGTTTTCAAGCTGATCCTAGAGAGTCTCATCTCTCAGCAATTAAAAGAACATTTAGATATTTAAAAGGTACTACTAACATGGGCTTGTGCTTTAAGAAAAATGATGATTACAGATTAGTTGGTTTTTTGTGATGCTGACTATGCTGGAGATAGAATTGAAAGAAAAGGCACCAGTGGAGGATGTCACTTCGTTGGAGCTAACCTAATATCCTAGTCAAGAAAAAGGCAAAGTACTATTGCTCTATCAAATGCTGAAGCAGAGTACATATTAGCTGCAAGCTGCTGCTCACAACTTCTATGGATCAAACATCAATTGGAGGACTACAATGTATTTGTAAGTAGTATTCCACTTATGTGTGATAATATAGCTGTAATCAATTTATCTAAGAATCCAATATTGCATTCTATAGCTAATCATATAGAAATCAAACATCATTTTATTAGGGATTATGTGCAGAAAGGTCTGTTTGATATTCAATTTGTAGATACTGACCACCAATGGGCAGATATCTTCACTAAACCTCTTGCTGAGGACTGATTTATCTTTATAAGAAAGCATTTGAATATGTTGTATGTGGATTGAGCTAGCATATTTACTGTTAATCTAGTCATCCATTGCATGTTTTCTTTGCACGTCCACTAGTGATGACGTCCAGAGCAAGTAAAATCTACGCGTCCAATACCTATGTCTTTACGCGTCCACTCTTAGTCTTGTGTGGACTCGTTTATGCACACATTTATTGCTTATATTATTTTGTCCTTGAACACATTTACTCAAAACGCTTCTCTTTCCTTAATGAGTCAGCTACCCTCATCAATCACATCGTAACTTTTTACGGTCCCAGGTTACCAATGCCGTTTTACACTTAATGACATGTCTTGTCATTATTTTTTTGGAAATTGTTGGTTTTCATAAATCTTTAAAAGTAACCACTTTCCCTCTGAAAATATTTTCACGTCTCTTCATCCCTAACAACCCCTCTCTCTGAATCTTTCGAACTCTCTGTCTCCCTCGTTCTTCCAAAACTCATCTTACTCAATAATGGCATCAACCTCTGCTCCCATGCTTGCTTTTGCAACTGATACTATATCCATATCTATGGAACATCACTTCAACTTTGGAATTCCACAAGAATACAATCTGGATGTGAGTAAGTTCATTAACGCTGCTGGATGGGATGGAATCTTTCTGTAAAAGGTCTCAGTGTATCCAGATTTGATAAGGGAATTCTGGAGGAGACCAAAAATCTCTGAAATGTAAGTTGTTGGATTCGTGCTAGTAAGGAAAGTGATAGTAGCAGAGAAAACCATCTCTGATGCGATTGCTTGTGCTCAAGAAGGATTGGTCTTCACTGAAACTGAGAAGAAGACCTAGGTGGTCCATAGACAATTGCTGTTACCCTCATGAGGCAAGACAGCATGAGAACTCATTCTTGGAAATCATCTGAGATGAAAGATCACATCAGGATTCTTCACCAGATTCTGAACAAAGTGGTGCTGCATAAGATTGGCTCTAAGGACAATTTATCAGCTCTTCACAAGTTCTGCCTTTGCCATCTGGTTTTTGAAACAAAGATTAACCTACCCTGGATCCTATTTCATCGCTTCAAGGATGTCATTACTAACAGAGAATCTGCTTCTCACATTACCTTCACTCATCTTCTGTCAAAATTTTTCAAGCAGCAAGGTGTGTACGATGCTGAGTGCAAAGCCTAAGGATGAACAAGAAAGACTCCTTCGTGAGAAAGGATTGCAAGCCATTGACTTTGGCCGAGTTAATCTCAGTGGCATGCAACTCAGCACTTACAAGCAAGTGGTGTTGGCAAAGCTTAAAGAGAAAATGAATATTAAGGAAGAGTCACTTAAGGTCAACGAAGCTGCAATTCTTGGTTTAAAGAAAGGAACCAAGAGAAAGACTGTGGGTGTGAGGCAACCCATTCCTAAGAGGACTACTAGAGGATCTGTCCCCTCTATATCTTCTGGTGCTACTCTTCCACCTGCACCAAAAAGGACAAGGAAAGTCATCATGTCTGAAGAAGAAGATGATGATGAACTTCCAATTACTGCCATTCTAGAAAAACAAGCTGTTGTTGTTGCTGGTCCTATTGCCAAGAAGAAGAGGCAACCGACAAAGAGGGCTAGAACAACCTTGGCTTCTGAGGTAGTAATCTCTGCTGATGACCCTGTTAGGTTAGCAGTAGATGAATTAGTATCTAATTTGAGCACTCAGGATGATAATATCTCTGCTCCACATGATGTGAATGATTTTTATGTTCCTACCCTGCCACAATCACCACCCTCACCACTAACACATAACTTTACCATTGGAGCCCCCTTTCCTAAACCCTTGAAAACCTTGTTTCCACCCATAATTCCCTCGTCCACTCTCTATACTGGTAAATCTGAGAACTGGGCCAAAGTACAGAAAGAATGGAAAATACTTTTCCACACCATTCCACAAGAACCAGAACTCATTCTAACAAAATGGTATCCATTGGCTGAGTATAAGTATGAACCCCTCAACATCTATCCATACTAGGTCAACCCTGAACCCCACACTCCAACTGGCCCATTCCCTTCCTAAATGTTCAATGAACATGGACCTCTCCTCACCCACCTTCCCCAACAGGTTTCCCGCCAGAAAAATCTATCCTAACCTAGTGAAACTTCCACCCCTTAGACCATTCACTGATGGAGTAGAAAGAGTTATCATATCTGACTGGCATACTGATCCAAGCAAGAAGAATCTTGGGAGTGTTCTCGAGAAAAGAGTCAAAGCCTTCAGGCAAATTCCTTTTGTCATGGACAAGACTACAAAATGGATTATTTCAAACACCCAAGAATATATGGAGCTGTTGTTGACCAGTTTGTGGACACACTCATGTATGAGATGCTGAAATGGGAATTCAGCCACTTCAGAGCAGACAGAGATGCACGATTTGTCCCTCCAACCTGGTTAAGACACTCCACTTCTACAAATGTTGGAGTCAAGCCCAACAAGATCTGTCCTAAGTTGTCAATGATTGATCTTAACAAGGACAAGGACAGGAAGCATCCAAGGCACAAAGGAAAAATGCTAGTAGTTGAAGACATTATGCTGGATCTCAATTCTGAACCCTTTGACCACTCACGGATGGATTATATTCAGTCCTTGCCAATTGAGATGGTCACTGAGGCTAATTATACAGGAGCTTTCTGGCAATCCCACTTGATTCACTGCACCCGAGAAGTCTCCACTTCTGGCCTGACTGCTGAAGAGAAGAAGAAAAGTCCAAAATTCAGAGGCAGATGTGGAATCTCTAGTGTCAGATATCTTATCTTCAAGGATCTATGGGGACTGCCAATAACCAGCCGTGATGTGGAAATTCCTAATCCAATTCACTGGGCAAAGGATATCCCTGAGCCAATTCTACAATATGCTTTTTCCTCAGCTTCAACCTCATCCTATGAGCATACAGCCGAAGAATTTGTTTTAGAAGGCCCTGAGCTGAATGTTGAAATCTTCTCAAAACCTGCTTCTGAACCTTCAACTCCCTTACATGTTGCAGTTTCTACTGTTGAGCCAACTCTGCCAGAACAGTCTGATGAGATATGTGCTTGTAAGCAAGGTGTTGAGTCTGCTAAGACATCTTCTCAACCATTAGCTCTTGCTATGGTTCATCCACCAGCCCAAGCTCAAGTCACTATCTCAGACTCTACTAAGAGCTCAAGACAATTATCCTTGCCACCGAATCTTGAGGACATCATTGGAAGAATTGTTGATGATAAGGTTGGTAAGATAGTTGAAGAGAAAACAGAGCAGATGGCACAACAGATTGAAGAAAGAGTACAAAAACAAGTTCAAGATACCCTGGCCCCTACAAATGCTGGCCTTATTAATGGATTTTCAGAAAAGCCAAAATCCAAACCAACCCCCTCCACCACCTCCTTCTACCTAAATCTTTTCTTTCTTTCTTATTTGTTTTGATGACGGTGATGATCCTCTCCTTTTTACCATTTTGGTCGATGACAAAAAGGGGGAGAAAGGAAAAGAAAGAGAATTATTTATATAAAGTCTATTGTTGAAAAGCTCTTACGTGTTTGCATTTGCATATTACTTGATAAATTTCTCTGCTTTACTTATGTTTAAATTATTTGCTTTTATATATGCTGCTCTGATACTTGTGTTTATATAGATTCTAAGAATGATAAGTGTTTGTACCTATCTATTAGTTTATAATTCTGGTTAGGTATTTGAATGCTTTGTCTTAGGGGGAGCCTTGCAAGCTCTCTTAGACTTTGCTATTTAAATTTAATCAGTTTTTGTCATCATCAAAAAGGGGGAGATTGTTGGAAACAAAGTGGTTTTGGTTCATTTAATCTCTAGGTCTTGATGTTAACAAAATGATTAAATTTGATTGGCAAAGTGTTAGTTGAGATCTAACTAATGCTTTCAGTTATGCAGGAACACTTTTATAAGTAAAATAAACTTGGGATAAGTTCCAATTGAAAAATACGTGTCCACCCCTATAGACGGGCCGCTCAAGAACTATGGTAAAATTACCTTGTTGTTTTCTTTGGTAGACGAGGCTATAAATGAATACCTAAATAAACTTGTTACGTACAGCAAGTCCAAAGACATGAAAATTAGTGCGTCCATCTTGCCACGTCAGCAGACGAGTGCTATCCTTGAAACTCAAGTATAGATCCATAGTGCCTAACTAAAATTCAGTAGAAGTCCATGGTGCCACGTCATTGGACGGAGTTTCTCTAAGGACTTAGCAAGTCCAAAAACTTGTGTGGACGAGCACTCCTACCACATCAGTGGACGAGCAGAATAAAATCTTGTGTAGATGCATTCTTAACCTAAGTAGATGGTTCTATATGTTCTATATCTTTATTACCTTGAATATGATTTAATGCAATCTGGTCCACAATGAATTTATTTTAAATGATTGATATTTATTCTTCCCATTTGTTTTTATCCGATTAATGTCTTATTTCCTTTGAGAAAGTTCATAGTACTATCAAGGAAATACGAAAAGCAAATAGTACAATTGGAATTGTAAAACGATATGTACGATGACATCTTTATTGTTGAGCAAAAACTGGGTAATACGCAAAGGAGGAAAGAAAGATTTTAAGGTACAATTGCTCAGAACAGTGAGCCTCCATTTTGTGATTTTCTGATAACCAATGATGCTTTTCAATATGGCCAAAATCAAGCTATCAGTCTCAACGGATATCATGCATTTAATGCTATCTCTAAACGGGATTATTCAAAGTAACCATTGAAGAATTACAAGAGAAGAAGAATGTCACTATAAATTGAAGACCTCGGATACTGAAGAAAGAACTCTTGCCTGCACAATCTTGATGTAAAGCAAAAGTCTGTAATTCTTAAGGTTGAATATTTGTAAAAATATTCAGTAGATCTCAAACCTTCATACCCTCACATATAGTGAGTTAGAAAGATCCCAGAAAATCCCCTGTGATTTTATTAGAGCTTGAAGAGGCTTGGCAAGAAAGTAATACTTGTAGCCTTGAGAGGTGAAGAATACTTGTGTAGAAACTATTTGGAAATAGTGGAGAAAATCATTCAAGTAGAAGGGACTGGACGTAGCTCTTGGTTGGAAAAGAGTGAACCAGGATAAAATACCTGAGTGAATTTTCTATCCTTTATCTTTTACAGTTTTAATTATTTTTACTAACTATGGGATTTGATTTTGGTTTTGTTAATATTTTAAAAATAATTTCTTGTGTGCTTAATCTCTTTATCTTCTGCTTGTGAAAAAGTTTTTCAAAAAGGGTTTTTACGAAAATAATTAACAAACACAATTCAACCCCCCTTCTTGTGTTTGTCTGTGCCAACTTCAGTTATCTGATGTTTTGTGTCTTGCATATGGTTATCGTGACAAATCCATATATTGGTGTCTCACCCTTACAAATATATCAGGTTTCATCTGGTTTTGCTATTGTACCTTGGTACTCTAGTACAGATGGTGCAGAGGAGTTTTTCCTAAGTCAATCGGGGACTTAGATCTAGATGTTTGAAGAAGCTTTTGATCGTGGGATGACCACAGAGGTCTTTCCAATAAATGTCTTGTAGACTGACCAGCTTAGGAGTCTTGGTTAGGTTGTATATTTGAAAAGGGCAGTAAATGTGGTGTTATACATTAGTGTTGGTTCTGGTTGTATATTTGTATGTCATGACGACTTTGTTATGAATGTGATTTTACTGTTTAGAAGTATGTATCTTGGTTTTTCAGAGTTATCCACAGAAGAAAATTTTTATTCCCCGGTTTTCTGACTTAAAAGAAAACAACTCGATCCAAACTTTTTAATTTATTTCCGCATGTGTTTACAATGTAATGCCGGGGGGGGGGGGGGGGGGGTTACAAGTGGTATCAGAGCTGGTCGAGTCTTTTGGGAACCTTAGGGAATAGGTCTATTATGTTTTTGTTGTGTGGTCTCTAGTTGGTCATCACTTGAATTGTTTCCTTGTCGAAACAATGTGCGTTGGTCTATAGGTGTGTGTTTATCTTGATGGGTTATATGAGTTTTGACTTGTAGGAACCCATGGGTAGTGATTTGTGTTTCGATCCATGTGTGACACATTTGGTTATCATTTCTTGATTGTGTCAAACATTTGGATAGTATGCCTGTTAAGGTCGATTTTCTAGGAATATTCACTGAGAATGTTCCAGGAGTATCGTGTGCGAAAGGACTTTCCGGGAGTGTTCCCTGGAAATGTTTTGGGTGTGCTGCTAGAGAAGGATATTGAGTTATCAATCGATCTAGTTCCTAGATACGGATTGGTCTCTATCACTTTGTGTAGGATGCCACCTACAAAGTTAATTTAGTTAGACGACTCGATCCAAACTAGAAGACCTGCGACCTAAACAGTTCATGAGACTGAGTCTTTTCCGTAGGCCCCAATATTGTTGAAGGTTTGAGAATCTGTATGGTTTTCTAATGACTCGACAAAGTGACGATTATGAACAAGTATTCTTTGCCATGCGTAGTTTATATTAACAAGGACTTGTTGTCTACTTAAAGATCGACTTGAGGATGAGTTATCATCATGTTGAAGTAAGGACCTATTAAAGATTTTGTGCCGTGGATTCAGCTCATGCAGAAAGGTCAACTCTTCGTATGTTCGATAGATTGATTAAGCTGTCCGTGATCATGCACGATTCAAGGTAACCATACTAAGTATGTATGGCAAGATATGTGTGTTGATTGGAACCAAGGCAAATCAAGTTGAAATTTCGACCTTAAACGAATGTCTCATGATTAAGAAACTCTTCACTGTACTATTCGATTCTTACGAATTTGTAAGTCAACATTTGTTTCTCGAGTCCCATGGTTGTATTAGATAATCACAGTGGTGAATTTTGTGCGTGTTAGACAGATTTCTCTGATTTTGATTTGAAATCTATCAGGATTTATGAACTGGTTATGCCAGTTCATAAATTTCAATTTATTCTAATTGATTTCCTTATTTGTGAGCATTTGTACTCACACTTCTAAATAACCCTTAGTGTATTAGACATTTGAGTAGATGGAATTGATATCATCCATTGGTCTAGATATTTTCACGTTTCGTTGAAAGAATTTGTTATGACCATTTCTCGAGTTATAACACAAACAACTTCTTGGTGACGCAAATTCCTTGATGAAAGTTAGTCTAATCACTTTTACTTTAGTAAAGGTGACCAAGTCTGATTTTTAGCCACACTGTTTTCTTTTTAAATTCGTCATTTTGTAAATTCTTTGTACTAAGAATGAATCCTCTCGGGATTAGAAACTATTCACCCTTTGATTTTCTAAATCCGCTGGAAGTTCTTGTGGAAGAATGAACTTTATTAGATTCATGTTTGTAAATATGTATTGATCATACATTTTTACACCCACGAACCTAATTGAAGAATCTTTTTCCATACTGGATGTTCCTGTATCTTTCAAATTGATAAAGTTCTTCTCTCTGTCTTTTTGAAAGTGAGATCAAGAATTTTCTTGTCTTGAAGATTTCTTTCAGTGATCTTTAAAAAAAATCGAAAATTTGAAACAAAAACATTTTTTTAAAAAAAATTCGGAAAAAATTAAATAAATCTTTGTTTTTTTAAAATAAAATATAAAAGACTTTTTATCAAAAAATAAATATAAAATTAATAACAAAAATTTCGGAAAAAATATTTTTTTCAAAAAAAAATCGAAAATAATATTTAAAAAAATTTCAATAGAATTAAACAAAAACTTAAAAAAAAAAAAGAATAATTTTTAAAAAAAATCCGAAAAAAAAATAATTAAAAAATATTTTGTAATAAAAAATTCGAAAGCAATTAAATAAAAAATTATTTTGTAAAAAAATATACGAAAACAATTAAATAAAAAACCTTTTTTAAAATAAATTCGAAAAAAATTTAAATAAATTTTAAAAAAAAAATTGGGAAAAAAAGAAAAAAAAATTAAAATTGAATTTTAAAAAATTTCGGAATTCTTTTTTTTAAAAAAAAGTTCGAAAAAATTTAAGTAAGAACTTTTTTTAAAAAAAAATATTAAATAAAAGAATAATTTAAAATAAATCGAAAAAAATTTATAAAGAAATTTAAAAAAAGTTAAATAAAAACATTTTTTTAAAAATTTGTTAAATTTAAATAAAAAAAAAAGTGACGACACGTGTCATCATTTGATACGCTACAGTAAAAAGGGGATCCCTAATTATAGTAGTATATATTTTACATTTAAAGTGATAAAGTGAGCAGTACCTCATTTTTTAATTTACTTATAATTTGCTTCAAAAAAAAAATAATTATAATTAATTTAAAAAATTATTTAAAGTATCAATCAATTATTTATTACAATATCATTAAAAATAAAAGTGATTGACTCCTAGCATTCCTTCGGTAGGACTCCTAATTATATCTATTCACACTCCTAATTTTTGTTTTTTCTTTTCTTGAACTCTTATTTTATAATTGGTTAAAATAATGTTTTAGTCCCTTTACGTGTCACTCGTTTTTAAATTAGTCCCTATACAAAAAATATTTTTATATTAGTCCCTACACGTGCAACCATTACCAAATAGGTCCATGACATTTAACGGCCGTTAATGATGATCATTAAGTTGGTCCCTACATATGTCACTCATTTTTAAATTGGTCCCTACATATGTCACTCATTTTTAAACAAATCCTGGTGCCCCCGATTGGTCCTTATATATGTCACTCATTTTTAAACTCGTCCCTATATGTGTCACTCATTTTTCAAATTGGTCCCTACATGTGTCCCTAGTTTTTAAATTAGTCCCTACGGCGAGGTTTCGCAGTGATTCGGGATCACTCCAGCCGAGGTGTGTTGTGCGTTCTTCATGGTTTGCAAAGCCGTTACTGAAAAATTGGGGCATTTGTTCGAGCTTCGTACCGATTCTGGGAGGGTTGTTATGGAGAGCACAACAACTTGCAGGCAAGCCTACTGGAATCTTCTACAGCACCGGATTACACTCACAGAGTGGATATGAAATACAACAGCTTGCAGGCAAGCCTACCGGAATCACTCAGTTGAAATTTTAACCAACTTTCATATCCGATCGGAACAAATATCATTCCATGATGAACCAACTGAGTGAGTGTAATCCAGTGCTATTGAAGATTCCAGCAGGCTTGCCTGCAAGCTGTTGTGCTCTCCATAACAACCATCCCAGAATCGATACGAAGCTCGAACAAATGCCCCAATTTTTCAGTAACAGCTTTTCAAACCATGAAGAACGCACGACACGTGATGTGCTAGATTCTGGCAAGTGTACCGAATTCGTCGCAAAGTAATAAAAAGATATCGATCCCACAGAGACCGTGATATCAAATCACAACTAATTATCAAATCGATAAAACTGGACTCTAAGGACAGATTTTGAAAAGGTTTTGGTTTTTGAAATAAGAATCAAGTAACAATCAAATTTAATATCGCAATTAAACAAAACAGGAAAGCAATTCAAATTGGGGTTTTCAAATTCAAAAGGGATTCCAAGGAATTGGGTTAACAACAAGATTGTTTATGTTACTAAATTGACTACCCCTTGTTAATTATCAAAATTGCTTTGAAGGCGAATTTATCCTAAATAAGTTAATGCTCCCTCTCGGGTTACAAAAATCGTGCTCAATTAAACCAACCCCTACTCTCGTGGTAGTTGAATTTAGATCGAACCCTTTAAGCCTTGTGACAATTCGTTAATCCTCGAAGGACCGCTTCTAACTCTCGTGATTTAAGTCCTAAGTCTGATTCTATAGATCCGATACCTAAGTTCACCGCTAGGTTCCTCCTTATAATATCTATGACACGCAAATAAGTGGCCACCGAATTTACGAGGAATTAAAACAATAGAAATCAAATCTAAAGCAAATTCGAAATTAACAAAGGTAAAACATCAATTCATAACATAAATCAGATCTTGGGCATAGCCCCAATCCCTAGAAATAAAGCTACTACTCAAGCATTGCCATGGTGATGACAAGCTTGATTAACAAAAACATGAAATAAAAATAAGAGAAGAGAAGAAGAAGAAGAAGAGAATCCTAAAAATTTGCCTAAGTGTAGAAGCCCCCCAAAAGTCCTCTCTAGTCTCTGCCTAATTGCCCTATTTATAGATTAGGGTAATTTGAATCCCAATCAAACACAAATTCATATCAAATCAGTTTCTTCAGATCCAAATATTGCGCGTCACGGCCGTGACGGATTATGCCTTGGGCGTTGCTTCACTGATTGGTTTGTCACGGTCGTGACCACCATCACGGCTAGGCCGTGATCAGTTCTGCCTGTGAGGGTCTGGTTCAGCTGACATGTCACGGCCGTGATGGATATCACGGGCTGGCCGTGACCAATTCTGACTTTAGCCTTCTTTCTTTTCAGTTTTGCTTGATCATGGTCGTGATGGCTGTCATGGCTAGGCCGTGATGAGCTCTGTTTGGCTCATTTTCTTTACTTTTCAAGCTCCATCTTCATGCAAGCTCCATCATAGTTGATCCTGAGCATTTAATCCTTAATTCCTGCAAAACAACACCACAAAACCGCCTTACCCGTTCCAAGGTAAAAACTAACCTAAATCAAATTAGAATTGCCTAAACTATATGAAAATGCATGCAAAATGATAAACAAATATGAGGTGTAATCACACTCATCAAACTACCCCAAGGTTAAGACTTTGCTTGTCCTCAAGCAATCACTAAGGCCAGTCAAGATAAACAATCAGAGCATGGATAGTGAACCAAGAACCTGAGTAACTAATCCAAGTGACAAGCATTTTCAAATAAGAAACCAAGAGACAATCAATTTCAAGTCCAATTAGAAGCTTAGGTTTCCTAAATTTATATTCTCACTGATTCGGGCACTCTTCTCACCTCACTCAAATGATTAAGGGTATATGATAATTCGCTCAATTTCCTCAAGGAAGATATTCTACCATAAGCTTGACTATTAACCAAATCTCTACTTTATTAATGAAAACACATAAGAATCAAGAGGTCTTTTATTTTGGTTGTAATGAGGCCATGGGATAAATTTTTAGGTGGGGAAATCAAGAAAAGGAAATTTCAATAAGGCTAAAAAAAATCAAACAATGCAAAGCATGACAACCTTCTAAAATACCTTTTTGGGCTTTAGTTCACTTTTCTACCTTTCTTTCTTCCTTTCTACTTTTATTTTATTTTATTTCTCACTTTCTTTTTGTCATCTCCTTCTCCATTTTTTTTTGTTTGTTTACTTTATTTCATTTATTTGGAGAAGGGGAGATTTTCAATTTAAGAGAAATATTTTTCTAATTTTCTCATCCCACAATTTATTTTTCAAACTACCTCTTTACCCTTTTTGCAATACTTTAAAAGGTGTCATACCAAGCATTATTCATCAAAATAAATCAAGGTACCAAGAAAAGTATTTTATTCTTTTAGGCTCAAAATTGAGCAACTAAGGAGTAGCATTTAATCAATCAAAGCTCAGAAGGCCGGAAAAATACCTAGTGCTTCAATCATTTTCAAATATGTTTTCAAAAATTTTTAAGCTTCAAAACGGTTTCAAGTCAAGTTCTAGAGAATACAATCCAAGAGGAATAAAACACTCAATCACAGAGAATGGGGTAGACTTAGTGAGTACCCCTTTTAGGCTCAAAAATCTCACATTTAGTAGTTTAAAATCAGTGAGAAACACAAATCTAAGGAACCACATGCTAATTATCAACTATCAAAAGATCATCTCAAGCATTTTTATTTTTAGCCTTTCACAAGAATAAAAAAAAATTGGGTTCAAAAATTCACTATCTCAATTTATTTGGCACCAAGTTCTCACAATTGAATGCATACTCTAAGCAAAGGGGCAATCTAATCATGTGATCATGCAAAACTATGCCTATATTAATGCAACATGAAAAATGCAAAAATGCAAAAAATTGCAAAAATACCCCTACCCCAAGCTTAAAAACTCACATTGTCGCCAATGTAAATAATCAAGTCGGAGAGAGGAGAAAAATAGAACAACTCACTGAGGTGGTAGCGGGTGTCGGCTCACATGCCAGTCAAAGAGATGCTGGAAAATGTGTCACGGCCGTGATCGATTCTGGTCTATAGGAGCTGGCCTGTCACGGCCGTGAGTTCCATCACGGCTAGTCCGTGATACATTCTGATCTTCGGGGTCCTTCTCATCATGCCCGTGGTGGATATCACAGCTGGACCGCGATCCTTTCTGATCTTCTTTGGTTAGCTAATCATGACCGTGACCACCGTCACGGCCGTGACCACCGTCACGGCCGTGACCACCGTCACGGCCGTGACCACCGTCACGGCCTAGGCGTGATGACTTCTGACTTTATTTTTCTTTGCCTTTTTGCTCTTACTGCTTTCATAACCTGAAAATACTTGGCAAAGCCATCAATTAGCGATCTTTCTTTTTTTATCTTCTCAAATTATTCAAAAACAAAATTCAAAAACAAATGGAAAAGGGAAAGAAAACTTGGGTTGCCTCCCAAGAAGCGCTTATTTACGGTCTTAAGCTTGACCATACTTCTTTCAATCAACCAGGGTCGGCTGGGCCTGGAAGTGCAAGAACACTTCTCTTCCATGGATGTCGTTCAAAGAGCCGATTTTTTTCATATGACCAATTGCGCTTTCGCTTTGCTCTTTTCACTCCGAGTTTCATGGCCTTACTTCCTCCCGACTGAAGTTTTGTTTCCACATGATGAGCAACTCCAACTTCATCACCATTTGGTGCATCATTTGTCTTGCAAAGCTTAGGAGTCGCTTCCATGTTATGCTCTTCCTTCACCTCTGGAGACATTATATCGATCCTGCACACATGACTCTCAAAAGGAGGGTTGTTATATGAGTTAATCAAATCAAAATCTACCCTACCTTCCTCTACATTCAGAGAAAGTTTGCCATTCTTTACGTATATTATCGCTCCAGCTGTGGCCAAGAAAGGCCTTCCTAGAATGATGGGGAATTTAGAATTCCCGTTCATATCCAACACCATGAAATCGGTAGGAATGAAAAAATTTCCTACCCTTACGGGAACATTCTCTAGTATGCCTAGAGGAGTTTTAGTTGAGCCATCCGCAAATTGTAAAGAGAATTTGGATGGACTCAATTCCTTGGTTCCTAACCTCTCCAAGATAGTAAGCGGCATCAAGCTCACACTAACCCCTAAATCACATAAGGCTTGGTCTATTTTCACTTCTCCAATGGAGCAAGCAATAGAGAAACTACCTGGATCTTTTAGTTTAGGAGGCATATTAGTTTTTATCATGACATTGTGCTCCTCAATTAAGCTCTTAGTTTCTATTTCTACTTGCTTTCTCTTGACCAACCTTTGTGGGAAAGGTATTGGGGATTGGTACGGTGGTGGAGGGACATACTTTGACTCTACTTCTTCATCTTCGCTCATGTCCTCCTCACATTCCACATCCTTTTCAACCACCCCAATCTTATCATCCCTCAAGTATATGGCATTACAATGTTCATTGGGATTAACTTCGGGTTGTCCCGGAAACGTACCCTTAGGTCTAGAATATGTACTAGCTTGTTGGGCAATTTGAGTTTCTAACATCTTATTATGGATGGCTAAGTTATCTACCTTAGATGCTAACTCTTTTATTGCCTCATTGACTGCCCTACCTTGTTGCCTAAACTCTTCACTTTGCGACGAATCCGGTACAGTTGCCGGAATCTAGTCCCATCGAGTTTTTGGCGCCGTTGCCGGGGACTGTGCTTTCTTGAATCTCAATTTAATTTTTAAATTGATTTTTCTGGACTTTTTCTTTTTAATTATTTCTTTTTTATAAATATATATATATATATTTCTTTTTTTTTATCTCTTTTTCTTTTTCAGTATCTATCTCTCTCTTATAGGTGTTTTTCTCTTTTATGCAAAGATCCCTAAGTCTTGGAAACCTTATTGAGGTCGACCCCGAAATCGAAATGACCTTTCATAGACGTAGGAGACTACAAAGAGAGAGGGAGACGTTGATTCCCATTCCACTCATGGGGAATCTACCGGATACAAAACCACTAAAGGACTACGCAGCCCCAAATGCTAGGGGTTTGCGAACCGGGATTGCTAGGCCGGAAATCGAGGCGGAGAACTACACTATACCGCCTATGCTAATTAGCATGATTAGGCAACATAAATTCGGAGGATTGCCCTCGGAGGACCCAACCGATCATGTGAAGACGTTCTTGGAGTGCACTGATGCAATTAGGATTCATGGTGCCCCGGTCGATGCTATACGCTTGAGTTTATTCCCCTCCTCTCTGATTGGAAAGGCGAAGGCTTGGCTGAAGCAAGAGCCCGCTAATACCTTGTCGATTTGGGACCAACTGGAGCAGGCATTCTTGGAGAAATTCTTCCCTCCATCCAAGACGGCTTACCTACGAACTCAGATCACCGGCTTCTTCCAAAAGGACGAAGAATGCTTATCCGAAGCTTGGGATCGCTACAAGGGATTGCTAGAGTCATGCCCACATCATGGACTCGAGAGGTGGTTGTTAGTGCACATCTTCTACAACGGATTGGACTACTATTTGAAGGTGTCACTTGACTCCGCAGCTGGTGGAGCCTTTATGAATAGGCCTCTAACTGAGGCTTTCAACATCATTGAAAATGTGGCCACCAACTACCACCAATGGGGTTCAGAAAGAGGTAATAACCCGAAAAAGATTTCGGGGGGTAAGTTTGAAATGAATAGCACTGATATCATTATGTCTAAAATTGACTCACTGAATAAACGCTTTGATCATCTTGAAAAGGCTAATGTGAGTTCGATAGGTGCTACTAACATTGTTTGTGAGATTTGTGGAATGCAGGGACATGACATAATGGAGTGCCCACGTGGTATTGCTCATGGTTGATCCTGAGCATTTAATCCTTAATTCCTGCAAAACAACACCACAAAACCGCCTTACCCGTTCCAAGGTAAAAATTAACCAAAATCAAATTAAAAATGCCTAAACTATATGAAAATGCATGCAAAATGTCAATGAAATATGATGAGTGTGATTACACCTCATATTTGTTTATCATTTTGCATGCATTTTCATATAGTTTAGGCAATTCTAATTTGATTTAGGTTAGTTTTTACCTTGGAACGGGTAAAGCGGTTTTGTGGTGCTGTTTTGCAGGAATTAAGGATTAAATGCTCAGGATCAACCATGATGGAGCTTGCATGAAGATGGAGCTTGAAAAGTAAAGAAAATGAGCCATCACGGCCTAGCCGTGACAGCCATCACGACTATGATCAAGCAAAACTGAAAAGAAAGAAGGCTAAAGTCAGAACTGGTCACGGCCAGCCCGTGATGTCCATCACGGCCGTGACATGTCAGCTGAACCAGACCCTCACAGGCAGAACTGATCACAGCCTAGCCGTGATGGTGGTCACGGCTGTGACAAACCAACCAGTGAAGCAACGCCCAAGGCATAATCCGTCACGGCCTGACCGTGATGGCCATCACGGACGTGACGCGCAATATTTGGATCTGAAGAAACTAATTTGATCTGAATTTGTGTTTGATTAGGATTCAAATTTCCCTAATCTATAAATAGGGCAATTAGGCAGAGACTAGAGAGGACTTTTGGGGTTGCTACACTTAGGCAAATTTTTAGGATTCTCTTATTCTTCTTCTTCTTCTTCTTCTTCTTCTTCTTCTTCTTCTTCTTCTTCTTCTTCTTCTTCTTCTTCTTCTTCTTCTCTTCTCTTATTTTTTTATTTCATGTTTTTGTTAACCAAGCTTGTCATCACCATGGCAATGCTTGAGTAGTAGCTTTATTTCTAGGGATTGGGGCTATACCCAAGATCTGATTTATGTTATGAATTGATGTTTTACCTTTATTAATTTCGATTTTGCTTTAGATCTGATTTCTATTGTTTTAATTACTCGTAAATTCGGTGGCCACTTATTTGCGTGTCGTAGATATTCTAAGGAGGAACCTAGCGGTGAACTTAGGTATCGGATCTATATATTCAGACTTAGGACTTAAATCACGAGAGTTAGAAGCGATCCTTCGAGGATTAACGAATTGTCACAAGCCTTAAAGGGTTCGATCTAAATTCAAATACCACGAGAGTAGGGGTTGGTTTAATTGGGCACGGTTTTTGTAACCCGAGAGGGAGCATTAACTTATTTAGCATAAATTCGCCTAAAAAGCCATTTTGATAATTAACAAGGGGTAGTCAATTTAATAACATAAACAATCTTGTTGGTAACCCAATTCCTAGGAATCCCTTTCGAATTTGAAAACCCCAATTTGAATAGCTTTCCTGTTTTGTTTAATTGCGATATTAAATTTGATTGTTACTTGATTCTTATTTCAAAAACCAAAACCTTTTCAAAATCTGTCCTTAGAGTCCAGTTTTATCAATTTGATAATTAGTTGTGATTTGAGATCAAGGTTTCTGTGGGATCGATATCTTTTTATTACTTTGCGAGGAATCCGGTACACTTGCCGGAATCTAGTCCCATCAAGTTACGTCTATGAAAGGTCCTTTCGATTTCGGGGTCGACCTCAATAAGGTTTCCAAGACTTAGGGATCTTTGCATAAAAGAGAAAAACACCTATAAGAGAAAGATATATACTGAAAAAGAAAAGGAGATAAAAAAAAAGATATATATATATATATATATATTATTTTTAATTTTTTTTTAAAATGAAATAATTAAATATATATATATATATTTCTTTTTTTTTTATCTCTTTTTCTTTTTCAGTATCTATCTCTCTTTTATAGGTGTTTTTCTCTTTTATGCAAAGATCCATAAGTCTTGGAAACCTTATTGAGGTCAACCACAAAATCGAAAGGACCTTTCATAGACATAGGAGACTACGAAGAGAGAGGGAGAGGTTGATTCCCATTCCACTCATGGAGAATCTACCGGCTACAAAACCACTAAAGGACTACGCAGCCCCAAAAGCGAGGGGTTTGCGAACTGGGATTGCTAGGCCAGAGATCGAGGCGGAGAACTACACTATACCGCCTATGCTAATTAGCATGATTAGGCAACATCAATTCAGAGGATTTCCCTCGGAGGACCCGACCGATCATGTGGGGATGTTCTTGGAGTTCACCGATGCAATTAGGATTCATGGTGCCCCGATTTTTTTTATTTTTTTTTAACAAAAAACAATTTAAAAAACGAAAAATAAAAAGTCCAGAAAAATCAATTTAAAAATTAAATTGAGATTCAATAAAGCATAGTCCCCGGCAACGGCGCCAAAAACTTGATCTGCTAGATTTTGGCAAGTGTACCGGATTCGTCGCAAAGTAATAAAAAGATATCGATCCCACAGAGACCATGATCTCAAATCACAACTAATTATCAAATCGATAAAACTGGACTCTAAGGACAGATTTTGAAAAGGTTTTGGTTTTTGAAATAAGAATCAAGTAACAATCAAATTTAATATCGCAATTAAACAAAACAGGAAAGCTATTCAAATTGGGGTTTTCAAATTCAAAAGGGATTCCTAGGAATTGGGTTACCAACAAGATTGTTTATGTTACTAAATTGACTACCACTTGTTAATTATCTAAATTGCTTTGAAGGCGAATTTATCCTAAATAAGTTAATGCTCCCTCTCGGGTTACAAAAATCGTGCCCAATTAAACCAACCCCTACTCTCGTGGTAGTTGAATTTAGATCGAACCCTTTAAGCCTTGTGACAATTCGTTAATCCTCGAAGGACCGCTTCTAACTCTCGTGATTTAAGTCCTAAGTCTGATTCTATAGATCCGATACCTAAGTTCACCGTTAGGTTCCTCCTTCGAATATCTACGACACGCAAATAAGTGGCCACCGAATTTACGAGTAATTAAAACAATAGAAATCAGATCTAAAGTAAAATCGAAATTAACAAAGGTAAAACATCAATTCATAACATAAATCAGATCTTGGGCATAGCCCCAATCCCTAGAAATAAAGCTACTACTCAAGCATTGCCATGGTGATGACAAGCTTGATTAACAAAAACATGAAATAAAAACAAGAGAAGAAGAAGAAGAAGAAGAAGAAGAAGAAGAAGAAGAAGAAGAAGAAGAAGAAGAAGAAGAAGAAGAAGAAGAAGAAGAAGAAGAAGAAGAAGAAGAAGAAGAGAATCCTAAAAATTTTCCTAAGTGGTAGCAGCCCCAAAAGTCCTCCCTAGTCTCTGCCTAATTGCCCTATTTATAGATTAGGGTAATTTAAATCCCAATCAAACACAAATTCAGATCAAATCAGTTTCTACAGATCCAAATATTGCGCGTCACGGCCGTGATGGCCATCACGGCCAGGCCGTGACGAATTCTGCCTTGGGCGTTGCTTCACTGATTGGTTTGTCACGGCCGTGACCACCATCACGGCTAGGCCGTGATCAGTTCTGCCTGTGAGGGTCTGGTTCAGCTGACATGTCATCACGGGCTGGCCGTGACCAGTTCTGACTTTAGCCTTCTTTCTTTTCAGTTTTGCTTGATCATGGTCGTGATGGCTGTCACGGCTAGTCCGTGATGGGCTCTGTTTGGCTCATTTTCTTTACTTTTCAAGCTCCATCTTCATGCAAGCTCCATCATGGTTGATCCTGAGCATTTAATCCTTAATTCCAGCAAAACAACACCACAAAACCGCTTTACCCGTTCCAAGGTAAAAACTAATCTAAATCAAATTAGAATTGCCTAAACTATATGAAAATGCATGCAAAATGATAAACAAATATGAGGTGTAATCACACTCATCATATTTCATTGACATTTTGCATGCATTTTCATATAGTTTAGGCATTTTTAATTTGATTTTGGTTAATTTTTACCTTGGAACGGGTAAGGCGGTTTTGTGGTGTTGTTTTGCAGGAATTAAGGATTAAATGCTCAGGATCAACCATGATGGAGCTTCCATAAAGATGGAGCCTGAAAAGTAAAGAAAATGAGCCAAACAGAGCCCATCACGGCCTAGCCGTGACAACCATCACAGCCGTGATCGAGCAAAACTGAAAAGAAAGAAGGCTAAAGTCTGAACTGGTCACGGCCAGCCCGTGATGTCCATCACGACCGTGACATGTCAGCTGAATTAGACCCTCGCAGGCAGAACTGATCACGGCCTAGCCGTGATGGTGGTCACGACCGTGACAAACCAATCAGTGAAGCAACGCCCAAGGCAGAATCTGTCACGGTCTGGTCGTGATGGCCATCACGGTCGTGACGTGCAATATTTGGATCTGAAGAAACTGATTTGATCCGAATTTGTGTTTGATTGGGATTAAAATTACCCTAATCTATAAATAGGGCAATTAGGCAGAGACTAGGGAGGACTTTTGGGGCTGCTACCACTTAGGCAAATTTTTAGGATTCTCTTCTTCTTCTTCTTCTTCTTCTTCTTCTTCTTCTTCTTCTTCTTCTTCTTCTTCTTCTTCTTCTTCTTCTTCTTCTTCTTCTTCTCTTCTCTTATTTTTATTTCATGTTTTTGTTAATCAAGCTTGTCATCACCATGGCAATGCTTGAGTAGTAGCTTTATTTCTAAGGATTGGGGCTATGCCCAAGATCTGATTTATGTTATGAATTGATGTTTTACCTTTGTCAATTTTGATTTTGCTTTAGATCTGATTTCTATTGTTTTAATTACTCGTAAATTCGGTGGCCACTTATTTGCGTGTCATAGATATTCTAAGGAGGAACCTAGCGGTGAACTTAGGTATCGGATCTATAGAATCAGACTTAGGACTTAAATCACGAGAGTTAGAAGCGGTCCTTCGAGGATTAACGAATTGTCACAAGGCTTAAAGGGTTCGATATAAATTCAACTACCACGAGAGTAGGGGTTGGTTTAATTGGGCACGGTTTTTGTAACCCGAGAGGGAGCATTAACTTATTTAGGATAAATTCGCCTTCAAAGCAATTTAGATAATTAACAAGGGGTAGTCAATTTAGTAACATAAACAATCTTGTTGGCAACCCAATTCCTAGGAATCCCTTTTGAATTTTAAAACCCCCAATTTGAATTGCTTTCCTGTTTTGTTTAATTGCGATATTAAATTTGATTGTTACTTGATTCTTATTACAAAAATCAAAACCTTTTCAAAATCCCTTTTTTATACAGTCCAGTTTTATCGATTTAATAATTAGTTGTGGTTTGAGATCACGGTCCGTGTGGGATCGATCTTTTTATTACTTGGCAACGAATCCGGTACACTTGCCGGATCTCACATCAAGTTTTTGGCGCCGTTGCTGGGGACTGTGCTTTCTTGAATCTCAATTTAATTTTTAAATTGATTTTTCTGGACTTTTTCTTTTTCTTTTTTTAATTGTTTTTGTTAAAAAAAAATCATTTATCTCTTTTCCTTTCTAAAGTATCTATCTCTCTGTGTTTTTCTCTTTTATGCAAGGATCCCTAAGTCTTGTAAGCCTTATTGAAGTTGACCCCGAAATCGAGAGGACCTTTCATAGACGTAGGAGACTACAAAAAGAGAGAGAAAGGTTGATTCTCATTCCACTCATGGCGAACCTACCGGATACCAAACCATTGAAGGACTACGCAGCCCCAAATGCAAGGGGTTTGTGAACTGGGATTGCTAGGCCAGAGATCGAGGCGGAGAACTACACTATACCGCCTATGCTAATTAGCATGATTAGGCAACATCAATTCGGAGGATTGCCCTCGTAGGACCCGACCGATCATGTGGAGACATTCTTGGAGTTCACCGATGCAATTAGGATTCATGGTGCCCCGATCGATGCTATACGCTTGAGGTTATTCCCCTCCTCTCTTACTGGAAAGGCAAAAGCTTGGCTGAAGCAAGTGCCCGCTAACACCTTGTCGACTTGGAACCAACTGGAGCATGCATTCTTGGAGAAATTCTTCCCTCCATCCAAGACGGCTTACCTATGAACTCAGATCACCGGCTTCTTCCAAAACGACGGAGAATGCTTATCCGAAGCTTGGGATCGCTACAAGGGATTGCTAGAGTCTTGCCCACATCATGGACTCGAGAGGTGGTTATTAGTGCATACCTTCTACAACGGATTGGACTACTCTTCGAAGGTGTCACTTGACTCCGCAGCTGGTGGAGCCTTTATGAATAGGCCTCTGACTGAGGCATTCAACATCATTGAAAACGTGGCCACCAACTACCACCAATGGGGTTCAGAAAGAGGTAATAACCCACAAAATATTTCGGGAGGTAAGTTTGAAATGAATAGCACTGATCTCATTATGTCTAAAATTGACTCACTGAATAAACGCTTTGATCAGCTTGAAAAGGCTAATGTGAGTTCAATAGGTGATACTAATATTGTTTGTGAGATTTGTGGAATGCAGGGACATGACATAATGGAGTGCCCACGTGGTATTGCTCCTGGATCCGGCGCTTCGGGGGAACAAGTGAACGCTTGTCACAACTTCTACGACACGAACCCGAAGTTGCCAAACTACGTTCCCCCAAATTCTTACAACCAAGGAAGGAAGAACAGCCCTTACCTCTCCTACGGGAATTACAACAACACGTTGAACCACGAGTTCCAAGAAGGCCAAGGTAATAGGAAACCCACATCGGGGTATCCTCAGGTACAAAAGTCTAAACTTGAGTCTCTTTTGGAAAGTTTTGTTGAAACTCAAACAAAACAAAATGAAGAGTTTAGGCAACAAGGTAGGGCAGTCAATGAGGCAATAAAAGAGTTAGCATCTAAGGTAGATAACTTAGCCATCCATAATAAGATGTTAGAAACTCAGATTGCCCAACAAGCTAGTACATATTCTAGACCTAAGGGTACGTTTCCGGGACAAACCGAAGTTAATCCCAATGAATATTGTAATGCCATATATTTGAGGGATGATAATCTTGGGGTAGTTGAAAAGGATGTGGAATGTGAGGAGGACATGAGCGAAGATGAAGAGATAGATCCAAAGTATGTCCCTCCACCACCGTACCAACCCCCAATACCTTTCCCACAAAGGTTGGTCAAGAGAAAGCAAGTAGAAATAGAGACTAAGAGCTTGATTGAGGAGAACAATGTCATGATAAAAACTAATATGCCTCCTAAATTAAAAGATCCAGGTAGTTTATCTATTGCTTGCTCAATTGGAGAAGTGAAAATAGACCAAGCCTTATGTGACTTAGGGGCTAGTGCGAGCTTGATGCCGCTTACTATCTTGAAGAGGTTAAGAACCAAGGAATTGAGTCCATCCAAATTCTCTTTACAATTTGTGGATGGCTCAACTAAAACTCCTCTAGGCATACTAGAGAATGTTCCCGTAAGGGTAGGGAAATTTTTCATACCTACCGATTTCATGGTGTTAGATATGAACGGGAATTCTAAATTCTCCATCATTCTAGGAAGGCCGTTCTTGACCACAGCTGGAGCGATAATAGACGTAAAGAATGGTAAACTCTCTCTGAATGTAGAGGAAGGTATGGTAGATTTTGATTTGACTAACTCATAACAACCCTCCTTTTGAGAGTCATGTGTGCAGGATCGATATAATGCCTCCAGAAGTGAAGGAAGAACTTAACCTGGAAGCAACCCCGAAGCTTTGCACGACAAATGATGCATCAAATGGTGATGAAGTCGGAGTTGCTCCTGATGAGGAGTTAAAAATTCCGTCGGAAGGAAGTAAGGCCATGAAACTCAGAGTGAAAAGAGCAAAGCGAAAGCGCAATTGGCCATATGAACAAAATCGGCTCTTTGAAGGACTTCCATGGAAGAGAAGTGTTCTTGTACTTCTAGGCCCAGCCGATCCCGGTTGATTGAAAGAAGTATGGTCAAGCTTAAGACCATAAATAAGCGCTTCTTGGGAGGCAACCCAAGTTTTCTTTCCCTTTTCCATTGTTTTTGAATTTTGTTTTTGAATAATTTGAGAAGATAAGAAAAGAAAGATCACATGATTAGATTGCCCCTTTGCTTAGAGTGTGCATCCAATTGTGAGAACTTGGTGCCAAATAAATTGAGATAGTGAATTTTTGAACCCAATTTTTTTTATTATTGTGAAAGACTAAAAATAAAAATGCTTGAGATGATCCTTTGATAGTTGATAATTAGCATGTGTTTTCTTAGATTTGTGTTTCTCACTGATTTTAAACTGCTAAATGTGAGATTTTTGAGCCTAAAAGGGGTACTCACTAGATCTACCCCATTCTTTGTGATTGAGTGCTTTATTCCTCTTGGATTGTTTTCTCTAGAACTTGACTTGAAACCGTTTTGAAGCTTAAAAATTTTTGAAAACATATTTGAAAATGATTGAGGCACTAGGTATTTTTCCGACCTTCTGAGCTTTGATTGATTAAATGCTACCCCTTAGTTGCCCAATTTTGAGCCTAAAAGAATAAAATACTTTTCTTGGTACCTTGATTTATTTTGATGAATAATGCTTGGTATGACACCTTTTAAAGTATTGCAAAAAGGGTAAAGAGGTAGTTTGAAAAATAAATTGTGGGATGAGAAAATTAGGAAAATATTTCTCTTAAGTTGAAAATCTCCCCTTCCCCAAATAAATGAAATAAATTAAACAAACAAAAAAAATGGAGAAGGGGATGACAAAAAGAAAGTGAGAAATAAAATAAAATCATCTATGCAAATTCAACAAAACCCAATCAAGCTTTCCGACACAAGACTCAACACACATACTCCTGATCTTCTCAAATTATTCAGGAGCTAAAAGAAAACAAGACAAAAACAAAGCAAGGATAATTAAAGAGGAAAGGGTTTAGAGAAAACTCATGGAGGTGGTTCCACCGGGATCCCATTCCTTGTAACATAAGGCCCAAGTGATAGCCAAAGGACGGAAGCTCATTCCATGCTTCCATAACTTGCAGCCTTGATATGGGAGTGAGCACTTGACAGTTATGGTGACCTCGCCAAGTGCGGCGGACTTCTCACTCCATCTTGGGTCAAAGATGACCTCCTTGTCAACAAAGTCCTCCCAAAAAAATTGGGGTTCAACCCCTTGGACTGGCCATGGTGCAAAATCCAGTCTCTCTGGCAGAGGCTTGAACTCCATTGCCGGTTGTTCCACAGTGGGAGGTGGCAAACAAGCGGAGAGGGTTACTGGTGTTGCTTCAGCTTCTGCACGATCTTCATTCACTGCACTAACAATTCCATCACCTGCTATACATGCAGAAATCTCAGCACACACCACACAAAGGTTAGTGTTAGTACAATCAGTACATATAGTACAACAAACTGAATCAGAAAAAGCTCGAATGTCTGGAAATTCAGCACACAGTTCATCCATCCCGTCACATTCAACACATGCATATGAATTAATTGAATAATCTAATTCCAAAGGTTCTTCATTATCCTCAAGCATGGTGAAGCAGATGTCCTCCTGATCCTCATTTTCTGTGTTTCTTGGCTGAACAGGGCCCTCAACCTCATGTGTCTCATGTTCCATATGGACGTTTTGCTCCTCATACCCTGAAAAGAATGAGCTTTCAAAACATGCTACACACGAAGCAAATTCATTACAATCAGCACATGAGGTATAATAGATAGAATCAGGAAAGGTGTGAATATCTGGAGATTCAACACACAGTTCACCAATAGAAGCATTCTTGACATCATTATCAAAATTATCCTCAGAGGAAGTATTGTCAAGAACAACTATTTGCGAATCTGTATGTTCTTCAAGGAGATGGGGAGTTTGCAGTGTAGCTAAGGAGGAAACGATGAGAGCATTTTGAGTGGCAAAATCCTGACGACTTGCTTCCATCCTCTGTTGGAATTCAAGATTTTTTTCTGCCATCCGTTGATTGTTCTATGCCATTCGTTGCACCAATTCTTCCAGACTGAGTTGGTGTAGTGTGGGGTCAGGCTGATATTGCTGGCTTATTGCCATTTGATGCACCAAAGAAGCTATCTCATCCAAAACGCCCTGCCCTCCACTATGTTGACTAGAATAATCATTCACTCCAAACATGACAAAATCATTACTAAACTCATAACTCCCAGCAGAGTTAGGATAATATATGCATGGTGGTGGCTCATAATAAACATTAGGCATATAACCATACATGTAATTATCCATGGGAAGTACTAAGATTCACGACCAGAAAAAGCAGCCGTAGCTAATTCAGCAATGCAAAATTTTTATTTTTTTATTAATTAATTTTTATTTATTTTTTTATTTATTTTTTTGTTAATAACAACAAGAGTCCCCGGCAACGGCGCCAATTTTGACGTGCTGTCGCGCACGCGTCAAAAAGCGAGCGGTTTGTAAAAATATGTAGTTAGGGAGCGACAACTCGAGTATCGTCTCACAAGGACTCTTGGATTGTTATTCGTAGAAAAGTCAGTTTTGGGGGGGGTTTAAGATTCAAGACTCAATTAAGAAAAGTTAAGAAAACAGTGCAAACTAAATGATTACCAATAAGCTAAAAACGATTAACATACTGTTCTCGTTTTCCCACTATCATCGGTTCATATAAATCCATGCCCTACGCGGATTCTATTCCCTTTTCGATTGTAGCAGCAATTAACAAGCGCAATTGACACTACGAGACATATGTTCCTAATTTCGAATTAAGCAAATGGATTAAGCCCTTCGTGAATTAAGCAAACATGAATTGAACACACGCGAATTAAGCAAACGCGATTAAGTTTAGGAACACACAATCATCGAAACAAATCAATACATATTCTATATAATCCTGAATTAAGCAAACAGAACATACAGAACAAATATTGAAAGAGAATAGCAATGAGTTTAGGAATTACAAAACCTCAAGTGGCGGCGAAACCCGATTACAGCAGATTGATCAAAGGAGACTAGCTCTCCATTACAAAGGGAACACAAAACTCTAAACCTAAATTCGCAGCCGTACTAATCTAAAAGAAAAGAAGATGATAAAAAAAGATATCAGTTCTACCCTAAAACAGATATAAATACAGATTCTGGGTTGCGCTCGATCGCGAGGCGAGACATTATTCGCGAGGAGAATATTATGAACAGGTCTTCGGTGTTTGGCTTTCTCGCGAGGCGAGACTTCAAATTCCAATCTGTCACAGCCGTGACCTTCATCACGGCTAGGCCGTGATGGTCTCTGTCCTTCAGGGTTTGGATTTCTCGCGAGGCGAGGCTGTGATTCGCGCGGCGAGACAGAGAGGATGACAATTCTGACACAGTGAGGCTTCAGGCTCGCGAGGCGAGTAGCCTCTCGCGGGGCGAATAACTCCAGAATTGCTTCCCTTTATTAACCTGAAAACAAGAGGTAGCAGTAAGTGCTTTATTTGACTCTAAATCAGTTAAATTATCCTAAAACTACTTTAGAGACTCAAAATGTTGCTTGAAGACAATCAAGTCTAATTTGGGAGAAAACGAGATTAAACTCGAATAAAACCAATGGTCTTACTAGTTAAAAACTAGTCGAGCCAGAGGCTGATCATGGATCTATAGAATCAGACTTAGGACTTAAATCACGAGAGTTAGAAGCGGTCCTTCGAGGATTAACGAATTGTCACAAGGCTTAAAGGGTTCGATATAAATTCAACTACCACGAGAGTAGAGGTTGGTTTAATTGGGCATGGTTTTTGTAACCCGAGAGGGAGCATTAACTTATTTAGGATAAATTCGCCTTCAAAGCAATTTTGATAATTAACAAGGGGTAGTCAATTTAGTAACATAAACAATCTTGTTATTAACCTAATTCCTAGGAATCCCTTCTGAATTTGAAAACCCCAATTTGAATTGCTTTCCTGTTTTGTTTAATTGCGATATTAAATTTGATTGTTACTTGATTCTCATTTCAAAAACCAAAACCTTTTCAAAATCTATCCTTAGAGTCCAGTTTTATCGATTTGATAATTAGCTGTGATTTGAGATCACGGTCTCTGTGGGATCGATATATTTTGATTACTTTGCGACGAATCCGGTACACTTGCCGGAATCTAGCACATCAAGTTTTTGGCGCCGTTACCGGGGACTGTGCTTTCTTGAATCTTAATTTAATTTTTAAATTGATTTTTCTGGATTTTTTCTTTTTCTTTTTTTAATTGTTTTTTTTTGTTGTTAAAAAAAATTCATTTATCTCTTTTCCTTTCTAGAGTATCTATCTCTCTGTTTTTCTCTTTTATGCAAAGATCCCTAAGTCTTGGAAGCCTTATTGAGGTTGACCCCGAAATCGAGAGGACTTTTCATAGACGTAGGAGACTACAAAGAGAGAGAGAAAGGTTGATTCCCATTCCACTCATGGCGAACCTACCGGATGCCAAACCATTGAAGGACTACGTAGCCCCAAATGCGAGGGGTTTGCGAACTGGGATTGCTAGGCCAGAGATCGAGGCGGAGAACTACACTATACCGCCTATGCTAATTAGCATGATTAGGCAACATCAATTCGTAGGATTGCCCTCGGAGGACCCGACCGATCATGTGGAGACGTTCTTGGAGTTCACCGATGCAATTAGGATTCATGGTGCCCCGGTCGATGCTATACGCTTGAGGTTATTCCCCTCCTCTCTGACTGGAAAGGCGAAAGCTTGGCTGAAGCAAGTGCCCGCTAATACCTTGTCAACTTGGGACCAACTGGAGCAGACATTCTTGGAGAAATTCTTCCCTCCATCCAAGACGGCTTACCTACGAACTCAGATCACCGGCTTCTTCCAAAAGGACGGAGAATGCTTATCTGAAGCTTGGGATCGCTACAAGGGATTGCTAGAGTCATGCCCACATCATGGACTCGAGAGGTGGTTATTAGTGCACACCTTCTACAACGGATTGGATTACTCTTCGAAGGTGTCACTTGACTCCGTAACTGGTGGAGCCTTTATGAATAGGCCTCTGACTGAGGCATTCAACATCATTGAAAACGTGGTCACCAACTACCACCAATGGGGTTCAGAAAGAGGTAATAACCCGAAAAATATTTCGGGGGGTAAGTTTGAAATGAATAGCACTGATCTTATTATGTCTAAAATTGACTCACTGAATAAACGCTTTGATCAGCTTGAAAAGGCTTATGTGAGTTCAATAGGTGCTACTAATATTGTATGTGAGATTTGTGGAATGCAGGGACACGTCATAATGGAGTGCCCACGTGGTATTTCTCATGGATCCGGCAAGTGTACCGGATTCGTTGCCAAGTAATAAAAAGATCGATCCCACAGGGACCGTGATCCTAAACCACAACTAATTATTAAATCGATAAAACTGGACTGTATAAAAAAGGGATTTTGAAAAGGTTTTGATTTTTGTAATAAGAATCAAGTAACAATCAAATTTAATATCGCAATTAAACAAAACAGGAAAGCAATTCAAATTGGGGGTTTTCAAATTCAAAAGGGATTCCTAGGAATTGGGTTACCAACAAGATTGTTTATGTTACTAAATTGACTACCCCTTGTTAATTATCTAAATTGCTTTGAATGTGAATTTATCGACCATTGATGATTTTCCCCTAGGTTTTGAAATTGAAAATTTGATCCCCACTTGAAAAATTGAAAACTGAACTTTGAGATATTTTGTTATGATTGCATGATTTATGATAAGTTTGGGGTGATAGGGTGAACACACTAGGGATTGAATCTCGGTCAAACAATTTGCGAAAAATGTCCAGGTGAGGATTTGAGCCTCCAACACGTTTTTAACTGTGTGAATCACTTTTAAGTTGCACTTTCCCGGAATTGCTTGAATTTCTTCTTGGTTTGCATGCTTATGTGATTGCATCAAATGATTTAGGCAGTTTTCTTTGAATTAGCTACTTGGCCTACATTGAACCAGTCCCTAATGCATGTTCCTTTGTTAGCCCTTTGAGCCTAATTAGCCTATTATTTCTTGATGACCTTATGTTGTGAGCCTAAAATCTGGAGAGAGAAAAAAACCATGTTAACCCGATCTTAGGATTAGGAGAGCATGGAAGCTTAGCAAGACAAGGTTAGCAAGAAACTAAGTTTGGTGTGGCTGCAAGGATATGATGTGTTGTTTGGGATTGAGAAAAAGAAAAGAAAAAAAGGTTGGAGCCAAAGGGCAAAAAGAAAAAAAGAAAGAAAAAAAAGAGAGAAAAGGGCGAAAATGTAAAAAAGGGTATTGAAAGAAACAGGCTGTAGTCACCCAAAAGCAAAAAGAAAATTGGAAAAAGGAACTTGAGTGGAAATTCAATGTGTCAAAATGATCATGCTCTCTTAGTTCCTAGGGACTTAAGCCTAGTACCTTCGAATATCCTACCTTTAGCCAGGCCCCATTACAACCTTTAAAAGACCTTTTGATGTTGCATGCATGTTTTCGTGGGAACCTTGATTGAGATGAAAATCAAATTCATGGGAAGTGCTCTTAAAAGTGAAATTGAGTGAAATGTTGATAGCCTAGACAAAATTGAGAGAATGAGTGAAACAGTAAATACCCTTGTGAGGAAGGCAATTGTTTGAAATTGGTGATCTCCCTTTTGTGTGTAACTTGGATCCCTTGCTTAGATTACTGATTGCATGAATGATGAAATTCTCAATTGTTTAAAGTAAATGAATGCGGGGATTGCATTGTTGAAAAGGGGGAAAACATTGAAGAGAAATTGTTTTGTTGGAATTGCATGAAATTTGTGCGAAATTGATTGAACCATTAAAGCTTGCCAAGTCTGAGTCCTTTTTGAGTTTTAGTTTGCTTGGGGACAAGCAAAGTTTAAGTTTGGGGTATTTTGATCAGCCTCTGGTTCGACTAGTTTTTAACTAGTAAGACCATTGGTTTTATTCGAGTTTAATCTCGTTTTCGCCCAAATTAGACTTGATTATCTTCAAGCAACATTTTGAGTCTCTAAAGTAGTTTTAGGATAATTTAACTGATTTAGAGTCAAATAAAGCACTTACTGCTACCTCTTGTTTTCAGGTTAATAAAGGGAAGCAATTCTGGAGTTATTCGCCCCGCGAGAGGCTACTCGCCTCACGAGCCTGAAGCCTCACTGTGCCAGAACTGTCATCCTCTCTGTCTCGCCGCGCGAATCACAGCCTCGCCTCGCGAGAAATCCAAACCCTGAAGGACAGAGACCATCACGGCCTAGCCGTGATGAAGGTCACGGCAGTGACATATTGGAATTTGAAGTCTCGCCTCGCAAGAAAGCCAAACACTGAAGAGCTGTTCATAATATTCGCCTCGCGAATAATGTCTCGCCGAGCGAGCGAGCGCAACCCAGAATCTGTATTTATATCTGTTTTAGGGCAGAACTGATATCTTTTTTTATCATCTTCTTTTCTTTTAGATTAGGACGGCTGCGAATTTAGGTTTAGAGTTTTGTGTTCCCTTTGTAATGGAGAGCTAGTCTCCTTTGATCAATCTGCTGTAATCGGGTTTCGCCGCCACTTGAGGTTTTGTAATTCCTAAACTCATTGCTATTCTCTTTCAATATTTGTTCTGTATGTTATGTTTGCTTAATTCAGGATTATATAGAATATGTATTGATTTGTTTCGATGATTGTGTGTTCCTAAACTTAATCGTGTTTGCTTAATTCACGTGTGTTCAATTCGTGTTTGCTTAATTCACGAAGGGCTTAATCCGTTTGCTTAATTCGGAATTAGGAACATATGTCTCGTAGTGTCAATTGCGCTTGTTAATTGCTTCTACAATCGAAAAGGGAATAGAATCCGCTTAGGGCATGGATTTATATGAACCGATGATAGTGGGAAACCGAGAACAGTAGGTTAATCGTTTTTAGCTTATTGGTAATCATTTAGTTTGCACTGTTTTCTTAACTTTTCATAATTGAGTCTTGAATCTTAACACCCCCCCCCCCCCCCCCCCAAAACTGACTTTTCTGCGAATAACAATCCAAGAGTCCTTGTGAGACGATACTCGAGTTGTCACTCCCTAACTACATATTTTTACAAACCGCTCGCTTTTTGACGCGTGCGCGACAGCGCGTCAATCCGATACCTAAGTTCACCGCTAGGTTCCTCCTTAGAATATCTACAACACGCAAATAAGTGGCCACCGAATTTACGAGTAATTAAAACAATAGAAATCAGATCTAAAGCAAAATCGAAATTAACAAAGGTAAAACATCAATTCATAACATAAATCAGATCTTGGGCATAACCCCAATCCCTAGAAATAAAGCTACCACTCAAGCATTGCCATGGTGATGACAAGCTTGGTTAACAAAAACATGAAATAAAAAAATAAGAGAATCCTAAAAATTAGCCTAAGTGTAGCAGCCCCAAAAGTCCTCTCTAGTCTCTGCCTAATTGCCCCTATTTATAGATTAGGGTAATTTGAATCCCAATCAAACACAAATTCATATCAAATCAGTTTCTTCAGATCCAAATATTGCGCGTCACGGTCGTGATGGCCATCACAGCCAGGTCGTGACGGATTCTGCCTTGGGTGTTGCTTCACTGGTTGGTTTGTCACGGTCGTGACCACCATCACGGATAGGACGTGATCAGCTCTACCTGTGAGGGTATGGTTCAGCTGACATGTCACGGTCGTGATGGACATCACGGGCTGGCGGTGACCAGTTCTGACTTTAGCCTTCTCTCTTTTCAGTTTTGCTTGATCATGGCCGTGATGGCTGTCACGGCTAGGCCGTGATGGGCTCTGTTTGGCTCATTTTCTTTACTTTTCATGCTCCATCTTCATGCAAGCTCCATCATGGTTGATCCTGAGCATTTAATCCTTAATTCCTGTAAAACAACACCACAAAACCGCCTTACCCGTTCCAAGGTAAAAACTAACCTAAATCAAATTAGAATTGCCTAAACTATATGAAAATGCATGCAAAATGATAAACAAATATGGGGTGTAATCACACTCTTCAGCACGCCTCAGCTGGAGCGATCCCGAATCGCCGTGAAACCTCGTCGTAGGTGGCAGTGTGGGTCAATCGGAAGATTGCGGCTGCTAGAGCACAATCGGGGGCAATTTGGGGAAAGGAAGAGTTGAGAGAGGGAGAGAGAAAATGGAGGAGGTGGGAGAACGAATCTTCCGATTTAAAAATGAGTGAAACGTGTAGGGACTAATTTAAAAATGAGTGACACATATATGGACCAATTTAAAAATGAGTGACACATATAAGGATCAATCGGGGGCACCAACATTTATTTAAAAAATAAGTGACACATGTAGGGACCAATTTAAAAACGAGTGACACATGAAGGGACTAATTTAAAAATATGTGACACATGTAGGGACCAACTTAATGATCGTCATTAACAGTCGTTAACGGTCATTAAACGTCAGGGATCTATTTGATAATGGTTGCATGTGTAGGGACTAATATAAAAATATTTTTTATATATAAACATATTTAAAAATGAGCAACACGTATAGGAACTAAAACATTATTTTAACCTTTATAATTCATATAAGTTCACAATATTATACATTTTTCATGTGTTGATGGGTCACGATACTAATATGATTAGACAAATAAAAATATTAATAATATGTATATGTACTATTGCAACTAAAACATCAAAAAAGAAATATAACTATAATATGCCAGTTGTTGTATGGAAAAAGATAGGTACACGATAAATGAGTTTTTTTATTTGACTTTACAATAAATAAGTCAATGAGCTTAAAAAAAATGTAAATAACAGATGGACCAACTTTAATATTGAAATGCCAATTTATTTTTTATATATTTAACTCAAACCTTTGTTTAAATTAATTTGATAATTTCTCTTATGATGTCTTAAAATTTTATAATTTCTTAATAGTTAAAAAAAAATATCTTCAGCCCTAAATATAATAATATTTATAATCTTGCTCTATCCTTTTATATTTTAGCTCCCTCAATATTTTCCTTGAAGCTCCACCACTGCTAACAATATAACTAATCACTCATGTGATAATTAACATATCAATACAAATTTAAAAGTAGAATAGGAAGATTTACTGTACATCCTACTTGACAGGATTACCACATAGCACTAAATTAAAATTTTAATGAATGATATTTTCCTGATTTTTTTTTTATATTATGATTTGTTATAATATTTTCCTTGTCTCCGATGATCAGACACAACCTAGGGCCAAGGGAGGACACATTCTTCCACACGCAACCAAAGACCATTTCCATTCTTTTCCTTCTCTCTCGACTATACTGCATCTCCAATAGGGTTATGATTATCAATATCGTTGCCTCTTCTCAAATTAGGGGAACCATCAATTAGTGATCGGTGATGTCTTCTTAATATTGATGTGTAGTCTTACTGCTCAATAAAAAAAATTTGGAAATTAGTTAAATGAAAGCTCAAGAAAGGTTTATATCTCTCACAATTTGTGACGGTAGATTGTTTTAAATCTCAAATTGCAAACAATTTAAATTTATCTATTTTTTTAATATCATCGTCAATCCTCCTATTTATTATGAGAACCTCAAATATATTTTAAACGTATTTTTACATCACCGCCAATCATCATTTTTATTATGAGAACACTCATCTCAAATATATTTTAAATGTATAGAAATTAATTTATTTTATTTTATTTTATTTTATATGAATTTTACAGTTATTATGTTTATATTTAGAACTAATCTATTGACTCTTCCTTTTTTTAATTCTCAAATTGTAAACAATTTCTAAAATCTATCTATTTTTTACATCACCACCAATCATCATTTTTATTACGAGAACACTCAAGTGAAGTATATTTTTAATGTATAGATATTTTATTTTATTAGAATTTTTTGCAATGATGTTTATACTTTATATTTATAATATTTAGAATTAATCTATTGACTCTTCATTTTTGTAAATTCTCAAATCGCAAACAATTTTGGAAATCTATCTATTTTTTTATATTGTCGTCAATCATCCTTTTTATTATGAGAATACTCAACTCAAATATATTTAAAATCTATAAAAATTTTATTTTATTTTTATAAGAATTTTATAGGAATGATGTTTATATTTGGAATTAATCTATTTACTCTTCCTTTTTTAATCCTCAATTTGCTAACAATTTTTAAAATTTATGTATTTTTTTAATCGCCGCCAATCATCCTTTTTATGATAAGAACACTCAACTCAAATATTTTTTTTACAAATCAACTCAAATATATTTTAAATGTATAAAAATTTTATTTTATTTATTTTATAAGAATTGTATAAGTATGATGTTCATATTTAGAATACTTAGAATTAATCTGTTTACTTACAAATTTAATCTTTAAACTATAATAATAGTCTTTAATAATAATATTTAATAATCAACAATCCATTTTTATACATGATTAATTACACATTTAACTTAAATAGAAGTACAAAAAACAAATTATATTATATAAATCATAAAAAAAATTGACCAATCTATTAAACTCAATTAATATTATAAATTCTAGTTGTTGAGGAGGTGTGTTTTGCAGGCGTCTTTTCGTTTTGCTCTTAAATTAACCCCACGTATCAAAAAAATATTAAATTCTAACACGGTAAACAATGAAAATCATGTACCAGACTATAAATCAAATAGGAAAACACTCCATTAATCCATTTTGATATATATACGGCCTCATATCATCTAATTATATCTTGTAAATATTACCAATACAAAAATATTATCTTTTTAGAAGAAAATATGGCCCGTGCGTTGCATGTGGTGAATGAGAATGACCAAACTGGAACGCTTCATCGCTCTATTAGTTCAAGCTCAAGCTCGGTACATATCATTCTTTTGTTTTTTGCAATATTTTTCAAGCTACACATCCAGTTTTCTTCAATAGGTATATAAGAATAGTGTTATTTTGATACCAAAATCAAACACCAACACCTACATTTATACTTTTTCACAATATTTTTAATCATTATTTCTCTCTCATCTTTCATCATTTTCTTGTCTAAACTCATCATGGTTGGTGATGTCAAAAGTTGGTGTCAAAATTGAGTGTCAAAATATCATTTCTCCGTATATAAAGACAAATGATAGATACATATAAGGAATGTTGTATAAAACTAGTGTAGTGTACCTGTGCAACGCACGGGTAAATTCTCCTTTAAAATCAAATCTAGTTAATGGTTAGTAAAACAAAAATTATTATTTGACGTAGTAAGATAATGAAGACAAAAAATTATTTTGTAGCTGAGACATAATTAGGGTCCGTTTGTTACAGATTTAAAAAAAATAATAATCTTGACATTCAATAATTCAGATATTTTTTTCAGAGATTAAAAAAAACAAAATCTATTTTGTATTTATTTACAATCAGGAAAATAACTTTTTTAAAAAATAGTTAGTGATTTTAATGATTTTTTTTCAAAAGCTAATGAAAGTAGGTTTTTATTTTAACCTTAAAGTTGATTCTTTTTTTTAAAAAAAATGTTTTTTTGAAAAGGTTAAACAAACACAATCAAACACATTAAAAATTATTTTTTACTAAAAAAATGTTTTTCTGTTGTCTAAGTTCCAAGGAGTCGTAACTGATTATTAATATTATTAGTAATCTTATTATTATTTTTTGATCAGAAGTATTATTATTATTACTATTAAAATTATAATAACAATAATAATTATTATTATAATAATAATAATAATAATTATTATTATTAGGAATATGAATTCCTATTTTCCACTACTAAAACTATGAAACCCTAATCACTCCATTGTGCTTAATATTAAACAACTGCTTTTGCATGGGTAAAATTTTCATTTAAATTTTTTTTATTTAAAAACTCTATTAAGAACTCTATTTAAAATCAAATTTTTATATAAAATTGCCAAATTTTCATGTTAAGAACTTTGTAACATACATGATTCTTATAACAAAATTCAAATAATTTAAAGACAAAAGGATGAAATATTTGTTCATTGTACCGGAAGATTAAAGACAAAAGCAATATAAATATACAATGAAAAGTAATAAGTTATATAATTCACTCAATACGCATGTTCGAAACTGACCTGTATTGAAGTCCGCTTTCTCCCCCGTGAGCACCTTAATGAACAGAATAACAATAGTCATTGTTATATTTATCTTTTATATATATATATAAAAGTAAGGTAGTCTAAGATTGTCATACGGATAATTTGGTAATAGTTTGGGTTGTCCGAAAGATAATTTGGAAGCAAAAAATTTAATATAGAATCAATTCTATAACATTCTATTAAATCATTAACATGAAATAATTTATGTTTTGAGACTAATTTAAATATGTTACGTTTCCTCACATGATGCCAAAAAAAATATAAATCAATTCTGCAATAATTAATTAAATCATTTAATTGGAAGGAATTACTAATTTAAATAAGTGTTTGTAATTTAGAAAAATTTATCTTAAATCATTTAATTTAAATAACTTAATAATTTAAATAGTCATTCAACGGCTAGAGAGAAAAACCATGATTTTTTCAAACACTTAAATATGCATGTTCTTGAACCAGGTTATTAAATTTAGGAATTTTAGGTGATTTAAATATTCGAGGTATATACGATAATTAAACATATAGAAGCTATAATCTATTTACACTTTATTTTTTGTGACCTTTGTGTACTTTTTTACTTGCATATACTAACATTGATTTTTAAGTTACTCGAAGAGAAAAAAAATTGATAATAAAACTATCGAGGTGAGTGGCACAATATTTCTCAGGATACATTACTCACTTTTCATTTGTCTTCTCTTGTTCAAAACTAGAGATCTGAAAGATACATTACCCACTTTTCATTTGTCTTCCCTTGTTCAAAACTAGAGATCTGAATATTCAATAAGCCTAATTTCAAACTTTGATATTCTAATCATGGTTCTTAAAGTGTCAATTTTTTAAATTCTTACAAATTTACAGTTTTATGTCACAAAATTGAATTAACTTGCATGTAAATTATTATATATACAAATATTAATGACAGTTGTACCCATATTCATTGCATATTCGAAAGTCAGTCATTTAAATGGAAAAATTGATTTTCTAAACCATATACTGCAAGTGAAGCATTACTAATATTTAAGTTCACAACTATCTCTCTACACATTTTTTGGAACTGTGATGGTACAAATGAGAACTCTTAAAACTAAAAATATCAAAGTATTCAAAGAGGTAATGCAAAGAATATAAATGTAAGAATCATCAAGAGATACTATGCTGAAGATCAAACAGGAAAAGAATGAGATCACATTTGGCAGCAAACCAAGATACAAAATTAGTCAAATCATCACTTCATTAAGTCTGTTTTTTCTCTCTGGATAGGACGGACATCAGGAGTGTCCACCAATCTTACTTCATTCTGCTGCTTAAAGAAAAAAATGATGCAAGTACTAACAATGACAAAGTCATTTGATTTGGAAAATATAAATGAATCTCACCGTATGTGGCACTTAGGGAACATTGGGACCATGATAAAAATGAACCTCAAAAAATTATTAGGCCACTAAAAGGTAAATCATCAACAACTATAGTATTTCTAGGAAGATAACATTGCTAATATACATAAACACAACAGATCTGCAAAAAAGAAATCATAGCATGAGCATGGTGCTGCATATTCCAAAATTCATTTCCTTTTCTCTAGAATTAGATGCTTATCTTAGTCATGACATACTGAAAGTCATGAACTTTTACACAGACAATCGATATATTTTCATAGTTTTGGAAAAGGAAGAATTGCATTTATGAAATCAAATTCAATTGACTTTTCATGCATGACAATCTCGAGCTAGTGCTATGCATTTATTATTTAATATCCTTCCTAGACCAAGGTCATGGACTAAAAGAATTCCAAACTTTGACATAATCCTAGTTATACAGTTAGAGAAATGCCTATTTCCCGAAAGAGGTGATTAAAAGGATATAAGCTAAAAGAAACCTTTATCATTGTCAATATGCTGAACATGGTTATTGTTAAAAGACGATTCATTGCATACGTCCATCACACTCAATTAAATATTTTGCAGAAAAACATATAATGCTGTTAAAGCAATCATTGGTTAATGAATATGTTACTTGAAAGAGATAATTAAAAAGAAAAATAGAGTGTACCATCTTTTGTTTACATTAAGCTCATGTACATTTATCTAAAATAAAAAATAAAAAAATCCTAGGTCTAGAAAGTTAATGCTATCATGGAAGGTAAATAACTTCCCAATTCAATGGAGTTGATAGGAAAAACCTTGGCAAACACAGAAGAAGAACTTGGAAGTCTACCCTCCGATAGTAGCCGTAAAGTTTTGCTATAGCAATTATTTCAAGTAAGAGATAACCCAAGCAGGTAAGTAATGCAACAATGAAAGTAATGTACAATATTTGCATCATGGCCTGTAAGTAACGAAACAATATCAACAAACTTTAATTTTTTATTCAGGCACATTCTTAATATGGAGAGGCTGTCTTGAGCTACGACAATGTTTCTAGAGCACCAACTCAAAAGCACAAAGATATTGAATCCAACTAAGATACACCATCAAACAGAAAAGAAATGCAGATTTGTACCTCTTTAAAAATCCAAGACTCTTGTTAGGTAGTTTTATCAAACAGTTAAAGCACAAAATGTCAATTACTGACCATTTACATTGTGCAAGTAATCTCTAATCACATACAGAATGTTTTTCGAAATAAAAATGTAATAAAATGAGTGTGTGTGTGTGAGAGAGAGAATATAAGTATGCTTGATAACCTCTAAACACAATTTTTTTGGAAAAGAATCTCTAAACACTTTGAAACTTGATAAATGGTGGACAAAAGAATACACCAGCAACCAAAAATGAAAAGAATATATAAATATTTACCTTGAAACATTTTCCTAATATCCAGATGCTCATGATTTTGTGACATATAGGTGAGCTGAACCATCTTATTAATACATTACTTTCAACATATTACCGACAGGAAAGTATATGTTTGATTAAATTGAGTATATTGTTTAGTTATAGGTTCAGTGATATCTCTCTCTTTCAGATAATTTAGAATGACTCATGTAACTCTCTAATCATATCATTTCTTTCAATTGCAAACCAAGTATAAAATTTGGGTGGTATGTCTAATCAGGTGACCAAAATATGTATATTCAAAATCGGTGCCACATTAAGATATAAATGCAACTAAGTTATCGGCGGAATATTGGCAACTTGACACAAGTTGCACCTGATATCAAAAGTAGGATGGAGAAGAAATCAAAATTGTTTGTTTGCAAGGCCTTTGTTTTAGAATTGAATTAAGGGAATAACTTCTATTAAATGTCAGTAGGCAGTTAAAAGCTGGCAAAATGGTAGTTCAAATGAGAGTTCAGGGAATGGGGAATCAAACTCTGCACTTCCACATTTGGCAGGGAGAGTTCCACCAACAGTACGTTTATGAGGGCAAAACGCATATAAATAAAACTAACAGTACTTATATAACCATATTCTTAAAAGATGAAACCACACCTCCTTACTCACATTGATATGATCTATAAACTTTTTGGGATGAAGCTTTATAAAACCATCCTTCATCGAGGTCCTCTCTACATCAGGGATAGCACCAATGGTCGAGGTCCCATCAAAGTATCTTCAGAAAGCCTATTTGTAACTTAACCAACAACACATAAGCTAAAAAGAAGTGACGTTGTACATAACTTAGCATATAATAACATATGATAGAGACAGAGAACACTTACCAATCAACTACTGATGAGCCTCTGATTTGACTGGCTTTATAACTAGTAAAGATCTTGGCTTTGTGCTTATTTTATATCATTTTCACCCAAATTAGACTTGATTATCCTTAAGTAGTATTTTGAGTCTGTAAAGTGTTTTTAAGTTAATTTAGTTGAGTTAGAGTTAAATAAAATACTTATTCTATTTTCTGTTTTTCAGGTAAATAAAAAGGAAATAATTCTGGTTCGCCTCGCGAAGGTGTATCTCGCCCCGCGAGTCACCCAGCCCTGAAAAGTCAGAGACGATCACGGTTTACCCGTGTTGAGGATCACGGCTGTGGCAGTTTTGAAGTTGAAGCGTTCGCCTCGCGAGCATTAATTCGCCTCGCGAGCCCTTGAAGTCAGAACATAATTGCTGTCACTGGAACCTGAACTGGTCATGAAGATTGGGTCATAACTTGGGCTGTAGATATCGGTTGGAACTGAAACCGGTGGCAAATGAAAGATCAAACAAAGAGCTTTAACTCTCATGAAGACCATTATTCCAAACAGAGCCGTTTTGAAGGGCTTTAATCCATGTGAAGTCAGAGGCGTTTCAGCTGCCCTATGAGTTGAATGTGGACATAACTCCCTCATCTTAATTCATAACTAAGCAAATTAAGTGGCTTTGGAAAGCTAAGAGGCAGAGGTTGAAGTGAATTAAAGGAGTATTCAGATATTGAGAGGAGGTCTTGAGAGATTTTGTATAAATAGGAGTCATAGTTAGGCAGAGGAGGAGTCAGTAGGAGTAGTGGTAGTTTCAATAGTTTATTTTCCTTTTCTTTTCTTTTCTACTTATGTTTGTTATGGAGAACTAGTCTCCTAGATTAATCTATTGTAATTGGTTTCTATCCATACTTGAGGTTCTTGTATTTCCTGTTTTCATTTCCTTTTCTCTTTTCAATGCCATGCTTTATATTTCTGTTTGCTTAATTCAGGAGTATATTGTGTTGTGTTGGTTTATCTCAGTGATATCATGTTCCTATATATAATCGCGTTTGCTTAATTCGCGTGTGTACGTTTCGTGTTCGCTTAGTTCACGAAGTGCTTAACCCCGTTTGCTTAATTCGGGAATAGGGACATATATCTGTAGTAGTGGTCCCGCTTGTGAATTATTGCTACAACCGGGAGGGGATTAGAATCTGCTTAGGGCTAGGAATTTGCATGAACAGATGATAGTTGGGAAACCGAGAAAAGTAGGTTAATCGCTTAGCTTTTTTGGTAACTGCTCTGTTTTCTTGCTTTGTTTTCTGTTTTGCTTCTTAATTTAGTTTTCAATCCAAAACCCCCAATTCTGACTTTTTCTAACTTTTTCTGTTAATAATAACAACTAAAGAGTCCTTGAGAGACGATCCGAGTTGTCGCTCTATACTACATTATTTTGTAAACGCTCGTTCTTTTTGGCGCGTGGCGACAGCGCGGTCAAAAAATTGGCGCCGTTGCCGGGGACTCTTGTTTGTTGTTATTAGCAGAAAATAATTTTTTTTTTTTTTAAAAAAAATAAAAAAATTCTTTGCTAATTAGTTTTGTCTGCATTGTCTGGTTGTGAATTTTGCCCCATGGATAATTATATGCGAAATTATGTGCCTAATGTTTATTATGAGCAACCATGCATGTATTATCCTAATTTTAGTGAGCCACCACCATGCTATTATGAGCCACCACCATGCACATATTATCCTAATTTTACTGGAAGTTATGAGTCTAATAGTGATTGTGGCAGGTTTGGAGTGAATAATCATTTTAGCCAACAAAGTGTAGGAGAGAGCACCTTGGATGAGATTGCTTCAATGCTACAACAAATGGAAGAGAACAATCAACGGTGGGCACAACAAAATCTCGAGTTCCAACAGAGAATGGAGGCAAGTAATCTCGAATTTCAACGGATGATGGAGGCAAGTAATCTTGAATACCAGAGGGACCAAGCTGAATATCGGAATTTGTGGGCTCTAATTGATCAAGTTACCGCCAACTCGGCTGCAATGCTAACTCCACAGCCCCTTGAAGAACATACAGAGTCACAAGTTATTCTTGAAGATATTTCTGATGATGATTGTGATAATATTTCTGTTGATGATGAATTGTGTGTTGAATCCCCTGATGATTGTTATTGTTCTGGCACTGCTTTGTGTGTAGAATGTTATTTTGAAAGGTATGTTAAGCAAAGCATCCATATGGAACAGGAGACAGATGAGATTGAGGGCCATGTTCATATAGGAAATGAGCATCAGGAGGATCAGGAGAACATTTGCTCCACCGTGCTTAAGGATAAAGAAGAATCTGTGGTCTTAGATGCATGTGTTGAGAGTAATGGGGTGGATGATGAATTAATTGCTGAATTTCCAGACATTGTAGATTTTACTGATTCATTTTATTGTGGTATATGTACTAACTCTACTAACACTAACTTTTGTGTGGTGTGTGCTGAAATTTCTGCATGTATAGCAGGTGATGAATTTGTTCGTGCAGTGAATGAAGAAAGTGCAGAAAATGAAGCAGCACCAGTAACCCCAGCTAACTGTTTACCACCTCCCCCTGAGGAACCAGTGATGGAGTTTAAGCCCTTGGATTTTGCACCATGGCCAATCCAAGAGGTTGAGCCCCACTTCTATTGGGGAGACTTTATTGAGAAGGAGGTCATCTGTGACCCGAGAGGTAGTGAAAAGTCCGCCGCACTGGGCGAGGTTACTATGATTGTCAAGCACCCACTTCCGTATAAAGGCTGCAAGTTAGGGAAGCATGGAATGAACTACCACCCTTTGGCTACCATGTGGGACTTATGTTACAAGCAATGGGATCCCGGTGGAACCGCCCCTCAATGAGTTTTTCTTTACCTTGCTCTTTTAATTTTTTTTTTCTTTGCTTTATTTCTGTTTTGTTTCCAATAAAGCTCCTGAATAATTTGAGAAGCTCAGGAGTTGTGTTGAGTCTGGTATGGGCAAGTTTGATGGATTTTATTGATTTTGCATAGATTGATTGCATGATAGTGTTGACTGTTTTCCCCCTAGGATATGAAAATTTTTTGAAAAATGATCCCCATATGATTGAAAACTGAACTTTGGGATTTTGTTATAATGACATGATTTATGATAAGTTTGGGGTGATAGGAAGCACACACTAGGGATAGTATCTCTTTCAAACAATTTGCATGAATGTCCAGGTGAGGTTTTGAGCCTCCAACATGTTTTAAACTGTGTGAAAATCACTTTTTAAGTTGCACTTTCCTGAATTTGCTTTAATCTCTTTTTGGTTTGCATGATTATATGTTTGCTTCAGATGATTTAGGCATTTTCTTTGTAAATAGCTACTTAGCCAAAAAAATAACCATCCCTAATGCATGTTCCCTAGTTAGCCCATTGAGCCTATTAGCCTGTTAATTCTTGTTAACCTTATGTTACAAGCTAAAATCTGGAAAAACCCATGTTAACCCGATCTTAGGATTAGGAGAGCATGGCATCTTAGTAAGAAATTTGGTTGCAAGAAATTAAGTTTGGGGTGGCTACCCGGTGCAATGTGTTGTTTGGGATTGGGAAAAAGAAAAAAAAAGTGTAAAAATGAAAAAAATAAAAAAAAAATAAAAAAAGAAAAAAAAAAGAAGAAGAAGAAAAACAATAAAAATAAAAAGTGTTGAAATAAAAGAGGCTGTAGTCACCCCGAAGCATAAAGAAAAAAATGAGAAAAGGAACTTGAGTGAATTTCAAAGTGTAAATAATGTTCATGCTCTCTTAGTTCCTAGGGTCTTCAGCCTAGTTCCTTTGTATATCCTACCCTTAGCCAGGCCCCATTACAACCCATAAAAGACCTTTTGATGTTGCTTGCATGTTTTCTGTGGGAACCATTTTGAGATAAAAATCAAATTTATGGGAAGTGCTCTTAAAAGTGAAATTGAGTGAATGTTGTTAGCCTGACAAACTGAGCGAATGAGTGAACACAAATTTCCCTTGTGAGGAAGGCAGTTGTTTGAATTTGGTGATCTCCCTTTTGTGTGTAACTTGGATCCCCTGCTTAGATTAATGATTGTTTGAATGATGAAATTCTCAATTGTTTGGAATAAATGAATTTGGGGATTGCTTTGTTTAAAAGGGGGGACATTGAATTATTTTGTTAAATTGCTTGAAATTTGTGCGAAAGTTGATTGAATTCTTAAGCTTGTCAGGTCTTGAGTCTTTTTAAGTTTTTGAGTGTAGTTTGCTTGGGGACAAGCAAAGTTTAAGTTTGGGGTATTTTGATGAGCCTCTGTTTGACTGGTTTTATAACTAGTAAAGACCTTGGCTTTGTGCTTATTTTATATCATTTTCACCCAAATTAGACTTGATTGTCCTTAAGTAGTATTTTGAGTCTGTAAAGTGTTTTTAAGTTAATTTAGTTGAGTTAGAGTTAAATAAAATACTTATTCTATTTTCTGTTTTTCAGGTAAATAAAAAGGAAATAATTATGGTTCGCCCCGCGAAGGTTATCTCGCCCCGCGAGTCACCCAGCCCTGAAAAGTCAGAGACGATCACGGTTTACCCGTGTTGAGGATCACGGCTGTGGCAGTTTTGAAGTTGAAGCGTTCGCCTCGCGAGCATTAATTCGCCTCGCGAGCCCTTGAAGTCAGAACATAATTGCTGTCACTGGAACCTGAACTGGTCATGAAGATTGGGTCATAACTTGGGCTGTAGATATCGGTTGGAACTGAAACCGGTGGCAAATGAAAGATCAAACAAAGAGCTTTAACTCTCATGAAGACCATTATTCCAAACAGAGCCGTTTTGAAGGGCTTTAATCCATGTGAAGTCAGAGGCGTTTCAGCTGCCCTATGAGTTGAATGTGGACATAACTCCCTCATCTTAATTCATAACTAAGCAAATTAAGTGGCTTTGGAAAGCTAAGAGGCAGAGGTTGAAGTGAATTAAAGGAGTATTCAGATATTGAGAGGAGGTCTTGAGAGATTTTGTATAAATAGGAGTCATAGTTAGGCAGAGGAGGAGTCAGTAGGAGTAGTGGTAGTTTCAATAGTTTATTTTCCTTTTCTTTTCTTTTCTACTTATGTTTGTTATGGAGAACTAGTCTCCTAGATTAATCTATTGTAATTGGTTTCTATCCATACTTGAGGTTCTTGTATTTCCTGTTTTCATTTCCTTTTCTCTTTTCAATGCCATGCTTTATATTTTCATTTGCTTAATTCAGGAGTATATTGTGTTGTGTTGGTTTATCTCGGTGATATCATGTTCCTATATATAATCGCGTTTGCTTAATTCGCATGTGTACGTTTCGTGTTCGCTTAGTTCACGAAGTGCTTAACCCCGTTTGCTTAATTCGGGAATAGGGACATATATTCAGTAGTAGTGGTCCCGCTTGTGAATTATTGCTACAACGGGAGGGGATTAGAATCGCTTAGGGCTAGGAATTTGCATGAATCGATGATAGTTGGGAAACCAAAAGCGATGAGGTTAATCGCTTAGCTTATTTGGTAATCGCTCTGTTTTCTTGCTTTGTTTTTCTGTTTTGCTTCTTAATTTAGTTTTCAATCCAAAACCCCAATTTCGACTTTTTCTAACTTTTTCTGTTAATAATAACAACAACTAAAGAGTCCTTGAGAGACGATCCGAGTTGTCGCTCTATACTACATTATTTTGTAAACGCTCGTTCTTTTTGGCGCGTGGCGACAGCGCGGTCAACTACCTAATCATGACCTTTCCCCATAACGATTTTGGGGCCATGTACTCTAAAATTCCACACATGGAATTTGACCTTGCAGTCTCGTTGAATTGCTTAGCCAGGCCAAAATCTGTTAACACTACCTAGTATCGAGAACATGAATAATGCCATAATACAGCATGGTTGAAGTTAGATACAAATCACATACTGCTTTTGAACATATACACAGGCATGTGGCATGCTAATGTAGGCAAGCGGACAAACATATAGAAGTTTATGAAAACTTAGATGACCATGGCATTGAGAAGGATATTTTTAGTTTTAAGATCCCGGTGCATTATACCATTTGCATGAAGATGAGAGACAACAAATAATTTATGCAGTAAAAAACTGTGCCAAATCCTCCCTGACGGAAGTTGCATGTCTAAGACAACAATATATTAGCATTACAAAATACAGTCACAGAATGCAGCTTATAATGCACTTGAATAGGCCTTTGCAATAGAGTTGAAAGAAAAGGTGACCGCCATTGATAAAATCAAACTGCAAGAAATAGGTTGTAGTTATGTAAATATGATATTACTGTGCATTTTCCCAAACTTTATATGCATAACCTAACCTATGTGCACCGACAGATAATATGAAACATATGATATGACAATTAACTCTATTCAGGAAAAAATATTACTTGGAATGAGTATCTGAGCCGCACAATAAAAGGATGGTCCACCTTTTTCAATATATTCCTTTCAGATTTTACATATTCAGCATGATTTCTCTGCATAATCTTATCCTTGCGCATTTCCTTCATTGCATAAGTTAGGATCCAATTGCAAGGTATGGGACTTGAGTCCCACATCGAAAGTATGGGATTCCGGTGTGGGGTTTATATGGCCTTGGGCTCTCCAACTACAATAGCTAGCTTTTGTGGTGTGGTTCTCCCAAGGTTCGTATCAATTGGTATCAGAGCCTTCCACCATGTCTCTCGGCTGCCAACGTGCGGTGCGGGTGGTGACGCCGGCATTGCAGTGTTCACCCGGGACTAGCCAAAGGGCTAGTGCACAGCCTGCCCGCGTGGGCATCGGGGCTGCGGAGCGTGGTGGGATGTTAGGATCCAATTGCAAGGTATGGGACTTGAGTCCCACATCGAAAGTATGGGATTCCGGTGTGGGGTTTATATGGCCTTGGGCTCTCCAACTACAATAGCTAGCTTTTGTGGTGTGGTTCTCCCAAGGTTCGTATCAGCATATATTTCTGAAGTGTCGGTCCCTCTTACTTGGTGCACCTCGCCACCATCATTGGCTTCATCTCCTTCCCCAATGACAGCAAGATATATAGCTCTGAGTATCTTATAGCCAGAGAAGGCTAAAAATAGATTATAAACATATACGAAGAAAGCAACTCGATCTCAGGCTCCATCTATTTAGACACAGATATTCAGGAGCATGATTTCTATAGAAACTTTGCTGTAAGTTGTATCTACAGCAAAGCCAATCCAATTATACATTAAATATGAAATACACTTGTAAGCCATTATCTTGAACCATTGTTAGCATACCATAGTGTTGAGCAACATTATGTGGAGCCACCTAGAGATAGGAAGAAGGGAAATGTTGGAACTCAAAATGAAGTTGATCAGCATTATTCAGAACCTCTGGATATCCCGCTCCATCCACAGAACTAAAATAAACAAAATAAACAAAATAGTCAACAATTAAAAGGTGTCATGATTTACAATGACAAGTTGAGAAAAAGGTTAAAAGAAAATGGCCAAAACACATTAAGAAAGGGAACCAGTAAGGGAAATTAATCACTGATCAAAGAATAGCTCAATAATTTACCAGAGAACTCCCGATCCAACCACCAGACACCACTCAAGGCCAAGAAAATTTTGATCCAAGCAAACAACACTTCAAATAATCCTACTAAATTGGTATGAAACCCAATGACAGCAAGAGTGTGAAAAGAACGTAATAAGAGTGTGATAGGAGATAGAATGAGTATTTATAAGATGGTTCAGCTCACCTATATGTCACAAAATCATGAGCATCTACATATATATTTTCCTCATCAAATGGGCAAATGGCGAGTTCAGAGGCCATCTTCTGCATATTTTTCGTTTCAAAATAAAGACATGTGAATCCTAATTTTCTGACTTATAAGTGAACACAAACTTCTCTAAAAACACAAACTTTATCTAATTGAATAACTCCATGAATGGGATGTACTTACCAGGAGTGTGATGATTTCTAAGTTTCCAAGCAAATCCGCAAAAGGACCCTCAAAATTTGAAACCTGTGTAGCAAAAAAAAAAAGGCTAGTCCCCTGCATATTAGTAGTGTTCTCTGCATAGGAATTGTTACAAAAAGACGTGCTAATAAAATGAACCCTAAAAAGAGTTAGGGCTTATTGGTTAAAGTATCAAACATCTTACTATGGCTAATCTGCCTTAAAGTTTGAATCACGTGCCCTTAATTTGAGGATTTTAGGGAGTTCAAGCGTGCTAGCCAAGTGGAAGAAGTACCAAACTTTTGGTTGCTGTAAAACCAAAGCATGCAATTTCAAGGTAGAAAAATGTACACTTACAGGAACAACCCATAATTGCAATTTCTTCCTATCCATAGGCAATCATTCATTCAATGCATTCAATACATCAACAAAAAAATAAACTTCAATTATTGACACATTTCTGCATGCGCATCGGAACAAAGGAGGAACTTACAACATATCTCCATTTCTTAATTGAGTCTCGGTTTCCAAGGCTTAATACAAAATTCCAAGCTCCGGCAAACATAAAAATAGGCAAACACAACCAAAAAAGAAAAGAAAAGTAAATTCAAATACCCATTTGTTTATTTGCTTCAAGCTCTTTTCTTTGCCCAGTTATGAACTTATGACAAAAGTTGGTTCAACGGTAAGAAGGAAACATGATGAGCATATAAGACAAAGCAAATTAAAACTACTACCATCCATAAGTGATTGTCAATAAATCAAATAATTAAGATCAGAACTTAAAAAAATAGAATCTTAAAAAACAAATAGTTAGATTCAACTAATCCATCTCAAACCTATCAATTAATCCAAATAATCAACAATAGAAAATGCATCAGTTTCATCAAAATTATAAAAACAAATGGACATTTGATTGAGTGATAAAAACAAATGGACTTCATCTAAACCATCACCAAGTACGAAGTTCAGTCAACTAACTTATTTAAACATGAGAAATGAAGCTATTATGAGTACTTACAGACACAGGGCCAAGGAATTCCCTTAAACTGAAACTTCCCAGGGTCATCCTTCTCCCAGCGAACACGTAGCAAATCAAGAAAATATTTGGCAAAGACCTTCCTCATGTGATGTGAATATTACTCCAGCATAGGGACGTTTAGGAAGTTGTTGCAACAGAAACTACCCTTTAAAAGGGTGGGCAAGGCAGGTGTGACACTGAATTTGGATTTTGGATACACCCATCTGCCTAGGGGAATCACTAAAGCTTGTTCCATCAACTTTGATAGTGACATACAGCCCGAAGCACAGCAAAGTAGATACATTCAACAATAAAAATGAGAGGGGAAAGATGAAACAACTACCAAAATTAAATAGAAGTATATAGTTAACTCAATAAAAAATTATAAAAAGAAAAGGAAAAGAACAGAGATATATAAGAATGCATGTCTTTCAAATATTTGAAGGGTAATAAAATAAATCATTTGCCATTGTCATGATGGAGGCTTGTTTGAATGACGTACTTTCAAATTTCTCAAATTAACCAAAAGAGCGGGTACATGAAATAAATCAAGGATCTAACCAATAAGATAAATCTTGGATTGGCTAGCAAAAAAGTCTTAACACCTTGAGCAAGATATGGTCAATCCTAAAGACAAAATTAAGCATATTTCCTCCCATGCCTCAGATCATCAAATTATTCCCTTTAACTTTTTGTTTATGAAAATCAATCATTTCTGCTGAAACAAAAACAAATTCCATTGAACAATCATCACCCGGCACTTTTAGCCTTATCATAAATGTTAAACAGAATATAACAAATCCAGATACTGATGTGAATTTGACTGAATGATCCATTCAAACAACTGATCTGCATTGCCTCAATTGAGTTAGGATTAGAGGAGTTTCATTATAAATACTATACCTTAAACATATCCAAACTCCAACCTCCTTTTACTGATAAATGCTCATCCATTCATTGATTAAAAATCCAAACTCCAACCTCCTTTTGCTGCATAGTACTGTTACAACGGATAACACCATACATAGTTAAGGAGGAGTTCATCATTGTTATGCAAAGGAAACAAAAGACATGTGCAATGATGTTCATAAAATAGATAACATAATGAATGGGTCCTGTCTCAAAGCACTGATAGAAACCATATAGATGAGAATACAATCAAGCAATGATGAGAATACAGGGAACATGATTTATCAATAATTACAATTAATGAACTAAAATTAAAGAAAACAAATGAAAATGCGGGGCTCCAGGAAAAGATATCTTACATGTGTGTGTCTTTTATTGGATAAATTAAATTAAAAAAGTGATATATACTGGAGATTGAATTTGGATAATTTAAATTGAAGCAAACATATATATAGTGGAGATTGAAGAGAGACCTCATCCTTACGGTTTGAAGCATTATCATCCGGAGAAGTTAGTGTTGAGAATTCTTTGTGGTACTGAAACAACAAGGAAGTGCTAGGAGTTCCATGACATTAGTGATGGCTTTTCAGGTGAGTCAAAATCAACACTCTCATCTGAAGAGAAATCAGAATCATCAAATAATTACAGTTCTCATCCCCTGCATTAATAATTAATAATTAACAATAGGCAAAAACATTCCAGTAAAATAATATCAGGGTAATGAAATCAGTTCAACATATAAAAAGAATAGTAACTTCATAGATTATTATGATAGTTAGAAATAGAAGGCTGTATCACTTTGACAAACTGATTGTTAAATGTCTTATATGTCAATGCATAGTAATATACCATAGTTGATAGATTCAAAGCAGAAAAGAAAACTTACCTTTATCAGAACCACGTGAAAGAAGAAAAGTTGTAACTATAAGTAGTCAATAAAAGAAGCAACGCCTGTAACATTCCAGGAAGTTTAAAGCAAATCAAAAGTGATGCTAAATCCAAAATTCAAGTCTCTCACAAATTGCAGAAATACCCAAAAGAATTTAGATAACTATTACAAATATGATGGCAAGAAGGGACAAATAAGAACACAAATGAAATGAAGGGTAAAAGAAAATAACATAAAGAATGGAAAAGAAAATTTCATTAAGATACATCCTCAAGGTAAATCAGTTTAACCACAACCACTTGAAATCATACAAAACTGGTTAACAAACTCATCATTGATAAATCAACTCTTATAAAAGTAGGATGAATTTAACCAAATACCAAAAGTAGAATTGTAATAACAATGTCAAAACGTATAAAATCAATGCAGAACTAATGAAACATGCAAGAACTTACCACCTGAAATTTACATGATTGTTCACAGTGCTGCACAATGAACTGAAAATATTTAACCTCCAAAAACAAAACAAAAAAACACCTTCAAGTAGAAGTTGGCTACCATTTTAATAGTTAGTATAGGCATTGCCTCATTCCCATACAATACAACTTCAAATCAAATAAAATAAGAAGCTTCATCCCATAGTTTCTGAATCATTTAAAGAATCCAACTTATTTCACCATTTATAGTAAGCCATATATATAATAGAGTAACAACAGCATGGACAATTTCATTGATCATTCTAAAGTGGTTTTCATTTTTAAACTATTTTAAAACATTATTAAGTTAGTGAAAGTAGAAGGGATTTTGCAATATTAATTGCAGAGCTGATGCCTTAGCCAATCATGTTTCAATATCGTGGGTAAAGGGATTTTGAATTGATTGGAATGCAACACATTGATATGGACTTTGACCTTCATTTTCACTTATTTTTAGAGGCATCTCCAAGTTAGTTAACTTTTCTATCAGCCATGCTGCCATGAGTGGCCTCATTATACTAATATAATATAATGATAGTGATAAAGAAAACATCTTAGTTCAAAATGCACATATTTCCAAGCCATGAATTATTTCTCTGATGAGAAGTAAAGCATACATGCACCTGCTGGTTTTTCAAACCAAGTAAATCTCAAACAATACAAATATTGGTCATTTTCGGATATTACAAAGTTTCCAAAATGATAAACTAATGCAAAAGGCAATGAAAAACTGGCACAACCTAATACTCATAATCTGTTAAGGAATAACTAACCTCACCTAGTCTTTCAACCAGAAACGTTTCATTTTCTTTACTCTAACTGAAAGATAGATATGAGGCTTGAGAGTAAGGGAAAAAATAATTGGGCAAGTTGAGCTGTAAGATGGCAGAGAGGTGAAATAACATAATGTGAAATGAAATGAGCATTGAGGAACTGTAATAGGAAATGTGGTTTATACCTCATAGGGTATTGTATGAATGATCCTCTTCGATTTTTAAAGATGTGGAAGAAAGGAGAGCGGATCATGTCCACCGACAAGAACCCATCCCACTCCCTCCAAACCCTTCCTTAGACGGCACCACCTTCATCTCTTCCCACTCCCACCATGGCAACATCGGCTTCATCGATGCCGCCACATCACCTACCACCACCTCTGGCTCGCTGTGGACGTCGTCGCCTCCTCCCTCTCCACCATCGGGATCAAAAAGGGCAACATCGCCCTCATCCTCTCCCCTAACTCCATCCACTTCCCCGTCGTCTTCCTCGCCGTCATGTCCCTCGGCGCCGTCATCACTACCACCAACCCACTCATGCAGCCCAATCCATTGTTCTTCCAAGAGAAACAAACCAGAGCAGAAATGGTTAATGGTTAGAAACCCACCGCCGCCATCGCCGCCGCCGTTCGAACTCGTCGTTGGTTCTCCTTGTGCTTGGTGGTCGTCGTTCCTTAGTCGAGAGTAGGGGTCTTGGTGCATTGGATTCAGAGAATTCGATCCAATCCAATCGAATCAAATGTAGTTTGGATTGGTTTTTCGTATGGGATTCAAAACCTGATCTTAAGCGGTTTTTTTTATTTTCCATTTTTTTTTATTTTCGATTTGTTCGGTTTTTGATTTTTCGATTAGTTTTCATGGTTTGAATTGATTTGGATTCGCTATGCTTCATTATATAATCACATCTTGAGGTATTGAAGGATGACACTACTTCTTGGCCACATTTTTATGCCGTTCCTCTCAGATTGCAGGTAAATTAGAAATAGAGCTCTTGCAACAAAGATGATGGAGTTAAACAAAAGATGCCAATAGCAGAAACACCAAATGCCATAGACCTACTTATAATTAGAAATTGGTTGATGACAATAAAGTTTCAAAAATACAAAATTTAAGATTTTCACCAGCTCAGTAGTTGTCTTGTCAATTAACTTTGCAGCTATTCAAAATGAAGTTATCACCAAATAAACAGGTATATACGTGATTCAAAAATCACAAACTTGGATTGAAAATAAGATGACATACGTGACTGGAAGTTCTTCTTGAAAGTGCTTGTCTCCTTGAAGAACTGCTCGTAATGAGGTTTACAATAAAGAACATCTTCCATGGAGGAATAATTGCTCAGCTGAAACATAAAGATCACAAAAAAACAGTGTCAAAGGTTCAAACAGAATAACTCAGAAATCAATCCAAAAGTTGTTCAATATTACTGATAAGAACTGATTAATGCTAATGCAGCAATCTGATAAAGTCATACTTCATTGTTGATCAACTTGGATAACATGAATCGATTCTTTAAATATTTATTTCTCTTGAAGGAATTTTATATGCGTGGCAGCCACTGGCAGTGTCAAATAAAAGCAAGTATCTTAATTATTTAGCAAAATTTTATAAATCAAAATAGAGAACACAGTTTGAGATTGAATAAAAATACTCATAAGGCATTAAATCAACAGTGCAGCTGAACAAACAAATAATAGAAACTACCTTTAATGTTCCTTTGCAGTGAGAGCATATGAAGCAAACCTTATGGTAAGCGGAATGCTAGAAATTCAAGTTACTGAGGCTTTATGAAAAAACCTCACACAAAAGCAATGCAACTAGATGCTATTTATATTTTATGTAGCAACTAAAAATATAACATCATCAAACTGTAATGCTAAATTTATATATATGATATGATGAAAAATTACAAGAGAAAGCCTCAGATGCATTGGCTTTACACTAAAGGCAAAATGTCCAGGCCATTGCTTGTCAATTGAGGGTTACAATTAGGAAGGGGCTCCATGCTCACCCGTGCTAGATAACAAATAACAAAGCAAACACATTAACATTTTTTAGAATATAAAATAATTATATAACAAAGTAACAAAATTCCAAAATAAATTGACATATTCATAAATAGAATGGCCTCTAGTATGTTAGGATTTATTCATAACATAGCTGCATTCATTGTATCGTGAATAACAATCAGCTGAAACTCATGAATAGTTGCCTTAAAATGGCTATAGTTTGGAACTCTTCCCTTTGCCCACCAACTCTGTTAAAATCAGAACCTCAAACTAAACAATAATTAGTGAAACATGGATACTAAAAGGTATACCAACCATGTATTGTAGCATCAAATTAGTAAAACTTGGATACTAAAAGCAGAGAAAAGAGAAGAAATGGAGATATTCAAGTTTAATAGAATATCCAGACACTTTTCAACAAATATTATCTAATTATCAATTTACTATCCCATTAAGTGTATTTCTCAAACATCACAATAATTAGACTCAACCTGTCATCTTTTAGTTTCACAATAATCATTCTAGCCATCTTTTTCTCCATCTCATATTCTTTCTTAGTTGACACTCCAACAAAGGACATATATGCTAAAATTAAAACATGAGCATAAAGTTTGCTCACTTGTAATATGCTAAAAGCTGCATAAATAATTGCCAAATCTTGTCAAACTTCCATCTCTAGCTTCCTTTCTTTTAAAACCTACTAATAGAATTGAGGCCATGTGTGTAACTTCATATGGTAACCATGAGGCATTAGCATGGTATATGCTATCTCATTAAAGTAACTATACTAACACTATTGCTATTAATACTATTTTGTTATCTTTATTAATATAAAAGTTGGATAGACAATTTTACTGTACATACACATCTCAGCACTATGATTTTTTGTCTTTTTTAAAAAAAATTTAATTTTTTTTTTTTAAATTTACTTTTATTTTAACAAACTATAATTTTTTTTCTTTTTTTAAATTTATTTTTTTATTTTAAAATTTTCTAAAAATTTTAAAAAAATTTATGTTTTCCTTAAGAAAATTTTCCTAATAATTTTTTTTGCTAATATTTTTTTTTTTTGAATTTATTTGTATACACTGAGAGTGTAAAGTTTTTTTACACTGTCAACCAATCATAAATTGGCAAACAGTAAAAGTAGAGTTGTCATGTTCTTGATGTTTTAATTTTTATATACTTATATTTTAATGTATATATAATTTAATATTTTTTTATATTTTTTATTTATATATTTATATATATTTTAATATTTTTCGGTTTGAACTGAATCAAACCAAACCAATTTTAATTGGTTCGGATATTGTTATTGACTTTTTAAAGTTTATAAATTTTTTTTGTTTTTAAATATTTTCAGCAAGGAAAGGTAGCAAAGCTACCCTGTTCTTCGAAAAAGTTTAGGGTCGTAAGACTCGAACCAATAATTTGACGAATTTGAAAATCCGAACCAACCAATTAAATTGGTTCATTATTTTTTGTTTTTTATGCACGGCTCAGAATTGAACCAAACTCAATGATCATTAATTCGGTTATTTTGGAACCGAACCAATTACTATATTTTAATATTCAATATGTATATCACTTTATCAATTGACAACTTTTCTTCTATTCCTGTAACAGTAGAAGGAGTTGTCAACTTTTCTTCTACTATTCGTGTAACACTTTATCATTTAAGATTATTTAAATTTATTTATTTATTTTTTAAACATATATTCTTTATATTATTTTTTTACAAATTTATATTTTTTCCCGAATTATTTTTTTTTCTAATTTACTTATTTTTAAATGATTTTTTTAAAAAATATTTTTTGTTTTCTAATTAATTTTATTTTTCTAATTTTTTTGAATATTTTTTCTAATAATTATTTTCCTAATATTTTTAAAATAATTTTTATATACTTTTTCCTAATTTTTTTATAAATTTTTTAAATATATTTTTTCCTATTTTTTTTAAAATATATATTTTTTCTAATTAATTTATATTTTTTATAATTAATTTTATTTTTCTAATTTTTTTAAATCTATTTTTTCCTAATTTCTTAAATATTTTTTTTCATGAATTTTTTTTTCTAATTTTTTTTGTTTAATTTTTTTCTAATTTACTTTTTCCTTTTAAAATATTTGTATTTTAAATGATTTTTTTATTTATATTTTTTAAAAACTTTTTTTTTTATTTTTCTTTAATTTTTTAAAAAATTTCCTAATAATTTTTTTGCTAATACTTTTTTTTTGAATTATTTATATAAACTAACAGTGTAAATTTTTTTTTTGTCAACCAATAATAAATTGACAAACAGTAAAAGTAGAGTTGTCGTGTTCTTGATGTTTTAATTTTTATATACTTATATTTTAATATATATATATATATAATTTAATAGTTTAAAATTTAAAATTTTATATTATATATATATATATATATATATTTTCTGATTCGAATCGAATCAAACCAAACCAAATTAATTGGTTCGGATATTGTTATTGACTTTTTAAAGTTTATAAAAATTTTTTTTAAATATTTTTAGCCAGGAAAGGTAGCAAAGTTACCGTATTATTCGAAAAAGTTTAGGATCGCAAGACTCGAACCAATAATTCGATAAATTTGGAAATCTGAAATAACCAATTAAATTGATTCTTTTTTTTTTCTTTTTTGTGCACGGCTCCAAATTGAACGAAACCCAATGGTCATTAATTCGGTTATTTTGGAACCGAACCAATTACTATATTTTAATATTTATATATATATTTTCGTATTCAATATGTATATCACTTTATCAATTAACAATTTTTCTTCTATCGTTCCTGTAACAGTAGAAGCAGTTGTCAACTAGTGGATTATTTTGGATTATTTAAATTTATTTATTTATTTTTTAAACATATATTCTTTATAATATTTTTTTAAAATTGATTTTTTTTCCCGAATTAGTTTTTTTCTAATTTACTTTTTTAAAATGTTTATTTTTATAAGTGATTTTTTTTAAAAAAAAATTGTTTTCTAATAATAATTTTTTTTCTAAATTTTTTGAATATTTTCTCCTAATTATTATTTTTCCTATTTTTTTTTATTTTTTTATTTTTTTTTTCTAAATTTTTTTTCCTAATTTAATTTTTTATTTTCTAATATCTGTATTGACATAAAAAGAGACAGAGTTATTCATAATTTGTATTTTTTCCTATATCATTGTCTTTGTTTTTTCTATTTTAAATAATAAATCTATATCTATACTAATTAATAAGGGGAAATGTTGATTTTAGTGTAGCACAATAGTGCAAGCCACATGTCAAGTGATGAAAATTTTTTATTATTTTTTTATTTTCTAAATTTTATATTTTTTTGTTTTAAAATATTTACAAACCGGTAAAGGTACAATGTTTTGGGAGTCAAATACGACAATCTCTGAATTGTCATAAATAGAGGTAGAGCTATTCATATTTTCTAATCTATTTTTTTCTACATCCTTGCCTTTGTTGTTTCTATTTTAAATAATAAATCTATATCTATACTAATTAATAAGGGAAATTGATGATTTTCTAATAAAGTAACACGTGTCAGCACCATATGATTTAAGAGGATTAGTTGATCATTAGTAATAATCAAAGAGGAACACTTAACACATAATGTTACATTACGTATTGTAATATCATTTTAAAATAAAAATAGTATTCAATTCTTTGCACTCAAATTATAGATTAAATTATTTCAAGCGAATATCGTTTAAGCGAATATATTAAAACAGCGGAAAAATTTAAAACATAATATACATACATAATATATATACATCTCAAATCCTGATACAGTACAGCAGAGGGAATCCCATCAGTCGGATCCCAAAATGTACAAAACTGATAATCAAACAGAAAATAAAAACAACATCCTAAAGAGACAAGACGCGCTGGCCATAGACTCTACACTCAACTATGAGGATCCACTGCTCGTCCTCCAACGTCAGGCTCATACGAAGTCCCATCAAGTTCCTCCATGACTGGAATCTCTGTAGGCTCTTCTCATCACGATCACAAAAAGAAACATATGTAACATAGAGAATATAGGGATAAGAAACCATATAACATCAACCGTGGAAATGGTTTAGCAACATTTAATTAAATAACGGCACACTAAACATCCGTCTCCCCAGTATAATATATATAACATAATCATCCTCAATCCACATCTATAATCTTTCCTCTACCCTCCATTATGATGCAATGCAAATCTTTGTATGAATAATCTCTTCAGGTATCGGCCATATCCGGATATCACAACAATATAATCGACACGTCCCCGAGTCCCCGGCGCACACCCTCGTCGCGGATGGAGAGTGCCCCACATAAAGCAATGGCACTATAGACGCACAACCGGTGCACACACCTCGGACCACAATCCAGGATGCTCATGCAATGCATGAACTATAGTCTGCGACTAAAATGAAATCATCTACGGGACGGTCTGCCGTTAGCCTATCCCCGGAATTTTCCCTCCGAGGCATAGACCCCAATCGACCATGTTTCGAGTCCACTCGACCATGTTTCAGTCCCTCATATCATGAGACCATGTTTCGAGTCACCCCCTAGTGCCCTAACCGGTCATCCTAATCTCATAGATAACCTCAAACTAATCTCATCTCATTAATCTCAACCTCATCTCACGATAATTATCTCGGTTGGGCATTGCTATCACATATTGTATGCAATCCCCAAATACATCCTCGTATCTCAACATAATTTATGATTTACTCAATCCTCTAAGCACAATCATTACACTCATCCTATCATCATAATCATCATCATATATCCTCATATTATAATATCATTTCCAAATGATAAATACCGAAATATAATAATAATAATAATAATAATAATAATAATAATAACAATAATAATGATAATAATAATAATACTCATAATAAATACTAATAGTAATGATAATAATAATAATGACAATAATAACAATAGTCATAATAAATATAATCATCATCATCATCATCATAATAATAATAATAATAAGAATAATAATAATAATAATAATAATTATCACAGTAGTAGTAGTAATAATATTAAAATAATAATAATAATAATAATAATAATAATAATAATCATAATCATCCTAGTAATAATAATAATAATAATAATAATAATAATAATAATAATAATAAACACTTCCAAAATAATCACCACACTCATGCTATTATCTATCAAGTATCAAATTCACACTAACCAGTCAAACAGACAATCATCACTCAATAAAATAATCTATGTAGCGTAACGACGATAAACACACAATTTCTATATCATCATCGGTACCACTGAGTAGTTCCCAATGTGGTAAAGACATTGTCCGTTACTCGCTCTCATGTAGGGTTTGGGTCGCCCTACACCATTATCTAATTAAATGTAACCGCGCCGTTTCCGATGTTAAATAGTTTCTTTCCCCCACCTGGAATGTCTTAGGCTAGCTCTGGGGTAACGAAACGGACACTCCCTATACTCCCTCAAATCTTCCACGCACAGTTCTACACCCTCCGGAGCTCCAAAAATTCACCTGAACACATCATTGTGAAGCATACGTTACGTATAATTCAAATCTGAAGACGGAATTGGAAACCGATAAATGAATTGAAAGATAACCTCAATACCGTCGCCGACGGCATTTAGGCATAAAAAGGACATAGGCTTACCTTAGCCTAATCAAGAAAAGAAAGATAGGATAATGAAGTAGACGTCGCGAAGATGACAACGATATAATCGGCTTTTCGATAGGACGAACGGATTGACCGGAATCAGCTCCGGAAATTCTTGTTCCTCTCACGGTCTTTCTCTCTCTAACTCTCTTAACGTCCCTCTCTCTAACTTATTACTTTCTTTCATTCAATTTTTCTTATTCTTTCTTTCTTAGCCGTTAAGTAGTATATATATATATATATATATATATATATATATATATATATAAGGAAAACTTTTGTCACAATTAAACAGGCAAGCAAGAGGTGTTACTCTCTTATTATGCGGCAAAATGAGAAGATGGAGGTGTCATTATTATAGCAATTGCCATGGCCACTTATCATATCAAGAGAAAAAATTGTTTAGTTAATTCAATTAGGTTGAAACCTGTAACTAGGGTATACTTAATTAAGACTAGTGCTAATTAATCATAATAAATAAAACTTGAGTAAATTAATTATAATCATCTATCTATGATTAAGATTTATTTCTATGACTAATTATCTTTTAATACTGTTGATGATAAACCACCTTAATTAAGAATTTAAATTGAGACGTTTACCTACTAAAAAAATTTGGGTTGCTTGAATTTTATTTTGAATTTGCTTATGTGTTTGGATTCTTAAATTTTTGATTTATCTAACCCTCACTCCCATCTAATTAAAATATTTAATTTCCCGAAAGCTAGGATGTTACATTTTGCAGATCACTTCTGTTTATAAATAAAAAGCCTTGGATCTGAATGAGTACTACCATTATCAGTGAGAAGGAAATACTGAAAACAATGTGTGAAATAAGTCAAGAAAATGTTTGACATAGTAGACTTAATTTGGGATAAAGGAAAAAAAGTTTCGTATATATAGAGACACAATTCAAGTTATTAATGATAACAATGCTATCAATAATAAGTAATTGATGCACGGGTGCAAAAGTACTAGTATATTTTACTTTTCCAATATTAGATTAAATTTTAACTGATGCAATAAGATGATATTAATATGAATGATGTTATCTAAGGTACACCACCCATCAAAATGGTGTAGTGGTGCACCACCAAAGTAACACAAACAATCTAGATAATCCAGATTGTAACATTTGGACGATATACTATTGTACCATTTGATAGGTGTTGCCCGTAAGCTTCACCTTAAATAAGATAGCAGATCTCCATAGCCGTAAAACCTTTTTTGTCTTATTATAATAGGGACAAATTTTAAGTTGACACAATGCCACAGAAGATGAAGTGATATCTCTAGATAACCAACTTGAGAGTTTAGTACATACGCAGAAAAATTGCTCAGAAGTGGTGGTGGGAAGAAAAGTTGATTTTACCGGGTAATATTAAATTCGTACTATCTAAACACCTCAAATCACCTTACGACTCTCATTCAATCAACCCATCGTGATTCCATTTTTTAGTATTTTGTCCACTGGAATTTAAAAAAATAAGAAAATTCATTTTATTTTATTTTTAAAATTATCACAAAAATACGTATATTATAATTATCACAAAAATGTTATACATATAGTTATATACGTAAAAAAATTAGGCCATAGGATAGTCACACTTCTCTCTGGAAGTCAGTATATGCCCTTTTTGTCGTCCAATAATTAGTAGAAAGGATCTATTGATAAATAAGTGATGAAACATTAGAAACATAATCCTAAACGTGACGTGCACAAAACACTATAGTCACAAGTAACATCAATTTGAACTTTGAAGGCTTGGTGATTCAACATACAGGCATAAAGGCAAGCAACATAATAAATCCGAAAGTCGCAAAAACCTTGCATGAAAAAGCTTATAATTCAATCTGACCAACAAGACCACAACCATAATAATTCTACCAACAAATGCATTTATTTGACATTAGGTTCTCCTGAAACTGATTTTTCACTAAAAGCAACTAAAGTCAACCAAAATAATTGGTATTGCCTAACAATATGTGAAGACCATTGCCCAACACCAGGAACTCCCAAGGGTTGATGGCATGTATAATGTATTACATATCAGCATAACAACCATGGACAACAGATCATCATTTGGGTATATGAATTATATCCATGCAATAAACAAAACGTTCTGTACAAAATAAAAAAGAACCTTGGTCTTAAAACACTATCTTTCTCCTCTTTACGTTTATCTTATCCTTCTGTATGTTTTCCACTTTTCTTCTTTACAGAGTAACTTCAGCTCCTAGTCCTGCTGAAATCAAAGTTTAGTGTATGCAGATGCTCAAAAATCTAAGCTTGATTAATGACATCTTGTCATTTCCTCAGTCGTTTATCTGAGGTTGCAGAGAAGATCAACAATGGAACCTGCTTTAAAGAAGGGAAAGAAACATCAATTAAGTTGAAATAACTGCTGAGGATTTCTGGCATGCTGTAGTCTAGATATCAAGTATATCAAACGTTTTAATTTAAATTTCTGTTGCACCAAGAACCAAACCCATAGATATCTGGATGCAAAATAAGCCGGTAACTACCACAGGGAAAAATAGAGAATCTTTTTTTTTTTTTCCAATGATGATGTCTGTAAAAAGACAACTTTAAGGACGCTATTGATAAACTGGTGAGAGCAACACAATGAAGATTATGTAATTTACCTCCCAAGAACAAGGAGCAGTTTATTGCTTGCTAGATTTCGCCCAAAAGAATCCCTTCTTTTTTGTAGGGTGATTATCTGTCATGGATTTGGAACTCTTTGAGCCAAATGAGAAGTGCCTCTTCAGAAAAGGTTTTCCAAAGGAGCTTTTCCCACTGGAACTAGAATCCATCCTAGGACCTTTACCTTGACGCCCTCTATCTTTAAAGTGATCAAACTCAATAGAATCATCATCAATATCACTGTCCACAATTCGGTTCTTTGATTTCTTGTTGCGGGCCTTTAAATCCATTTCAGCTTTCAGAGATTTTTCAAACAACTTGAGAGTTTGTTTCTCACCAAAAGTGCAAACTGGGCAAGCAGGATCATACTTGTTGATTTCAGGTGTCATACTCTCCAAACATTCAGCATGATATACATGTCCACAGACAAGAACAGAAATTACAGAAAGGTCAATACTAGCAATTATCTTTTGAGTGCTCCAACAAGACTTCTCAGTTAAAAGTTTTGAGCAAACACCACATGTTTGCAAATCAACGGGAGATGTTGAAAACCGGCTACTGGATCTAAATAACCTTTCCCGATTAAAACCAAATGATTCACTATCAAATGACCATCTTTCTCTATTGGAAGTGCCCATGAGCTCAGAAAAGCCAGGCATAGACCAACCATCTGAAGATACACCACGGGAGCGCATGACTGATTCATTGCCCCATGAAGGAACCACTGGCTTTTCTTCAGACACACAGAAGCTGCTTGGTGATTTAAATCCTGGGATTCGGCTATCAGAAACTTGCCGTAATAATTGGTGTCCTTGGGAACGACAGGGCCATCTTAATGGGGTTGAGCTGGAGGGAGGTAGGTGACTTTGGGATGGCAGAGGAGATGCTGACAACAATGTAGAAGGTAATGAGCACGATGGTTTTGTGGGAGATGGACATGATACTGTTGATGATTCTTCCAACCCCTTCACCTACAGAGTGATTCATAAGTAAGAAATGTCAAAGAAATCACATATAAACAACTAGCGAAAACATAAAACACCAGATTCCTTCACTGTCACAACCTCACCTGTTCCACGTTTACATCCATGGAGGCATTCCTTGAAATAGGTTGATCTGGAATAAATATGTCAGATACTATAAACCAAGTTAATGATAATCATTAATCATTGGATTAATAACGAGGTCAGTTTACATATTGTTAAGAGCGGGATCAATATCATGCATGGGCACACAGGATGCACCAATGCAGAAATAAGCCACACGAAGCTAGCTTAACAGTGAATATATAGTTATTGCTTTAGCCCTCTTGCAAGGAACACATAAATCACAAAGCCAAGAAAAACAAAGAAAGTCTGTCCTCATCTAGGGATCTCCGTTTTAAACGAGTCGATCTGTAATCTCACTATAATTCTCCCCCCGAGGTTGGTGGTTTGCCTTAGTTTTGGAATGGCGAAATCCTCCCTTCACCCTAAACTTTTAATTACCCAAAAGAGTTTTTAGATGAAGCATCATACAAGATTGTGTGTTTACAAGAGAAACTTCCATGATAATGGCTTACAAGATTTTCCTTTTCATTTTAATAACCACATACTGGACTATGATGAACTATTCCACACTAACATATACCACCACTCCAAATCAGATTATTAAATTCCAACGGTCAATCAAAAGGATTCAATAATCTCTTCAAACAAAGAGTGGATCCTTTTGATTCCACTTGACTTGAAGCAGACTTTCACCATTTTGTTGAATTTTATAATCAAGATAACAAGCACTTGGGACCAAGGCCAGTCATTGCTTTGCATACTGCAATGGATAACCAATAAAAGGAACAGTGAAACTGAGAGAGAATTAGAAAATTGTGGGCACTGTTAATTCCGTCTATTTGGTGACTATTCCTACTGCAACTACTACAGCTTGCTTCTATGTTGGCAAAAACTTTCAGATCTAATCAAGAGGTTATCATGCAGCAAGGACATTCATCAGCACCACTAAGATTATAAGTTTACAACCAATTTCATTACTTTGTCCCATCCATTTGATATCCTACTCTGTTAAACTTTAGGAATTTACCTAGAAAATCTTCACTCGATTGTGGGCTTTAACTCCGTCTTCTTCCTAAACATCCAACTAATTTGGAAGGAGCACACATGAAGCTGAGAATGTATCTCAAAAACTGGTATCTTAGTGGGTGTTTGGGAAAGATTATTTCCCACAAAAGTAGTTTTTATTTTGAAAAAAAGTTGTTTTAACTTTTAAGTTTAATTTGATATGTTTGGCAAACTTGACTGAAGTATGAAAAAGCTGTTTTTATAGGGGGAAAAACGATTTTTAGGGAAGCTAGAAGTACGAATCTTTTTTGAAAAAGCTGATTATTTTAAAACCAATCACATTTTCCCATATCAGACCTCTAGAACTAACTACCAAACAAATGTTATTAATGTAAATAAATAAATTCATACCCTTCTTTGTAATTTATTATATAAAACTGATTTTTTTACACAACTCAAACATAATAGATTATCTTAAAATCACTTTTCAACAAACTCATTCAAACATAAAAGTGATTCTATCATACTCATTATAACAATAATCGATAATCGATTATACATATAATCAATTGTTAATAATCAATTTTTTGCAGCTAATCGAAACACACTCTTAATCATACCAGCTTAATCATACTTTTGTTCTCAAAGTTGTTTTAAATCTTGTAATCACCCAATCCACCCCCTATTGGGTGATGGATGCCATGACTAACACCAACAAGAAAGACTAACCCACGTGAAATAAAGACAATATCAAAGTATTAAAAACTAATAACTTAATCACATAATGTCAAACTAAATTGTTCTCATTCACGTATCAGTTTATGCCATTCTTCTCATATTTGTTGCTAATTTTCAATCTTTCCATGGGTCAGAGAGCTTATGAGAAAGAAACATGTGAGAAGACATCATTTTGTAATGTTTCCAAATGTAGTACAATGACCAATTTTATATCTTCCACATAGCCTCGTGGTTATATGTTTCGTTCCCTTTAATACTAGGTTTCCCACTTATCTCATATCAAATAGTAAATAGTATGAGAATGAAGTTGAAACACTGTCTCAGACTCAGTATAAAATATAGCTAAATCTACCCCATTTTATTCACAACAGAGGTAACACCTCTTTCCCCCCTCTCTCTCTTTCCCTCAACGCCCCCCAAATAGCTTTTCATTTTCTTTTCTTCCCACATTTTACCCACTTTTTCCGTCAATAAAGCTATCAATCTCACCCATTAAGCACGAAATCTTGAGAAAATTAAAGCTATCAACCTCACCGAGTCTGTGTGACTCACCCCTCTTATTTTTCCATCCAGATTCACAGGCAGTTTTGTAGCAGACTTTTAGGAGTTGTTCTTCTCGTATAGTTTTGGTAGGCCTCCACTATATAGGTGGCTGCTTTTTGAGTAATCTTTTTTGGGAGTTTGGCATTATGCAGCTATAGGAGATTAGTTTTGGAATTACATTTTTGGTTTGTATTAAATATTACCATAGTTGAAAATTATCTCTGATTTCCTCTTGCTGCTAGTGGGTTTAAACCAGATACTATAGCAGGTGTTTGTATTTTTTGGGGATGTCAACATTATAGGGGAAACTTTGTCAAAATTTCAGTAAAGTTGAAGTACATCTTATTTGAGACATTATTTTGCTTGATGTATCACTCTGTTAGATAGGCTTGCTAGGCTAAGTATATTTTGATTAACTTAATCTATGCGCCAGTAGTGGCCTAGGTTTGGGTCGTGACAGAAGTGAATGACCAAAAATCCAATTCTAAAAAGTGCAACCCAAGTAGGTGCATGGTTAAAACCAGAAAGTTAAATCAATGAAAGTTACCCGAAGTAGAATTCATCACAAGTTCAGCAGTTCCTTCAGAAATTGGGAATTTTTGGCATCTATTATTTTGATTACTCTGCAATGGGCTTCCATCCTCTGATACGTATGATGATTCATATTTATTCTCCGATCCATCATTCCTGCTAACACCATCAGAAAACCAATTTATAGAAATATCTTCACCGGCTACACGCCCTCGATGATCCCACCGGAAGCTCCATGTCGGAGAACACCGAATGTTCCGATGTACGATTTCACGGGTTGATCCGCTTTGTATGGTTTTATCTCTGGCTGCAACACAACAAGCAGCACCCATTCTGAAATAGACAACAGTATTTCGCTCCTTATACTAACACAACCGGCAATAACATCCCCGAATACAAGTCTACACCATTCACTGGTTAACACAGTTCTCTCCCTGTAACAGTGTTGAAAAAGGCATACCAATGATCAATAATATGATAGTCAAATGCATAACCAGAGAGAGAGAGATTATAATCATCACTCAACCATAATCCTTGGTAAAGTTAAACATAATTCCAAATTAAAATACCCCAAGCAAAAAAAAATAAATCTGAAACCAGAAGAAAAAGACTGGAAAAAGAAAAAGAGTGTAGTAACAATCAGGTATGAAAAAATGCGTGAGGACATGAATAGTTCATCTATATCCACATAGTTTTGGGTTCCAAAAAGGTTAGTCTTCAGGTTGAAAAATTGTACAATAAACTCAACCCAAAAAATGTTTCAACCAATTGTAAGGGGATACTAAACTAACTCTAACACGGAAAACAACTGCAAAAGCATTCAAAATCAGATGGAAAAAAAAATTATCAGTGAAATGAACACCGCAGAGAAGAGTTCAGGTCAGCAATAAAATAATCTTCAGAAAGCATAAAAACAGTGTAATATGAAATAATATATTCTACTCTTATCTTGAGTATTAAGGTTACCAACCTCAAATCACCGGAAAAGAGAAAACACTCACAAGAACACAAAACAACATGAACCTAAATGGAATAAAAATACCCAAATAAAAAAGCCCCAAAAGAATTATAAAAAAAATGAAAAAGAGGTTCCGGATATGATCCAATCGAACATCCCAAATATAGAAAAACAAAGCTCATCACTCATACTCACTCAAAAAGTCAGAGTGATCCGAAATTAATGCTGAATAACCGGAACTCACAGTCAAAACCACAAATATTCCACATAAATAACAACAAATAACGCATTATTCGTAATAAATATAATAATAATTTAAAAATCAATTGATTCTGCAATTCAGCGTTACATATATAAATAAAAATTTTGGTATTGAGACACACAAAATGAGCGAAACTTAAATAATGGAAACCGTTACCTTCCCCGAAAGCAAGGGGTCACAGCTTCTCCACTTCGATATGAAGAGAAGAAATTGTAGAGAGAGAACGGAAACTTCAGAGAGAGAAAGTAGGGTGTGAGTGATTGCGAGGTTGCAGAGTGAGAGAGAAGAGAAAAAAGAAGAAAGAAGAATAGGAGAAGAGGCCGTTTGTTTTGACGCCGTTAGTTTCTGTGCAGTGTGTTGTCAGTCACTCTGTGTGTGTAGGCAATAGGCACCCCGCACACCGTTAGGTGCTGTGACGGCGTTAGTTGATGACTGGTTTCTTCTGGGAATTATATTATGCCACGTGAAATTGTACTGTTCGATATATATGTATTTTTTATATAATTTTTTTTTTTGGAGGCGTTATATAAAGTTATTCTTATTATAACTTAATATTTTTATATAAAGTTATTCTTAATTATTTATTCTTTTGAGAAAAAGTTATTCTTAATTCTTAAATCCTATTCCTAACCCATTATTTTAATATATATTTTTATTGCAATAAGTGTGTTGGGATCAACTTACACTAAAACTGGATGAAATATTGAAACACATTCACCACAAAACACAAAAAAATATGTGTGTCAAGAAAAAAATTGTTAGTCGAACCAAAAATCGACATTTATGTTAGTGTTAAGAAATTCACAAAAATGTTTTTATAATAATATATCTCTAGAAATCAATCTTACCATATCAAATTATTGATGAGAAAATTTAAATTTAAAGTTTTCATAAAAAAAATATGTCGAGACTTAAAATTTAAATTTAAAGTTTTTATAATGTGTCTTGTGTAGTACTCGGAGTGGGAAGTAAGCATGTACAATTCTATACTTTTCTCAGATTAGACTGCAAGGATCATGAAAGCTAATATTACAATCAGAGATTATTAATTAATAATTAGAAGTACTTATTCCCTTTACTAATTCCTTTCTTCATAATTTTGGATTCCCTTTCATTGCTTATATTATTATTTCAAATTGTTATAGTAGTGTATTTGACAATCAAAAGTCACAACCCCAAAATTTTCAGTCTAATGTGATCATGTATGTAGGCATATTTCTATGATTCCATTTTCCGTTTCTTTTTTTTTCTTTTTTTTTGTAGTTTTTCAATACTATACCACTAACTAACGAATATGTTATTTCTACAACCATGTTTGACACATCGTATGCCAATGTAAGTATCATTTCTGTTTTGTTATTTTATTTATAGTTTTTAATTTAACTAAAAATAAAAGTGAAAAAAGGAGATACCGTATCCATACAGTGTTCAGTGATTAGATTGTCCAAATAACAATACTCACAAAGGCGAGTTTTACCTTCCCAACATCGCCCCGTTCCTCTTCGGGTTTGGAAAATAGATCTCATCCCCGCTCTCGATGGGATCGGGTTTCCTCGCGAGTCCCCGCCCCCATCAGTAAATAACCAAATTATTTTGCTTTTATAATATTTGAAAGTAAAGACATATTGGTCCATTTAAATATAGTGACCTACTTGCATATTTATTTATAAAGGCTTAGTGACATATTTATCATTATAGGTCTATCGACCTCCTTATCATTAGAGGCCTACGAATCTATTTACAAGTGAAGGTCTACGACCTATTTATAGGTGGGGGTATATTTTGTTGATAAGTATGTTTTTAAACAGACTTTTCGACCAAGCCAGACTTTGAAGTAGACCAGACTCAAGTCTTAAATTTGACTTATACCAGGCTAGTAGGTCAAACTCATGCCTCGAGATCGGAATGCAAGTCAGACTCAGACTTGTCAAGACTTAGCTTAACCTATCTTATTCCCACACCTAGACTGAATATGTGAGTTTTGCTACAGATGAATGTAATGATTTAGAATCAAACTATATTTTTATCTTCTTTGTGCCTCTATGAGCATTTTATTAATTGAACTTTTTAAGATAGAATTTATTCACAAAAGACAAGTCTATTGATTAAAAGATTTTTATTAAATAAGTATCACGTTAATATATATTTATTTCAATAGAGTTTAATTACTATGGTATAAAGGAATTTTGCACTACATCCAGCACTATTTTGTCGCGTCTTTATTTAATCATCATTATTTTATTATTAATTAAAATAAAGGTAATTATTAATAACATATCCATATATGAATGAATATTAATGTGAAACTCTTTGATTAAACATACACATCAATTAAATTCTTTCTAAGAGATTCATTTATTCTTAAAAGTTTATACTCTTATTTAATAATACATGTACAAATTTAATAATAATAATAATAATTAATTAGTATATTTAAAAATATTAATAATTGATTGACGAAATTAAAAATCTTTATAGAATAGTATATACCAATTATATCCATAGAATTTAAGTACTTTATAACTCTTTTGTTACTTATTAGTTGAGGAAATGTAATTGTGCAATATAAGTTTTTTTTTTCTCTCAAGAAACTTAACTCTAGTAGTGCTAAATATTTGTATAAAGTAATTTATTGCAGAATCAAATCTCAGCTAAATAGTTTTATCTGAACTTTATCCTATTATCGTTGCTTCCACACTAGATTTATAAGCCTCTTTATAAGAAATGAATGCATAATTATTTAACATAATCAAATAATAGAATATATATTTTGGGAATCCCAGCACACTCCTTAAAAATCACTTTCTTAAAAATGGAAATCAAAATATTTTGTTTGTCAGGTTCTGTGCGTGTAATTTAGGCAAGAAAGTAGATACGTAGTAGTTAACAGGCGAATGGTAAGGGTTGGACACCGCAACACCAAGTGAGACGTTTGTGTTGTGCACGCAAATGAAAAAAGAAATATATAAAAACTACGTGTAAACATAACCAAACGAGTTGATGTTGATGCTGTGTTGTTGTGATTCAACTTATGCGTGTAAGTCAAATTGATAGCATTTCATTTCAATATAACCTCAATTGTATTTTTTATCCCTCAATTTTTTAACTTTTTCAGTTATATAATTTTTATCTCTCAAAAAATTTAATTGTACTTTTGATTCCTCAATTTTTTTAATTATACGATTTTGGTCCCTCAAAAAATTTAATTACACATTTCATCCCTCAAATTTTAAAATTGTGCGATTTTGATCCTCAAAAATTTAATTGCACATTACTGTCATGGATGAAAGGACTGATTTTACACAATTCAACAAATTAGAGGATCAAATGTGCAATTAAATTTTTCAAGGATCAAAATCCATGCGATTAAAAAAAAGTTGAGGGACGAAATGTACAATTAAATTTTTGAGAGATTAAAATTGTACATTTAAAAATGTTGAGGGACCAAAAGTACAATTAAGTATATATATATATATATATATATATATATATATATATATATATATATATATATATATATAACTCTGATATTTACCCTCCATGTTTACATGTTTGTCATCATGGGACTTGATTTAGGGTTGATAATGGGTATGATACCTGAGTAAAATAATATGTTATTATTTTTATATTTATATTTCAGAGAAAGAAAAAAAAGGTTGTACTTATTCATAAATCATGTGAATAGCAATTTAATGCTAATTCTCATTTTTTTTTATTAAAAAAGATATTCATTCATTCAAATTGGTAAAATACGTCGAAAACAACATAAATTCAATATCGCTAAAAATCAAAAAGGACGAATCTGCGAACAAACTCGCAACATCTAGCTTAATAGTATAACACGACAAAATGCATACAAATGTGACAAAATCAAAGTGACCAGAATACCCATGCCTCCGGATCTGTAACGTTGAGGCCCAAGTCTTAATTGAATCTGTAATGGATCGAAAGCCGATCGTCAATCAACCAAACGAACACCACAACAAGATGGGAAACCAAACGACGCCAAACAAGACGATTTAACAAAACACCGCCGCACAGCGCATTTAGGCAAAAACAAGGAAAAACATGAAAGAAAAACCAGATCTATGTGGAGAAACCACTTATTTAGATAAAAGGAGAGAAAAATGATGCAGGGGGTGATTCCAGGCCAAAAAATACCTCAAAACTACCCTTTCGATGGATGAGGAAGAAGGAAACGAGGAGTAAATGAAAGGTTGAGAGAGAAAGACGGCCTGTATCTTATATAAGTACTTTTATATTTAGATTCGGGTCCATTACCTACATTTTAGTTAAATTAAATATGTTATTATTTTAATGTGTCTTTTTAAAAAAAAATAGTAAAACAATAATAATACTTTAGTATTAAAAATAAATTTAAAAATTCAATAAAAAACGTTAATTTAAAATGCAAAATCTAATTATTGTTATGAAAACCATACCGTTGAACTAATTGCTATTGTGACAAGTTTGGAATTGAAATTAAAATTCCTCCTACCATGATTGTCCCCACCACCATCGCCATTGTAGTTTCCAGCGTCACCACTATTGGCCCTACCACCACCACTGTTACCATCGATTCTATGAAATTAAATTTAGAATTATAATTCTACATCCTGATTTTTTGTGCAATCCAAATATAAAATTAGGGGTGAACATTTGTCGGATTAATCGATTTCCGTTCATTAGATAAAACGGGTTGGTCGGTTTGATGGTCGGATTTTTAAGGATTCATATTATTTTATTATTTTATTTATTATTTTTTAACAAATTAAAAAAATGAAAAAAAAGGAGAAAAAGAGTCGAAAAGAGGGAGGAAGTGAGAAACTCAGATCCCGTTTTTGCCCCCACAGTTCCCCACCCACTGTTCGTCTTCTTCATTCGATTTGTAACTATTGGAGTACGGCGTGAAGATGGAACCACTGGACCAGTTCGACACCGTCGGAGCAGATCTCCTTCTTTCCATTTGTCGGCATCGTCATCACCGTCTAGACCAGATCTCTCTTCGCCGTCGTCGGATCTGGCTTAGTCATGGTAGCATGGTGATGTACGGCGGACGACGTCGATGCAGTTGCAGAGGCGGATGCTCGGAGAGAAGACGCGACCAGAAGATGAAGAAGGCAGACGACCAGAAGACGCGACCACGACCATAAGATGAAGAAGGCGGTGAACAGCGATGGTTGAGAATTGGGGAAAGTAGGCGGACGAAGATTTGGTGAAGGTGGCTCTGAGGATCTTCGTCATTTGTTGCCAAGGAAGGTGGGAGAGCTCAGTTGCTGACTTTGTAATGGGGGAGCAGGAGAGAGCGAGAGACACCGAAAAACTGAGGAAAGTAAAAAAAAAATTGCTGTGTTTAGGTCGGGTTCTGGATGAAATAATGTTGAACTGAAACCGTTCGATGGTACCCATCACAAACCTATCTTTTCACCCGTTTAACCTGTTAACCCGACAAACCCACCCACTTCACCAAAAAATGAATCGATTTTTTCGGGTTCGGACGGATCACGGGTTGATGATCAACCCTATATAAAATGATTATGAGCCAATTTCGTTTCTAATAGAATTGGAATTGAGATTAAAATTCTAGCACCAATACCATTGTCTTTTCCATTGCCATCGTCCACCATCACCAACACCACTTCAGAGATTTTGGGTACCTGGTTGGGGAACATAGGAACCAGTTCCTCTCCATTTATTGGACGGGTTCAGTAGATGGGAGAGGGACACGTTTAATAAAATAATATTATTTAAAAAATAATATTATTTTATTAAATATTTTTTTCTCTCTCTTAATGAACATCTCCAATAATCGGATAGAATCCGATTTCGTGAATATAATCCAAATAATTTTTTACAAAAAATATATATTATAAATATGCATAAACGATAATAAAATGTTATGATATATTATAAATAGTCCAGGCTTCTATTTAAGCTCATTTTTTAATAATTAAATAAATGCCCTAAAAATATCATATTTTTTATGACCTTCCTTACCATATGTTAACTCCCTCAATATTTTTTAAGCTCTGACCATGGTTAATTGGTTATGGTACCAAATGAAGAAGGGGACCAATCAGAGCACCAAAGGCAGAAGAGGCTCCTCGTTGTAAGAAGTAAGAACTACTGAACTAGGAATCATCTGCATGATCAGTAACTTTGCGGTGGGCAACTGGGCATAGATACTTAGAAGCCCAGTGTGGGCTACAAATTATTGGGAACTAAGAGAAGCCCACTCGTTGACCCAACCAAAGTGGAGAGATAAATTACAAGTATTATAGGATGAAAAAACATAAAAGTATAAAACAATTTGTACAAATCTTATAAAAAAAACAATTTGTACAAAAAAAATACATAAAATAACCCATTATTATTTTTATACAATTTATTTTATAAAAAAATTGTGAATTTCAAAATATATAGAAGGGAAATAAGAATAATTTGTGCATGCTCACCCTCAATTCTTTTTATGGATCCTTCAAATTATATAAACATTTTTGTGACCAGAATTATATAAACATCTCATATTTCATTATTGTAATATATTTAAATGGGCCAATAGGACCTTACTTTCAAATATTAGAAACATTATATTATAGTATTATATATATATATATATATATATATATATATATATATATATATATATAGTACTATGTGTTAAATAGGTCGACCTAATAGCTCTAGCAGGCTTTTTTTAAAGGCTTAAACCTGACCTCTTTAATTATATAGGTTTTTTTAAAAAACATTGACCTTGCCTTTTACTAAATAGGTTAAACCATAAGCCTCCAACAAGCGGACCGACCTATTCCCACCCCAACCCACACTATAGCATTAATCATATGGTTGACTAAAATTTTCGCATATCATTCTTGTGTCCCATATGCTCCAGCGCATATACATTTTTTCTATCACAATCATTTTATGATGTAAGTAGTGAGCATTCAAAAGTTCAGTGTAGATTCATTTGGAATATATGATTAAAGCATGGTAGTAGATATGGTAAGGTGGAAATTGGAATTAAAGGAGTAAAATTGGAAAAGGATTGTGTTTTAGTTTTCACTCATTGGGACTTATCAGAGAATGTAAAGGAATGTTTTTCTCTCTGTCGTTTATTCATCAAGCTGAAGGAAAATATATACATGAATGGGCAGCAACCCCTAATAACTCATAATAACTCCTAATAATGTTACAACAACTATAAAGGGATACAAATCAAATGTAATTGTTGTTATCTGATATTATGCGAGACTAATAAAGGCTATTAAAGCTAATAATGGCTAATACCCCCCTCAAGGTGGTGCATGCAAGTTTCGAATGCCCAGCTTGTCAAGGAGGAACTGAAACTGTGGTCACTAGTGGAAAATATACATTAGACGGGAAATGTTTACGTCAGTTAACCAAAAACTAGATGTTAAAAAGGAGACGGTGGCAGTTTTGTAAATATCAGACTTCATTAATTCAATTTTAACGCCAGTTGTTGTAAGGACTGACGTTAAAAGTGAGTCACTTCACTTTTAACGTCAGTCCTTACATCAACAGACGTTAAAGATTATTTTAATAATTTTTTTTAGCTAGTAAACGTACCCTTCTGCATTGCCTTCCTCAAAGTTTCAGTTTCACTTGCTTTTATGTTTTGTGTTTCTGTTTTGAAAAATAAAATATATGTGCGAAGTATAAGTTGAATCAATTACCCAAACCGGATCTCATTCATGAAGTGTAACAATAATACAATTACAAGATACATTCAAAATTTTAAAATCCTATAAAAAGTTACATTGAAAGGGTTTAAAATCATATAAAAAGTTACATTGAAAGGGTTTAAAATCCTAAACATTTGTTGAGGCTTCGTTCCCTTCACGGGTGAGTAAGAGAGGAGAGTCGAGCCACTGAGTTTTCCAGAATTCAATGAGGAGGTTGTGTGGCAAAGCATAAGGCCACTTTTGGAACCCCTTATCACACCCGAAACATTAAAGCTACATCCCATCAGAGAGTTTTATGAAATATGCCAAAGGGAAAACTATACTCCGAATGTGACCATGTCTAGCAGTGATGGTGTTACTCATGTTGGAATCGAGGTACATGCTGATAATGTGGTCATTCATAAGCTGAGGTTTTGGAACTGTAGCAGCCGATTCTCCGGAAGGATGATAAGGTGAGCAACTCACATTATGTGATTTACACAACCTCAGAAGTTGTTTGACCATTAAGACAAAGATATTTGAGTCTAGGAATAGGAAGAAAGAGTGATGAAGTTAATCTCCATGGCAGAGCCATATTGTGAAGCAGAAAAATAAAAGGAAGGAAGGAAGCTATTTATTGGAGCAGGGGATGAAGTTACCAGGCGTGGTAAGTTGCTAAAAAATTAAGTTGATCATTCAGAGGATTAGGTTCCAAGGTGAATGGGTAAGTAGCACAGTAGTCAAAGGAATTAATGTTTTTGCAGAAACTTATATACCTTTAACGTCAGTTGTTTAATACAACTGACGTTAAAAGTGTTTTTAAAATAAAAAATATTTATTTTTAACGTCATTTTTTTATACAACTGACGTTAAAAGTGTGATTTTTTACTTCAGTTAAATAAATAGCTGACGTAAATAATCCTATATCCGTATCTGAAATGCCATGTTGTCACTCTTAACACAGGTCACTCCATATATATAGTGCAGTTTATTTCTAAACTTTTTTTTAAACAAGTTTATTTTTAATCTTCACTGATTAGCTTGAATTAGTAAACAAATTTTTGTGCAAATTAAAATAAATAAACACTTAACATAAAACAAGTTATATGTATAATCAAATCGTATCTCATTGAAGCGATTCATAAGTTACAATTAAATGAGTAAAAGATAAAAAATTTCTGCAACATAGCCCTAAAATATAAAAAAGTTTTGCTTCAACGTCATTTTCTTCTCAGTCCTGTCCTCAGAAACTCCAATGGATGCATCTCCTCCCTCACTTGAATTCCATGATGCAAAAGTGAATCCACATTGAAATGGATCTTTGCATCTTCTCCTTCACTGGAATTCCTTGATGCATCGTCTTGAATTCACAGTCACTTGCTTCCAAAGCAAAGTGAAAGGGATGACGGGGATGAAATAAAGTGAGGGAATCACATTACGTGATTCACCCAACCTTACCATCCATGTTATGTGATTTACTCAACCTCAGAAGTTTTTTTACCATTAAGACAGAGACCTTTAAGTCTAAGAATAGGAAGAAATAACAACACCTCAAATATGATAGAGTCATATTGTAAAGGAAAAAGCACGAAATATAGAGGAAAAGAGGGGGGTGTAATACAGATCGACTGATACAGAAGAATATGGTTCTTTATATAGAGAAGAGAGACTACCTGAATTTCTTGAAAACTGATCTAATAACTTAATGCTCATTAAGAGGATTAGGTTACAAGGTGAATGGGTAAGTAGCACAGTAGTCAAAGGAATGAATGTTTTTACAGAAACTAATAAACTTTTAACGCTAGTTGTTTAATACAACTGACGTTAAAAGTGTTTTTTAAAAAAAATATTTATTTTTAACGTCAATTTTTTAAACAACTGATGTTAAAAGTGTGATTTTCAGTTAAATAACTAGCTGACGTAAATAATCCTATATCCCTATCTGAAATGCCCTGTTGTCACCCTTAACGCAGGTCACTCCATATATATAGTGCAGATTATTTTTAAACTTTTTTTTAAAACAAGTTTATGTTTAATCTTCATTAATTAGCTTAAATTAGTAAACATATTCTTGTGAAGAGAGACTTATACAGAAGAATGGTACTTTATATAGAGAAGAGAGACTGATTTTCTTGAAAACTGATCTATAAACTTAATGCTCAGGGGTAGGTAGCACAGTAGTCAAAGGAATTAATGTTTTTGCAGAACACTTTTAACGTCAGTTGTCTTCAACAGCAGACGTTAAAAGTTTTTTTTATTTTTAACGTCAGTTTCTTAATACAACTGACGTTAATTAAATGTCCTTTAACGTCAGTTTTTACAAACAACTGACGTAAAATTTTGTTTTATTTTGATTATAACGTTTACATCTGCGCGCCTTCTGCACTTCGCTCTATACGTCTCTTTTCTCTTTTCATCACGCTCAACCCTCACTCTCAACCCTCACTCTCAACCCCCACTCTCACTCTCACTCTCACTCTGCCCTAATCGCGAGCTCATCTCCACCGCAACCACCGTGAGGGCTTCTTCGCCACCACCGTGAGGTACACTCTTAACCCCTAACTCTGTCTTTCCCGCTCATTCTTTGCAATAACTTGACATCTCTCTTTCCCCTTCCCGCGCACTAACTCTCCTTGTCCCTCTGCTCTCAGTAACCACATCGAACGTTGGCCACCACTTGAGCTCCCCTCCCCACCACCATGCGAGCACCTATTTCTGGTGAGTCTTTAGGGCACATTTTTTTATTTTTGGTTTTGAGTGTATGTTAAAACTGTAGTCTCAGTAGTTGAAACTTGAAACTGTGAGTTTGAGTTGTTTGGAATGTCTCTATTTTTGGTTTTGAGTGTCTGTTGAAACTGTAGTCTCAGTAGTTGAAACTTGAAACCCTGAGTCTGAGTTGTTTGTAATGTCTCTAATTTTGGTTTTGAGTGCATGTTGCTCTGCTGGTTGATCTGTCACGGTCGTGATGCTCATCACGGCTAGGCCGTGATCAGTTCTGCCTGTGAGGGTCTGGTTCAGTTAGCACGTTACGGCCGTGATGGACATCACTGACAGGCCGTGACCAGTGCTTGGCAATCTTCAAAAACTATAGTTTTCAATCTCCCGTAGTGTCCTTATATTGGATATATGTTTTGTATATCTACAGGACCTATCTAGTTATTTTTATTTATACTTCTGTATTTATTTTGAGTTATAACCTATGTTAATAAATATATATTGTTTCTGAACAGGCATACATATGGATCAGTCGGATAGCCCACATGCACGGGAGGACACTGTGGGGGCTACGCAGGACCCGATCACGCCTACGCCTGATTCTAGTGTAAGTTTACATGTTATATACTATCTTTAGTCCTTCTTTTTAATGTAAGTTTATAATGTTACAACCCTTTATTTTATCATTTTTTTTGTCCATACAAACATCACAGGCTCATAGGAAACGCAGTAGAGGAGCCACCTTGTTGAAGAAACTAGAGAAGGACAGGCAAAGCGGACAGAAGCTTGAGGTGTCCTTCGATGCTAATCTAAATGCCCAGGGACCCCGTGCTAAAGAATTTAATAAGTGGGTGTTTCTACAAGCGAAGCAACACGTAAGCATCAACTACAACCATGGAATGACGTTCCACGTAAGCGTTAAGGATCAGATTTGGGAGGCTATCACGGTATTTTACCTTTACATTCGTTTGATTTACATTATTAGATAATTATCCGAGTTATAATCCATCCAGTTGTTATGTATTTAATGTGTAGGTAGCTTGGACTGTGCCAAATGACGAGGATCATTGTCATAAATGTATGAAAATGGCATCAAAGCGTTGGAATGGGTTCAAGCATGATCTTACCAAGTACTATGTATCTGGGAAGAAGCGGCTTGATAAAATGTTCTCGGATTATCCCTGGATTGATCAGGATACTTGGGATATGTTTGCCGAGAGTCGAGGAGGATGGAGAATTTCGAGGTTGGTTGATTAAGTTAATTTTGTATGCTTCTTATAGATCATTTAACTGTATTTAATTATGTGTTTTTGTTTGAATAGGCTAAGGCAAATAAGGGTCGGCAGAATCAGGTGAAGAACGTCCACCGCCACACCATGTCTCAGGGTGGGTACCAGACTCGGATCGAGCAGATGATGGTGGATAGGCTGAGGGCGAAGCAGGAAGAGCACTCTGCTAGGATTGAAAGAGGAGAGGTGCCTGAGGGCACACCATTAAGTCCTACGTCGGACATCGATCGCGAGGATGTCTGGTTAGCCGGTCGCATGACAAAGACGGGATCTTTTAAAGTTGATGCCACTCGCGAAGTGGCAGATAAGATTGTAAGTAAATAATTAACTTGATTTCAATTGATATTTGTATAGATATTTGCAACACTTTTCACTTTCATGTTTTTTCATTTTTTTCATTGTAGATGGATCTTAAAGCACAGTCCTCCCAGGGCTCATTCGTCCCTTCTGGACGGCGGGACGTCTTGATGACTGCTCTAGGCAAGAAAGACCATCCTGGTCGGGTTCTCGGTGTTCCTGGGAACGTGACCATCAAAGAATATTATGGCAAGTCTGCTTCACGAAAGCGGGTGGTCGATGAAGCATCAATTTTGGCTAACATTACTCAGCACCTCATGTCCAACCCAGCTATTACAACACATCTGATGCAAAGCTTAATATCCAACCCAGAATTCAATCAGGCGCTTGCCAGAGAGCTTTCCTCCGTCGGTACATCCGCCGGGCATGCCAACCCTTCACATGTGAGCACAAAAGAGAGTTATAGTAGTGCACATGTGGAGGACGATGAGTTGGCAGCTAGGGAGCGGGAGTTCGAAGTCCAACGCCATGAGCATGAGTTGGAAATGAAAAGGCGTGAGCTTGAGTTGGACTTCAAACAACGTGAGCTCGAAATGTTAACAAAGGTATGTATTCATTATTAATGTCCAAGTTAGTCAAATAATTACTTGTGTTTTTTTTAATTATCAACAACTTATCTATTTTATTTTTCCTAAACTGAAGGCTAAGTCGACGTCGGTGTCGCTGTCACCTATCACTCGTTTGTTCTCACTTGGTGAGGATTATGCGTTTGAGATTTTTGAATGTCCATTGGAGCACGATGGATGGGTGGCACGCCTAGATCAACGGAGGATATTTTCCTTCTGTGGTGACGATCTCGGGAACGCCTGCAGAAATAACGTCTGGATGGCCAGCACAGTTCTGAGTCTCTGGTGCACGTAAGTTAATTTTAATTTTATAACTTATTTATTTTTGGTATTTTTCCATTTAATAATTTATTTTAATTTCAATATATATATATTATGTAATTAACATCCACACCTTTTCATATCTTAGGTATCTCCATCGTCTTCAGCTTGATAAGGGTGTTGCATCAGTTTATGGCTTCTTAGATCCGTCAATCCTTCTGCACGAATTCTTTGCTGGCGATGCATTGAGTAAATACTTAGGGAACTTGTTGGGAGACAATCAGAAAGAATTATATCTGGCTCCCTACTGTATGAAAAACCATTGACAGTTGTTCGTACTTCACCCGTCTAGGCATACTGTCATATTCTTATGCTCTCTCGACCAACAGCCGCCACAGGTGGTGTTGGAAGCTGTAAATAAGTAAGTAACTAATCTTAAATTTAATTTAAGTTTTAATATAAGTTGTTTTTAGTTTATTACACACATGATATATGAATTTGTTAATTGATCGGCATGATTATTTGTTTATGATAGTACGCTGAAGGCGAGTAGCATAAGTTGCACCAACGGGAGAAGTAGGACTTCTAAGGCTAAAGTAAATACTGTATGGAACATCCTCAAGGTTTGGTAGTTTATTTATCAAATAATTAATATTATAATTACTAATTTATATGTATATTCAACTGACATTGAAATTAATTTTGTTGGTAGTCTCGATTTCAAATTGATGGGCGGTCGTGCGGCTATTATGTGATGCTTCATATTCTCGAACATAGTCTCCGCATATATTACGGATGTATGGAATAAGGTAATATTTAAACAACTTGTTAAATTATATATTATAGTTTTGAAGATGACTTGCATTGATGTTATTGTTATTATTTGAACGTGTGTAGGCATTTAACGACCAATCGCCTATTCAAGAAGACGAGTTAAGAGACTTGAGGATGCGCTTCGCTGAATTCTTCTTCAAGTATGCGGCTGAAAAAGGAATTGACAAGATACATCCGCACTACTTAGATGAATAGTTTTTTTGTTAGACTTTAGAAACTAATTAATAACATGTATATATATATATCCTTAGATTGGTAGTTTTGTTTTTAGACATTGGAGACTAAAATTTATATATATATACCTGTAGATAGTTATGTTTTTCCTATACATGGATTTTGGTTTTAAGTCCCCCCATTGTTCCATTTTTCCTTTGCAATTCTGTAATGTGTGTGATATTCTGTGTTACTGTGATATTTATTGAAGGCAGGGATAGCTGAGGGGAGTGATATTTTAAAACTGAATTTTAAAAAAAAAATCTATTAACGTCACTTGTATCAAACAACTGATGTTAATAGTATTTTATAAAATATACAGTACACTATTAACGTTAGTTGTAATAAACAACTAATGTTAAAATTAAAACCTTTAACGTTAGTTCTTTATAACAACTGGCGTTAGTTTTAACAAAATTAACGTCCGTTGTCTTAAAGAACTGACGTTAATAGTTTTATGTTTAAAGTCAGTTCTCAACTAACGTTAAAATATTAACTATTAACGTCAGCTGTATTTACGTCAGTCAGTATTCCGACATAAAAAATCAATTTAACTGACATAAAAAACACTTATTGCACTAGTGGGTTTTCCTAATGCCTTTGTGAAAATATCCGCAAGTTGACTTGTAGTGGGAACATAGGTTGGTCGAATATTCCCTTTGAGAATCTCATCCCGGACAAAGTGGCAATCTACTTCAATATGCTTGGTGCGTTCATGAAACACAAGATTTTTGGCAATTTGTAACGCTGCCTGCACTACTAGAAATCCATCTTTTTCGGACAGAATTTCAGACGGATTTCGGACGAAAATTGGACAAATTTCGGACGGATTTCGGACGGAATGGCACCCGTCTGAAAAAGCCTTGTGGGAAATTATAAAATCCATCCCAAATTCTGTCCGAAAATATTTACAGACGGATTGCGGAAGGAATATGGACAACGTGGAAATCCGGATTTTGGTTATTGTTCGGACGGATTTCGGACAGATTTATTTTTGTTTTCCAACGGATTTGGGACGGATGTTGTGATTTTGTTGGTTATTGTTCGGACGAATTTCAGACAGATTTATTTTTGTTTTCCAACGGATTTGGGACGGATTTCCCACGGAAGAATGAAAAGTCAGAATCTGTCACGGCCAGGCGACATGTCAACTGAGCCAGACCCCTTCTAGGCAGAATTTGTCACGGCCAGGCTGTGATACCCATCACGGCTGTGACAGACCATTTAGTGAAGCAACGTTCAAGGCAGAAGCAGTCACGGCCAGGCCGTGATGCCCATCACGGCCGTGACGCGCATTCTATGGATGATTTTTGAAAAGCCCTATGTCCAAAGGGGATAAGAATCATCAAACATCAAACATTTTTGAAAAACATACTACTATTATGCTTTAGCATCAAACATCAACTTAGCCTTAGAACAAGCTACAGACAATGGACGGCTAACAAGTACAAACAATAGTATATAAATCCCATTTAAGTATTGCACAATGCGGACCTATATATAAAAGAGGATCAGGAACAACATTTCAAAAACTGTATTTAAACACTTAATGGAAGTCAAAAATTGGGGTTTAGAAACCCAATTGATCAAAGAAGGATGACATCTCAAAAACTGTATTTAAACATCTATATGATCCTTTAACTTTTCAGGTGCAAACAGGAACCACAATAAGTCTCATTGTGCTCGAGCCTGCCTCCATGTCTTTGCAAGGGCTTTTCAATCTGCGCAAATGAACATTCAACAGAAATCAGATATCAAGAACCAAAAGCTAAAAGCAAAATAAAGAACTAAAAGCTAGATGCCAAAAAATAAAAGCAAAATAAAGTGAAACAGCAAAGCCTAAAAATAAGGAGGTTGCAACCAGCCAAAAACTGCTACATGTACAGCATTAGCAGAGAAACAACATCATCCCATTTTCATTTCATTTATATCCCTTTCCTTTTGTTTTATTTTATTTTTTTGCAGCACCTATCTTCAAACTTCAATAACCCTCCTTTGTTTTTCTTATTCCTATCTCTCTCTCTAACTCATTCTCACTTTCTCTCTCTGCATAGAATAGCAATTAGCAAACAAAATCAAAGAAGAAACTTGGAAACTCCACCCATCCACCCATCAAACAGGACATATGTTTTCCTAGATCTTGCATCAATCCATGAGTTATTGCAACACTCATTACATGTAATTGAAAATAAACAAATAAGAATTAGGATTTTTATTCAAGTATTGGCTCAATATCACAATAATATTCACAACACTCAATTACACACATACACACATGCATATAGTTATTGAATATCCCTAGGCAAGCTCCCCTTACCTTTGAAGACAAGTAAAGGATCCTCGTCTTAATGCTCACGTTAGCTCCAAGAGTGTAATTATCTACTCCATCAAGCAAGCATAGCCGTGTCAAAGCGTCTCAGAGAGGGAATCAAACAACGCGCAACAATCAAAAATCAAGAAATCAATTACGCACGATCAAACACACATTCTAATTTGATCTAAACACTTAATCTTATTACTAAACAAGGTTATTTTCAAAGAAAATCATGTTTGGAGCTTACGCTTCACAATACTCTTTGAGGAAACTTTGTTCTGATTAAAGTATCATGAAAGAGAACTTGGGAATCATCAATTAAGAGTCCTAATTGCACTAAATCATAATTAATTTCACAAAAACGAAACCAAATTCAAATAAAATCAAATTGGGGTTTAGGGCTCCCAAATACAATTTGGGGAAACTCATTTTAACTAAAGAATAATGAAATTGGTTTAGGGAAACACCAATTCACAGTCCCAATTTCATAAAACAAGGTTTATTCTTTAAGATTAAAATCTGAAATCAAAGGGTTAGGGTTTCAAAACCAATTTGGGGGTTTTGAATCTGAGACACAAGAGAGGGTTTTGAATCACCCAAGGAAGAAGAAAAAGTTGTGGTGGTGCTGTGGTGCGGCGACGCGGCGGCAGACGGCAGCGACGCCGCGGCCAGTGGCGGTTCGTGGTGGTTCTGTGACACCCATAAAACAAAAATGAAGGGTAAGCTTTTAGGGAGGAGAAGGAAGTTTAAAGTAACAAAGAAAGGTGTAAAACCACCATAAATGGCGGCCAAACTCACTTACCGCGACGGAGGGCGGTGGTTTGGCACCGGACAGCGACGGCTCCGGCAGCGCGCAAGGGGACGTGAGGCGCGTCACCTCCTCCTCGTTCAACGAGCTGCGATCGACGGCAAGGACTGAGCTGGGCGGTTTTGTGCAGTGGAGGGAAGGAGGAGATGAGGTTGGGAGGAGGAATAAGAAAAGAGAAAGAAGAAGAGAAAGAAAGAAAGAGAAAAGAAGAAAGCAGAGAAGAAAAGAAAGTGAGGGGGAGGGGTTACGGGTTTTGGGTAGATATAGGAGAGAGAAAAATATGATTTTTTGTATTAGTGGGTATAAAATGAGTGATAAATATTAAGCCTAAAATAAACATGTTTTTACTTTTTGGAATCTAAAAATAAAGATTGATAAAGATATAATTTCGAAATTCAAATTGGAGTAAAGATTAATAGTTGAACTGATCAACTAAGAAAATACTCAGTCCAAAATTTAATCTCCGGTTGTAAGAAATATAAACAAAATAACACAATCCGTGTGAAATCCGTCCGAAATTTTTGGACGGATTTCCGACGGATGTAAGATAAATCAAGGAAAATATAAAAAATAACAAATTCCGTGTGAAATCTGTCCGAAATTTTCGGACGGATTTCAGACGGATGTAAGAAATATAAAAAAATAACACAATCCGTGTGAAATCCGTCCGAAATTTTCGGACGGATTTGAGACAGGTGTAAGATAATTCAGGGAAAATATAAAAAAACAACAAATCCAGGTGTGAAATCCGTCCGAAATTTTGGATGATTTTGAGCGGATGTAAGATAAATCAAGGAAAATATAAAAAAAATAACAAATCCGTGTGAAATCTGTCCGAAATTTTCGGACGGATTTCAGACGGATCAAGGAAAATATAAAAAAAAAAACACAATCCGTCTGAAATCCGTCCGAAATTTTCGGACGAATTTCAGACGGATCAAGGAAAATATAAAAAATAACACAATCCGTCTGAAATCCATCCGAAATTTTCGGAAAATTTCAGAGGGAAACATTTCCGTCCGAAAATTCCATCCAAAAATTCAAGTTTTCTAGTAGTGCTGGCTATCACAGTGAAGTGTCATGGGTTTGTTGTGAGAAATACCTAGGTCGGAGAGAATCCCCTTTAACCATTTTAACTCACATGCAGCAGTTGCCATGGACCTGTATTCTGCTTCAGCAGAGGAACGAGATACAGTGTGTTGCTTCTTTGTTTTCCAAGATATAGGGGAGCCACCAAGGAGGACTAACCCGGCCCGAATGAAACGTCTGGTTAAAGGACAACTGGCCCAGTCGGAGTCGCACCAACCATGAAGCTGGAGGTCACACGTACTATCCAGAAGAATTCCTTGTCCTGGATCCCCTTTCAGAAATCGGACTACTCGAAGTGTAGCTTCCCAATGCTCGGTTGTGGGATGTTGCATAAATTGAGACAGTGTGTGGACACTATGATAATTCAGGTCGAGTGAAACGTAAGTAAATCAGACGCCCAACCAAGCACCTATACTGCTCGGGATTAGGGAATAGGCGATCCGGAGCGGTGCCAGCGGTGGTTTTACTCTAATGGAGTGGCAGGGTTTAGCACCAAGGAGACCAACTTCAAATATAATATCAAGGGCATATTTACACCGACAAAGAAAGATCCCCAGTAGGATTTCCGGCAACTTCAATGCCCAAAAATACTTCAATACGCCAAGGTCTTTCATATGGAAACACGTGCTCAAGTAGAGTTTAAAGCTTGGATGGCAGAAGAAGTGTTTCCAGCAATAATCAAGTCATCAACGTATTCTAGGACCACAAGGTGAGTGTCTTGTTTTTGCAAAGTGAACAAATAATAGTCAAGAGATGATTGTTGGAACCCATAAGCTTTGAGGGCGAGAGAGCTTGGCAAACCAGCAACGTGGGGCTTGCTTTAGCCCATAAAGTGATTTGCGAAGCTTACACACCATATCTGGTTGCGGTGCGGCAAAGCCAAGAGGCATTTTTATAAACACTTCTTCGTGAAGATCACCATGCAAAAACGCATTGTGCACATCCATTTGATGAAGTTCCCAAGCTTTTGCTTTGCCGACTAGGACAGGTCGATCTTGTGACCATTTTGGCAATCAAGTGCGAATGTTTGGTGTAATTGATCCCATCTACTTGATGATTTCCAAGCACAACCAATCTGGCTTTAAAACGTTCAATCGTTCCATTAGAGTGATATTTAATGCGATAGACCCATTTGCATCCCGAGCTTTCTTGCCAGGTGGTAAGCATTGCATGGTCCAGTCTTCACATGCGTTCAAGGGCTTCAATATCGGCTTGCATGACTTCTCTCCACCGAACATCTTTCACTGCTTCATGGAAGTATAGTGGTTCCTTTTCTGTGATAATTGCTGCAAAAATTGTCCATGTGGCGTAGAAAATTTATCACGGTTTACATAATGTGTTATAGGATAGGGTGTACCTGAAGAATGTGATGGAGTTAGTGAACGAGTGGGAGGACTCAACTTTTGAATAGTGTTCGTGACGTAACCTTCCAACCTGGTAGATGGACGTTTAACACGACAACCTCGTCCCAGTGGCCCAGAATCATCGGAAGGATTTGTCGTGACACCAATGTCTTCTACATCAGCTTCGACAGTATGGGGCATTTATGGCGGGTTCAGTATGACAGTAGTGTCTTCTACATTCACCTCAACAGATATGGGTGCCCCCCCTATCATTAAGACTTGCTTCTGTTGCTGATTCTAATGTGTCTAGACAAGAATCATCCACTTCACCCGCTGCTTCGTTATGATTCACTGAGTTTGATGTAGATTCACTGTGTTGGAAGGGAAATTGTGTTTCAAAGAAGACTACATCTCTTGACACAAAAAAATCATGGGTATCAAGGTCATAAACTCGCCATCCTTTTTGCCTATAAGGATACCCAACAAAAACACACCGACAACTACGACTTGCAAACTTATCTCCTTTAGTGCCTTGGTTGCGAGCATAGCACAGAGAACCGAATATGCGTCGATGAGTGTAGGAGGGTGGCTGGTCGTGCAGGACTTCATATGGAGTTTTTCCATTCATAGTTGGGGTTGGAGTGCGATTAATCAAGTACCCTGCCGTCAAGATGCACTTGCTCCAGAAATTAAGGGGAAAACTTCCTTGAAACCGCAAAGCTCTTGCAACATTGAGGATGTGACGGTGTTTTCTTTCGACCCTTCCATTTTGCTGCGGTGTCCCTACACAAGATTTTTGAAAAATAATTCCATGTTCCTGAAAATAATTTTTCATGCAAACAAATTCTGTTCCATTATCACTTCTAATAGCTTTAACCCTTTTATTATATTGTCTTTCCACCATCGCAAAGAAATTTACCAAAATTCGTGACACTTCTTTCTTATCAATTAACAAATAAATCCACACCGCACGCGAGCAATCATCCACAATGATGAAGAAAATATGAAGCGCCACAAGAAGATGGAGTTCTGTTAGCTCCCCATAAATCACAATGTATCATATCAAATGTATTAGAAGCATGATAATTACTCAATGGAAATTTTTCTCTAGTTTGCTTAGCTCTTTGACAAGTGTCACAAGCTTTATTTAGTAAATTACTATCTTTCCCACATTGTCTTTAGAAATCAAGCGAGTAGTCTTCCAAGATGGATGTCCCCAGCGTTTATGCCACGAGTTCTAGTTAGTTCATCCCTTCAGATCTGCAAGCCTTCATTCTTGGAATTTCCCAGAAGAAGTAGAGTCCATCCCTCCGTTCACCCGCTCCAATCAGCGTCTTCGAAGTTTGGTCCTGCATAACACACATGTTATTAGTAAACTGAACAATACAACAGGATTCATCTATTAGTTGTGATATAGAAATTAAGTTGCAATTTAATTGAGGAACATAAAGCACATTCTCGAGTTTTAAACCTCCAGCAAGCCTTATTGTCCCTTCCTTATTGGCCATTACAGATTTTCCATTAGGAAGTCCAACAGGACATCCAGGCACTTCACGTACATCAGCAAAGTATTGAAGGCTTCCTGACATATGGTTGGATGCCCCGCTATCTAGGATCCATATATTGGGTTTAATCTTACCAGTCATGCACTCACACTAGTGCAAAATATACTTTTTACATCGGGGTTTTAACATCGGTTTTAAAAAAACCGATGTGAAAAAGGAGGCGGTGGCATTTTTGAAATTAAATTGAAAATTTTTAACATCGGTTTTATATTTAACCGATGTTATAAAGGTTTTAACATCGGTTTTTTTTAAACCGATGTTGAAAATTGAACCAAAAATTAAAAAATTAAAAAATGCATACTTTAACACATCGGTTTTGTGATAACCGATGTGGAAATGTGTATGTTTTAACATCGGTTTTTTAAAAACCGATGTGGAAAAACGAATAAAAAAATTAAGGAAATAAATAATATAACTTTTAACTTCGGTTGTAAAATAACCGATGTGTAAAACTTTATAACATCGGTTTTTTATTAACCGATGTGTATTGGTATCTGTCATTTTTAATTCCCTCTTCCCCCTTTTCATTTTCGCGCTGAGACCTTTGCATCTGTCCTTTTCATCTGCATGCCTGTGAGCTCACTCTCCCTCCTTTTCATTTTGATTTCTTTGAATATTTGCGCCAGTTCTTCAACCCTAGCTTACACCAACAGTGGCGGCCGGGAAAGTCCTGACCTCTAACCCTAGCTTATACTGGTTGCGGTGCCTGCAACTTAAGGAGACCCACCACTCCGTTCGTGCTTCCGCGAAGAGGACCGTTACTCACGAACCACCACTCCGGTCTCTTAGCATCTCACAACTCTGGTATGTTCTCTCTTCTGAAAATATTGTCTAGGCTCTGTCATGAGTGTGTTAGTGCCTTGTTGTGACCCCTTTGATGAAGTTTGTGTCTTGAGTCCTTGTTCTGTGTATACTTGTGTTGTTATGTGTGTGAAGTGTTATAAAGTGGGAATCTGTGTCTAATCCACCATAGTGGAAATGGCTCCAAGACTGGATTTTCCCAGTGGTGGTATCACGCGTCACGGCCGTGATGCCTTTCACGACTAGGCCGTGACGGATTCTGCCTTGGAGGTTGCTTCATTGGTTGGTCTGTCACGGCCGTGACCACCATCACGGCTAGGCCGTGATCAGTTCTGCCTGTGAGGGTCTGGTTCGGTTGACATGTCACGGCCGTGATGGACAGCACCAGTTCTGACTTTTTCAGCTCTACTCCATCATGGTCGTGATGGCTGTCACGGCTAGGCCGTGATGGGCTCTGTTTGGCTCATTTTCTTCACTTTTCAAGCCCCATCTTCATGCAAGCTACATAATTAGTAAAGCCTTAGTTTCCCGTTTGAGATGCAATACTAATGAGCACACGTGTACGTGCTTAATGTACCGCTCATTGTGTTGGATCTTGAATTGTCCAAAGTTGGACAGTTTGGGAAAAAACTTTTTCTTCATTCAGCTAAAATACTTATTCATTGATTCTAATGTTATATACTTGATGAAAGTTCGGATTGATACATTTCCTTTCGTTCTCTGGGTGCATACTTTATCGTGGTGGATGTCATCGCGTTCAAGTCGTGTACGTGCTTAATGAAGTGGATGATGTACATGCTACTCGTAATGATCACCAAGAAGGGTTATGGGAGAACTTTACTAATTGACCACAAAGTAAGTTTAGTTTGAGTTATATTTAAAGGCATATTATATGTTTACGTTGATATTTATAAGTTATGTTTACGTACGTTGATCGATATTTATAAGTTATATTTGATATTTATCCTGACATACTAACAAGTTTTTTTTTGTTTAAACAGGTATACATGGCTGATCGTGAGGATATCCCTCCTTCATGCAGCGGGTCGGAGACCCCGTCTAAGGGTAGAAAGGGTAGACATGCCACACGAATGAGGAATTTGACTGCCAACCGTGGTTCAAATCAAAGGATAAGAATAGACTTTGATAATAACCTCAATCCTATTGGGCCAATGGCAGAGCAATTTAACAGTTTTGTGGTGACCCTTTCTAGGAGCAGGCCTAGTATACTCATTGATAATTGGAAAGATGTACGTGAAGGATCAGATATGGGAGAGTATTCTGGTATCTATACTTTTACGTCCTGTGTTTGTATATATCTACTTTATTTTTATCTTACTAATACCATACAGTAATTCGTTGTTTCTTTTGGTCTTAATGCAGCTCACCTTTGACATACCGGATACGATGGTTATGAAGAAGCATTTGTTAAAGTATGCTGGTGAGCGTTGGAGGGCTTTTAAGGTCGACCTGGGCAGATACTATGTATTCAACCCAACATGTGAAAAGAACCCACTTGAGGTGTACCCGTTTCTTGACCAGGCAACGTGGGATCACTTTGTTCAGAGCCGACATGATCCCGACTTTCAGGTTAACTTATTTGATTTGTCTCTAAATTTATGTAATTTCATTAATTTTATTTACTTATGTAATTTAATTGTCTTCTATTTATAACAGGAGAAGAGGAAAAAGGGGCAGAAAAACCAAAGCAAGAATGTCTACCCCCATGTCATGTCTCGTGGGGGATATAAAAAGTCAGTCGGATAATGGTGGAAGAAGAAAAGAAAGCACGTCGGAGCTAACATCTCAGGCGGATCCTAATGCTGAAAATCATCCAGAGGTTGTTGACCCACCTCCACCCCCACGCCATCGTAAATGGAAGAGGGCCCGACAAAGAAAAACGGGACAATATACATCTGAGGAGGCCCGCCAAGTAGCTGAGAAGATTGTAAGTATAGTTTGAATTGTAATTGTCATTTTAAGATTGTTACCGAATTGTAATGTGACCTGATATTTTATATGTGATAGGATGCCTTGGACGAGCAGGTAACCCAAGGAACCTTTGTTCCTAGAGGACGCGATG